>JALAZF010000348.1:5439422-6799278 GCA_022829125.1 Lathyrus tuberosus
CACAGATAGTTGAACCAAATATTCCATTATAAAAAATAAAGTAGTTCCTACAAACAAGTTTAAACATAATCAAAGGTGACTCCATCAACAAACCTGATGGTAATCCCAACAGAAAGATAAACAACGATATCATCTACAACTCAATTCCAAACAAACTAGCTTCAACTTCTTCAAGAAGGTCTAAGGTGTCCGGATGTGCAGGTTGCTTTATCCTCCCTTTGATCAGCTTGTTTCCTTTGGCAATTTCTTCGTTCAATTTAGCAATCTGCTCTTCAGCATTGTTGTCTTCGTGCCTCGACTTCTTAACCCCGGCTTGTAACTTGAGCTCTTCAATTTCCTTATGGGCTTCTTTCCACCTGTCGGAGTAATGATCTTTCCCTGCTTTCACTTTCTGAAGTTCTTCTTTCAGTTCTCTATTCTCGATCTTGACCTCTTCCTACATCTCCTGATACGTGGTAAGCTTGTCCTCTGCTTCAATCAAAAGCTTCTTGTTTTTCCTGCTAGCTTTACTTGATGATTCGGAAGCCATACTGACCTTTTTGAAGTGCTGAACTCTGTCGGCAAAATCCTTCTCTCTTTTTTCTAGACGCTCTGTCATGTCTTGAACCTTCCATTTCAGCTCCAAGTTGTCATGTAGAGCGTTCTGTAGTTGACTACTCATATCAGAGTTTTCCACCCTCAGATCAAATACCAACTTTCGCTGCTTGTTGAATTCTTCGAGTGGTACAGTGAGTATCTCTTCCACAATATCTGGATACAAGGGAGGAGCCCGATCAAAAGGCAAATAGAACTCTTCTACCCTCTTCTTTATCCATTCAACATATGGAGCGAAAGCTTGATTATTGGGTTTACCCAGAACGGTTTTACCTCTCTTCTGTCTACTGAGCCAAGCTTCCGAAGCTTTCTGTGCAATAGCCACACCATCAGTCATATAAAAATACAAATATTCTTCCAAATCCTTTTCAACTGGAGGATCTTTCAAGGTGTACGCAAACTGCCTGATAGCCAAAGACGGGTTGTAGTTAATACCTCCTTTTCATCCGATTAAGGGTACATTAGGATACCTTCCACAACTATGCAAAATGTCAGCCCCTAAGAATCCCTTATCCACGCAAAGAATATCTTTAGCAGCTAGGCCCATCAAACACTTACTCCAATCTAGAGAAGTCTTCGCATCCACAAAAGCACCTGACCGAGGTAAAGAGTTGGCAAACCACTTGTAGAAAAGAGATGCACAACAGCAAACCACCCCACCTCGTCTTTTATCATTCCTGTTGTACAGGGCGTAGTGAAGATCACCTAATAAAGTTAGTACCGGATTCTGAGCTGTAAATATCTTAATAGCATCCGTGTCGACAAACTCAGACTCATTAGGGAATAACACAATGCCATATATACAGAGAGCCAATATTGCATTGAAAGCTATCCACCTCTTCTCCTTAGCTTCCTCTCGAGCCCTCTTTACCAAGTACTCTAAGTGATAGCCTCGAAATTTTTCTTTGCGAGAAAAATCAGCCTCTAATGTCGATTTGCTCAAATAAAGAACCTCAGCCAGCGCTTGGAAATCACAGTCTCCTTGGGAACCACAGAAAGGAACAACTCCTTGGATAGGAATTCTCAAGATGTTAGAGTACTCTTCTAGGGTAGGAACCAATACATAATCCGACATCACAAAGCACCTTAAGGAAGGATCATAGAACTACATCAAGGTGTGTAGTCCATTGTATTCATACTCACTGAGGCTCCGAACCAGGGATAATATCCAACCATACTTCTCTTTAAAGACCCCCAATACTTCTGGACTAGCCATACTTTGTAAACTGTCCAACGGACCAAGAGTGAGCTTCGGGAACTTGTAGATGATAATGTGCTTCTTACCCCTCTTAGTGTCCATCCCTATGAATGCCCTCTGACTGGAATCAAAAGACTGGATACTACCTGGAAATGTAAAAACATGAATGTCAGAAAAATGGAATGCAATGCGAAGCATGGGATCAAAGTTCCACACGAGCTGGATGCACTGTACTGACTGAACAATCAAAGCTCTGTACCAAAACCCAGAACAAAAGTAACCACAGTGATAAAACTAGAAAACCAGGTAGGTTGAAGGTCAAAGTCACCTGCAAACCTGCAAACACCCATCCCCTCTCACATGTGGGTTCTAGAAAACAGGATCCTCAGTTTCAGATTCTCAATTTGAGAAGCAATAGTACATTCATCCCTCAGGGTACAATACTATTGCCAAACAAAGAGGTCGTCCACTGATTCCCCCAAAAAAAAGTCATCCTATAGCAAGTTCCCAGCATTGGGTCCTCGGGTCGAGAGTCGTAATGGATTTGCCATTTCTGGTCTGCCATTATCGTTCTTAGGAGGAGTGCCGTTACTGAGTCCTTGGGAATGGTCACCAGAGTCGACAGTTCTGTAGCGAGTGATTTTTGGATGTGGTTGCGAAGCACGATCGCTCTAGTACTACAGTTCGATTCATTTTTTATCCTATTGAAGCTGATGAAGAAAGGGAAATAGATGTCTCCAACTAACCCTGCTTGCATACTGAGGTTAAATAGTCAAAACTGTTGGTTTACAGATGCTACAAAGATTCGGGGTCTCTCCTAGGTTATTTTGTTGAAAATGGGTGTTTTAGGCTATCAGTTGAAATGTTAGGACCGATGTATGAAAGTATGGGATTTTGGGCTTTTGTTTAGTGTGCTCGCTAAGATTTTTCTTTCAATCTTATGCCTACGTATTCCCATTTACCAAAACAGGGAAATCAGAGCGATCATAGTTCCTCCTATTCTAAGGGAGGAAATGGTTGTTTTGGTGTCTTGTTCAAAGCCCAAGACATGAAGCTAAAGAGTCTATTTGTATCTTGTTCAAAGCCCAAGATATGAAGCTAAAAGGTCTCAAATTTAGAGTGAATTTGTCATCTCTAAAGAGGGGTTTGTCTGTCACAACTGCTTATAAAGGAGAATTACTTTAACCGGGGTATGTGAATCTGGCAATGCCATAATTTCCTTTATAGGGGATTTCCAACCTGAAGGAGAATACTTTAACTCAGTTTAGAGCAATGCCATCTTTCCTTAGGAATTTCTCATGCTAAAAGAGGGACAGTGGCATGGATATAGATGATCCAGAGGCTTGCCGCTTACAGCAATTAGATGAAGGGGAAGGAGTTGTTGATGTGTGTGTACTGTGAACGAGGCACAGCTTTGACGCTAAAAGGTTGATTGGATCAACCAGTGGTTTTCTTATACAAAGCCTAAGAGGAGGCTAATATGTGTCTCGTACAAAGCCCGAGAGAGAGAGAGGCTAAAAGGTTTTTCTTATACGAAGCCTAAGAGGAGGCTATTTGACTCAACAAGAGAGTTTTTTGTATCTCGTACGAAGCCCGAGATGGAGGCTATTTGTTAGCTCCGCTGGGGAGAATCATTGTACAAAGCCCAAGAGGAGGCTATTGTGACTGTTTCAGTTGAGTGACAGATCCAATATGCTGATTTAAAGAGAAAATCAGTTCTTGTATGAGTAATGTTTGCACTCAGGGATTTGATTCGAGGATCAGGGTTATGTCCTGTTCTTTAAGGAAATGGGAAATCCAAAGGGTATTGAGACTGACCGATTCTACGGGGTTCCTTCCTATTCTTGAAGCGTGCTTGAGAATGTCTTTTGAGACTCAAGGTAATTAGACTGTCCAAGTCTAGAGTTTCATCTTTTGTACTATGCTTTGAGAAATAGTAGTAGACTCTTGGAAAGACTGCTCTATTAAGATGACTGATTTCTGTTCCTATACCTTTAGGAGGTCGTCGGGGCAATTTGTACGAAGCCCAAGAGGAGGCTGGAAACTTTTAAGAAGCCGAGTGGTCCTTGTATGAAGCCCAAGAGGAGGCTATCATTCTCGGAGGGAAGAATCATTATATGAAGCCTAAGAGGAGGCTGTGAATACTTCTTAGAAGCCGACGGGTCCTTGTACAACGCCCAAGAGGAGGCGGGGATGCTTTTAAGAAGCCTGTGGGTCCTTGAACAATGACCAAAAGAAGGCTGATGCTTTTAAGAAGCCGATGGGTCCCCAAACCCCGAGAAATTCAAGACAGGCTATTCACGAGGAATAGATCAAGCCAGGAAACTTCGAGAATTTGGAAGAAACTCAAGAGATGCCATTCACGGAGAAAAGATCATCTCTGGGGAGTAGAGTTTCTTTAACAAGTGCTTTTAAGAAGCCTGTGGGTCCCCAAACCCCAAGAAGTTCAAGACAGACTATTCACAAAGAATAGATCAAGCCAGGAAAGTTTGAGAATTTGGAAGAAACTCAAGAGATGCAATTCACGGAGAAGAGATCATCTCTGGGGAATAGAGTTTCTTTGACAACTTCTACGAGTGACAGTCTATGAAAGGGTTCACCGAGAATGCTGCCTTTCATGTCTCCATATTGTTTAACCCCAAGAGGAGGGAAGACTGTGTCTGGTAATCCTATGGGGATCTAGTTTTGAATATTTAAGAGTAATCAACGGGCTTAATGCTAGATGTAGTTGCCGGGGAAACTCTAAATATCTATACTATTATTACACAATTGATATGAGTTTATGAAAGAAGACTTACACCGAAACAGCCCCACAATACAGTTATATGTATATGAAAGCGGTAAATGAAAACGTATAAACACTTACTCGGTTGTAGAGCTTCCATGCTGTTTGGTTAGTTGTTCAACAAAGAAAGATTGAAAACAATAGTATATTTCAAAATCAAAGGAGAAAGTGCTTTGAAAAGGAAGATTGGGGCTTACAGCTCAAGGAGAGGCCCAGGGTTTTATTAGTGATCGCACTGTTGAATTTGTACAGAGGGACTTATACAAGTGACTGAGGCCCAAAAATTGTTTTTTGTACAAAGGGATGGGTCTTACACTCTCTCAAGAGGCCCAAAAGGTTTAAAGAAAAAGAGTGGGGCTTATAACACGAGGTTAGGCCCAGATGATTTTTCGTTTGAAATGGCGATCGTGCCGAGATTTTCTTTTAACGCAAAGGGGCTTATACAATATCTGAGGCCTAAATTTGTTTTTGGTTAAAAGGGGATTGGGTCTTACACTCTATTAGAGGCCCAAAAGTTTTGAAATGGGTCTTACTACTCGAGGGTAGGCCCAGAGTTTGTATTTCAACGGATGATGATAGCGTCGAACTTTTTGAAATACAACGGGACTTATACAATAAGTGAGGCCCAAGATAGGTTGTATTTACAAAGGGTTGGGTCTTACACTCTATTAGAGGCCCAAAAAGTTTTGAATGGGTCTTATAGCCCGAGGAGAGGCCCATAATGATTTTTTTAAAAAGGCGACGATCGCGCCGTTCACTTGTACAGAGGGACTTATACAATAAGTGAGGCCCAAGATAGTTTGTATAAGGGGGTTTGGGTCTTACACTCTCTCAAGAGGCCCAAAAAGGTTTGAAAATGATTTATGAGGGTTGAATTAATCAAAAACCTAATTTGTTTTCAAAATGTGTTTTAATTGAATAAAAATTCAATTAAAATGATCAAAATTATTTAACATATGGAAAACAAATTGTGATCTTAGATTAATGCTTCAAAAATTAAGTATTGACCTACAAAATAATTAGAAGGCATTAAAAGTTGCAAAATCAAGGTGGAAAAAAATTCAAAATGTCAAAAACAATTAAAATATTAATTCTTTGCAAAAATATCAATTATATGAAATAAATAATATTTTTGGGATTTTTTGGAAAAATAAAATATTTTAACATTTTTGTGAATTATTTAAAAAAGAATCAACTCAAAATCATTAAAACTCAGAGAGAAATTAATTTTTGAATCAATTAAATAAAATAAAAAAATTCAAATATTTGAATTTGGGAGAAATGGCGCCAAGAACAGCTGAAGAACACGCGCGTTTTTCAGTTTTGCCCAGATTTGCATTTTTTATCCAATCTCACTGAATACTTGATTATATCATGCAATCCACATACCAATCAACTCGTCTCAACCTCACGATCATGTCTATGGCAATTAATTTCATTTAAATTAAGCATAAAACAAGAAATCACGAGAAATCCTTAAGAACCCTAAATTCAGCATGAAGGCTAGGATTTTTGAAACACGATTCAAACAAAGCAATTAATTGAGGGGAAACATTCCATGCATGATTATGAACATTTGGCAAAAGTATTGTGCGAGGAAATATGCATAGATTGAGAGATGACCAAGTTTAGGCTTACCTCTAGGTCGTGACAGCAAGAGTAAATTGATTTCTAAGTAGGAGGTGTTACAGATGAATTGTGATGATCTGAACAACTTCCCTACACCCTATGGAGTGTGTTTGAATGCTTGGACTTGATGGAAATTGGCTGGATCACTTCATGGCATCTCAATTGCAACTTGGTTAAAACCTTAAGCAATTGACTGGTGATTCTGAGAAATCAGTGTTCCAGATGTTGTTTAAGTGTTTGATCAGCTCACATATGATGTATATGCGGTGTGTGTGTGATTGGTTTGAGTGGAATTGCTCTCTAATGAAAAACCCGATAGTGACTTGCTAAGAAAGGCATTTTTGAGAGTGAGAAGTGGATTTTGAGAAAGGCAAGTGTTGTAGGCCTTTGGTGTACTTAAACTGATCACAATTGAGCTCTATTTATAGTAGAGCAAGTTTGTTTTGCAAGGAATAGTGAATGGCAACTGCTGAGTAGGTTTGGCTAATGTTGGCAAATGAAAATCCAAGTCTCCTCTAGCCATTGACTAGAGGTTAGGGCACAGGCTGCTGGTCCCCTTGGTCTTGGATAAGTCTTGACTGAATTCAGTTGCTAATGGCTCAGTCCATGCCACCTTGATGCTTCCATTGAATGCTCCAATCCAAAATTGGAGTCTTGTCCCTATTTTGGGCAATTCTAGGTTTAGCATGCTATTTCTTGTTCCAAGGACTATGGAGGCTTGGCTCAGTGATTGTCCCCTTTAAATTCAATCCTCAGATGTGTCCAAGGTGATGACAAGGCTTGGAATTGGCTGATTTTGGCAAATCGACCAAAAGTGAAAAAATCTGCCTTGCCTTGGCAGATTTCAGCAAGGCAACTTGCCAGTGTCATATCTCATGGCTCAAGTTGAATTTGGTGATGTTCTTGGCCATTTTGGAAAGCTCTTATATGATACAACAACTGTTTGATCATATTTGGTTTTGATACTTTTTGGATCCAAGTGAAAAATGTCCCTACATTTGGAAAAAAGTAAGGCAAAATCTGACTTAGTGAAATTTTCACTAAGTGTTGGAATAAAGTGAATTTTCTTGATTTTGATCACTCCATAACTCAAATTCCATGAGGAATTTGGACATAGGTCAGTATGAAGCTTTTGTAGAGGGCAATGAGATCTACAAATCAAGCTTTGGATGGAAAAAAATGGCTTTGTGGTTTAGGAGTTATGATCCTCCAAAGTTGGTACCTTTGTCACTTTTTTTCATAACTTAGAAAATTTTCTAAGTTTTTATGGTTACCCGTTTTACAAGTTATCCCATTTTATTTGATTTTTCTTGATGAATGATGATTCAAATCATACATTAACATCATTTTAGGGTTAAAAATCCAATTTTGTGAAAAATCTCAAAAAGTCAAAGTTAACTTTTATGCACAGTTGACTTTTTATCAGATGAATTTCAAACTGCGCAATCCTTTAGGAAATCATGTCCTTGACCTAAATCAAACTTTATGGATATGTTCCATGGGTGGTATAGAGTGTATTGAATCATGTCTTAGGGATTGAGAGCATGTCCTGGTCAAAAGTCAAAGTTACAGTTGACTTTTCCCGCGAAACCCTAACTGTGGTTCAGATGAAATTGAAACTTGTTGCTCAAGCTTCTTGGATCAATCCATTGTCCCAAATGGATCAATATGGTATATTAGAGACCCTCAAATCATGTCTTGAGGTTTTGGTTCATGATTTGTCCCAAAAGTCAACTTAGGGGTGAATTAGGTCAAGAAACCCTAATTCCTAATTTTTGATGAATGCATCCCCTGAGGCAAAATTGACTTAATTATTGGGTTTATGAGGTTCCATGGAGCATATTAGGTCATGTTTTGGATCTTTGGCTTATGCCCAGATGAAAATTTCCATCTGGAAGCCCTGGTCAACCAAAACCCTAATTTGGTGACACTGGCGATCTAGAAGCTTGATCCACCTGGAAGGGAGCAACCTTGTGTTTAATCCTTGAAGTGGGAGTCTTCTTGATCCATTGTGGATGTTTGAGAGGTTAGACAAGTTGAAGATCATGTCATTCCTTAATTGATCCTTTGTCTAAGAACTCTGAGAGGGCTTGAAACCCTAAGTTTGATAGTAGTGAATGCTCACCCATCTTTGGGGAGACTGATGAAGTATTATGGTTCATCCATATTATGATGATGATTTACATAATGATGGGAAATCTTAGTGGTCAAAATTTGGGGTATGACAGATGCCCCTATTTAATCTTCTTGGACACGAAAGTGTGAATGACGAAGGTATTTGGGCATTCGGGGTGCAAGAGGATTAAATGTTGGAATACCCGAAATTTTGATGGTGGTTATGAATGGCAGCTTGCGCACTCATCTTCTTTTGCTAAGCAATGATGCTTAGAAAAGGTAAACCTCCCCTCGATCCTAGTCTTCAGCCAAGGAACTGGTATCAGTTTTCTTTTGAAATGTACTTCCCCTCGTTCCTGGTTTCCTACCAAGGAACTGGTCTTAGTTTCTAAAGTAAACTTCCCCTCGATCCTGGTTTCCTACCAAGGAACTGGTCTTAGTTTCTTTTGTGAACTTCCCCTCGATCCTGGTTTCCTACCAAGGAACTGGTCTTAGTTTCTGGAATAAACTTCCCCCCGTTCTTGGTTTCCTACCAAGGAACTGGTCTTAGTTTCTGGAATAAACTTCCCCTCGTTCTTGGTTTCCTACCAAGGAACCGGTCTCAGTTTCTTTTGTCAATAAACTTTATTGACAAGAGATGCTATTCGTAGCGGTTTTCCTTCAAACTTCTCGCCGAATTTTCCTAGGGAGATGCCATTTGACGGAAAAAATTTTGATGTCAGACTTGCTGGGGAACCCATTCGTCTGAATTGTAGAGGTACACAAACTTCTCTGTTGGAGACGCCATTTGTTTCTACTGGGGAAGACGAGTCTCCTGAAAGACTGCCTTCGTTTAGGGTCTTACATCATACTTTTCTCGGGATCTTCCCGAAGAAATGCCATATGATGGGATCCAATTTGAGGTGCCGATGACCTTTTCATCAGTGGTTTTTTCAGAGAAAAACTACTGTACCACCGAATCTCTGATTAGGAGGCTTTCTCTCAGGATTTTCTTTAATCCGGGAAAGCAAAAATATCATCTTCAATGGCGAAGAGTGATGTTGATTGAAGGTTCTCTGGTTTTTCAGAGGTTCAAGTTATCAAAGTGGTCGAGGAGCCAACTTCATTCTAGAAATAAACTGGAGGAGAGAGATTGTTCAGACGCAACATTTCCTGACGAGGAAAAAACTGACAACTCGATTGAGAAAACTGTTATCACTAGGGGACAAGACTGACTAGAGTGACAATGATGCAATGCGAATGCGAATGCAAATCAACAATGCATGATGTATGTATGTTTATCCTGACAGAACTGACGCGACATATAGACTAATAGATGAACATGACGGGATACTCGGCCACAGTGGGAGATGTAAAGTATCGCTTGTTCACGATAGCAATTCTGCCTTGCTTAGGAGAGACGGTCCCTGTTGGGAGCGACGCTGGTCGGGCTTAGGAGATAAGGACTCTGCCGAAGATGTCAGATGGATTAGTTGCATCCGACACTGTTGATCCTTCATTCAAGCGCACTGGCGTAGAAGGAGTACTTTGATTCTGCACTTGGAAGTTCGCTTACTTCTGGAGAAGTAGTTGATGCTCTTTTGATGTTCAACAGTCAAAAGAGATTGCCATCTTTATTTTAAAAGCAGAAAAAGTTTTACAAGTAAATTCATTTTTGTTTTATTTCAAGAATTGTTGATCATATTAAAATGTCGTTCTGTAAATCTAAAACAAATGAGAATTACAAACAAAAGCACAAGGACTCAAATTTTATTGATAAGATGGAGATCAGCCAAACGCGTGATTCCAAAGAGTATATACAAAGCTAGAAAATGGTAATTTACAGGGAAAAAGGGCTACGTTGAAACATAACGACCACTATCCTTCTACCAACTTTAAATTCTGGGCATCCTGAGCTTCTGTCGAAGATGACCTTGACTGGAGTTTTCCTCCGATGGATGGTGTAACTGCTGCTGAGGGACTTGCCTTTGTTGAACATAGTTACTTGCCATTATCCCTAACTTTTGCCTGGATTGTGCTGTGATGTTTCCAATCCATCGGGATGATTTTTTTTATTTTGTCTCTAACTTTTGCCTGGACCGCCCTTTCGGGTTTTCAATCCACCGAGACATTTTTTTTAGGCGAAGTATTTCTTGACTACATCAACGTTTGTGGGGTAGGCAAATTCCTCTCCGTCCATGGTTGCAAGTCTCAAGGCGCCACCTGAGAAAGCTTTCTTGACCACATAGGGGCCATCATAATTCGGAGTCCATTTGCCCCGAGAATCAGTGAGAAATGATTGTATCTTCTAGAGCACAAGGTCTCCTTTCCTGAAGACACGGGGTCGAACCTTTTTGTCGAACGCCCTCTTCATTCTTTGTTGATACAACTGACCGTGACATAGTACCATTATCCATTTTTCTTCAATCAGATTCAGTTCGTCGTGTCGACTTTTACACCACTCAGCTTCGGTGAGCTTAGCTTCCATCAATACCCTGATTGATGGGATCTCTACTTCAATGGGGAGCACTGCTTCCATGCCATATACTAAAGAGAAAGGGGTTGCCCCTGTTGAAGTGCGGACAGATGTGCGATAACCATGAAGAGCAAAGGGTAGCATCTCCTGCCAATCTTTGTAGGTTACAACCATCTTTTGAACAATCTTCTTGATGTTCTTGTTAGCCGCTTCTACCGCTCCGTTCATCTTGGGGTTGGTAGGGAGATGAGTTATGGTGTTCGATCTTGAACTCTGTGCACAACTCTTTCATCATCTTATTGTTCAAGTTAGATCCATTATCAGTAATGATCTGGCTCGAAACACCATAATGGCAGATGATATTGTTTTTGATAAATCGGACCACCACTTGTCGGGTTACATTAGTGTACGACGCTGCTTCGACCCACTTGGTGAAGTAATCAATGGCTACTAGGATGAACCGATGTCTGTTTGAAGCTTTGGGCTCAATCAAGCCAATCATGTCGATTCCCCATATGGAAAAAGGCCATGGGGAAGAAAGAACCTTGAGATGCGTTGGCGGTACATGAATTTTGTCGGAGTATATCTGACACTTATGACACCTCCTCATGTACTTGTAGCAGTCGAATTCCATTGTCAACCATTAGTACCCTCCTCTTAGAATTTTTCTCGCCATTGGGTGTCCATTGGCATGGGTGCCAAAGGATCCTTCATGAATTTCTTTCATTAACATGTCTGCTTCTGGTCTGTCGACGCATCGGAGCAAGACCATGTCAAAATTTCTCTTTTAGAGAGTATCACCGCTCAGGAAGAAGCTGCTTGCTAGTCTTCTGAGGGTTTTTCTGTCCTTCCTTAGTGCCCCAGGTGGGTACTCTTGTTTTTGAAAGAAGCATTTGATATCGTGATACCATGGTTTGTCGTCTATGACTGCTTCAATCATGAAGATGAAAGTGGGCCTTTCATGCGCATTATGTCGATCTTAGGTAGGTCAGTCCATTGACCTACACTAATCATGGAAGAGAGAGTGGCTAATGCATCAGTCATGTGATTCTCATCACGAGGGATGTGATGAAACTCGACTCTGTTGAAGAAGGGTAACAACCTTCTCACATAGTCTTTGTAAGGAATCAATCCTGATTGGTATGTGTTCCAATCTCCTTTTATCTGATTGATAACCAGGGCTGAGTCGCCGTATACGTCCAAGTTCTTGATCCTCAAATCAATCGCTTCTTCGAGACCTGAAATTCTGGTATCAGACGTGTGATGTTAAGGTGTGATGTCACAACAACACACTCTGCACAATGGACAGCAATAACAGTAAAATAACACCAAGAATTTTTGACCCAGTTCGGTTACAACCAACCTACTCTGGGGGCTACCAAGCCAGGGATGGAATTCACTACTTGTAGATATAATTTACAGACTCAACAACCCGTTGACAATCTCCTAAACTTATACTCTACTAATGACTTCCTACCTAAGAAACCACTTAGGTATGAGAACACTACTCAATCCCTTACAAACACTCAAAGAAACCACTTTGAGTACCCTTGATCTTACTTCACAGCTTCGATCAATCACACAACTCTCTTTGCTTCACAGCTTTAGAGAGGACAGAAACTCAACACCTATTCAAAACCTAGAATAGTGTAAATACAAGCACTTTAAACAAACTCTAGACACTAAGCCTCCTTCTCTTGATCTTCTGAATGTTTTCTGTCGCTTTTTCCTTTGGTCTTGTGCGCTTTATATAGCTCCTGAATTGGGCTTGGACTTGTCACAATATTTGATCAGATTTGTTAATTAAAACTGAATCTTCAAAACAGATTTTATCCCCAAAATCTTTTTAAATCTTCAACCTTTTAATTCTCCAACAGACCTGCAATCAAATCTCCCATGTAACAGAAAATATCTATCCCAAGATATTCTCATCCAATGAGTCAACCACTCTCCACAATTCCAGCTAACACACGTGCCCTAACAACATATGCACCTGATGTTATTGATTCTGCAGATCTGATGTTACAACATCACCTGTGTGACATCAGACATCCAACTTCAGCACTTAACTACTTAACACAGCCCAGTGTTAAGACTTCAATGTTGCAACATCAACACCTTGACATCAACATTGAATATACTTTGTTTTACCAAAATTCCAGCCAATCCAGGAACTAACAATCTCCCCCTTTGGCTAATTTTGGCTAAAACACCCTCTACACTCTGCAATCAACTTCTGCACTCTGCACCTTCAGAGATTTCAGCAGCGGAATAATCTTCAGAAATTTGAAACTCATTAGCAGCAGTTTGACACTTTGCATAGTCTTCATCACTTGATCTGCTGCAGCACCATCTTCATTATTGACAACAGCCAATTGGTGCTCCCCCTCTAAAACATGAACTAGCATCACAGCTGTTCAGTAGCTCACAATGTGCAACACTTTTCTCCCCCTTGATGTCTGCTTGGCTGCACTCTTCAAATGACATGATATCTTCAAAAGTTCAGTCAAAACTCCCTCTTAATGTCTGCATCACATTAGCAGCATATGGCAATAAAACACTTCCTTGACTATCTTGGCTATTTTCTCCCCCTTTTTAGCCACAATTAGACAAGCTTCTATAAGAAGCCCTATTAACTATAGTCAGTACACCCTAGCTCTCCTTGTTAGCCTCTCAGTTAGTAAACAGGCAAAACAAATCATAGAAGGAAACTAAAAACAAAAATAGTGCATAAAAGCAGCACGATATTCAAATTACAAAACTAAGCACTTTAAGTGCTAAAACAAATACAGAAAATAAAGCTAACCCTACTAAAATAGAAGGCAATCATTAAACGCTTGAATCTTCTGAGCTGAGATCATCATTATCGTCTTCATCAATAGCATCATTCCTTGTGTTGACAGCTTCACTTTCATTTGTTGCCAATCTCAGAGCCATGACAAGTCTTTCAAATTTTTGGTTCCTTTCAGTACTAACTCTTATGACTTCATCTAACTCCTTGCAAGCCTCCTCTAGTTCTGTAATCAACCCAGTCTTGGCTGATGACTGTTGTGATGTTGAGGCAGATGTCTTGACACTGTAAGGTACATGTTTCACCTTGTGATGGACTGACAAGGCAAGCTTCCTTTTACAAGCAACATCTGAATGCTGTAGAATTCCAGGATGTTGAGACAAGACAATCCCACAAATGAGAGAGGGAAAAGCAATGGGCATCTTTATAGTATTTGTAGCAGCATGCTTAATAGTATGATCATAGATGTAGGATCCATAGTCAATTCTTTGCTTTGTCCCAACTGCATAAATTATCTTCCCCAATTCAACAGAAATCGTGGTCTTGTGACTAGTAGGAACCCAGTTGGCAATACCTATTCTGTGCAGAAAAGCATATTTGACACTCAACAAACTGGCTAACAGCTTTCCTTCTACCGGCCAAACATCTACCTGCCCATCAGTGATTTCTTTGCATATATCATTGTTAGAGGCTTCTAATTCCCCATAATCTTCCTCATTTCTTCCTAAGTAGGCATTGATCATCTCAGGAGAAAACCAGACACACTTACCCCTGATGGTAACTCTTCTGAAAGTTCGGCTCTTACTGTCATTTATCGATTCAGGTATATTAACTATGAATTCCCTGACCAGTCTATCATAGCAATCAGCCAACCCTGACACAGTCCTTATGAGACCAGCAAGCTTAATTAGGTCAATAATTTCAGTAGATTCTAAGTCTTTTGCTACTACCTCTCTTTCCAGAGCTACCTTTCTTAGGCTCACACACTTCCACAAGGAGGCACTTCTGGCACTGTGAGATGAGGTGTTATCAGGCACTTGAGTTGTAGCAGGGTTGATGTCTTGAACATCACACTCAGAATCTGACTCTTCCCTGATTCTCCTCTTCTTTCCAGACTTGGCACCTTTGCTCCATGACTTGGGAGACTCTGTAACTGAAGTCCTTTTCTTATCCTCCCGTTTTCCAATTCTATCATCATCAGATGAGTCCTCAATCTCGATAACCTCAACCTGTTCCTTTCCTTTACCCCTGTGGCTTTCATTCCTAGGGGACGATGTTCTGACATCAAGTCTGACATCAGTGTCATCAGGATCTTCAGCTTCTTGACTAAGGGCCTGTCTTTGAAGATTTTTGTCCTCACCTTGAGAGTCGACTTGTTCAGCAGGCATTTGCCTTAAAGGGACAGAAATCCCTTTCACCCGTATCCCTTTCTCAAGGATTTTGGTGGCAAGCTGTTCCAAGTGCTTGTCTACATCAAACTTCTCCTCAACAGCTTGAGAGGATGATGACCTAGCTTCAGGTTTATTCATCGTGGTCGAGGGTTTAAGGTTACCTGACTCGGGAAGCGCACTAGAAATTAGTTCTTCGGAAGAAACCCTAGTTCGTACCTGATCAGAGTTCATGGAAGGGACAGACATTGTTCCTTTGTGGCAGACTAGGTTTGGAGAAAAACTTTCTATTCTGTTGAGATTTTGGGAGATGAAACGTTGCGATGAGAATGCTGTAGTACCAATATAGTAAGGCGCCTGATTTTGAATACTCTTTAAAGACCAATTACTATTTTTCTCCCTCCATAAAGACTTTCCTTTTAAATAATTCACATCAGGACTCATTAACTCTGAGTGACCTTTCAGCATCCTAATATCATAGTTTGATGTTATAACATCAACTACAACATCACTAGTTGAATCTCCTTCAAGAGAGGTCCACTGATAGCAGTTGTCTTTGGTTCTGGCACCCTTCATAACAATCTGATTATGCTCATCAGAAACCACATAATCATGCTTAGTGTAGTTTACCTTGTAACCTTCATCACACAACTGGCTTATGCTGATCAGATTTGCACTTAAGCCATTGACAAATATAACATTGTCAAGTTCAGGTCTACCATCACCTTGCACTTTCCCAACTCCTGTAACAACACCTTTTCGTCCATTTCCAAATATGACCTCATGAGAGGGGCAAGGTGTAAGATCATTAAACACGGATCTACATCCAGACATGTGCTTGGAACACCCACTGTCAAAATACCATGTTCCTTCTTTATCTCCCATGTGAGCCAATAAGCACTTCACCTTCTCCTTAGGTACCCATTGTTTAACAACTTTGGGCCTATGCTCTCTCCATCTGTTTCCATGCAGCTTGTAGCAAGAGTACTGCATATGCCCAAACCTTCCACAGTAGTAGCATCTCACCCTTTCATCTCTGAATCTTCTGCCATGATGAGATTGCTTATGCTGCCATCCATAATGTGGTCTCCTCCTACCATAACTGCCCTGCCATCTATTATGTTGATATCTTCTCCCATAAGACGGCTGAGAATGCTGTTTCCTGGATTGTCTCCCATGATGGTGTGGCTTTCTTCTTCCATAGATATAAGGAACAACATTGGTGTATCCATAACCATAACCATAACAGTTGTCCTGATGTTGAGACATCTGATGAGACATGTGCTGTTTGATCTGAGCAGCTTGCATGCTCTCATGGTATTGTGGGGGCATATACTGACTAGCTCCCTGTGGCTGCTTTCTCTTCTGATAGGGACCAGTCTTCTTCTCAATCTTCTTAGGTTGTGAAACATCAGCTTTCTTAGGGGTAGGATCCTACTTCTTTGGCTGATGTTGAGATGAAAGTTGTGACACTTCCTTCTTTGAACCTGAAGTGCTTCCTTCTGAAGTTCCCTTGTCCTCAGCCACATAACCTATCCCAGCTTTGTCTCCAGCAGCTTTTTCTGACTGAAGTATCTTGTCAAGTGTGTCTGTACCACAGCTTAGCATCCTAACAGACTTGGTCATTTGATCAAGGTGAGCTCTAACTAGCACCACTTCATTTTCCAGATCTGTCTTTTCATTCTCTAGCTGAGCAATCTGTTGCTTGTGGCACTTGTTTTCTTGACAAATTTCAACAATCTTTAAACACAGCTCTTGATAGGTAGATGCCAACTCCTCATAAGTTACTTCTCCATCACTAGAATCATCATCAGAAACCACAGCTCCTGTTAAAGCTCTCGCATGCTTTACTGACTCGCCTTCACTTTCACTATCAGAGTCAGACCAGGAAACTGTCATGCCCTTCTTCTGCTTTTTCAAGAAGGTGGGACATTCTTTCTTGACATGTCCATACCCTTCACACTCAAAGCACTGCACTCCTTTATCTTGGGCAGTTTTCTCTTCATCCTTCTTGTTGGTGTCAGAAGTCATGTTCTTGACATTAGGCCTGGAGTTATTATTCATTCTCTTGAATACTTTGGTGAACTGTCTTCCCAGCATCACTATGGCCTGAGACAGATCCTCCTGGGATTCAGATTTCTTCTCTTTTTCTTCTGCATCATTTGACACCAGGGCTATACTTTTTGGCTTCTTTTCTGGTTCTTCCTCATTCAACCCAAGCTCAAAAGTTTGAAGAGATCCAATGAGCTCATCTACTCTCATCTTGCTGATGTCTTGTGATTCTTCAATGGCAGTAACCTTCATCTTATACTTCTTAGGTAGGGACCTAAGGATCTTCCTCACAAGCTTTTCATTTGACATCTTCTCACCAAGAGCACTGGATGCATTAGCCAGTTCCAGAACATTCATGTGGAAGTCATGAATGGTCTCATCATCCTTCATCTTCAGGCTTTCAAATTTTGATGTCAAAATCTGAAGTCGTGACATCTTGACTCTAGATGTTCCTTCATGAGTAGCTTGCAAGATATCCCACGCTTCTCTAGCAACTTCACAGGTATTGATTAACCTGAAGATATTCTTATCCACTCCATTGAAGATGGCATTTAGAGCTTTGGAATTTCCAAGGGCGAGCTCATCTTCCTCCTTGGTCAATTCTTCTTCAGGCTTTAGCTTAGAGGTGCCTTCTTTATCTTTACCAGCATCATCCTTCTCACATACAACAGGTGCTTTCCACTCTTTAATAACAGCCTTCCAAGCCCTACTGTCCAAGGATTTTAAGAAGGTGGTCATCCTTGGCTTCCAATAGTCATAATTGGATCCATCCAAAATAGGGGGTCTGTTGACGAATCCTCCAACTTCTTTGTCCATCTTTACACCAGAAAGTAACTTCCCTAGATCTCACCCAGAGACAGACAGGATGCCTGCTTTGATACCAATTGAAATTTTGGTATCAGACGTGTGATGTCACAACAACACACTCTGCACAATGGATAGCAATAACAGTAAAATAACACCAAGAATTTTTGACCCAGTTCGGTTACAACCAACCTACTCTGGGGGCTACCAAGCCAGGGATGGAATTCACTACTTGTAGATATAATTTACAGACTCAACAACCCGTTGACAATCTCCTAAACTTATACTCTACTAATGACTTCCTACCTAAGAAACCACTTAGGTATGAGAACACTACTCAATCCCTTACAAACACTCAAAGAAACCACTTTGAGTACCCTTGATCTTACTTCACAGCTTCGATCAATCACACAACTCTCTTTGCTTCACAGCTTTAGAGAGGACAGAAACTCAACACCTATTCAAAACCTAGAATAGTGTAAATACAAGCACTTTAAACAAACTCTAGACACTAAGCCTCCTTCTCTTGATCTTCTGAATGTTTTCTGTCGCTTTTTCCTTTGGTCTTGTGCGCTTTATATAGCTCCTGAATTGGGCTTGGACTTGTCACAATATTTGATCAGATTTGTTAATTAAAACTGAATCTTCAAAACAGATTTTATCCCCAAAATCTTTTTAAATCTTCAACCTTTTAATTCTCCAACAGACCTGTAATCAAATCTCTCATGTAACAGAAAATATCTATCCCAAGATATCCTCATCCAATGAGTCAACCACTCTCCACAATTCCAGCTAACACACGTGCCCTAACAACATATGCACCTGATGTTATTGATTCTGCAGATCTGATGTTACAACATCACCTGTGTGACATCAGACATCCAACTTCAGCACTTAACTACTTAACACAGCCCAGTGTTAAGACTTCAATGTTGCAACATCAGCACCTTGACATCAACATTGAATATACTTTGTTTTACCAAAATTCCAGCCAATCCAGGAACTAACAAGACCCATAATACAAGCTTCGTATTCGGCCTTATTGTTTGTATATTTGAACGTAAGTCGAGCGGTGAAAGGAATGTGGGTACCCTGAGGGGTAACAATTATTGCCCCAATTCCATTTCCATAATGATTAACTGCTCCTTCAAAGATTAGTCCCCACTGGGAACCTGGTTCTGGCCCTTCACTGGGTAGCGATTCGTCGCAGTCTTTCATCTTTAGATACATGACATCTTCGTCTGGAAAGTCGAACCCGATTGATTCTTGATCGTTAATTGGTTGATGAGCCAAATGATCGGCCATAATACTTCCTTTAACGGCTTTCTGAGTGTGGTACTCTATGTCATATTCTGATAGCAACATCTGCCAACGGACAATCCTTCCCGTGAGAGCAGGCTTTTCAAAGACATACTTGATTGGATCCACTTCGGAGACCAACCAAGTAGTGTGACGAATCATGTACTGGCGAAGACGTTTGGCTGCCCAAGCCAAAGCACAGCAAGTTTTCTCGAGCATCGAGTACCGAGTTTCACAGTCGGTGAACTTCTTGCTTAGATAGTAAATGGCAGACTCTTTCCGTTTGGTTTCGTCTTATTGGCCAAGTACACACCCCATTGAGTCTTCCAAGACTGTGAGGTAGATGATCAGTGGTCTTCCTTCCACTGGAGGTGATAGAATCGGAGGATTCAACATATATTCCTTAATACTGTCGAAGGCGGTTTAGTAATCTTCTGTCCAAACGCAGTCCTGGTTCTTTTTGAGTAACTTGAAAATCGGCGCACATGTGGCAGTCATGAGGAATATGAATCTGGAGATGTAGTTCAAACGTCCCAGGAATCCTCTGACTTGTTTCTCAGTTTTCGGAGAAGCAATTTCTTGAATGGCCTTGACCTTGTCAGGATCAACCTCAATTCCTTTCTGGCTGACGATGAACCCTAAAAGTTTCCCTGAACGGACACCGAAGGTGCACTTGTTGGGATTCAAGCGGAGTTTGTATTTTCTCAGACGCTCGAATAGTTTTGACAGGTGGGTCACATGCTCCTCCTCTATCTCAGATTTTGCAATCATATCATCGACATATACCTCGATTTCCTTGTGTATCATGTCATGAAACAGAGTAGTCATGGCCCTTTGATAGGTTACTTCGGCGTTCTTCAAACCGAACGGCATTACCTTGTAACAAAAGGTACCCCATGGGGTAATGAACGAAGTTTTCTCCATGTCTTTCGGTGCCATTTTGATCTGGTTATAGCCCGAGAATCCATCCATGAAGGAGAAAACTTTGGACTTTGCTGTACTGTCAACCAGCATGTCAATGTGCGGTAAAGGAAAGTCATCCTTTGGACTTGCCTTGTTCAGGTCCCTGTAATCGACACACATTCTGACTTTTCCGTCCTTTTTCGGAACGGGTACGATATTGGCTAACCATTGAGGATATTCTGACGTGGCGAGGAAACTCGCGTCAATCTGTTTCTGTACCTCCTCTTTGATTTTGATGGCCATGTCCGGGTGAGTGCGTATCAACCTCTGTTTTACTGGCGGACATTCCGATCTTAACAGTAAGTGATGTTCCACGATGCTGGTATCCAACCCTGGCATATCCTGATAGGACCAAGCGAATACATCGGGGAATTCTTTGAGAAGCTTTATCAAACTCTCTTTGGCAGTTGGACTGAGTAGTGCCCCAATCCTGATTTCTTTTCTCTCTTTTTCTGAACCCAAGTTTACCATTTCCAACGGCTCTTTGTGAGGTTCAATAGACCTTTCCTCTTGTCTGAGTAGTCGGGAGATCTCTTCTAGAATTTCCTTGTCAACTTCTTCTTCAGCCCCAAATACCGGGAACTCAAAGTTGGGAGAAGGCATCAGATCGTATGTTTCAACGGGGTTTAAAATAAGCAATCTGCATGATGTGATGATTCGTGTTTAGAGGAGATAGAGAAAATGCAAGTGTGTGCAGTGTATTTTTCTTTGACTACTTGTTTTTATTTGAATTGTTTTTTAGGATTACCATTTTCTGAGAAAAAGCGAAAAGAGAAAACAGCAATAAATGCGGAAATTACAGAACGACGTTATTTTATTAATGAACAACTCGATTCTTGAAACTACAGCCCTATAAAACAAAACTCTGTCACTTTGGGCGAAGCGAAGAGGGAAAATTTACAGAAAGCGAGCCCTATCAAAACATCTGTTTCACCTGGGCAGGGTGAAAGGTTAAAGATGGCAATTACTTTGATTGGCGAACGACCTTCGGAGCATCAACAACAACCCACTGGCGGAGAACTCCTCGGTGAATCATAAAGTCTGGCACCTTCCTTGATTTGTCTTCAGACATAACGCTGATTTCTGGTGGAGCAGGATCATTGGAATCTGTCTCCCAGGCAGAGTTGTCGTAGGAGGATTCCTCAGTTGTATTTTGCATAGCATTTATGCTCTTAGCTGTATCTCCCCATCCAGTTGGCTGGATATCTTCGAGCCTGATACGAGAGCTTTCGGGAGCGGTGTACTTGACCATGAAGTCGTATTTTCCACTCGGTTGTCCCAAGGTGTCCCACACTTCTTTGGAACTGGAGGAGTCATCCCTCTCGATGACATTAACCTCGGGAAAAGCATAGTTGATGAATTCTAGTCCTACAAACGTTGCAAATTCATCGTCATGTTGAGTAGTTTCTGAATGACCTGAGTGTTGATCCCATGACATGGTGGGGACACAGGTATTCTGTTCAATGATGCTCAGCTGAGTTTCATTACTCGGCTGACTTTCTGGCCCCAAGTTTCCTGGGTAAGGCTGCCACATTGGCAGGCCGTCCATCGGGCCATAGTAATTGTGGTCAAAATTGTCTTTCATCAGAGTGTCCTCCTCTAATGAATTTGGCGGAGCACGGCATCCTTCCAGATCACAACCTTCGTATATCATTTCGACATCTGACCGTGGTATAAATCTCGGACTCTGTACGGGATAGCAAAATGGCACCTCTTCCTGAGACATATAATAGTCCTCGTTAAGATAGGACTTCCATTCTTCATCCGTGTCAGAGGGATCCACCTCATTGATAGCATGGACTATTTGAGACACTGGGTGAAGGAAACCTCCACTGTGGAAGAAGTCCTGAATGGGATGAAGACTTTCATCGCTAGCAGCTGTCTGGGTATAGGTTGCAGAAAAACCAAGACCCTTCTTTGTTTTATTGTCAGTAGGAATGACAAGCTGTCCCCATCCTATTGTATCGGCACTCTCGACCGCTTTAATAGCATCTTTGTATGAGGAAATCGAAGTTCCTCCTCTGGATTGTTCGTCCTTGTGTAGCGAAAGCGCTTGGAACTGGGTTCTAATTATCCCTTCTGGTTCCACATAAGTGGATGACGATAAATTATTGACGAGCAAGGCCTGTTCCCCACAGACTGTGATGAGTTGGCCGTTCTGGACGAACTTTAGCTTTTGGTGGAGGGTTGAAGTGACCGCTCCAGCCTGATGTATCCAAGGTCTTCCTAATAAACAACTGTACGTTGCCCGGATGTCCATGACCTGGAAAGTGACTTGGAAAGTGTGAGGACCAATAGTTATGGGAAGATCAACTTCGTCGATAACCGTTTTTCTGGATCCGTCAAACGCTTTGACGACGACCTCGCTGGTTCTCATCGGAGGGCCTTTGAATGATAATTGCATTAAAGTGGACTTCGGCATAACATTCAGGGTTGACCCTTTGTCTACCAGTACGCTGGCTAAAGCATCGTCCTGGCAGTTAACTGTGATATTGAGTGCCATGTTATGACGGCGACCCTCTTCAGGTAATTCCTCATCACTAAATCCCAAATTATTGCAAGAAGTGATGTTAGAGACAATACTATCGAACTGTCTAATTGTTACATCCTGTTCCACAAAGGCTTGCTCCAAGACTTTCTGTAGAGCCTCCCTGTGCACTTCTGAACTGAGTAACAGAGATAATACGGAGATTTTTGAAGGAGTTTGTAACAGTTGATCGACAATGTTGTATTCACTCCTTTGGATGAGCTTCAGCATCTCATCATCGTTTTTCGAAAGGTCGGGATTACTGGATTGACCGACTGATGGACCAGGAGCTTCTGTTTGAAGTTCCTTTTCTTTGTTGGACTCTCCAACTCCTCTGTTGAAGATTCTACCACTCCGTGTTACACGACTGATGTCTGCAATATTCACGAAGGAGGGTAATGGAATTTCCTTTCCATTTTCAATTATCGTTGCACCGTATTTGTAAGGGATTGCCTTAGCTGATTCATACAGTAGTGGTCCCGGCAGATAGATGACTATGGGAACCTTCTGGTTTTTCTGACCATCGTACGTAATCTCGATCTGTTCCCGATTGGGAATTCTTGATTCATCAAGCAGATGGATAATGGCAAAAACATTCCTGGTCCTCTGATGATCAGAGATGACGACAACGTCCTCAATTTGATTGGCAAGGTAGTTCGGCGACCAATTGATGGGTCCAGAACCTGGATATGGGCGAATCTCTCCACGATCCACCTGCCCCTGGAGAGCTGCTCGCACAAGGTAGCACCCTTGGTTACTTTCCGAACATACTCCACAACCTTCATAATTGTGTGGTGGCACCTGGCCACGCCCACTTTGAATACAATGTAACCTCACTAGGTTAGCTTCCCCGAGTCGGACATCCTGACTTTGACGCCGAGTGGGGTTTTTGTTATTGATACTAATTTGCTTAGTATCTTCATCCATGTATTTTGGCATCCACCAATGATTTAACAAGTTCTGAAGTGCTTCCTGGACAAGGGCACATCCCTGATCGTTTTCGCAACCCGCTTTACACCTGTGATAATTATGTGATACCAGGAACCCGAGTCGGACCTGCTCAGCATGCAACTCTACCAAGTTGGTATTCATCAAGCGAATGTCGAAGATTTGGACCATATTGATCTGATAGGGATTCCTATCATGGTAGTCTTGGATCCATCCAAGATCCATCTGACGCTGGAGGGCCTCCTGTATGAAAGAGCATCCCTGTTTGTTTATCGAGCAAGTCAGACAAGAACTGTAATCGTGCCGCGACAGATTATGATACTGGCTTTGTCTTAAATGCATTGCCACCAAGTTGGCATTCATCGCACGGATGTCTTGGTTCTAAATGACGTTGGAATTCTTGTAAACCATGTTAACTCCACGAACTCGATGCTCTTGGATCCATCTGAGATCCAACTGTTCCTGTAGGGCTGCTTGCACCACAGAACATCCTTGATTACTTTTAGAGCAGATATCACACTGATGATAATTATGAGGTGGCACATGGCCGTACCCACTCTGTCTACAATGTATCTTGACCAGATTGGTCCTCAACAAGAGTACATCGTGAATTTGATAGACATTGTTAAATTCTCTCTCAATCAGGTTGACTGCAGCTTTCTCATGTTGAGGCAGCGGGTTCGTAAGAACATTGGGATTCATATCTTTGAAATATAAGAGCCTTCTCCTAACAAGCTTTCGCACGTCGGACTTGAAATTTAGATAGTTCTCTATGTTATGCCCTGATCCTCCTTGATGATAAGGGCATGTCTGATCCGCTTTGAACCAAAAAGGCAGATTTTTTGGTACTGTAAGAGGAGACTTAGTCTGGATGTGCCCCTTAGCCAGTAGTAACGGAAATAGTTCTGCGTACAACATGGGTATAGGATAAAACACTGATAGCCGTGTTGTACAGTTGTTATTGTATGGAGGACGAGCCTGCTGAAGAGGCTGTTGTGTCCTTTGCTGATTAGGTTGGCTTTGCGCAACCTGAGGCTAATACGTAGGAATAGGCGTAGGGCTGATAGCAGGAATTACAACTGCTACCGGTTGATAACGTCGCCTTTGCTTTCCGAGAGAGATATTCCTAATATCTTGCTCTTTTTTCTTAGGGAGAGCACTACCGTATCGTTTTGTACTACTTGATGATCCAGCGTCTTTTATTAGACGCCCTTCTCAGACGGCTTCCTCAAGACGAACTCCCATACCGACCATCTCGGTGAAGTCACTGGGCGCACTGGCAACCATTCTGTTGTAGTAAAACGAGCTTAAGGTCTTTAAGAAGATCTTTGTCATCTCTTTTTCCTCAAGAGGTGGACAAATCTGAGCGGCAATTTCGCGCCGTCTCTGAGCGTACTCCTTAAAGGTTTCCTTGTCCTTTTATGACATTGATCTAAGTTGATCTCTGTCTGGTTCCATGTCCAAATTGTATTTGTATTGTTGGACGAAGGCAGTACCAAGATCTCTGAATGTACTAATCGTAGTACGGTTTAAACCCATGTACCATTTGAGTGCGGCACCGGTTAAACTATCCTGAAAGTAGTGAATCAGTAGGTCCTGATTCTCTGTCTGAGCTGACATTCGCCGAGCGTACATCACCAGATGGCTCTGAGGGCAAGAGTTACCCTTGTATTTTTCAAAGTCGGGCACTTGAAATTTGTGCGGAACTTTCACATTGGGGACCAAACAAAGGTCTGCGGCGTCCTTTCCAAATAGATCCTGACCGCGGATGGCTTGCAGTTCTTTCTGCATTTCCAGGAACTGTTCCTGGAATTCATCCATTCTATCGAACATAGTTTCCTTCTTGCCTGAAGGTATCGACGGAATCTGTCCTTCCGGGACAGTGTGCACCACAGGGGGTGGGACCGTGACTACGGCAGTGAATCTTGGCTTTTCCCGAAGTTTGTAACCTTCAGGAGTCTTCAATATGCCCCTGGCATCTTCGCTTTCCCGAAGTTTGTAACCTTCAGGCCCATCGGCTTCTGTTATGATTCCCTGATCTTCAGTGATCGGCGGAACATATCCTTCCGGGATATAGTTAATAGGCATGCCCCAAGGACGATCTTTCGGCATTTGATACCTAAGATCATACTTCTCCACTATGGGCATTGAGGTGATCTCTGAGATCACAGTCCTTTGTAGCTGAGCTTCTGCCATGGTTTGCATGTCGTTACGAAGCTTTCTCATATCCTATCTCAGAGCGTCGATCTCTTATTTCAACTCTCTGTTTTCTTCCTCAAGATCATCCATCTTTTTCTGACGATTGGCCCGAGTATTATACGAATGAGACAGTTTGACTCTAGAACCGAGACACAAACGTGAGATTCGTAGGTAAGAAGAATACACGATGTGAGAATGATGAATGCAATGATTATATTAATTGTTTTTTGGTTTAATCAAAATAAACTTTGACAATTAGATTGCAAATATCAAACAGTGGGGAAACCCCTTTTTATTGAATTCAAAGGATTACAGAAATGGAAATACAGTAGATTACAAGGTGCAGAAACAGAAACCTAAGCTAATGGGTCCCGAGTCCTCTCTGAAGAGAAATCAGGTGCTGACTCTGGTGCTTTCCTTTTCTTTGATCGGGGCTCTTGGGCCGTTGTCGGGTTGTCATTCCTTTGCCAGGTGAAAGGAGCGAGCAAATTCCTTTGGTCATCTTGATTCTCTACAGCATGTTGCTCCAAAATTTCAATCAGAGCATCCTTATCTTTCAGTAGTTGCTGTATTTTGATGCACTCCATGTTGAGGGTGCGGTACTTGTTCTTCCAAGACCTCCTCTCCGGCTGAACTTTGTTGAGAGTAACCTGAAGCTTTTCAGTTTCAGTCATGAAGTACATGTCAGACTCCCTCGGTGGAAGAACTCCGTGACGAGGATAAGGCATCTTTAGCTTGAGAGCTCTAGTTTGTACCCAGTGGAGATAAAGCTCCACCGAGACACAATCGGGTTTTCCTAGAGACTCCCGTCCTTTCTTATGAACATGTTTCCAAGCGTGTACTATTTCCATCTTTAGTGCTCTGTCACTTTCTCCTTCCTTGAAGAAAAGACCTTTCAGATGAACACCCCGTGGGACGTGTCTCATCGGGTATCCAAATTGACGACGAACGAGAACTGGATGGTAATTGATTCCTCCCTTAGTTCCTATAAGGGGTACGTTGGGGAAGTTTCCACAATGTTCAATGATCTTGATTCCGTCATAAATCCTATTACACCAATCAATGTCAGAGTTGGTGAGGGACATGATTTTCTGCGACCAACGTAAGACACTCTTGTGATCCCAAAAAGCAGCAGACTTAGGCAAATAGGAGATAAACCATTTATAAAGCAGAGGTACACAGCATGTGATCTCCCCTCTGCTGTACAAATTCCCCAAGTGTACAGAATGATACGCATCTGCGAGCAAAGTCGAAACAGGGTTTCTAATGAGAAAAACCTTAATGGAGTTGATATCGACGAAGTTATTAATGTTGGGCAACAAAAATAACCCGTAGGGGAGTAAAACAAAGATGCTTTCAAAAGCAGTCACGTTCCCGATACTGGCGAAGTACAGGGCTTTCTTTGTCAAGAACTGGGCTGGCAAACCTTGTATGCCACCCTTAGTGGTCATGTGAGTCCTGACCTCAGACTCATCCAAATGAATTGCTCTTGCAATGGTCTGATTCTTTGGAATTTCTTCCAGTCCAGAAAATGGAGCTTGATCTTAATGTGTAGATCAATCAGATGAGAATATTCCTCCAGCGTAGGTGCTAGCTGGTAATCCGGGAATGTGAAACAGTGATAGACCGGATCGTAGAACTGAATGAGCGCATCCATGATTCCCTCAATCACATGGACTCTTAGCAGAGATAGCAAACCTCCGTACTTGGCTCTGAAAGCCTCTTGGTTTGTGATCATCCTCGCCAAACCTCTTAAATCCTCTAGTTTTGGAATCCTGAAGGTGTACTTATGAGTTCTCCTTCTACCGAAATCCATTAGCGCAATCCTTTTCTCTGATATTTACAATCACAGTCTTAGTTTATTTTGAAAAAAAATACAGAGAGACAAGAAGAGAAATGTTTTGAATGTTTTAATGTTTTTTAAATGAATATATGAATGCAGCACACAAAAACATAGAAAAAACATGGGGTCAAAGGGTCGTTGTCATGAAGTCAAGGTTCTACCCATCCCCAAAGGTTTATACTAGGGTGATTTTTTGTACCTGTACTCAAAATCATCAGCTCCTCCCAGGATAACAAATAGCAAGTGGATCGCCAGCGAGCTGTGTGAAATCTTAGAGTAAATGCAATTCACCGAGAATAGATCATCAGCCTCAAATGAGGGTAGTATCGCGTGACAACTATTTCCGATAGTTTCCGCACTATAAAAGGGTTGGCTCCTCAGCTTCTCAGACGTCACAATCGGCCCATTGCCTATGAGAGGGAATGAGTTGCATTGGGAAGCCTTCACTGAGGTTGATGGTCGACCTCGTCGCCATCACTTATCTTAAGTGTATACTCAATCTTTCCACATGCGACATCACACGCAGTCACATTAGCAGAAAAATAAACACAGATATCAATTAGGAAAAGCAGTATATATATTTGTCCTAATGTCCTAGACTTTTAAAAGCTACGAATCTTATGTTCCTGACAGAAAATGGTTTCCCGACGGAATCACCATTTTGTGGTTCCTTCCCAACATAAAGGTTTTGACCTAAGATCCTAGTGAAGTCAACAAAAAGTCCCACCCCAAAAAAGAAAGAAAGAAAGAGAATTTTTTAAGGTTTCTACCTAAGAGATGTGAAGAGAACAAGATCTCGTTGTCCCCAGCAGAGTCGCCATTTTTCTGTAGCGAGTGATTTTTGGATGTGGTTGTGAAGCACGATCGCTCTAGTACTACAGTTTGATTCATTTTTTATCCTATTGAAGCTGATGAAGGAAGGGAAATAGATGTCTACAACTAACCCTGCTTGCATACTGAGGTTAAACAGTCAAAACTGTTGGTTTACAGATGCTACAAAGATTCGGGGTCTCTCCTAGGTTATTTTGTTGAAAAGGGGTGTTTTAGGCTATCAGTTGAAATGTTAGGACGAATGTATGAAAGTATGGGATTTCGGGTTTTTGTTTAGTGTGCTCGCTAAGATTTTTCTTTCAATCTTATGCCTACGTATTCCCGTTTACCGAAACAGGGAAATCAGAGCGATCGTAGTTCGTCCTATTGTATGGGAGGAAATGGTTGTTTTGGTGTCTTGTTCAAAGCCCAAGACGTGAAGCTAAAGAGTCTATTTGTATCTTGTTCAAAGCCCAAGATATGAAGCTAAAAGGTCTCAACTTTAGAGTGAATTTGTCATCTCTAAAGAGGGGTTTGTCTGTCACAACTGCTTATAAAGGAGAATTACTTTAACCGGGGTATGTGAATCCGGAAATACCATAATTTCCTTTATAGGGGATTTCCACCCTGAAGGAGAAGACTTTAGATGATCCAGTGGCTTGCCGCTTACATCGATTAGATGAAGGGGAAGGAGTTGTTGATGTTTGTGTACTGTGAACGAGGCACAGCTTTGATGCTAAAAGGTTAATTGGATCAGCCAGTGGTTTTCTTATACAAAGCCTAAGAGGAGGCTAATATGTGTCTCGTACAAAGCCCGAGAGAGAGGCTAAAAGGTTTTTCTTATACGAAGCCTAAGAGGAGGCTATTTGACTCAACAAGAGAGTTTTTTGTATCTCGTACGAAGCCCGAGATGGAGGCTATTTGTTAGATCCACTGGGGAGAATCATTGTACAAAGCCCAAGAGGAGGCTATTGTGACTGTTTCAGTTGAGTGACAGATCCAATATGCTGATTTAAAGAGAAAATCAGTTCTTATATGAGTAATGTTTGCACTCAGGGATTTGATTCGAGGATCAGGGTTATTTCCTGTTCTTTAAGGAAATGGGAAATCCAAAGGGTATTGAGACTGTCTGAGTCTACGGGGTTCCTTCCTATTCTTGAAGGGTGCTTGAGAATGTCTTTTGAGACTCAAGGTAATTAGACTGCCCAAGTCTAGAGTTTCATCTTTTGTACTATGCTTTGAGAAACAGTAGTAAACTCTTGGAAAGACTGCTCTATTAAGATGACTGATTTCTGTTCCTATACCTTTAGGAGGTCGTCGGGACAATTTGTACGAAGCCCAAGAGGAGGCTGGAAACTTTTAAGAAGCCGAGTGGTCCTTGTATGAAGCCCAAGAGGAGGCTATCATTCCCGGAGGGAAGAATCATTATATGAAGCCTAAGAGGAGGCTGTGAATACTTCTAAGAAGCCGACGGGTCCTTGTACAATGCCCAAGAGGAGGCGGGGATGCTTTTAGGAAGCCTGTGGGTCCTTGAACAATGCCCAAGAGGAGGCCGATGCTTTTAAGAAGCCGATGGGTCCCCAAACCCCGAGAAATTCAAGATAGGCTATTCACGAGGAATAGATCAAGCCAGGAAAGTTCGAGAATTTGGAAGAAACTCAAGAGATGCCATTCATGAAGAAAAGATCATCTCTGGGGAGTAGAGTTTCTTTGACAAGTGCTTTTAAGAAGCCTGTGGGTCCCCAAACCCCGAGAAGTTCAAGAAAGGCTATTCACAAAGAATAGATCTAGCCAGGAAAGTTCGAGAATTTGGAAGAAACTCAAGAGATGCAATTCATGGAGAAGAGATCATTTCTGGGGAATAGAGTTTCTTTGACAACTTCTACGAGTGACAATCTATGAAAGGGTTCACCGAGAATGCTGCCTTTCATGTCTCCATATTGTTTAACCCCAAGAGGAGGGAAGACTGTGTCTGGTAATCCTATGGGGATCTAGTTTTAACTATTTAAGATTAATCAACGGGCTTAATGCTAGACGTAGTTGCCGGGGAAACTCTAAATATCTATACTATTATTACACAGTTGATATGAGTTTATGAAAGAAGACTTACAGCGAAACAGCCCCACAATACAGTTATATGTATATGAAAGCGGTAAATGAAAGCGTATAAACACTTACTCGGTTGTAGAGCTTCCATGCTATTTGGTTAGTTGTTCAACAAAGAAAGATTGAAAACAATAGTATATTTCAAAATCAAAGGAGAAAGTGCTTTGAAAAGGAAGATTGGGGCTTACAGCTCAAGGAGAGTCCCAAGGTTTTATCAGTGATCGCGCTGTTGAATTTGTACAGAGGGACTTATACAAGTGGCTGAGGCCCAAACATTATTTTCTGTACAAAGAGATGGGTCTTACACTCTCTCAAGAGGCCCAAAAGGTTTAAAGAAAAAGAGTGGGGCTTATAACACGAGGGTAGGCCCAGATGATTTGTCGTTTGAAATGGCGATCGCGCCGAGATTTTCTTTTAACGCAAAGGGGCTTATACAATATCTGAGGCCCAAATTTGTTTTTGGTTAAAAGGGGATTGGGTCTTACACTCTATTAGAGGCCCAAAAGTTTTGAAATGGGTCTTACTACTCGAGGGTAGGCCCAGAGTTTTATTTTCAACGGATGATGATCGCGTCGAACTTTTTGAAATACAACGGGACTTATACAATAAGTGAGGCCCAAGATAGGTTGTATTTACAAAGGGTTGGATCTTACACTCTATTAGAGGCCCAAAAAGTTTTGAATGGGTCTTATAGCTCGAGGAGAGGCCCATAATGGTTTTTTTTAAAAAGGCGACGATCGCGCCGTTCACTTGTACAGAGGGACTTATACAATAAGTGAGGCCCAAGATAGTTTGTACAAGGGGGTTTGGGTCTTACACTCTCTCAAGAGGCCCAAAAAGGTTTGAAAATGATTTATGAGGGTTGAATTAATCAAAAACCTAATTTATTTTCAAAATGTGTTTTAATTGAATAAAAATTCAATTAAAATGATCAAAATTGTTTAACATATGGAAAACAAATTGTGATTTGGATTAATGCTTCAAAAATTAAGTATTGACCTACAAAATAATTAGAAGGCATTAAAAGTTGCAAAATCAAGGTGAAAAAAATATTCAAAATGTCAAAAACAATTAAAATATTAATTATTTGCAAAAATATCAATTATATGAAATAAATAATATTTTTGGGAATTTTTATAAAAATAAAATATTTTAACATTTTTGTGAATTATTAAAAAAAGAATCAACTCAAAATCATTAAAACTCAGAGAGAAATTAATTTTTGAATCAATTAAATAAAATCACAAAATTCAAATATTTGAATTTGGGAGAAATGGCGCCAAGAATAGCCGAAGAACACGCGCATTTTTCAGTTTTGCCCAGATTTGCATTTTCTATCCAATCTCACTGAATACTTGATCATATCATGCAATCCACATACCAATCAACTCGTCTCAACCTCACGATCATGTCTATGGCAATTAATTTCATTTAAATTAAGCATAAAACAAGAAATCACGAGAAATCCTAAAGAACCCTAAATTCTGCATGAAGGCTTGGATTTTTGATACACGATTCAAACAAAGCAATTAATTGAGGGGAAACATTCCATGCATGATTATGAACATTTGGCAAAAGTATTGTGCGAGGAAATATGCATAGATTGAGAGATGACCAAGTTTAGGCTTACCTCTAGGTCGTGACAGCAAGAGCAAATTGATTTCTGAGTATGAGGTGTTACAGATGAATTGTGATGATATGAACAGCTTCCCTACACCCTATGGAGTGTGTTTGAATGCTTGGACTTGATGGAAATTGGCTGGATCACTTCATGGCATCTCAACTGCAACTTGGTTAAAACCTTGAGCAATTGACTGGTGATTCTGAGAAATTAGTGTTCCAGATGTTGTTCAAGTGTTTGATCAGCTCACATATGATGTATATGAGGTGTGTGTGTGATTGGTTTGAGTGGAATTGTTCTCTAATGAAAAACCCGATAGTGACTTGCTAAGAAAGGAATTTTTGAGAGTGAGAAGTGAATTTTGAGAAAGGCAAGTGTTGTAGGCCTTTGGTGTACTTAAACTGATCACAATTGAGCTCTATTTATAGTAGAGCAAGTTTGTTTTGCAAGGAATAGTGAATGGTAACTCCTGAGTAGGTTTGGCCAATGTTGGCAAATGAAAATCAAAGTCTCCTCTAGCCATTGACTAGAGGTTAGGGCACAGGCTGCTGGTCCCCTTGGTCTTGGATAAGTCTTGACTGAATTTAGTTGCTAATGGCTCAGTCCATGCCACCTTGATGCTTCCATTGAATGCTCCAATCCAAAATTGGAGTCTTGTCCCTATTTTGGGCAATTCTAGGTTTAGCATGCTATTTCTTGTTCCAAGGACTTTGGAGGCTTGGCTCAGTGATTGTTCCCTTTAGATTCAATCCTCAGATGTGTCCAAGGTGATGACAAGGCTTGGAATTGGCTGATTTTGGCAAATCGACCAAAAGTGCAAAAATCTGCCTTGCCTTGGCAGATTTCAGCAAGGCAACTTGCCAATGTCATATCTCATGGCTCAAGTTGAATTTGGTGATGTTCTTGGCCATTTTGGAAAGCTCTTATATAATACAACAACTGTTTGATCATATTTGGTTTTGATACTTTTTGGATCCAAGTGAAAAATGTCCCTACATTTGGAAAAAAGTAAGGCAAAATCTGACTTAGTGAAATTTTCACTAAGTGTTGAAATAAAGTGACTTTTCTTGATTTTGATCACTCCATAACTCAAAATCCATGAGAAATTTGGACATAGGTCAGTATGAAGCTTTTGTAGAGGGCAATGAGATCTACAAATCAAGCTTTGGATGGAAAAAAATGGCTTTGTGGTTTAGGAGTTATGATCCTCCAAAGTTGGTACCTTTGTCACTTTTTTTCATAACTTAGAAAATTTTCTAAGTTTTTATGGCTACCCCTTTTACAAGTTATCCCATTTTCTTTGATTTTTCTTGATGAATGATGATTCAAATCATACATTAACATCATTTTAGGGTTAAAAATCCATTTTTGTGAAAAATCTCAAAAAGTCAAAGTTGACTTTTGTGCACATTTGACTTTTTATCAGATGAATTCCAAACTGTGCAATCCTTTAGGAAATCATGTCCTTGACCTAAATCAAACTTGATGGATATGTTCCATGGTGTCATACCCCAAAATTTGCCCTCTCATTGTTCATATCATTTAGCATGTGCTTTCATTTCATTGCATTGCATTCAAATATAGAAAAACAAAAACATAAAGCATTGCATTCAGCATAAGACATGTGATCAAGGCATTTTCCTTTGGTTTGACCTTTCCGTATTCAGAAGATTATCAGTGTACATCAATAGGGGATTTCTTATTTTAAAGGAGTCATCAGAGGCGTCGGGTCAAGTTTTATTGGGTGTGAATCAGGGTTTGGTCCTTTCTCTGTTCAGGACATTTCCTCATCAGTGTGCGTTCAAGGTGAATCAAGGTTCCTCATTCAGGGTTGAATTTGTGGATAGTCGTCAACTGAGAATCATTGGTTAGAATTACATGTGTTCAATTCGGCTGAGTTTATTGATCGGAGATGGGGAGCCATTAAGGACACGAGTTTGTATTGGATCTGAAGCTTGATGTGGATTGAATGTGTTGAGATTAATCAGGTGACTTACTTGGAATTCAAGATACATGGATCCTTTTTGCTAACCCATAACCATTCTGATACCATTTCCATAAATTCCAAATTCCACGTTCATATCCAAGAGCCCAATTTCTAAACCCATTGTCCAAACCATATACATTTCCCATAGATATCCATTTTCCGTTTTCAAACCATGTCCATATTCACATTCAAATTTCGATACCCATTTCACTATCCATTAGCTTCCAATAACCATTTTTTTGAATTTCATAATCCAAAACTCCTCATTAAGCCACATTCAATTTTCGCTCCAACAGAAATTTATTTTAAAAGAAGTTCACAAATCCAAGCAAAATTGAAGGTTTCACCTCATTTTTTTTACACCAAAACGCATAGCAGCTCTAGAAGGAGTTATTGACTGAAAATGCATGGCAGTAAAAAAGGAACTCAATAACAACCCAAAGAAAATTGATACCAGAAATGAAATTGACTGTAACAAGCATTACAATTATAGAATAGCTGAAGAAATTCACAAAAAAGATCTAGCAAAAAACTCTTCCTAATTTATTTCATAGCAGAAAAATTCGATAAAAAAAATAGATAACAGTTTGCATCTTTGACTCAACCTCCCATGATAGATACAACATAAACTGATAACAGAAAACGTAACCTACCAGAAAATCAATAGCCGAACTTACTACCACAAATACATATAGAAAATTAGAACCAACATAATTTAACCTTTTTTCCATTAACTGTCATAACAGAGTTACAAACTTCCACCTCTTAACCAATACTCCCTAACCAATTCACAACAGAAAATCAACTGATAACAGAACTTTTTCACTGACAGTTAAGGGCTAACAACCTACCAACAGAAATTCAGAACTAACCGACTAACTAAAAACAGAAAAAACCAGAACTGATTCTCTTTTTTCCCGGCTCCACCTTCATCTTCAATCTCTACCATTTTCCTAACCAATCTTCACTCTTCCACCCTTTCAACATCATCGAGGCTTCTTTCATCGTCATCAATTCACCTGAGAAAACCTGCAACAACAAAAACTCAGGATCATGATTCATAGCAGATTACAGTAGAAGAAGAGGGAAAAAGAATCTTAAAAAAAAACAGAATGAACCCTTTGAATTCATCTTCAAGCTCCAAATTCAACAATCTCGAAACTCTTCAACGCCAATCCTTCGCTCCTCTTCATCAATCAATGAGCTTTGAGCTTTCATCAGCACTGTGAAACCGAACCTGAAAATTCAAGAACAGAGAACAATACATCAACCAATGCCACGACGTCGATGTCGCCGAATTCGCAACGCAACTCAAAATGCAGAACTACAACAACGATTTCAGAATTGCAACAAGGAGTAGAGCATCGTTCGTACCTGAAATCTGGCGTCATTGCCGTCATCCTCGTCGCGCCGGATTGAAATCGAGAAGCGAGAGAGGTTGGAGAGAATGCGGTGATGCGAACGATGAAGAAGGAGGAAGAACTTTGAGAAGAGAAACAAGAAAACGACAACGACTTGTGAAGAAACTGCACAAAGACGGAAGGAAGACGAAGAGGGAGATGGAGGGATTCGAGTCGCCGGTGATGTATTGTGAGAGAAAGGAAAAAGAGAGTGAACGCTGGTGAAGAATTTAGGGTTTGTTAGCTGTCATATCCTTTGAGGATCCGTGAAGGTGGATTGGGTCTCTAAGCCCACCATGGATTCAGCTCTACACCTCCCAACATACCACTGCACCCCCACGGTAACCGTTCCTGTTCTTTTTCTTTTTCCCTTTTGTTTTTTTAGAAATTAATTAGATTTAATTAGGTGTTAATTAGACTTCAATTTGGATTTAGGTCTTAACTTTGATTTAGAAATTAACACTTAATCAGGATTAAACTAATTTTTAGTTTTTTGAATTACATTTAGGTTCATATTTTGATGATTGTTTGTTGGATTTTAGGATTAGAATTAATTTTCAGATTTAGATTTGGATTAGAATTTTTTTAGAATTAATTCACATTCTAGAATCCATTTTAAATTAGAAATTAACCTAGACTTTTAACATGATTTAGTTGTTGACTAATTGTAGTATAATTTTGATTAACCTTTTTTAGAAACTAATTTTGATTTGATTTAGCATATTAACCATAGACCTTAATGTTGATAATTAGGTTTAGATTTTACTAATGGTCTTTGATTAATTGATTTTGGTTTAATCATTTCCTTAATTGATTTTTTACTTAATCGCACTAATAATTTTTTTGGCTTAATCGCCTTGTTAATCGAATTGTAGATTAATCATTTTCCTACTAGATTAAACCTAGTTAATTTTAGAATTAGAATAAACTTTAGGTAACCGACTTTAGAATTTGTTTAGAACTAGGTTTTAGAATTAATTCACCCTTTCGACATTGGATTTTCAATTTGAAGTTAATATTGACTTTAGACATAAATTTTGACTAATTAGATTTAGATTTTGCTAATGGTGTGACTAATTGTTTTTGCTTAGTTGCTCACTAATCGCATTATTTGTTTTTTTGCTTAGTCGCATTAATTTTTTTTAGCTTAATCGCTCTCTAATTGTTTTTGCTTGATTGTTCCGTGATCGTTTTTGGCTTAATTGGCTACTAATCGTTCATTAATCATTTTAGACTTAGAAATCAACTTTAGACTAATTGACATTGACATAGTTTGAATTAATTTTGTTCTTACATTGACTTTACTTAGATTTTAATGATAACATTGACTAATCATTTTAATAGTTTCATTTGGTAACTTTGTTAATAGTCCATAATGCTTGTCACATGTTAGCTTGACTAATTGTTGTTTACATTTTAGTATTGATTTCAATTACTTCTTATTGATCTTTCCATTTGAATTGTGACTAACCTTTGGGTTTGTTTTGTAATGTTTTTACACTTGATTAGTAAAATGTAGAAGTTGCTGCCACATACACAGCTGCTGTGCACAAAGTGTGCTGTAAAATGTTATTATTCTTCCTGAATGCATATACACCTATTCTGTTCTGGAAATAGTAGCTGTTATAGGTTGTTTTTACTTGTTGCTGGTTTTTACAACTATGCAGGTGCTGGAGCGCAGTTGTTGCTGCTGTTTATGGCTTATGGCTTTGTTTTATTATTTTTTGAAGAGCACTTGGTTCCATGTCTTTCACCGATCCATCCCACTTTCTAACACCTTTGTTCATTTATACTAGGTTACTAGAAGTGTGCCGGTTTGCTAACACTTTGCTTACGTTGCTACGGATTGATATCTGTTCGGTATTATACCTCTTCTCTTTTACTAATTCTACATTTTTCCTTTTTATGCCATGAAAAGTAGGATTGGGAGTCCGTGCCACTTGGCCGGCAATGATGGAAGTCCTCAAAGGAGGCTCTGTTTGTGATTGTTTAATATTGTGCCTAAAGACCTCTATGAGGCACCCCATTCCCATTCCCCCCTGGCAAGACCTCCAAGAAGGCAATTGACGGAAGTTAGGGTTCGTAATCGACCCCCGTTATTCTAGTCAAGTCGTTCTTAGCTCTCATTACATGATTGAAGCTTTGAACATTACCTGCTTCTGTTATCGAGTCGGTTAAGTGGAAGATAGGGTTCGCGACCGACCCCCACTCATTGTCATTAGCTCATATCGACCGATGTTGACGCTTATGTGATCTCATTCACATCTTTTTTTATTGATCTACTTTGATATTTGATATCATTGTATTGTTTGTTTTAGCTTTTGCTTCCTCATTAGGATACCTATTCTAACTTGTCCAAGTTAGATAGGTTGGAAAACATAACATAAGACTAACACTGGTTATTCTTCCGTCTGCTTTTAATTCATTTCGTGATTGATTTATCTTGTGTTTACTTGTCTGATGACATGATCCCGTAGGATTCCTCGATCCACTTAATTTTGGATTAAGTCGGAGGTAGGAGAGACATTAGGATAGCAATCCATGTATGCTAACATTAGGTAGACTTCCCTTTCTTACTTCCACCATAGGGCAATCATTGTATGATAACATTAGGACTTAGTTTCCCCTTAGCATTTTTCTTTCAAACCTTGAGTCTTTCATCTTCTCACCTCAAAAAAAGGTAAAAAATACTTAATAAAGGCATAACAAATATTGTATTTAGGCCTTTCATGTGGGAACAAGGAGGTGAGGGGTCTTCTCTCATTTCTTTGGGAGAATGTTTAGCATACGTACCATCTGGGGACGATGTGCGAGGCATTCAATCTCACATGAGGGACGTAAATACAATGTATGTTACCTAACACCAAATAAACAAGACATTTCTCTCTTAAAAGACAAAAACAAACAATAACGTCTTTCCTTCGGGAATTCTTTTCTCACCTCATTCATTCTCAACGTATGAACGTGCTCCTTCTCCTTCTCCTGCAAGATGGTAACGCACTCGGACCAGCGAGCCTGCAACACCTAAGCTAGAACGTTAGTCGTTCCCTAAAAAACACAAACAATCTAACCCTCATTGAGGGGAACTACGTCGCTCTGATTCTCATGCTCCCCATGAGATATGTAGGCAGTGGGGTAGGGCCTATGCGAGCACTTCTTTTATTTTCCCTACATTTGTTTCTCATTCTCTTTCAGTTCCTTTTCCAGTATCCTTTTCTTACACCCTTTGATCGAAACAAGCAAGCGTGGATCCCATCGGGTACGATGGATGCGTGAGGGTGCTAATACCTTCCTCGCGCGTAACCGACTCCCGACCCCAGTTCTCTTGGTCGCAAGACCATGCTCTTTCCTTTCCCTCAGGTTTATGCGGTGTTTCCTTTCCCTCTCTTGGGATAAATACACATTGCTGGCGACTCTGTTTCGTGCCACTTTCGCATTTGTACTTGGATGAAAATCTCGGGAGCGACAGCTGGCGACTCTGCTGGGGACCGAACCCAGAATCTCTGGTTTCCTCGCTTGTTTGCTTTTCTTTCGTTGGGTGTTTACCATGGTACTGTGTTTTGCTGTATTTACTATTGTACTGTATTGCTATTTACTGTATTACCGCTTTACTGTACTTTACTGTATTTATCGCATTTACTACATTACATATCATTATTATGCTGGACTGTGCTGCTGTTTTCTGTTTGGCGGGATGGGTGTTCTGAGAGATAAGCCCACTACCCAGGCTTGAGTACACACGTAGGTATTAGAGTGGATAGTCATGACGCTTGCGTGGTGATGACCACGTATTGTTGTTCATGAGACCCACAACCAGACGAGGTTCTATCAGGAGCTTTTTGCTACTGCATGTTATGCAGGCCAGTAGTTATTCTCTTGAGGAACTGTCGACTCTGGTGACCATTCCTGAGGACTCGGTTGCGGTACTCCTCCTGAGATGTGACAGTGGCAAACCACGTTCTGTGGCAAACCCATTGCATATTCTCAATCCGAGGACCCAATGCTGGGAACTTGCTGTAGGATGTTCTTTTTGAAAGAGAATCAGTGGAGGCACTCCTCGATTGGCGATAGTACTCTACCCCGAGGGATGAATGTACTATTGCTTCTCGACCTCAGTGCCAGAAGCTGAGGACCTTTCGTTTTGGAGAATCAGTTGAGGCCTCCTCGATTAATGATGATGCCAAACCAGAAATGGTAAACGTATCATCATTTCTCGACCTGAGAGCCCGGGATACTGAACATCCTAGTACCCACATGTCAGAGGGGCGGGTTTGTTTACAGGTCTGCAGGTAACCATGACCTTCAACCTACCCGGTATTCTGGTTTTCCTATCAGTGTGAACTCATCAGCCTGGTATTATGATATTCTGGCATTTTGGTATTCTGATTATGCCGATATTCTGGCATTCTGGTATTCTGATTATTCTGGTATTCTGATTATGCCGATATTTTGGGAATCATGGCATTCTGATTATTTGGATATTTTGGTATTCCGGTATTTCTCTTCAGAGCAGACCTGTGAACTTATTCATTCATCAGCACAACACATCACTTATTCAGACTATATGGAAGCTTTGATCCCATGCCTGTTGCATTTGCATCATCATTTTCGCATGCATGTTCTTGTATTTCCAAGGTATACTAACTTTGAGACTTGCCACTGAGCATTTCCATCCATTTCTTATGTTTCTTCTAAAAAAAATTTTGTGAATCGAAGCGTAATGATTCCCTGGAAATATTCGGACATGGTATTCTGCATTGCATTCTCATACTCATATGCATAACAGGTGTTCCGGAGCGGATTTCTCATTCTAACTGGGTATTCTCTGTAGAATGGTCAACATGACTTCTTCCAACTACTCGATTCACCACAATCAAGGTTCAGATATGGAACGACTCCGAGCGGAGGTGACTGAGATGAAGGCCCAAATGGGGCATTTTATGGTGGACATTCAGGCGTTGTCCCGAGGTCAGGAACTGCTGAGAGAAGAAGTCAACCGGATGAAGACTCAGACGGGTCGGGTTATAGAAATTCTGAATGCCGTGTTAAGAAAGGAAAATAATCAGGTGTCCGCTTCCGCAGCAGAGGTTCTTATTTCTCCTATCTCTTTGGGGTTTCCTCTAGACCATGGGTTGCCTCGTGAATCTCCTTCGCGACCCAAAATTTTCCTATAGGCAATCACTTCCTGTTCTCCAAAAGGATCCTAATCCAGAAAAGCTTGAAAAGAAGTTTGATCCGATTCCGATGCCATATGCTCAGTTGCTTCAGCACCTGCTCAAGTTTCAGTTAATTGAATTGATTGTTGCGGGACCGCCACACACCAAGTTTCGTATGGGTTCCAATGTCCATGATAGGTGTGAATTCCATTAAGGGGTACCTGGTCATGATGTTGAAGATTGTAAGATGCTCAAGTATAAGGTCCAAGGGCTCATTGATTCAGGGGTAATCGAGTTTGCACCCATCAGCACTGTCAAGCGAAAAGATGTTCCTCCAACCGCTGCTAAAGAGGTGGATATGCTTCCCTCCTCTCAGGGACCTTCCTCAATCCAGAAGCCTTGGGTTCTGAAGCTACCGCATCAGAAAATCACAGCTGGGACCCTCCCGGTTGCATTCCTTCATCATCAACAGAAGCAAGAAAGGGTTTTTGATCCTCTACCGATGTGTCATGCCAAGTTACTTCAGCAACTGCTTCAGTTAAGATTGATTGACCTCCGGAAGTTGACTCCTCCTCCTGCAAAGCTTCCAAAAGGATGGGATGCCAAGGCTTATTATGATTTTCACTCAGGGGCACCAGGCCATGATATTGAGGGATGTAGAGCATTCCAGCACCAAGTACAAGACTTAATTGACTCCAAAGTAATCGAGTTTGGACTAGCTGGCTTGAAGGTATCAGGTGAGTTTGCGCCAGTAGCTGCAAAGGAAGTGAGTATTCCTTCCCCTTCTATAGGGTCTACCTCAAGTCACGGGTGTATTCCTCAGCTTCAGGTTTCAAAGTCATCACGTCAGCAACCTTTGTTTGTTCCTCGGTCAAGTGTGGAAAGAAAAGTACAGCGGCAGACTAGGCACCATAATCAACATTGGCAGCAAAACCGTCAGCAACAGGGGCAACGGGGACTTAGGAGGTCTGAGAGAGTGTCTGCTCCAGTTCCTCTTTCTCAAAGCCGGCTTCTTGCTAACCTTCTCCAAGGTTATTTGATTCAGCTGGACAATGTCACGCCAGTGCCATTTCCTTTTCCTCCGGATTATGACTGCCAGGCGCGAGTTTCACTCGGGAACGTTTGGACATGCAATTGACAATTGCAGAGTGTTCAGACGTGAGGTGCAGAACTTGATTGACTCAAAGGTTATCACACCAGACGGGTGGCCCATAAATTGAACTTTCTTCATCAGATTGAGCACCCAGTTTGCAAAGACATCTTCATAATCAATAAGTCCAGACGGAGTCAAGCCTCCTCAACAAGGATAATCATTTAGCTTCTTTACTGCATTCTCATGTGTAAATTTTTATGTTTGTCAAAACATTTGTATGCATGCATGAAATCTGTTTTTTCTTTTATGTTAATCCTAATAAAGCACGCATGTTTTCCTGAAGTAATCCATTTGTATTCACTCATAAGTTTGCATATGTGCATTGCAATACCAACTGTCGTGCTTAAACTCTTGAAGGAGGATGATGATTTGAAAACGCAAAAATCTCTAATTGTGTGCTCTTGGATAAAACCCTGTTGAGGATGTACAAGCATTGTTTCAAACTCCCCTAAACACTGGAGATATAAGGGAGATAGACCCTCGTTAACCCCTTTGAGCCTTGAAGTAGGAGTTTCTTTCGTACGAAAAAACCCTCACATTTAACCCAGGGACAGGGTAGGCGTCAGTTAATTTGACCGAGCGTTCAAATGTCAAAAGGAGTGTGCATCTGAGGATCCATTACCTTCTATTCCACCATCAAGAGGTCAAGAGATGTGAAACCACAACGGTTATCCATCAACAATCAAAGAGTGAGGTAGTCACAGACCTTTCAACAAAGTCAAGACCAGCCGGTGTCACACGACGTGTTCAAGAAAAAAGAAAAAGAATAAAAAAAAAGGAAAGAAAAGCCTGCTAAGTTGAAACTTGAAAACAAGCAACTTAGGCAAAAGTTAGGGCATCCCGCTGGACTTCAAAATCTAAAGATTCAAAAGAATCAGTCCAGGCAAAAGTTAGGGATAAGCAAAAGAATTTGAAAGCGAAAAACAAAAGGATTACAAAAGAAAATCCTCGAGCAAGAACAAAGTCGTGTGACTACGAACAAAAGACGAAGGGGTGACTGTCACTCTAAAACCTCATTAGGTGTCAAACCATCAGATGCATGGGTTCCTTAAAGATCACAAAATCTTTTTGAGAGGCGAACGCTTGTGCAAATTAGCTGAATGTAGGACTGGAGAACATCACGAAGAGTGGGTGGGCACCGATAAACTTTAAGCCATAAACCATTTTTCTTAAAACCGTGAACCAGGCCTCGATACAACCCTCAAAAGTCCTAATTGAAACAGGGTTATTTCAAAAGCATACTACCAAGAGATAGCGTTCCTGACTCCTAGGAGTTGTGCTAAAAGATCTTTGTTGGTGTTGCACGTGCATTGCATTCTTTCACTCAAAAATCAATGTCGTATCCTAAGCAGTGATTCGTTCACATGGCTTTTTGCGACGTCTTTTCAGTAAAACTTCAAGATTAACATGTGTGTTGCATTAGAATTTTTCATTCTCAGAATAAAACATTTTCTGCTTGCATACATTTGCTTGACATCAAAAGAAGGTTACATATGGGAATTCAGTCCAAGAGCCTAATCTTGCCAAGTTGAGAATACTGAAACTCCCGAAGGGCAGCCACATCCAATGGTACTTCCTCAGGAAGCTTTGTTGAGCAAGAGTTTGCCCAACAAGTTGTGCTAAGACGTAGTCGATCCGGGGCAATCACGTCGAATCATCTCTTTAAGGTGTAGCCAATCTGAGCCAATCACGTTGAGAAATCTCTTCAAAGTTCAGCCAAACTGGGGCAATTACTTCAAGATCCAAATCTCTCCAAAGGCGGGTATTCGGGGTATTCCTTCGAAGATCAGTAGTCAGGGGCAAAACTACTTCAAGGTTCATACTGGGGCAGGCCATCCCAAGAGCACGAGAAGGTAGTCCATCTAGACGGATGATCAGCCTATCCCGGATTAAGAGTATTGGAGCAGAATATCTCACGAGTATATGAGATTGTTCATGAATCTTCTCAAGGCGAATTTCTGTGTAGACCAGTCGATCTGAGGCAGTTACGTCGAGATCCGACGAATCTCTATAAGAGTTTGAAGACATTGAGGCGTTTTGGATGTCAAGTCTTCTGTAAAATCCTCCCGGGACATTTTTTTCAGATTGGCGAAAAGCAAGTTGTTGACTCTCCCAACCATGGGACATTTGGAATTTCCCCGGCAGGAGGTGTTTCAGATCTATTATCCCCAGTAGAGTTTGAGGACGTTTGGTCTTCTGTAAAATCCTCTCAAGAGACGTTCCCCAGCACGAGACGCTTTAAAGCATTTTTCCCCAGCAGAGTTTGTTATAAACTCATCATCCCCAGCGGAGTCATCAAACGGAAAGTTCGCCTAACATGGGGCATTGTGGTACTTATCCTAAGCTTGACAGTCGTATTCCTCAGCAGACTATTGTGGAATTGCCTTGGGTTTCTCCAGCAGATCTCTAGGGACTCTTTCTCAGCATGTGGCAACAGAACGTTTTCGAACCAGGATTTGCATATCTCCGACAGAGTAGCCCTGGTATTCCCACAGAGTTCAACATTTTGACAGTAATTTCCCCAGCAAGGTCTAAGTAGATCGAGGGAATCTCTTCTTCAGCAAAGTGTCATCATATGATATTACCCAGCCGGTGGTGTCATTCTCAGCATTGCTCATTTACAACTCAAAGTCCAATTTATTTTTGGCACACAGACAGTTTGTTCATATTATTCCAGTCGGTGGGGTAGTATTGCAGATGGTCGTTCCAGCAGGTAGGGTGATCATACAGATAATCGTTCATTTTATTCCAGCAGGTGGGATAATATTGCAGATGGTTGTTCCAGCAGGTAGGGTGATCATTATATACAGTTTGTTCATGTTATTCCAGCAGGTGGGATAATATTGCAGATGGTTGTTCCAGCAGGTGGGTTGATCGTTATATACAGTTTGTTCATATTATTCCAGCAGGTGAGATAGTATTGCAGATGGTTTTTCCAGCAGGTGGAGTGATCATTTGGCAAAGCTTCCAAAGCCGGTTTGGTAAGCACTGAAGTCCAATGTTAGTTTGGCAAAGCTGCAAAAGTCCATCTGAAGATGGCAAGTTTGAGATTCCAAAGCCGGTTTGGTAATCATTAAAGTCCAATGACAGATTGGCAGAAATCCAACACAAATTGGTAAAAGTCCAACGACAGATTGGCAGAAATCCAACACGAATTGGTAAAAGTCCATTGTTTAGAATGGCAGAGCAGCTAAAGTCCACCCATAGAGTGGCAAGCCAGTAGTCGTCTGGCGTCGTTCAAAAAGACATTGTTGAAAGTCCATCCACAGTATGGCAAGCCAGTAGTCCTCTGGCGTCGTTCAAAAAGACATTGCAAAAGTCCACCCAAAGTGTGGCAAGCCAGTAGTCGTCTGGCATCGTACAAAAGACATTATTAAAGTCCACCCAAAGTGTGGCAAGCCAGTAGTCATCTGGCGTCGTACAAAAGACATCTCTCCAGTGTTTTTCTTCATCATCAGAGTTTTATTCAAGCAGAATTCATTTGGTTGGGTTTACATCCCTTTTCTTCTTCTCCATAGAGTGCAAATTTTCGGGTTATTCTTCGGTATTTAATTCCTCAATACCTTGAAAGTCTGAAAGCAATCGCTTTCAGGCATTCAGGTCTACAGTGATTGAATAGGGGCAGCTGTCATACCCCAAAATTTGCCCTCTCATTGTTCATATCATATAGCATGTGCTTTCATTTCATTGCATTGCATTCAAATATAGAAAAACAAAAACTTAAAGCATTGCATTCAGCATATGACATGTGATCAAGGCATCTTCCTTTGGTTTGAGCTTTCCGTATTCAGAAGATTATCAGTGTACATCAAGAGGGGGTTTCTTATTTTAGAGGAGTCATCAGAGGCGTCGGGTCAAGTTTTATTGGGTGTGAATCAGGGTTTGGTCCTTTCTCTGTTCAGGACATTTCCTTATCAGTGTGCGTTCAAGGTGAATCAAGGTTCCTCATTCAGGGTTGAATTTGTGGATAGTCTTCAACTGAGAATCATTGGTTAGAATTACATGTGTTCAATTCGACTGAGTTTATTGATCGAAGATGGGGAGCCATTAAGGACACGAGTTTGTATTGGATCTGAAGCTTGATGTGGATTGAATGTGTTGAGATTAATCAGGTGACTTACTTGGAATTCAAGATACATGGATCCTTTTTGCTAACCCATAACCATTCTGATACCATTTCCATAAATTCCAAATTCCACGTTCATATCCAAGAGCCCAATTTCTAAACCCATTGTCCAAACCATATACATTTCCCATAGATATCCATTTTTTGTTTTCAAACCATGTCCATATTCACATTCAAATTTCGATACCCATTTCACTATCCATTAGCTTCCAATAACCATTTTTTTGAATTTCATAATCCAAAACTCCTCATTAAGCCACATTCAATTTTCACTCCAACAGAAATTTATTTTAAAAGAAGTTCACAAATCCAAGCAAAATTGAAGGTTTCACCTCATTTTTTTACACCAGAACGCATAGCAGCTCTAGAAGGAGTTATTGACAGAAAATGCATGGCAGTAAAAAAGGAACTCAATAACAACCCAAAGAAAATTGATACCAGAAATGAAATTGACTGTAACAAGCATTACAATTACAGAATAGCTGAATAAATTCACAAAAAAGATCTAGCAAAAAACTCTTCCTAATTTATTTCATAGCAGAAAAATTCGATAAAAAAAATAGATAACAGTTTGCATCTTTGACTCAACCTTCCATGATAGATACAACATAAACTGATAACAGAAAACGTAACCTACCAGAAAATCAATAGCCGAACTAACTACCACAAATACATATAGAAAATTAGAACCAACATAATTTAACCTTTTTTCCATTAACTGTCATAACAGAGTTACAAACTTCCACCTCTTAACCAATACTCCCTAACCAATTCACAACAGAAAATCAACTGATAACAGAACTTTTTCACTGACAGTTAAGGGCTAACAACCTACCAACAGAAATTCAGAACTAACCAACTAACTAAAAACAGAAAAAACCAGAACTGATTCTCTTTTTTCCCGGCTCCACCTTCATCTTCAATCTCTACCATTTTCCTAACCAATCTTCACTCTTCCACCCTTTCATCATCATCGAGGCTTCCTTCATCGTCATCAATTCACCTGAGAAAACCTGCAACAACAAAAATTCAGGATCATGATTCATAGCAGATTACAGTAGAAGAAGAGGGAAATAGAATCTTCAAAAAAACAGAATGAACCCTTTGAATTCATCTTCAAGCTCCAAATTCAACAATCTCGAAACTCTTCAACGCCAATCCTTCGTTCCTCTTCATCAATCAATGAGCTTTGAGCTTCCATCAGCACTGCGAAACTGAACCTGAAAATTCAAGAACAGAGAACAATACATCAACCAATGCCACGATGTCGACGTCGCCGAATTCGCAACGCAACTCGAAACGCAGAACTACAACAACGATTTCAGAATCGTAACAAGGAGTAGAGCATCGTTCGTACCTGAAATCTGGCGTCATTGTCGTCATCCTCATCGCGCCGGATTGAAATCGAGAAGTGAGAGAGGTTGGAGAGAATGCGGTGATGCGAACGATGAAGAAGGAGGAAGAACTTTGAGAAGAGAAACAAGAAAACGACAATGACTTGTGAAGAAACTGCACGAAGACGGGAGGAAGACGAAGAGGGAGACGGAGGGATTCGAGCCGCCGGTGATGTATTGTGAGAGAAAGGAAAAAGAGAGTGAACGCTGGTGAAGAATTTAGGGTTTGTTAGCTGTCATATCCTTTGAGGATCCGTGAAGGTGGATTGGGTCTCTAAGCCCACCATGGATTCAGCTCTACACCTCCCAACATACCACTGCACCCCCACGGTAACCCTTCCTGTTCTTTTTCTTTTTTCCTTTTGTTTTTTTAGAAATTAATTAGATTTAATTAGGTGTTAATTAGACTTCAATTTGGATTTAGGTCTTAACTTTGATTTAGAAATTAACACTTAATCAGGATTAAACTAATTTTTAGTTTTTTGAATTACATTTAGGTTCATATTTTGATGATTGTTTGTTGGATTTTAGGATTAGAATTAATTTTCAGATTTAGATTTGGATTAGAATTTTTTTAGAATTAATTCACATTCTAGAATCCATTTTAAATTAGAAATTAACCTAGACTTTTAACATGATTTAGTTGTTGACTAATTGTAGTATAATTTTGATTAACCTTTTATAGAAACTAATTTTGATTTGATTTAGCATATTAACCATAGACCTTAATGTTGATAATTAGGTTTAGATTTTACTAATGGTCTTTGATTAATTGATTTTGGTTTAATCATTTCCTTAATTGATTTTTTACTTAATCGCACTAATACTTTTTTTGGCTAAATCGCCTTGTTAATCGAATTGTAGATTAATCGTTTTTCTACTAGATTAAACCTAGTTAATTTTAGAATTAGAATAAACGTTAGGTAACCGACTTTAGAATTTGTTTAGAACTAGGTTTTAGAATTAATTCACCCTTTCGACATTGGATTTTCAATTTGAAGTTAATATTGACTTTAGACATAAATTTTGACTAATTAGATTTAGATTTTGCTAATGGTGTGACTAATTGTTTTTGCTTAGTTGCTCACTAATCGCGTTATTTTTTTTTTTGCTTAGTCGCATTAATTGTTTTTTAGCTTAATCGCTCTCTAATTGTTTTTGCTTGATTGTTCCGTGATCGTGTTTGGCTTAATTGGCTACTAATCGTTCATTAATCATTTTAGAATTAGAAATCAACTTTAGACTAATTGACATTGACATAGTTTGAATTAATTTTGTTCTTACATTGACTTTACTTAGATTTTAATATAACATTGACTAATCATTTTAATAGTTTCATTTGGTAACTTTGTTAATAGTCCATAATGCTTGTCACATGTTAGCTTGACTAATTGTTGTTTACATTTTAGTATTGATTTCAATTACTTCTTATTGATCTTTCCATTTGAATTTTGACTAACCTTTGAGTTTATTTTGTAGTGTTTTTACACTTGATTAGTAAAATGTAGAAGTTGCTGCCACATACACAGCTGCTGTGCACAAAGTGTGATGTAAAATGTTACTATTCTGCCTGAATGCATATACACTTATTCTGTTCTGGAAATAGTAGCTGTTATAGGTTGTTTTTACTTGTTGCTGGTTTTTACAGCTATGCAGGTGCTGGAGCGCAGTTGTTGCTGCTGTTTATGGCTTATGGCTTTGTTTTATTATTTTTTGAAGAGCATTTGGTTCCATGTCTTTCACCGATCCATCCCACTTTCTAACACCTTTGTTCATTTATACTAGGTTACTAGAAGTGTGTCGGTTTGCTAACACTTTGCTTACGTTGCTACGGATTGATATCCGTTCGGTATTATACCTCTTCTCTTTTACTAATTCTACATTTTTCCTTTTTATGCCATGAAAAGTAGGATTAGGAGTCCGTGCCACTTGGCCGGCAATGATGGAAGTCCTCAAAGGAGGCTCTGTTTGTGATTGTTTAATATTGTGCCTGAAGACCTCTATAAGGCACCCCATTCCCATTCCCCCCTGGCAAGACCTCCAAGAAGGCAATTGACGGAAGTTAGGGTTCATAATCGACCCCCGTTATTCTAGTCGAGTCGTTCTTAGCTCTCATTACATGATTGAAGCTTTGAACATTACCTGCTTCTGTTATCGAGTCGGTCAAGTGGAAGATAGGGTTCGCGACCGACCCCCACTCATTGTCATTAGCTCACATCGACCGATGTTGACGCTTATGTGATCTCATTCACATCTTTTTTTATTGATCTACTTTGATATTTGATATCATTGTATTGTTTGTTTTAGCTTTTGCTTCCTCATTAGGATACCTATTCTAACTTGTCCAAGTTAGATAGGTTGGAAAACATAACATAGGACTAACACTGGTTATTCGTACGTCTGCTTTTAATTCATTTCGTGATTGATTTATCTTGTGTTTACTTGTCTGATGACATGATCCCGTAGGATTCCTCGATCCACTTAATTTTGGATTAAGTCGGAGGTAGGAGAGACATTAAGATAGCAATCCATGTATGCTAACATTAGGTAGACTTCCCTTTCTTACTTCCACCATAGGGCAATCATTGTATGATAACATTAGGACTTAGTTTCCCCATAGCATTTTTCTTTCAAACCTTGAGTCTTTCATCTTCTCACCTTAAAAAAAAGGTAAAAAATACTTAATAAAGGCATAACAAATATTGTATTTAGGCCTTTCATGTGGGAACAAGGAGGTGAGGGGTCTTCTCTCATTTCTTTGGGAGAATGTTTAGCATACGTACTGTTTGGGGACGACGTGCGAGGCATTCAATCTAACATGAGGGACGTAAATACAATGTATGTTACCAAACACCAAATAAATAAGACACTTCTCTCTTAAAAGACAAAAATAAACAATAACGTCTTTCCTTCGGGAATTCTTTTCTCACCTCATTCATTCTCAATGTATGAACGTGCTCCTTCTCGTTCTCCTGCAAGATGGTAACGCACTCGGACCAGCGAGCCTGCAACACCTGAGCTAGAACGTTAGCCGTTCCCTAAAAAACACAAACAATCTAACCCTCGTTGAGGGGAACTACGTCGCTCTGATTCTCATGTTCCCGATGAGATACATAGGCAGTGGGGTAGGGCCCATGCGAGCACTTCTTTTATTTTCCCTACATTTGTTTCTCGTTCTCTTTCAGTTCCTTTTCCAGTATCCTTTTCTTACTCCCTTTGATCGAGACAAGCAAGCGTGGATCCCATCGGGTACGATGGACGCGTGAGGGTGCTAATACCTTCCTCGCGCGTAACCGACTCCCGACCCCAGTTCTCTTGTTCACAAGACCATGCTCTTTCCTTTCCCTCAGGTTTATGCGGTGTTTCCTTTCCCTCTCTTGGGATAAATACACATTGTTGGCGACTCTGTTTCGTGCCACTTTCGCGTTTGTACTTGGATGAAAATCTCGGGAGCGACACATGGGTGGTATAGAGTGTATTGAATCATGTCTTAGGGATTGAGAGCATGTCCTGGTCAAAAGTCAAAGTTACAGTTGACTTTTCCCGCGAAACCCTAACTGTGGTTCAGATGAAATTGAAACTTGTTGCTCAATCTTCTTGGATCAATCCATTGTCCCAAATGGATCAATATGGTATATTAGAGACCCTCAAATCATGTCTTGGGGTCTTGGTTCATGATTTGTCCCAAAAGTCAACTTAGGGGTGAATTAGGTCAAGAAACCCTAATTCCTGATTTTTGATGAATGCATCCCCTGAGGCAAAATTGACTTAATGATTGGGTTTATGAGGTTCCATGGAGCATATTAGGTCATGTTTTGGATCTTTGGCTTATGCCCAGATGAAAATTTCCATCTGGAAGCCCTGGTTATCCAAAACCCTAATTTGGTGACACTGGCGATCTTGAACCTTGATCCACCTGGAAGGGAGCAACCTTGTGCTAAATCCTTGAAGTGGGAGTCCTCTTGATCCATTGTGGATGTTTGAGAGGTTAGACAAGTTGAAGATCATGTCATTCCTTGATTGATCCTTTGTCTAAGAACTCTGAGAGGGCTTGAAACCCTAAGTTTGATAGTAGTGAATGCTCACCCATCTTTGGGGAGACTGATGAAGTATGATGGTTCATCCATATTGTGATGATGATTTACACAATGATGGGAAATCTTAGTGGTCAAAATTTAGGGTATGACAAGTTCCTCAAGAGAATAACTACTGGCCTGTATCAACATACAGTAGCAGATATCTCCCGAGAGAACCTCGTCTGACTGTGGGGATCGTGATCACCTACACGTGGTCAACACCATGGGAGCGTCACGCCTACCCACGCTAATACCTATGTGTATGCTCAAGCCTGGGCAATGGGCTCATCTCTCAGAACCTCCCAACCTGCCAAACAGAAAACCAGCACAGCACAACACAGTCTAGCATAATAATGAAATGCAATGCAATAAATGCGGTAAAAAAAGTAAAACACTAATACAGTAATATACAACAAAATAAAGCACACCAGATAAACACCCAATGAAATAAAACAAACAAGCGCTAGGATCGACTCGCAAAAAGGGATGGACCAGCAAGAGGTCGATCTGTCCCCAGCAGAGTCTCCAGCTGTCGCACCCGAGGATTTACATCCATGGTACAAACGCGAAAGTGGCGCGGAAAACAGAGTCGTCAGCAATGTGTATTTATCCCAAGAGAGGGAAAGGAAACACTGTGTAAACCTGAAGGGAAGGAAAGAGCATGGTCTCACGACCAAGAGAAACGGGTAAGGGCGTCGGTTACGCGAAGGGAAGGTGTTAGCACCCCACACGTCCATCGTACTCGACGGGATCCACGCTTGTTTTCTCGATCAAAGGGTGTCGTCATCTGGAGCTCCACTGCTACTGGAAACGAGAAGGAACGGGAACAGAGAAGAGCGAAGAAACGAAGGGAGAAAAGAAAAAGAAGTGACTCGATAGGACATCGCTCGTCCTACGCCTACGTACTCCCTTGTGCAATGGGAAAGTCAGAGTCAACGTAGTTCAGACACGAACTAAAGGGGGGAGGTTGCTCGCCAAGAAATCGCCGTCTTGTGCCTACGTATCCTCAATCGGGCTAGAGAGAGGAAATCAGAGCAGTTGTAGTTCGACCTAACAAGGTCGGTTAGTGTTTTTTATGAGCGACGTTAGATTCGCGTCCGGTAGTTAGGGTTGATGCCTGTTTGCGACGAGACGGAAAATGACGTACCCTTTTCTGAAAATGAGTTGAACTTAATGATCCCGAAGGATGAAAAAGGGTTTGAGTTTGTTTTGTATTTTTTAAGACAGAAGTGGTTTAAAGTTAGTTCATAACTTGTATTGCACCCAAGTCTGTAACATAGGAACGAATACTTCGCGCATCGTCCCCAACAGGACGTACACTAAGTACCCTAGAAGAATGAAGGGAGATCCCCCATACTTCACTTACCATATGTAAGGCTCATGCGCAATACATGTTAATCTTTTATAAAGTGTTTTAGGATTGTTATGAGATGAGAAGAGAAGACTCAAGGAAAAAGAAAACACTAAGGGGAATTCTATCCTAATGTTGTCAAGCAAAAGATGGCCCTAAGGTTGAGTTTGAAAGGGGAACTATCTACCTAAGTTAGCATGCCAAGGGAAGCCTAATGCTAATCCTACTCCAAGCTTAATCGAAAATTAAGTTGGACTAGGTAGCTCTAAGGGAGTGAATCCAAGACTTAAACAAGTCTTGAGATTCAAGGGAATGAAAGAGTGAAAGTGATGAAGAAGGAAAGAAGAAAAGAGCAAAAACAGCAGCTACCACAACGCACATGCAACAACACAGCAGTAAAAAGTAGCACACAAGCAAGCCAGCTTTCCACAGCTCACAATTCAACACAAAGATAGGTGTAAAATGTCAGACAACAGCACATATAACAGCACATATGCACATAGACAACAGTAGAAACAGGGCAGCATGTGATTCGTTTGAATACAACTCAAACATGGCAAAGCAAGCATGCATCAAGCATTACATATTCTTCAATCAAACATGATCACAATTATACCACAAACCATGGTAAACAACTCTTGAAATCATCATGAAAGAATGCATATCATTTGGTACATGAACAAGTCAAAACAAGCATGCATCTCATGAAGTTAAGTGCAAGCAATCATGTTCAAACAAACAACTCCAGCAACATCAACAACAAGTCACAATCAACATGCTCAAGAAGTGTGTGTTATGTGTTCATCGCATCGGGAACGCAACATCGCAAACATGATCATAAACGATAAAAATCCAAGAGTCGCGTGTCGGAAAATTGTGCGCATACAATGGTGTGAGGTGCAACAGCATCAAAACAGTCCTTAGACAAGTATCATATCAATCCATGAAGATTAAAAATGAAACGGGATCGACACATGCTCAAAAATGCACAAAAAACACACTCTGCAGCAGTGTTAATCGATTAACCAATTGCAGTGCAATTGTGTTAATCGATTAACAACTCTGAATACGCACATTTTGCACTGGTTAATCGATTAACCTAATTGCACTGCAATTGGTTAATCGATTAACACTGTAAAATCAGCATAAAATCAGTTTGAAAAATCACTTCCAGCAGCAAAAGCACTTATGCAATCATCTCCAATGATCATATAATCAACAATGCACGAAAATTAAGCTCAGAAACAACACTCAAACATCATTTAAATTCAATAATCATCAACATCCACAATCAAGGTCAACCAAATGAATCAAAACACATCAAAATTCATGGATCTACATTGTATAAGTTGCAATTAAGCTAAAATGAGTATGGATCTGAAATTAACCAACCTACAAAGCTGAGATTTGCTTTGGTAAGTGCTGTAAACAGAAATGGATGAATTCAAGCAGAGAAATCCAAGATCCACAAGCTTCTTGTACTCAAAAGTTGAAGATCCAAGCAATAAGCAACCAAAGCTCCAAAAGCACTTCCAAAAATCACTTCTGAAAATTCAGAACCAGATCCAAACGAAAATCCAAATTGAAAAGCTGAAATGTAGTGATGATGAAAGGTTTTAGCTCAAGAATTAACAAGTTCCAATGAAGAACTTGTTAATCTTTGAAGAAGAGCTTTGAGTGTGGTTGAAAATGGAGTTGGAGAATGAAAAAGTGAGAGAAAATTGAGAGAATTCTGAAAATTGGGAGTGAAAATATGATCTAGGTCTTTGAGGTTTGGAATGAATTGGTTTAAATAACCCCTAGGTTAGGAGTTAAGTTTGGGTTTGGAGTGAGGTTAAGTGAGTAGAAATTGGGATGAAATGTGAATTAGGAAAGGAAATGTGGAATTGGAGTGGAAAGAATTTTAATTTTTGAATGGAAAATCAACTCTCTAGATCCTTCTACTGATGTGTAAAATTAAAATGGGTGATTAAAAATTGGATTAAAAAGAAACAACTCTGAAAATGCAGCATTTGGGTAAAATTCACAATGGTTAATCGATTAACCTAATTGCACTGCAATTGGTTAATTGATTAACACATTCAAAATTTGAATTTTTGCGCCAAAATGAGGGAAACTTGGATATTCGTCTGGTTCTACCCGTTCTGAACCACGATAGACCTCTGAAACTTGCCATTTGATATTACCACTGTAATACACTTGAAATATGTCGTGAAATTTTTTTTCGCACTCGGATTAAACTGCTGATAACAACTATCTGGTGCTGAATAACTGATCAAATATTGACTGTCGGAGTTTCTGATCATCCAGTCATTTAATGAGCAAAATAAACGCTCAAAAAGACTTGGAAAGCTATCTATTTGGCTCTGAACACTATTAAAAATCATACTGGAACTGATGACGCCGTGAGCTGCTGAAAGAATACCTTGATCCCATGCCCAAAAGAACTATGCAAATGTAGAAATGACAATGCAAATGAAATGAAGCATAAGCCAAAAAGGGTTAGAAACATTAGGGCAAATTTTGAGGTGTTACACATCACAACATAGGTGATGGAATATCTCATCCTTTGTACATTTATTTATATTCCCGTAATTAACACAAGGACAATAAAAGATACCATTATTGTCGGGAAGATTTTGATCAACGTATCCAAGGAATTCAAGAAATTATTTCTCATATACCAGACCTAATATATCAGCTTTCATCCAACTATGATCCATAATAAATTATGAAATTTATATCAAAACAATATTGTGAATGGCACAACAAAATTCTAAACCTAAAGCATATCGAAAAACTAAAGCATATTCATAACAATAATACAACTCTAAATCTTAAGCATATGGATATCCATTGTAGCAAAGTTATAATATTTTTGTTGATTGCTAAACCCAACAACAAAACATAAAGCATATGAACTTTGCACGAAACAGACCACAAAATCAAACAAGAGTGAATATAGTGAAGATTATCAAGAATTAGGAAGATGAAGAAGAGAGTGAAGTTTGCATGAAACATACCGTACTTCTAAGAGGAAGAGACCAAGAATGAAGATAGTGAAGATTATCAATAATGAAGATTCAAATGAATGAAGATTGTGAAGATGAAGATTTCTTTATCGCTATCGTTGTCGTCTCTGGTTCGCTGGTTTGCTGGTTCGCTAGTTCGCTTAGGGCATGTTATGAAGGAAATAATGAATCTGTTTTGTTTTAAATTTATCAGGAAACCTTTGACCACAGTTGTTATATCCAACCGCAGTGAAATGTTGATTTTATTACAACGGTTGAATAATAAAACCGTGGCTAAATAGTTTTCAATTTTTTATTTATATATGAACTTAAGTGACACGTGCTTTTTGTAATAGGAAAAATGGAAAAAAAAATGTATTTGCTAGGATTTGAAGCTTGTAACACTTACTTTATCACCATGGTTGTTTATCTCAATCGTGATTAAATAACTTTCAAAAAAATATATCAGGCGCATCCAGTTTGCGATTTTACAACGGTGGAAAGTATAACCATAGTAGTATTATGTTACCAAAGATGTATTTTGTAATATTGTTTTAATCAAGCATCAACATGAAGTTTGGAATTTACCTCTGCTAACTTGATTCGAATCAGGTATATGTGTGATTTGGATCACAACACTCCTCGACTCAAATCACAAGACCTTTGATTTGAATCATGTGATGAAAAATTCTTTTGAAAAATAATTGTGGTTCGAATCATGCTTTAGTGTGACTTGAATCATATACACAAATCATGATTTAAATCAAATGAAAAATTCCTTACTTTACTGCCTATGATTCAAAAAATTCTTTCTTTGATACAATTCATAACCTCATATCACATATTTAATTCCTTTTAGTGTCTCTTTCAAGGAACCAAAGTCATTAGGCTTGTAGTTGGGTAGTCTTGTTGATTGACATCAGGATATTCATCAAGAACGAGAAGTCTCAAATGAGATTCTTCTTGACTAAGATCTGTAGGGATCCATACTCATACTTTCATAAAGCTTGAAAAAATATGAGTTTCTTCATTCACAAATACATTATCTCCTTGATTCAAACTTGTGAAAAAACTTCCTATAATGTTGATGTTGTGAGAGTTTGTCGATGTGTTGTGTGAGATTCTTTAGATACCCTTCATTATCTTAAACCTTGTACCAAGAAACCATTGTTGTGTTGCTCAACTATAAAGATTGAGTGTGAGAGGTAAATCCAAGGTACACTACAGAAGTTAATTTTTTTGTGAAGTTTTGATGTGTGTATCAGGGAAAACAATCGTTTTTTGTTTATGGTATCTAGTGGTGATTATCTAGCAAGAGAAGAATTTATATGTACTCCAGGAAGACTTTGGTGGAACTAATTAAAGATTACTACATAACAAAGTTATGAGTTTTCCAATCTTTAATGGGTAGAACAATTGCTCAACACAAGGAACTAGTAGAGTTGAGTAAAGGTTGCTGCAAAACAAATGTTTAGAGCAGGATCATTGTGTCTAGCATGATTGTTGGATCAACATCATTGAAGATCTTGAATATTGACAGTGGAGTAATCTACTTCAACATAAGTGAATATCATTTTAGATATGTTTTTGCCAAAGCATTGGGCTTGTAGTGTTCAGATTGGTGACAATTTGTTGTACCAAAAATACTTTTATCATTATTTTTCTAAAAAGTGGAAGACATTGCAATGCTTTAATTTTAAGTTCTAGCAAAATACCAAAATACTAAGTTCTAGCAAGGACAAATGAGGTAAACCATATGTATTTATCTTTCCTTATCTCCTTTAATTCTCTGTATTATATCACATGCTTTTAATTTTTTTTATCTTTAGAATGTATCTAGATTTTGATCTTTCTTATAGTGTTTTATCATATAAGTTTAGGTCTGCGATGTATCTAGTTTATTGACTATTCTATACCCTAATTCAAATTGTAATAAGTCTAAGTTTGAATTATTCAATAATTATTATATCTCAATTTTGACGTATGCCCAAAATTTTATTATGATCAATAATGAATTTCTTATTAAGGCAACTTGTTTTATCTCGTCTAGTTTTAATTTTGATTGAATTCTGATTGTTAGGAAGATGATGATGTTAGAATTAAATCAATTTAATATACATGCTCAACATACTATGACATAAAATTTATGTGGAATCAAAAATAGTCATACAAACATGTATAAAATTATAGGATAGAGAAATTGATTTTAGGAATACCTGGATCCATTGAGAAAAAAAATCCCTTTGACGGTAATCCTAAACCCAGGAGTTTATGGCTTTTGTGGTTCTTCCTCAACCGAAACTCCTTATGACTTGAATTCTCTTCAGATGGGGAGAAGAGATAATTTGCCTTGTGTACGCTATATTGAGGACCATAGTCTATATATAGTATGATGGCCAATTAGGGTTCCCATTATTCCCAAATGGGCCATCCTGACATCCACTCATATTTGAGTCCATACCCAATTATTTAATTAATTAATTAATTAAATGATTCACAAATAAAATCTAAATAGCATTTTAACATTATTCGATCACATAATTATTTAAGGCACTTTATTTGATAAAATATATAATATAATTAAATAAATATATTTGGCCACATAATTATTGGGATATTAATATATTACAAAATTATTAAAATATTCCAACAATCTCCCACTTGGCCAATATATCTTAATAATTATATCATAATTCTTTAGGCACGCATCAAAATGCGATTTATCTTTAGATTTCAACTTTACAATTTAGTCCACCTCATACATAAATAATGGGATCACCCCGAATGCTGTCACCAACGTATAACGTGACGGAACCCCGACGACCACCACATCAACGTACTTAATGACATAGATCGATATGGATGAGTGGCATGGAAATTTCATACAATGTGATCTCTAAATCATACATATTTCCAACTGGTCCTACTGGAGTCTTTAGTGAGATCAAATTGAAGTTCCTTAGGTGCAATTCAAAATTTACAATATTTGCACATAACAAAAAAAAAACTTGATATTGTTATAACAATAATACCTCATAAGTTTTATTTCTGTAGAAAATTAAACATAACATAAAATTTGTACCTAAATAAAACCAAAGCATAGAACGTAGAAAAATAAGGAAAAAAACTCCCACTAATCTAAGGCAATCTCAAAACCAAGACCCATATGAGCAACATGCCCATGAAAAGTCTTAGGTGCTAAACCTTTTGTTAGTGGATCAGCTAGCATTAAGTCCATTCCTATATGTTCTATCAAAATTTGTTTCTCCTGAACTCTTTCTTTCACAACAAGATACTTGATATCAATAAATTTTGATTTTGTAGAACTCATATTGTTGTTGGAGTAGAGCACGACTGCACTATTGTCACAATAAACCTTCAAGGGCCTTTCAATGCTCCCAATAATGTATAGACTTGTGACAAAGTTCCGCAGCCAAATTGCATGATTTGATGCCTCAAAGCAAGCCACAAACTCTGATGCCATGGTGGAATGAGCCACTAAAGTCTGTTTGGAATACTTCCAGAAGATGACTCCTTCAGCCAAGAGAAAATGTAACCAGATGTGGAACGTCTACTATTTGGGCATCCAACAAAATTTGAGTCAGAATATCCAATGATCTCCAAGTTATCTAACTTTCGATAAGTGAGCACGAAGTCTCTTGTTCTCTTCACGTAGCGCAGTACACGCTTTACTGCTATCCAGTGCTGCATACCAGGGTTGCTTAGATATCTATCAAGAACCCCTACAATGAATTCTAAGTCGAGACGGGTGCAAACTTGAGCATACATAAGACTTTCCACTGCTGAATCATATGGAACCTTATGCATCTCTTGCTTTTCAAGATCTATAGTGGGGCACTGTTTGAGACAGAACTTGTCTCCTTTAGCAACAAGTGTGTCTCCTGGTTTACTATCTTTTGTGGAGAATCTTTCCAGAACAGTATCAATATAGCTCCTTTGTGACAATCCAAAAATACCACGAGAACGGTATCTAAGTATTTAAATTTCTAATACAAAGGAGGCGTCCCCAAAATCTTTCATCTCAAATTTATTTGTGATAAATCTCTTGGTTTCATGTAATAAGCCTATATTGTTGCTTGCCAAAAGGATATCATCTACATATAGTACTGATCGGAAAAATCGCAAGTGTACTATTTTTACGATGTAGTAATAATAAGGGTTATCCCCAGAATCGATCTCGAGGACTGCGCGTTATTATAAGTGCAGATGCTAATTTAATTAAACAAAAGTTTCCTTAGGGTTTGATTGTTTGAGAAATTATAACTAATAATAAAAATAAACAGAATTATAAAATTTACTTAAGACAGATATGAGAAGGCATGCTAGAGGAAAGTGTATGAATTGCACTGCAAAAAACCCTCAATCCTTATTCTAGGAGACATGACTCAAAACAAACCTTACCAATTCTGAAGATTATTTTTCCCTAATTCCTTAGTAGAAAAACCTTTGAGATTCAGTCTCTACCCTAATTCCTTAGCAGTCTAGAAAGAATCACAAGCATTATATTTTATCAAGAATATATCGATTATTACAGGGTATCCCCATTTTTAGGCAATATCTACTGTAATATTATTATGCAAAAGTGTTAGGTTGGTTAGTCTGACCTAAACCCTAACCGTAAATCAGTTTTAATTTGTCCGATCGAAAAATCATTAAACACATTGCATAACAAAAGATTAAGGAAAAAGCAATATCTCATAGAACAATGGAAATCAGAGTCATTACAAATGTAATTCAGGGACACCCCCTAGCATTGTGGGGTTTAGCCACTCATAGTACTAAAAGAAATTACAAAATAAGATATAGACATTACAAGAATAACGGATGAATTCGATCTTCAATCACGGTGGCTCATGAAAAAATTTCCTTCCCCGAATCACTTGATAGCATCCAACTTTATTATAAAATCTTTCGTAATGTCAAAAGTCCTTCTCCCTTCCTCAAAAACAATCCTAAATAGCCATAAATCACTTAACAGTGAAAGGAAATACCAAGAATTCCCTTTGGAGTCACCAATCATAAAAATTAAGAAATATCAGAGAGTGTAGCTTCCTAGCCAACACGGGTCGTGTCAGGCCACACGGGCACCTGATAAGTGCAAATTGTAGCTATTTTTGTATATAAGTTTTGTTGCACTTATCGATACTATTTGTTAATATCGTACGAATAAACCCCGCTTTGTCTGTAAATACGTTTACTTTACGTAATAGAGTATATTTTGCGTATCATGTAAATATCATTGAGTTTAATTGATTTTCTGTGATTTTTGTAGGTATTCAAGCAATGATATTTTTCCATTGTTGTATAGAGCATTGAATAAGCTTTCCATCGCTTCCGACCGTGCGTCAATCCGAGTTACGGTTCAGAAGTTGTGGTCAAAATAAGGGATGGTTTGCTGTGAAGTTCGCTTTGCGAACTTTCCAGCCAATGTTCGCTTTGCGAACTTCCCAACGAATGTTAGCATTGCGAACTTTCTAGCGAATATTCGCTTTGCGAATAAAAGTTCGCATTGTGAACTTCTGCAGAATTCCAGAAGCGGTTTAGCTATTCTGAGGCACTTAAGTGCCAATTTTTGGAGTTTGCTTTGCGAATAAAAGTTTGCACTGCGAACTTGACGGATTTTTTCATACTATATAAGTCATTTCATTCATATTTTAGGTTATGGTTTTGGGGATTTTTGCTCCCAACTCCATCAAATTCATTTTTCAGTAGGGTTAACTTAGAAAACAACATTGAAGCTTGCACGCGGATGATCCGGGTGGATTTCTCATCGATCGGCGTTGACAAACTGTGAGATGTTTGGTTTATTTCTTTTCTTCTTTGAGTATTTCTTCTTTGTTGGGTTGTTGTATATGTATTTACTTTGAACTCATGTATATTTATTGCCCATGGCGTTGTATAAAATCTACTTTACAAATCTTTATCGGTGATTGTCCTTGATTTTTGCTTTATGCTCGGGGTTTGGGTTGTGTTAGAGATAAACATCGCAAACTTTGATTAGGGATGATTATCTATTAGTTTCTGGATGCTAGAGATAGATTTAGAGCTAACAATCTTTATGGGTATCGAAGCTTAATGCCTTCGTATCTTGAGTCGGGTGCAAGAGTGTCGACGAGGGTAATACGGTTGTTCTCTCATCTCAGTGTGTCAGAGATGGACACTTTTGTGAGCGATTCTGGATGATATTGAGGAGTATTATAGGTTGAGTATAACTGGTCGGTAAGTTTAAGTTTGTGAGGAGTGGATTATATGCATGCCGGATAAGTTTCTTCTCTCGGAAGAATGAATTCTTTTTGTATTAATATTTACTTTTCTGTTTCTATGTTTGAAACCATTTTAAACCCAAACTCTTTAACATTTAAATTGTCGAAGGGCATTTCAATAGCATCGATCTCTGTGGACACGATAAATTCCCGGAAAAATACTTCCAAAACTTTTTGTTGCTTGCCGCTTTACCGCCTCAACAAAATGGCGCTGTTGCCGAGGATTGGTGTTTTTATTGGATCGCATTGCGATAGTTTCTTTGTTTTTGAGTTTTGTAGATATCGTACATATTGTATATTTTCACTTGTTTATATTGATACTTGTATATTTTGTTCCCGTAATGTTTGTTCAAGTGTTTGGTAAGGACACTTGCTTTTGGTTTGCGCGGTGAGGCATCACCATGGCATGAATAAAGGAAGTTACTAGCTAAGCACTGTAAAGGCGTTGAGCTTACGACATAAAATAAGCATGTTTTATCTTTCTTTGTTTCGTTATTACTTTTTCATTTTAGCTTAGGTAGTGTGGTGAACATTCATTAAACAAGTTGTACTCGGATTGTTCGTAAAATTCTCAAATCCTCGCTTTACAACTTGTTTAATCCAATTTCACACGGTCTTTTTGTTTGTTTATATTAATAGTTTTTGTGTTTGTCTAAGAGCTTGTTTTTAGTAACTTGAGGAAATTTAAGGTGATGTTCCAAGTTTGATCGTTTTAACTTGCGGATGTATGGTAATGATATTGTTAAGTTTTGTACACGTCCAAGGTATGTGTTTATCGCTTTCTAGACTTTAGCATATTCACGATACTTAGGCTTTTTACAAACTTCCATGCCATTCATTCTTTTGTATACTTGTTCTTGATGTGAATCACTTTAGTTCCCACCTTTTTTGTGAGGTAGCTTTCCATTGTTCATATATGTGCGGAGTACCAACATTCTTGTTCTAACTGGATTTTATTATGCTTAATCTTTTGTTTATGTTGATTATATGAAAGCATGAAAAGGATCAAGGCATTTTGTTTCATTTTGAGCACAACTACCTAACCAAATAGTCATTCACCTTGTGAGTGTGTGATCATTCGTAACCCCTTTGTGCCTTTCTATCATTATCCATATTGTTTGAACTTAATGCTTGTCTATGAGTATTGAATTCACTTTTTGTATGGATTTTGATTGATTATTTTTTCTTGAACCCTCAACTTTGTGTTGTTGTATGAATTTTTACCTTGCCTTAGAAAGTAGGGAGTATTCACATGATGATGTGGTTGAATTCAAGTTGGGGAGAGAATGATTGTTTACTCATTGGTTGGTTTCTATGAGGTTGAGAAAAGAAAAGAAAAAAAAGAGAAAAATATGAAAAAGAAAAGAAAAGAAAAAAAAGAAAGAAAAAGAAAACCCTTGAGAAAGGAAATAAAAAGAGTTCAAATAATTGTGCTAAATAAGTATTGTGTGTTGTGTAACACTTGGGATTTTGGAAGAAGTTGATTGGAATTTTGTGTTTGAGTCTGTGTGAGTTGATCACTCCCTTAGGTTTAGGCAAGTTTTTGTTTCAATTACCTTTAGAAATTTCCCCTTGTTTGTTTACCCAACCACGCTACAACCTTGAAAGCCCTTGTGATTCTTGCTTTTATGTTTTCAATATGATTTTTGGATGATTGCATAATTTATTCTTTTGTTTGCAAGATTGTCATGTGAGTGAAAAGTACCTCATTTTGAGTTTTTCATCTACCAATGATTGTTTTTGCTAGGTGTGATTCACATTTGAACTTGTGTTGTTTTAGGATGTTTGGCATGATTTTTGTATTTTGCATTTGTTTAGTGACTATGTTATCGTCGTAGTTTATGGTAAGTATTTACTTTGTGTGTACCGTTTTTCATTTGAACCATTAATTAGTTTCCATTTTTCATAACCTGTTGATTCATCATTCTTTGGTTATTGCTTTTGTTTTTTTTAAGTTCGCTTGATTCTTGTTTGGGGACAAACAAGTTTAAGTTGGGGAGAGTTTGATAAGTGCAAATTGTAGCTATTTTTTATATAAGTTTTGTTGCACTTATCGATACTTTTTGTTAATATCGTACGAATAAACTCTGCTTTGTCTGTAAATACGTTTACTTTACGTTATAGAGTATATTTTGCGTATCATGTAAATATCATTGATTTTAATTAATTTTCTCTCATTTTTGTAGGTATTCAAGCAATTATATTTTGCCATTGTTGTATAGAGCATTGAATAAGCTTTCCAGCGCTTCCGACCGTGCGTCATTCCGAGTTACGGTTCAGAAGTTGTGGTCAAAATAAGGGTTGGTTTGCTGTTAAGTTCGCTTTGCGAACTTTCCAGCGAATGTTCACTTTGCGAACTTCCCAGCGAATGTCCCAGAATTATGGCAGTAGAAAAAGGGACCAAAGTTAGCATTGCCAACTTTCTAGCGAATATTCGCTTTGCGAATAAAAGTTCGCATTGCGAACTTCTGCAGAATTGCAGAGGCGGTTTAGCTATTCTGAGGCACTTAAGTGCCAATTTTTGGAGTTCTCTTTACGAATAAAAGTTCGCACGGTGAACTTCACAGATTTTTACATACTATATAAGTCATTTCATTCATTTTTTAGGTTATGGTTTTGGGGATTTTTGCTGCCAACTCCATCAAATTCATTTTTCAGTAGGTTTAGCTTAGAAAAAAACATTGAAGCTTAATGCCTCCGTATCTCGAGTCGGGTGCGAGAGTGTCGACGAGGGTAACACGGTTGTTCTCTCAACTCAGTGTGTCAGAGATGGACACTGTTGTGAGCAATGTTGGATGATATTGAGGAGTATTGTAGGTTGAGTATAACTGGTCGGTAAGTTTAAGTTTGTGAGGAGTGGATTATATGCATGCCGGATAAGTTTCTTCTCTCGGAAGAATGAATTATTTTTGTATTAATATTTACATTTTTGTTTCTATGTTTGAAACCATTTTAAACCCAAACTCTTTAACATTTAAATTGTCGAACAGTAGTTCAATAGCACCGATCTCTGTGGACACGATAAATTCCAGGAAAAATACTTCCAAAACTTTTTGTTGCTTTCCGCTTTACCGCCTAAACAGCACCCATGTTGGCCCCCTGGTCCAAACATTAAACTTGCCATCATGCCAGATTTGCTGACATGGGCCGTGTCAGCTGCCACGGGCACCCGTGTCAGCCCATTTCTCCACCACAATCCTTCGCTTCCAGGCCTCTTCCTGACACGGCCCGTGTCAGGTGACACGAGTGGCCGTGTCAGGACCACTGTAACTACAAAAACCCCTATCTAAAACTCTGGAACTCCCGTTTCGCATACACAAGACCCTTGGGCTTTTTACCTGAATCTGAGAACAAAGAACACTACCACAAACAAGCATAAAATGCAACAAAATAACATAAACTACTAAGAGTAACAATGCTAGAAAGAAAATGCGAAAAGTTGAATTAATTTGAAAAGTAATGAAAATACAAAACAAAGTGTTACCGATTTCGTGGTTTCGTGTCGAATAACAGATGGAAAATAAGTAGAAATGGTGACCGATCACAACCCCAAACTTATCTCATTGCTTGTCCTCAAGTAATGCTTGAGACAGCAAAAAGGTCACCCCCAAATTGTCCAAAATCATTTTACCATAATACTGCCAAGATCTTTCGCGACTCTCTTTCCACTTTCCTTTCAAAGTTTCCTTCATACCCGACTTTTAACGTTCTGCCACACTTCCACATCGAAGCACCTCTTCACCTGTCAGCTTTTCACACTCTCACCAAATCTCTCGGGTTAAAGTGTCTACACTCAATAATCATAGCATGTAAAGTCAACTCATAAGTTTGAATAACGTCTATTTTCATCTCATACGCACACAACACACACTTTTTGAGGGCTTTTATGGTTGTAACGGGGCTTAGGGACACGGTGGGGTAAACAAACAAAAAGGGAAAATAAGTGGTTTTTTTTCAGCTCAGACTCAATGTCATTTCTCCTATCACTGTGTTATTTGCAATTTTCACAATCAAGTGTATCAGACACCATTTTATTAGGAGTCTCTAGTTTTCTACTCAAGTGCTTCTTTGAGTTTGCTCTGTGAATATTTCAAACTAGATCCTTCTCTAGGTAAGTGCTTTATCTCATTTCTCTTCTTTGTTTCTTTTTTGGGTTTTTATGTTTTTTATTTCAAATCTTTATCTTTCTTTTTCGATTGCACTTACCTAGTTCTTACGAGTGTCACAACCCCAAACTTAGATTTTTCCGCAGATCAAAAATCAACAACACTTATCTGAGTAGGGTGAGGGAGTGTCTGGGCTTATGGTTACATTATGTGGTTAATACACAAACAAAGGGAATACGGCTCGAGGGGGTTAACAAAGTATAACATATAAGGGTTGGCTTGAAAGGCTCAGGGCTAAAACAAACAAGTGCCTCAATGTGTATATGTGTGCAGTGAAATTCCAACAGACGAGTACGTAAACCAAGAGTGACAGAGACATACCTGATGAACTCTCATGATGATAAGGTGTTTGGATTTTAATGATCCTCGCCTTGTTTGGCATACTGACAAAATCCAAGGTACCTCTAGTGTAATGTCGCTTCATTTCCGTCTCAGGTGCACAGTACTCTCGTGTCAGTCCAGTGTCGAAAAGTCGCGTCCAATCATCCACTTCAGCAGTATCAACTTTCGGGGGTTTCCTGGAGAGCAAGTATGAGTTGCGTCTTCTCATCCACTAACTATAAGTCTCATAATTCATCTGGTACAAATACCTTCAATCTGTAACACACGAAATACAAAACACACAAATCAAAGAAAACATAAACGGTACGAAAATGAAATAACAGAAATAAAAATACTGATAGCAATAACCCCCCCCCCCACACACACACACACACTTGAACTAAACATTGACCTCAATGTTTATATTCACGATATGGAGGGGACTCACAGAATACTACTGCGGAGGTGGATGTGGAAAGTGCAGCATCAGACGCTGCATCAACAGCTGCATATCATCGAGAATAGCTCCTTGACGAGCTTGTTCCTCCCCCTGCCTTGTCTGCTCCTGGCGGAGGTCTCCTAATTTGGTTATAACCCAGGACCACTGATCGGGAGTCATAAATGATGACTCTGCGCCTTGTGGGTAAGAACTCAAGTGTGGAGGGACAAACTGCGCTTGTTCCTCTTCCTGTTCATGAACGCCTTCTTCATGACATGCATCAACATCCTCAGGCTCATACTCGTCCTCAGGGACGGTATTCTCATATAACCAGTTAGGAGTGTCAGTGATACAAATTTTTCCCGGATTAGGTAAAGCAATAACAAATCTGTGATGGTTTTCAACAGAGTAATAGTTAGCCGCAATAACAATCGTACCTTGCTGTATCAGAGCGGCCATATCTATCTTATTTTTACCCGCCACTGGGGTCTCACGCTCCAAAATAGGACCATAACCAAAATGCTCTGCTATTTGGGTAATCATACCCTCAACAGAAATCCCACCTTGGGTCACTCGACCCACTCTGCCCAAATAGTCCGCCACAAAAGCGGCAACACTTACAGTCAACAAATTTGCCATCGCATAAAGGAGATACAACTCCTTCTGAGTGGCTACTCCTGTACTGTCTCCCCTACCAAAAAGTGTAAAGGCTAAGCCTTTCTGAGCATACCTGAAGCATAGGTTTTAGATCCCCGAGGCCTTGGCAGCTTTTGCAATGTACTCGGTTTTACCCGTTATAGAAGTCTAGAAGGTCCTCGCATCGAAACCATCAGGAACAGCTCTAGGACCATATAATGGGAGGTTGAGGATACCTCCTAAATCCTCCACTGTCAGATCGCGGTCAGTATTAAACAGACGGAATTGAATGGTACCATAATAATACCTTGTCGTACCTGTCCATCGCTTTTTAAGCTGAAACTCGACTGTACTCAGAAACTCAAGTGTTATGCGCTCATAAGTCGGCGCTGCATATTGCATAAATTATAACATACCAATAACATGAAACATTCTATGCACTTCTTCCATTAACCCAAGTTCAGCTAGAGTTTTATCACAAATATACCTGGTAGGAGTAATCTTCCGCTTCACGTGAAAAGAATAACGCCGTTCTTGAGCCGACGTGGCAAAAATAATATCATGCAGATTGGGTGTGCGGCTGCTTCATTTCCTTGTTCTAGATGCCTCAGCGGCAGGTTGCTTTCCTTTTGTGATTCTTCTTGGCAGCATATTGAGTGTACGTGAAAAACAGAGAGAAAAACAACAATGGAATTACAAGAAAAAGCTACTGTAGAGTGGTAGAGGGTGAAAATTTGAACAACTTTTGTGAATGGGGGGTGGTGGTTTGGGTGAGTGTAGAGGTTGAAAATTGGAGCTTTGTTTGGTGGTGGTTATAGGGTTTTGAGAGGATGAAGGAGAAGATGAAAGAAAAGGTGAATAATGAGAGAGAAAAAATGAAAATCTGATGGTAAATGAGTGGGAAAAGTGTTTAAGTGGGTGGGGCCCCTAGGAAACACGAGTGGAATTTAAAAGGGAAAAAAATTTCACTCGCCGGACACGGACCGTGTCCGGTGACACGGGCGGCCGTGTCAGGCCATTGCCCTATTTCCAAAATCTCAACTTCCTTTTTTTTATGCTTCAGTAGAGCTGACACGGGCGGCCGTGTCAGCCTACTGGAACCCCAAAAATCTTCACGTTTTCCATGTCTTTTCTCACCATCCTGACACGGGCCATGTCCGGTGGCACGGACGGCCGTGTCATGCCTTTGTTTTTTCACATTTTTGCCGTATTTTCAACTTTTTCTTCATTTTTTCACAGGTGCACAAGTCTCTGATGATGCCTTCTTAAAATCTCGATTTTTCTTTTCTCTTTTTTTTTTGTTTCCTCCGCTCTCCGATGAAGGAATCTGTGAGTACCTAAACAAGACTAAAAAACAAACAAAAACAAAAACAAAACGATTAAAAATAAAACGCGTGGGTTGCCTCCCACGAAGAGCTTCATTTAATATCGCATGGCTCGACGGTCGTCCATCTTATCCTGTAAAATGAACAACATTTATCTTACCAATCTCCTGTCCTTGGTAATAGGGGCTTCAACCTCTGCCCATTCACCTTAAAAGTGTCCCCGTTTACTTGATTCTTTAATTCGATTGCTCCATGGGGAAACACCTTGTGAACAATAAAAGGTCCCGACCATTTAGACCTCAGCTTTCCAGGGAACAACTTCAACTTGGAATTATATAACAGAACCAATTCTCCTTCCCAAAATTCCTTCTTTTGGATCCTTCGATCATGCTATTTTTTTGTTTGGTCTTTGTAAACTTTGGCATTCTCGTACGCTTAATTCCGAAATTCTTCTAACTCATGGAGTTAAAGGATTCGAGAATCTCCCATTTTGGAAAGATCCAAATTAAGGAATTTCGGCGCCCACGAAGCTTTGTGTTCAAGCTCTAAGGGTAAGTGACAAGCTTTTCCATACACAAGTTAATAAGGAGACATACCGATGGGTGTCTTGAAAGCAGTTCTATATGCCCACAGTGCATCATCCAACTTGGTCACCCAATCCTTTCGGGATGAACTCACGGTCTTTTCTAAGATCTTCTTGAGTTGACGATTAGATACCTCTACTTGGCCACTGGTTTAAGGATGGTAAGGAGTGGCAATTCTATGTTTCACATTATACTTCCGGATTATCTTCTCCATGAGATGATTTAGGAAATGCGTCCCTCCATCACTTATTAGAGCTCTTGGCACTCCAAACCTTGCAAAGATATTGTCCTTCAGAAATTTTACCACCACATTTGCATCATTAGTTGGCAAGGCAACGACTTCTACCCAATTAGAGACATAATCCACTACCACTAGAATGTAACTTTTTCCAAATGATGGTGGAAATGGACCCATGAAGTCTATACCTGTAGCGAGCGATTTTGGACGTGGTTCTTAAGCACTGTCGCTCTGGGGTACTACAGGTCGATTCATTTTTTATCCTATTGAAGCTGATGAAGGAAGGGAAATAGATGTCTCCAACTAACCCTACTTGCATACTGAGGTTAAATAGTCAAAACTGTTGGTTTACAGATGCGGTTTTAGTTCGTGGGCCTCTCTCTGCTTATTTTGTTCAGAACGAAATACTGGGACTGTTCATGGGGAATTTGTTGGGATACTGTGCTAGATTGACTGGAGGTAGGGGACTTTGGGGTTTTTTTATTAGTGTGCTCGCTAAGATTCTTTTTTCAATCTTATGCCTACGTATTCCCGGGATAGGGAAATCAGAGCGATCGTAGTTCCTCCTATTCTATGGGAGGAAATGGTGTTTTGGTGTCTTGTTCAAAGCCCAAGACATGAAGCTAAAGGTGGTTTGTATCTTGTTCAAAGCCCCAGATGTGAAGCTGAAGGGTCTATTTGTATCTTGTTCGAAGTCCAAGATGTGAAGCTAAAAGGGTGTTGACTTTAGAGAGAATTTGTCATCTCTAAAGGGGGGTATTTGGTTTGTTTGTCACAACTGTTGGGTGACTGATTATAAAGGAGAATTACTTTAACTGGGATATGTGAATCCAGCTATGCCATAATTTCCTTTATAGGGGATTTTTAACCTGAAGAAGAAGACTTTAACTCAGTGTAGAGTAATGTCATCTTTCCTTAGGAATTTCTCATGCTAAAAGAGGGACAGCGGCATGGATGTAAATAATCCAGAGGCTTGCCGCTTACAGCAATTAGACGAGGAAAAGGAGTTGTTGATGTTTGTATACTCTGAATGAGGCACAGCTTTCGATGCTAAAAGGTCGATTGGCTCAACCGGGGTTTCCTTATACAAAGCCTAAGAGGAGGTTATTGACCCAACAAGAGGGTGTTTTTATGTGTCTCGTACAAAGCCCGAGAGAGAGGCTAAAAGGGTTTGACTCAACAAGAGAGTCTTTTATACTCACCAAGTGAGTGATTTGTATCTCGTACGAAGCCTGAGATGGAGGCTAAAGGTGATCGACTTAACAAGAGAGTCTTTTTATACTAAACAAGGGAGTGTTTTTGTATCTCGTACAAAGCCCGAGATGAAGCCTAAAAAATGTATGACTCAACAAGAGAGTCTTTTATACTCAAAAAGAGAGTGATTTTGTATCTCGTACGAAGCCCGAGATGGAGGCTGAAAAGGTTAGCTCCGTTGGGGAGAATCATTGTACAAAGCCCAAGAGGAGGCTAGGGTTACTGTTTCAGTTGAGTGACAGGTCCAATATGTTAGTTAAAAGAGAAAATCAGTTCTTATATAGGTAATGTTGTACTCATGGATTTGATCTGAGGACCGGGATTATTTCCTGTTCTTTAAGGAAACGAAGAATCCGAAGGGTATTGAGACTGCCCAAGTCTACGGGTGTTTTTTTCCTATTTTTGAAAGGAATTTGAGAATGTCTTCGAGACTCAAGGAGGTTAGACTGTCCAAGTCTAGAGTTTTATCCTTTGTACTATGCTTAAGAGAGATCAAGAGACAGTATATTCACCGTAGAAAGATCTAGACTCTTTGAAAATACTGTTCTATTAAGATGACTAATTTCTGTTCCTATACCTTTAAGAGGTCGTCGGGACAATTTGTACGAAGCACAAGAGGAGGCAAGAAAAACTTTTAAGAAGCCGAAGGGACAATTTGTACGAAGCCCAAGAGGAGGCTATCTTCCCGCAGGAATAATCATTATATGAAGCCTAAGAGGAGGCTGTGAAAACTTCTAAGAAGCCGACGGGTCCTTGTACAACACCCAAGAGGAGGAGGGGATGCTTTTAGGAAGCCTGTGGGTCCTTGCACTAAGCCCAAGAGGAGGCTGATGAACAGTTCCAGAAGGGGTTTCACTTGGAACATTCGCCTTCTGTATATGAACTGTTCAAGGGGAAAGATTTCTTAGATCTAGTTATCTAACATTGTTGTAAAAGAAAATTCTCATGGTTTAGGTTATGTTGAAATATCTGGGAGAACGTCGGATGTAAGGAGACGAGGTTTTGTCTAGTTCTAGACGTAGTTGCCGGGGAAACTCTAAATATCTATACTAGTATTACACAGTCGATATGAGTTTATGAAAGAAGACTTACAGTGAAACAACCCCACAATACAGTTATATATATATATATATATATGAAAGCGGTAAATGAAAGCGGGTAAACACTTACTCGGTTGTAGAGCTTCCATACTATATTGTTAGTTGTTCAACAAAGAAATTAAAAATAACAGTATGTTACAAAATCAAAGGAGAAAGTGCTTTTGAAAGGAAAATTGGGGCTTACATCTCAAGGAGAGGCCCAGGGTTTAATTAGTTATCGCACTGTCGTTTTGTACAGGGACTTATATAAGTGACTAAGGCCCAAGAAAGATTTTCTGTACAAGGGGATGGGTCTTACACTCTCTCAAGAGGCCCAAAATGATTGAAAGTGAACAAAGATGGGTCTTATAGCTCAAGGAGAAGCCCAATGGTTTATTTTGAAAAGGGCGACGATCGCGCCGAGGTTTTGAAAACACTGTGGGTCTTATACAATGACTGAGGCCCAAAAGTTTTTGGTTTCAAAAGGGGATTGGGTCTTACACTCTATTAGAGGTCCAAAATGATTTTGAATGGGTCTTATAGCTCGAGGAGAGGCCCAGATGGCTTGTTTTAAACGGGCGATGATCGCGCCGAACTTTTGAAATACAACGGGACTTATACAACATTTGAGGCCCAAAATAGGTTTGTATTTACAAAGGATTGGGTCTTACACTCTATTAGAGGCCCAAAAATGATTGAAAGAAAAAGAAATGGGGCTTATAACACGAGGGTAGGCCCAGATGATTTGTTTTTTTGAACTGGCGATCGCGCCGAGCTTTTCTTTTAACACAGAATGACTTATATAATATCTGAGGCCCAAAGATTGTTTTGGTTAAAAGGGGATTGGGTCTTACACTCTATTAGAGGCCCAAAATGATTTTTAATGGGTCTTATAGCTCGAGGAGAGGCCCAGACGGTTTGTTTTAAACAGGCGATGATCGTGCCGAACTTTTGAAATACAACGGGACTTATACAACATTTGAGGCCCAAAATAGGTTTGTATTTACAAAGGATTGGGTCTTACACTCTATTAGAGGCCCAAAAGTTTGAAAAAGTTTGATAAGGGTTGAATTAATCAAAAACCCTAATTTGTTTCCAAAATGTATTTTAATTGAATAAAAATTCAATTAAAATGATCAAAATTGTTAAACATGTGGAAAACAAATTGTGATCTTGGATTAATATTTCAAAAATCATGTTTTGACCTACAAAATGATTAGAAATCATTAAAATTTGCAAAATCAAGAAGGAAAAAATATTTTAAATGTCAAAAACAATTAAAATATTAATTCTTGGCAAAAATATCAATTATATGAAATAAATAATATTTTTAGGATTTTTTGGTAAAATAAAATATTTCAACATTTTTGTGAATTATTAAAAAAAGAATCAACTCAAAATCATTAAAACTCAAAGAGAAATTAATTTTTGAATCAATTAAATAAAATCACAAAATTGAAATATTCAAATATTTGAAAAAGGGTGCCAAGAACATGGCAAGAACACGCGCCCTTCCTCTGTTTCTGCAGATTTGCGTTTTCTATCCAATCTCACTGAATACTTAATGATATCATGCAATCTACATATCAATCTACTCGTTTCAACCTCACGATCATGTCTATGGTCTTTAATTTCATTTATTTTAAACATGGAGTAAGAAATCAAAGAGAAACCTCAAGAACCCTAAAATTTGCATGAAGGTTCAGAAATTCCATACACGATTCAAACAATGCAATTGATTGAGGGAAAACACTCCATGCATGATTATGAACATATAGCCAAATTATTGTGCAGCAAAAATTGTATTGGATCATAGAGTTAGAAGAGCTCGTGCTTACCACTTGCAGCTGGTGATCGTGTTTTGTGTTAGAGGTGTTACAGCTTGGTTCCAAGGTTATGGACAGCTTCCCTAGGTGCTATGGAGTGTGTCTGGATGCTTGGAGTGGATTGATTTGAGCTGGAACTTGATTTGGCACCTCAACTGCAAATCTGTCAAAGGCTTGAGGAATTGGCTAGTGATTTTGTGATCTTGGTGTTCCAGATGTTATGTGAGTGTTTGGATCACTTCTATATGATGTTTATGAGGTGTGTGTGTGTGATTGGTTTGGTTGGAATAGCTCTCAAACTCAAAACCCGATAGTGACTTGCCTTAGAAGGCAAAATTGGAGTGAAAGAAGAGATTTTGAGGAAAGCATCTGTTTGATGGCTTTGGTGTACTCAAACTGATCACAAATGAGCTCTATTTAAAGTAGAGCAAGTTTGTTTTGCAAGGAATAGTGAATGGCAACTGCTGCATAGGTTTGTCCAATGTTGAGCAATGAGAATCCATGTCTCCTCTAGCCATTGACTAGAGGTTAGGGCACAGGCTGCTGGTTCTCTTGGTCTTGGATAAGTCTTGACTGAATTCAGTTGGCAATGGCTCAGTCCATGCCACCTTGGTGTATGCATTGAATGCTTCAATCCAAAATTGGAGTCTTGTCCCTCTTTTAGGCAATTCTAGGTTTGGCATGCTATTTTTGGTTCCAAAGACTTGGGAGGCTTGGGATCAGAGTTGGTTCCTCCTTGGTCCCCCTTGAGGTATTCAGATGGATAGAGTTGCTTGGAATTTCACAAATTTGGCAAATCGAGCAAAACTCTAAAATCTGCCTTGCCTTGACAGTTTTCAGCAAGGCATGTTGCCATTGTCATATCTCATGGCTCAAGTGGAATTTGATGGAGTTCTTGGCCATTTTGGAAAGCCCTTATATGATACAACAACTGTTTTATCATAGTTGGTTTTGATACTTTTTGGATCCAAGTGAAAAATGCCCCTACATTTGGGAAAAAGTGAAGGCAGATTCTGACTTAGTGAAAATTTCACTAAGTGTTGGAAAAAGTGGCATTTCATGTTTTCAGCCATTTTGATCATTCCATAACTCAAAATCCATGATGAATTGGAATGAGATGTAGTTGACGCTTTTGTATAGGGTAATGAGAGCTACAAATCCCGCTTTGGATGGGAAAAAATGGCCTTGTGGTTTAGGAGTTATGATCCTCCAAAGTTGGTACCCTAGCCACTTTATTCCATAACTTAGAAAATTTTCTAAGTTTTTTATGGTTACCCCTTTTACAAGTTATCCCACTTTTCTTGATTTTTCTTGATGAATGATGATTCCAATCATACATTAACATCATTTTAGGGTTAAAAAACCATAATTGTGAAAAATCTCAAAAAGTCAAAGTTTGACTTTTGTGCACAGTTGACTTTTTGTCAGATGAATTCCAAAATGTGCGATCCTTTATGAAATCAAGTCCTTTACCTAAATCAAACTTAATGGATTGATTCCATAGGTGTCATAGGGTGTATTGGATCATGGCTTAGGGTTTGGGAGCATGTCCTGGTCAAAAGTCAAAGATACAGTTGACTTTTTCCGCGAAACCCTAATTGTGGTTCAGATAAAACTGAAACTTGTGAATCAAGCTTCTTGGATCAATCCATTGTTGTAAATGGATCAATATGATGTATTTGAGACCCTCAAATCCCCTCTTGAGGTCTTGGCTCATGTTTTATCCCAAAAGTCAACTTAGGGGTGAATTAGGTCAAGAAACCCTAATTCCAGATCTTTTTATGAATGCCTCCCCTGAGGTAAAATTGACTTGATGATTGGGTTTATGATGTCCCTTGGAGCATCATATGTTAGGCTTTGAAGCATTGGCTCATGCCCAGAGGAAAATTTCCATCTGGAGGCCCTGGTCGACCAAACCCTAATTTGGTGACACTAGCGATCTTGAGGCTTAATCAACTCAGAAGGTTGCAGCCTTGTGCTTGATCCTTGAAGTGGGAGTCCTCTTGATCCTTTTTGAGAGATTAGATAAGTTGAAGATCATGTCATTTCTTGATTGATCCTTTGTCTAAGAACTCTGAGAGGGCTAGAAACCCTAATTTTTTATAATAGTGAATGCTCACCCATCTTTGGGGAGACTGATGAGGCATGATGGTTCGCCCATATTGTGATGATGATTTGCACAATGATGGGAAATATTGGTGGTCAAAATTTGGGGTATGACAGATGCCCCTATTTAATCTTCTTGGACCCGAAGGTGCAAATGGCGAAGGTATTCGAGCATTCGGGGTGCAAGAGGATTAAATATCGGAATACCCAAAATTTTGATGGTGGTTATGAATGGAAGTTCGCGCGTCCTTCCTCTTTTGCTAAGCAATGATGCTTAGAAAAGGTAAACTTCCCCTCGATCATGGTTTCCTACCAAGGAACTGGTCTCAGTTTCTGAAATAAACTTCCCCTCGATCCTGGTTTCCTACCAAGGAACTGGACTCAGTTTCCGATATAAACCTCCCCTCGATCCTGGTTTCCTACCAAGAATCTGGTCTTGGTTTCCGATATAAACCTCCCCTCGATCCTGGTTTCCTACCAAGGATCTGGTCTCAATTTCTGAAATAAACTTCCCCTCGATCCTGGTTTCCTACCAAGGGTCTGGTCTTGGTTTCTTTTGTCAATAAACTTTATTGACAAGGGACGTTATTTGTAGCGGTTCTCCTCAAACTTCTCGCCGAATTTTCCTGGGGAGATGCCATTTGATGGAAAAAGTTTTGATGTCAGACTTGCTGGGGAACCCATCTGTCTGAATTGTAGAGGTGTATAAACTTCTCTGTTTGGAGACGCCATTTATCGATTCTACTGGGGAAAACGAGTCTCTTTGAGAGACTGTTTCTTGCTTGGGGTATTTCATCATACTTTTCTTGGAGATCTTCTCGGAGAAATGCCATATGACGTGATCCAATTTTGAGGTGCCGATGACTTTGTTGACATTGACATTCTGGAGAGAAGGACCAATGTCTAGGGATTTTCCTTAATCCGGGAAAGCGGAGACATCATCTCCAATGGCGAAGAATGATGTTGGCTGAGGGTTCTCTGGTTTTTCAGAGGTTTAAGTTATCAAAGTGGTCAAGGGCCAACTTCATCCCAGAAATAAACTGGAGGAGAGAGGTAGTGCAGACGCAACATTTCCTGACGAGGAAAAAACTGACAACTCGATTGAGAGGATTGTTATCACTAGGGGATAAGACCGACGAGAGTGATAGTGATGCAATATGATTACGCATGTGAATCAATAGTGCATGGTGTATGTATGTATATGCTGACAAAACTGACGCGACATACAGACTGGTAGATGAACACGACTGGATACTCGGCCACAGTGGGGGATGAAAAGTATCATTGGTTCATGATAGCAATTATGCCTTGCTTAGGAGAAGTAGTCCTCATGGGGAGCTATGTTGGCCGGGCTTAGGAGATAAGAACTCTGTCGGAGGTGTCAGATGAAACAATGGTCTCTGACACAGCTGATCCTTCATTCAGGTGCACTGGTTTAGAAGGAGTACTTTGATTCTGCACTTTGAGGTTCAATTACTTCTGGAGAAGCGACCGATGTTCTTTCGTTGTTCACTAGTCAAAAGAAATTTCCATCTTTATTTTAAAAGCAGAAAAAAGTTTAACAATTAAATTCATTTTTGTTTTATTTCAAGAATCGTTGATCATATTAAAACATCGTTCTGTAAAGCTAAAACAAATAAGAATTTCAAACAAAATCACAAGGGCTCAAATTTTATTGATAGGATGGAAATCAGCCAAAAGCGTGATTCCATAGAGTATTTACAAAGTTTGAAAATGGTAATTTAAGGGAAAAGGGCTACATCGAAACATAACGACCAATATCCTTCTACCAAATTTGACTTCTGGGCATCTTGAGCTTCTGTCGAAGATGACCTTGACCGGAGCTTTCCTGACGGATGATGTAATTGCTGCCGAGGGACTTGCCCCTTTGTCGAACGTAGTTACTTGCCATTATCCCTAATTTTTTCCTGGATTGTACTTTGAGATTTCCAATCCACCGGGACGATTTTGGATTTATGTCTCTAATTTTTTCCTGGACCGCCCTTTCGGGTTTTCAATCCACCGAGACGTTTTTTTTAGGCGAAGTATTTCTTGACTACGTCAACATTTATGGGTTAGGAAAATTCCTCTCCGTCCATGGTTGCAAGTCTCAGGGCACCGCCTGAGAAAGCTTTCTTGACCACATATGGGTTGTCATAATTTGGAGTCCACTTGCCCCGAGAATCAGTGAGAAATAATTGTATCTTCTTGAGCACGAGGTCTCCTTTCCTGAAGACGCGAGGTCAGACCTTTTTGTCGAACGCCTTCTTGATCCTTTGCTGAAATAACTGACCATGGCATAGAGCCATAATTCGCTTTTCTTCTATCAGATTTAGTTCGTCGTGTCGACTTTGACACCATTCAGCTTCTGTAAGCTTAGCTTCCATCAATACCCGGATTGACGGGATCTCTACTTCTATGGGGAGTACTGCTTCCATGCCATATACTAGAGAGAAAGGGGTTACCCCTGTTGAAGTGCGGACAGATGTGCGATAACCGTGAAGAGAAAAGGGTATCATCTCGTGCCAATCTTTGTAGGTTACGACCATCTTTTGAACAATCTTCTTGATGTTCTTGTTAGCCGCTTCTACCGCGCCGTTCATCTTGGGTCGATAGGGAGATAAGTTATGGTGTTCGATCTTGAACTCTGTGCACAACTCTTTCATCATCTTGTTGTTTAAGTTAGATCCATTATCAGTAATGATCTGGCTCGGAACACCATAACGGCAAATGATATTATTTTTTATAAATCGGACTACCACTTGTCGGGTTACATTGATGTATGACGCTGCTTCGACCCACTTGGTGAAGTAGTCAATGGCGACCAGGATGAACCGATGTCTGTTCGAAGCCTTGGGCTCAATCACGCCGATCATTTCGATTCCCCATATGGAAAAAGGCCAAGGGGAAGAAAGAACTTTGAGATGCGTAGGCGGTACATGGATTTTGTCGGAGTATATCTGACACTTGTGACACCTCCTCATGTACTTGTAGTAGTCGGATTCCATGGTCAACCAGTAGTACCCTGCTCTCAGAATTTTTCTCGCCATTGTGTGTCCGTTGGCGTGAGTGCCAAAGGACCCTTTGTGAATTTCCTTTATCAGCATGTCTGCTTCTGGTCTGTCGACGCATCGGAGCAAGACCATGTCAAAGTTTCTCTTATAGAGTGTATCACCGCTCAGGAAAAAACTGCCAGCCAGCCTTCTAAGAGTTTTTTTGTCTTTCCTTAGTGCCCCGGGTGGGTGCTCTTGTTTCTGAAGGAAGCATTTGATATCGTGATACCAAGGTTTGTCGTCTATGATTGCTTCAATCGTGAAGATATAAGCGGGCTGTTCAAGGCGCATTATGTCAATCTTAGGTAAGTCATTCCATTGACCTACACTAATCATGGAAGAAAGGGTGGCTAAGGCATCAGCCATGTGATTCTCCTCACGAGGGATATGATGAAACTCGATTCTGTTGAAGAAGGGTAACAACCTTCTTGCGTAATCTTTGTAAGGAATCAATCCTGATTGGTATGTGTTCCAATCTCCTTTGATCTGACTGATAACCAAAGCTGAGTCGCCATATACATCCAAGTTCTTAATCCTTAAGTTGATCGCTTCTTCGAGACCCATAATACAAGCTTCGTATTCGGCCTCGTTGTTTGTGCACTTGAATGTAAGTCTGGCGGTGAAAGGAATGTGGGTACCCTGAGGTGTTATGATAATTGCCCCAATTCCGTTTCCGTAATGATTGACAGCTCCGTCAAAGATAAGTCCCCATTGGGAATCTGGTTCTGGCCCTTCACTGGGTAGCGGTTCATCGCAGTCTTTCATTTTTAGATACATGACATCTTCGTTTGGGAAGTCAAATTCGACTGATTCCTGATCGTCAATCGGTTGATGAGCCAAATGACTGGCTAAAACACTTTCTTTAACGGCTTTCTAAGTGTGGTACTCTATGTCGTATTCTGATAACAACATCTGCAAACGGGCAATCCTTCCCGTGAGAGCAGGCTTTTTAAAGACATACTTGATTGGATCCATTTCAGAGATTAACCAAGTGGTGTGACGAATCATGTACTGGCGAAGACGTTTGGCTGCCCAAGCCAAAGCGCAACAATTTTTCTCGAACATAGTTTACCGAGTCTCGCAGTCGGTGAATTTCTTGCTCAAATAGTAGATGGCAGACTCTTTTCTTTTTGTTTCGTCTTGTTGGCCAAGTACACAACCCATTGAGTCTTCCAAGACTGTTAAATATATGATTAGTGGTCTTCCTTCCACAGGAGGTGATAGAATCGGTGGGTTCAACAGATATTCCTTGATACTGTCAAAGACGGTTTGGCAGTCTTCTGTCCAAACGCAGTCCTGATTCTTTTTTAGTAATTTGAAAATCGGCGCACATGTCACGGTCATGAGGAATATGAATCTGGAAATATAGTTCAAACGTCCCAGGAATCCCCTGACTTGTTTTTCAGTCTTTGGAGAAGGCATTTCTTGAATGGCCTTGACCTTGTCAGGATCAACCTCAATTCCTTTCCGGTTGACGATGAACCCTAAGAGTTTCCCTGAACGGACACTGAAGGTGCATTTATTGGGATTCAAGCGGAGTTTGTACTTTCGCAAATGCTCGAATAGTTTTGACAGGCGTGTCACATGCTCTTCCTCTGTTTTAGATTTTGCAATCATATCATCGACATACACTTCGATTTCTTCATGTATCATGTCATGAAACAGAGTAGTCATGGCCCTCTGATAGGTTGCCCCGACGTTCTTCAAACCAAACGACATTACCTTGTAACAAAAAGTACCCCATGGGGTAATGAAGGAGGTCTTATCCATGTCTTCCGGAGCCATTTTGACCTGATTATAGCCCGAGAATCCATCCATGAAGGAGAAGACCTTGAACTTTGTTGTACTGTCTACCAGCATGTTAATGTGTGGTAAGGGAAAGTCGTCCTTTGGACTTTCCTTGTTCAGATCTCGGTAGTCGACACACATTTTGACTTTTCCGTCCTTTTTCGGAACTGGTACGATGTTGGCTAACCATTGAGGATATTCTGATGTGGTGAGGAAACCCGCGTCAATCTGTTTATGTACCTCCTCTTTGATTTTGACAGCCATGTCTGGGTGAGTCCGTCTCAACCTCTGTTTTACTAGCAACATTCCGATCTTAACGGTAGATGGTGTTCCACGATGCTGGTATCTAACCCTGGCATGTCCTGATAGGACCAAGCGAATACATCGGGAAACTCTTTGAGAAGTTTCGTCAAACTTTGTTTGACAGTTGGACTGAGCATTGCCCCAATCTTGACTTCTTTTCTCTCTTCTTCTGAGCCCAAGTTTACTGTTTCTAGCAACTCTTTATGAGGCTCAATGGACCTTTCCTCTTGTCTGAGTAGTCGGGAGATCTCTTCTGGAATTTCGTTGTCAACTTCTTTTTCAGCCCCAAATACCGGGAACTCAAAGTCGGGAGAAGGCATCGAATTGTATGTTTCAACGAGGTTTAAAACAAGCAATCTGCATGACGTGGTGAGTTGTGTTTAGAAGAGATAGAGGGAAAATGCAAAAGTGTGTGCAGTGTATTTCTTTTACTGCTTGTTTTTATTATTGAGTTGTTTTTTTTTAGGATTATCATTTTCTGAAAAAGCGAAAAGAGAAAACAGCAATAACTACGGAAATTACAGAACGACGTTATTTTATTAATGAACAAGTCGATTCTTGAAACTATAGCCCTATAAAACAAAACTCTGTCGCTTTGGGCAAAATGAAGAGGGATGTTTACAAAAAGTGAGCCCTATCAAAATATCGGTTTCACCTGGGCAAGGTGAAAGGTTAAAGTAAAGATGGCAATTACTTAGACTTATGAACAATCTTCGGAACATCGACAGCAACCCATTGGCGGCGAACTCCTCGGTGAATCACAAAGTCTGGTACCTTCCTTGATTTGTCTTCAGAAATGACGGTGATTTCTGGTGGAGCTGGATCATTGGAATCTGTCTCCCAGGCAGAGTTGTCGTAGAAGGATTCCTCAGTTGTATTTTGTGTAGTATTTGTACTCTCAGCTGTATCTCCCCATCCAGTTGGCTGGATGTCTTCGAGCCTGATACGAGAGCTTTCAGGAGTGGTGTACTTGACCTTGAAGTCGTATTTTCCACTCGGTTGTCCCAAGGTGTCCCACACTTCTTTGGAACTGGAAGAGTCATCCCTCTCAATGACGTTGACCTCGGGAATAGCATAGTTGATGAATTCTAGTCCGACAAACGTTGCGAATCCATCGTCGTGCTGGGTAAGTTCGGAATGACCTAAGGGTTGATCCCATGACATGGCGGGGACACAGGTATTCTGTTCAATGATGCTCAGCTGATTTTCATTGTTCAGCTGATTTTCTTGCCCCGAGTTTCCTGGGTACGGCTGCCAGATAGGCAGGCCATCCATCGGGCCATAATAGTCGTGGTCAAAGTTATCCTTCATCAGAGTGTCTTCCGCTAATGAGTTTGGCGGAGCCCGGCATCCTTCTGAATCACAATCTCCATATATCATTTCGACGTCTGACCTGGGTATAAATCTCGGACTTTGTGCGGGATAGCAAAAGGGGGTCTGTGTTTCGCCCTGAGACGTATAACCGTCCTCGTTGAGATAGGACTTCCATTCTTCCTCCGTATCGGAGGAATCATCTTTATTGATGGTATGCACGTCTTGAGTCACTGGTTGAAGGAAGCCTCCACTGTGGAAGAAGTTCTGAATGGGATGAAAACTTTTATTGTTCGCAGCCATCTGAGTATAGGTTGCCGAAAAACCAAGACCCTTCTTTGTTTTGTTATCAGTGGGAATGACAAGCTGTCCCCATCCTTTTGCATTGTTATTTTCGATCACTTCGAGAGCATCTCTGTATGAGGAAATCGAGGTTCCTTTCTCCGATTGATTCTCATTGCTCACCGACAGTGCTTGGAACTGAGTTCCAACAACCTCCTCGAGTTCTACACAAGTAGATAATGACAAGTTGCTCACGAGAAAGGCTTGTTCTCCACAAACCGTGACAAGTTGGCCGTTCTGGACGAACTTTAGCTTTTGGTGGAGGGTCGAAGTGACCGCCCCAGCTTGATGTATCCAAGGTCTTCCTAATAAACAACTGTATGTTGCCCGGATGTCCATGACCTGGAAAGTGACTTGGAACGTGTGAGGACCAATAGTTATGGGAAGGTTGACTTCGCCGATAACCGTTTTTCTGGATCTATCAAATGCTTTGACGACGACCTCGCTGGTTCTCATCGAAGGTCCTTTGAATGATAATTGCACCAAAGTGGACTTCGAAACAACATTTAGGGCTGACCCTGTGTCTACCAGTACGCTGGCTAAAGCATTGTCCTGGCAGTTGACTGTAATGTTGAGCGCCATGTTATGATGGCGGCCTTCTTCAGGTAATTCCTCATCACTAAATCCCAAGTTATTGCAGGAAGTGATGTTAGAGACAATGTTATCGAACTGTCTGATTGTTACATCCTGTTCTACAAAGGCTTGCTCCAAGACTTTCTGTAGAGCCTCTCTGTGGGCTTCAGAACTGAGTAAAAGTGATAATACTGAGATCTTTGAAGGAGTTTGTAACAGCTGATCAACAATGTTGTATTCACTCCTTTGGATGAGCTTTAGCATCTCATCATTGTTTTTCGAAAGGTCGGGATTACTGGATTGACCAACTGGTGGATCGGGAACTTCTGTCTGAGGTTCCTTTTCTTTGTTGGGTTCTCCAACTCCTCTGTTGAAGATTCTACCACTCCGTGTTACTCGACTGATGTCTATAATATTCATGACGGAGGGTAACGGAATTTCCTTTCCATTCTCAATTGTTGTTGCACCGTATTTGTAAGGGATAGCCTTAGTTGATTCATACGGTAGTGGTCCCGGTAGATAGATGACTATGGGAGCCTTCTAATTTTTCTGACCATCGTAAGTAATTTCGATCGGTTCCCAGTTGGGAACTCTCAATTCGTCAAGTAGAGGGATAATGGTATAAACATCCCTAGCCCTCTGATGATTAGAGATTACGACAACGTCCTCGATTTGATCCGCGAAGTAGTTGACTGATCCAGAACTTGACCATGGTTGAATCTCTTTGCGGTCCAAAAGACTTTGAAGGGCTGCTCGCACGAGGTAGCATCCTTGATTATCCACTGAGCAAACTCCACACCGCTCATAGTTGTGTAGTGGCACCTGGCCACGCCTGCTTTGAATACAGTGTAACCTTACTAGGTTTGTTTCCATCGACCGAACATCCTGACTTTGATATCTAGTAGGATTCCCTTTAGTGATGCTAATTTGCTGGGTGTCTTCATCCATATAGATTGGAAGCCACCAGTGGTTCAACAAGTGCTGAAGTGTTTCCTGGACAAGGGCACAGCCCTGATCATCTTTATAACCCGCTTTACAGCCCTGATAATCATGTGATACTAGGAACCCGAGCCGGACCTGTTTAGCATGTAACTCCACCAGGCTGGTATTCATCAAGCGAATATCGAAGATTTGAATCATGTTGATTTGATAATGATTCCTATCATGGTAGTCTTGAATCCATCCAAGATCCATCTGACGCTGGAGGGCCTCTTGTACAAAAGAGAATCCCTGTTTGTTTATCGAGCAAGTCAGGCAGGAATTATAATCGTGACGTGGCAGATTATGATACTGGCATTGCCTTGAGTGCATTGCCACCAGGTTGACATCCATCGCACGGATATCGTGGTTTTGAATGATGTTGGAATTCATATAAGCCATGTTAACTCCACGAACTCGGTGCTCTTTGATCCATCCGAGATCCATCTGTTCATGTAGAGCTGATTGCACCACAGAACATCCTTGATTGCTTTTAGAGCATATATCACACTGGTGATAATTATGAGGTGGCACATGGCCATATCCACTCTGTCTACAATGCATCTTGACCAAGTTGGCCCTCAATAAGAGTGCATTGTGAATTTGATAGGTGTTGTTAGACTCTCCCTCTATCAAATTGACTGTAGCCTTCTCGTGTTGAGGCAGTAGGTTCGTGAGAACATTCAGATTCGTATCTTTGAAAGATAAGACCCCGCTCCTAACAAGCTTTTGCACACCGGATTTGAAACTGAGACAGTTTTCTATGTTATGCCCTGGTCCTCCTTGATGGTAAGGGCAAGTCTGATCCACCTTAAACCAAAAAGGCGGATTTTTCGGTACTGTAAGAGGAGACTTAGTCTGGACATGCCCCTTGGCCAGTAGTAACGGAAATAGTTCTGCGTACGATACGGGTATAGGATCAAATCCCGGTGGCCGCGTTGTACGGTTGTTGTTGTATTGAGGACGAGCCTGCTGAAGAGGCTGTTGTGTCCTTTGCTGAAATTGCTGTGAATGTGGTTGGCTTTAAGCAACCTGAGGTTGATACGTAGAAACAGGCGCGAGGTTGATAGCAGGAGTTACAACTGCTACTGGTTGGTACCGTCGCCTTTGCTTTCCGAGGGAGACATTCCCAATATCTTGCTCCTTTTTCTTAGGGAGAGCACTACCTTATTTTTTAGTACCGCTTGTTGACCCAGTGTCTTTGACTAGACGTCCTTCTCTAACGACTTCCTCGAGACGCACTCCCATACCGACCATTTCGGTGAAGTCGTTGGGCACACTGGCAACCATTCTGTGGTAGTAAAATGAGCTCAAGGTCTTTAAGAAAATCTTTGTCATCTCTTTTTCCTCAAGAGGTGGATAAATTTGAGCGACAATTTCACTCCATCTCTGAGCGTATTCCTTAAAGGTTTCCTTGTCCTTTTGCGACATTGATCTAAGTTGATCTTTGTCTGGTGCCATGTCCAAATTGTATTTATATTGTTGGACGAAGGCAGTGCCAAGATCTCTGAAAGTGATAATCGTAGCGTGATTTAAACCCATGTACCATTTTAATGCAGCACCAGTTAAACTATCTTGAAAGTAGTGAATCAGTAGATCCTGGTTCTCTGTCTGAGCTGACATTCGCCGAGCGTACATCACCAAATGGCTTTGAGGGCAAGAGTTACCCTTGTACTTTTCAAAATCGGGTACTTGGAACTTGTGCGGGACTTTCACATTGAGGACCAAGCAAAGGTCTGCGGCGTCCTTTCCAAATAGATCCTGGCCTTGAAGGGCCTGCAGTTCTTTCTGCATTTCCAAGAACTGCTCCTGGAATTCATCCATTCTATCAAACATACTTTCGTTTCTACCAGAAGGTATCTGTTGAATCTGTCCTTCCGGGACAGTGTGCATCACAGGGGGTGGTACCGTTACTACAGTAATGAATCTTGGCGTTTCCCAAAGTTTGTAACCTTCAGGAGTCCTCATTATGCCTCTGGCATCCTCGCTTTCCCGAAGTCTGTAACCTTCAGGCCCAGCGGCTTCTGCTATGATTCCCTGATCTTCAGTGATCGGATATAGTTAACTATATCCTTCTGGGATATAGTTAACAGGCATGCCCCAGGGACGATCTTTCAGTATTTGATACCTAGGATCATACTTCTCCACTATGGGCATTGAGGTGATCTCTAAGATCACAGTTCTTTGTAGCTGAGCTTCTACCATGGCTTGCATGTCGTTACGAAGCTTTCTCATATCCTCTCTCAGAGCGTCGATCTCTTCTTTCAACTATTTGTTCTCTTCCTCGAGATCATCCATCTTTTTCTGACGATTGGCCCGAGTATTGTACGAATGAGACAGTTTGACTCTAGAACCGAGACACAAACGTGAGATTCGTAGGTAAGAAGAATACGTGACGTGAGAATGATGAATGCAATGGTTATATTAATTGTTTTTTTTTTGTTTAATCAAAATAAACTTCGACAATTAGATTGCAAATATCAAACAGTGGGGACACCCCCGTTTTATTGAATTCAAAGGATTGCGGAAATGGAAATACAGTAAATTACAAGGTGCGGAAACAAAAACCTAAGCTAATGGGTCCCGAGTCCTCTCTGAGGAGAACTCGGGTGCTGATTCTGGTACTTTCCTTTTCTTGGACCGGGGCTCTTGGGCCGTTGTCGGGTTGTTATTCCTTTGCCAAGTGAAAGGAGCAAGCAAATTCCTTTGGTCATCCTGATTTTCTACAGCATGTTGCTCCAAAATCTCAATTAGAGCATCCTTATCTTTCAGCAGTTGTTGTATTTTGGTACACTCTACATTGACAATGCGGTACTTGTTCTTCTAAGACCTCCTCTCCTGTTGAACTTTGTTGAGAGTAACCTGAAGTTTTTTCGTTTCAGTCATGAAGTACATGACAGATTCCCTTGGCGGAAGAACCCCGTGACGAGGATAAGGCATCTTTAGCTTGAGAGCTCTAGTTTATACCCAGTGGAGATAAGGCTCCACCGAGACACAGCCCGGTTTTCCTAGAGACTCCCGTCCTTTCTTATGAACATGTTTCCAAGCGTGCACTATTTCCATCTTTAGTGGCCTGTTATTTTCTCCTTCCTTGAAGAAAAGACCTTCCAGATGAGCATTACGCGGGACATGCCTCATCGGGTATCCAAGTTGACGATGTACTAAAACTGGATGGTAATTGATTCCTCCCTTAGTTCCTATGAGGGGTACGTTGGGGAAGTTTCCACAACGGTCAATGATCCTGATCCCGTCATAGATTCGATTGTACCAATCGATGTCAGAGTTGGTAAGAGACATGATTTTCTGTGACCAACGTAAGGCACTCTTATGACCCCAAAAAGCAGCAAACTTAGGCAAATGGGAGATAAACCATTTATATAGCAAGGGTACACAGCACGTGATCATTCCTCCACTGTATAAATTCCTTAAGTGTACAGAATGATACGCATCTGCGAGCAAGGTTGGTACGGCGTTTCCAATGAGAAAAACCTTAATGGCATTGATATCGACGAAGTTATCAATGTTGGGAAACAAAAATAACCCGTAGGTGAGCAAAACAAAGATGCTCTCGAAAGCAGTTACGTTCCCTATACTAACAAAGTACAGAGCCTTCTTTACCAGAAACTTGGATGGTAAACCTGGGATTCCTCCCTTGGTGTTCAGGTGAGTCCTGACTTCTGATTCGTCCAAATAAATTGCTTTTGCAATGGTCTGATCCTTTGGAATTTCTTCCAGTCCAGAAAAGGGAGCTTGATCAGTAATGGGTAGATCAATCAGATTAGAATACTCCTTCAGCGTTGGTGCGAGCTGGTAATCCGGGAATGTGAAACAGTGATAGACTGGATCGTACAACTGAATGAGTGCCTCCAGGATTCCCTCAATTACATGGACCCTTAACAGAGGTAGCAGACCTCCGTACTTGGCTCTGAAAGCGTCAGGGTTAGTGATCATCCTTGCTAATCCTCTCAAATCCTCTAGTTTTGGAACCTTGAAGGTATACTTGTGAGTTTTTCTTCTACCGAAATCCATTAGCGCAATCCTTTTCTCTCTGACATTTGCAATCATTGTCTTAGTTTAATTTGAAAAAGAGAGACTAGAAGAGAAAAAAATTTGTTTAATGTTTTTTTGTTTTTTAATGAATGCATGAATGTAGCACACAAAAACATAGAAAAAACATGGGGTCAAAGGGTCGGTGTCATGAAGTCAAGGCTCTACCCATCCCAAAGGTTTATATTGGTGATTTTTGTACCTGTCTCTCAAAATCATTGATTCTTGTCGAGATAACATCAGCGGGCCGGGAACCGTTCTAGGTGGTGTATTTCGAAGAATCTCAGAAGAGGGTAGTATCGCGTGACAACTATTTTCGATAGCTTCCGCAGTACAGAAAAAGGTTTTTCCTAGGTGTATACTCAATCTTTCCACATGCGGCATCACACGCATTCCCATTAGCAGAAAAATAAACACATATATCAATTAGGAAAAGCAGTATATATATTTGTCCTAATGTCCTAGACTTTTTTAAGAGCTATGAATCCTATGATCCTAACAGAAAATGGCTCCCCAACTTAAAGGTTTTTTACCTAAGATCCTAGTGAGGGTCGATCCTAGCAATAATGACATTCCCCGATGGAACCGTCATTCGGTGATACCTTGTGAACCCACGGACTCGTCCTAAGAGAAGGTTTCAACCAGAGAGATAAGAGAGACAAGATTCCTTTGTTTGGCCCCACGGTGGGCGCCATTTTTCCTGTGGCGGCCACCGCCAGGAAAATGACTTGTCCAAGGTTTTCACCTTAAATTGTAAGAAAGAAAGATGAGAAGGGCCCCACGGTGGTGCCATTTTTCTGTAGCGAGCGATTTTGGACGTGGTTCTTAAGCACTGTTGCTCTGGGGTACTACAGGTCGATTCATTTTTTATCCAATTGAAGCTGATGAAGGAAGGGAAATAGATGTCTCAAACTAACCCTACTTGCATACTGAGGTTAAACAGTAAAAACTGTTGGTTTACAGATGCGGTTTTAGTTCGTAGGCCTCTCTCTGCTTATTTTGTTCAGAATGAAATACCGGGATTGTTCATGGGGAATTTGTTGGGATATTGTGCTAGATTGGCTGGAGGTAGGGGACTTTGGGGGTTTTCTGATTAGTGTGCTCGCTAAGATTCTTTTTTCATTCTTATGCCTACGTATTCCCGGGATAGGGAAATCAGAGCGATCGTAGTTCATCCTATTCTATGGGAGGAAATGGTGTTTTGGTGTCTTGTTCAACCCCTAAGACATGAAGCTAAAGGTGGTTTGTATCTTGTTCAAAGCCCAAGATGTGAAGCTGAAGGGTCTATTTGTATCTTGTTCGAAGCCCAAGATGTGAAGCTAAAAGGGTGTTGACTTTAGAGAGAATTTGTCATATCTAAAGGGGGTATTTGGTCTGTTTGTCACAATTGTTGGGTGACTGATTATAAAGGAGAATTACTTTAACTGGGATATGTGAATCCAGTAATGTCATAATTTCCTTTATAGGGGATTTTTAACCTGAAGGATAAGACTTTAACTCAGTGTAGAGTAATGTCATCTTTCCATAGGAATTTCTCATGCTAAAAGAGGGACAGTGGCGTTGATGTAAATAATCTAGAGGCTTGCCACTTACATCAATTAGACGAGGAAAAGGAGTTGTTGATGTTTGTATACTGTGAACGAGGCACAACTTTCGATGCTAAAAGGTCGATTGGCTCAACCGGGGTTTCCTTATACAAAGCCTAAGAGGAGGCTATTGACCCAACAAGAGGGGGTTTTTATGTGTCTCGTACGAAGCCCGAGAGAGAGGCTAAAAGGGTTTGAATCAACAAGAGAGTCTTTTATACTCACCAAGTGAGTGATGTGTATCTCGTACGAAGCCCGAGATGGAGGCTAAAGGTGATCGACTCAACAAGAGAGTCTTTTTATACTCAACAAGAGAGTATTTCTGTATCTCGTACAGAGTCCGAGATGAAGGCTAAAAAATGTATGACTCAACAAGAGAGTCTTTTATACTCAACAAGAGAGTGATTTTGCATCTCGTACGAAGCCCGAGATGGAGGCTGAAAAGATTTGCTCCGCTGGGGAGAATCATTGTACAAAGCCCAAGAGGAGGCTAGGGTTACTGTTTCAGTTGAGTGACAGGTCCAGTATGTTGGTTAAAAGAGAAAATCAGTTCTTATATGGGTAATGTTGTACTCATGGATTTGATCTAAGGACCGGGATTATTTCCTGTTCTTTAAGGAAACGAAGAATCCGAAGGGTATTGAGACTGCCCAAGTCTACGGGTGTTTTTTCCTATTTTTGAAAGGAATTTGAGAATGTCTTCGAGACTCAAGGAGGTTAGACTGTCCAAGTCTAGAGTTTTATCCTATGTACTATGCTTAAGAGAGATCAATAGACAGTATGTTCGCCGTAGAAATATCTAGACTCTTTGAAAGACTGTTCTATTAAGATGACTAATTTATGTTCCTATACCTTTAAGAGTTCATCGGGACAATTTGTACGAAGCCCAAGAGGAGGCGAGAAAAACTTTTAAGAAGCCGAAGGGATAATTTGTACGAAGCCCAAGAGGAGGCGAGAAAAACTTTTAAGAAGCCGAAGGGACAATTTGTACGAAGCCCAAGAGGAGGCTATCTTTCCGGAGGAAGAATCATTATACGAAGCCTAAGAGGAGGCTGTGAAAACTTCTAAGAAGCCGACGAATCCTTGTACAGCGCCCAAGAGGATACGGGGATGCTTTTAGGAAGCCTGTGGGTCCTTGCACTAAGCCCAAAAGGAGGCTGATGAACAGTTCCATAAGCGGTTTCACTTGGAACATTGGCCTTTTGTATATGAACTGTTCAAGGGTGGAGATTTCTTAGATCTAGTTATCTAACATTGTTGTAAAAGAAAATTCTCATGGTTTAGGTTATGTTGAAATATCCGAGAGAACGTCGGATGTAAGGAGACGAGGTTTTGTCTAGTTCTAGACGTAGTTGCCGGGGAAACTCTAAATATCTATACTAGTATTACACAGTCGATATGAGTTTATGAAAGAAGACTTACAGTGAAACAGCCCCACAATACAGTTATATATATATATATATATATATATATATATATATATATATATATATATATATATATATATATGAAAGCGGTAAATAAAAGCGGGTAAACACTTACTCGGTTGTAGAGCTTCCATACTGTATTGTTAGTTGTTCAACAAAGAAATTGAAAATAACAGTATGTTACAAAATCAAAGGAGAAAGTGCTTTTGAAAGGAAAATTGGGGCTTACAGCTCAAGGAGAGGCCCAGGATTTAATCAGTGATCGTACTGTCATTTTGTACAGGGACTTATACAAGTGACTGAGGCCCAAGAAATATTTTCTGTACAAGGGAATGGGTCTTACACTCTCTCAAGAGGCCCAAAATGATTGAAAGTGAACAAAGATGGGTCTTATAGCTCAAGGAGAAGCCCAATGGTTTATTTTGAAAAGGGCGCGATCGCGCCGAGGTTTTGAAAACACCGTGGGTCTTATACAATGACTGAGGCCCAAAAGTTTTTGGTTTCAAAAGGGGATTGGGTCTTACACTCTATTAGAGGCCCAAAATGATTTTGAATGGGTCTTATAGCTCGAGGAGAGGCCCAGATGGTTTGTTTTAAACGGGCGATGATCGCGCCAAACTTTTGAAATACAACGGGACTTATACAACATTTGAGGCCCAAAATAGGTTTTTATTTACAAAGGATTGGGTCTTACACTCTATTAGAGGCCCAAAAATGATTGAAAGAAAATGAAATGGGGCTTATAACACGAGGGTAGGCCCAGATGATTTGTTTTTTTGAACTGGCGATCGCGCCGAGCTTTTCTTTTAACACAGGGGAACTTATACAATATCTGAGGCCCAAACATTGTTTTGGTTAAAAGGGGATTGGGTCTTACACTCTATTAGAGGCTCAAAATGATTTTGAATGGGTTTTATAGCTCGAGGAGACGCCCAGATGGTTTGTTTTAAACGGGCGATGATCGCGCCGAATTTTTGAAATACAACGGGACTTATACAACATTTGTGGCCCAAAATAGGTTTGTATTTACAAAGGATTCGGTCTTACACTCTATTAGAGGTCCAAAAGTTTGAAAAAGTTTGATGAGGGTTGAATTAATCAAAAACCCTAATTTGTTTCCAAAATGTATTTTAATTGAATACAACTTCAATTAAAATGATCAAAATTGTTAAACATGTGGAAACCAAATTGTGATCTTGGATTAATGGTTCAAAAATCATGTTTTGACCTACAAAATGATTAAAAATCATTAAAATTTGCAAAATCAAGAAGGAAAAAATATTTTAAATGTCAAAAACAATTAAAATATTAATTCTAGGCAAAAATATCAATTATATGAAATAAATAATATTTTTGGGATTTTTTGGTAAAATAAAATATTTTGACATTTTTGTGAATTATTAAAAAAAGAATCAACTCAAAATCATTAAAACTCAGAGAGAAATTAATTTTTGAATCAATTAAATAAAATCACAAAATTCAAATATTCAAATATTTGAAAAAGGGCGCCAAGAACATGGCAAGAACACGCGCCCTTCCTCTGTTTCTGCAGATTTTCGTTTTCTATCCAATCACACTGAATACTTGATGATATCATGCAATCTACATATCAATCTACTCGTTTCAACCTCACGGTCATGTCAATGGTCTTTAATTTCATTTATTTTAAACATGCAGTAAGAAATCAAAGAGAAACCTCAAGAACCCTAAAATTTTCATGAAGGTTCAGAAGTTCCATACACGATTCAAACAATGCAATTGATTGAGGGAAAACAATCCATGCATGATTATGAACATATGGCCAAATTATTGTGCAGCAAAAATTGTATGGATCATAGAGTTAGAAGAGCTCATGCTTACCACTTGCAGCTGGTGATCGTGTTTTGTGTTAGAGGTGTTACAGCTTGGTTCCAAGGTTATGGACAGCTTCCCTAGGTGCTATGGAGTGTGTCTGGATGCTTGGAGTGGATTGATTTAAGCTGGAACTTGATTTGGCACCTCAACTGCAAATCTGTCAAAGGCTTGAGCAATTGGCTAGTGATTTTGTGATTTTGGTATTCCAGATGTTATGTGAGTGTTTGGATCACTTCTATATGATGTTTATGAGTTGTGTGTGTGAGTGTGATTGGTTTGGTTGGAATAGCTCTCAAACTCAAAACCCGACAGTGACTTGCCTTAGAAGGCAAAATTGGAGTGAAAGAAGAGATTTTGAGGAAAGCATCTGTTTGATGGCTTTGGTGTACTCAAACTGATCACAAATGAGCTCTATTTATAGTAGAGCAAGTTTGTTTTGCAAGGAATAGTGAATGGCAACTGCTGCATAGGTTTGACCAATGTTGAGCAATGAGAATCCAAGTCGCCTCTAGCCATTGACTAGAGGTTAGGGCACAGGCTGCTGGTTCCCTTGGTCTTGGATAAGTCTTGCCTGAATTCAGTTGGCAATGGCTCAGTCCATGCCACCTTGGCTTATGCATTGAATGCTCCAATCCAAAATTGGAGTCTTGTCCCTCTTTTAGGCAATTCTAGGTTTGGCATGCTATTTTTGGTTCCAAAGACTTGGGAGGCTTGGGATCAGAGTTGGTTCCTCCTTGGTCCCCCCTTGAGGTGTTCAGATGGATAGAGTTGCTTGGAATTGCACAAATTTGGCAAATCGAGCAAAACTCCAAAATCTGCCTTGCCTTAACAGTTTTCAGCAAGGCATGTTGCCATTGTCATATCTCATGGCTCAAGTGGAATTTGATGGAGTTATTGGCCATTTTCGAAAGCCCTTATATGATACAACAGCTGTTTTATCATAGTTGGTTTTGATACTTTTTGGATCCAAGTGAAAAATGCCCCTACATTTGGGAAAAAGTGAAGGCAGATTCTGACTTTGTGAAAATTTCACTAAGTGTTAGAAAAAGTGGCATTTCATGTTTTCATCCATTTTGATCATTCCATAACTCAAAATCCATGATGAATTGGAATGAGGTGTAGTTGAAGCTTTTGTATAGGGTAATGAGAGCTACAAATCCCGCTTTGGATGGGAAAAAATGACCTTGTGGTTTAGGAGTTATGATCCTCCAAAGTTGGTACCCTAGCCACTTTATTCCATAACTTAGAAAATTTTCTAAGTTTTTTATGGTTACCCCTTTTACAAGTTATCCCATTTTTCTTGATTTTTCTTGATGAATGATGATTCCAATCATACATTAACATCATTTTAGGGTTAAAAAACCATAATTGTGAAAAATCTCAAAAAGTCAAAGTTTGACTTTTGTGCACAGTTGATTTTTTGTCAGATGAATTCCAAACTGTGCGATCCTTTATGAAATCAAGTCCTTGACCTAAATCAAACTTGATGGATTGATTCCATAGGTGTCATAGGGTGTATTGGATCATGTCTTAGGGTTTGGGAGCATGTCCTGGTCAAAAGTCAAAGATACAGTTGATTTTTTCCGCGAAACCCTAATTGTGGTTCAGATGAAACTGAAACTTGTGAATCAAGCTTCTTGGATCAATCCATTGTTGTAAATGGATCAATATGATGTATTTGAGACCCTCAAATCCCCTCTTGAGGTCTTGGCTCATGTTTTGTCCCAAAAGTCAACTTAGGGGTGAATTAGGTCAAGAAACCCTAATTCCTGATCTTTTTATGAATGCCTCCCCTGAGGTAAAATTGACTTGATGATTGGGTTTATGATGTCCCTTGGAGCATCATATGTTAGGCTTTGAAGCATTGGCTCATGCCCAGAGGAAAATTTCCATCTGGAGGCCCTGGTCGACCAAACCTTAATTTGGTGACACTGGCGATCTTGAGGCTTAATCCACTCAGAAGGTTGCAGCCTTGTGGTTGATCCTTGAAGTGGAAGTCCTCTTGATCCTTTTTGAGAAATTAGACAAGTTGAAGATCATGTCATTTCTTGATTGATCCTTTGTCTAAGAACTCTGAGAGGGCTAGAAACCCTAATTTTTTATAATAGTGAATGCTCACCCATCTTTGGGGAGACTGATGAGGCATGATGGTTCCCCCATATTGTGATGATGATTTGCACAATGATGGGAAATATTGGTGGTCAAAATTTAGGGTATGACAATACCCCAAACATCAAACAACTCGACTTCCAGCATGGCGTTCTGAGGCATCTGATTTCGCTTTGAAATATTACCAGTGCGCTGACATCTGCCGCACTCCTTGACTATCTCTTGAGCATCTTTAAACAGTGACGGCCAATATAACCCTGACTGGAGGACTTTTGTTGTGGTTCTATCACCACTAAAATGTCCTCCGTAATCTGAGTCGTGATAGGCTTTAAGAACATCCCTCTATTCCTCCTCTGGAACACACCTTCGAATTAACCCGTCTAAACCTCGTTTTTATAAGAATGGGTAATCCCATAAGTAGAACCTGCAATCATGCAAAAACTTCTTTTTCCTGTTAGAGTCAAAATCATCAGGGATAACACCACCTACCAAATAGTTTGCATAGTCTGCGAACCATGGAACACCAATAACAGCTAGGATGTGTTCATCAGTGAACTCATCCTTTATTGGGCGCTTTTCCTCTGTTTCTTCAATTGGTGACATTCGAGAGAGGTGATCTGCAACAGTATTTTCACACCCTCTCTTGTCACGAATCTCCAAATCAAACTCCTGCAGGAGCAAGATCCATCTTAGTAGCTTTGGCTTAGAATCCAGCTTAGCAAACAAATACTTCAAAGCAGCATGGTCAGTATAAACAATGACTTTAGAACCCAAAAGCTATCAGATATAGGATAGATAAGTCCTGAATCCAACAACTTTACTACTTATTTTCTGACCACTTCTTTCATGGCGGGGTTAAGCCTTCTTTGGGGTTGGATAACCGATTTATGATCATCTTCCGTGAGAATCTTGTGCAGGCAAACTGTAGGACTAATACCCTTCAAATCCTAAATAGCCCATCCCATCGAATTTTTGTACTTTTTTAGAACTTTGACTAGCTCATCCTCTTTAGTACTTTTGAGGCTAGAACTTATTATAGTTGGGAACTTTCCTTCAGTGTCGAGAAAGACATATTTGAGGTTTTCAGGTAACTGCTTCAACTCTGTTCCCTTTTTAATCTCTTCATTTCCTTCCACTAACTGAGGTTGCCTTAGATCTTCCCACCGGTATGGTCTCGATCCTTTCAATGGAGGTTGTGCTTCCATCATAGCTAGGACCTCCGACTCCTGTTCATTCACTTCTTGATCATTCACAAAAATTAACAAGCTTAATACTTTTTCCAAAGGTGACTGTGGTGCATTCAAAAGATTATCATTTGTGACCACTTGATCTATCACCTCTATACTATGACTAGTGTCAACATCATCCTTATACTTCATGGTGTTTCGCACATCAATCTTTAATTCTTCATCGTAGACTTTCAGAGTCATAGTTCCTTCCTCTATATCTATCAGACATCCACCTGTCTCTAAAAAAGTCCTCCCTAGAATAAGAGGAATCTCCTCATCCTCTGGCATTTCAAGAATAACGAAGTCTATCGGGAACACAAACTTCTCAATTTTCACAAGAACATCCTCGACTATCCCATAAGGTCTCTTCACCGAATGATCCACAAACTGGAGTGTCATCCTAGTATCCTACACTGTTCCTATTCCCAATTTCTTGTAGATGGATAAGGGCATGAGACTCACACTTGCCCCCAAGTCAATCAGAGCCTTTTTAAATGATCTATCCCCAATTGTGAAAGGAATGGTGACTGAGCCTTGATCTTTCTTCTTCACCGGAATCTTCATACCCTGCAAAATAGCACTACAAGTTTTAGTTAAAATAATCGGATCAGTGTCAACAGTCCGCTTCTTTGAGATGATGTCCTTCATGAATTTTGCATAGGTAGGCATTTGTTCAAGCGCCTCCAAGAATGGGATGTTGATTTCAAGCTTTTTGAACATCTCTAAGAATTTTTCAAAGTTTTTCTCCTGCTGCCCCTTATTTTTGTTTCTAGTTGGAAAAGGGAGCTTGATTACTGATTTCGGTTCAATGATTTTTTGTTTAACCACAAGTTCAGTTCTCACAACCTCTTCGTTCACAACTTCATTCTCTTTGATTTCTAAATCTACTTCAAGCAGTTGGTCCTCATTTTCAGGATTGCTCTCAGGAGCTTCACGAGATTTACCGCTCCTAGTGGTTACCGCACTAACATTATTGTGATCTCTTGGATTTGTCACAGTTGCACTAGGAAGAGCACCTTGTGCTTGAGAACTTGTTATTTGTTGTGCTATTTGGCTCATCTGTACTTCAAGATTTTTAATGGAAGCACCTGTGTTCCTTAGATTACTTCCTGTCTCTTATTGAAATTGGGAACTTTGAGCGGTCATCTTTTCAATGGCAATTTCCCAATCCGCTTTTCTCGATACCTGTTGCTAAGATTATTAATATTGTTGCTTCTGAACATTCCCTTGCTGATCCTTCCAGGAAAAATTTGGGAGTTTCTTCCAACCCGGATTATACGTATTAGTATAGGGATTGTTCTGCTTCAGAAAATTAATTTCTTCTATCTGTTGTGCAGTAGAAACACAGTGCATGGCGAAGTGAGTTCCCCCACAAATTTCACAATTTACCGCTTGAACCGGTTGAACCTGTGCCACAGTTTGAGTGTCAAGATTCATCTTCTTAAGTCTTCTCTCTACCTCAGCTGCAATCTGGTCCTCCATCTTGATCACTTGCTCAGTAAGCTTCAAATCAATTATCCTTTCTGGTTGGCTCACACTGCGATCATACAACTCCAAATGCTCGTTTGCGGCTATGGCTTCAATGATCTTTTTGATACCAGTGTTGTTGTAAAATTAGATGAGCCACCGGCAGTTGTATCAATTAGTTGCTTAGTCTTCAACTTGAGGCCATTGACAAAGTTTTGCATCTGTTTGGTTGCATCCATGTTATGAGTAGGACATGCAACCAACAACCTCTTAAATCTCTTATATGCATCTCCGAGTGACTCTCCATCCTTCTACTTAAAATTTACTATATCATACCTCTTTCGAATTTACACAGAGGCAGGAAAGTACTCATTCATAAACGTTGTCTCCATCTCTTGCCAAGTGGTGATACTCCCAGCAGGTAAGGAATAAAACCACTCTTATGCATCATCTGACAAGGTAAAAGGGAACATGACCAGCTTTTTGGCTTCTTCAGAATGTCCCTCAATTTTTAGTGACGTGCTCATAGTCAGAAACCTTTGGAGGTGCTTATTGGCATCTTCATTAATTTTTCCAGAGAAAGGTCTTTTCTCGAGCTGCCGGATCGTGGATGGGTGTAACTAAAAGTGGTCAACATTAACCAGTTGATTTACGATGGTCAACCAGCCTGTTGGAGCAATTGCTCTTCCATAATCCCCCAGAAGTCTCTCTGCTGGAGGTGGATCTTCAGCCAAGATAATTGTTTCTGGCTCTGTATCTGTGCCTGAATTAGTATGCTCGGAATGAACCGAAACTTCTTCTTCTTTTTCTTGTTCTAAAATTGTCGTTCCTGAAACTGACGCTGCCAATCTTTCTCGTTTAGCTTGATGGCATCTAGCGTGCAACGACCTTTCTGGTTCTGTGTCAAAAGAAAATTCAGTTGAGGGCTTGCCTCGCATACATATATTAGACAAGTATTATCAATATTAATATATATATATATATATATATATATATGACAGAAAAATAGAATTTTGGTTGCAGAGCAACAAAATTTCAATTGAATTAACACAAAAACTTATAATTTGGCAGTCCCCGGCAACGGCGTCAAAAACTTGATCAGAAAAATAGCAAGTGAACTATTTTTACGATGTAGTAATAATAGGGGTTATCCCCATAATTGATCTCGAGGACTGCGCGTTATTATAAGTGCAGATGCTAATTCAATTAAACAAAAGTTTCCTTGGGGTTTGATTGTTTGAGAAATTATAACTAATAATAAAAATAAACAGAATTATAAAATTTACTTAAGACAGATATGAGAAGGCATGCTAGAGGAAAGCATGAATTGCACTGCAAAAACCCTCAATCCTTATTCTAGGAGACATGACTCAAAACAAACCTTACCGATTCTTAAGATTATTTTTCCCTAATTCCTTAGCAGAAAAACCTTTAAGATTCAGTCTCTACCCTAATTCCTTAGCAGTCTAGAAAGAATCACAAGCATTATATTTTATTAAGAATATATCGGTTATTACAGGGTATCCCCATTCCTAGGCAATATCTACTATAATATTATTATGTAAAAGCATTAGGTTGGTTGGTCCGACCTAAATCCTAACCGTAAATCAGTTTCAATTTTTCTGATCGAAAAAGCATTAAACACATTGCATAACAAAAGATTAAGGAAAAATCAATATCTCATAGAACAATGGAAATCAGAGTCACTACAAATGCAATTCAGGGACACCCCCTAGCATTGGGGGGTTTAGCCGCTCATAGTACTAAAAGAAATTACAAAATAAGATATAGACATTACAAGAATAACGGATGAATTCGATCTTCAATCACGGTGGCTCATGAAAAATCTTCCTTCCCCGAATCAATTGATAGCATCCAACTTTATCGTAAAATCTTTCGTAATGTCGAAAGTCCTTCTCCCTTCCTCAAAAACAATCCTAAATAGCCACAAATCACTTAACAGCGAAAGGAAATACCAAGAATGCCCTGTGGAGTCACCAATCATAAAAATTAAGAAAAATTAGAAGGTATAGTGTCCTGACCAACACGGGCCGTGTCAGGCCACACGGGCACCCGTGTTGGCCCTCTGGTCCAAACATTAAACTTGCCATCATGCCAGACTTGCTGACACGAGTCGTGTCAGCTGACACGGGAACCCGTGTCAGCCCACTGCTCCACCATAATCCTTCGCTTCCAGGCCTCTTCCTGACACAGCTCGTGTCAGGTGACACGGGTGGCCGTGTCAGGACCACTGTAACTACAAAAACCCCTATCTGAAACTCCGGAACTCTCATTTCGCATGCACAAAACCCTTGGGCTTTTTACCTAAATCTGAGAACAAAGAACACTACCACAAACAAGCATAAAATGCAACAAAATAAAATAAACTATGCTAGAAAGAAAATGCGAAAAGTAGAATTAATTTGAAAAGTAATGAAAATACAAAACAAAGTGTTACCGATTTCGCGGTTTTGTGCCGAATAACAGACGGAAAACAAGTAGAAATGGTGACTGATCAAGTACCAAGACAACAAATTTACTCCCACTGAACTTTTGGTATACACAATTATCTATCAGATTAGCCTCAAAACCAAATGAGGATATTACTTGATGAAATTTGTAATACCATTGACGGAATCCTGTTTAAGGCCATAGATGGATTTCTTGAGTTTGCAAACCATAGACTTTGGGTCTCCTGACACAAAGTTTTTTGGTTGCACCATATATATTGTCTATTCAATGTTTCCATTTAGAAACGCAGTCTTTACATCCATCTGATGCAACTCTAAATCAAAATGATCTACCAATGCCATCATGATCCTAAGAGAGTCCTTCGAAGAAACTACAGAGAAAGTCTCTTTATAATCAATTCCTTCATTTTGAGTAAAGCCTTTTGCGACAAGACGAGCTTTATATCTCTCAATGTTACCCTTTGAATCCCTTTTGGTGTTAAATATCCATTTAAAACCAATGGGTTTCATTCCTTCAGGTAATTTAACGAGATCCCAAACATCATTGTCAGCCATCGACTTCATCTCATCCTTCATGGTGTAACACCCTAATTCCCATTGCGAATAAATAATACATAAATAAATCAGAGTAACTAAAAATTTATTTTTCCGACAGAAACAAGGATGCCACAACAGTAGAAAGAAAATACAATCCATGCTCATAAATTTTGATACATAGCACAAAAGAGAATACCCTCAAAGGGAAACTTTTTCCAACAAAAGGAAAAGCTCAATTATGGAATAAAGCGTAAAATCCATAACTGACTTATCTTATAAAATAAATTGTTTTACAACATCCAAATAGTCATACAAAGGTAACTCAAAACATATCCTACAATTGTATACACATATATCACAAAAGCGTTCCCCGACTCCCGTGCTACGTATCAGAACAGACAGACTGGCAAATGGATGGAGAACTAATCTTCACAAAAGCCTCCAAGACTACAAATCTGCAATTGCCTCATAGAGCAACAAACCACAACAGAAGGGTGAGAAATAACAACTAAATCAAGATTGCATAATAATATGAAAACACATAAAAATTCACATGCATAGTTATTCTCACCACAAGCATCACATACTAATACACATAGCATATATCAATCGCACCAACATAATCACATATTCACACGTAAGGCACACCAAAGTCATAACATATGTAAACACACCACCACATCACATAGCACATGTCTATACATAACACATATCATCCATAACCAATGCATTTATCACATATGCACATCAATTCACCAATCCAATCATAAATCTCAACACATACTCAATCAATTCACAATTTCCACACATAATCAATCCATTCATGATTTTCCACACATAATCAATTCATTCATGATTTTCCACACATAATCAATCCATTTATGATTTTCCACACATAATCAATCCATTCATGATTTATGCAAATGCACAGAGACTGACACAACGACTCTATGCAATGCATATGCGGTACCATCCATCCATCAATCTCATTACTATTTCACTCAGGAACTATTGGAACCATCGCTTGTTACTTAGTGTAACTCCCCGTCGGGCAAACGATGTTCCCCGTCGCTTTCGGTCCTCTTGGTATAAGGCGTACGATGTTTATGGATCGCTTTCAGTCCTCTTTGTATAAGGCGTACGATCTGATCGCTTTCGGTTCTCTTTGTATAAGGCGCACGATCGTCTATAATCATCGCTTTCAGTCCTCTTTGTATAAGGCGCACGATGTTATAGCGGATTCCCTCTGGAATCGTTTCGTTGCTCACACCCACTAGGGCACACGACATCACAAGAATGCATATCATGATGCTTGGCATACAATGACTCATGACATTCAAATGCACACATAATGCAACCATAACCATGCATATTTTTCAACTCATTAATTCCATACATTCACAATTCAACAATATGAATTATCTCATCATCATTATTCATGCATTGGAAACCAATTCAAACAATGCATTTACTTGCCATAAGGCCCCCAAATAACACACATTGAATTTCACATACACAATGCATTTCATCATAACCCACAAACCACAACAATTAGCATTTTATCAAATACATTCATATCAATTCACAACACTAGGATTCACGCCACAAAAGCTACCCACAACAATATTATAACAACATGCATTGATATTCAATCAAACAATGTATTTTTCCACACAACAACATCATTATCACATACATCAACATCATATAAATAGCACAAAAGCCTCACATTTATATGAAGATAACAAATCGCATCGGACACAAACAAGCACAACAAACCTACAAACCACTAATTATCATCTACCAAATATTCTTGGTTAACACATGGCATCACATAATCATTTAATATCATTTTAAGTTATCTATCTATTGCCTCAAGTCCCACGTCAATCGGACTCGCGATTCGGGAGTTATGGTGGAAACATAAACCACACCTTTCACACATACACTACTTTTCCATATTTCCTTATCAAACCATGGCCTAAACATAAGTTCCTATTCCATTATCAAAAAGAGCATTGAAATAGCTTTCCAACGCATCTGACCGTGCCTCAATCCGACTTACGACCCAACAGTTATAAAGAAAACAATTTAGAAAAGCTGTCATGTTCGCAATGCGAAGCTCCTAGCGAGTCCTTCGCTTTCCTCATTCGCAGTGCGAATGCCCCAGCGAACCATGGCAGAAAGAAAATAGCCTACAGTTTCACAGTGCAAACTCCCAGCGAACCTTCGCTGTCGCCTTCACAGTGCGAATCCCCCAGCGAACCGTGGCAGAAAGAAAAACAACACAAAATTCGCAGTGCGAACCTCACGCGAACGTTCGCTTTCCCCTTCGCTAGCCATTCGCAGTGCGAACCTGCGAAACCAGAAAAACCCAACAGCGTTATAGATCACTCCCAACCAACATTTCAACCCCCAAAACACTTACAAACCAAAACATAACAATCAGAACATAACCCAATCATGGTAACAAGTATTCTACAACATTTATATCGAATTTCATCCGTGAAAACATCGATTTCTATCAATTGCTCCTAATTTCAATCGACAAGAAAAGTCGCGAAACAACCAAAACAATTACAACAAACAACACATATACATACACAAGCAAGATATAATTGAAACTTCTCACCCTTACCCGATTATTCGCGCTCGAAACGGAGTTCCCGCGATTTTTCCTCTTTCTCCTCTTCTCTCTTTCTTTCTACCCCTTTTCTTTCTCTTCTTTTTCTTTTCTCTCTATTTCTCTCTAATCCCTATTTATATAAAATGTCTAAACCCCTAAAAGACTATTTTACCCCTCAGCTCAAATATCTCGCAAACGCTCTCAAAACGCGATAAAACATAAACAACGATGAAAAATAATATATTGTCAAATAAAAGTTAAGAATAAAATAATATAAAATGAAACTAATTAAATCGACTCGATTAAATAAATAAGACAATACGGGGCGTTACGCATGGCATCAATCCACTTAAGATAGTTTGGACTCTGCATAGCCTGACTAAAGTTAATAGGATCTTCCTCAGTCAAACCAATGTCATCCTCACATTCCTGAAGAAATACAACATAATCATCTGAAATTGCACTCTTCCTCTCTCTAGTGGATCTTCTTAAAGGTGGCTCTTGAGGTTGTTGAGTTTGAACTATAGGTGGTGCTTGAGGAAGAAACTCAGTATTGTCTTGTTCTTGAGGGATGTTAGAAATAACATCATTGTTTATTTCAGGATCTGTTTCTGGAACAAAGACTTGATCATTGTGAGAAACAGTTTCTTCATCAAAGGCAACACTCCTTATGCTTCCTTCCCCTCCAAACTCTACATCCTCAAGGAATCTTGTATTTCCTGTTTCAAAATTGTTCTAGTGATAGGATTGTAAAACTTGTACCTGTAAGAGCGTTCAACATCTCCAATAAAATAACAGCTAACTGTCTTTGCATCATACTTACCTTCATGAGGCTTATAACGCCTCGTTTTAGCTGGACATCCCCAAATACGCAGGTGTCTAATGCTGGGATTTTTCCCAGTCCAGAGCTCATAAGGGGTCTTAGATACTACTTTACTAGGTACTCTATTAAGGATATAAACTGCAGTCTTTAATGCCTCTCCCCAAAATGACTCTGGAAGAGAATAATGACAAATCATACTTCTTACCATGTCCTTAAGAGTTCGGTTCCGCCGTTCTGCAACTCCATTCATGCTGGGTTTTCCCGACATTGTGTATTGCGGAAAAATTCCACACTCATCGAGGAAAAGTGAAAAGGGCTCTGGACATTGTTCCCCTGATCCATCATAACTACCATAGTATTCACCAGCACGGTCAGATTTGACAGCTTTTATTTTATTTCCAAGTTGAAGTTCGACTTTAGCTTTGAATGACTTGAACACATCCAAAGATTGAGATTTCTCATTAATCAAACACAGGTAGCCATACCTCGAGTAAGCATCTATCAATGTAATAAAATACCATTGTCCATTCCAAGAACCTGTAGGGAAAGGACCACAAATATCGGTATGACTTAGTTCTAAGACATCCTTATCTCTTTCAACATGGAAATTCCTCTTGTTTGTCTGCTTACCCTTGATACACTGAATGCAGACTTGAAAGTCCGACAAATCAAGGGATCTAAGAATACCGTCCGACATAAGCCTCTGAATTCTTTGTTTAGATATATGTCCTAATCGCTTATGCCACAAAGTGGCAGAATTCTCATTTAATTTTCGTTTTGTACCATGTGACTCTATTTGCATTATTTTGTTATAAGGACATTCAATATCAAGCATATAAAGATTATCATTAAAAAAACTGTAAGAAACAACATTTGAATCATATGAGAGGCTAAATTTATTATTTCCAAACGAACAAGTATAACCTGATTTGTCCAAAATAGAAATAGAAATTAAATTTCGTCTAATAGACGGTGCAACAAAAGTCTCAATCAAATCCAAATGAAAACCGATTTTTAATAATAATCTAAAATTCCCTATATCCTCTACCGTAACTTTATTGTCATCGTCCACATAGATGAATCTTTCAACATCACTTGGAGAACGACTCCACAGGCAACCCTGCATGGACATACTAATGTGAGTAGTAGCACCAAAATCTACCCACCAAGTATCCTTAGGTACAGAAACTAAATTAATTTCAGAACAAACAAAAGTGAGAAAATTACCCTTCTTTTCACGCCATGCGGCATACTTGGAACACTCTTTCTTCATGTGTCCAGGCTTTTTGCAAAAGAAGCAAGTGGTCTCCTTAGGTTGTTCCTTTGCCTTCTTATTTTGAGAAAAAATTCCCGTAGGTTTCTTTTGGGTTCTCAAAAATTATTGTGGGACGCTCTTCCCTTAGTGATAAGTCTAAGTCCTACATCCAAAAATGATCTCAACATATTCTCTCTAAGACTTGAAGTTCATCTCACTCACCATAGGGATAAAGTTCATGTGAGCATCAAAATTTGGAGCGGTAGCAGTGGCAACTGGATCCATTGAAAAGAACAGCAAGCATGCAACCTTAGTAGGCATGTCAAATAGACATGTACAATATTGTTTATATGCAGATTGAAAAAGACCTGAACAAGATACCAAGAACACCATCAATTCCTAATCTTTGATTACAAGAATTAACTGTAAGCGATACTCTCACACAATGATCAAATATTAGTGATAAGTCCTGTCAGTTAATGGACGTCTTTGACATTAATCATCAACCACATGGATAAGCTTAATAATGACTACATATTTACCATCACATGTATGCAATTATTCGGCCAAACTGTGTCTTCCTTTTGGCCGACCATAATAGTTCGCATGAATAATTACACAGTACATCTTTTGTGATTTTGATTTAATCAAATTTACACAACAGAGGTTACTTTTGCAACTTATTATTTCAACCCACTAAACCAAAATTACTAGACATTTTTAATTTAATAAATTAAATAGGAAGGCCTTAAAATTTACACAACCATTACCCACAAATGTAATGGCAAAATTGTATGTTTATATGTTCACTTAATAATCAAATGATTATCAAACTATCCTAATTATGCAAGAAAATACTCGCATAATTAAGTCTGAAAAATTAAACACATAATTGTGTTTATGTCATATACTATTAGAGTTTGGCCTAACACAACCTTACAAAATCGGTTAGTAAGATGAGGAGTGTCACTCTATATAAACTATTTTATTGCTCTATCTCCAATCAATGTGAGACTTTAGGATCTTTTTAACACACTCCCTCACGCCCAACACTCTTTGTTTGTTTTTTAGGCTTGTTGCGTGGATTTAAACGGTGGGCTGCCCAAGGTCCGGTCGATAGGCTCCGATACCATATTAGAGTTTATCCTAACACAACCTTACAAAAGTGGTTAGTAAGATAAGGAGTGTCACTCTATATAAACTATTTTATTGCTCTATCTCCAACCAATGTGGGACTTTAGGATCTTCTTAACATATACATACCGGTATAATAAACCACTTGTACTCGAAAGGGATATAAAAAAGTTTAATAATTATACGACACAGTATAATAACAAAAAAAAAATTAATAAAATAAAATTAGCATTTAAATTTTTTCACAATTAAAATAATAAATTTAAATCCATAAAATAATAAAAAAAAATGATTGATATAGTTAAACACCAAATAATTAACAAAAAAATTAAGAATTTATTAAATAGGTGTAACTTTGTAGCTTTTAAAAATATTATGTTATAAAACCCTTAAAATATATGAACATATAACAAAAAGTTCACTGTTACGACACTAGTTGCATCACGTGGCACGAATTCCAAATTCAAATTCAACACACATTAACATCACGCGACACTCTTACGGCGATAGTAGCATCACAAAAATAGATAAAGTCTTTTGTTTGTGAAAAATATAAAATTTCAATTGGATTAATTTAGAAAATTATAATTCCAGCAATTTTAATTCAGGCTTAAAAAAATTAAAATAATTAACCAACTCTGATACCAATTATTAGAATTAAATTAATTCAATATACATGCTCAACAAATTATGGCATAAACTTTTTGCAGAATCAAAAATAATCATACAAACATGTATAAAATTATACGATCGAAAAATTGATTTTACGAATACCTGGATCCATTGAGAAAAAATCTTTTTGACGCTAATCCTAAACCCAGGTGTTGATGACTTTTGTGGTTCTTCCTCAACTGGTACTCCTTATGCCTCAAATTCTCTTCAGATGGGGAGAAGAGATAATTTTTTTTGTGTCCGGTATATTGGAGACCATAGCCTATATATAGTGTGATGGCCAATTAGGGTTCCCATTATTTTTAAATGGGTTATCCTGACATCCACTCATATTTAAGTCCATACCCAATTATTTATTTAATTAATTAATTAAATAATTCTCAGATAAAATCTAAATAACATTTTAACATTATTTGATCACATAATTATTTAAGATACTTTATTTGATAAAATACCTAATATAATTAAATAAATATATTTGGCCACATAATTATTAAAATATTAATATATTACAAAATTATTAAAATATTCCAACAGATGAAACATATAATCCTTGAATCCATCCACTCTATTTTGCATCTGCTTGCCACATTTGCTTTCGATGATTTAACTCTTATTTTGTGCAAGATTTTTTTAAATGGTTTAAGGAGACCGGTCTATTCAAACTCGTCTATAATCCGTTTAATCTTCATATTCTTGTCCAACAAAAGATTTTATGAACGTAGATATATTAGATAGTTAGTTTGTCTGATTGAAGGTCAATATTCAGATACTTCACTTTTGTTGTAGCTCTGACTAGTGTTGAATAGAGTTTAGAGGAGTGCCAAAATGTCTTTGTGAACTACAATGATTAAAAGTTATTAATTGAGATTGGCTTTGAACCTAAAACAGAAATGAAGTTATTTTGCGATAACAATAAGCAATCTCAACTTCGCACAAGCTGGTTTAACATGGTCGTACCTAGCATATTGAGGTGGATAGACGTTTTATCAAACAAAATCTTGAGAAAAAATTATCAAATTCTCTTTTGTTAGATCGGACTATCAACTTGCTATGTTAACAAAAATTGTCTAAAGTAAAATCTTTCATATGTTAAAAAAAGTTATATCAAGTAAAGTCATTTCAATAAATAAAAATGTGACTAGATTTTTATTTATTTGGAACAAATATAAGTTAAAGTGAAGTGAAGTTTGAAAGAGGTTTATTTTTTTATTTGAGAACTTTCCTATAGAATTTTGAAAAATTGTTAGTTATTCCATTCATAGAATGAGAAAATGTAAGGGCATATGATGGATCCCAAAGCTTTAATCTCCCTTTGAATTTTAGGAACTTAGTCAATGTTGAAGGAACTCGAGATACAATCACTTTTTTTACGTAGCGTGACTTTGAGGCACCATTTAATTTCTATAATTATTTTTTCAGTTATCCAAATTCTTTTTCAAGCATATGCCCATGTCAAACTAAGTGTATTAATTTTGCAAACTAATAATTAATTGGTCTAATGATAATTGATTAATAGGAAGATTCATGGTTTAATCTCTTCAACTATAATCGGGAGAGAATTGAAATGATTTGATAACAGAACTGATAATTGAAATGATTTGATCTCCTTCTTTACGGATCATGTGTATCTCTGCTTTTTACATAACACATAAACCTCTTTTTTCTCTAAGTTGCTTTTTTCATCTCTCTCTTCCTCATCTACCTCCACTCTCACTCTCATTCATTTCTCAGACCCATCTTCTAACCCCACCTTCTTCTTCTACTTTTTCTTTTCTTCTCATTTTCTGTAACATTGACACAAACCCTAAAAAAGTAACAATCAAGAACCATCATCGCTTGTCTCACATGCTTCATCTTCTTCATTAATCGGTAATTTCTCACTCTTAACGTACTCACCTAAAAATATCCAGGTTACTATCGATTCATATTTTTCAAATGTTAATATTTATTTATTATTTATTTTTCAATCTGTTGTATTTGTTTTGTGTAAATTTGCATTTATTACTCAAAAATTCATATGGATTGTTCAGATTCTTACTGATCTCTTTGTATTCAAGAAAAACTGGTGAAAATATGGTTTTTATAGTTATCATGAACTGATAAGTCTGTGGTGGCGGCAACGCATTTTCGATGACGACTGTGGTGGTGGTTAGACTCAAAATTGTGTTAATTTCATGTTTTAATCTAAAAAATGTGGTTCAGATTTTGTTATTAGTTTATGATTTTCTGAATGTATTTTTTTACAATTAACTCTATTTTTTTGTAGGATTAAGCATTTGAAGATGTGTGAAAATAAGATTTGTGGAGCTTTTGTGTGTTGTTTCATTTCAGTAGTTAAAGATTTTTTTATAACTGCACTTGGATTATTTCTTGCAATAGATTACATTGATGTGTTGGCAGCATATGCAAGGAGTAAAGTGAACAATGTGGTTTACTAAAAAATACTTTAAATTATTTTATATTTTATTTTGTTTCTATTGAAATTATCTATTCTAATGACAACATTGCTCTTTCTTTGACAACTTGTATTTTACGTGTTTAATCCATCAATGGTTGGTAGGAATTTTGCAGAAACATTAACATCTGAGAATGTTCTTACTTTGTGAGTATACTGATTTATGATAATATATACTGTCAATTGGTGAATGGTTTCAATTTATGTTTTTTCTATAAATTTTATATTTGTTGTCATCATTTTTACAAATTTCAGATCTTTATGATTTTTCAGATCGACTTCCAAATCTACTGATTCAACTGCAAGAAGAAATACGAAGCAACACAAGTGTATCAACTTCGTCATCTCTGTAATTCTTGATGTTCTCTCATGTTGTTGCTATTGTCGTTGGTTTTAGTCATTTTTGGATTTTAGATTTTGGTTTCAATGTTGCTGGTTTTTTTGCTTATGTTGAGGGTTTGATGATGTTAACACTGTTTTTATTTTTTATGTTACTAGTTTTAATGTTACTGACTATTTTCATATTGAATACAATAGATGTTTGAATGAAGTCTAATTGAAAATTGTATTCCTCGTTAGTTATGTTTTTTGTTATGTTTTTACACAAATTTTCAATGCTTTTGTTTGTGTTTCACTTTGATTAGAGTGATAATGGTAACATTTTCAAACTGGCTCTGGTTCTGGTTCTGTCATAGTCTACGGGGATTACGACAAACTGCCTCTCATCAATTATCCAGAATTAGCACTAAATTGTAAGTGTGTTATCGTCCTGTTCGAACAAATAGCTTAATGAAAGTAACGCTTATAGTATAAGAGGTTGTAATTTATGTATAAGCTATTTGTTTTTTACTTTTCTCAAATTTCAATTTTTTTGGAACGTAATTGTATTTGTTTAGTTAAATTGTAGCAGTGATTTGTGATTTACTATCACAGATAGCCATCAAAGATGGAATTGCAATGGCACGCCGAGATTGAGTTGTGATTTCAAACATGGAGTAAGTTAATAAAAAAATTCAATTGACTTCGTACTGTAATTTCAATTGGCTTCGTATTATACGATTTAAGAGAAATGAGAGATAACCACATGTATTCTGTAAGATTCAAGTGATAGAAGCGGAAATTTCGACAATGACGACAACAACACCGACAACTTGATGACAGTTGGACCGATGGATTCATATAGGAGAGATGGCCACATGCTCATAATGTAGTTCATCTCTGTTTATTGAATCTGGTAGAAACTTTTCACAGGGATCCGTTGGTGAAACATCTTCGCACGCTTATTCACTGTTGCTTCAAAATAATTATCAAACAATACTTTCAAATTTAACTTATAATTTTCAAATAGGCAAATAAAAGCATCAAATTATTTCTAAAATGTTATTGTGAATTATAATTGCATATGCATATTATAAAATTAAACTATAAATTTCCAACTATCATTTATAATTCTTTACATATAATTCACATTTTAAACTTAAATTGTTATGTCTTATTTGCATTTCCATGACTCAAACATATTTCTTATCACTTAAACTCGTATTTTCTCTATTTCTTATCTTATTCATGTTATCATCTCAATTACAATTTTTTATACTAAACAAAATCAAAGTCAATATTTTATAATACTATTCAAAAAATTCATCTCGTCCTCTCGCATTGCGTGGGTCTCAATCTAATTAATATAAAATCAAAGTAAAATGAAGTTATATTAAAGTTAAAGGAAAGTAAAACTTCATACATTAATAAAAGAAATTCAAGAAAATTTATACATAACATTTGTCTTAAAATACAAAATAATAATAATAATAATAATAATAATAATAATAATAATAATAATAATAATAATAATAATAATAATAATAATAATAATAATAAATCTATGGTCCCAATGATGATTAGGATGCTTTATTGTTTAATATTTGTTTACACAATTATTTTTAATTAAATAATATTTTTAAATAATAAATTTATTATATGGAATTAATTAACAGAAATTTTAAACTAAATTTTATGAGCCAAGGGTCAAGTCACTTAAGCATATTCCCAATCCAAATGAATACAACATATGGGGTAGTTGTCACATATATAAACACCAACATTGTTTAAAGGAAAAACGATGTGGGACTTGCTCTCCACATGCAAAAGAAAAGCATCTCTTTTCCAATACTTTCTCCATCAGTTATCTGCTTCTGGTTGTAGTATACGCAATGCACCAATAGGACTTATTCTCGGGGTTCATCTCCCACTAGCAGAACATCATAGAAGATGAAACTTTTGGCCGAGCATCGCTGTTATTTTCATAATCTCTAAGCAAGCCTGCAACAAGATCACACAACTCATGTTAGCTTTCTTTCTAACATAACAAGCATAAAATCATGTTTGAGAATTATCATATATATGAGAGGTTTTTAATCTGGTCATGAATTATGGTTACTAGTTCTTATTCTTTACTAAATTTTAATCTCAAATTTGTAACACATATCACTTTTTCGTGGAAAATGCAATCTAATCTCACCATCAACAAATGCAACTTTTCTTGAGATTTCTTATCTAGTGACTGCCACTAACAATGAATGCAGCTTTTGAAAGAATTATATCACTATTTTGTTTTCTATACTTGAATGAATAGGAATGTTGTTGTACATCCCACACCAGGAGCAATGTTGTTGTACATCCCTGCATGAAGTTTGTTATCAAAATATACCAACCATAAATACAAAAGTTTAGAATAGAATCTGAGAATATATTAGCAATTACTTCAGGAAACAGTATGAAAAAATAATTACAAAAAGTTAGTAATTTTTGCACATAGAGAACATTGATTTTGGATGGATAAAAACATGCGTTGAAGGTTGATTAATTATAAGGGAATGTGTTACAGATAGAGAACAATGATTTTGGTGCACTACTTGTTGTTGTTGTTGTTGTCTTATAAGGAAATCAATAAAGAATGATATGGTCAGGTGTTTTCTACATGTTACTACTTGATATGCAATAACCAAAATAGGTAAAAGTACATACAACTGAGCATTTAATATGAAGATATTATGAACGTGGCTTACATTCACAGAAATCTTTCATTTGTACACAAATTATATTGGACTTTTATGTGGTTGCTTTGCTTCTAGCAGTATCCTTTGCTGAGTTGAGTCATGAAACAGTGTACTAAGAGGTGTGAAAAAAGTACTATTGCACTGTTATAATGATTCTAACTTGAGAGTTTTTTTTTTGTTTGTTTCCTTCACTGAAATTCATAATCAGAGGTTTCATGGATCATGTACTTGTTGTTGTTGTTGTCTTTTGAGCTTTGCATGTTGCTGGTAGGAAGTGGGAAGATTTTGCAGAGGCTAAGTTGACAATGAGAAAAGTAGCAGTGAAGAATTGGAGATGCTGAATAATTTACTGCAACTTTATTGTCCCACATCGTTTTTTTAGATAGAATTGTAATGTTTATAAAGCTAATTCATGCATTAGATTTTGAATTGAAAAGTTATTGTATGCAATATGGGTCATGAAAGCTGGGCCCAAATTCTCCTTTTAAATATTTTGATTAATTGAGTTAAAAATATATAATTATAATTGTAATTAATTAATTTAATAATTAAATCGAGTTAAAAATATATAATTAAAATTATAATTAATTAATTTAATAATTAAATAATATTAAATTATAAAATAATCTAGTCATCTATGTCACGTAATTAAAAATATTTTTTTATCCCAATCATCATTGTCACATATGCAAATGTGAATGGGGACCAACCAAATCTCAAGTGATGTAAAGTTTAGGGGCCAAAAAGCAGGTTTTTAAAATGGGGAGATTAAAAGTTTAAAACCAACAAAATAGAGAGACCAAAAGTGTATTTAAGCCTTATTTTTTTAATTGCTAACATTACTAAATATTTCTCTATAAACAATCATTCAATAAGACATCCCTCGTACGATTGCACATTACACTACTCTCACTAAATATTTTTACAAACTTGCACATGTTGATGACAAAAATAAAATTGTGTAATCATAAGAGAAAAATATTAAAAAAAAATTTACGTTGTTATAGTAAAATGAAAAAAAAATCAATAAGTTAATGAGAAAATAAGAGTAGAGTTAAAGTGATAGTGTGTAGAAATTTTAATTGAAGAATGAAACTACCTACAAAAGTATTGCAAAAAGAAAATTGAAAAAATATAAAGTTAGAAAATAAAATAACAAGTTTTTTAAATTGATAAATATAACTCGACAAAGTTAATGGGGGTTGAAGACAAAGTATATTAATACTATCCATTAGAATTTCAATTTTTGTGTGGGGGCTCAATGCCATAAGCTTGAATCTACTTTGCATAATTATAATTATAAAATAAGGAGGTGTCAAATGGCCCTCCTGGATAACTCTCTAATGGGGTTTTTGGATCGGCTTCTTTCTGAGCTTCAAGGGCTTCACGGTTAACAGGGGTCTCAGGAACCTCAGGTTCTACTGCATTATATGCGTGAGATGCCTGAGAGAGTCAGCTGCAAGAACCAGATGATTGGGGCTATGAAGTAGATGCAACATCAAACGAGTTATCAATAACACATATCCTCGGGGTCTTCGCTGCGGTCCTCTCACGTCATACCGATGCGATTTGGGACACACGCCTGAGCCTAGTTCAATAAGTATTGTCTTTAGCCATTGCACATGCATTATAAACAAAGACAAATATAAACCGCATGTCCGGAGAAATTCACAAAATTCGGAGATGCATCTCCGGACAAACCTTTTGTTGGAGAAATTTCCAAAATATTAAATTGATAAATAATAATGGTTAAATTAACAAAATAAATGGTCAAAAGTTTGAATTGTCTAGAATAGATCCAGAGACCCTATAATGATTGGGTGCATGGTCATAAGGTGCAACCACCAGATCAAACAATTTTCCATGAAAAGGTTTGTTGTTATTGATATACAATGATTCGCGAATAATCATGTTGAAACTATTTGAAACATTGTTTCTCCTCACCAAATGATACAAGTTTTTCTATAAATAGAGATACTTGTTAGGCATAAAATAGACACAAAACTTACTTGTTTCAAGTGCCAAAAATTATATCTAAGTCATTCTTTTATTTTTCTAGTGCACAAGAATAAATAATGGAACTTTATTCCGTAAAATATCATTGATCGATATGCTTAATGTGAATATGCAATTCATGTTAAGGTTTCCAAAGTATCCTGAAGGGGATTCGTCGATTAACCCAATTGCATTCAATTTGTCTAAATTGATGGGGGTGAATCGGACCTAAAGCTTAGTGTAAACACACACTTTGAAATTTATTTTGTGCAACTTTAATCGTACCGTTTTCATCATCTTCTTGTTCATGTTTTGCAACAGACCCCCAACATAAGATCTAACAATCTTTAGGTTCGATTTTTTATTTTCGATTTTGATCCATACTTTATTTATAATTAATATTAAAGTATGCAACTTTAAAGAAGATGATAACAACTTTTAATGATGGAGAGATAAACATACATCGGTATTTATTCATATCCATGGTGAAAGGTATATAACTATATTAAATAAAGAGTTTAAAAATAGTGCACTGTCAGTGTAAAGAAATATTACACATACATCAAATCAGATTATTTTAAAGTGCCAAATCATAACAGTATTTTAAAAATAAAAGTGTGATGTGGCGGGATACACGTCTGTCATTGGTTGACAGTGTAAAAATATTTTACACTGTCAGTGTATATTTTTTTTTTCTCTTAAATAAATATGTCATTTATATGATGTTTTAAATTCATGTAAAATATGTTGAAACTAATATTTATTTATGTTAAGTTTAACATGTGGAATAAATTTATATATGCATGATTTATAAATTATTCAAGTATGTGAATTTGAATAATTAATAATATGTTTGGTTTGTGGTGTATACTTAAATATAAAATACATGCTAAATATTATTTTTGGTGCAAGTAATTTGTTTTAATTAATAATGCATTAATTTTGGATAAAATGATTTGGTGAAAAAAAATCATGAATTTGAATGTATGGTGCATGTATTGGTAAATATAATGTTAGATATATAATGTTAGAAATATAATGTTAGAAATATCAAGGACATGTCTAAATTGCATCTTAGTTTGTTCAAGAATTTATTAAATTTAAATGATCTATCTCATATTATATGTGTATCATAATGTGAAAGTATTATTTCTTGTTATCTTGATATTAAAAGTAATTTTGTTATATTTTAGATTATTGTAATTTGACAAATATTTATGGAGAAAAGTTATAGAAAATATTAATGATGTGAATTCATTGTTTACTTTGTATTGTGTTTTTTATTTGGATATACCATAAAATATTATATATGAAACATGAATTTATCACATAGAATTTGTTATGCATATGTTAGTTATGCAAGAAAATTGTTTATTTTTAAAGAATAAAAATAAATTCTATGGTGTTATTTTTATATGGAGTTTATGAATCATATATTTGAACCCACTGTATGAATTAAAAGCTAACCATCACAAATTTGTAAGATCATGGTTGTCAAAATGGTTAATGCATTAAATATATTTAAGTGGAAGTAAAACTTCAAAATAAAAAGGTTAGTAAATGGAGAATGACATAAAAGTTGTGTATATGACAAAATAAATGATTATAGTGTCATGGTGATAGTTTGTCGAAATTATCAAGAATATAAAATATATATTGTTTATGACAACTGTACTAATATGACAAAAGTGTCATGGTTTGATGATAGATGGTAAATACTATCAAGAGTACATAAAGTAATCATGTATATGATTAGCTGAAAATTTGAATATTCGAAAATTATTAAAGTTTGGAAAATCTTGCAATTCTTTGACGAAAGAATTGACAAAGATATGATGTCTTTGGATATAATTGAAGACATTGGAGACATCATTAGGAATGTGGAACAAGCTCATATCTAATTAATCATCAATAGTGGAAACTCAACTCACACTTGATTAACGTTAAGTCTTGAGTTCAATTATGAAAGTACACTATTAGAGTGATTGAAATACTTGATAATAGATACATCCCAAGGGATAAAAGTACTTGACCATAAAATAAATATGGAAGGATGAGGTTTTCCTCTTAATGGATATATAGCATATGTTTGCTGGAATACATAATTATAGGTGCATTTCTGATATAGTCTACCTATATGAGAATGAAGTGGTGCCGCTTCATAGAGTTCAATGGCTTGACTCTTAAATTCTCATGAAAAGGATATGAGACACAAGGCCTCAATAAATGTGTCATATTGATAATTCGATCAATGATGCCGAGATTTCATGCGTGAGTTATGCACGCTTGTTCTAATGAATAATTGGTTCAAAGCTTATCTACCAATCTATTCGGAGATGAGTGAAAACTTAACTTACTAAGTAATTGTTCAAATCGTAAGATGCCTTTATCTGAAACCATGAAATTTCCTGAATAATGAATTTATATATATTTTGAAAATGGTGGGGGATTGTTGGAGAAATTTCCAAAATATTAAATTGATAAATAATAATGGTTAAATTAACAAAATAAATGGTCAAAAGTTGCAACTGTCTAGAATAGATCCAGAGACCCTATAATGATTGGGGACGTGGTCATAAGGTGGAACCACCAGATCAAACAACTTTTCATGAAAAGATTTGTTGCTATTGATATACAATGGTTCGCGAATGATCATGTTGAAACCATTTGAAACATTGTTTCTCCTCACCAAATGATACAAGTTTTTCTATAAATAGATATACTTGTTAGGCATAAAATTGACACAAAACTTACTTGTTTTAAATGTCAAAAATTATATCTAAGTCATTCTTTTATTTTTTTAGTGCACAAGAATAAATAATAGAACTTTATTCCGTAAAATATCGTTGATCGATATGCTTAATGTGAATATGCAATTAATGTTAAGGTTTTCAAAGTATCCTGAAGGGGATTCACTGGTTAACCCAATTGCATCCAATTTGTCTAAATTGGTGGGGGCAAATCGAACCTAAAACTTAGTGTAAACACACGCTTTGGAATTTATTTTGTGCAACTTTAATCGTACCGTTTTCATCTTCTTCTTGTTCATGTTTTGCAACAGATCCCCAATACAAGATCTAACACCTTTGACGGTCGCCCATGGCAGCAACCATTTTCCTCAATGCATGTTGTTCTAACCTACCAATTTCAATTACATTACTACGTAAAGTATCTAAAATAACTAATGTATCATAAAAAAAACTAACTACAAATCAAAACATAAAAATAAAATAAAATTTGAAAAACTTACCAAATGAAATTGATTGATGAGAATGAGATGTTTGGAGGTTATGAGATGCTAGAAACGAGGAGAAAGAGTTCCACTAATGCTTCAATGCATTGATTGATGAGAATGAGATGTTTGGAGGTTATGAGATGCTAGAAACGAGGAGAAAGAGTTCCACTAATGCTTCAATGCATTGATTGATGAGAATGAGATGTTTGGAGGTTATGAGATGCTAGCAACGAGGAGAAAGAGTTCCACTAATGCTTCAATACAATGAAGAGATGTTTCAGTGGTTGGGAGAGGCAGAGCTCAAATGAGTTTTTTTAGAGAACTTTTAGAAAATAAAGGAGGAGGAAGAGAGAAGGTCTGGTGCGAGATATGAAACAAAACCGTCCGGAGATGCATTTCCATACCACACACACATTTTTAAATAAATGGTGTTTACAAAAATGTATCTTTGGACGCACTTTTTACACATACGGAGATGAATCTCTGGATTAAAAGGAGTTTCTCTTTAATTTGATATGAGAAATGGCAAAAATAGATGCGTTCAATGATGCATCTTTGATCGCTAGAGATATTATGGACTTTTTACGATAGTGTGGACGCATCCATAAGAATATAAGGATGGAAAGAGCATTTTCCAAAAATTATAGAGATTGTGTGTACAGATGAAGGGGAGTCACTTAAAATTCTCTATTTCTGCATGTTGCAGCTTAGCTTAGACAATGACCCATAAGAGAATGGATCTACAATCTTTGCAGTTTGTTACATCTACAATATTGACCCAAGAGAGTATAAATTCTACTTCTCCAAATGAATTTAGAGGGAATTACTTTCTCTAAATGAATGAAGGAAACAATAGAAATTTTCAGAAATTTAAAACATTTTTCCATTGCTGATAATAGTTATGGATTACCAAAACAAAATATATGATTCAAGTTAAGTAAGAAAAGTTCCAATCACAAAATCCCTTTTTTCAACTCTACAAACAGAGCTTAAAGGAACAATTCAAGCCAAAATATACTCTACTTTGCAGTTACTTCAACCAAAGCTTATTCTCCTAAAACTTATTTACACAAAACAAACAAAAAAAAAAAACAATAAAAAGTTCATCCAAATTGATTTCATCAACTAACTGTTTTGTAGAATGTTATTATTTCTCTTGAAGAGAAATAACAGTTTCAAATGCACCAACCAATGCTTTAACCTTACTCTTCCTAGCTTCCACAAGTTTGCTCGCGGTTTCCTCGATCACATTGTTAAACAATCCTTGTGCATCTTTCTTGTCCTCAAAATCTTGGTGTCTCAGAATAACCTTCTCTTTAACATTGGCTTTCTGTGCCAATGTTTTCGCTCTCCGAAACTTAAGCTTTCTCGGAGTATTTTTCTCGCTTTGATTATCAACCACTTTTCCTCTTCTGAACTTTAATTTCATCATTTCGCAATCCTTGTCTTCTACTTCCTTAACCTTCCTCGGCTTGCCTGTTTTCTTGGCCATTGAAGTCTCATTGTTTACAATGCATTCGATTTCAGAGTTTCCTGATAAAGAGTCCAACTCGTATTCACTAGTTGTGTATTCATATTCCTCTTGGTTTTCTTCGGATAAGGATTGAGTAACTGAGGTTGATGAAGACTCGGGCGTCGCCAACTGAGGGAGGTACGATTCATCAAAGTAGCTTGCGTTTTGATTAGATTGCAAAGTTTTGTTTTCAGTTTCCATCTCGATGACGTACAAAGTCTTTTCCTTTACCTCATGGATTTTGTTTTCCTCGAGTTCGACATTTTTCAAAGTCTTCTGATTCCTTAGATTCTCGTGCTCCTCAAGTTCGAGTTTTTTCGCAGCCTTCTGATTCTTTAGAGGAGACACAATATTCAGGTTCTTGTGCTTTTTGGAGGCTCTAGGAGATGACAAGGCTTTAATAGGTACTTTGAGTTTTCTTGGAGATGCTTTGAAGGAAGCTACTTTCTTTTCCATCTTGATCCCGTTATTTGTTTTGCCGCCAACGCCTTCTAAGGAATTCATAGAGGATGATGCTTTGTTTCTTGCGACGCGAATTGAATTCAAAGATATTGAAGGCTTTGCAAACAACTTCATTTCTGTACCAATTGAAGAAGGCAACTGCGATGAAGTTACGTCCGTTTTGGAAGTAGATTTTGATGAAGTTTTGAGTTTGGGGGTTAATTTTGAAGGATTTTCCACCTTTTTGATGATTGATTTTGGCACAGCTTCCCCCAGACTAGCAGATGAATTTGATGAATTTCCTAACTTTTTCAGAATTGATTTTGGCAGAGCTTCCATCGAATCAGCGGTTGATTTTGGCAACGTTTTGACTTCAGAAGTTGGTTTCGATATACTTTCAACCTTCTTAGAAGTTGATTTTAAAGGAGTTTTCACCGTCTTCGAAGTTGATTTTGATGCAGTTTCAACCTTCCTAGATGCTGACTTTGATTGTGATTGCATCTCCTTATCAGTTGATGATGAAATTTCTTGACTTGTTGATGGAGAAATATGCGACTTCGATACGAGTGACTGTTTGACCTCAACAGATGATGTTTTCTTCCTGTTTTTGGCATCTAAAGCATCAGAAGTTCGAGCCTTGGAACCAACCACTTCTTTGAGTACGACTGTTGACATCTTTGTTGGCTTAGAATCAGCCGATTCTTTGAGTACAACTGTTGACATCTTTGTTAGCTTGGAATCAACCGATAGTTTGGGCTTAGCAGCTATCGCACCAATGCTCGCTTCTGAACTCTGGTAAAGTTGTTTTCTTGTGGCTCTGTTAGGTATCGAACGTCTTTCCTTCAGATCAAACGAATGGTCCCCCCCATATTTACAAATATCATGACAGGAACCAGTGGAAGCTCTGAGATAACGTGGAAGAACTTTTTCATTGCTTTTTACAGAGCCAGCCTTTCCCATAGAGTACCTTCTTTTTTCAACCACCGGTGACGTGGTCACCTCCGGAGAAACCGGTAATTCAGCACTTTCACTGGCCATCAGACGAAAAAAACTGAAATGCATATACAAGCAGAACACGATTAGGGACGAAAAACCTGAAACCCTACAAGAAATCTAATTCTAAATACATCAAATAGTTAAAAATCGAAGAAAAAAAAATAATATTCTGATTTGAAACTTAAAATCGAATGCAACAAAAAATACCTAATCTAATTCTTCTCTATTAAATCCACAATCTGTTATTATTAAAAAAAAAAATAGTATACATGGAAAAAAAATTAATGCAACAAGAACTAATCATAATTAAGCCAGATTAATTATAAGCATACTTCAATAAACAAGATTATAATCATCTAATGTCATGAAAATATCTGTCATAATTATGAAATAGTAAGGTTAACACATGATGTAAAAAAAGCACTTATCATCATTATCAATCAATCACATTAATCATGAAACCAATGATCTAAATTAATCAATGAAGATTCAGAAATTGGAATCATAAGATCAATCAATCCAAATTCATCCCAAAACAAAAATCGCCTTACATTGATCCATACCAAAACCTAATGGCCAAGAATACAAAATTTTTGTAACAATATCACAAATTCCAATTCAGAAAACAAAAAATCAGATAAACCCCATTCCCCAAATGAATAAAAATCAAAACTTTGGAAACATCAAAACGAAACTGATCAATCAAATACAACAGAAAAATGAATCAAGGAAGATTCTTAAAACTAATTAAAAATCAGATTTTTCCATAAACCCAATTGCATTTAGGGAAAAACAAGAGCAACCCAGATCATGAATTTTGTTGGGAATGATGAAAAAAGTAGATACTTTCATACCTTGTTTTGAGAAAAAAAGAAAAAGGATGATTCTTGAGAAGAAAGAAAATGGCGTGAGAAAATGTGTATAAGAAGAAAGTGAAAATTATTAATGGCTTAAGGGACCACTAGAAGAGAACGTGGAAGCAAGTGTGGTTTAAGAAACTTTCTTCACTGCGTTTGTTTGTTGCAGAATTCAGAGAGAGAGTTGAATTCTTAGAATTTTAATATTTATTTGATTTTATGAAAATAAGAAACCTAATTAAGGGCTTTAGGAATGAATGGTCGGTTTGGTTGGTGAGAAAGTCTGTGTGAGTGAGTCAAATTGTTAAAATAATTTCTTAAATTCTTTTTTGAAAAATAAATAAATGTTTAATTTTGAATTAGTTTTTTTCCTTTTAAGTGATTTTGTTATATTTAAAATGAGTATCACATCACAATCTTTGAGTTAGACTGAATCATACAGGTGGAAACGTTTTTGGTCAAAGAGTTTTAAATACTATTACTTTTTTTTAGAGTTTTTTACTTTGAAAATATTTGATTAAGTTTACAGAATAATCTCTCTCATAAGATGTGTTGTTTCATCTAAATGTTTTTTGATTTTCTTGTTTAGTTATGTAAATATAGTTTTTCTAAAGAAAGATCAAATTTTTTATTTACGTTAAATTTTTTATTTAAATAAGATAAAAATCTATACCATGCAAAATTTGATTTTTGGTGTAGTCTATTTTTTTCAATTATTATTTTTTTCAATTTTTATTTTAAATCTCAACTTCTATTTTATTAATCCTTATATGACGGTTTGCACATCGCTTTCATTCAATTCTTTTATTTTATAAATAATTTAAATAAAAATAAAAAATAACTACACAAAAAAATATCGTTTATATTTTTACCCGCCTGCACATTAAAAAAAACGGACAGACGGACACGGAGCGTGCCTGTCTGGAGAACCTAAAGAAAGACAAACTTAGCATATTCTTTACAAAATTTGCTCTTAAACACAATGGCAGCGAATCAAATCAGGGGATTCAAAAATTGTGAGATCTAAGTTAACAAGGGGGTTCACAAGTATTCTCTTCTTTATAAATATGAGAAACAAAAAAAAAAACATTCTAGTAGTGAGATTGACACAATCGACCCATCTGTTACGAATTTTCCAAGGCACTTTATAGGGATGCTTGAAAGCCTAAACAACTACAACAAAGTCAGATTCCAACAAAAAATTAAGCCAACCCTTCTCAAAAGTAAACTCAATGGCTGACATATCTTCCGAAAGTTCGGCAATGAGAGAGTTTGAAACATCTAAAAATTGAGAAAAAGCCCCAAGAAAACAACATCTATCATCTCTAAAAAAATCTCCACAAGTCGAAATCCTCAGATTGTTTAAAGACGCTTCATCACAATTAGCTTCAATCTATCTCCAAGGGGGCGACTTCCAAATAACTTCAACTATTTTTGTCACTTTAAGCGGCCCAATAGTGATCTTAAAACTTTTCAAGATAAAAAAATCTTGAATGTCAAGACGAGAAGCTAACTTAGTGTTATTACCCGAGACCGAAGCAGCCGCAACCATAAAGTTAATAGAGACAGCTAAAGGAATGACTTTGTCCTTGAATCTGATATTGTTTCGAGCCTGCCAAACTGCGTTGAAAATATGAATGATAACCACATGCACCACCATTGCACATTGAGCAGACCTGGAGGAATGAAAACAGTCCCAAACATATGTCTAATTCTGGAATTTGCGATGACAATTTAGAATAGAAGAAAACAAATCCCAAATCATCGAAACATAGTTGCAATCAAAGCAAATGTGTTGAGAGTATTCTTCTTCTAAGGAACACAAGCTGCAAACAGAGGGAAAGAAAAACCGATCTGCTTTAAGGTTTCATCAGTAGAGATTTTCTTCAAAATGAGCCTCTAAACCATAACTGATTTCAAAGGCGGTAAATAGCTAGACCAAACAAACGAACACCAATTGATTTCAGAATTTTTCACACGCTTGAAATCATAAGCTTGCTTAAGAGATAAATCACCAAAAGAAGAAAGGTTCCACCTAATCTTATCTGAACGAAGATCATAAGGAATGTGACACCTTCGAATGCGGTCTTTGATAGAATCTGGGATTGGAGGGTTAATGGCGGCAAAATTCCAACCTTGGTTTAAAATCAACTTACTGACAATGAGGCCATCATCAATAATGGAGTGTCTCATAACTTGTCTCAAAGAGGGGCCGCGCCATATGTCGGACCATAAATTGATTGAGTTGCCATTACCAAGCATCCAAGAAAAATTGTCTTTGATAGTAGAATATTCATGTTTGATACTAGTCCAAATTGAGGAGAAAATGTGAAGATTGATAACGTTGGACTTTCGAAAAACATGGCTCCGGGGCAGAACAGCCCAAGACTCATCTGAATTAACAAGATTTCAACAAAGTTTTAAATTAGAGGCTTCATTGAAGCTGACTAAGGAGCGAAGACCCAAACCGCCTTTCGAGTAGGGTTTGCAAATGTTCTTCCAAGCAACAGTAACCAGTTTATCTTTTCATAATTTAACCACTCCATATGAAATTGCGGGAAGCACGCTCCAGACCCTTAAGGAGATCCAAAGGCCATGAATAAATCGACATAAAATGGATGAGTATACCTTACACAGAAGATTTGACCAATTCGATCCTACCAACAAGGGACAATAGAGAACCTTTCTAAAAAGTAAGCTTCCTAAGAAATTTATTAAATAGGTTGGATTAGATAGTGTAAAAATAATATAAAAATAAAAGGAAATGGAAGTAATTTATGATTGATGATTCTAAATTTTTTCACATTGGGAGAATAATGTTGAATCAAAATTATTTTGAGTGATACTTTAAAAAAATTTATGATATGACATGTATCTATTTGTTGATATATTTAAAAATATATATATCATTAGGCATATGTGGCAATCAGAATATATTTCTTACTATATTGGTTCTTGAATATAATATTGTTTTGAAGGTTTATTATTAATAATACTTTTTAAAATTTCAATTATATTAATTATATTTTTCTTAAAAGACCAAATTTGTTAATTTATAATATTTTCTACTCTAATGTAAGTATTAGTTGATTTTCTCTCCTAAAAATTAAATTTATATAAATAATATTAATCAATAAGTTTAATTTATTTTATTTTTATACTTATTTTATTGAATCGTATATTTGATGTACTGCTATCTTCAAAATCTATGTAAAAATTATTGTATTTAACCTAAATTTAATTAAATATCACCATTTAGATATGTATACTTAGATATGTATACTAAAACGTTTCATAGTATTTTCACGATTGCTAACCGATCTCATAAATCAATATGGGTCTTTTCAACATACTTTGTCCTCACTTACATATTTTCCGAGAAATTTCTTCGAAGGTCGTCCATCCAAATACTACTCCAAGTCAAGCACACTTAACTATGGAGTTATTATTTTTTGGACTACCGAAAAGAATATGCATCTTGTTAGTATAGGTAGTACTAATCAATCCTTATAAGCCTTCCTTCAACCATGCAATCTTTTCTCTGCACAACCTCAGGATCCTTATCATTTCGATGTGAATTCGGCAACCACTATCTGCCAATTTGGCCTTGAGTGTTACATCCATTCTCCACCTCTTCGGCCTCGGGTGTTACATGCCCACCAGTTTCCATTTGGTTCGTCCCTGAACCACATCGTACTGGAAGAAGTCAAACTCTAACACCATTTGTAACTGTAAGGACAAGATTTGGTTCTACATTTGGCCTTTGAGTTTTGATGATAACTGCACATGTTATCTAAGAGAACAATTATGTATGATATGGTTTATGTTTAGTGTGTGACTTTTGTCAATATGATTCTGACTCTGATAAGAAGACGTGTGACGTCATCAGACTCTGTTATCAACACAACTGGAAGAAAACATATGTGTGTACAAGATAAATTCAAGATTCATGAATGTTTCTAATACAACGGTTCTAATGAACGCTAGTTCTGGACATTCTAATTGAAACCTTATGAGAAAGGCCTATAAGGCTTTCTAATGTGAAGCGCTTCTAATGTTACAAGTTCTGAAGATTCTGAAGACGTGGTTCAGGTGAACATGGTTCTGAAGATTCTGAAGACACAATATCTGAAGGTCAAGTTCTGAAGAGTTTCTGAAGACAAGGTTCAGGTGAACGAAGTAATGAAGACTCTGAAGACAAGAATATGCTTAAAGAATTCTGAAGACTCTAAAGACAAGGTTCTGAAGGAGCAAGTTCTGAAGACTCTGAAGATATTACTTCTAAAAGAACGATTGCTAAAGATTCTCAAGATAGTTCTGCTGAACAAAGATCTTGGAATTCTGAATATTGGGTTTCTGAAGTTACAAAGAATTGACTATTCTACAACATGCTTCATCAACGTTTTATTTGAAGCCACTGAAGACATTAGAAAGACAGAAGATAAGAATGGTTTTGAGCTGAACACAAGAATTCAAAAACTGTGACCTCTACCTCGATAAGGTGGCGCAAGAGCAGCTTTTTGTACAGTGATGTTGACCTTTCCTTCATGTGAACATTGGGATATTGTTGTCGGAATATGTTTCCAAGAATGCCCCTCAACGGATCTATTCTCTCAAGCTCTATAAATTGAAGATCAAGAAGCTTGAAGAATTGCTGGTTGCTGGTGATAGCACGCTGCTATACAAAGCCAAAGTGCTGAAGAAAATGCTACAAGCTAACGCTTAAATGAAGAATGCTCAATGAAGAAGAAGCTGAAGAAAACTGTTTAAATGTGTGTACAAGCGATAAATATACTAAAGCCAAGTGAAACTAGTTAAGTGAAACATCAATAAGTGAAGCATAGTAACTTAGTTGATCTTGATGGTTAAACTGGAAAAAGCATTATATGCTCAAGAAATGAGTTCATCAAAAGAAGCTTAAAGCTCATGAAAAGAAGCCATAGTGCTCATCAAGAAAGCTTTTAAGAAATATATGTCATACCCCAAATTTTGATCACTAAGATTCCCCATTATTGTGCAAATCATCATCATAATATGGATGAACCATTATACCTCATTAGTCTCCCCAAAGATGGGTGAGCATCCACTACAATCAAATTTAGGGTTTCAAGCCCTCTCAGAGCTCTTAGACAAAGGATCAATCAAGGAATGACATGATCTTCAACTTTTCTAACCTCTCAAACATCCAAAATGGATCAATAGGACTCCCACATCAAGGATCAAGCACAAAGTTGCAACATTCCAAGTGGATTAAGCCTTAAGATCGCCAGTGTCACCAAATTAGGGTTTTGGTCGACTGGGGCCTCCAGATGGAAATTTTCCTCTGGACATGAGCCAAATGCTTCAAAGCACAACCTAATAAGCTCCAAAGGACATCATGAACCCAATCATCAAGTCAATTTTGCCTCAGGGGATGCATTCATAAAAAATCAGGAATTAGGGTTTCTTGACCTAATTCACCCCTAAGTTTACTTTTGGGACAAAACATGAGCCAAGACCTCAAGAGAGGATTTGAGGGTCTCTAACACACTACATTGATCCATTTACAAGAATGGATTGATCCAAGAAGCTTGATCAACAAGTTTCAAATTCATCAGAACCACAATTAGGGTTTCGCGGGAAAAGTCAACTGTGCCTTTGACTTTTGACCCAGGCATGCTCCCAAACCTTGGGACATGATTCAATACACCCTATAACACCTATGAAATCAATCCATCAAGTTTGATTTAGGTCAAGGACTTGATTTCATAGAGGATCGCACAGTCTGGAGTTCATCTGACAAAAAGTCAACTGTGCACAAAAGTCAACTTTGACTTTTTGAGATTTTTCACAATTATGGTTCTTTGAACCTAAAATGATGTTAATATGTGATTGGGATCATCATTCATCAAGAAAAATCAAGAAAAGTGGAATAACTTTGTAAGTGTTTTTAATTGGCAGCAATTTTTGGTAAAACATACCATGTCAAGACTGATGTCACGACATGCTTGGGTAGCCTTTCTGCAGGTATGAAGTACTGCCTGTAAGCAGCTTTCATCAGGATGTCAAAATTGATGTCGTGACATGTTTGTTTCTGATCAGCTCGTTGGGCCTTGGATTGTGTACGCGCGCTTTGGGTTTTGCAGTGTGTTTCTGTTGAGATTTTTTAGGCGCTTTTATTTTGGAAGATTCTCCTAATCGTGTGATTTGCTATTTCCAGAAAGTATTCATTTGTTTCTATTTTCACTCCTTGATTGTTGGTAAATAACCTAATTAGGTTAAAAGCTTCTGGGGAGCTGCTGTTGCTGGGAGATCTATAAATAAACAGCTGCTATCATTTGTTTCGGTCACGGTTTTTAAGAGTTTGAAGTGTGGTCATAGTTTTCTTGTGAACCAAAGCAATTATTGTTTTGATGATTATTTTTGGAATAGGTTTATTGAGTTGTAAGTTTTTACTTATAAGCTTTTAAGCAAAGAGTATCATTGTGCTTGATTGAAGCTTTTAAGCAAAATCAAGTTGTGTCCTTGAAGAGTGTTCTTCTGTCTCATTTATTTGTGTCTGTTATTATCACTGCTGTGATTGAGGGGGAGTTTGTAATTGCTTTGGGTAGGGATTAAGTGAAGGGTGTAAACTGTGTGGTTTGATCCTGAATTGATACTATTAATAGTGGATTTCCTCCCTGGCTTGGTAGCCCCCAGACGTAGGTGTGTTTTGCACCGAACTGGGTTAACAATTACTTGTGTCTTTTATAATTGTTCGCGCTATTTATCTTGTTCATTCTCAAAACCAAAACAAATATTAGTGTTGTAACATTGTATTCGACATCTTGTATCTGACACTAGAATTTTCAATTGGCATCAGAGCAGGCACCCTGCCTGTTACTCTGGGTGAGATCTAGGGACATTATATTCTGGTATTATGGAAGGAGGAGGGTTTGTGAACAAACCACCTGTTCTGGATGGTTCTAATTATGACTACAGGAAACCTCGTATGATAGCCTTCTTGAAATCCTTGGATAGCAAGGCATGGAGAGCAGCAAACAAAGGATGGGAACATCCTGTCACTGTTGGAAAGGATGGAAAGACAATTCCTAAACCTGAGGAAGAATGGAGCAAAGAGGAGGGTGAGTTGGCTCTTGGCAACTCTAAAGCTTTAAACGCCTTGTTTAATGGGATTGATAGAAATATATTCAGACTGGTGCATCACTGTGAATTAGCCAAAGATGTTTGGGATACTCTCAGAACTACCCATGAAGGTACATCCAAGGTGAAGATGTCAAGGCTCCAGCTGCTTACTACCAAGTTTGAGAATCTGAGGATGAAAGAGGATGAGAGTATTCATGACTTTCACATGAATATTCTTGAGATTGCCAACACGTCAGGAATGGATCAGAAGTCAAGGTCAAATGTCAAGAACAATTCTTCTGACACTAGCAGGTCCTATGATTCTAACAGGAAAACAAAACCTTAAGAAAAGTCTAACCAAGGCAAAGGGATTCACTGTCATGGATGCGAAGGGTATGGGCATATTAGGGCTGAGTGTCCTACTTATCTCAAGAAGCAAAAGAAAGGGTTAACTGTTACATGGTCTGATGAAGATTCTGAGAGTGACTTTGAAGATGAATCTGCCAAACTTGTCACTGCACTAACTGGTGTATGTACTTCAGATGGAGACTCAAGTGAAGATGAGTTAACTTTTGAAGAGCTTGCAGCCTCCTACAAAAAGCTATGTATCAGAAGTGCAGAAGTTTGTCAACAAGGGGAAAAGCAGAAGAAACTTATAATTAAGCTGGAGGCTGAGAATAAAGAACATCTTGAAACAATATCTCAGTTAAACAATAAAGTCACCTTGCTGAATTCAAAACTTGATCAGATGACCAAGTCTATCAGAATGTTGAACAGTGGAACTGACACACTGGATGAGATTCTTCAGACTGGACAGAGTACAGGAGATATGTCTGGTATAGGATTTGCAGGAACAAAGAAATCGTCTTCAGGAAACAGTCAACCAGAACCTGAATCTAGTATGATGAATCAGATGTCAAAACCTATGTTTCAACATCATGATAAGGGTAAAATGAATCACACAAGAAAGAAATTCCAAAGATGGAGATGTCATTATTGTGGTAGATATGGGCACATAAAGCCATTCTGCTTTAGACTGTATGGATACCCTGATCAAACTCCATATTTCAGACCTAAACAGAATCAGCCCATTAAGAAGCAGCAATGGAGTCCCAAAGTTGTTGCCTTAATAGCTCATACGTCCCTCAGAGTATCAGCCAAAGAAGATTGGTACTTTGACAGTGGGTGTTCAAAGCATATGACTGGAATCAAAAATCTGTTAGTTGATGTCAAACCTCATGCTACCAGGTATGTGACTTTTGGTGATGGAGCCAAAGGTGAAATCAAAGGTGTTGGAAAACTGGAGTGTTCAGGAGTTCCAAATCTGGATGGTGTTCTTCTGGTAAAAGGATTGACTGCCAATCTCATCAGCATCAGTCAACTCTGCGATCAAGGTTATCATGTCAACTTTACAAAATCTGAATGTATGGTCACAAATGAAGAAAAATAAGTGATTATGAGGGGTGTCAGGTCTAAGGATAACTGCTATTTGTGGGTATCTCAAGAACCTAGTTTCTCATCAGTTTGTTCTGAAACCAAAGAAAATGAAGTAAAGCTATGGCATCAAAAACTTGGTCATCTTCATTTAAGGGGTATGAAAAGGATTATCTCTATGGAAGCTGTAAGAGGGATTCCAAAACTACAGATTAATGAAGAAAAAGTGTGTGGTGAATGTCAGGTTGGCAAACAAACCAAGATGTCACATCCAAAGATTAAACATCTTACCACATCTAAAGTTTTGGAATTGTTACACATGAATTTAATGGGACCTATGCAAGTGGAAAGTCTTGGTGGGAAGAAATATACCTATGTGGTTGTTGATGATTATTCTAGATATACCTGGATAAATTTCATCAGAGAGAAATCAGATGTTTTTGATGTCTTCAAAGACCTCTGTCAAAAGGTTCAAAGAGAGAAGGAAGGCTGTGTTGTTAGAATTAGAAGTGACCATGGAAAAGAGTTTGAAAATCAAAGATTTGCATAGTTCTGTTCATCTGAAGGAATCAGTCATGAATTTTCATCTCCCATTACTCCTCAACAAAATGGGGTTGTGGAAAGAAAAAATAGGACACTTCAAGAATCAGCCAGAGCTATGATTCATGCTAAGAAACTCCCTATCCACTTCTGGGCTGAAGCTATGAATACCGCTTGCTATGTTCATAATAGAGTGACCTTGAGAAAGGGAACCTCCACTACCTTGTATGAAATCTGGAAAGGAAGAAAACCAACTGTCAAATATTTTCATGTGTTTGGTAGTAAGTGTTACATACTAACAGATCGTGAACAAAGAAGGAAGATGGATCCCAAAAGTGATGAAGGAATCTTTTTGGGTTACTCTACAAACAGCAGAGCCTATAGGGTTTTCAACTCTAGAACAAGAACTATGATGGAATCAATAAATGTGGTGGTTAATGATTTGCATGAGGAAGCAAATGTCACAGATGATGTCAGAACATTCTTGGATATTCCTGCTGGTACATCAAATAAAGAAGTTGACCCCAATCCTACTACCACAGAATCTAAGGATGAACCTATCAACAAGGGACCCTCCACCAGAGTGCAGAAAGATCATCCTAAAGAACTTATCATAGGAGATCTCAACAGTGGAGTGACTACAAGATCAAGAGAACTCATCTCAAGCTCTTGCTTTGTGTCAAGAATTGAACCTAAAAATGTCAAAGAAGCTCTGACTGATGAGTTTTGGATTAATGCAATGCAAGAGGAATTAAGTCAGTTTAAAAGGAATGAGGTGTGGGAGCTTGTTCCAAGACCTGAAGGGACAAATGTTATTGGTACAAAGTGGGTGTACAAGAACAAGTCAGATGAGCAGGGAGTTGTAACCAGGAATAAAGCAAGGCTTGTAGCTCAAGGATATACTCAAGTTGAAGGGGTTGATTTTGATGAGACATTTGCCCCTGTTGCTAGACTTGAATCCATCAGATTGCTATTGGGAGTGGCTTGCATTCTAAAATTCAAGCTGTTCCAGATGGATGTGAAAAGTGCCTTTTTGAATGGCTATTTGCATGAGGAAGTATACGTAGAGCAGCCTAAAGGTTTCATTGACCCAACCTTTCCAGACCATGTGTACAAATTAAAAAGGGCTCTTTATGGACTGAAACAAGCTCCTAGAGCTTGGTATGAGAGATTGACAGAGTTCCTCATTAATAATGGATACAGGAAAGGAGGGTTAGATAAGACTCTCTTTGTTAAAGATGAAGGAGGAAAAATCATGATTGCTCAGATTTATGTGGATGATATAGTGTTTGGTGGAATGTCAGATAGGATGGTGAAACACTTTGTTCAACAAATGCAGTCTGAATTTGAAATGAGTCTTGTTGGAGAACTGACTTATTTTCTTGGGTTACAAGTAAAACAGATGGAAGATTCAATCTTTCTCAGTCAAAGTAAGTACGCAAGAAACATAGTCAAAAAATTTGGAATGGAGAATGCAAGCCATAAAAGAACACCTGCACCTACTCATTTGAAATTATCTAAAGATGAAAAGGGGATTAATGTTGATCAAAGTCTATATAGAAGTATGATAGGTAGCTTACTGTATCTCACAGCTAGCAGACCTGATATTGCTTTTGCAGTTGGAGTATGTGCCAGATATCAAGCAGATCCCAAAGTTAGTCACATAAATCAAGTCAAGAGGATTTTCAAATATGTGAATGGAACTTGTGACTTTGGTATGTTGTACTCTCATGGGTGTAATCCTATTTTATCTGGATATTGTGATGCTGATTGGGCTGGAAGTGCTGATGATAGAAAGAGCACATCAGGAGGATGCTTCTTCTTAGGAAACAATCTCATTTCATGGTTCAGTAAAAAGCAAAATTGTGTATCATTATCCACGGCAGAGGCTGAATACATTGCAGCTGGAAGTAGTTGTTCACAGCTAGTATGGATGAAACAAATGCTAACAGAGTATAATGTCACACAAGATGTCATGACACTATATTGTGACAACCTAAGTGCTATCAATATCTCCAAGAATCCTATCCAGCACAGCCATACCAAGCATATAGACATTAGGCATCATTTCATTAGGGATCTTGTGGAAGACAAAGTGATTACATTAGAGCATGTTGCCACTGAGCTGCAGCTGGCTGACATTTTTACAAAGGCTTTGGATGCAAGTCAATTTGAGAACCTAAGGGGTAAGTTAGGAATTTGTCTTTATGAAGGCTTATAGCAATTAATCACATGTGGAAACATTGTCCGGCACATCTTAGTTTTCCAAGAATTTGTATCATCAAAATATATAAATCCTTTCCCCCCTCTTTTGCATTATTATCAAACGCTCTCCATTCCCACTCATACACGCCATACTGTTTATCTTCTTCTCTCCAAACATTCTGTCACTGCCAATCCTCATTTCAGATTTTCGTCTATCACTTTGCCTGTGAATAACATGTCTCACCAACAAGCTTCGTCCCCCTCTAAGCCGGTGTCTCCTAAGACTGTTTCGTCTTCTGATTCTAGGGCACAAGATATGGATCATTCTCCCAAGGATGTGGTTGATGCTGTCCCGTTAAATATGGTGCTTGCTGATGTGCCTCATGTTCAAAGGCCTAGAACTCAACATGCAAGAAGACCTAAAGAAAGTCCTTCAGGTAATATTCCCACATCGTCTTCTGTTGATCTTTCTGCTATGGCAAGGGAAGGATCTGAGTATGTTCATAAGACTATTGATAGCATCGTTACTCGTATCATTAATGAAGATCATGCTGTGGCTGGGATTTCTATCCCTTTGAGGCAACTTTCCGCCCCTCAAACTAGTCAGAAGCATCAAGAAGATGGTGATACAAATCTGGAAGATATTCAAGATGTTGCATGTGATGTTAAGACCTCTGTTGCTGAAGATACCTTTGAAAGTATGAAGGATGCTGGGAGTAAACCCTCTAAAACCAAAGATGTCATGGATGATGATGTTGTGGATCTTGAAGAGATTGATGACAACGCTCTCCTTGCCAGCATAGCTAATAGACTTGTTACTAGGAAAGGAAATAAGGGTGCTAAGCAAAGTTCTCCCAAGCACAAGAATGTAGCTAGTCCAAGTCCTTCCAAGCGCAACATCAAGAAGGTTGTTTCTGGTCCCCCCAAGGGTTGGAGCAAAGTGGTTGTCAAGAAGAGAAAGACAAGAGTCTCTTCTGATTCTGAAGATGATGTTGAAAGTGATGTTCCTGACATCCGTCTCAAAAAGAAATCCTCTGCTAGCAAACTGGCTACCAGAATACCTGATGCTCCTCTAGATAATATCTCTTTTCATTCTGCTGAGAGTGTTAACAAATGGAAATATGTGTATCAGCGGAGGTTGGTGTTAGAAAGAGAGCTGGGTGAAAATGCTATGGAGTGTAAGGAAGTAATGGATTTAATCTACTTTGCTGGCCTGTTAAAGACTGTGAATCGCTTCTCAAAGTGCTACGAGACACTGGTTAAAGAGTTTATTGTTAATCTTTCTAAAAATTGTGCTGATGGTAAATCTAAGGAGTTCAGAAAAGTGTTTGTTAGAGGAAGATGTGTCAATTTCTCCCCTGATGTGATAAATTTTTACCTCGGAAGGACTGGTGAGCCTCAACCTGAGTTGGAGGTGTCTGATAATCAAGTCTGCACGACCATTACAGCGAATCAAGTCAAGAAATGGCCTCTAAAGGGAAAATTATCTGCTAGCTTACTAAGTGTCAAGTATGCGATGCTGCACAGAATTGGAGCTGCTAATTGGGTTCCCACTAATCACACATCTACCATTGCTACTGGACTGGGCAGATTCATTTTTGCTGTTGGAACCAAGGCAAAATTTGATTATGGGACTTACATCTTTAAACAGACACTGAAGCATGCAGGTACGATGGCTGTGAAGCTTCCCATAGCTTTTCCCTCTGTCATTTGTGGCATTATCCTTAAACAATATCCTGGAATTTTAACTGAGTCAGACACTGCTTGCAAAAGAGAAAGTGTATTGTCTTTTCATTACAAGCTGTTTCAGGGGGCCCATGTCCCTGATATTGTTGTAACATCTGCTGAGACATCCTCTAGCAGTAGACCTATGAATAAGTCTACTATCATTTCTGAGCTCAAGGAGACTTGCAAAGAGCTAGAGAGCAGAAAGTTGAAGCTTGAAGCTCTTATCAGAATACTTGAGAAGGAGGAAGGTGAGGATGGTGCTAATGCAAAGACTGAAGCTGACAATGAGGGTGAAGACTTTGGTGGGAGTGACAGTGAGGCTGATTCTGGTGGAGAGGCTGAAGATGAATCTGGGTCTGGTGAAGAAGCTGAAGATGTATCTGGTTCTGATGAAGATTAAGTTTTTTTGCCATGTGATTCTATATTGGTTCTTGTGGAAGTTGTTTTTTTTTTTGGTTTGATGTGCTTCTGCACCTTGTGTTAGTTTTTTTTTTGGTTATTTGGCTTTTTGGTTGTAAAGACTATGTGTTTTTTTTGGGGTTTGGCTCTCTTTATGGCTAAAAAGGGGGAGCACTGGATATTTCTGTTTCTCTTAACTTTGGAAGTTGCTATGTCTATTTCTGATGCTATGCTGCTTACTTCCTTGGATCTGCTGTTTCTATTTCTGCTGCTGCTATTTCTGATTGTTGTTCGATTATTATGTTTTAGCCAAAAATTTCGCCAAAGGGGGAGTTTGTAAGTGTTTTTAATTGGCAGCAATTTTTGGTAAAACATACCATGTCAAGACTGATGTCACGACATGCTTGGGTAGCCTTTCTGCAGGTATGAAGTACTGCCTGTAAGCAGCTTTCATCAGGATGTCAAAATTGATGTCGTGACATGTTTGTTTCTGATCAGCTCGTTGGGCCTTGGATTGTGTACGCGCGCTTTGGGTTTTGCAGTGTGTTTCTGTTGAGATTTTTTAGGCGCTTTTATTTTGGAAGATTCTCCTAATCGTGTGATTTGCTATTTCCAGAAAGTATTCATTTGTTTCTATTTTCACTCCTTGATTGTTGGTAATTAACCTAATTAGGTTAAAAGCTTCTAGGGAGCTGCTGCTGCTGGGAGATCTATAAATAAACAGCTGCTATCATTTGTTTCGGTCACGGTTTTTAAGAGTTTGAAGTGTGGTCATAGTTTTCTTGTGAACCAAAGCAATTATTGTTTTGATGATTGTTTTGGAATAGGTTTATTGAGTTATAAGTTTTTACTCTTAAGCTTTTAAGCAAAGAGTATCATTGTGCTTGATTGAAGCTTTTAAGCAAAATCAAGTTGTGTCCTTAAAGAGTGTTCTTCTGTCTCGTTTATTTGTGTCTGTTATTATCACTGCTGTGATTGAGGGGGAGTTTGTAATTGCTTTGGGTAGGGATTAAGTGAAGGGTGTAAACTGTGTGGTTTGATCCTGAATTGATACTATTAATAGTGGATTTCCTCCCTGGCTTGGTAGCCCCCAGACGTAGGTGTGTTTTGCACCGAACTGGGTTAACAATTACTTGTGTCTTTTATAATTGTTCGCGCTATTTATCTTGTTCATTCTCAAAACCAAAACAGATATTAGTGTTGTAACATTGTATTCGACATCTTGTATCTGACACCAGAATTTTCAAACTTGTAAAAGGGGTAACCATAAAAAACTTAGAAATTTTCTAAGTTATGGAGCAAAGTGGCTAGGGTACCAACTTCCAAGGATCATAACTTAAGATCCAAGCAACCATTTGGGCTGATCAAAAGATGGATTTGTAGCTCTCATGGCATACTTTAAAAGTGTCAACTACACCTCATTCCAATTCATCATAGATTTTGAGTTATGGTTGGATCAAAATGGCTGAAAACATGAAATGCCACTTTTTCCAACACTTAGTGAAATTTTCACTAAGTCAGAATCTGTCTTGTTTTTTTTCAAAAGTAGGGGGATTTTTCACTTGGATCCAAAAAGTATCAAGACAAACTATGATCACAATGTGTTGTATCATATAAGAGCTTTCCAAAATGGCCAAGAACTCCATGAAACTCCACTTAAGCCATGAGATATGACAATGACAATGTGTCTTGCTGCAAACTGTCATGGCAAGGCAGATTTGTGCATTTTGCTCGATTTGAGAAAATTTTGCAAATGACAAACAAGTTTATCCATCTGAACACCTCAGGGGGAGACCAAGGAGGGACAAACATTGATCCATCAGCTTCCCAAGTCCTTGGAACCAAAAGTAGCATGCCAAACCTAGAAATGCCTAAAAGAGGGACAAGACTCCAATTTTGGTTTGGAGCATTTAATGGATGCACCAAGGTGGCATGGACTGAGCCCTTTCCAACTGAATTCAGTCAAGACTTATCCAAGAACTAGGGAACCAGCAACCTGTGCTCTAACCTCTAGTCAATGGCTAGAGGAGACTTGGATTCCTATTGATCAACATTTGCCAAACTTCTGCAGCAGTTGCCATTCACTATTGCTTGCAAAACAAACTTGCTCTACTATAAATAGAGCTCATTTATGCTCACCAAAGCCATCAAACGGATGCTTTCCTCAAAATCTCTTCCTTCACTCCAAAATTGCCTTCCAAAGCAAGTCACTATCGGGTTTTGAGTTTGAGAGAAATTCCAACCAAACCAATCACACACACACCTCATAAACATCATATAGAAGTAATCCAAACACTTAAACAACAGCTGGAACACTGATTTCTCAAAATCACCATCCAACTGCTCAAGCTTTTAGCAGACTTGCAGTTGGGGTACCATATTCAGTTCTAGCTTGTTTCAAACCACTCCAAGCATTCAGACACATCACTTGGCACCGAAGGAAGCTGTGCAAATCATTGGAACCAGCTTGCAACACCTCTAACACAAAACACGATCACCAGCTGCAAGAGGTAGGTCTGAGCTCTTCTAACTCTATAATCCATGCATTTTTGCTGCACAATAATTTGGCCATATGTTCATAATCATGCATAGAGTGTTTACCCTCAATCAATTATTTTGTTTGAATCGTGTATGGAATTTCTGAGCCTTCATGCAAATTTTAGGGTTCTTGAGGTTTCTCTTTGATTTCTTATTCCATGCTTAAAATAAATGAAATTAAAGACCATAGACATGATCGTGAGGTGAAAACGAGCAGATTGATATGTAGATTGCATGATATCATCAAGTATTCAGTGATATTGGATAGAAAATGCAAATCTGCAGAAACAGAGGGTGGTGCGTGTTCTTGGCATGTTCTTGGCGCCATTTTTTGAATATTTGAATATTTGAATTTTGTGATTTTATTTAATTGATTCAAAAATTAATTTCTCTCTGAGTTTTAATGATTTTGAGTTGATTTTTTTTTTAATAATTCACAAAAATGCTAAAATATTTTATTTTACCAAAAAATCCTAAAAATATTAATTATTTCATATACTTGATATTTTTACAAAGAATTAATATTTTATTTGTTTTTCAACATTTAAAATGTTTTTTCTCCCTTGATTTTCCAAACTTAATTCATTTCCAATCATTTTGTGGATAGAAACATGATTTTTGAAACATTGATCCAAGATCACAATATATTTTCACACATGTTTAACAATTTTGATCATTTTAATTGAATTTTTATTCAATTAAAATATATTTTGAAAACAAATTAGGGTTTTGATTAATTCAACCCTCATCAAACTTTTTAAAAATCTTTGGGCCTCTAATAGAGTGTAAGACCCAAAACTTTTTTAAAAAACCAAAATAATTTTGGCCTTAGTGTATTGTATAAGTCCCGATACCGTCAAAAGGCTCGGCACGATCGTCGCCTTTTTAACAAAAATCATTTGGGCCTCTCCTTGAGCTGTAAGCCCCACCACTTGTACAAAATTAAATTATTGGGCCTCTAATAGAGTGTAAGACCCAAACCCTTTGTAAATACACCACCTTCTGGGCCTCAGTCATTGTATAAGTCCCATTGTATTTTCAAAAACAACGACGCGATCGTCGCCTTTTTAACAAAATCAACTGGGCCTCTCCTCGAGCAATAAGTCCCAATTCTTTTTCTTAAAACTATTTGGGCCTCTAATAGAGTGTAAGACCCAATCCCCTTTTAACCAAAACTTTTTTGGGCCTCAGACATTGTATAAGTCCCTCTGCGTTAAAAGAACAACCTCGGCGCGATCGCCGTTGCCAAACAAATCATCTGGGCCTACCCTCGTGTTGTAAGCCCCTTTTCTTTTCTTTTCAAAATCTTTGGGCCTCTAATAGAGTGTAAGACCCATCCCCTTGTACATAAAAAGTTTTTGGGCCTTACGTATTGTATAAGCCCCTCTGTACAGTTTTTTAAACAACGGTGCAATCATCGTTAAAACTTGGGCCTCTCCTCGAGCTGTAAGCCCCAACAATCTTTTCAAGCACTTTCTCCTTTGATTTTGAATTCAAATATATGTTGTTATCAAAACTTTCTTTGTTGAACAACTAACCAAACAGCATGGAAGCTCTACAACGGGTAAGTGTTTATCCGCTTTCATTTACCGCTTTCATATGTATATAACTGTATTGTGGGGCTGCTTCACTCTAAGTCTTCTTTCACATCCTTTTATATACTTGTCACATATCCACTGTGTAATACTAGTATAGTTATTTAGAGTTTTCCCCGGTAACTACGTCTAGCACTAGGTAAAGCCATGTTGGTCACTCTTAAATACAAACAAAACTAGATCCCCCGTAGGATTCCAGATACAGTCTTCCCTCCTCTTGGGGTTAAACAATATGGAACAAAGAGAAAGGCAGTATTCTCGATGAACCTTTTCTCAGACTATCACCCTTAGAAATTGTCAAAGAAACTCTAATTCCCCAGAGATGATCTTTTCTTTGTGAATGGCATCTCTTAAGTTTCTTCCAAATCCTCGAACTTTCCTGGAATAATCTCTTCTCAGTGAATTGCATTTCTTGAACTTCTCTTGGTTTGGGGACCCACAGGCTTCCTAAAAGCATCCCCACCTCCTCTTGGGCGTTGTACAAGGACCCTTCGGCTTCTTAGAAGTTCTCATGCCTTCTCTTGGGCTTAATACAAGGACCCTGACGACCTCTTAAAGGTATAAGACAGAACTTAGTCATCCTTTGCTAGAGCAGTCTTTCCTGCGTCAAAATTCCGGCCACCTTAGGGTTGATACTCATCCCTTAATGCCCGTGCCTCCTCTTGGGAAATGTACAAAAGATAAAACTCTAGACTTGGACAGTCTAAGACCCTTGAGTCTCAAAGACATTCTCAAGTTCCTTTCAAACATAGGAAGAAACCCCGGTTTCTCCCATGAGAGTTCCCCACACTTGGACCCGCTTCAGGATCTCCAGAATCCACAGCGGTAAGGCAGCCTCCTCTTGGGCTTTGTACAAATGATTCTCCTTAGCAGAGCTAACCTTTTCAGACTCTCTTGTTGAGTCAATCACTTTTTAGCCTCCGTCTTGGGCTTTGTACAAGACATATAAAAAACCACTCTCTTGTTGAGTATAAAAGACTCTCTTGTTGAGTCAATCCACCTTTAGCCTCCGTCTTGGGCTTTGTACAAGACATATAAAACACTCTCTTGTTGAGTATAAAAGACTCTCTTGTTGAGTCAACCTCCTTTTAGCCTCCATCTCGGGCTTCGTACGAGATAGAAAAACACTCTCTTGTTGAGTATAAAAGACTCTCTTGTTGAGTCAACCACTTTTAGCCTCCGTCTTGGGCTTTGTACAAGACATATAAAACACTCTCTTGTTGAGTATAAAAGACTCTCTTGTTGATTCAATCTCCTTTTAGCCTCAATCTCGGGCTTCGTACGAGACAACAAATCACTCTCTTGTTGAGTATAAAAGACTCTCTTGTTAAGTCAATCAACCTTCAGACTCTCTTGTTGAGTCAACCTTTTTTAGCCTCCGTCTTGGGCTTTATACAGGACAGATAAAAGTACTCTCTTGTTGAGTCAAACCCTTTCAGCCTCCATCTTGGGCTTTATACAAGATACATTCTCCTCAACAGAGTCAAAATCCCTTTTAGCCTCAACCTTGGGCTTTGTACAAGACAGAAAGAACATTTTCCTCCGAAAAAGTCAAACTTCCCGCCTCCTCTTAGGCTTTGTATAAAGAAAACCTCGGTTGAGTCAATCAACCTTTTAGCATCAAAGTTGTGTCGTGCTCACAGCATACAAACATCAACAACTCCTCTTTAGAGATGACAAATTCTCTCTCAGCCAAAACCTTTTAGCTTCACATCTTGGGCTTTGAACAAGATACAAACCACCTTTAGCTTCACGTCTTGGGCTTTGAACAAGACACCAAAACACCTCTTTCCTCCCATAGAATAGGAGGAACTATGATCACTCTGATTTCCCTGTTTTGGGAATACGTAGGCATAAGATTGCAAAATCTTAGCGAGCATACTAATCAAAAACCCAAAATCCCGTACCTTCAGACATCCATCTAAAAGCATCAGACCTAACATCTTACCAATAGCCTAGACACTGTTTTTAAACGAATAACCCTAAAGAAGAACCCCCTCTTGATAGCTTCTGTAAACCAACAGTTTTGACTGTTTAATCTCAGTTTACAAGCAGGGTTAATTAGAGACATCTATTTCCCTTCCTTAATCAGCTCAACAGGACAAAAAATGAATCGAACTATAGTACCAAAGTGATAGTGATTCGAAACCACAAAAATCGCGCTACAGAAAAATGGCGACCACAGTGGGAGTCATTCTTTCTTACAGTTTTAGGTAGAAACCTTGAACAAGTCATTTTCACTATGGCCGCCACAGAAAAGTGGCGACCACAGTGGGAGGGATTCTTTCTTGCATTCCCAATGGATGAAACCTTAAATTCAACAAAATGTCACAGAAATGGTGACTCTGCTGGGGAGTCATTATCTATATAGGATCATAAGACTAGAGGTCTAGGATGATTAAGACAAATATATATACTGCTTTTCCTAATTGATATCTGTGTTTATTTTTTTGCTAATGGGAATGCGTGTGATACCGCATGTGGAAAGATTGAGTATACACCTAAGATAGGGGATGGCATTATACGGGTAATCTTACGGGGAGTGAATCCCGGTTAAAAGTCCCCGGTCGACCATCAGACTCAGTGGAGACTCCCTTTGCAGATACATTGCCTATACGACTTCGGTTGTTGAAAGTAGTGTGGTCGATTGGGTTATTTGAGAAGCTGAGGTTTTTAGTAGACTGAAACCATTTTTGTAGTGCGGAAGCTATCGAGAATAGTTGTCACGCGATACTACCCTCATTTGAGATCACTCTAAGATACATCAGCTCGCTGGCGATCCGCTTGCTGTTGTTATCCCAAGAGGGGTCAATGATTTTGCGGACAGGTACAAAAAATACCAGTATAAACCTTTGGGGATGGGTAGAGCCTTGACTTCATGACACCGACCCTTTGACCCCATGTTTTTTCTATGTTTTTGTATGCTGCATTCATGCATTCATCTAAAAAACATTAAAACAAAGAAAAATCTTCTCTTCTAGTCTCTCTTTTTCAAATTAAACTAAGACAATGATTGTAAATGTCAGAGAAAGAGATTGCGTTATGGATTTCGGTAGAAGGAAAACTCACAAGTACACTTTCAAGGTTTCAAAACTAGAGGATTTAAGAGGTCTGGCGAGAATGATCACCAGCCCTGATGCTTTCAGAGCCAAGTGTGGAGGACTGCTATCTCTGTTAAGGGTTCATGTAATCGAAGGAATCCTGTCCACACTAATCTAGTTCTACCATTCGGTCTATCACTTTTTCACATTCTCGGATTATCAGCTAGCACCAACACTTGAGGAGTACTCTCACCTGACTGATTTGCATATTACTGACCAAGCTCCCTTTTCTGGACTGGAAGAAATTCCAAAGGATCAAACCATTGCAAGAGCAATCTATTTAGACGAGTCAGAAGTCAGGACTCACATGATCACTAAGGGAGGAATTCAAGGGTTTGCCAGCCCATTTCTTGACAAAGAAAGCTCTATACTTTGCTAGTATAGGGAACGTGGCCACTTTCGAGAGCATCTTTGTTTTGCTTACCTACGGGTTATTTTTGTTTCCCAACATCGATAACTTTGTAGATATCAATGCCATTAAGGTTTTTCTGATTGGAAACCCTGTACCGACCTTGCTCGCAGATGCTTATCATTCAGTACACTTAAGGAATTTGTACAGCGGAGGAATGATCACATGTTGTGTACCCCTGCTATACAAATGGTTCACTTCCCACTTACCCAAGTCTGCTGCATTTTGAGATCAAAAGAATACTTTACGTTGGTCGCAGAGAATCATGTCTCTTACCAACTCTGACATCGATTGGTACAATCGAATCTATGACAGGATCAGAATCATTGACCGTTGTGGAAATTTCCCAAATGTACCCCTTATAGGAACTAAGGGAGGAATCAATTATCATCCAGTGTTAGTTCGTCGTCAATTTGGATACCCGATGAGGCATGTCCCGCGTAATGCTCATCTGGAAGGTCTTTTCTTCAAGGAAGGAGAAAACAACAGGGCACTAAAGACGGAGATAGTGCATGCCTGGAAACACGTTCATAGGAAAGGAAGATAGTCCTTAGGAAAACCAGACTGTGTCTCGGTGGAGCCTTAGCTCCACTGGGTACAAACTAGAGCTCTCAAGCTGAGGATGCCTTACCCTCGTCAAGAAGTTCTTCCATTAAGGGACTCTGTCCTTTATTTTATGTCTGAGATGGAAAAACTTCAGGTTACTCTCAACAAAGTTCAGCAGGAGAAGAGGTCTTGGAAGAACAAGTACCGTATTCTCAATGTGGAGTGTAAGAAAATACAGCAACTATTGAAAGATAAAGATGCTCTGATTGAGATTTTAGAGCAACATGCCGTAGAAAATCAGGATGACCAAAGTAATTTGCTCGCTCCTTTCACTTGGCAAAGGAATGACGACCCGACAATGGCCCAAGAGCCCTGGTCCAAGAAAAGGAAAGTACCAGAGCCCGCACCTGAGCTCGCTTCAGAGAGGACTCAGGACCCATAAGTTTAGATTTCCTTTTACATCACTTTGTAAATTACTGTATTTCCCTTTCCGCAATCTTTGAATTCAATAAAACGGGGTTTCCCCACTGTTTGATATTTGCAATCTAATTGTCGAAGTTTACTTTGAATAAACGAAAAATATATACAATTAATATAATCATTGCATACCATTCATCATTCTCACGTAACGCATTCCTCTTACCTACGAATCTCACGTTTGCGTTTCGATTCTAGAGTCAAACTGTCTCATTCGTACAATACTCGGGCCAATCGTCAGAAAAAGATGGATAATCTCGAGGAAGAGAACAGGGAGTTGAGAGAAGAGATCGACACTCTAAAAGAGGATCTGAGAAAGCTTTATAACGACATGAAAGCTCTAGCAGAAGCTCAAATGAAACAATAAAGGACTGTGATCTCAGAGATCACATCAACGCCCATAGTGGAAAATTATGATCCTAGGTATAAAATTCTGAAAGATCGTCCCTGGGGCATGCCTATTAACTATATCCCAGAGGGATATATTCTGCTGATCACTGAAGATCCGGAAGCTTTAGCAGGAGCCGCTGGGCCTGAAGGTTACAAACTTCGCGAAAGCGAAGATGCCAGGGGCATGACAGCAACTCCTGAAGGTTACAAACTTCGGGAGGCACCGAGAGTCTCGGCCATAATGACTATACCACCACCCGTGGTACACACTGTCACGGAAGGACAGATTCCACAGATACCGTCTGGTGGAAATGAAAGTATGTTCGAGAGAATAAATGAGTTCCAAGAACAATTCCTAGAGATGCAGAAAGAACTGCAAGACCTTCGCGGTCAGGATTTATTTGGAAAGGACGCCACAGACCTTTGTTTGGTCCCCAATGTGAAAGTTCCTCACAAGTTCTAGGTACCCGATTTTGAAAAGTACAAGGGTAACTTGAGCCCTCAAAGCCACTTGGTGATGTATGCTCGGCGAATGTCAGCTCAGACAAAGAACCAGGAGCTACTAATTCACTACTTTCAGGATAGTTTAACCGGTGCCGCACTCAAATGGTACATGGGTTTAAACCGCACTAAGATCGGCACTTTCAGAGATCTTGGCGCTGCCTTTGTTCAACAATCTAAGTATAACCTGGACATGTCACCAGACAGAGATTAACTCAGATCAATGTCACAGAAGGACAAGGAAACCTTTAAGGAATACGCTCAGAGATGGCGTGAAATTGCCGCTCAGATTTGTCCACCTATTGAGGAAAAAGAGATGACAAAGATCTTCTTGAAAACCTTGAGCTCATTTTACTACGACAGAATGGTTGTCAGTGTGCCCAGTGGCTTCACCGAGATGGTGGGCATGGGAGTTCGTCTTGAGGAAGCAGTCCAAGAAGGACGGTTAGTTAAAGACGCTAGATCATCAAGTAATACAAAATGATACGGTAGTGCTCTCCCTAAGAAAAAAGAGCAAGATATTGGGAATATCTCTCTCAGAAAGCAAGGCGACAATACCAACCAGTAGCAGCCGTAACTCCTGCTATCAACCCCGCGCCTGTTCCTACGTATCAACTTCAGGTTGCTCAGAGCCAACCGAATCGACAGCAATATCAGCAAAGGACACAACCGCCTCTTCAGCAGGCTCGTCCTCAGTATAACAACAACCATACAACGCGACCACCAGGGTTTGACCCTATACCAATGTTGTATGCAGAATTGTTTCCATTCTTACTGGTCAAGGGACACGTCCAAACCAGGTCCCCTCTTACAGTACCGAAGAATCTGCCTTTTTGGTTTAAAGCGGATCAGACTTGCCCTTACCATCAAGGAGGACCAGGGCATAACATAGAAAACTATCTTAGTTTCAAATCCGATGTGAAAAAGCTTGTTAGGAGCGGGGGTCTTATCTTTCAAAGATACAAATCTGAATGTTCTCATAAACCCGCTGCCTCAACACGAGAAATACGCAGTAAATTTGATAGAAGGAGAGTCTAACAACAGCTATCAAATTCATGATGTACTCTTATTAAGGGCCAACTTGGTCAAGTTTCATTGTAGACAGAGTGGATATGGCTATGTGCCACCTCATAATTATCACCAGTGTGATATCTGCTCTAAAGACAATCAAGGATGTTCTGTGGTACAATCAGCTCTACAGGAATAATTGGATCTCGGGTGGATCCAAGAGCATCGAGTTCGTGGAGTTAACATGACTCATGCAGGTTCCAACATCATTCAAAACCATGACATTCGTGCGATGAATGTCAACTTGGTGGCAATGCACTTAAGGCAAATCCAGTATCATAATCTGCCACGACACGATTACAATTCCTGTCTGACTTGCTCGGTAAATAATCAGGGATACTCTTTTGTACAAAAGGCCCTCTAGCGTCAGATGGATCTTGGGTGGATCCAGGACTACTATGATAAAAATCCTTATCAGATCAACATGATTCAAATCTTCGATATTCGTTTGATGAATACCAGTTTGGTGGAGTTACACGCCAGAAAGGTCCAACTCGGTTTTCTCACTTCACATAATTATCTGAGCTGTAAAGTATGTTGTGAAAGTAACCAAGGGTACACTCTCATTCAAAGAACTTTACAACACTTGTTAAACCACTGATGGCTTCCGATCTATATGGATGAAGACACGCAATAAATTAGTGTGACAAACAGGAACCCTACTAGGCATCAAAGTTAGGATGTCCGATCTATAGAAATAGATCTGGTGAGGTTACACTGCATTCAAAGCGGACGTGGCCAGGTACCACCACATAACTACGAGCGTTGTAGAGTCTGCTCGGAAAATAATCAAAGATGTTACCTCGTGCGAGCAGCCCTTCAGAGTCAGTTGGACCGCAAAGAGATTCAACAATATTCGGTTTCAGGGTCTATTAACTGGACGCCAGACTATTTCGCTGATTAGATTAAGGATGTTGTCGTAATCTCTGATCATGAAAGGACCAAAGATGTTTGTACCATCATCCCTCTACTTGACGAATCAAAGGTTCTTAACCAGGAATTGATTGAAGTTACTTACGATGGTTAGAAAAATTAGAAGGCTCTTGTAGTTATTTTATCTGCCGGGACCGCTACCGTACAAATCTGATAAGGCGATCCCTTACAAATACGGTGCAACAACAATTGAGAATGGAAAGGAAATTCCATTACCCTCCGTCGTGAATATTGCAGACATCAGTCGAGTAACCCGGAGCGATCGAATCTTCAACAGAGGAGTTGGAGAACCTAACAGAGAAAAGGAACTTCAAACAGAAGTTCCTAATCCACCAGTCGGTCAATCCAGTGATTCCTACCTTTCAAAGAATGATGATGAGATGCTGAAGCTCATCCAAAGGAGTGAATACAACATTGTTAATCAACTGTTACAAACTGCTTCAAAGATCTCTGTGTTATCTCTTTTACTCAGTTCCGAAGCCTACAGAGAGGCTCTACAGAAAGTCTTAGAACAGGCCTTTGTGGAACAGGATGTGTCAATACTACAATTCGACAGTATCGTCTCTAACATCACTTCCTGCAACAACTTGGGGTTTAGTGATGAGGAACTGTCGGAAGAAGGCAAAAGTCATAACATGGCACTCAATATTACAGTCAACTGCCAGGACGATGCTTTAGCCAGCGTACTGGTAGACGCCGGATCGACTCTCAATGTCATGCCGAAGTCCACTCTAATGCGACTATCATTCAAAGGATCTCCGAGGAGAGGTAGTGAGGTCGTCGTCAAAGCATTTGATGGGTCTAGAAAAACAGTTATCGGTGAAGTCGACCTTCTCATAACTATCGGTCCTCACACTTTCCTAGTCACTTTCCAGGTCATGGACATTTGGGCAACATACAGTTGCTTATTAGGAAGACCTTGGATACACCAGGCTGGGGCAGTCACTTCGACACTGCACCAGAAACTCAAGTTCGTCAAGAACGATCAACTCGTCACGGTCTGTGGAGAACAAGCCTTGATCGTGAGTAACCTTTCATTATCCACTTGTGTAGAACCCGAGGAGGTTGTTGGAACACAGTTCCAGGCACTTTCGGTGAGCAATGAAAATCAGTCAGAAAAAGGAACATCGATTTCCTCATACAAATATGCTCTCAAAGTAATCGAGAGTAACAACGCAAAAGGATGGGGACAACTTATCATTCCTACTGATAATAAAACAAAGAAGGGTATTGGTTTTTCTGCAACCTGTACCCAGACAGCCGCTAACGGTGAAAGTCTTCATCCCATTCAGAACTTCTTCCATAGTGGAGGTTTCCTTCACCCAGTGTCTCAAGAAGTACATACCATCAACGAGGGAGATTCCTCCGACACAGATGAGGAATGGAAGTCATATCTTAACAAGGACGGTTATATGTCTCAGGAAGAGGTGCCTACGCCATTTTGTTATCCCGCACAGAGTTCGAGATTTATACCGAGGTCAGACGTCGAAATGATATAAGGAGATTGTGATCTAGAAGGATGTCGTGCTCCACCAAACTCAATAGAGGAGGACACTCTAATGAAATACAAATTTGACCACAACTATTATGGCCCGATGGATGGTCTGCCTATCTGGAAGCCATACCCAGGGGACTTGGGGCAAGAAAATCAGCCGAACAATGAAAATCAGTTGAGAGTCATTGGAAAAAAATACCTGCGTCCCCACCATGTCATGGGATCAACACTCAGGTCATTCAGAAAACGTCCAGCGCGGCGATGAATTTGCAAAGTTTGCAGGACCAGAATTCATTAACTATGCTTTTCCCGTGGTCAACGTCATCGAAAGGGATGACTCCTCCAGTTCCAAAGAAGTGTGGGACTCCTTGGGACAACCGAGTGGCAAATACGACTTCTTGGTCAAATACACTGCTCCTGAAAACTCTCGTATCAGGCTCGAAGACATTCAGCCAACTAGATGGGGAGATCTACCTGAGAGCACAAACACTATACAAAATACAACTGAGGAATCCTCCTACAACAACTCTGCCTGGGAGACAGATTCCAACGATCCTGCTCCGCCAAAAATCAGCGTTATTTTTTAAGACAAATCAGGGAAGGTACCATACTTTGTGATTCACCGAGGAGTTCACCGCCAATGGGTTGCAGTCTATGTTCCAAAGATCGTTCATAACTCAAAGTAATGGCTATCTTTATTTTAACCTTTCAGTGAAACAGATGTTTTGATAGGGCTCACTTTCTGTAAATGTCCCTCTTCGCTTTGCCCAAAGCGACAGAGTTTTGTTTTATAGGGTTGTAGTTTCAAGAATCGACATATCATAAATAAAATAATGTCGTTCTGTAATTTCCGCATTAATTGTTGTTTTCTCTTTTTGCTTTTTCAGAAAATGGTAATCCTTAAAAACAATTCAAATAATAAAAACAAGCAGTTTTCAGAAAATACACTGCACGTACTCTTGCATTTTCTCTATCTCTTCTAAAAAACAATCATACTGTCATGCAGATTGCTTGTTTTAAACCCCATTGAAACGTACGATCTGATGCCTTCTCCCAACTTTGAATTCCCGGTATTTGGGGCTGAAGAAGAAGATGACGACGAAATTCCAGAAGAGATCTCCCGATTACTCAGACAAGAGGAACGGTCCATTAAACCTCACAAAGAGCCGTTGGAAACGGTTAACTTGGGCTCAGAGGAAGAGAGAAAAGAGGTCAAGATTGGGGCACTGCTTAGTCCAAGTGTCAAAGAAAGTTTGATAAAGCTTCTCAAAGAGTTTCCCGATGTATTCGCTTGGTCCTATCAGGACATGCCAGGGTTGGATACCAGCATCGTGGAACATCATCTACCGTTGAGATCAGAATGTCCACTAGTAAAACAGATATTGAGACGAACTCATCCAGACATGGCCATCAAAATCAAAGAGGAAGTACAAAAACAGATTGACGCGGGTTTCCTCGCCACATCAGAATATCCTCAATGGTTAGCCAACATAGTACCAGTTCCGAAAAAGGACGGAAAAGTCAGAATGTGTGTAGACTACAGGGATCTAAACAAGGCTAGTCCAAATGATGACTTTCCTTTACCACACATTGACATGCTGGTAAACAGTACAACGAAGTTCAAAGTTTTCTCCTTCATGGACGGATTCTCGGGCTATAATCAAATCCAAATGGCGCCGAAAGACATGGAGAAAACTTCGTTCATCACCCCATGGGGTACTTTTTGTTACAAGGTAATGTCATTCGGTTTGAAGAACGTCGGGGCAACCTATCAAAGGGCCATGACTACTCTGTTTCATGACATGATACATAACGAAATCGAGGTATATGTCGATGTCATGATGGCCAAATCTAGAACAGAGGAGGAGCATGTGACCCACCTGTCAAAACTATTTGAGCGGTTGAGAAAGTATAAACTCCGCTTGAATCCCAACAAATGCACATTCGGTGTCCGTTCAGGGAAACTTTTAGGGTTCATCGTCAGCCAGAAAGGAATTCAGGTCGATCCAGACAAGGTCAAGGCCATTCAAGAAATGCCTTCTCTAAAGACTGAAAAACAAGTCAGAGGATTCCTGGGACGTCTGAATTACATTTCCCGATTTATATTCCTCATGACCGCGACATGCGCGCCAATCTTCAAATTACTAAAAAAGAATCAGGACTGCGTTTAGACAGATGACTGCCAAACCGCCTTCGATAGTATCAAGGAATATCTGTTGAACCCACCGATTCTATCACCCCCAGTGGAAGGAAGACCACTAATCATTTACTTAACAGTCTTGGAAGACTCAATGGGTTGTGTACTTGGCCAACAAGACGAAACAAAAAGGAAAGAGTCTGCCATTTACTATTTGAGCAAGAAATTCACCGACTGCGAGACTCGGTACACTATGATCGAGAAAACTTGCTGTGCTCTGGCTTGGGCAGCCAAACGTCTTCGCCGGTATATGATTCGTCACACTACTTGGTTAATCTCTGAAATGGATCCAATCAAGTACGTCTTTGAAAAGCCTGCTCTCACGAGAAGGATTGCCCATTGGCAGATGTTGTTATCCAAATACGACATCAAGTACCACACTCGAAAAGTCGTTAAGGGAAGTATTTTAGTCGATCATTTGGCTCATCAACTGATTGACGATCGGGAATCGGTTGGATTTGACTTCCCAGACGAAGATGTCATGTATTTGAAAATGAAATATTGCGATGAACCACTACCCAGTGAAGGGCCAGAACCAGGTTCCTTATGGGGACTAATCTTTGACGGAGCTGTCAATCATTATGGAAACAGAATTGGGGCAATCATCATAACACCTCAAGGTACCCACATTCCTTTCACCACCAGACTGACGTTCAAGTGTACAAACAATGAGGCCGAATACGAAGCTTGTATCATGGGTCTCGAAGAAGCGATTGACTTAAGGATTAAGAACTTGAATGTATATGGCGACTCAGCCCTGGTTATTAATCAGATCAAAGGAGATTAGAACACATACCAATCAGGACTGATTCCTTACAAAGACTACGCGAGAAGGTTGTTACCCTTCTTCAACATAATCGAGTTTCATCATATCCCTCTTGAGGAGAATCACATGGCTGATGCATTAGCCACACTCTCTTCCATGATTAGTGTAGGTCAATGGAACGACGTACCTAAGATCGACATAATGGGCCTTGAACGGCCCGCTTACATCTTCACGATTGAAGCAGTCATAGACGACAAACCTTGGTATCACGATATCAAATGCTTCCTTCAGAAATAGGAGTATCCACCTGGGGCATCCAGAAAAGACCGAAAGACCCTCAGAAGACTAGCAGACTGCTTCTTTCTGAGCGGTGATACACTCTATAAGAGAAACTTTGACATGGTCTTGCTCCGATGCGTAGGCAAACCAGAAGCAAACATGCTGATAAAAGAAATTCATGAAGGACCCTTTGGTACTCATGCCAACGGACACACAATGGCGAGAAAAATTCTAAGAGCCGGGTACTACTGGTTAACCGTGGAATCCGACTGCTACAAGTACATGAGGAAGTGTCACAAGTGTCAGATATACTCAGACAAAATCCATGTACCGCCAACGCATCTCAAAGTTCTGTCTTCCCCATGGCCTTTTTCCATATGGGGAATCGACATGATTGGCATGATCGAACCAAGGCTTCGAACGGACATCGGTTCATCCTAGTAGCCATTGATTACTTCACCAAGTGGGTCGAAGCAGTATCATACGCCAATGTAACCCGACAAGTGGTGGTCTGATTCGTCAAAAACAATATCATCTGTCATTATGGTGTTCCGAGCTAGATCATTACTGATAATGGATCCAACTTGAACAATAAGATGATGAAAGAGTTGTGCACTGAGATCAAAATCGAACACCATAACTCATCTCCCTACTGAGCCAAGATGAACGGAGCGGTAGAAGCGGCTAACAAAACATCAAGAAGATCATTCAAAAGATAGTTGTAACCTATAAAGATTGGCACGAGATGCTACCTTTTGCTCTTCACGGTTATCGTACATCTGTTCGCACTTCAACAGGGGCAACCCATTTCTCTCTAGTATATGGCATGGAGGCAGTGCTCCCCATAGAAGTAGAGACCCCATCAATCCGGGTATTGATGGGAGCTAACCTAACAGAAGCTGAATGGTGTCAAAGTCGACACGATGAACTGAATCTCATCGAAGAAAAATGAATAACGGCACTATGCCATGTCAGTTATATCAACAGAGAATGACGAAGGCGTTTGACAAAAAGGTTCGACCTCGCGTCTTCAGAAAAGGAGACCTCGTGCTCAAGAAGATACAATTATTCCTCACTGATGCCCGGGGCAAATGGACTCCGAATTATGACGGCCCCTATGTGGTCAAGAAATCTTTCTCAGGCGACGCCTTGAGACTCGCAACCATGGAAGGAGAGGAATTTTCCTACCCCACAAATGTTGACATAGTCAAGAAATACTTCGCCTAAATAAAAAAAAAAATTGTCTCGGTGGATTGAAAACCCGAAAGGGCGGTCCAGGCAAAAATTAGAGACATAAGCAAAAATCATCCCGGTGGGTTGGAAATCTCAAAGTACAATCCAGGCAAAAATTAGGGATTAATGGCAAGTAACTACGTCTGATCAGTTCAACTCCTCAGCAGTAATGCAATCCATCAGAAGAAAAACTCCAGTTAAGGTCATCTTCGATAGAAGCTCAAGATGTCCAGAATTCAAAGTTAGTAGAAGGATAGCGGTCGTCATGTTTCAATGTAGCCCTTTTTCCCTTAAATTACCATTTTCTAAACTTTGTAAATACTCTATGGAATCACGCGCTTGGCTGATTTCCATTCTATCAATAAAATTTGAGCCCTTGTGCTTTTGTTTATAATTCTCATTTGTTTTAGCTTTATAGAACGACATTTTAACATGATCAACGATTCTTGAAATAAAACAAAAATGAATTTACTTGTCAAACTTTTTCTCCTTTTAAAATAAAGATGGCAATTCTTTTGACTGTTGAACATCGAAAGAACATCGATCGTTTCTCCAGAAGCAATTGAGCTTCAAAGTGCATAATCAAAGTACTCCTTCTTGGCCAGTACACCTGAACGAAGGATCAACTGTGTCAGAGACCAGGTTTCGTCTGACACCCTCGACAGAGTTCTCATCTCCTAAGCTCGACCAACATAGCTCCCAACAGGGACTATCCCTCCTAAGCAAGTCAGAATTGCTATTTTCTGAACCAGCGATACTTTTTATCTCCCGCTGTGGTCGAGTATCCAGTCGTGTTCATCCACTAGTCTGTATGTCGCGTCAGTTTTGTCAGCATATACATACATACATCATGCATTATTGATTTACGTTCATATTCATATTGCATCACTATCACTCTAGTCGGTCTTGTTCCCAAGTGATAAAAGTCCTTTCAATCGAGTTGTCAGTTCTTTCCTCGTCAGGAAATGTTGCGTCTGAACACTCTCCTCCAGTTTATTTCTAGATTGAAGTTGGTCCCTTGACCACTTTGATAACTTGAATCGCTGAAAGGCCAGAGAACCTTCAACCAATGTCACTCTTCGCCATTGAAGATGATGTCTTCGCTTTCCCGAATTAAGGAAAATCTCCAGAGAAAGACTCTTAATCAGAGATTAGGCAATGCAACCGTTTTTCTCTGAAAAATTTCACTGACGAAAAGGCCGTCAGTACCTCAAAATTGTATCACATCATATGGCATTTCTCCGAGAAGATCCCGAGAATAGTATGATGTAATATCCCCAAGCAGAAAAAAGTCTCTCAAGAGACTCTTTCTCCCCTAGTAGAGTCAACTAATGGCATCTCCAATAGAGAAATTTGTATACCTCTACAACTCAGACAGCTGGGTTCCCCAACAACTCTGACATCAGATATTTTTCCATCAAATGGCATCTCCCCGGGAAAATTCGGCGAGAAGTTTGAGGAAAACCGCTACGAACAGCGTCCCTTGTCAACAAGTGTATTGACAAAAGAAACTGAGACCAGTTCCTTGGTAGGAAACCAGGATCGAGGGGGGGTTTATTTCTGAAACTGAGACCAGTTCCTTGGTAGGAAACCAGGATCGAGGGGAAGTTCATTTCAGAAACTGAGACCAGTTCCTTGGTAGGAAACCAGGATCAAGGGGAGGTTTATTTCAGAAATTAAGACCAGTTCCTTGGTAGGAAACCAGGATCGAGGGGAAGTTTATTTCAGCAACTAAGACCAGTTCCTCGGTAGGAAACTAGGATCGAGGGGAAGTTTACCTTTTCTAAGCATCATTGCTTAGCAAAAGAAGATGGATGGGAAAGCTGCCATTCATAACCACCATCAAAATTTCGGGTATTCTGATATTTAATCCTCTTGCACCCCGAATGGACTAATACCTTCGCCATTCACACCTTCGGGTCCAAGAAGATTAAATAGGGGCATCTGTCATACCCCAAATTTTGACCACTAAGATTCCCCATCATTGTGCAAATCATCATCACAATATGGATGGACCATTATACCTTATTAGTCTCCCCAAAGATGGGTGAGCATCCACTACAATCAAATTTAGGGTTTCAAGCCCTCTCAGAGCTCTTAGGCAAAGGATCAATCAAGGAATGACATTATCTTCAACTTTTATAACCTCTCAAACATCCTAAATGGATCAAGAGGACTCCTACATCAAGGATTAAGCACAAAGTTGCAACATTCCAAGTGGATTAAGCCTCAAGATCGCCAGTGTCACCAAATTAGGGTTTTGGTCGACTGGGGCCTCCAGATGGAAATTTTCCTCTGGGCATGAGCCAAAGGCTTCAAAGCACAACCTAAGATGCTCCAAGGGACATCATGAACCCAATCATCAAGTCAATTTTGCCTCAGGGGATGCATTCATAAAAAATCAGGAATTAGGGTTTCTTGACCTAATTCACCCCTAAGTTGACTTTTGGGATAAAACATGAGCCAAGACCTCAAGAGAGAATTTGAGGGTCTCTAACACACTACATTGATCCATTTGCAACAATGGATTGATCCAAGAAGCTTGATCAACAAGTTTCAAATTCATCAGAACCACAATTAGGGTTTCGCGGGAAAAGTCAACTGTGCCTTTGACTTTTGACCCAGGCATGCTCCCAAACCTTGGGACATGATTCAATACACCCTATAACACCTATGAAATTAAGCCATCAAGTTTGATTTAGGTCAAGGACTTGATTTCATAGAGGATCACACAGTTTGGAGTTCATCTGACAAAAAGTCAACTGTGCACAAAAGTCAACTTTGACTTTTTGAGATTTTTCACAATTATGGTTCTTTGACCCTAAAATGATGTTAATGTGTGATTGGGATCATCAATCATCAAGAAAAATCAAGGAAAGTGGGATAACTTGTAAAAGGGGTAACCATAAAAAACTTCGAAATTTTCTAAGTTATGGAACAAAGTGGCTAGGGTACCAACTTCCAAGGATCATAATTTGAGATCCAAGCAACCATTTGGGCTGATCCAAAGATGGATTTGTAGCTCTCATGGCATACTTTAAAAGTGTCAACTACACCTCATTCCAATTCATCATAGATTTTGAGTTATGGTTGGATCAAAATATCTGAAAACATGAAATGCCACTTTTCCAACACTTAGTGAAATTTTCACTAAGTCAGAATCTGTCTTGTTTTTTTTTCAAAAATAGTGGGATTTTTCACTTGGATCCAAAAAGTATCAAGACAAACTATGATCACACATGTTTTGTATCATATAAGAGCTTTCCAAAATGGCCAAGAACTCCATGAAACTCCACTTAAGCCATGAGATATGACAATAACAATGTGCCTTGCTGCAAACTATCATGGCAAGGCAGATTTGTGCATTTTGCTCGATTTGAGTAAATTTTGCAAATGACAAACAAGTTTATCCATCTGAACACCTCAGGGGGAGACCAAGGAGGGACAAACACTGATCCATCAGCCTTCAAAGTCCTTGGAACCAAAAGTAGCATGCCAAACCTAGAAATGCCTAAAAGAGGGACAAGACTCCAATTTTGGTTTGGAGCATTTAATGGATGCACCAAGGTGGCATGGACTGAGCCCTTTCCAACTGAATTCAGTCAAGACTTATCCAAGAACTAGGGAACCAGCAGCCAGTGCTCTAACCTCTAGTCAATGGCTAGAGGAGACTTGGATTCCTATTGATCAACATTTGCCAAACTTCTGCAGCAGTTGCCATTCACTATTGCTTGCAAAACAAACTTGCTCTACTATAAATAGAGCTCATTTGTGCTCAGTTTGAGTACACCAAAGCCATCAAACAAATGCTTTCCTCTAAATCTCTTCCTTCACTCCAAAATTACCTTCCAAAGCAAGTCACTATTGGGTTCTGAGTTTGAGAGCAATTCCAACCAAACCAATCACACACACACCTCATAAACATCATATAGAAGTTATCCAAACACTTAAACAACATCTGGAACACTGATTTCTCAAAATCACCATCCAACTGCTCAAGCTTTTAGCAGACTTGTAGTTGGGGTACCATCTTCAATTCCAGCTTGTTTCAAACCACTCCAAGCATTCAGACACATCACTTGGCACCTAAGGAAGCTGTGCAAATCATTGGAACCAGCTTGCAACACCTCTAACACAAAACACGATCACCAGCTGTAAGAGGTAGGCCTGAGCTCTTCTAACTCTATGATCCATGCATTTTTTGCTGCACAATAATTTGGCCATATGTTCATAATCATGCATAGAGTGTTTACACTTAATCAATTACTTTGTTTGAATCATGTATGGAATTTCTGAGCCTTCATGCAAATTTTAGGGTTCTTGAGGTTTCTCTTTGATTTCTTATTCCATGCTTAAAATAAATGAAATTAAAGACCATAGACATGATCGTGAGGTGAAAACGAGCAGATTGATATGTAGATTGCATGATATCATCAAGTATTCAGAAAGATTGGATAGAAAATGCAAATCTGCAGAAACAGAGGGTGACGCATGTTCTTGGCGCCATTTTTTGAATATTTGAATATTTGAATTTTGTGATTTTATTTAATTGATTCAAAAATTAATTTCTCTCTGAGTTTTAATGATTTTGAGTAGATTCTTTTTTTAATAATTCACAAAAATGCTAAAATATTCTATTTTACGAAAAAATCCAAAAAATATTAATTATTTCATATACTTGGTATTTTTACAAAGAATTAATATTTTATTTGTTTTTCAACATTTAAATGTTTTTTCTCCCTTGATTTTCCAAACTTAGTTAATTTCCAATCATTTTGTGGATAAAAACATGATTTTTGAAACATTGATCCAAGATCACAATTTGTTTTCACACATGTTTAACAATTTTGATCATTTTAATTGAATTTTTATTCAATTAAAATATATTTTGAAAACAAATTAGAGTTTTTGATTAATTCAACCCTTATAAAACTTTTTAAATATCTTTAGGCCTCTAATAGAGTGTAAGACCCAACCCTTTTTTAAAAACTAAAATAATTTGGGCCTTAGTGTATTGTATAAGTCCCGATACCGTCAAAAGGTTCGGCACGATCGTCGCCTTTTTAACAAAAATCATTTGGGCATCTCCTTGAGCTATAAGGCCCACCACTTGTACAAAAATAAATTATTGGGCCTCTAATAGAGTGTAAGATCCAACCCCTTTGTAAATACACCACCTTCTGGGGCTCAGTCATTGTATAAGTCCCACTGTATTTTCAAAAACAACGGCGCGATCGTCGCCTTTTTAACAAAATCAACTGGGCATCTCCTCGAGCTATAAGTCCCAATTCTTTTTCTTAAAACTCTTTGGGCCTCTAATAGAGTGTAAGACCCAATCCCCTTTTAACCAAAACATTTTTGGGCCTCAATCATTGTATAAGTCCCTCTTCGTTAAAAGAAAAACCTCGGCGCGATCGTCGTTGCCAAACAAATCATCTGGGCCTACCCTCATGTTCTAAGCCCCATTTCTTTTCTTTTTAAAATCTTTGGGCCTCTAATAGAGTGTAAGACCCATCCCGTTGTACATAAAAACTTTTTGGGCCTCACGTATTGTATAAGTCCCTCTGTACAGTTTTTTAAACAACGGTGCAATCATCGTTAAAACTTGGGCCCCTCCTCGAGCTGTAAGCCCCAACAATCTTTTCAAGCACTTTATCCTTTAATTTTGAATTCAAATATATGTTGTTATCAAAAATTTCTTTTTTGAACAACTAACCAAACAGCATGGAAGCTCTACAACGGGTAAGTGTTTATCCGCTTTTATTTACCGCTTTCATATGTATATAACTGTATTGTGGGGCTGCTTCACTGTAAGTCTTCTTTCACATCCTTTCATATACTTGTCACATATCCACTGTGTAATACTAGTATAGTTATTTAGAGTTTTCCCCAGCAACTACGTCTAGCACTAGGTAAAGCCATGTTGGTCACTCTTAAATACAAACAAAACTAGATCCCCCGCAGGATTCCAGATACAGTCTTCCCTCCTCTTGGGGTTAAACAATATGGAACAAAGAGAAAGGCAGTATTCTCAGTGAACCTTTTCTCAGACTGTCACCCTTAGAAATTGTCAAAGAAACTCTAACTCCCCAGAGATGATCTTTTCTCCGTGAATGGTATCTCTTGAGTTTCTTCCAAATCCTCGAACTTTCCTGGAATGATCTCTTCTCGGTGAATTGCATTTCTTGAACTTCTCTTGGTTTGGGGATCCACGGGCTTCCTAAAAGCATCCCCACCTCCTCTTGGGCGTTGTACAAGGACCTTTCGGCTTCTTAGAAGTTCTCATGCATTCTCTTGGGCTTAATACAAGGTCCCTGACAACCTCTTAAAGGTATAAGACAGAACTTAGTCATCCTTTGCTAGAGCAGTCTTTCCCGCGTCAAAATTCTGGCCACTTTAGGGTTGATACTCATCCCTTAATGCTCGCGCCTCCTCTTGGATATTGTACAAAAGATAAAACTCTAGACTTGGAAAGTCTAAGACCCTTGAGTCTCAAAGACATTCTTAAGTTCCTTTCAAACATAGGAAGAAACCCCGGTCTCTCCCATGAGAGTTCCACACACTTGGACTCGCTTCAGGATCTCCAGAATCCACAGCGGTAAGGCAACCTCCTCTTGGGCTTTGTACAAATGATTCTCCCTAGCAGAGCTAACCTTTTCAGACTCTCTTGTTGAGTCAATAACTTTTTAGCCTCCGTCTTGGGTTTTGTACAAGACATATAAAAAACCACTCTCTTGTTGAGTATAAAAGACTCTCTTGTTGAGTCAATCCACCTTTAACCTCCGTCTTGGGCTTTGTATAAGACATATAAAACACTCTCTTGTTGAGTATAAAAGACTCTCTTGTTGAGTCAACCTCCTTTTAGCGTCCATCTCGGGCTTCGTACGAGATAGAAAAACACTCTCTTGTTGAGTATAAAAGACTCTCTTGTTGAGTCAACCACTTTTAGCCTCCGTCTTGGGCTTTGTACAAGACATATAAAACACTCTCGTGTTGAGTATAAAAGACTCTTTTGTTGAGTCAATCTCCTTTTAGCCTCAATCTCGGGCTTCGTACGAGACAACAAATCACTCTCTTATTGAGTATAAAAGACTCTCTTGTTGAGTCAATCAACCTTCAGACTCTATTGTTGAGTCAACCTTTTTTAGCCTTCGTCTTGGGCTTTATACAGGACAGATAAAAGTACTCTCTTGTTGAGTCAAACCCTTTCTGCCTCCATCTTGGGCTTTATACAAGATACATTCTCCTCAAGGGAGTCAAAATCCCTTTTAGCCTCAACCTTGGGCTTTGTACAAGACAGAAAGAACATTTTCTTTCGGAAAAGTCAAACTTCCCGCCTCCTCTTTGGCTTTGTATAAAGAAAACCCCGGTTGAGTCAATCAACCTTTTAGCATCAAAGTTGTGTCGTGCTCACAGCATACAAACATCAACAACTCCTCTTTAGAGATGACAAATTCTCTCTCAGCCAAAACCCTTTAGCTTCACATCTTGGGCTTTAAACAAGATACAAACCACCTTTAGCTTCACGTCTTGGGCTTTGAACAAGACACCAAAACACCTCTTTCCTCCTATTAGGAGGAACTACGATCACTCTGATTTCCCTGTTTCAGGAATACGTAGGCATAAGATTGCAAAATCTTAGCGAGCATACTAATCAAAAACCCAAAATCCCGTACCTTCAGACATCCATCGAAAAGCATCAGACCTAACATCTTACCAATAGCCTAGAAACTGTTTCTAAATGAATAACCCTAAAGAATAGCCCCCTCTTGATAGCATCTGTAAACCAACAGTTTTGACTGTTTAATCTCAGTTTGCAAGCAGGGTTAATTGGAGACATCTATTTCCCTTCCTTAATCAGCTCAACAAGATAAAAAATGAATCGAATTGTAGTACCAAAGCGATAGTGATTTGAAAACACAAAAATTGCGCTACAATATAGAACAAATGTTTTATAATCTCTCAGAGATTCATTCTTTAGATAGTTTATTTATTAGAAAGCAGGGAGTTGTTGCTCAGGAAAGGAGTTCATCGAAAGAAGCTTAAAGCTCATGAAAAGAAGCCATAGTGCTCATCAAGAAAGCTTTTAAGCAATACATAACTAATATTTTATAATCTCTCAGAGATTCATTCTTTAGATAGTTTATGTATTAGAAAGCAAGAGGTTGTTGCTCAGAAATTTGCTAGAAACACTTAGGTGTTCTTGTACTTCATTTATGTAATCAGCTTGTAAGAAGCATTAAGTATACACCTGTAAAATCCTTTTTCTAAAGGTGGCATAAATTCTTATTGAAGGTAGCTTGAGAAATCCTTTTTCTAAAGGTGGCGTAAATCCTTGTTGAAGGTAGCTTGAGAAATCCTTTGTCTAAAGGTGGCGTAAATCCTTGTTGAAGGTAGCTTGAGAAATCCTGTCTATGGTGGCGTAAATCCTTGTTGAAGGTATCGTGAAATTCTTTAGAAGGTAATAATTTCCTTTGAGCGGCTAAGTTATTATCCAGGTTGCTTGAGAGGGCCAAGTCATTTTCTAACGGCTTGGAGGTTAATTTCCTTGAGCGGCTAAGTGAAAGCCAGGATGCTTGAGAGGGCTATGCGTGTTGTTTAATAGCTTAGAGGTTGTAATCATTTTTATGATTATTGGATTAAGTCCTTGTCTAAGACAAAAACACCAAGGTTGGTGGACTGGAGTAGCTTCGTTAACAGTGAACCAGGATAAAAATAATTGTGTTCATTTATTTTTATTTACTTGTTAACATCATTAGTTTAATTCCACAAAATTGAACAAAATATGAAACCCAATTCACCCCCCCTTCTTGTGTTTCTCAACCTTCAATTGGTATTAGAGCTCCAATTCTATTATTGATGTTTATTAAACACTTAACTGTGTCAGATAAAGATTCGGACGAGCTTTGAGAAACGCTCTGGCTAATCTCTTCCACCATCTACAGATTCAGTCTCATACGATGATGAAAAGATTGAGTACTGAAATGAAAACCCGAAAGGTTAATTTTGGATTATGTCACTGATTCTTAGAGCTGGTTGTTATTGACAACATAATCTTCTCTTATGGAGCTTGCAAGAAGATTGAAAGCAAGATGAAGAATCAGCTGGTAAAAGGATAATAGACTCATCAGATAATTAAAAGAATCTGATGAATGCTATTCTTGAAATACGTTAGTTGAGAGCTACGTATCTCCTCAAGGTGATGCCTAGACAAGGCTTAAGAAGAATGATCTAGAAGAGATCAATAAGAATCATCAGAAAGCATAAAATATTATTTGCTGAAGGTTTATTCTTTCTGAGTATGGGATGTTTTCAACAAATAGACTTGGTCTACCTTTGACTTTCTCAGTATTGCTCATTAGGAACTCTTTCATGTAAAGAAAAGAGAATGCTCGTGTCATGGTTATAAAGCATGAAGACTTCGAGATGAAGTATATTGAAGATGTTAGAAATCATAACTGCAGAACTTAAGATTCTGAACATTGGTTCCTTCTTCATCAGAATTCCTGAAGAAGATGATCAGAAGCTTGCTATTTAAATGGAAGCTTATGGCAACTGGTCAGGCATGCAGAAGATCTAGAGTAAATCCTCTCATGAAGAACTGAAGATCTAAGCTAAACAGTATATAATTGTTTGTGCTTCAACTCGTCAGAAGCTGAAGAGATCAAGATCAGAAGATGTAGAGAGAAATCTGATGGCAAAAGAAGTCATTTGCTATAAGTGAAATAAATTATGTCATGTCAGATAAGTCTATCTTGACTTCAAAAGGAAAAAGCCTAAGAAGAAAGCAGGAAATGCTTAAAGGAAAAGGCTAAAGAATACACGAGATGTTTCTATGTCCTAAGAAGACATCAAAGAAGAAGAACGAACTAACATAGCATTCTCAGCAAATGTTAGAACGTCTGATGCAGAAGGTATATCCAGAAGATAAAGTAGTTTCTTATGCAACATAAAATATCTTTAATGAATATGCTCTCAATGGTACAGTCAAAACACTGGCCATGTTATCAGGATTCTGACTGTCTGCACAGACTGAAGATATCTACTTTAATTTTGGAAAACTTCGCAGATTACTGAAATGATCAGAAAGAAAGATCATCAAGCTCTCATAAGTTTGGAAGAACAACACACACTAGATCAGATTTTCTGAGTTCTCGTCGTATGTGTGTTTATAAAGAGAAATAATTGCAGCATAGACAATTAAGTCATGTTAGCTTGAGAAAGGTATCATAGCTGAACAAGCTTAAGTTGGTCAGAATGTCTTCTATAGTTTCTTTTCAGAAACTCCTGATACGTGAATGTATCTTTTCATGATCACTACTTTCTGAACTCATGTGATTGAGTGAAAGTATGAGATTGTTCAAGACAAGAATTCATCTTGGTCAAACAATCAAAGAACATTCAGCTTGAGAAGTTATCTGGTGAAAAGAAGATTCTGATGTTCCAGTTCTTCACTATCAGATTCAGATGTTGAAGACTGAACAATATCTTGGGAAAAAATGGCTAGAATCATGAGATCATCATGACAAAGCATCTTAGAAGCAGCTGTAGCATGTTTATTCACAATCAAATATGTTTCAAATCTATTATGATGCATATTGGTAAGAATGCTCTGAATGTTCAAAGGCTACAAAGTACTTGGCGCTGAAGTACTTTCGCTGGAAACCAAATCAATGTCAGATTTGATAATTAGCTTGGAAGTCAGAAACTGAAGCTCATTGGAAGAATGCAAAGCTGGAAACTATCCTCTCTATGCTGAAGATAATGGAGCTGCTGAAGAAGGCAAAGATGAGGAAATCAAAAGATGCTAAATAGCTATAGTAGTTCATTCACACCCTAAGAAAGGAAAGACAGAAGTTGTCACTTTCTGATGAACTAATTCTGAATGATAAGGCTCATATAGTAAGAACAAGATCTTCATTCAAACCTCAAAGGAAATTTGTCTTGGTTTGATGACTATGATGATATCTGCATATGTTGAAGATTAGCGTATGTTCAATGATTGAATTCTGATGATGCAAGAAGATTCCAGCAAGTTCTCTCAGCACATAACTTTTCAAAAGTATATGCTAAGTACTGAGAAGCTAGTGGCTTTCCGGGAACTAACCTTCTTGAAGATTGAAGATGTTTGATCTCTAGATGAAGACTAGAGAAAGAACTTGGTTCTTCTCCAACGATCAAAGATGAGACAAACATTAGGAGAGATGTTTTCATCCGTCAGAATGGAAGCTCATGAAATCATGAAGATGATCGTGTCTCTACACAAGGTTCAAGGATTCTCATGAAGACTGCAAAAGGATGAATGCTTTATAAATCCAGTTCTGAGGAGAAACTAATCTAGTGATCCAGCTAGAAGTGCTCGTCAACAAAGTCATCAACTACAGAAGCTGAACGTGTGGTAATTTTGAAGAAGCATCTACAGTCGCAGTTGGGATTCTACAAGAGTATTAAGTAATGTATTTCTAACTCTTATGTTTAATTTTAATGGTTTAGAAATTATTCTTATATTCTAGAACTACAATTTTGAGAATTCAGTAGGAAATCATTTTCTAAAACTTTCTGATTCAGCCTTTTTCTTATGAATGAATCTCTCTTCAAAATTCCTTGTTAAAAATAAACTTATTCTCATTCAACATATGAACCTAGTTCTATGTCCAGAATGGTAAGAAGTTATCTCACAATAGTTGTTTCTCTAGAATAGAAAAATATGTTTCTGATGTTTGAATAGTAATTGTTTTACTTCTGAAATGTGAGACTTCTGACAAGTGAAGTTCTTATGCATCTGAAGCGCCCAAAGGTTAAAAGATCCTTTTAGATTATTTTGACTGTTGGAAACTAGAGTGTGATTCATTTATTAGCCATAATGATATAGAGAGTTGGTACATCAACAAAACTTTTGTCTCATATGTGCCATACCTCATATTTGATGGGACAACTCGGGTGATGAGAAAATCTTGGATATAGGAATTAAAATCATTTCGCCCTACCCCGTGTTAGACTTTCTATATTCATTTCCTTTAGAGTATCTTCTATGTTTTTTTTCTTCTGAAGATAGTGCTTACATAACTCTTCCATCTTTAACTCTTATTTGGGGCATTCCTAATTATCACCTTTATCACAACTGTTTTAGAAATAGCAACAGTCATTATTTTTAGCTAAATCATTAATTGTTTGCATGTCTCGAGTCTCTCCATCTCCTTTGATCATCATTATTCCCTTAACTCTTAATCTTCCCTCCCTCTATTTATAATCCTTCCTCATCAGCTCTAGCCACTCCCTCCTGTTCTCTAAACTGTGCATTTCCTTCATAGTTCTCATCTCCCTCTTCCCTCATTTTTTTTCTTCCTCCTCATCCATTATGTCATCAAAAACCATTAAGAGAGAGATTTCTGATTTAGATCTTTTGAAAGAATATACTATTGATTTCAAAGCTCTATTGGAAAATGGCCTTTCTAAAATCCTCTCAGATATCTACTACCAGAACTGGGATAAATACTTTAAAATGCTCTCTGGACCCATCTATCCGGAACTTGTAAAGGAATTTTGGGCCAATGCTCGCGTTCTTCAATATGAGTCTGATGCTTGTATTATCCTATCTATTGTCTCTGGTTTTCCCATTATGATTAACTCCATAATCATTCCTCAAGCTATTGAGTGTAAGGAAGATGGAGAAACCGTTGAAAAATACAGAGGAAACAACCTTTTTGCTAAACATGTTCACATCATCTATGGTCACGAAGGACCAGCTATCAGTCCCTCTACTCTCACTTCTATGGAAAAGGTCTAGTACCAAATCATCGGAACAAATGTTAGGCCTAGAGAAAAGGGAACGAGATGGCTCTCTACAATGGATAGTCTTTTCATTCTTTTCTTAGTCTCCAAGATTAAGATCAATCTGCCTCAATCCATGTTCAACTATTTGAAAGAAGAAATTCTTTCATCCAGAAAGGAGTTATCGTTTCAAATTCCTTTCAGTAGAGTCATTTTTCATATTCTTGATCTACAAGTAATTGTTACTCACATAAAGCAAACTGGAATGACTGAAAAACTTGCTCCTGATTGGTGCTCACCTATGAACTATTCTGAAACAATTAATAATCAATAAAATATCATTGATTAAGAATATATTTCTGAATACGATTGGTGTTTCTCCTTAAGGGGATTGGTTTCTTTGTTCTGAATGGAAGGGAGCTTACAAACCTCACTTCTTAGACTTTACAGATAGGATTCAAGGAGAGATTACAAACCTCAGGCCCTGAAAAGTTATTGAATCTTATAACTTCTAAGTCTTTAGTTATTTGTAGTCTTGTTATAGTTCTTAGTTGTTTCGTGGATCTCCTTGTAATTTTCTTTTCAGTTTAATGAAAATTTTGTTTTCTGCCTTATTTAATTCTTTGTCCATTTCTTTTCTATACCTTTTTTATTTTTGACAAAGGGGGAGAAAGTATAATGATTTTGATATGCCTAAATCTAAGAATCTCGATCCCAAATATTATTATACATGTTTTACTTCTAACCTATGTTTGAAAATCGATCAGGAACTTCGCAAAAATTCACTGAACATTAGAACAGGCTATCAGAAGACAGAAGACAAGACATATAAGAATATATGATCTATTATCAGAAGAGACAAGACATATCAGAAGCTATGATATATCAGAATACATAATTTGTATTTGATAAATTATCAGAAGATATGTTCAAGAAGAAAGTACTTCAGAAGTTAATATACTCAGAAGTCATTGAACAAGAAAGAAGAATGCTAAACAAGCTTGATCTGATAATATATGAATATCTGGTGTTGACCACTAAGTTATCAGAAACAAGGGATGTCCATGAGTTTTGAACTGATACCCAAAACTTGTTAGAAGTTGTTAACTTTCTGAAAGAAATTCAATTGGTATCTAAACTTCAAATGATATCTAGACTCCAGCATTAAAAGAATGTGAATCTTTCGGAGATTAAATCAAGTCATGGTCATTAAAGAAAATATTCGGTTTCTGAACCATCAAATTACATGAGGATATGTGCTCCTTTTGAAGATTTGGTTTTGATACATGATGTGTGGCATCTAAGAAAGTATCTACCAGTTTTTGATATATAATGCAAGACATTAAGTCTGATAAGACAAATCAGGTTCTGATACGTCTACAGTTTTCTGATAGCAAGCTAGGTTCTGAGATGAAGACTAGCAAGTTCTAGTCAGATTCTGATGAGACGCCACTGAGAAGTAATCATTCTCTGTTGATATGATTCTACTTCAAAATCATTTGTGATTCTTGGGATTAGGGGGAGACTCTGAACAAGCATAAATGAATTTTGAGAGTAACAAAATCAGGGGAGCCCGTTAAGCTTATCTCTGACTCTGTGGATTTATGGTGATTACCCTATACGAATTGTCTATCAATATGCATTGTTTGTCATCATAAAAAAGGGAGATATTGTAAGAACAAGATTTGGTTCTAAATCTGGCCTTTGAGTTTTTATGATAACTGCAAATGTTATCTAAGAGAACAATTATGTATGATATGGTTTCTGTCTAGTGTGTGACTGTTGTCAATATCATTCTGACTCTGATAAGAAGACGTGTAACGTCATCAGACTCTGTTATCAACACAACTGGAAGAAAACATATGTGTGTACAAGATAAAGTAAAGATTCATGAATGTTTCTAATACAACGGTTCTAATGAACGTTAGTTCTGGACATTCTAATTGAGACCTTATGAGAAAGGCCTATAAGGTTTTCTAATATGATTTGCTTCTAATGTTACAAGTTCTGAAGATTCTGAAGACGTGGTTCAGGTGAACATGGTTCTGAAGATTCTGAAGACACAATATCTGAAGGTCAAGTTCTAAAGTGTTTCTGAAGACAAGGTTCTGGTGAACGACGTACTGAAGACTCTGAAGACAAGAATATGCTTAAAGAATTCTGAAGACTCTGAGACAAGGTTCTGAAGGAACAAGTTTTGAAGACTCTAAAGATATTACTTCTAAAAGAACGAGTGCTGAAGATCCTCAAGATAGTTCTGCTGAACAAAGATCTTGAAATTCTAAAGATTGGGTTTCTGAAGTTGCAAAGAATTGACTCTTCTACAACATGCTTCATCAACGTTTATTTGAAGACACTTAAGAATTTAGAAAGGCAGAAGATAAGAATGGTTTTGAGCTGAAAACAAGAATACAAAAATTGTGACCTCTACCTCGATAAGGTGGCGCAATAGCAGATTTTTGTACAATGATGTTGACCATTCCTTCATGTGAACGTTGGGATATTGTTGTTGGAATATGTTTCCAAGAATGCCCCTCAATGAATCTATTCTCTCAAGCTTTATAAATTGAAGATCAAGAAGCTTGAAGAATTACTGGTTGCTGGTGATAGCACGCTACTATGCAAAGCCAAAGTGCTAAAGAAAATGATACAAGAAGAATGCTCAATGAAGAAAAAGTTGAAGCAAACTGTTTAAATGTGTGTACAAACGATGAATATGCTAAAGCCATGTGAAACTAGTCAAGTGAAACATCAATAAGTGAAGCATAGTAACTTAGTTGATCTTGATGGTTAAACTGGAAGAAACATTATATGCTCAAGAAAGGAGTTCATCAAAAGAAGCTTAAAGCTCATGAAAAGAAGCCATAGTGATCATCAAGAAAGTTTTTAAGCAATACAAAACTAATATTTTATAATCTCTCAGAGATTCATTCTTTAGATAGTTTATGTATTAGAAAGCAAGAGGCTATTGCTCAGAAATTTGCTAGAAACACTTAGGTGTTCTTGTACTTCATTTGTGTAATCAGCTTGTAAGAAGCATTAAGTATACACGTGTAAAATCCTTTTTCTAAAGGTGGCGTAAATTATTATGGAAGGTAGCTTGAGAAATCCTTTTTCTAAAGGTGGCGTAAATCCTTGTTGAAGGTAGCTTGAGAAATCCTTTGTCTAAAGGTGGTGTAAATCCTTGTTGAAGGTTGCTTGAGAAATCCTGTCTAAGGTGGCGTAAATTCTTGTTGAAGGTAGCATGAAATTCCTTAGAAGGTAATTATTTCCTTGAGCGGCTAAGTTGTTAGCCAGGTTGCTTGAGAGGGCCGAGTCGTTTTCTAACGGCTTGAAGGTTTATTTCCTTGAGCAGCTAAGTGAAAGCTAGGATGCTTGAGAGGGCTAAGCGTGTTGTTTAATAGCTTAGAGGTTGTAATCATTTTGATGATTATTGGATTAAGTCCCTTTCTAAGGCGAAATCACCAAGGTTGGTGGACTGGAGTAGCTTCGTTAATAGTGAACCAGGATAAAAATAATTGTGTTCATTTATTTTTATTTACTTGTTAATGTCATTAGTTTAATTCAGCAAAATTGAACGAAATATGAAACCCAATTCAAGCCCCCCTTGCTTGTGTTTCTCAACCTTTAGTAATGCCCCAAACTACTTTCAGGATTACCGACTAATCCCACAAACCAACACGGGTCTTGGATCCCTCTCATCTTGATGTGAAATCGGTGACCACTCTCTGCCCTATTTTGCCTCGAGTGTTACATCCACTCTCTGCCTCTTCGGCCTCGGGTGTTACATGCCCACCAGTTTTCTCTTGATTCGTCCCTGAACCACGTCGTACTTGGAAATGTCTGACTCTAATACCATTTGTAATGCCCTAGACTACTTTCGCGATTACCAACTGACCCCACAAACCAACACGTTTTTTTAGCATTCTTTGACCTCACTCACATGCTTTCTAGGAAATTTCCCAGAAGGTCATCCATCCAAATACTATTCCAAGTCAAGCACGCTTAACTATTGAGTTCTTATTTGGGTGTTACATGCCCAATGATTAGTTCTCGAACCATATCGTACTAGGAAAGGTTTGACGCTGATATCATTTGTAACCCAGACTGCTTTTAGGATTACGATTGACCCACAAACCAACACGGGTCTTTTCAGCATGTTTTGTCCACATACACACACTTTCTGGAAAAATTCCCAGAAGGCCACTCATTCAAATACTTCTCCACGTCAACCACGCTTAACTGCAGAGTTCTTATTTGTTAGGATACCGAAAAGAAGATGCACCGTGTTGGTATAGATAATACCAATCAATCATTATAAGCCTTTCTTCAACCATGCAGTCATATCCCTGCACAACCTCAGGATCTCTCCCATTTCAATGTGAATTTGGCAACCACTCTTCGCACTCTTTGGCCTCGAGTGTTACATCCACTATCCACCCTTTTCGGCCTCGAGTGTTACATGCCCCACTAGTTTCTACTTAGTTCGTCCTCGATCCACATCGTACTGGGAGAGGTGAGACTCTAATACCATTTGTTACACCCCATACTAATTTCAGGATTACTGACTGATCTTGCAAACCAACACGGGTCTTTTCAGCATATTTTGTCCTCACTCACATGCTTTTTCGGGAAACTTCCCAGAATGTCACCCACCAAAAACTTACTCCAAGTCAAACACGTTTAACTATGAAGTTCTTATTTTTAGCCTACCGACAAGAAGATGCATCTTGTTAGTATAGGTAGTACTAATCAATCTTTATAAGCCTTCCTTCAATTATGTCTCTTCCTTACACAACCTCATTATCCCTCTCATTCCGATGTGAATCCGACGACCACCCTCTACCCCCTTTAACCTCGAGTGTTACATCCATTATCCGCCCTCTTCCGTCTCAGGTGTTACATATACAATTTTTTTTACTCCCTCCGTCTCACAATAGGTGTCCTCTTTGAGATTTTCACACTTTTTAAGATAATGATTAATTGTGTTGATTTCAATGATAAAATTAGTTTCATTTACTAAAATAACCTTATTAATAATAGATAGTGGAATAGTTAAATGAATTAAAATGTAATAAATAAGGGTAAGTTAGTGGAAAAAAATAATAAATATCACATTGGTATTCTAAAGGGACAAATAATTTGAGACAAATAAAAATAAGAAAGAGGACACCTATTGTGAGACGGAGGGAGTAAATATTAGTATAACATGACACATTGTTATAATTGAATAGTACATGTTTCATGCTTTTTTTTACACTATATGTTTATTAGTTGATAGTTACTACAATATTTTATTATTCAATTTAAAAACATTCTATATAGCATTTATTCAACGTGCATATATATATATATATATATATATATATATATATATATATATATATATATATATATATATATATATATATATATATATATATATATATATATATATATATATATATATATATATATATATATATATGATAAGTTAAATTTAGCCATTTAAATAAATAAATAATTGACGATTTAATTAAGTGGGCTAAATTTACTCGAAAGAAAAAGTAGGCCAAAATTTACAAAATTTAATAAAAATTTGGAATTAATAAATATTTAATCTAGAGACAGTCTGGAATTTTATACACGTATATCTAATAATATTTTAAAATGTCATTTTGTTATATTTATTTTGAAATATATTTTTAATTACTTATATGGTTGGATGGATGTATAATTTTTTTAAGATATTAAATTTAAATTGAATTTTTTTTCCACTCATTTTTGGGTGAGGTTGTTACATAAAACGTTGTGTGAAGAATAAGCAAAAATAAAAGGTAGAATTGAACTAATAATGACTCATGCAATTTATTGTCAAAGTACATGAATGAGGATTAAAAGGTGCATTCATTAATGAAAATGAAAACAAAAATGTTATTTGAATTGAGTTTTTTTTTTAGATTTATATAGTATTTTATATTTTTGTTTAAAAGAAAGTTTAAAGATTTTTTTTTAAATTCAAATAAAAATTTGGTATAAATAATTTTTTACACAATTTTTTTTATAAATTTCAGGATTTTGTTATGAACTTTTTTGGACGAGCAAATCCAACAATACAAGAAATAAGAACGCGTTGCAATATATTTTTTAATTTGAGTTTATGTTTTAATCAAAATAATAAAATAAATAACACGAGAATAAGACATAAAATAAACGAGTTATAACATATATATTTGCAATTAAAAAACAAAGAATAACAATCACACTACAAAACAAAACGAAAAAGAAAGAAAATAAAAGAAAAGAAAAAACGTACCAATTCTCTTAAACTTTATTTCGTTAGTTTCTTGCTTTACCGAATTTTTGTGTCCTTTTTCAAAATAAAAGCTCCTCTTTATACTGGTAAAATAGATATAGACAAATAAAATATCAATTTATTTTATTTTATTTTTTACTACAATTTTCTTCAATTAAAAAATCAATTATATATTCAAACATGATAACAAATCAAATAAAAGAAAATTAATAAAGAGTCAATCAAATTTAATTAAAAAAATCTTCCGACAAAAGTATTTAAAAATAACTCATAGTAAAATAGATATCTCAAACTTTGGTTAATTATTTTCATTTTATTTGAGATCAATCAAAATCAAATCAAATAATTAATTGATTTTGTAATTTCAATTGGCCCATTAGTGAAATAGTTATCTCAAATTTTAACTAATTACTTTTATTTTATTTCTAATTATGATATTTTATTATTTTGTTAAGAATAAAAAGTATTCTATGGCAGATTTGATAATAATTATAAAAAAAAAAAACCTCTCTTAGTGCTCCAGCATTTTCCGGATACGAGCTTCGTATCTCCGGCGAACTGGTTTCCTAGGGTTCAAGGTGTGGTGTAGTTTTGGGGTCTTCCAGGATGGTTTAAACTCCTAGGTTTCGAACTAGGGACCTATCGGGAAGGCGGCGAAAAGTGTATCAGGTGGATATGGGTCAAGGGAGAGGGAGGCCAAAGAGAAACAAGGTTCCATCGCCATCGACGTTAACTACAATCTTGCAACAAAGTGTTCTAAAGGAGGATTCTGAGAGAGGATCTATTGTAGGAACTGAATCCAACTCAGGGAAGAGCTGCGATGAAAAGAAGGTGCCAAATGGAACCCCTAAGACGCCGGTGATGGCGAATGAGGAAGAAGAAGTTAAAGATAAGAGTGAGGAACCACCACTAAAGCTCTGGGTGGACATAATCAGTGGTAATCGAAACCCTTCCAATGGAGCTATTATTGAGTTCATTGCACCTGTTAGTTCTATTACTGGTGTGATTGAGGGGGAGTGAGAGGTGTCTCATATCTAAGAGTGTCTTAGGTAGAAGTGTCATTGGGTAGTGATTAAGTGAGTAGATTATCAACTTGTGTGTTGATTGTGAAGTCTATGAATTGATACTACTAATAGTGAATTTCCTCACTGGCTTGGTAGCCCCCAGACATAGGTTGTTAGACCGAACTGGGTGAACAATCCTTTGTGTTGTTTACTGATTTTATCTGTTACTATTATTTCCTTGTTCATACAACAGATATTGATGTTGTGACATCTCACTTGACATCACATATTTGATACCAGAATTCCAATTGGTATCAGAGCAGGTCATCCTGCTCTGCATCTGGGTGAGATATAGGGCTATTACTTTCTGGTGAAATGGACAAGGAGAGTAGTGGATTTGTGAATAGACCCTCTATTCTAGATGGATCAAATTATGACTATTGGAAACCTCGCATGGTTGCCTTTTTGAAGTCTTTAGACAGCAGGGTTTGGAAGGCTGTTTTGACAGGATGGAAACACCCTGTCATTATGGGAAAAGATGGTGTGTCAAAGCTGAAACCTGAAGAGGAGTGGACTAAGGAAGAAGATGAACTTGCTCTTGGGAATTCTAAGGCCTTGAATGCCTTATTTAATGGTATTGACAAGAACATTTTCAGGCTGGTCAATACATGTGAAGTGGCTAAGGAGGCTTGGGATATCCTGAAAATAACTCATGAAGGAACTTCCAAGGTCAAGATGTCAAGACTTCAGCTGCTAACAACAAAGTTTGAAAGTTTGAGGATGAAAGATGAAGAGACCATTCATGACTTCCACATGAATATACTTGAACTGTCAAATGCTTCTAGTGCCCTAGGAGAGAGGATGTCTGATGAGAAACTGGTAAGAAAAATTCTCAGATCTCTCCCCAAGAGATTTGATATGAATGTGACTGCTATAGAGGAAGCTCAAGACATTAGCCAGATGAGGGTAGATGAATTGATTAGCTCCCTTCAGACATTTGAATTAGGGTTGAATGACAGATCAGAAAAGAAGGCCAAAAGTATAACACTGGTGTCTAGTACTGAAGATGAAAAGAAAGAATGTGGTCCTGAAACTCAGGAGGAGCTATCCAATGCCATTGTTCTATTGGGAAGACAGTTTAATAAGGTTTTGAAAAGGATGGACAGGACCTATAAACCTAATGTCAAGAACATCACATCTGACACCAACAAGTCAGGTGATCAGATGAAGAAAACTAGAGCTGAGGAGAAGTCTAGTGATGATAAAGGAATCCAATGTTATGGATGTGAAGGTTATGGTCACATCAGAGCTGAATGCCCTACATATCTTAAGAAGCAGAAAAAGGGTTTGTCTGTCACTTGGTCTGATGAAGATTCTGATAGTGAACCTGAAGATGAATCTGCCAAGCTTGTTAGAGCAATGGTTGGAATATGTGATTCTGATGATGATTCTAGTAATGGAGAGATTACATATGATGATCTAACTGCCTCTTACAGAGAGCAATGCACTAAAAATGAAGAATTATGCTTGCAAGGAGAGAAGCAGAAGAAGATGATTGCTCAACTAAAGGTTGAAAAGACAGAGCATTTGAAAACTATTTCCAAGCTGGAAGATGAAGTCTCTGCGCTGAATTCTAAACTTGAGTCTATGTCCAAATCTATCAGAATGCTGAATAGTGGAACTGATGTTCTAGACAACATTCTTAATGCTGGAAAAGCTGGTGGAGACAAAAGTGGTTTGGGTTTCAACAATGGATCAACTTCAGATAATGTTATTTCTAGTTCCAAGCCAGTGATGTTAAAACAGGTGTTTAAACATCCTGACAGGACTCCCTCTAGGAAGAAATTCAGGCGCTGGAGATGTCATCATTGTGGGGGTTTTGGACATATAAAGGCTTACTGTTATAAGCTACATGGGTATCCTAAGAGTACTCCTAATTGTGCACCCAGACAGGGCATTCATAAAGGTATTCAAGTCATCAGGCAAAAGAAGCAATGGGTCTCCAAAACTAATGTTGTTAGCTTGATAGCTCATACTTCTCTTAGAGTCTCCACTAAGGAAGACTGGTACTTTGACAGTGGCTATTCAAGACACATGACAGGAGTGAAGAACTTGCTGGTGGATGTTAAACTTCATTCTTTTGGCCATGTGACTTTTGGTGATGGTGTTAAAGGAGAAATTAAAGGTATGGGAAAGCTGAATTGTGTAGGTGCTCCTAGGTTAGATGATGTTCTGCTGGTCAAAGGGTTGACAACCAACTTAATCAGTATTAGTCAACTATGTGATCAAGGACTCATAGTTAATTTTACAAACACTGAATGCATTGTCACTAATGAGAAAGGTGAAGTCATCATGAAGGGTGCTAGGTCTAAGGACAACTGTTACTTATGGGTGTCACAGGACTCAAGTCCCTCCACATGTGTTCTTGCAAAAGAAGATGAAGTCAAAGTCTGGCATCAAAAGTTGGTACATTTACATCTGAAGGGAATGAAGAGAATCATATCCACAGAAGCAGTAAGAGGAATCCCTAAGCTCAAAATTGAAGAGGGAAGAGTCTGTGGAGATTGTCAGATAGGGAAACAAACTAAGATGTCACATCCAAAACTTCAACAATTCACTACTTCTAAAGTTTTGGAACTTCTTCATATGGACTTAATGGGGCCTATGCAGGTGGAAAGTCTAGGTGGGAAGAAATATGCTTATGTTGTTGTAGATGACTATTCCAGGTACACTTGGGTGAACTTCATCAAAGACAAAACAGAAGTGTTTGATGTGTTTAAAGATCTATGTCAAAGACTCCATAGAGAAAAGGAGAGCAATGTCATCAGAATAAGAAGTGATCATGGGAGAGAGTTTGAAAATAGCAAGTTTGCTGAGTTTTGTTCTGCTGAAGGCATCAGTCATGAGTTTTCTTCACCCATTACCCCTCAGCAAAATGGAGTAGTTGAAAGGAAGAACATAACCATTCAAGAATCTGCTAGGGCAATGATTCATGCCAAAAAGCTTCCTTACCATTTCTTGGCTGAAGCTATGAATACTTCCTGTTACATTCATAACAAAGTGACTTTGAAAAGAGGTACTTCAGCTACCCTGTATGAACTATGGAAGGGAAGAAAACCAAGTATGAAGTACTTTCATGTATTTGGTAGTAAGTGTTATATCCTGACAGATCCTGAACAAAGGAGAAAAATGGATCCAAAAAGTGATGAGGGAATCTTTCTGGGATACTCTACAAACAGCAGAGCTTATAGGGTATTCAATTCCAGAACCAAAGTCATGATGGAATCTATAAATGTGGTTGTTGATGACAATGGAATAAAGAAAGATGCTGATGTCTTAGATGATGTTGGAACATTTTTTGATGATGTATCAACAGAAGCTGAAGACAGAAGTGTAAATCCCAGTCCTGTTGCTGCTGAACCTGATCCTGAACAATCTAACAAGGAACCATCTATCAGAGTGCATAAGGACCATCCAAAAGAGCTTATCATAGGTGATCCAAACTCAGGAGTTACCACTAGGTCAAGAGAAGTTGTGTCAAACTCTTGCTTTGTATCCAAAATTGAGCCCAAGAATGTTAAAGAAGCCTTGAAGGATGAATTTTGGATTAATGCCATGCAAGAGGAGCTTAGTCAGTTCAAAAGGAATGAAGTGTGGGATCTTGTACCAAGGCCTGATGGGATAAATGTGATTGGCACCAAGTGGGTTTACAAGAATAAATCTGATGAACAAGGAGTGGTCACCAGAAATAAGGCTAGACTGGTTGCCCAAGGTTACACTCAGGTAGAGGGGATTGATTTTGATGAGACTTTTGCTCCTGTGGTCAGACTGGAATCTATCAGGTTACTTTTAGGTGTGGCTTGTAATCTCAAGTTTAAGCTATTTCAGATGGATGTGAAGAGTGCTTTCTTGAATGGGTACTTGAATGAAGAGGTTTATGTAGATCAACCAAAAGGGTTTATTGATCCAACATTTCCTAACCATGTCTACAAACTAAGGAAAGCTCTCTATGGGTTGAAGCAAGCACCAAGAGCTTGGTATGACAGGCTTACTGAATTCTTGGCTATGAATGGTTACAGGAAAGGGGGAATTGACAAGACCTTGTTTGTCAAAGAGGGAGGAGGAAAACTGATGATAGCTCAAATATATGTTGATGACATAGTATTTGGTGGGATGTCAGATGCAATGGTTAAACATTTTGTGAAGTAGATGCAGTCTGAGTTTGAGATAGTCTTGTTGGTGAACTCAGCTATTTTCTGGGTCTGCAAGTTAGACAAATGGAAGACTCCATATTTATCTCTCAGGGCAAGTATGCAAAGAACATAGTCAAGAAGTTTGGTCTGGAGAATGCTAATCACAAGAGGACACCTACCCCTACTCACCTGAAGCTGTCCAAGGATGAACATGGAGTGAGTGTGGATCAAAGCTTATACAGAAGCATGATTGGAAGCTTGCTGTATCTCAGAACTAGCAGACCTGATATCTCCTTTGCTGTAGGAGTTTGTGCTAGATATCAATCTGAACCTAAAGTGAGCCACATGAATCAAGTGAAGAGAATTCTGAAATATGTGAATGGTACGAGTGACTATGGCATACTATACAGTCATGGAACAGGCACTGAATTGAGTGGTTATTGTGATGATGATTGGGCAGGAAGTGCAGATGATAGAAAAAGTATTTCAGGAGGATGTTTCTTCTTAGGGAACAATCTTATCTCATGGTTTAGCAAGAAGCAAAACTGTCTCTCTCTCTCTACTGCTGAGGCTGAGTACATAGCAGCAGGAAGTAGTTGTTCACAACTGGTTTGGATGAAGCAAATGTTAACTGAATACAATGTCAAGCAAGATGTCATGACATTGTATTGTGATAATATGAGTGCTATCAACATCTCCAAGAACCCAATTCAACATAGCAGGACTAAGCATATTGATATACGTCATCACTTTATATGAGATCTGGTTGAAGATAAAGTGGTTGCTTTGGAACATGTTGCTACTGAAATGCAATTAGCTGATATTTTTACTAAGGCCTTAGATGCAAATCAATTTGAAAATTTAAGAAGCAAATTAGGAATTTGCATATATGAGGATTAGTGGATCGTTTGTTGGTCTGCAGGAGTATGGTGTGTTTGGTGCAGTTGTTTTATGTGTGTGAGCTTATCTAGTTGGTGAAATTGACAAAATAAGAATGCTTGGAAGCAAACAAGAACAATTTTTTTTGAAGTACTCAACATTACATTTTTGTTAAAATAGAAACTACAAGCAAAGAGGTGTATTATTTGGACTCAGCTACTCATTCCAACCACCTGAGTTAATGAAATTAACCCAGTCCTCATCTGCTTCATCATCAGAAGCATGTAGTAGCACTGGAGGTTTCTTGATGGGCTTCATCCTTATTTCTATTTTTTTCCTGTTCTTGGTGCTCCTGTAGAGGATCCTGCTGTTGTCAATTCTTTGGACTTCATCTCATTCGGTTTGGAGGTCTTGTTTTTCTGGTCTTGCTTCAATTGACCCTTGTGTGTTTAAACTGTTCTAGAGGACTGGCTCATGTTTCCTTCCTTGTTTGGATGTCTACACAAGCATTTTGGCGTGGGTTTTATAATTCAAATAAAAGTCATTGTTTGTATCGCCTGGTCAAAGTTGTTTGGTGTCTGTGCACTTCTCTTTGTTGAGTAATGTGTCACTTTTTCCCAGCTGTGGTTCAACATTCTTTCTTGGTAATTTTTTGGAACTTGGAGTTTGACCATGTTTGACAAAGTGTCAGAACATTATGCTTGCTTCTATGTTCAGAGTTTGTCCAATTATGGCTAAAAAGGGGGAGAGTAGAGTTTTTTTGAGTATTTTTCTTTGTTGCTGGTTTGGTTGCTGCTGGTCCCTTGATTTAAGGGGGAGTTTTGTTTGTTGTGCAGCTGGTTTTCTTGGTTGTTTTTTTTCAGAATTTGTTAGATTGGTTTGTTTGAGGTGTGTTTCTGCTGTTGGTATCTCTGATGTGTGCTGATATTGTTTTAGCCAAAATTAGCCAAAGGGGGAGATTGTTAGTTCTATTATTGGCTGCAATTTTGGTAAAACAATGTGTTGGTTCAAGATGTCATGTCTGATGTCTTAACTTGTGTTGCTAACATTCTGCTTGTGGTTTTGTTACTTAGTGTTGCAGGTCTGTGTTCTGATGTCAAACATGATGTCTTAACATCTTTTAACAGAACATCAGGTTCAGTCTGTTATGTTAGGGATGCGCTTTATTTGCTGTATCTTGAGGATTGTCTGAGAGATTGCAGGCGAGATTCTTGAAGGAGATTTCATCTGATGCAATCATTTGTGGAGTATATATTGTTACTGTTTTAGGGCGAAAAGATTTGAAGAAAAAATCAGTTTTAATTGTGAATCAAATCTGAGATTTTCAAGGAGTCCAAGCCCAAGAATAAGTTTCTATTTAAAGTAGCCTCAACCCTACTTGGACGTGACGAAGATAAGAGATTGTGTACTGAGTGTCAAGTATTAGGGTTTGTGTTTTCGTCTGTGTATTGTGAGCCATTCATTCATCTATTTTGATGTTTGAATTGGACTGATTTAATTGAGTTATAATTTGTCCACTCTAAGCTTTTAAGCACGAGTGTATTGTTCTTGATTGAAGCTTTTAAGCAAGATCAAGTATTGTCCTTGAAGTGTGTCTTCTATTCTTATTATTGTTAGTTGTTATCACTGGTGTGATTGAGGGGGAGTGAGAGGTGTCTCATATCTAAGAGTGTCTTAGGTAAAAGTGTCATTGGGTAGTGATTAAGTGAGTAGATTATCAACTTGTGTGTTGATTGTGAAGTCTATGAATTGATACTACTAATAGTGAATTTCCTCCCTGGCTTGGTAGCCCCCAGACGTAGGTTGTTAGACTGAACTGGGTGAACAATCCTTTGTGTTGTTTACTGCTTTTATCTGTTACTATTATTGCCTTGTTCATACAACAGATATTGATGTTGTGACATCTCACTTGACATCACATATCTGATACCAGAATTCCAGCACCCAATATAGTGGAAGGTGAAATGCAAGTGGAAATTGAAGAGATCGACATTGAATCTGAGGTAAAATTTTGGGACTCTACTCTGATTATGTATGTAATAGGTAAAGATCTTAGCATGAATGCTGTTAAGCAATATATGATGAAATTTTCGAACTTTGTTACCCTACCTGATCTGTATTATCATGAGGAGGGATATTTTCTATTGAAGTTCAAAACTCACAAAGATAAAGATATGGTAGTTATGAGGGGGCCTTATATGATTTAGAATATGCCCATGGTGTTAAAAGATTGGCACCCTTCTTTTGATTTTAAGAGAGATATGTTGCGTACTTTGCCTGTGTGGGTGAAACTTCCAAACCTCCTTCTTCACCTTTGGGGGCCTAGGAGCTTGGGAAAGATTGGAAGTGCCTTGGGAGTGCCCCTATTTACGGATAAATGTACTGCTAATAAATTGAGGGTGTCTTATGCTAGGATACTAGTTGAAATAGATATCACTCAAAAGCCGAAGGATTACATTGTTATTAGGGATTTGGAGGGGAACAAAAGGAAATAAACAGTTGAATATGAGTGGAAGCCCACCTTCTGTGAAATCTGCCAAAAAGTGGGTCATCAGTGTAAGACCAAGAACAAAAAACAATGGCACCAAAAGGCCCAACCAGAAGAGAAAAAGAAAGAAGAGATAGGGGAGACTAGTAGAGTGCAGGAAAATCTGAGTCATGACAACATTGTGCAGCAAGATGTGTCTCAAGAGATGGTGTCCAATGACCAAGATAATTCTGTTTTGGAGAATGCCAAGAATAGTTCAAGGAATAAAGGTAAAGCTGCTATGACCTTAATCAACCAAGAAGAAATTAGATGCCAGAACAGGTTTGAGGCCTTAAGGATTGGAAATCCTGAAGGGCAACAGCCTGATATAACATGACTATTTCTTGGAATGTCAGGGGGGTGAATAATTCAGGAAAATGCCATGAGGTTGTCTCCCGCCCCAATCATATGGATCCTGATATTGCTATTCTTGTTGAGACCCGTGTGAAAGTGCAACACTCCATGAAGATAAAGAGTAAATTTGGTAGAAAGTGGAACCTAATTGAAACTACTCCAAGCATCCCAATGGCAGAGTATGGATTCTTTGGAATGACAACAAAGTGAAAATTAGAGTAGTCTGTATTGAGTCCCAATTTATCCACTGTCAGGTGACTAATAATGGTGACAACAAAAGTTGGTGGTTAACTGCCATTTATGCCTCTAACTTCCTTGAGCAGTTGCAGGGCACTGTTGTTGGTCCTTGGTGCTTAATTAGAGACTATAATAATGTGTTGGCTGTTCAAGACAAAATTGGTGGGAATATGGTTAGTGAGAAGGAGTTCAAAGATCTGGCCTTAATGATGGATCAGATTGGTTTATTTGAAAAAGAGAGTTTTGGTGATCATTTCACTTGGTGTAATAATCAAAGAAATGGCCTAATATTCTCTAGAATTGATAGATTTCTTGGGAACCTGGAGAGGATGCAGGAGAATATTAATTCCAAGCTCACAATTTTGAATCAAGGGGTATCAGACCACTCCTTTCTATGCCTACAACCTGATAAACCTCATAAGCTCATTAGAGCTCCCTTCAAGTTCCAAAATGTGATCACTAGCAGGGCTGATTTTGGATCTGCAGTGAAGCAAAGCTGGAAGATTCCCTTGGAGGGTAGCCCAATGTTTGTGGTCTGGAAAAAGCTCCATAGACTACAGCCTGTTATGAGAGCTCTGTCTAAAGATTTTAAGGCCATTAATGTCCAACTTTGTAAAGCTAGGGAAGATCTTGCTAGGGCTCAAGATTACTTACTTCAGCATAAGATGGAGATCCAGGCTATTGATAATGTTAAGACTTATACCTCTGAAGTTCCTAGGCTTAGCTACCTTGAGGAGAAGATGATGCAGCAAAAAGCCAAAGTGGAGTGGATCAAACTTGGAGACGGTAACAATAATTTTTTCCATGCAACATTAAAAAGCAGACACTGACATAACTATCTTGATTCCATACAGGGTCCTTATGGTAATGTGCTTCTAAATCATGATGATATAGAGCAGGAGATTCTTAGATACTACAAGGAGTTGCTTGGTTCAGCCAAAGAGTCCATGTCTAGTATTGACATTCTTGCTTTGAGAAAGGGTCCCCAGCTGAACTTGGAGCAAAAAATGAGCTTGATTTCTCCAATCACTGATGAGGAGATTATGAAGAGTCTTAATAGTATGAGTGATATGTCTGCCCCTGGCATAGATGGGTTCAATGCTAAATTTTTCAAATGCTCTTGGGAGATAGTTAAAGATGACATTAAGAAGGCTATTAAGCAGTTTTTTGAAAAGGGCAAGTTGTATAAGGCAGTTAATTGTACCTTAATTACCCTCATTCCTAACTCTAATGATGCTGCCAAGGTGAAGGATTATAGACCTATCTCTTATTGTACTGTGTTATATAAACTAATCTCCAAGATAAAGGCTACCAGGTTGGGGAAAGTTTTACCTAGTATCATCCATAGTAGCCAAGCTACTTTTGTATCAGGCAAGAAAATTCATGATCACATTCTTTTGGCCTATGAGCTTATTAGAGGTTATAACATGAAGAGTGGAGCTCCCAAGTGTTTCCTTCAAATGGACCTTCAGAAAGCTTATGACACTATTGAGTGACAAGCTTTGGAGTCCATTATGAAAGAGCTCAACTTCCCTCAGTTGTTTATCAATTAGATTATGGTGACTGTGAAAACTGTTTCTTACAGATTTTGTCTGAATGGATCCTTCTCCCAAGTTGTGGAAGCCAAGAGATGCCTTAGATAAGGGGATCCTCTATCTCCCTTGCTCTTTGTGCTTATCATGGAATACCTTCATAGGATCCTTCAAAGTCTGCAAGATAATCCTAACTTCAATTTTCACTCTAAATGTGAAAATCTCAACATTATAAATCTCAGCTTTGCTGATGGTTTGTTATTGTTTTCCAGGGGTGATCCCATGTCCATTGAGCTGTTGATGCTGAAGTTTGTTGTCTTTTCTAAGTCCATTGGCCTAAGTGTAAATCCAGAGAAATGCAAGGTGTATTTTGGAAATGTGGGTGAGAGTGATAGGAACAGGATTCATGGTATCACTAAGTTTGTTGAAGGACAATTGCCTTTTAGATACTTGGGAATTCCATTATCTAGCAAAAAAACTTAATGTTTCTCATTATCTTCCTTTGGTTGATAGGATCCTGGCCAGAATAAAGCACTGGAGTTCTAGATTATTATCCATGGCTGGTAGAAGACAATTTATAAATAGTGTTTTGTTTGCTTTATCCAATTTTTGGTTGCAATGTCTCCTTTTGCCTAAGAAGGTGATTGAAATGATCAATTCTGCTTGTAGGTCGTTTCTCTGGTCTGGTACTGATAAGGTTACCAGAAAGTCTCCTATTGCTTGGAAGAAGGTCTGTACATCTAAAAAGCAGGGTGGGATAAACATTATAGAGTTGAGTAATTGGAACAAGGCTTGCCTAGCCAAGCTGTTGTGGAATATCAGTAAAAAAGAGGATAGTCTTTGGATTAGGTGGCTTCATTGCTACTATATTAAAGACCAAGATTGTATGACTATGGACATAAAGGGTAGTACTTCGTGGATCCTAAAATCCATTCTCAATTTGAGGCCTATAGTCTTGAGTTTGAATCACTGGAATAAAAGTTTACAGACTGGTAGTATTAGAACAGGCAGCTTGTATGCAGACTTGAACAACTCTAATCAGAATGTGGAATGGAGGTCCATTTTTTTCAACAATCAAGCTAGGCCTAGATCTCTTTTCACTCGCTGGCTTACATGTCATAATAGGATGGCTACTAAAGACAGACTTAGAAGATTTGGTATGATTGATGATGACAGGTGTTGTTTTTGTAGTGAGATTGAAAATGTCAATCACCTGTTTTTCCATTGCAATGCTGTTAGAGACATATGGATCAAAGTGCTTGAGTGGTTGGACATTAGGCACAACCCTGAGAGTTGGGAGACTGAAATTAAATGGATTATAGTGAAAGCTAAAGCCAAGGCGCCTAGACTTCAAATGTTAAAGTGTGCAGTGGCTGAGACCATTTATGAAATATGGAGATTTAGATGTAATGTGTGTTTTGGTAGGATCCTTAATTGGCAGCAGGTTGGCTCCACCATTGTTGATGTAATTATCAATAGGTGTTGGATGAACAAGAAATTTAGGAAAACCATAGGTAGATTATTGTTACCTTAGGTTTGTTTTGGTCTTAGTCTTTTGGTTGGCTGGATTTTTTGTGATCGCCTCGTGTGTAATTGTTTTTTGGTTTAATAAAGTTGTTTTATTCCAAAAAAAAAAGTATTCTATGGTGGAATTGAATTGTGTTTGATTGATGATAATATTAGAATCCGGTGATGCTAATTTTTGAGTGATGTGGGGGTGGACCTGCAAGATAACACTTCAACGTTTAAGGAAGTTATAGAGTCCAAAACGAAGGAAGTGAAATTATAAAATTAGAAAGTGTACCTTTTTTTTATATAAAGGTTAATATATTAAAAAGAAGATTGATACACAAAAAGGTGATGGACTATACTAAAACCCACTCAAAAGTAGCGAAACCTATAAAAAGGCACACATATCTTATTTTTTACATAGTCCTTTCTAATGTCAATAGATATATGTCATACCCCAACTTTGTCCAGGTATTTTCAACTTTCATACATCCAACTTTATTTTGTTTTACTTATAATAAAATTAGGTTTTACAGACATATCAGTTGAATCAAATTTCAATTACATGTAAAATTAGCGGGCAAAAAATTTTGAGATTGGGCTTGCAGTTGTCTATTTTATTGATCTATGGTTCGCGTAGTTTAACCCGGCGTGCTCGTTTAATTTTTTGATCCCATTTACGTTCGCATTTTGATCATCCTGAACCTTTTCAATCAAACACTTTTTACTGCAAAATTTGATTTTTATCTGTCTATTTTACGCAAGTATATTTCGCGTAGTTTATTTTAATGCATGCATTTTATTTTTTTGCGCATTTTTTGTGTCTGATTTTATTCATTTTAATTCCTTTTATTTTTATTTTTTTTATCATAATGTCAAGAAAAAATAATTAGAAGTAAATAAATAGATAGTTTGATTTTATATTTTATTTAAAAACATTTGAATTTTATTTATTTATTTTTTAAAACATTTAAAATACTAAGAGGGTATATTTTGCATTGCATTTACATGACACCCTAACACCATGATATAAATAGAACATTAGGGACCAATCAAAGGGGGAAACGACAACCTCTTTAATTCTCAGATGTCTCTATTTCTTAGTTGAGGACAAATCTCTTCAAGACTCATACTGGGGCAATCAACCTCAAGATCACAAAAATCCAACCATTCCAAGAGTCGGTTAATCAAGAGCAGATTGCTCCACGACTCGAAATTCTGGGGCAAGCCATATTATGGTACGACTGCTTCCAAACCCCTTTCGAGAAAAACTCCTTCAAAGGCCTAATAAACTGGGGAAGATGAGCTACAAAGGGGCAAGTCCTCTTCATACTTTCAAGCTGCTCAAGTAAAACCTGTCGTACATCAGCGACCATCAAGTTCGAAACAAGTGTCGGGAAATCATGCTACACCCCATCCTATATAACCTTTACCTGTTGGCAGACAAGAAGTCTTGCTGCAAAAGAGCTCTTCTTTCCATTACCCATCATAGGGGCACTTTGGAAACCTTCAAGCTATTGCATAAATTATCCTCATACATTAGTCATGTCACTTCGCTCTATCATCAAGTCATGCATCTCAATCATCGGGCATACCCTATAACATGAATCTGACATCATCAAAAAGCCTTGTAACACAAGATCTGACATTCAAAGCCCAACCTTCAGGGACACAACCTATAATTTACATATTACACGCATCAATCACTCATCATTTCCTGCATCATCGTATACCATATGCCAAAAAAATCAATATCATATCATGAATAAATCGTGAGTGCGCTTACCATCTTTCCTACAAGTTAGTTCCCATCTAATAACCTATTTTGAAGTCAGTTCCCATCTGTCAGCTTTTAATAATCAATTCACGTCTAGTAACCTATTTTGAAGTCAATTTTCATCTGGCAGTTTAAATAACCAATTTCCGTCTGGTAGCTTATTTTGAAGTCAATTCTCGTATGAAAAAAAAACATTTCTCGTATGGAAATGTAATCTTTTTGACTAGTTCCCATATGGTAGACTATTTTAAAGTCAGTTCTCGTTTGGCAATTTAATCTTTTTCACCCGTTCTCGTCAGGTAGACTATCTGAAAGTCAGTTCCCGTGTGACAAACCAAAAACAAAACACTAGTTTCTGCCTGGAAACTTAATCTTTTTCACCAATTCCCGTCTTGGTGACAAAAAAATCGTGCCCTGCAAAAATCTAATTGTGAGGGCAAGGTTCCTTAGTCCGTTGTTTTAATGATGTCAAAACTAGTAATATCTCGTACTCGTGTACTTTGGACGGTATCATCGTGTCTTAGATTGCATTCATTCTTTAATATGCATATAATAATCCACATATGTGTGTCTATGCATATAGGATCATCCCATATATGAAAATTGTGCCTTGAATCATTTTGGATACCTTAGGTCAACCTATACAAGGCTTTAGGTCGACTCAAAAACTTACAAAATGTGTTTGTAGCATTCTGGTGTCTTTGCATTGACTCACAGATATGTGGAGGTCGACGCATGATGTTGGATAAATCAATTGTTGCGCTCGGGTGTCCTTTCGTCGACCCACAAATGTGTGGAGGTCGACACATACTGTAAGAAAAACAATATTCTGCTCTCGGGTGCCCTTACGTCGACGCATGGCTTGGTTTAGGTCGACGCATGACTTGAATTTTTGCCCAGATTTGCATTCTGGAGTGTTCAGATCGACTCACAGAGTGCTGAGGTTGACCTCTCACTCACTTAAGCACATTTTTCTAATTCTTTGTGTTTCAAAAAGCTGTTAATTCAGTTATGTGGTCTTTGTCTCATATATATTCATATTCATCATCTTTTGTATGAACTAACAAGAAAATTGAAAATATACACTGCATTTGCTCATCATCTTCATTCTCACACTTGCATTCTTCAACAATTACACATAATCATTTTTGTTGAGCTGTGCATTGTTGAGGTGATAACGTCCAAACGTAGGATTTGTGTATCTAGTTTAGGTTGAGATTTCAGTGGGATTTTCTTGAATAAAACCTTTAGGGTTTGGTCCTCTAAGATCTTGAGGGATTTGAGGGTTTTTGTACAAATCTTTGCTTCACAGATTCAGCCGAGTGAAAGGCTTGAAGAACGAGGGGTTCGTTTAAGCAAGTAGCGCTAACCGGAGGATTGTGTCAAAAGATTTGGGGGCGTACGTCTTGCGATCTAAATCAGCTGAGCGAAAGACTTGAAGATTCAAGTGAGTAGTGGTAGCCGGAGGTTTGTTCGAAGCGTTTGATGTACTTGATTCGGCTTGAATTAAGGGGAGAGAAGTGGATAGTATCAACTTCAATATTTAGGCTTGAGTGTGTGGTGACTATAACTTCTCTTGTACAAAACTTTGCAACTTGATAATACATATCTCAATTCTAGTTTTAGAATTGGGGACAGATTTACCCGAAGTGAGGACGAAAGGGGAACTGCCTAAACAAATTGGGTGTCGTTCTCTCTTTCTTTATCTCTTTAATTTGTGTTGTTAACTTTTGTGTGATATCAATTGTTCGATAAATTTCCACTGTTGTGTAGTGCTGAAATTCTGTTTTGAAAACTCATTACAATCACTTGGATTGTAATTATAAAAAATTCTGCACTATTATTTCATAGGAAATTCAACTTAGGGTGTTGTGCACACCAAGTGTTCGACGTATTGATCGTACACAAACTGTTTGTGAAATTGTCAATTTAATTTTACATTCTATAATTCACTGGAAACCGATTAATACAAAGTGATAACTAGTTGTATTGGTTAATTGGTAACGTATTGATTCGTTTTCTCATTGATTTTATTCCATTCGATTTTGCATATCTGATCTTACCAATAACGGTTTGTTTAGACGATTTAAAATCCACGTCCACTTCCGCACATTTTTAAAAATAATTTTAAGCGCCGATTGTTGTTAAAAATTAGTGATTTATTCAACCCCCTTCTAGATCATTGCCATCATCTAACAAGTGGTATCACAAGTGCCGATTCATCTAATGCTTCACATATAACTTTTTAGAAAATGGCTAACGAACCAAAAGGGGCATATAATAGAGCACCAGTTTTTAACGGTGAAAACTACGGTTATTGGAAAGATTGTATGCGCGTGCATATCAATTCTATTGATAGAAAGGTATGAAACGCTATACAAAATGGACCTATTGAAATAACTATGACCAATGCGGATAACGTTGTTGTGCCTAAGCCAGAAGCACAATGGAACGAAGAAGATGAGAACAAGTATAATTACGATCGGAAAGCTAAAAATATTCTCATATCCTCTTTAGGAGTTGATGAATATTATAGAGTTTCCCATTATACTACTGCTAAGACTATGTGGGATGCATTACAAGTTGCCCATGAGGGAACTAATGATGTCAAACTAGCTCGAATCAACACTTTGACACAAGAGTTTGATCTCTTTCACATGAAGCATGGTGAAACCATTGCTGAAGTACAAAAGAGATTTACTCATCTAATCAATCGGCTAAACTCACTTGGTAGGCCTGTTTCCAATGATGTTGCTACTAATAAAATTTTGAGATGTCTTACTAGGGAATGACAACTTAAGGTAACGGCCATAAAGGAAGCTAATGACCTTATGACTTTGGACATCAAAACTTTATTTGGCAAGCTTGAGGAACATGAGCAAGTGCTCATTAGTCTCGACCAATACGAGAAAAAGGAAAAGAAAGAGAAGTCGAAAGACACAGACAAGAATTCTATAGCTCTAAAGGCTTCTAGCTCAAAGTCCTCCGCAAAAGAGCTAAGTGATAGTGAATCAAGTGATGATGATAAATATACGAATGAAGATATGGGGCTGTTCGTGAGACGATATAATCAATACATAAGGAAAAATGAAATTCAACATTCGGACAAGAATCTCATCAACTTTCGACGACAAATAAAGTCCTCTAAGCATGAAGGAAACAAGAGTAGTAAATCAAAAGGTTCATGCTACAATTGTGGAAAGGTCGGTCATTATAAGCCGGATTGTCCATTGATGAAGAAAGACAAGGGAAAATAAAAGAATCGTCAACAAAAGAAAACGAGCAAACCTAAAAGGGCATACATTGCTTGGGAAAGTGATAGTGAGTCATTTAGTGAGGATAGCTCAAGTGATGATGACGAATCCGTCAACCTTTGTCTCTCCGCTCATCAAAAGAAGAAGAAGAAGAAGGTAAGACATTCTAAGTATGAACACTCTAATAAAATGTCTCATTCCGAATTACAAAATGCTTTTGATACTTTACACCATGAGGCTAAAGAAGCTTTTAAACGTTTAGCTTCAAACAAACAAATTTTCTCACATTTAGAGAAAAAGATTTCCGATTCCGAAAAGGAATTAGAAGCTCTTAAGAACTCTATGGTGGAAGCAACAAAAGCAAAATTTGAGGATGACAAGTTTACTTGGTTAAATTGGGCAGGTTGTGAAACTTGTCACATTTGGAAAAAAGAGGTGAGAACTCTTAAAGCCAAACTAGACAAGGCTTTAAAACCTAAAGTCACTTTTGCTATTGATCGATTACATTTTAGAAAAAGCATGAATAATCCCTATAAAAAATATACATATGTGATTAGAGATCAAGTCAGCAAAAGTAATACCAATGTTAACCTTACTTATATTATTGCAAGAAGGGTCACACCATTGCCAAATGCCAGTTTAGGAGATTGTTAGTCCCTCAAGGCATTTTCCAATGGTTGCCTAAATGCAACCAAAGGTTCAATCACACCCAAGGACCCAATAAAAATTGGGTACCTATTTCCCTTGTTTGATTGTGTAGGTATAATGTCTTGAGCCTATGAAGAGAAGATGGGTTCTCGATAGTGGATGCTCAAGACACATGACGGGAGACATTTCCTTATTCATTGAATTTGTGGCAAAGAAGAAAGGATTTGTGACCTACGGTGAAAATAACAAAGGATATATACTCGACAAAGGTAGTGTGGGTAATCCCTCTTCTACTACTATCTCAGACATCCTATTTGTTGAAGGTCTTAAACACAACCTTATTAGCATTAGTCAATTATGCGACAAAGGTTATAAAGTTTCATTTTCAAAAGATTGATGTATGATTAAAAATAATGATAAGAAGGATGACGTGTTTAAAGGCATGAGGGTTAACAATGTCTATATGCTTACTTGAGTGAAGTATCGTTGACTAGCACTAAATGTCTTATCACCATGAGTGAAGATTCGTGGCTATGGCATAGGCGCTTAGCGCATGTAAAATTCGATTTGCTAAATAAAGTAGTCTCTAAGGATCTAGTGGTCGACTTACCCAAAATCAATTTTTCAAAAGATCACTTATGTGATGCGTGCCAAATGCGGAAGCAAACAAGGATCTCGTTTAAATCTAAAAATATTGTTTCTACAACGAGACCTTTTGAACTCCTCCATATGGACCTTTTTGTACCATCTAGGATTAAAAAGCTTGGGTGGTAACTACTATGGTTTTGTGATTGTAGACGACTACTCTAGGTTTTGTTAGACTATTTTTTTAGCAAGCAAGAGTGATACTTTTTCAGCTTTTGAGAGGTTTGCCAAGCTCTCTCAAAACAAATTGAATACAAGAATTGTAACAATCCGAAGCGATCATGGAGGTGAATTTGAAAACCACCTCTTTGAAGAATTTTGTGATAAGCATGACATTGATCATAATTTTTTCGCACCACGTACTCCTCAACAAAATGGATTAGTGGAACATAAAAATTGCATTTTGTAAGAATTAGGAAGAACTATGATCAATGAAAGTGGCCTTCCTAAATACTTTTGGGCCGATGCTATTAGTACAACGTGTTATGTTTTGAATAGGGTGCTTATCCATCCTATTCTCAACAAAACCTCATATGAGCTTTTGAAAGGAAGGAAGCCTAACGTATCACATCTTCATGTTTTTGGTTGTAAATGCTTTGTGTTGAATAATGGTAAGGAGAACCTTGGTAAATTTGATTCAAAGGCCGATGAAGGTATCTTTCTTGGATACTCTCAAACTAGTAAGGCATATAGAATATACAATAAAAGGTTACTTACTATAGAAGAATCCGTACATGTTACTTTTGATGAATATCATCCGAAAAATGTTGGAAAAGGTATTTCTTTTCATGGTGCAGGTGTATCTTCAGAAGACATACCCAAAGACACTGAAAAAGGGACCGATCAACCTGAATCGGTGAAAGTTGAGGAGGAGGAAGATCACAACTCTGAAAAGATTGAGGAGGATTATCCAATTAGCAATGATGACCTTCCTCTAGGTTGGAAATCCTCTAAGGATCATCCCATCAACAACATACTCGGAGACATATCAAAAGGAGTAACTACAAGATCCAAGCTAAGTAACTTTTGTTATCAGTTTGCTTTCGTCTCTCAAATTGAGCCTAAAGACTCCAAATAGGCCTTACTCGATAAACATTGGTTTTTATCAATGTAAGAGGAATTAAATCAATTCAAAAGAATGAGGTTTGGGACCTTGTCCCCCCTCCGCGAGGCCATCGAGTAATTGGCACCAAATGGGTGTTTAGGAACAAGCTTGACAAAAACGGAGTTATAACAAGGAATAATGCGCGCTTAGTGGCGCAAGGCTATAACCAAGAGGAGGGCATAGACTATGAGGAAACTTATGCTCTCGTTGTCAGACTTGGGCTTATACGTCTTTTGCTAGCCTATGCTTGTTCTAAGAATTTCAAATTATTTCAAATGATGTTAAGAGTGCTTTTCTAAACAAATACATTAATGAAGAGGTCTATGTATTTCAAACTCATGGTTTTGAAAGTCACGAGTATCCTAATCATGTTTATAAGCTTAAACATGCTTTGTGCGGTCTCAAATAAGCCCCTAGGGCTTGGTATGAGCGTCTTAGCAAATTTTTACTAGACTAAGGATACTCAAGAGGGAAGGTTGATACTACCCTCTTTATTATGCGTCAAGGAAAACACTCCATTTTAGTATAACTTTATATAGATGACATTATATTTGGATCTACTAACATGCATTTGGTCAAGGAATTTTCTAAGTTGATACAGGATGAGTTTGAGATGAGCATGATGTGGGAGCTAAACTACTTCCTCGAACTCCAAATCAAACAACTCGAAGAAGGAACGTTTGTGAGCCAAACAAAGTATTTCTATGAGCTACTCAAGCGCTTTGATATGGCTAACTCAAAAGCAATTGACACTCCAATGCCTACATGTGTAAACTTGGATCGAGATGAGAAAGGTAAGGTCGTTGATGTAAAGAAGTATAAAGGTATGATAGGTTCTCTTCTCTATCTCACCGCATCTCGACCGGATATCATGTTTAGTGTATGTAAGTATGCTAGATCTCAATCATGTCCCAAGAAATCGCATTTAAAAGTTGTCAAGTGCATACTTAGATACCTATGTGGTACTCCAAAGTATGGGCTTTGGTTTTCTAAGGGAAGTGATTGTACTTTGGTTGGCTATTCCGATTCTGACTTTGCTGGTTGCAAATCGGATAGGAAGAGAACTAGTGGCACTTGTCATTTCTTCTCAAATTCCTTAGTGAGTTGGCATAGCAAAAAGCAAGTTTCCATTGCTTTGTCAACAGCCGAGGCGGAATACGTTGCATTCGGTAGTTGTTGTGCCCAAATCTTGTGGCTCAAGCAACAATTACAAGATTTCAATGTTAAACTTGAACGTATTCCCATTTTGTGTGACAACAAGAGTGCCATTAACTTAAACAAAAATACAGTACTACATTCATGCACGAAACATATTGAAATTCACCATCATTTCCTTAGGGATCGTGTAGAGAAAGGTGATGTCGTATTCGAGCATGTTGATAGCAAGAATCAACTTGCCGACCTTTTTACAAAACCACTTATGACAGAACCCTTCTTAAACATTCGTAGGGAACTTGGCGTTCTCGATATTTTGGATTGTGTTTAAATTGAATGGTTGTATTCTCTATATCTATGCTTATCTATACTTTAATTAACAATATTGAAAAGCTCAAGCTATGTGAGGGCATTCATCGTTCATCTTCATTGGAGGTAATATCGTTCCTATCCATTTGACTTATCTTGATCATATATGTATGTGTTTGTACTATGGTTAGTGTGTTATCTTGGTGTTTATTTGATTGTTTAGATCCTCTTTTTAGTCCATTTTGATGTTTTGAATATGTGCGGGCTTGCTATTTATCTTTGTATGATGCATTCATAACATGATTTTTCATTTTTTTTTCATGCTTGTATTGCATACGTCGACCTGAACAGGGTATAGGTCGACTCATGCTCTTCCCAATTCAACAATATTTGATTTTGCCATGTATGCATCGACCTGAGAGACCCTCAAGCATCGACTCATACTGAACGCTTCTAAATTTTGAAATTTTAGCATGCATGCGTTGACGCATCCCATGCTTTAGGTCGACGCATCGCTTCGTGACTCATAATTTTTTCTTGAAAATTGAAACGTAACAGTTTTTCTTGGGAAATACATGACATTCATTGTGTCTTTTCATTTCATCTTCTCATTATCATTATCATTTACATCTATTCATTTCATTTCTCTTCACCAACATATCTCTTAATTCCTCTACAAACCCTAAAACCCATTTCCACAACTCTCACAAATCATAAACTTCAAGTCCAAATTAATGAACAATTTGGTCTCTCATCACCAATTTCTACTGCGGGTACTATTCATCATCCCCAAAAACATAGTTTCCATGGCATCTTTAAGAGTAACAGGAAAGAGGTCCACTCGAGCTTCTACTTCTCGAGAAGCAACTTCACAACCTCCATCACAACATCCGTCTGATATTCCGGTAAACGCTATGTCTTTACTTTCTGATGAACTTGCTGAAACTTATGAAAAGAATTTTAAGAAAAAGTCAGTTATCAAGCAATTTGTTTACTATCTGAAAGTTGCTGAATGTATGCACATTCCAGAAATTATTGACATGCTTAATTACCAACAATTCGATAATTTTCTAGAATGTGGTACAAAATATAATGAGGACATGGTCAGGTTGTTTTGCACTGGTATACATGGAAAATTTCTTGATTATGACTATGGTTACAAAATTGGTGGTAAGAGCTTAAAGTTTGACAACGAAGTTTGGAAAGATCTATTTGGTATGTATCCAGTTCAGTATCCTCATCTTAATATAACTGACACCAAATTGGCTCCGGGTTATGAATTCAAATCTACTCTGAATTCTAGGTTGAATGACCCCTATCCAGAGGATATTGTTGAACAAATTTTGATAAAACTGGTTGTTGCACAAAACCCTAAACATGGTGTTATGAAGACTCTAAATATTCGAACAAATTTTGGTAAAACAGGTTGCTGCACAAGATGTTCCAACAACAAAGAAGAATCTTGCTAAAAGAAGACATGTCATTTAAGATGTCCCAACATGGTGTTCGGACATCGTGTCTGTTACTAACAGCAGAATGTTTGTAGATCAGTTGCAAGATTTAAGGAGCAATCAGAACGTGGATCAAGGAATCAGCCAAAAGAAAGTTGAAAGCCCAACGCAACAAAAAGTTATAAAAGAAGACCAAGACCTAATGCAGAAGAGAGAGAGAGAGAGAACGACATAGACTTAGGAATCCTATTTTGTAAAGTAGGGTTTAGGTTTTGAGAGTCGTAGGTTTCTCTTGTAAGTCTCCCTATGTATCGATTTGATACATTGTGGTAGACATAGGTACTTGTACAGATTCAGAAACCCGTAGGTAATGAATCGTGTATTGTTCTTGGATGAAGCTTTTAAGAAAATCCAAGTTAACTTATTAGTCAAGTATGCTTGACTGAACTTTGTATTGAAAGGGGTGTCTTTCAATAAGATGATGTAGTTATGGTGTAGTAAATGTTAGATAATCACAGGTTGTGATTTAGGGAGTGAGATGGGTTTCTCTTATCTAGGATGGAGTTCTTAGATAAAGTTTTCATTGGGTAGTGATAGGTAAACGTGGGAATTTACTATAAACCTGAGGTTATTTACATAAAACTATACTACTGATAGTGGATTCTTCTTCCTGGATTGGAATCCCCCAAATGTAGGTGATTTGCACCGAATTGGGTCATCATATTCAGTGTTGTTTATCATTTTGCAATTTATAATTTAGTTTTGATTAACATGTTGGAACAGATGTCGAAACATCTTTGTTTCTACGGTTGCTGATATTCTGAATATCAGTTTGTTGTTCTGTCCCTTGTTTAATAATTATGCAGAACAATGTTTTGACATGTGTTAGGACATCTGCTGTCTGCTATGCCAGAATTTCAATTGGTATCAGAGCAGGCGTCTTGTCTGTTTCTAGATGAGATCTTTGGGAGATACTTTCTGGAATTTTAAACAAGGATGAGTTTTGGAGATCAAATCATTCACTCATACACACTCAAGGGTATTAATGGATGGGATAGATGTTCTGGATCGAAGGTAACAACTTGGAGGTTATTCATGTTTCTAAGGAGGTTCTACAACAACTGTAGGAGAAGTGGCTAGTTCTCTTGTTGGGGTGTCTTATAAGATTTTCTGACATCTTATTTGGGCATGTTGAATTTATTCCTTGGTGGTTCCGCTGTATATGTTTCTGATGGAAGAGCTCTGGAATTTATGGGATTCTAGAGTTGTTACTAAAGACAGATGGTGGAAGATCTCAATAGTCGGCCTCTATATTTGAAGATATCTGCATCCTTTTATTCCAAAGTCGGGAGCGATGGAATGGAGAGAGTTATTGGTAGATGTCTGTTATGGTGTCTTGGTACTTGGAAGCTTGGTTCCATTGTACATCTTGAAGTCAGTTATAGATAAGGGGAATTGAGATTAGGTTTATCAAGTTCTTGCTCTAGGAATTTGATAAACTATTGATCGGCTAAGTTGTCAAAGATACTTGAGAATCCTCTCAAGTCCACTCATAAAGGCTTTTCAGTCGTGCATCTGGAGTCTTCTAGTTACTCTTCAGACTAGAAGGTGTTTCTGTGAAACATAAACCTGAAGAAAGTGGAGGTGATTTATTTTCACCGTCCAAAAGTGCAAGGTAGGATTCATCTTTCTTAATCCTAAGGATGAATCCAATCTTAATGGAGATTTCAGAACTGTTGAGGTAAATAAGGTTCGTTCAGAGAGAATCTTAGTTACTTGAGTTAAAGGTGGCAGTCTTGGTATCTCAACACTTTGTTTGTCAAGGAAGATACTTGCAAAGATTGAATACTTGATAAGTGTTCATGGAGGGATCTGTTGGAGTATGGCTTCAACAATGAAGCAGGGTTATTGAACAAGGATTTAAGATCAATTGCTATTTTTGATACTCACAAGTATTTAATTGATTATCCTTGTATGTGAAGTTCAAGATTACTGATGTTCAACAAGACGTCGAAACATCTCTTCGTCTGGGTTTGTGCAGAATCACGGGAGGGGTACTGCATATGCTTTTGGATCTATTTCTCTTGGGTGTTGACCTAAGAATCTGCTTCAGTTTGGTGTGTCAGAAGCATCTGATCTCTGAAGAGTTTCCTGGTAAGAAACTGGTCTAGGCAATGGTGATGTTGAAGATGAAGAAGAAGACATCATAATCTTGATGAATATTTCTTGGATCAGTTTATTTCTGATCTAGGAGTAGTGGAGTGCAGCAGGTGTGTTCCAGTTGCATCTGACGTTTATCTGGAAAGTGTCTTGGCAAGAGACTTGTCCCGAATATGGTGCTGGTGATGGCAGAGCTTGGGTCAGTTTATTTCTGATCTAGGTACATAGGAGCATGTGATCTTTCTCATCTTGGAGGTCAAGGATAAGTGGCAGTTATCTCTGACTTACTGCAGACTGCCTTACTTAAGGAAAATGGCATTCTTTGGTATAGTTGTGGTGTAGTCTATGACTACTTCTCTTCAGAAGAATCAGACTTGGCACGTTTAAGCTATTTGGAGTTGTGAAGCAGATATTCATCAAGGTGTGAGCTTGAATTGAATACATGTGATATGATTAAGTAGGATGGAGGTTGTCTACTCAAACTTGGTTATTGAATTAAGTCTATGAGAACATGAAACTCTTGTTCTGTTATAGGGATGAGGTTCTTCTAAGTGGCAGAAGGAAGGGTTGAATTCCTCAGCTGGATGTCTGATCAGATGTCATGACATTAAGCCGAAACTTTAGGGTCTTAGTTGATGTTGTGGCGCATCATCGTAAGATAAGTTGATCTTCTCAGAAAGAAATGGAATTAATGCTTCAAAAAGGTCTATCTCATGCAGTTTGCGGGAGCTGTGGAAGGAGAAGATGTTATATGTCTAAGGCTTGGTGGATCCAAGATGGCTTGCTATGGAGTAAGTAGATCATGTAACTTGAAGATTAGGTTTCATTGGTGGATCAGGAGATTGTCTGAAACTCTGAAGAAAAGTTAAGATGAACCAAACAGTGGCATTTAGTTGATCTGTATTGTGCATTCAAGCAGGAAGCTTGGAACTAATTACTCTTGGGCAGAAGGGATGTTAGATGAAGACTTAAGGAGGTTCTGGTTCAGTTCTATCTTGGAGCTTATGATAGAAGTTCTAAGGTGATTATGGAAGATTACCTTCTTTTTGGTGGATGAGAGTTTAATTCTCTCTTTGGTTATCTGGAGTTCTTGTTAATCAAGCTGGTGGCGCAACATTGTTTGAAGATCTTTAGTTGGAGTACTATGCAGATAGTAAGTCCAGTGGTGGAGCATATCAAGAACCATGTTGGTTGGTGTCTGTGACATGTGAAGGATGTCCTAACTGATGTTAGAACATCTTCTGGGTTGGTTATCCTTGGAGTAGGATTCTTAGTTCTGTGTGTGAAACTTGACATTCACATCTTGTTTAACAGGTATTTATCTTGTCATACAGGAGAATGATGGGTAAAGGAAGGTATTGGAAGTCTGATGTGAATATGGTATCAGAATGAAGTGGATCATGGGTTGATTGCATGAAGGTCTGGATTCTGATGTGTTCAGAATATGGAAGTTGATATTCACCAGTTGAATCAAAAGTATTTTATCTTATCATATGGGATAATGGTAGATTGAAGACTGTCTTGGATCTTGGGGTGTTTATCTAGAAGACTGACTCTTGCTGAAGTCATAATATTTGTGGAGAAGTGGTTTCTTCTGCTACAAGGCATGCTAGAGAGAAGTGGATCAGTTTGGTGCTTGTGGAGAAAATAAGTTGAGGATTTCTGGAGCATGTGTTTGATGTCCTTCAAGTGTGAAGAACATTTGGGCGAGCTAGCAAACTAAGGGGCTCTGTATGTCTCTTTGAGGAATGTGAAGTATTCTTGATTCAATTGGGTTGTATCTCAGGAAACAAGGAGATCTATACATGAGAATTCAGGAGGAATTCGTGTGGTGTATGAATGGTTTCTGGACGAGAGGGGTCAATGGTGTTTTGGTCTCAATCCAAGAGTTTGTTGGTTGTGGTACAAGGATGCATTCTTGGTACTCTCACCGTATGATCATGAAGTTGTCATGGGATATCATGTGGTGATTTTGGGTGTTTCTTGATGAAGAAGCATCGTTTGAGGAAGATAGGGGGAGAACTTATGTCTGGTAAATGTACTAGTGTGGTACATGGATTGCTTGAGGGTCAAGCATTAGGTGAATACGTTCAGCAGGTGTGTTGAACAGAGGGCGCACTCTTGAAGACATGAAGATGCGTCTTATGTTTTACATTCATTCGGGGTGTTCTTCTTGCAAAGGAGCACTGTTTATCTACAACAGGGGGAGTTAGACTTCTGTTCTGGATATATGGCTGCAGTGTTGCAGATTATTTGTGGTTTCAAGCAGTTTATGATACAAGTATCTTGAAAGTATTCTAGGAGTCTTTGCTGCTAACTGAGAGATGTTTGAAGAAATGTCTGAACATCTTCGTCAGTTATTCTTGGTCTTCTGATTATTCTTGAGGCCTGTTGAAAGGAAAGGTGACTACACTTCAGGTGGACTAAACAAAGTCTGACAAGGCGTCAGAAAATTATTTGTCAGACTTGCGTCAGTAAAGAGTTTTGGCCGGTGCACATTTTTCTTTGTAAGTTTCATTCCTCTTTTAATGTTCGTCTTGAATTGACTTGCGTTATTTTCAGTGGTTCGTTACATCCTATGGAATTGGCTTGGATATATAAAGGGGGTTTTGGCTTCTTCGTATCTCAGATTGTTCTTTTGTTGTGCTGAGTATTCATGAGATTTATCAGCTTTTGGGTGTGTTCCAGAAGAATTTGGTTCTGTCTTGGACATGTTTGTCAATTTTTGGCTAAGAAGGGGGAGAAAAGTACAAGGGTTGAGTCTATCCTTGCAGTTGGTTTGCAAGGATGTTGGACAGAATGTTCTGACATTTTGTCTGAGTCTATGGTTCCCTATATGTTCTAAATTTTTCCTTGTGTCCTGTGATCTGAGTTATGAACACAGTCGTGTCCTGTGTTCTGAGTTACTCGGAGTAGTAGTCTGCTTCTTCATGAGAAGAGTGTAAGCTTCCGGATGAAATGACTTCGGGACTTTTTACTATATAAGGAGCATCCTGGGTTTATTGTGCAAAAGGAGTTTTAGCCAAAATTTGTCAAAAGGGGGAGATTGAAGACTCTAAATATTTGAACAAATTTTGGTAAAACAGGTTGCTACACAAGATGTTCCAACAACAAAGAAGAATCTTGTTAAAAGAAGACATGTCATATAAGATGTCCCAACACAATGTTAGGACATCGTGTCTGTTACTAACAACATGATGTTTGTAGATCAGTTGTAAGATTTAAGGAGCAATCAGAACGTGGGTCAAGGAATCAGCCAAAAGAAAGTTGAAAGCCCAACGCAATAGAAAGTTATAAAAGAAGACCAAGACCTAATGCAGAAGAGAGAGAGAGAGAGAGAACGACATAGACTTAGGAATCCTATTTTGTAAAGTAGGGTTTATGTTTTGAGAGTCGTAGGTTTCTCTTGTAAGTCTCCTTATATATCGATTTGATACATTGTGGTAGACATAGGTACTTGTACAGATTCACAAACCCGAAGGTAATGAATCGTGTATTGTTTTTGGATGAAGCTTTTAAGCAAATCCAAGTTAACTTGTTAGTCAAGGATGCTTGACTGAACTTTGTATTGAAAGGGGTGTCTTTCAATAGGATGATGCAGTTATGGTGTAGTAACTGTTAGATAATCACAGGTTGTGATTTAGGGAGTGAGATGGGTTTCTCTTATCTAGGATTGAGTTCTTAGATAAAGTTTTCATTGGGTTGTGATAGGTAAACATGGGTGTTTACTGTAAACCTGAGGTTGTTTACATAAAACTATACTACTGATAGTGGATTCTTCTTCCTGGATTGGTATCCCCCAAATGTAGGTGATTTTCACTGAACTGAGTCATCATATTCCGTGTTGTTTATCTTATCTAGGATTGAGTTCTTAGATAAAGTTTTCATTGGGTTGTGATAGGTAAACATGGGTGTTTACTGTAAACCTGAGGTTGTTTACATAAAACTATACTACTGATAGTGGATTCTTCTTCCTGGATTGGTATCCCCCAAATGTAGGTGATTTTCACCGAACTGAGTCAACATATTCCGTGTTGTTTATCATTATGCAATTTACAGTTTAGTTTTGATTAACATGTTCGAACAGATGTTAAAACATCCGTGTTTCTGCAGTTGCTGATATTCTGAATATCAGTTTGCTGTTATGTCCCTTGTTTAATAATTATGCAGAACTATGTCTTGACATGTGTTAGGACATCTGCTGTCTGCTATGCCAGAATTCCATAAGTGATATGTGAAATACCCTAATATTTTCCCCTAAGATCCCATATATCATTTTCATCTCATACCACAAACAAGATCACAAGCTTTGGTTCTATTGTCTTCCTTTGTAGGTTTGTTCTTGAGAGAGACACTGAGCACCCCCGTTTTCTTGTTTGCTTAATGTTTATTTATGTTTATGTCTTACTAACCCCTAATTAAAATCCAAAAATATGTTTGTTTTTACTTTACTAACATTTTCAAGAAGAATTTGGATCAAGAATATCAAATATCAGTTCCTCAGCTCAAGTGAAATTTATCTGAACAAAGTCAAAGTTGATCTGCAAACAATTCAAAATCATTTGATCAAGAGTTTCCCAAGATTTAATTGACTATTATTCAAGATAGTCCAAGGTTCATGTTTTTATTTCCATGCCTTCTTTGACAAGCAAAAAGAATCAAGACAGAGCCAAGACAACACATCAAATTCTGCAGTGCGTTTTGTACATGCAAATGGTTAATCGATTAACTAGTGCGTTTTTTGTGAAAATGAGCCAAATTCAAATTCTACAGCATTTGGCACCAAATTTCACCTTGTTTCATCATGAGAATATTCTAGATCACCTCATTTTAATTCCCCTACCTCATCATAATTAATTCCCACCATACACCCTCATTAATCACCACTTGATCTTGATTTTGCCTCCAAATTCAAATTCCAAGCTTAATCTTGGTTCCAAACCAAACTCCAATCCACCAAAATTCCCAAGCTTAAATCCTATAAATAGAGGCCTCATTTCATTTATTTCACAAGCTTTTGATAGCCAAATTCACCTTGCAAAATCGCAATTCTTCATCTACTCAAATTCACCAAAGCTCTTTCTTCCATTGAAAGTTAGTAAATCTACATTGGTGCTTACTAATCTTTGAGCTAAACCTCCATCCAATCACTTTTTGATCATCAATTTCTCTAGATCAAGGCTTTGGAGTGTGGTTCTTGAAGTTGATTTGAAGCATTTTCAGATTTGAAGTGGTAATTCACTTAGTCCGCCATTGTTGTGGTTGATCCATCTTCCACAATGTGATCTCTTGTTGATTCTTGGTGCTTGATCTTTGGATCTTGCAAATTTTGTTCCATTGGTGTTATTTGTTGTTTTTTTACTTGAATTTTCATGCTAATTTGCATTCATGATCATGAGGTGTTTGAAGAAATGATTGGATCATGAATGCTGTTTTTTTCAAAATTTTTGTTGTCATAGCAATGTTAATCGATTAACACATTTGCACACACAAATGGTTAATCGATTAACCAGTAGCAGATTTGTTTTTGGTTCTATTTTTGGACTGTTTTGGTTCCTTTCTCTTCTTCTTCCATTTCCTTTTGATTTTTGCATTGGTTTTCAATTTTAAAGGTCCTATTCCTCTTTAAATTCAATGGACTTAGGGTGTAGATGAAGTTGGATAAACATTCACTAATTCAAATCTATCTTTAAAGTGAATTGTTTAATTCATTTTAGGTGCTTTGAATTAATGATATGTTTAGTGCTTTAATCCACCAAGATGAGTGGTTGAACTTAAAGATGGAATGATCTTGAAATTGTAATTCAATTTGGCTTTCTCCTCCCTTCTTCTTCTTTTTCTTTTGATCGATGAAAATCTTCGATATCATAAGTTCTTGATGAAGATGAGATTGTTACCACTTTTCTTTTCGTGCGGTATTGCTTTCAGAGATTGATCTACATATCACTTCTCTAGCATGCATTAGCACTAACATTATTATTGACCGGCCTCAGATAGTTGTGGCTTCTATATAAGTCCAATTACGATTGCTTAACATAACACTAAATTGTCCCGAAATCGGAAAACCTTTGTGATTTGTAAGCGAATTATCAGTCTCCTATTCTTCCATGGAGTAGTTTGAAATAGATTGGCTTCCTCTTGTTACCCATGGGGGTTAGTCGGCATACTCGTTGATTTTATCCAAGTTGGAGCCCTCCCCATGGTAATGTATGAGACCATGTTTTCATTCTCATGGATGTTTAGTCGAGCATTTTCGAAACACAACAAAATTTGTTCTCTTACTTTGGATCACTATTGCTAAACATTTTTATATTAATTGTGCTATGTTTATGCTTCCTTCTTGCTCCCTATCTCTCTTTATTTTTTATGCTCTATGTTATCATATCATTTTATTTGTTTATGTTTCCGCCATTTTTCTTTTGTCCATTTGGACCATTTATTTATGTTTATGCTCTTTTTCTTTTGTCCATTTGGACCAAAAACATTAATAAAGGCTTAGACCCCTAAAAAACTTGTTCTCTTAATTGTGGAATATGGTTACTATCATTTGCATTGGACATGGAACTTTGGACTTAGAACTAGGATCTTAACCTATGCTTGGAAGTTTGTGATGGTAAACCTTGGATTTTGGGTACTTGAAGTTCTCTTTTTAAGACCTATCTTGATCAAGGCCTAATTCAAAGGAAATAATGCTTATGCTATGGAGCTTACTTGTATGGTTAGATCGTTCTTATCCTTAGCTTTTATCTTTATGCAATAGGATAGTCCCTTATTCTCCACCCCTTCTTTAATTTTCAAAATCTCCTCTCTTTTTCAAAACCTTCTTGTTTTCAAAACTTAAACCTCTTTTACAATAAACCTTGACTTTGGTCAAGTAATTTTCAAACTTTATTTTCTTTAATAAATATCAATCAATGTTAATCATACTTTGACTAATTTCAAAAGACATAAAAAATACAAAAACTCATTCAAACTTTTTGTCCTTTTGTACACTTTTTCTTTTAAACTTTTCAAAAAGATTAGACACGAGTCATTTTCTTTGATGAGATGTAAAGCTCCTAACCATGATATTTTGTGTAAAGTATGGTCATTTTCTACCTAGATGTTGAAGTGATTAGTGTTGTTGATTTTTATCCAAGCAAATACTCCATCTTAAAGTGATGCAAATGCCTCTTTCACATACTTTGGGGTAATTGGTTGAGTATTCTCTCTTGAGAATGGCAGGTTGTCTTTTCAAGATAAAATGAATCACAACAAACCATTTTTGTTATATGTACCACGAACTACGAGATTTTGATCCTGTATTGCACTTTGTGGGTACATAGGCATGAGGCGATAAGTCTCTCCCAACACAAAAATCTTAAAAACTACTTCTCTTCTCATCTCCCCAATCTCATTTCAAACAAACCTTTTCAAACCAAAAAGCGTAAATATTTCAAAGGGTTCCTATAGAGTACTATAGACGTTTTGGGTGCTAACACCTTCCATTAGCGTAACCAACCCCCTTACCCAGTCTCTATTCTTTTGTTCTTGTTTAGAACTTGTTTAGGTTTTGTTCGCTCTTTTTCCTTTCCTTTTGGATAAAATAAAAGTGCGGTGGCGACTCTTGCATTTATGAGTTAAGTTAATCAATAACTTACACTCACAAATTTCCCCGCTACAATTTGTTCCCAAAATCTGTCACTACCGGTCGGTGTAAGCTGGTAGATAGGATTCTACAGTGGATTGTGGCTCATATTCTCAGTCCAAAGAAGGGAGGATATTCTCGAGTTGACCAAGCCGAAGTGCACTTGGTCTATTTGCTCAAGAATATGAAAAGAGTTCACTACCTATACTACATTGCGAGTCAAATTTTTGCTGTGAAGGAAACAGGTTGAGGGACAACTTTATGCTATGGTTCATTCATTCAAAGTGTCCTTGATCGGGCTGGGATTGTTGTTCAAGATATTCCATACATCTCCATTACGAGTGATCAATAATTTAGCCAGAAGACCATGACTTTGATGGGTTACCTTTGGGATCGTTAGGAGCAAAGGTATGTCGTCAACACAAAAGCCTCGGGTGCAAGGGTTCAGAATCTAGATGAGGATGAAGAGGAAGACCAAGAGGAGGATGAGGAAGCTCATCATATGCAGACTGACCATCATGTTGACGGTCATGATGATGGTGATTGGTTCGGTGATTCACTTGTGCATGATCCTTATCTAACCAAGGCTAGGGAGAATGGCAACACACTGGTTGGAATAACCAATGCACATCCTATATACCTCCGTCTCCACCTCAATATCATCCAGACAATTCTGAAGTCCTTGAGATGTTGGAGAATATGCAGGTTTAACAACAGAATTTTGTAACTCTTCAAGAAGAAAGGTTTACAGCTATGTAGGGTCAGATCTAAGCCCAAAGTGATAATTTTGATTTGTTTGCCTCCACAGTTTTGCGCAAGTTTGATGCTATGGCTGAGACAGCAGTAAATCAGCATCGATCTCTTTCCGTTTGCTCCAATACACTCAACAGAACTGTTCTTGATTTCACTGAATGATAAGATGAGCAAAGAGCACCACATCAGGATTATTCCTTCAGAGGGAGGGTTCACCCACATAGGGGGAGAAGACCGTAGATTGTTGAGATGTGTTGGTGTTGTGCATTTCATTTAGCATTTTGTTGTGTGTTTTGTTTTGTTATTTGTTTTGCTTGTTTGTTGACTTGAAACTTGTACTAAACTACTTTTGATGTGTAATGCACTAAGTTTACTTCTTTTTGTTTCATGTCTTATTTAAGTCTATATCTCTTGCATTAACAACATTATATGTGAATGTTTGTTGATGTTTTCTATGTTGCAAAGAGTATGATTGCGTACATATGAATATGTTTTCATTACGAATGACCTCTTGCTTCACTCTTTTTGACGTTGTCAAAGGGGGAGAATGCAAAAGCAAGTGCTTCACAAAGATAGATCATAATTTTACAAAGAGAAATGCATACAGTCAGGGGGAGAATGCTTCACAAAGTACTAAATGTGTGGAAGGTTTTGCAAATATTTTACCATCATAAAAAGGGGGAGTATGTGAGGGAAAGGTTCCTTAGTATGTTGTTTTAATGATGTCAAAACTAGTAATATCTCGTACTTGTGTACTTTGGACAGTATCATCGCGTCTTAGATTGCATTCATTCTTTAATATGCATATAATAATCCATATACGTGTGTCTATGCATATAGGATCATCCCATATATGAAAATTGTGCCTTGAATCATTTTGGATACCTTAGGTCAACCCATACAGGGCTTTAGGTCGACTCAATAACTTACAAAAATGTATGTGTAGCATACTGGTGTCTTTGCGTCGACTCACAGATGTGTGGAGGTCGACGCATGTTGTTGTATGAATCAATTGTTGCTCTCGGGTGTCCTTGTGTCGACCCACAGATGTGTGGAGGTCGACACATATTGTAAGAAAAACAATACTATGCTCTCGGGTTCCCTTGCATCGACGCATGGCTTGGTTCAGGTCGACGCGTGGCTTAAATTTTTGCGCAGATTTGCATTCTGGAGTGTTCAGGTCGACTCACAGAGTGTTGAGGTCGACCTCTCGCCCACTTAAGCATATTATTATGATTCTTTGTGTTTCAAAAAGCTGTTAATTCAGTTATATGGTCTTTCTGCACTATCCTTTCATAGGAAATTCGACTTGGGGTGTTGTGCACACCAAGTGTTCGACGTATTGATCGCACACAAACAGTTTGTGAAATTGTCAATTTAATTTTACATTCTATAATCACTGGAAACTGGTTAATAAAAAGTGATAATTAGTTGTATTGGTTAATTGGCAACGTATTGATTCATTTTCTCATTGATTTTATTCCATTCGGTTTCACATATCCAATCTTACCAATAACGGTTCGTTTAGATGATTTAAAATGCACGGCCGCTTCCGCACATTTTTGAAAACAATTTTAAGCACCGATTTTTATTAAAAATTAGTGATCTATTTAACCCCCTTCTAGATCATTGCCATCTTCTATCACTAATCACCCATCTGTATTCCCACATGCACTTCATGCATCACTACATACATAGCATTTTTCGCTGAGGTGAAACATTACACCAGAATTCAATCAATCAGTTGCATCCTTACATGCATCAGTTCATGCATAGTATTTCCATCAAGGTGGAGTATTACACACGAAATCAAACATCCATAACATAACATTACATAAATCAGGATTCGATACCAATCATGAGAATCCAGGCCAGTCCTCAGCCAATTTGGCGGTATTTCTCGTAGTAAGTTCCTACCCCGCATGTGCTCATGGAATTTTTTCCATAGCAAGTTATTCTTCAACTTTGTATTGACGATGATATTCCTCAACATATTCACTATTTTTCTCTCCAAGCAGAGGTTACCCTAAAAAAGTTTCCTATGAGCTTTTCCCCTGCAGAGCTTTGTTAATAAACCTTATCCCAAGGGAGGATTTTTTGGATTATTTCCCCAATGGATAAACACATGAGATTCCGCTCTATGAATCCTCGGAGAGTCTTAGTTGTATAATTTGAAATGTTCTTCCATTCTCGGAAAGTTTTAATTATATCACGCAATATGTTGCTCTATCGATTCAAAGGGAGTCTCATTTGTTTTGATTGATATTCTTCTATGTCAATTCTTAGAGAGTCTCAGTTGTATAGTTTGCAATGTTGCTCCATTCTCGGAGAGTTTGAATTGTATCATTTGAGGCCCTGCTATGCTAATTCTCAAAGAATCTTTTGATGACTATCTCACTGCATTTCATCTCTACATTTAATCTCTGCATTTCATCTCTACATTTTGAAGGACAAATTTTTTGGGTATATTCGTATTGATTTATCTTCCACCATGAATGTACGAAGACCATTGTCATTTATACCTTAAGGTTCAAGGTAATTAAATATGGGGCAACTGTCATACCCCAATTTTGTCTAGGCAATTTTAACTTTCATACATCCAACTTTATTTTATTTTTCTTAGAATAAAATTCCGATTTTACAGACACGCCGGTTGAATCAAAAACGGGCACAAATTTTAAGATCGAGCTTGCAGTTGTTTGTTTTATTGATCTACGGTTCGTGCAGTTTAACTCGAAATGCTCGTTTAAGTTTTTCAATCCCATTTATGTTCACATTTTGATCAGCCTGAGTCTTTTCAACCAGACACATTTTACTGCAAAATTTGATCTTTATCTGTCTATTTTACGGAAGTATATTTCGCGTAGTTTATTTCAATGCATGCATTTTATTTTTGGCTTAATTGTAATTTTGGTCCCCATATTTTCATTTTTTTTTAGTTTTGATCCCTCAATTTTAAAATCCGGAATTTTTGTCCCTCTATTTTCAATTTTTTTGAGTTCTGGTCTCCCTATTTTAAAATCCGAAATTTTTGTCCCTCCATTTTCTTTATGTTTGAGTTTTGGTCCCTTTATTTTCATTTTTTAAAACTTTTAGTCCCCCTACTAAATTAGTTCCAAATTGGAAAAGGGGACTAAAATTCAAAACAAAACTTAAAATAGGGGACCAAAACTAAACAAAAATGAAAATAGAGGGACCAAAACTCAAAAAAACTAAAAATGGAGGGACAAAAATTTCAGATTTTAAAATAGGGGGATCAAAACTCAAAAAATCTAAAAATAGAGGGACCAAAATTGTAATTAAGCCTTTATTTTTTTGCGCATTTTTGCGCCCGATTTTTATTCGTTTTAATTCCTTTTATTTTTGGTTTTTTTTTACCAAAATGTCAGAAAAAATTAATTAGAATTAAATAAATAGTTAGTTTAATTTTATTTTGTTTTATTTTAAAACATTTGAACTTTATTTATTTATATATTTTAAAAAATTCACAATATTAAAAGGGTATTTTTTGCATTGCATTTACATGAAACCCTAACACTATGATATAAATAGAACATTAGGGACCAATTAAAGGGGGAAGGGGAAAAGGCGCTTTCTTTAATTCTTAGATGTCTCTCTTTCTCAATTGGAAAAATAAAAAATGTAAAAACAATAGAAGAAAAACAAAAGAGGTGGAAACGTGAGAATATACAGCTGCCAATCACATGTATCCAATCGAACATCTCTCACATATATGAACTTTCCACATAGCTACATACTCCCTCCGTCCCATAATGAGTGATCCATTTGGAATAAAATAGTGTCCTAAAATGCATGACCCATTTCAATTTTCAATGCAACTTTTCCTATTTTACCCTCTAATTAATATTAGTTTCATCATTTCCAATACATCATAAGGGTTCTTTAGTAAAAATATCATTATCTCTCCTTCATTTATTCTTTTTTTTAATCTATGTGAAAAGTCAACTAGATCACTCATTGTGGGACAGAGGGAGTAAATAAAGTCTGTCCACACAAAAAGAGAGGTAGCCGCGCCTAATCAAAGGGTACCCTTTTCTTTCTCTTAAGTTCCAATCAGAGAAAACAAAAAGAAAAGGATAGCAATTGAAAAAGGCCACGTGAAAAATCTATACGCGGTGATCATTAACCTTTAATCCATAACCTTCGTCAACTTTACTCAAAAAACATGTGACCCACTCATATACACTTTTCCTCACCATCCAATCACAATTCAGTACTGTTCTCAAATAAAAGAAAGAAAAGTTTGAATAAAAAAGAAAAAGAAAGAAGAGGAGGCGTGGAACCCTTCTACTAAAAAAAACTCCATCCAATTTCATAACCACTTCCCCCACCATAATCTCTCCCTCCTCACTTTTTTCCTGCAAATCCATACCACAACCTTGAAAACACCACCAAATCCTCTCTCTCATTTTGCATACTCTTTTTTCACCTTATCTCCATTTAATTCTCTCCACCCTCATCTTTGTCATCTCCTTCAACACTAATCACAAAAATAAAAACTCTCTCACTTTTCTACACATCACCTTCACCCTTTACTCCACTCATCTTCCTTCACCTTTATCCCCTTCATCACTCACTAAACCCATCACTTACCACCTCTATACACCATAAAAAACCTCTCTCCCTAAAACATATCACTTCCATCATCTCTCCCCTCAAACAAACACTTCGTGGCACTCCCTCCACTCACACCAAAATCATCATCGACAACCAACATGAACCAATGGTGACGTTCTCACATACACCATGTAGACATTTTTCTTTAAAAATAAGCAGAACCACATAGTAGAAAAAAATAACCCATTAACATCAATATAACCTCTAATAACTCTCCTCCTCTCCATTGTGAACCCAAAACAAGATACAACACCAAACTCCTTCATCCATAATGACAACCACAGTGAACCTCCTTCATAAACAACACATTACTCACCAAGGCCAACTTATAACCCTCCTTCTGTCTTCACCGTACGATTTACTGCGAGTAATACACACATAACCACTTGCCACTTTTTCTTCACATCACACTATTCATATATTCACCTCAGACTATAAACTCTCCTCCTCCCAAACTACATCCATAACACAACCAAAACTGCACTCAATTTTCACCACGCGATCATAACATCCAACTCCGAAAAAATCCTATTCTGGCACACCACCCTTTGTAGCGCGATTTTTGTGGTCTTGAAGCACCACCCTGTTAAGCTGATTAAGGAAGGGAAATAGATGTCTCCAATTAACCCTGCTCGCATACTGAGGTTAAACAGTCAAAACCGTTGGTTTACAGATGCTATTAAGACGTGGGCCCAACTTTGATTTATTTTGTTAAGAACACAATGTTCGGATCATTTGTGAGGTTTTAGGTAATGTGTTTAGATTTGATGCTTTTGGGGATGCTTTTGGGGGTTGATTTGATGGAGATACTGGATTTTAGGTTTTTGATTACTGTGCTCGCTAAGATTTTTCAATCTTATGCCTACGTATTCCCGTTTAACAAAACAGGGAAATCAGAGCGATCGTAGTTCCTCCTATTCTAAGGGAGGAAAAAGGTTGTTTTGGTGTCTTGTTCAAAGCCCAAGACATGAAGCTAAAGGTGATTTTTTTATCTTGTTCAAAGCCCAAGATGTGAAGCTAAAGGGGTTCTGGATGAGAGAGAATTTGTCATTTCTAAAGAGGAGTTGTTGATGTTTGTATGCTGTGAGCATGGCACAAGTTGATGCTAAAAGGTTGATTGACCCAACCTGGGATTTCTCTATACAAAGCCTAAGAGGAGGCTATTGACCCAATAAGAGGGTGTCTTTTGTTTGTCTCGTACGAAGCCTGAGATAGAGGCTAAAAGGGTTGACTCAACAAGAGAGTGCTTTTATGTGTCTTGTATGAAGCCTAAGACGGAGGCTAAAAGGTTTGACTCAACAAGAGAGTATTTTATACTCAACAAGAGAGTGATTTGATGTCTCGTACAAAGCCCGAGATAGAGGCGAAAAGGAAGATTGACTCAACAAGAGAGTCTTTTAGACTCAACAAGAGAGTGTTTTAGTGTCTCGTACGAAGCCCAAGAAGGAGGCTAAAAGGTAAGTGACTCAACAAGAGAGTCTTTTAGTATCTCGTACGAAGCCCGAGATGGAGGCGAAAAGGGAAGTGACTCAACAAGAGAGTCTTTTTTATCTGTCCTGTATAAAGCCCAAGACGGAGGCTAAAAAGGTTGACTCAACAAGAGAGTCTTTTATACTCAACAAGAGAGTTATTTGATATCTCGTACAAAGCCCGAGATAGAGGCTAAAAGGGGTGATTGACTCAACAAGAGAGTCTTTTATACTCAACAAGAGAGTGTTTTAATATCTCGTACGAAGCCCGAGATGGAGGATAAAAAGTTATTGACTCAACAAGAGAGTCATTTATACTCAACAAGAGAGTCTGAAAAGGTTAGCTCCATTGGGGAGAATCATTGTACAAAGCCCAAGAGGAGGCTGTGTTACTGCTGAGGATTAGATCCATAGGCAGGCCAAAGGGTGGGGAACTCTCACGAGAGAGACCGGGTTTTAGAGTGGCCAGTGTTTTTCCTATATTTGAAAGGAACTTGAGAATGTCTTTGAGACTCAAGGGGTTTTAGACTATCCAAGTCTAGAGTTTTATCTTTTGTACAATGCCCAAGAGGAGGCACGAGCGTTAAGGGATGAGTATCAACCCTAAAATGGCCGAAGGTTTGACACTGGAATGACTGCTTTAGCAAAGGATGACTAAGTTCTGTATTATACCTTTAAGAGGTCGTCAGGGTCCTTGTATTAAGCCCAAGAGAAGGCGTGAGAACTTCTAGGATGCCGAAGGGTCCTTGTACAACGCCCAAGAGGAGGCGGGGATGCTTTTAGGAAGCCTGTGGGTCCCCAAACCAAGAGAAATTCAAGACATGCTATTCAAAGAGAATAGATCAAGCCAGGAAAGTTCGATAATTTGGAAGAAACTCAAGAGATGCTATTCACGGAGAATAGATCAACTCTGGGGAGTAGAGTTTCTTTGAGAATTTCTAAGAGTGACAGTCTGAGAAAGGGTTCACCGAGAATGCTGCCTTTCTCTTTGTTCCATATTGTTTAACCCCAAGAGAAGGGAAGACTGTGTCTGGTAATCCTATGGGGGATCTAGTTTTGTTTGTATTTAAGAGTGACCAACAGGCTTTATCGAGTTTTAGACGTAGTTGCCGGGGAAAACTCTAAAATAACTATACTAGTATTACACAGTTGATATTTGACGAGTATATAAAAGGATGCGAAAGAAGACTTACAGTGAAACAGCCCCACAATACAGTTTATATACATATGAAAGTGATAAATGAATGCGGATAAACACTTACCCGTTGTAGAGCTTCCATGCTGTTTGGTTAGTTGTTCAACAAAGAAAACTTTGATAACAATATTATATTCAAAATCAAAGGCGAAAGTGCTTTGAAAAGATTGTTGGGGCTTACAGCTCAAGGAGAGGCCCAAGTTTTAACGATGATTGCACCGTTGTTTTGAAACTGTACAGAGGGACTTATATAATATGTGAGGCCCAAAAATTTGGTTTTCAAAAGGGGTTGGGTCTTACACTCTATTAGAGGCCCAAAAAGGTTTTGGTTAAAAAAGGGATTGGGTCTTACACTCTTTTAGAGGCCCAAAATGTTTTTAAGAAAAAGTAATGGGAGTTATAGCTTGAGGAGAGGCCCAAATGATTTTATTTTAAACTGGCGATCGCGCCGAGGTTTGAAAATACAGTGGGTCTTATACAATGACTGAGGCCCAGATTATTTGGTTTTCAAAAGGGGTTGGGTCTTACACTCTATTAGAGGCCCAAAATGTTTGAAAAAGTTTGATGAGGGTTGAATTAATCAAAACCCTAATTTGTTTTCAAAAATATATTTTAATTGAATAAAAATTCAATTAAAATGATCAAAATTGTTAAACATGTGTGAAAACAAATTGCGATCTTGGATTAATGTTTCAAAAATCATGTTTCAGCCCACAAAATGATTGGAAACCAATTAAATTTGGAAAATCAAGAAGGAAAAACACTTTACATGTCAAAAAACAAATAAAACATTAATTCTTTGCAAAAATATCAAATATGTGAAATAAATAATATTTTTGGGATTTTTTGGTAAAATAAAATATTTTAACATTTTTGTAAATTATTAAAAAAAGAATCAACTAAAAATCATTAAAATTCAGAGAGAAATTAATTTTTGAATCAATTAAATAAAATCACAAAATTCAAATATTCAAATTTTCAAAAAAGGCGCCAAGAACATGGCAAGAACACGCGCCACCCTCTGTTTCTGCAGATTTGGTTTTCTCTCCAATCTCACTGAATACTTGATGAAATCACACAAACCACATACCAATCTGCTCGTTTCACCTCACGATCATGTCTATGGTCTTTAATTTCATTTATTTTAAGCATGGAATAAGAAATCAAAGAGAAACCTCAAGAACCCTAAAACTTGCATGAAGGCTCATAAATTCCATACACGATTCACACAAAGAAATTGATTGAGGGTAAACACTCTATGCATGATTATAAACATATGGTAAAATTATTGTGCAGCAAACTATGCATGGATCATAAAGTTAGAAGAGCTCATGCTTACCTCTTGCAGCTGGTGATCGTGTTTTGTGTTGGAGGTGTTACACTTACAGCTAGGTTCCAATGATGTGGATAGCTTCCCTAGGTGCCAAGTGATGTGCCTGAGTGCTTGGAATGGTTTGAAACAAGCTGGAACTGAAGATGGTACCCTAACTGCAACTTGGTTAAAACCTTGAGCAGTTGGCTGATGATTATGAGAAATCAGTGTTCCAGATGTTGTTTAAGTATTTTGATCACTTCTATATGATGTTTATGAGGTGTGTGTGTGTGATTGGTTTGGTTGGAATAACTCTCAAACTCAAAACCCGATAGTGACTTGCTTTGGAAGGCAATTTTCGGAGTGAAAGAAGAGATTTTGAGGAAAGCATCTGTTTGATGGCTTTGGTGTACTTAAACTGAGCACAAATAAGCTCTATTTATAGTAGAGCAATTTTGTTTTGCAAGCAATAGTGAATGGCAACTGCAGCTGAGGTTTGGCCAATGTTGATCAATGGGAATCCAAGTCTCCTCTAGCCATTGACTAGAGGTTAGGGTACAGGCTGCTAGTTCCCTAGTTCTTGGATATGTCTTGATTGAATTCAGTTGGAAATGGTTCATTCCATGCCACCTTGGTGCATCCATTGAATGCTCCAAAACAAAATTGGAGTCTTGTCCCCTCTTTAGGGATTTCTAGGTTTGGCATACTACTTTTGGTTCCAAAGACTTGGGAGGTTTGGGATCAGTGCTTGTCCTTCCTTGGTCCGTCCCTGAGATGTTCAGATGGATAAACATGTTTGTCATTTGCACAAATTTGGCAAATCGAGCAAAATGCACAAATCTGCCTTGCCATGACAGTTTGCAGCAAGGCATATTGGCATGGTCATATCTCATGGCTCAAGTGGAATTTCATGGGGTTCTTGGCCATTTTGGAAAGCTCTCATATGATAAAACATATGTGTGATCATAGTTTGTTTTGATACCTTTTGGATCCAAGTGAAAAATGCCCCTACATTTGGAAAAAAGTGAAGACAAATTCTAACTTAGTGAAAATTTCACTAAGTGTTGGAAAAAAGTGACATTTTCACTTTTTGTGATTTTGGCCATTCCATAACTTGAAATCCATGAGGAATTGGACTGAGGTGTAGTTGACACTTTTAAAGTATGCCATGAGAGCTACAAATCCATCTTTGGATCAGTCCAAATGGTTGCTTGGATCTCAAGTTATGATCCTTGGAAGTTGGTACCCTAGCCACTTTATTTCATAACTTAGAAAAATTCTAAGTTTTTATGGTTACCCCTTTTACAAGTTATCCCACTTTCTTTGGTTTTTCTTGATGAATGTTGATTCAAATCACACATTAACATCATTTTAGGGTTAGGGAACCATAATTGATCAAAAAATCAAAAAGTCAAACTTTGACTTTTGGGCACAGTTGACTTTTTATCAGATGAATTCCAAACTGTGCGATCCTCTATGAAATCAAGTCCTTGACTTAAATCAAACTTGATGGATTTATTTCATAGGTGTTATAGGGTGTCTTGAATCATGTCCTAGGGTTTGGGAGCATGCCTGGTCAAAAGTCAAAGGCACAGTTGACTGTTTTCCGCGAAACCCTAACTGTGGTTCTGATGAACTTGAAACTTAGGAATCAAGCTTCTTGGATCAATCCATTGTTGTAAATGGATCAATGTAGTGTGTTGGAGACCCTCAAATCATGTCTTGAGGTCTTGGCTCATGATTTGTCCCAAAAGTCAACTTAGGGGTGAATTAGGTCAAGAAACTCTAATTCCTGATTTTTGATAAATGCATCCCCTGAGGCTAAATTGACTTGATGATTGGGTACATGATGTCCCATGGAGTATCTTAGGTTATGCTTTGAAGCATTGGCTCATGCCCAGAGGAAAATTTCCATCCGGAGGCCCTGGTCGACGAAAACCCTAATTTGGTGACACTGGCGATCTTGAGGCTTGATCCACCTGGAAGGTAGCAACCTTGTGCTTCCTTGAGATGGGAGTCCTCTTGATTCTTTGTGGATGTTTGAGAGGTTAGATAAGTTAAAGATCATGTCAATTCCTTGATTGATCCTTTGTCTAAAGCTCAGAGAGGGCTTGGAACCCTAGTTCTGATTGTAGTGAATGCTCACCCATCTTTGGGGAGACTGATGAGGCATGATGGTTCATCCATATTATGATGATGATTTACACAATGATGGGAAATCTTAGTGGTCAAATTTTGGGGTATGACACCCTTCAATACATAACAATCAACGTCGGTAACCAATGTGTAATTTTTTTTCTTTCCATTGCTCTTTTCTTTTCCTCTCAATTTCTTTTGTCTATGCTGTTTAAATATTGTTTCTATTTGGTTATATTAATGTAGCTTTTCATATGGTTTTACTTATTTGTTAAATATTATTTTATATATTTGTTTTTTATTTTTATAAATAGATAGTTTTGGTGTATTGATTAAATAAGTTTACATTTTGTTTTGGCTATTAATGTTTTTTGGTCCAAATGGAATTATGTGCATCGGTCAACATTCTTCTATTTTTGTGTCCTTTGTTTTAATGTCGTTTACGTTCGTATATTATGTTGTGACGCTGCTGGATTTTTTTGTTTTGATGTTGTAATATTAATGTAATATTGTAAATATGTCTGGTTGTGATTGTGCTGCTGTTTACATTAAGCAATTTATTTCAATTGCGATGAGTGCATTTATGCATTAGCAAGTTGTTGGATAGTTTTATTTTATTTACGTGCAACATTTTAACTTGTTTTCGTCACGTTTAAATTAGATTGGTATTTGTTTTTCGTTATGATATGTGAAGCTAGCAGGATTATACCTGAGTGAATCACACACTCAAAGATACAACAGAGTCGCCATCGAAATTTATTTAGTCCCAAAGGACATGGAAAATATCGATAAAACCCAAGGGGAAGAGAAACAGGTAAGGGGTCGGTTATGCGAGAGGAAGGTACTAGCACCTCACGCATCCGTCATACTCGACGAGAACCATTTTTCTTGCTTCTAGGTTCGGATGAGTTATCTATCTAAAGGCTACTAGCTAAAAGAGGAAAAGAAAAGAGAAAAGAAAGTGCTCGCAGAGGATTGGGGCCCTCGCGCATACGTATCCTCATAGTTCAATGACGAATTCAGAGCTCCGTAGTTCATAGAACCATGGAAAAGAAAGGAGAAGATAGCTCACCAAGATTTTGCAATCTCGTGCCTACGTATCCTCACAGTGCAATGAGGAATTCAGAGCCTACGTAATTCGGGGAACAAAGAGAGGAAAGGGAAGAAACGGTGTCTAAACCAAAAGCAAAAGTAAAGGGAACGACTCTACTAGGGAAAATAAAAGGATGATGTTAAAACGAAGAAAGCAAGGCAAAGGAATGGTGTCGAAACCAAGAGACTAAAGGAGCAAAGGACTTGATTCAAGATAAAGTAAGATCCACTAGAGATTCGGTATATTAACTGACAGGCAATGGTTAACCGAAGAAAGAGAAGATTACGACTCTGCGGGGGAAAAAGGTTGGTGTCAAAACACTGACTTTGATAAACCGAAAGGAGAGAGTATTGAACCAAGAGAAGGTGTTTGACTCTCTGAAGACTCGATGTGTTAACTGATAAACAGTGATTAATCCAAAAGAAGAAAGAAATTGGTCTTTTAACCGACGGATGATGATTAACCAAAAGGACGGGTGTGGAACCAAGCGAAGGTTGTGACTCAAAAGATTTCGGCACACTAACTGACAAGCAGTACTTGACCGAGGAAAGGGTATTTGAACCAAATAAGGTTACTAACCTAAAGGCGCGAGTATTTGAACCAAAAGAAGGTTACTAACTCACAGGGGTATTGATTTTAACAGACAGACTATGATCAACCAAAAGAACGGGTGATAAACCAAGAGAAGGCGATTGACCCAAGAAAGATTAGTTTTAACAGGCGGACTGTGATTAACCAAAGAACGGGTGATGAACCAAGAGGTGATTAACCCAAGAGAAACTCAGTATGTTAACAGGAAGACTGTGGTTAACTGAGAAAAGGATCCAATTGGTGTTTTAATTGACAGACAGTGATTAACCAGCGAAAAAGGGAGCGAGAATAAAGAAAAGGTTGTGAATTCCGCTAGGGATTCAATATTTAATAGGCAGATTGTGACTAATTGAAGAAAATGATTGCGACTTCTCTGGGGAAGAATAGAATTGGTTTTAACAAACAGACTGCGATCAACCAAAGAACAGGTGATTAACCAAGAGAAGGTGATTAACCTAAGAAAGATTGATTAGGGTGCGAGTGATCAAGGATTGACTTGGCTGAGGACTGGGAGACACTACAGTCTGGAGATAGAGACGATTATTCCAGGTACAGGGTCATTCGTCCCCTATCCAAAATAATCAAAATGAGTGTAGGAATTCTCCACTCTTATCCTTTCTCTAACATTCAGAGGATAGTGTAGAAATTACAACTGACAGAGTAACGATGCAACTTATACAGTGCTCTAATGCGTTGTGCAGACATTCGACTCCACAGGGGATGAGGAAAGAAAGGTTCTAAAGAGATCCTAAAGAAGAGAGCGGGGGAAGATTAATCAATTGAAACAAAGTTTTGATCAATCGATCAAAGGGAAGGGACAAGCCAAAAATCTTTCAAACGAGTCAAAAGATCATCAAAGCAAGCGTGTGAAGTAATGATTATACAAGATTAAATTTGTTCAATAAAGAACAAACTTAATGCAACAAAGGAAATTGCAAGTAATAACAAGGCCAGGCTAACATGCATCACTAAGCATAATCATGTTAACACATAAGCAAAAGTATGCAAAAAGTGCCACAAGTCATCTGATAAATTTATAAAGCAACATGATTACACAAGATCAAGAATGTAGACAATTACACAATCGACAAATCGTGACTCAAAGACTCACATAGGTACTGCAACCAGAGGCTAAACAACTCAAGAAAAATCCACAAATATCAAATGTGTCAATCCATAGAAGTTAAATGTGGAAAGAAATCCAAACAAGCATGAAAAAGCACCAAAAATAACTTCTGGTACAGTGTTAATCGATTAACCATTTTGCCTTTAAGTTGGTTAATCGATTAACACTTTCAAATCAGCAAAAAACACATAATACAACATGGTTAATCGATTAACCTGCTTTTCCTACAAACTGGTTAATCGATTAATATTGCACCAGAAGCAGAAAATCAGCATTTCAAAAGCACTTTCAGCAGCAAATCACTTTTCCAATCATCCACATGTTAAGGCATGCAATTGTACACAAAAATTACATCAAGTAGTAGCAATTAAGCATCAATTGAATCCATTAACCATTAAGATCAACAATTAAAATAATTAAAGGATCAATTCACATAAAAAAGCCAATGGATCTACATTGCGAACGTGCGAAAATGATCGAAAACAATAAATCGAGCAAGAATCACCAACCTACAAGGCGAAGGTTTGCCTTGGTAATTGTTGTAAGCAAAATATAGTGTGAAGAAGCAAAGAAAACCAGAGAATTCCAAGCTTTAGAGCGATTCATAGTGAAACCGAAGAAAACGCGATAAATGCTCCAAATATGAATTTACACCAAAACTCTTGAAATAATCACTTCCAAAACTTGAATTGAAGTAGAAGTTGCTGTAATTACAGAATTCCAAGAAGAAATGTAGTGTAATGGAGGTTAAGCTCAAAAGTTTAGCAAGTTCAATGTGAAGCTTGCTAAGCTTTAATGGAGGAAAAGAGCTCTAGTGAGGTTTTGTGAAGAAGATGAAGATGAATGTGAGAGAGAGTTGCAGAAAATTCAGAGAGAATTGAGAGTGATGAGAGAGTGATCAAGTGTGAAGAGTGAAAAATGATCAAGGGTCCCTTGCAACAAAGTAAAGATTTCTTTATATAGAGTGGATGTTTAGAGTGGGATAGGATTGGAGAAAGGTTTGGAACTAGCTAAGGGTGGTTTGGAATTTGGTTTGGAGTTAGTTACATCTAACTCACTGAGTTGGAAGTTGACTCAATTAGTTATTTGTTAACTCGGTGGGAGAATCCCAATGCAAGTCCAAAATCCAATGGTTCACATGCTTGGAAATGTAGGTGTATGGTGAGCATAATTGAAAATAATGTATTGTTGCAAATGCAAGTGGATTCTTGAAGTGTCTAGAATATTCCACATGATGCTAGAACCAAATAGACCAAAAGAATACAGGAAAAGCTGTTGTCATGAAAAAATGCTAAAAATATGCCAAACTACATGTGTTAATCGATTAACCCATTTTGCCTTCAAAATGGTTAATCGATTAACACAGCCAAAACTTGCCCAATTTGGCTTGAAACAAGGTGCTATGACCATTGCTATGAACTTCGACTCTTTGCTTTAATAAATAGGCATGGAAACCCTTATATTTTGCTTGTATTGATGTTGTGATGACTTTGTGAGGATGTGATTAATCAGGCTTTGAAACTCTGAATGTTCCTAGAACAAAACCAAAGAGAAAAAATAATAATGCGTATGCCGGCAATGAGAATGCACATGCTTATGCAAAAATACAAAAGGGGAGGTCAAGTTTTGGGTTACAACAACTGCCCCTATTTGTAACGCCCCGCTCAGTTCTGTCAGTTTTGTCGTTTTAATTAATTGAGTCGTTTTGAGTATTTTATTATTATATTATTTTATTTTTGACTTTTATGTGAAAATATGTTATTTTTCGTAGTGAATATATTTTATCGCGTTTTGGGAACATTTGCGAGATATTTGAGTGTAGGGGTATTTTGGGCATTTTGATGTATTTTGTTAAGTTAGAATGTAATAGAAAATAGAAAGAGAGAAAAATAGTAAGAGAAAGAAAAAGAAGAGAAGAAGAAAAGAAAAGGAGAAGAGAAGAAAAGAGAGAATTTGGGAAAACTTGGAAATCAATCAACCGACTTTCTAGAACACGATTAAATCGGGTAAGGGTGCGAAACTCGATTATACTATATTTGTGTATGATTATGTATGTGTTTGCTTGGATGTTTCTTGTCTTTCCATGGCTTTTGAGTTCTAGGTCAAAAATGATAAAATTATTAGGAATCGATGTGTTCACGGTCAGAAATCGATATAATTTGCGTTGCATGATCACCATGTGTTTATGAATCATTGTTGATAATTGTTTTGCTGTTGGAAGTGATTTGGAATGAAAAATGAGGTTTTTGGGGGGTTTTGGATCATGTAACCCGTAACAGAATTTTTCTGGTTCTGGTGTGATTCGCCAGGAGAATTTGGGATTCGCCAGGCGAATTGAGTCTCGCCACTAGTTCGCCAGGCGAAGTGCTGGCGAAGGGAGATTCTCCAGGCGAATTCGTAAGTCGCCAGGCGAAATCGGAATTACATAAAGGGGGTAGCTTCTGTAACTCTTGGGTTTTTTCCTAAATTGGTGATTCGCCATTAGTTCGCCAGGCGAAGTGCTGGCGAATGGTATTCTCCAGGAGAAATCCATGGCGAAGGGTTGGCGAATGGGAATCCTCCAGGCGAATTCCTAAGTCGCCAGGTGAATTTGGTTGTATCTCAATAAATTCTTTTCTTTGAAAATTCATAACTTTTGATCTGTGGTTCGGTTTGAGGCTTGGTTTGATGTGTTAGAAAGCTTATAAAATGTACTTTATTATGATGATGGTTTTGAGAATTGTTGGCTGATTAAATTATGTCAGGAATTAGAAAATGTGTTGTTTTGTTGTCGACTTTTGTCGTTTAACTGTGTGAACTTGATGTGTATGTGCAATATGCTGTTGGTGTGGATATTGTATGACTTGTGTACTGTTGAGTGATGAAATTGTATGAAATACATATTGTGATGATGGTTGGTGGCCTTACGGCAAGAAAATGCGATGTATGATAATTGTTGATATATGCGTGATTATGGATGTGTATATGTGTGCATATTAAATGTCATGAGTCATTGTATGCCAAGCATCATGATATGCATTGTTGTGACGTCCTGAGTGACGGATTGATTCCAGAGGGAATCTGCTATAACATCGTGCGCCTTAAAAATAAGAGGACCTAAAGCGATTTGATATATCGTGCGCCTTAAAAATAAGAGGACCTAAAGCGATTTGATATATCGTGCGCCTTAAAAATAAGAGGACCTAAAGCGATGGTTATAGACGATCGTGTACCCATGTGGGGTGTGAGCGATCGGATTGTGCGCCTTATACCGAGAGGACCTAAAGCAATCCATAAACGTCGTGCACCTTATACCAAGAGGACCTAAAGCGACGGGGAACATCGTAGGCCCGACGGGGTGTTACTTGAGTGATCCTCAGTAACGAGCGATGATTCCAGCAGAGTTCTTGAGTGAACTAGTGATGAGAAATATTGGAAGTCGGTACCGCATGGCATGTGCATAGAGTCGTTGTGTCGGTCTCTGTGCATTTGCATAAATCATGGATTAATTGTGTATGGAATTGTGAATGTGGGTGATGAGATGGAATATGTGTAATTGTATTGATGATGAGTGTCTTGTATGATTGATGTGTAGTGGTATTTGATACTTGAGAATTGTACTGTGTTGTGTCGTATTTGATTGTGGTGAAATTGTGGTGAGAATATTTTACTTGTGCATTTCTGTGTTAATATATAATTATATGCAACTGTAATATGATTGTTTTTCTCACCCTTCTGCTATTTTATAATGCTCTATGAGGCATTGCAGATTAGAGTTGCTGGAGGTCTTTTTGTGAAGCTTTGCGTCTTCATTCTTTTGTCGGTCGGCTCTGATATGTGACACCGGGTAGTTAGGGAGGCCGTTTGTGATAATTTTGTATTATGTATATGTATCTTTTGAATTGTACATGTATGGTTGTACATGACGAACAAACTTTCATGATATATATATATATATATATATATATATATATATATATGTTGATATTCAGTTACGTATTTTCCGCTTTTATTCTGTTTCTGAATTGTGGGTGTAATACTGCCTGAATGGTTGCATATCTGTATGAGCAGGTGTTGTATGTTTGTTTCAAATTGATGTGACCCCTCGGTCTATGCCGTGTATGTTTAATTATACTCTGATGAAAATTTGAATTTTATTTATCGCTTTAATAGCTTGGGGGTATAGAAGGGGGTGTCACATTAAGTGGTATCAGAGCCAGTCCGTGTCAGTCCGTGCCAGTCCGTGTCAGTTCGTGTCTGGTTGTGTCAGTCCTGGTCTGTGTGGCGTGTGGAGTGAGCTGTTTGTTTAACCATAGTTTCTGTTATTGGAAATGAACAGAATATGGCTGGTAGGAATGATGCTGCTTTGGCTGCTGCTATGCAAGCTATGGCTCGTGCTGTGCAGGGTGCACCTAATGCTGCGGGTAATGATGAGTTCAGGAAGAACAGGCCGCCTGTCTTCAAAGGGAGACATGATCCTGATGGTGCACAGATTTGGTTGAAAGAGATTGAAAGGATTTTCTGAGTTATGGATTGTGCTGAGGATAGTAAGGTGAGACTGGGAACTCACATGTTACAGGAAGAAGCTGATGACTGGTGGGTTAGTACTCGTCAGGTGTTGGAAGCTGGGGATGAAGAAGTTACTTGGGAATTGTTTAGCTAGGAGTTTCTGAGGAAGTATTTTCCCGAGGATGTTAGAGGAAAGAAGGAAATTGAGTTCTTGGAACTGAAACAAGGTAGTATGTCTGTTGTTGATTATACTACTAAGTTTGTGGAGCTTGTGCAGTTTTATCCTCATTATGCTGAAGCGACTGCAGAGTTTTCTAAGTGTGTGAAGTTTGAGAGTGGATTGCGTCCTGAGATTAAGCAAGCAATCGATTATCAAAAGATAAGAAGGTTTTCTGATTTGGTGGAATATTGTAGGATTTATGAAGAGGATAGTAAGGCTCGTTCTACTCACTACAAGAGTGTGAGTGACAGAAAAGGGAAGCAATAGTTTCGCAGTGGTCCGTATGTAACACCAGCTGATAAAGGTAAGCAAAGGGGTACTTTTGATCGAAGGTCAGGTGGAGGAGGTATGTCTAATTCTCCGAGATGTTTTAAATGTGGTGAGTTGGGGCATCCTCAGTTTGAGTGCAGGAAAGATGTGAGAAAGTGTTATAATTGTGGAGGTGTCGGACATGTTGTAGCTGATTGTAAATGGAAGAATGTGGTGAAGTGCTTCAACTGTGGTGAACCTGGTCATATTAGCACAAAGTGTCAGAAACCGAAGCAAACTCCAACTAGTGGGAAGGTATTTTCATTGGCAGGGACTCAAACTTCAAGTGCAGATCGTCTGATCAGAGGTACTTGTTTTATTAATAGTACGCCTTTAGTTGCTATTATTGATACTGGAGCGACTCATTCGTTTATTTCGTCTGAGTGCGCGAAGTGTTTGAATCTTGTGTTGTCTTTGATGGATGGTGAGATGGTTATTGATACTCCAGCAATGGGGTCAGTAACTACTTCTTTGGTTTGTTTGAGTTGTCCTTTGACCATTTATGGTAAAGACTTTGAAATGGATTTAGTGTGTTTGTCGTTGGAAGGGTTAGATGTGGTCCTGGGAATGAATTGGTTGCAATTTAATCGGGTTCATATTGATTGTTATCATAAGCTGGTAAGGTTTCCTTCTCTTGAGGAAGACGAAGACTCAAGTTTCTTATCTACCAAAGAGTTGAAGAGACTTTTGGCGGAGGAAGCTCAGTTGTTTGGGTTGTTTGCATCTTTGACTGTGGATAGTCAAGTTTCACTTGATGTGTTTCCGGTTGTGTGTGATTTTCCAGAAGTGTTTCCAAAGGATATTTCGGACTTTCCGCCAGAGAGAGAGGTGGAGTTTTTGATAGATCTAGTTCCTGGTACTAGACCTGTTTCTATGGCACCTTATCGTATGTCGGCATCTGAGTTGGTAGAGTTGAAGAAGCAATTGAATGAGTTGTTGGAGAAGAGGTTTGTGAGGCCAAGTGTTTCTCCTTGGGGTGCTCCAGTTTTATTGGTGAAAAAGAAAGACGGAAGTATGCGATTGTGTATTGATTATCGCCAGTTGAATAAGGTGACGATTAAGAATAAGTATCCTCTTCCGAGAATTGATGATTTGATGGATCAGTTGGTTGGTGCTTGTGTGTTCAGTAAGATTGACTTAAGGTCGGGATATCATCAGATTAGGGTGAAAGAGGAAGATATTCAGAAGACGGCTTTTAGGACACGTTACGGTCATTATGAATATTCTGTGATGCCGTTCGGGGTTTCTAATGCGCCAGGTGTGTTTATGGAGTACATGAATCGTATTTTTCATGAGCATTTGGATCGATTTGTTGTTGTGTTTATTGATGACATATTGATTTATTCTAAGTTTCGGGAGGAGCACGCGGAGCATTTGCGTATTGTTTTGCAGGTTTTGAAGGAAAAGAAGCTTTTTGCCAAATTGTCTAAGTGTGAGTTTTGGTTGTCGGAAGTGAGTTTTCTTGGACACGTAATTTCAGGTAATGGTATTTCTGTGGATCCATCTAAAGTAGAAGCAGTTCTACAATGGGAGGCTCTGAGATCTGTTACTGAAATATAAAGCTTTTTGGGTTTGGCCGGTTATTATCGAAGGTTTATTGAAGGTTTTTCTAAGCTAGCACTTCCTTTGACCCAGTTGACTTGTAAAGGGCAAGCGTTCATTTGGGATATTCGGTGTGAGGAAAGTTTTAATGAGCTGAAGAGAAGATTGACGACAGCTCCGATTTTGATATTGCCGAATCCTCATGAACCGTTTGTGGTGTATTGTGATGCGTCTTTGATTGGTCTATGTGGTGTGCTAATGCAAGACGGTAAGGTCGTGGCGTATGCCTCGAGGCAGTTGAGAGTGCATGAGAAGAATTACCCTACGCATGACTTGGAGTTAGCGGCTGTGGTTTTTGTGTTGAAAATTTGGAGGCATTATCTTTTTGGTGAGAGGTTTGAAGTCTTTAGTGATCACAAGAGTTTGAAATATCTGTTTGATCAGAAGGATTTCAATATGAGGCAACGAAGATGGTTGGAATTTTTGAAGGACTACGACTTTGGCTTGAATTACCATCCTGGTAAAGCTAATGTGGTAGCCGATGCATTGAGCCGGAAATCTTTGCATATGTCCGCTTTAATGGTTAAGGAGTGGGAGCTTTTGGAATCGTTTAGAGATTTGAGTTTGGTATGTGAAGTGTCGTCGGATAGTGTGAGGCTGGGTATGTTGAAGGTTACTAATGATTTTCTGATGACGGTGAGGGAGAAACAGAAGTTGGACGTGAAATTGGTGGATTTGATGTTGGTTGACGGAAAAGAGGCGAGTGGTGATTTTCAAGTGGATATTAATGGTGTGTTGAGATTTCGTGGGCGAATTTGTATTCCGGACGATTCGGATTTGAAACGGATGATTTTGGAAGAAGGACACCGGAGTAATTTGAGTATACATCCGGGAGCGAACAAGATGTACCAAGATTTGAAAAAGATTTTCTGGTGGTCTGGATTGAAAAGAGATGTTGCTCAGTTTGTGTATGCTTGTTTGACGTGCCAGAAGTCGAAAGTGGAACATCAGAGGCCGAGTGGTTTGTTGCAACCGTTGGATATTCCGGAATGGAAATGGGATAACATTTCTATGGATTTTGTAACGGGGTTGTCGAATACTCAGCGAGGGCATAATGCTATTTGGGTGGTTGTTGATAGACTGACTAAATCGGCTCATTTCATTCCGATTGACATCAGTTTTTCTTTGGAACGGTTAGCTGAGATTTATATCAGTGTGATTGTGAAGTTGCATGGAGTTCCGTTAAGTATTGTTTCGGATCGAGATCCAAGGTTTACCTCGAGATTTTGGGAAAGTTTACAGAATGCATTGGGTTCTAAATTGAGGTTGAGTTCGGTTTATTATCCGCAGACGGATGGGCAGTCGGAGAGAACGATTCAGTCGTTGGAAGATTTGTTGAGAGCGTGTGTTTTGGAACAAGGTGGTGCGTGGGATAGTTATCTTGCGTTGATTGAATTCACGTATAATAACAGTTTCCATTCTAGTATTGGAATGACACCGTTTGAAGCGTTATATGGACGAAGATGTCGGACGCCGTTGTGTTGGCATGAATCGGGCGAGAGAACGGTGGTTGGACCGGAGTTGGTGCAGCAGACTACGGAAAAGTGAAGTTTATTCGTGAGAAAATGAAGGCTTCTCAGAGCAGACAAAAGAGTTATCATGATCGGAGACGGAAGGATCTTGAGTTTCAAGAGGGCGATCATGTATTTCTGAGGGTTACGCCGGTAACGGGTGTTGGTCGTGCATTGAAATCGAAGAAACTTACTTCTCGATTTATTGGTCCTTACCAGATATCTGCGAGAGTGGGTGCTGTGGCTTATCGGGTGGCGTTGCCGTCAAGTCTGTCGAATTTGCATGATGTGTTCCATGTTTCACAGCTTCGGAAGTATATTCCGGATCCGTCACATGTGATTCCGATGGATGAGGTTGAGGTAAGGGAGAACCTGACGGTTGAGGCTTTGCTGGTGAGTATTTTGGATCGCGAGTTGAAGAGGTTGCGGGGCAAGGATATTGCACTTGTGAAGGTAGCGTGGGGAGGCGCTGCTGAGGGCAATTTGACTTGGGAGTTGGAGAGTCGGATGCGGGAGTCGTATCCAGAGTTGTTCGTCTCAGGTAAGACTTTCGAGGACGAAAATTTCTAAGTGGGGGAGAGTTGTAATGCCCCGGTCAGTTCTGTCAGTTTTGTCGTTTTAATTAATTGAGTCGTTTTGAGTATTTTATTATTATATTATTTTATTTCTGACTTTTATGTGAAAATATGTTATTTTTCGTAGTGAATATATTTTATCGCGTTTTGGGAACATTTGCAAGATATTTGAGTGTAGGGGTATTTTGGGCATTTTGATGTATTTTGTTAAGTTAGAATATAATAGAAAATAGAAAGAGAGAAAAATAGTAAGAGAAAGAAAAAGAAGAGAAGAAGAAAAGAAAAGGAGAAGAGAAGAAAAGAGAGAATTTGGGAAAACTTGGAAATCAATCAACCGACTTTCTAGAACACGATTAAATCGGGTAAGGGTGCGAAACTCGATTATACTATGTTTGTGTATGATTATGTATGTGTTTGCTTGGATGTTTCTTGTCTTTCCATGGCTTTTGAGTTCTAGGTCGAAAATGATAAAATGATTAGGAATCGATGTGTTCGCGGTCGAAAATCAATATAATTTGCGTTGCATGATCACCATGTGTTTATGAATCATTGTTGATAATTGTTTTGCTGTTGGAAGTGATTTGGAATGAAAAATGAGGCTTTTGGGGGTTTTGGATCGTGTAACCCGTAACAGAATTTTTCTGGTTCTGGTGTGATTCGCCGGCGAATTTGGGATTCGCCAGGCAAATTGAGTCTCGCCACTAGTTCGCCAGGCGAAGTGCTGGCGAAGGGAGATTCTCCAGGCGAATTCGTAAGTCGCCAGGCGAAATCGGAATTACAGAAAGGGGGTAGCTTCTGTAACTCTTGGGGTTTTTCCTAAATTGGTGATTCGCCACTAGTTCGCCAGGCGAAGTGCTGGCGAATGGGATTCGCCAGGCGAAATCCATGGCGAAGGGCTGGCGAATTCCTAAGTCGCCAGGCGAATTTGGGTGTATCTCAATAAATTCTTTTCTTTGAAAATTCATAACTTTTGATCTGTGGTTCGGTTTGAGGCATGGTTTGATGTGTTAGAAAGCTTATAAAATGTACTTTATTATGATGATGGTTTTGAGAATTGTTGGCCGATTAAATTATGTCGGGAATTAGAAAATGTGTTGTTTTGTTGTCGACTTTTGTCGTTTAACTGTGTGAACTTGATGTGTATGTGCAATATGCTGTTGGTGTGGATATTGTATGACTTGTGTACTGTTGAGTGATGAAATTGCATGAAATACATATTGTGATGATGGTTGGTGGCCTTACGGCAAGAAAATGCGATGTATGATAATTGTTGATATATGCGTGATTATGGATGTGTATATGTGTGCATATTAAATGTCATGAGTCATTGTATGCCAAGCATCATGATATGCATTGTTGTGATGTCCTGAGTGACGGATTGATTCCAGAGGGAATCTGCTATAACATCGTGCGCCTTAAAAATAAGAGGACCTAAAGCGATTTGATATATCGTGCGCCTTAAAAATAAGAGGACCTAAAGTGATGGTTATAGACAATCGTGTGCCCATGTGGGGTGTGAGCGATCAGATTGTTCGCCTTATATCGAGAGGACCTAAAGGAATCCATAAACGTCGTGCACCTTATACCAAGAGGACCTAAAGTGACGGGGAACATCGTAGGCTCGACGGGGTGTTACTTGAGTGATCCTCAGTAACGAGCGATGATTCCAGCAGAGTTCCTGAGTGAACTAGTGATGAGAAATATTGGAAGTCGGTACCGCATGGCATGGGAATAGAGTCGTTGTGTCGGTCTCTGTACATTTGCATAAATCATGGATTAATTGTGCATGGAATTGTGAATGTGGGTGATGAGATGGAATATGTGTAATTGTATTGATGATGAGTGTATTGTATGATTGATGTGTACTGGTATTTGATACTTGAGAATTATACTGTGTTGTGTCGTATTTGATTGTGGTGCAATTGTGGTGAGAATATTTTACTTGTACATTTCAGTGTTAATATATAATTATATGCAACTGTTATATGATTGTTTTTCTCACCCTTCTACTTTTTTATAATGCTCTATGAGGCATTGCAGATTAGAGTTGCTGGAGGTCTTTTTGTGAAGCTTTGCGTCTTCATTCTTTTGTCGGTCGGCTCTGATATGTGACACCAGGTATTTAGGGAGGCCGTTTGTGATTATTTTGTATTATGTATATGTATCTTTTGAATTGTACATGTATGGTTGTACATGACTTATATATATATATATATATATATGTTGATATTCACTTACGGATTTTCCGCTTTTATTCTGTTTCTGAATTGTGGGTGTAATACTACCTGAATGGTTGCATATCTGTATGAGCAGGTGTTGTATGTTTGTTTCAAATTGATGTGACCCCTCGGTCTATGCCGTGTATGTTTAATTATACTCTGATGAAATTTTGAATTTTATTTATCGCTTTAATAGCTTGGGGGTATAGAAGGGGGTGTCACACTATTTAATCTTCTTGGACCTGAATGTACGAATTGCGACAACTTTTCAATCATTCGAGGTAGAAGGGGATTAAATAAAAGAGTAGCTCAAAAATTTGGCCGATAGTGACGGTAGAAATGTTTTGTAAAGGTGAATGTTTTGAGAGTTTGATTAAGATATGACTCTGGCTGAATATCTGCTGGGGAGATGTATCAGTCAATGGGGAATATGCTTGATGCATATGCTATGGATGTTTGATCTCACATGATGCTTGATATTATGCTATGCAACACTTCAAGTTAAAGTATTGTATTTCAAGCAGGTAAAGATTGTAGCAAAATTGTATCGCCCTCCTCAGTTAGGGAAAGAAAACCACGGACGGTGACAATCTCGCTGGGGGAATGAGCTTAGACTCTCAGATTTCCAAGCTACTACCATCACGCTACTAGGGATGAAGGAAAATGGACGACCTTCAAACCACCAATGGGGTTAAGATGATCCTCGAACCACCACCACTGCTGGGGTGAAGTGATATTTGCAACTTGTTGGGGATGTTGTGAGGATCCCGCTCTTGCTGGGAAAAAGAGGCCAAACATGACTCTGATTGGGGACCAATCATGGCTTTGCTGGGGAAATGGAAGCCAAAAAACCATCCAAACAACCATAATGGCGCTTGCTGGGGATCAAGTTTGCAATGGGGACTACCGATCATCCCTTAGGAATTTCCGGTAAGTCATGCAATGCATAATGCTTTCTCTGTTGATTTAGCTTTTTATTATTCTGAATGCTTTATAGTATTATGTGATAACAAATAATCGTTTTATTTTGTAAACAAAATACTGAAAGGGATAATTGAGGAATCAAATGATGAATTTTATTGAATATGAAAATATTTGTACATAAGGTGTGTACAAGGATGCAAAAATCCTTGATGAGGAAATTTGCAATAAATTGAAAAACAAAGATAAATGGCAACGAGAAATCACATTTTACATTGATTACAACATTAGCTACCATCCACTGTAAGTCTAGGTTCCAACACCTTGCATCCATTGACAATGATTTGATTGCTCGTTTGCCATCTGAGGTCCAGCTATGATGATGATAGGCTCAAGTGTTTGCAGTCAAATGCCTTTATCCCTAATTTTTGCCTGGACATTTCTTTCTCTTTTTTCCGTCCACCGGGATACCTTTTTTTTTTGCCTAAGTCGCCCTTTCGAGTTTTCAACTTAGCGGGCTATTATTATTTTTTTGCTTTGTCCCTAACTTTTGCATTGACATTTCTTTTTTTTTGGTCCATCGGGACACCCATTTTTCCTAGATTTTCCTTGCGGATGTCAATTTAGCAGGCTCTTTATTCATCATTTTTTTCAGGCATAATATTTTTTGACTGCGTCGGAGTTCACGGGTATTGACAACTCCTCCCCATCCATGGTGGTGAGATCAGGGCTCCGCCTGAGAAGGCCTTCTTCACAACAAAGGGTCCTTCGTAATTGGGAGTCCACTTGCCTCGTGGATCCGACTGTATAGGAGAATATCTCTTGAGCACGAGTTCACCTTCTTGAAATGCTCGAGGGAGAACTTTCTTGTCAAAAGCTTGCTTGAGGCATTTCTGATACAATTGACCATGGCAGACGGTTGTCAGGCGCTTCTCTTTAATAAGATTCAGCTGGTCGAATCTGGGTTGGACCCATTCAGCTTCATCGAGATCTGTTTCCATAATGACTCTGAGTGAAGGAATTTCGACTTCAGTGGGTAGAATAACCTCCATACCATGCATAAGAGAATATGAAGTTGCCCCAGTAGAAGTACGAACTGAAGTTCTGTAGCCATGTAATGCAAAGGGAAGCATTTCATGCCAATCCTTATAAGTCTTGACCATTTTCTAGACAACCCTCTTGATGTTTTTGTTTGCTGCTTCGACGGCGCCATTCATCTTGGGCCGATGTGGTGAAGAGTTATGGTGCCCGATCTTGGATTCTTGATACAACTCCTTCATCATCTTGTTGTTCAGGTTGCTGGCATTGTCAGTTATAATGCTGCTAGGAATACCATAGTGGAAAATTATCTCTTTCTTGATAAATTTGGCAACCACTTGTCGTGTAATGTTCGCGTAAGAAGCAACTTCAACCCACTTGGTGAAGTAATCAATAACAACTAGGATGAATTGATGACCGTTGGAAGCTTTCGGATCGATCATCCTAATCATATCAATACCCCACATAGAGAAGGGCCAAGGAGATGTCAAAACATTCAAAGGAGTCAGTGGCACATAGATCTTGTCACCATATATTTGGCACTTGTGACATCTTTTGGCAAAGTTGTAGCAATTTACCTCCATTGTTGTCCAGTAATAACCATCCCGAAGGATCTTCTTAGCCATGGCAGACCCTTTTGCATGTACACCCTCACAGCCCTCATGTATGGACCTTATGATCGTGTTTGCTTCGTGTCTATCCATGTATCTGAGTAATACAGAGACATAATTCCTCTTATACAGAACACCACCACTCAAGAAGAATTTGGCGCAGAGCCATCTAAAAGCCTTCTTATCAGTGATAGTGATACCTTCGGGATATTCCTGCTTTTCCAGATATCTTTTGATGTTGTAGAACCAAGGCTTGTCATCAGACTCGTCCTCGATTGCTAAACAATGCGCAGGTTCATTCTGTAGCGGGGAAATTTGTGAGTGTAAGCTATTGATTAACTTAATTAAAAAATAAGCAAGAGTCGCCACCGCACTTTTTCTTTATCCACGAAGGGAAAGGAAAAAGAGCGAACAAAACCTAAAGAGTTCTAAAACAACAAGAACAAACAGAGAATGGGTAAAGGGGGTTGGTTACGCAATGGGAAGGTGTTAGCACCCAAAACGTCTATAGTACTCTATAGGAGCCCTTTGTAATATCTACCGCTTTTTGGTCTGAAAATGGTTTGTTTGTAAAGAGATTGAGGAGATGAGAGGAGAATTATTTTTTAAGATTTTTGTGTTTGGAGAGACTCATCGCCTCATGCCTACGTACCCACGATGTGCAATGTAGGATCAAAACCCCGTAGTTCGTGGTACGAAGAATGAAAATTTGTTTGTTTTGGTTGATTTTAAGTGTAAAGACAAATCGTCATTTCTAAACGAATAATTCTGCTTAAAGAAATGAATCATGTCTAAACTTATGAAAAAGTTTTAAAAAAGAAAAAAAAGTGCACAAAGCACAAAAAGCGTTTGATGAGTTTTTATATTTTTTATGTTTTCATGAAATGGTTAAATGGATTGACATTTATTAAGGAAAAGCAACTTTTAAAAGTCACTTGACAAAAGTCAAGGTTTTATTATGAAAGCGATTTTAAGTTTGAAAAGAAGAAAGTTTTTGAAGAAGGGAGAAGGTTTTGAAAATTAAAGAAGGGGTGGAAAAGAAGTGACTATCCTATTGCATAAAATAAAAGCTAGGGAAAAGAAGGATCTAACCAAAATGGAGCCACTTCAAAGCAATATTAAAAGAATTCCATCCTTAAGCAAAACGGCCAAATAAAGGCAAGTCTTCAATCAATTCTCCAAGCAAAGGAATAAGAAGTCCTAATTCTAGGTCCATAAGTCCAATATTACTTCAAAAGAGGTCCATAAAGAGATCACTCCAAAGCATAGGATAGTAACCAATAGTCCAAGATGAGGAGAATTAGGTTTTTTTATGGTTTAAGCCTTAATTAATGTTTTTGAGTCCAAATGGACAAAGAAAAAAGGCATAAGCATAAACATTTGTCCAACGGACAAAGTGAAAATTGCGGAAACATAAACAAGTGTCCAACAGACAAAGGAAAAATTGCGGAAGCATAAACATGTATCCAACGGACAAAGGAAAAATTGCGGAAGCATAAACATGATATGAAATGAAGCATAAAAATAAAAGAGATAGGGAGCGAGAAGGAAACATAAACAAAATTAATACAAAATATTGTTAGTAAGTTAGTGATTAATTGTTAGTGTTAGTGATCAATAGCAATTGAATAATTGCACTTAGGTCAAGGTTGATGAAACTCATTAGAGGATTGATAAGGCCAAAGCCTCCTAACAACAAGTTTCATGTGTTTTGAACCATAAGACAAATAATCAACCATCCTTGATAGTTTTCCGATACGGGACAAATATTGCGCTATGTTAAGCAATCACCGAGTAATTTACGGAGTAATTACCCTACAATGAGGCCGGTCAATAGCTCTTTGTGCTAATGTACGCTAGATGAACGATATATAGATCGTCATCCGAAAGCAATACCGCACGAAAAGAAAAATGGTAACGATCTAGTCTTGATCGAAACTCAACAACGGAATTCCAAGATCTTTGACTTTCATCGATCAAAATAAAAGAGAATTAGATGAAGAGGAAGCCAAATTAAACCACACAATTATGTGATCTAAGGCTAAGAACAAAGGAAGAGGGAAGAAAAAGGCAAAAGAACCAAAACAGTTCCAAAACAGAACCAAAATAGCATTCTGGACACTGGTTATTCGGTTAACACATTTGGTTAATCGGTTAACCAGTGCAGATTTTGAATTTCTACGCAAAACAGGGTGTTAATCGTTTAACCAATTTACACTGTGTTTGGTTAATCGGTTAACACTGCACCAGAAGTAAAAAAATGTGCAAAATTCAGCATGATCTTCTTTCAAAACATTTTTCAAACACCTTATGATCATGAATTGAACTTGCACGAATTTTAAAGTAAAAATAGACAGAGAAACCTGCAATCAAACAACAATATACGATCCCAAGGATCAACAACAAGCAACACCAAGGATCTACATCTTGAATGATGAATATGAAGCTTTAACAATGGTGGAAAGTGAATTACCACTCCAAATCAGAAAATCCTTCCAAATTGCAGCAAGATCTACACTCCAAAGCCTTGATCTATGAAAAAAAACAAGAATGGATGAAGGTTTAGCTTTAAATTAGTAAGAATCAATGTGAATTCTTACTAACTTATGAAAGAAGAAATTGAGCTTTTGGTGAATTTTGGTAGTTGGGGAGAGAATTTGCAAGAGATTTTTTGGCTATCAAAAGCTTGTCAAATGAGTGAAATGAAGCCTCTATTTATAGAGTTTAGGCTTGGGAATTTGGTGGTTTGGAATTAGGCTTGGGTAATCAAAATTTGGATTGGAATTCAAATTTGGAGGAAAATTAAAAGAGTGGTGATTAGTGGAGGTGTATGATAAGAATTAATATTGATGATGTAGGGAATTAAAATGAAATGGAATATTCCAAAATGATGAAAATTGGTGCCAATTGCTGAAAATTTGAATTTGCTGCCAATTTTTTTCAAAATTCGCACGCGTTAACTGATTAACCAAATGTGTTAATCGATTAACACAGTGAAAATTTGGGAAATTTGGCTTTTTGATGTGCTGTCTTGACTCTGGCTCTATTTTTTTCTTGCTTGTCAAAGAAGGCATGGGAATAAACACATGAACCTTGGAATCTCTTGAATAAAAATCAATTAAATCTTGGAGAATCTTGATCAGATGAATTTTTGAATTGTTTGCAGATCAACTTTGACTTTATTCAGATGAAATCCATTCGAGCTGTGGGACTGATTTTTTTTTGTATTTTTAACCTGTTCTTCCCCTGAAAATGTTAGTGAAAGAAAACAAAATATTTTTGGATTTTAATTAAAGGTTGGTAAACATAAACAATTAAACAATAAAACAACTAACAAATACTCACACACTTAAAGATCCTTGCAAGGCACAAACCTGCAAGAGAGGGAACCAACGTGTGATCTTGTTTGTGGTATGAAATGCAAAAGAAAAGCAAAGAATCTTAGGGGCAAAAATTAGGGTATTACAGCTGCCCCTATTTAAGTTTCTTCTATCCGGAGGTACCAAAATTGACATCTTTGTCTCGACGAGATAGAAGAGACTTAAATATAACAACAAACCAAATTTTTGGCCCTAAGAGACCACAAAATGATATGATCATGCAAATGATATGCAGACACAAGACCACTGTGGGAAGAAACGCCACAAGAGACAAACAAACCGGGGAGCAAAGAGAAAAGACTCCACAGGGGGAAAACAAAAGAGGGAGAACACATCCCAACAGGGGAGGAAACAAATCTTCGCTGGGGAAGAGCAAAGAGTAAGATTCCAACTGAGGGAAAATTACCGACACCAGAAACAAAAGAGGGAAAAACCGTCCCAACACGGAGAGAACAATCTCCGCTGGGGAACAGATCGTCTAATACCAGACATCCGGTAATAGCATGATCAAAAGGAAAGATTGCCAACTACCAACCAAGTGATAGCTACAACAAGGCAGTCGATCAAAAGGATACGAGAAGAATTACCTACTACCAACACAGGGCAGGACGACGAAGGTAACGATCTCACAAAGGATCGAGAAGTATCGCGTACTACCAACAAAAGGGCAGGACGACAAAGACGATAAACTCGAGCAAAGAATGGAGAGATTACCAACTATCAAACAAGTGATAGCTACAACAAGGTAATCAAACCCGGCTATATTACCTACTACCAACAAAGGGCAGGACGACAAAGGTAATAAGCCAGCTAAAGAAGGATTACCAACTATCAACCAAGTGATAGTTACGACGAGGTAATCAACCAAGGGTATAAGAAAGATTACCTACTACCAACAAAAGGGTAGAACGACAAAGGTAACAATCTCAAAAAGGATCAAGAAGTATCGCTTACTACCAACAAAAGGGCAGGATGACAAAGACGATAAACTCGAGCAAAGAATGGAGAGATTACCAACTGTTAAACAAGTGATAGCTACAACAAGGTAATCAAATTGGGCTATGTTACCTACTACCAACACAAGGCAGGATGACAAAGGTAACAATCTGGCTATATCACCTACTACCAACAAAGGGCAGGACGACAAAGGTGATAAGCCAAAAGAAAGGGACCAAAATTCAATCCGGGAATAAACCAGAGAGAAACGGTCAAACAGGACTCATCCCGAGGAGGAAATATCTCGACTGGGGATTAATTCCATCCCGACAAACGAACTGGGGAGGAAAGCTAAAACGAATATCTTCCACGAGGCATAAACTCAGTGGGGAATTAACAAAGATAGGCATTTTCTGCTTACAGGTCGACACTCTAATGGAGGGAGGACACACACGTTCTGCGGGGACAACAACACCAGAGAGCAAAGAAATACCAACACAAATGCAAGATGCACAATGCAACAGCAACATGCTATTCACAACAAAAGAATGCGCATGCAATGCGTATGAGTATGAATATGCTGACAAAACAGACATAAAGAAAAAACAAAGGGTGGAAAAACATCACAACACCATCGAATACTCGGCTAATCTCAACAAGATGGAGATACCATTAGCAACTCTGCTAGGCATTTAGCTGAAGAAATCCTGCAAAAGCCATCAAAGGAAAATAAATTCTACTACAAGGCTCAAATCTTGTTGGAGAAAGGAAGATAGTGCTTGGGGGGAGAAACCCAAATATCAATCTTCTAACATCATTGATCCACAAAGAGGATAAAACATAAACTCTGCCTTGAGGATGGAAGGAAAGCTGTTGGGGAATCATAACAACCCAAATCTTTCGGACATTTCCTGGGGATCATAAAGAATTCACAGGAAATTCCATTCCAAAAGGATGAAGAAATCTACTGCGGAGAAATAATGCATCCGCTGGGGATCTGTAGACATATAAACATCTACGCCAAATCCATCAGAAATACAAGGCAGGTATGCTGGAGATACAAGAGAAAAAATCTCTGAGGATTAACCATTTCTGAGCAAACAACCTGGACTTGTTGAGGAAAACAGCAACAAGGTCAAACTGTGGGGGATTTTAGATCAATACTCATCATGAATGAGAGAAAACCCAACAGGTGACTAGTATATCAATATTCCTCGAATAGAGATATTATCGGCAACTACACCGGGGAACACCCGAAATAGTGATGCACAATTTTCTCTCAAAACAAACAAACTGGAGAGAAATACGCCCTGGACTTGCCGGGGAAGATAAGGCTGCTCTACGTTTTGGGAATATCCAAAGCAGCAACAATACACCTAGAAGGTAAAACACTGAGTGGAGACTCCTCTTATGATTTCTGCTAGGCACAGCGAAAACGAATCTCTGCGTGGGAACCACCATTAAGGAGAAGGGGACCTCAAAACTACTCAACTGACCATAACATAATCAGCTGGAGAGGGTTTGGATCAAAACCTAGCTGGGGAAAAAAACCAAACAGCATTGACCCTTATGAATTCAATGCATCATAACACAACCTTGAAGGGACCTATCATCTTGTCAACCACTGATCACATTCATAGGAACAAACTCTGCTGAGGAAATATCAGCAAACTCTACTGGGGAAATATCGACAAACTTTATTGGGGAGCTGTCAATAAATTCTGCCAAAGAGGCGAGAACGAACCTTGCTGAGGAAAACATTGATCCTACCAGTCTTGGAATAACCGTTGATGTTCCTTTTTGCATTCATAAATTAAAGGGAAATGTTTTTATGATTTTCAAAATTTTAATCAATTATTTGCATTTTGTTTCAAAAATCATCATAAAAAATAAATGAAATTTTGTAAACAGAAAAAAAATAAGAATTGCAAACAAAGGGACAAAAGGCCCAAATTTTATTAATAGAATGGAAGTCCGTAAATGGCGTAACTCCATAGATCATTACAAAGTTTGAAAAATGGTAAATACATGGAAAGGGTTACATTGAAATATAATGACCACTATTCTCCCTAACAACTTTGAATTCCGATGTGCTCAAAACTTCAGCTGAGGATGATTGAAGCAGAATCCTTGTCGGACAATGTTGCTTTCAAATGATCAAGACTGGCCAGATGCAGTTACTTGCCATAATCCCTAACTTTTGCATAGATTGCCCTTTCGGGTTTTCAATCTATCGGGATGATTATTTCTGTTTTTGTCTCTAATTTTTGCCTGGACTGCCCTTTCGGGTTTTCAGCCCACCGAGACGCTCATTTTTGCCTAAGCCACCCTTTCGGGTTTTCAACTTAGCGAGCTGTTCTTTTATTTTTTTAGGCGAAGTATTTCTTGATTGCATCGGCATTCATAGGACGAGTGAACTCTTCACCATCCATAGTTGTAAGAAGTAATGCACCGCCAGAGAAGGCTCTCTTAACAACATATGGGCCTTCATAATTAGGCGTCCACTTGCCCCTAGAATCATTGGTAAAAGTCGAGATCTTTTTGAGCACGAGGTCGCCTTCTCTGAACACACGAGGTCGAACCTTCTTATCAAAAGCTTTCTTCATTCTCTATTGATATAATTGGCCATGACACAAGGTCGTCATTCTTTTCTCTTCAATCAAATTTAACTGATCATATCTACTCTGACACCACTCAGCCTCAGACAAATCAGCTTCCATCAAAACTCTCATAGAAGGGATTTCAACCTCTACCGGGAGCACTGCTTCCATACCATACACAAGAGAGAAAGGGGTTGCCCCTGTTGAAGTGCGGACGGATGTACGATACCCATACAAAGCAAAACAGAGCATCTCATGCCAATCCTTGTAAGTAACAACCATCTTCTGGACAATCTTCTTAATATTCTTATTAGCAGCTTCAACAACCCCATTCATCTTAGGTCTGTAAGGAGAAGAATTATGATGCTTAATCTTGAACTCATCGCATAATTCCTTCATTATCTTGTTATTCAGGTTCGACCCATTATCAGTGATAATCTTGCTCAGAACACCATACCGACAGATGATTTGGTTCTTGATAAACCGGACCACTACTTGTTTGGTCACATTGGCATATGATGTCGCTTCAACCCACTTGGTAAAATAGTCAATAGCCACCAATATGAAACGGTGTCCATTCGATGCTTTAGGCTTAATCATTCCAATCATATCAATGCCCCACATGGAGAAAGGCCATGGGGAAGAGATAACATTGAGAGGAGTTGGAGGCACATGAATTTTATCAGCATAAACCTGGCATTTATGGCACTTCTTCATAAATTTGCAACAGTCAGATTCCATTGTCAGCCAATAGTAACCTGCCCTCAACATTTTCTTAGCCATTGCATGCCCGTTGGCATGGGTACCAAAAGATCCTTCATGAATTTCTTTCATCAACATGTCTGCTTCGTGTCTATCCACGCATCTGAGCAAGACCATGTCATAATTTCTTTTATATAGCACATCATCATTCAAGAAGAAACTACTAGCCAATCTTCTCAAAGTCTTCTTATCTTTCTTGGATGCCCCGAGCGGGTGCTCTTAATTTTGAAGAAATCGTTTAATATCATAATACCACGGTTTATAATCAACAACCTCTTCAATCGCAAATACATGAGCTGGCCTATCAAGCCGCATAACATCAATTTTGGGCACATCATTCCACCGATTCACCACAATCATGGAGGATATAGTTGCTAAGGCATCCGCCATTCGATTTACTGCTCTGGGTACATGGTGAAACTCAACCTTATTGAAGAAAGTTAACAACCTTCTTGCATAATCTCGATAAGGAATCAAATCAGGTTGACGTGCCTCCCATTCTCCTTTAATCTGATTAATCAATAGGGCTGAATCTCCGTATACATCAAGAATCTTGATTCTTAAATCAATGGCTTCTTCCAAGCCCATAATACACGCTTCATACTCAGCCATATTATTTGTACAAGTTAAGGTCAACCTTGCAGTGAAAGGAATATGAGAACCATGAGGAGTAATAATTATTGCCCCAATACCATTGCCATACTCATTAACAGCTCCATCAAAATAAACCCCAACGGGATACAGGCTCAGGCCCTTCATCAAGTAATGGTTCTTCATAATCTTTAACCTTTAGATACATCACATCTTCATCAGGAAAATCAAACCTGATGGTTGGTAATCATCAATGGGCTGGTGTGCCAAATGGTCAGCCAAAACAATTCCTTTTATCGCTTTTTGAGTTTGGTACTCGATATCATATTCTGACAACAACATTTGCCTACGAGCAATTCTCCCAGCTAAAGCAGGCTTTTCAAAGATATACTTGATTGGATCCATTTTGGATATCAACCAAGTTGTATGATTCAACATATACTGGCGGAGGCACTTGGTAGCCCAAGCTAAATCACAACACGTCTTTTCAAGCATTGAGTACCGAGACTCACAATCGGTGAACTTCTTGCTCAAATAATAAATGGCAAATTCTTTTAGACCAAATTCATCTTGTTGACCCAGAACATAGCCCATAGACTCTTCTAGCACAGTCAAATGCATGATCAAAGGTCTTTCTTCCACGGGAGGAGACAAAATCGGAGGTTCAAGCATATACTCTTTAATCCTTTCAAAAGCTTTCTGACAATCCTCTGTCCAGACACAACCCTGATCTTTGCGAAGAAGCTTGAAGATCGGCGCACAAGTGGCAGTCATATTGGATATAAATCGGGAGATATAATTCAAACGTCCCAAGAATCCTCTTGTTTTTCTGTTTTAGGCGCAGACATTTCCTGAATAGCTTTAACTTTGCCAGGATCAACTTCAATGCCTTTTTGGCTGACAATAAAGCCCAACAACTTTCCAGAACAGACACCAAAAGTGCATTTATTAGGATTTAAACGGAGCTTAAACTTTCTCAAACGTTGAAACAACTTCAATAAGTACTCAATATGATCTTCTTCAGTCTTCGACTTACAAATCATATCATCCACATAGACCTCAATTTCTTTATGCATAATTTCATGGAACAAAGTAGTCATAGCTCTCTGGTACATTGCACCAGCATTTTTCAAACCGAAGGGCATCACCCTGTAACAGAATATTCCCCAAGGTGTAATGAATGTTGTTTTTTCCATATCCTCGGGTGCCATCTTTATCTGATTATAACCGAAAAATCCGTCCATAAAAGAGAAGATACTGAATTTATCAGTATTATCTACCAACATATCAATGTGTGGCAATGGAAAATCATCTTTTGGACTCGCTTTATTCAAATCTCTATAGTCGACGCACATTCAGACTTTTCCGTCTTTCTTTGGAACATGCACAATATTGGCCACCCATTGAGGATACTCAGAAGTCACAAGAAAACCAGCATCAATATGCTTTTGAACCTCCTCTTTGATCTTCACAGCCATGTCAGGATGAGTTCTTCTCAATTTCTACTTCACAGGCGGACATTCAGGCTTCAATGACAATCTATGCTCCACAATATCAGTATCAAGCCCAGGCATGTCTTGATAGGACCAAGCAAACACGTCAACATATTCTCTAAGAAGCTCCATAATCCTCTTCTTAACATCTGACTGAAGCAGTGCCCCAATCTTGACTTCTTTTATATCATCATCTGAACCCAAATTAACCAATTCCAACGGCTTTTCATGAGGCTGAATGGCCTTTTCCTCATGCTTAAGCAACCGAGAAATTTCATCTGGAATCTCCTCAATATCCTCTTCTTCAACTCCAAACACAGGGAACTCAAAGTTGGGAGAGGGCATAGGGTCATTGTTTTCAATGGGTTTAACAATCAATCTGCACAATGGTTTATGTTTGATTTTAGAATATGAATAAAAGTGAAAGTACCATGCAGATAAAAAGTGATTATCACATTATTATTATTTTTGGTTTTTTTATGTTACCATTTTTCAGAAATAAAGCAAAAAGGGAAAACATAATACGGATAAACAAAATAACATTTTATTGATGATGATAAAATTTGAAACAAAGCCCTCACAAATTCACTTTCACCTTGGGCAGAGTGAAAGGATTTTTGAAAGAAACAACAACAAATTACTTTGAAATATGAACAACAGTGGGAACATCAACAGCTATCCAATTCTGGCAGACTTGTCCATGTGTCACAAAATTGGGAAGCTCTTCCTCTTCATCTTCTTCAATGATGGCATTGACTTCATATTCCGGTTCCTTAAACTTCTTCCGAGGGGAATAAAAAGGCACATATGCATCCTCCGGGGACATATACCCGGGGTCTTCCAAATAAGGCTCCCAATATTTAGCCGGAATGACACCATCTTTAGAACCAAACGGGATGTAACCTACAGAGTCGTCTTCAAGAATTGCATCCGTAGAAAGATCTTCATTAGGACAATCTTGAACCATATTGACAGACGACTTACCATGATTAGGCAACAGATTCGATTGAACATTAGGGTTGGAATCTTCGAAGACAAAATACCACTCCTGGCCAACCTTTGAACTTCTATCTTCAATGGATAACAGTTCTCAGTATCATGTCCATCTCTTCCCTGATGGATAGCGCAACGAGCTTCAGGCTTATACCACCATGGCAAATCTTTCGGAACAACAGGTAGTGCACGGGTCGGAACAAGATTCTTCTGAATTAAGCAAGGAAGCAAATCTGTATAGGTCATCGGAATCGGGTCAAAATCTTTCTGAAAATGGCCTCGCTGATTGTTCTGCTGATTAGAACGTTATTGCTGCACAGGAGCTGCCTGGACAACAGGAGCTAAAATGATAACAGAAGTGACAGATGCAACATGTTGCTGACACTGATTATTCTTACTGTAACTCTTTTTGCGCCCTCCATGGGAAATAGCATGGGTCTCACCCTCTTTCTTCTTAGCAAATCCTCCGCCATACTTCTTGGAATTACCAGCAGAATTATCATCTATTGACAAACGTCCCTCACAGACACCTTCTAATCTCATCCCCATATTAACCATCTCACTGAAATCACTTGGGGTACTAGCAATCATACGTTCATAATAGAAAGGACTCAGAGTTTTTAGAAAAATCTTAGTCATCTCTTTTTCTTCCAAAGGAGGATTAATCTGAGCAGCAATCTCGCGCCACCTTTGCGTGCATTCTTTGAATGTCTCCTTTTCTTTCTGAGCCATTGCCCGAAGCTGGTCACGATCAGGAGCCATATCCACATTATACTTATACTGTTTCATAAAAGCCTCACCCAAGTCTTCAAAAGTACGAATTCGAGTACTGTCGAGCCCCATATACCATTTCAAGGCTGCACCAGACAAACTATCTTGAAAGTAGTGAATGAGAAGCTGATCATTATCCTTCTGAGTCGACATCTTATGAGCATACATAGTCAAATGACTCATCGGACAAGAGTTACCCTTATACTTTTCAAAGTCAGGGACTTTGAACTTATGTGGGATCTTCTCATTAGGAACCAAGCATAACTCATGAGCATTCTTTCCAAACAGCTCTTTACCTCTCAGAGCTTTGATCTCTTTCTGAATTTCAGCAAACTGGTCTTGAATCTCCTCCATTCTATCATAAGCACTGGGATTTTCACTTAGGGCAGTATAGAAAATCTGCTCTTCACCAAAAGGAATAGTGTGAACCACAGGCGGTGGTACAGTCATCATAGGTTGAACAGTAGGAGCAACTGGAATTTCAGGAGGTGGTGGTGGTTGATAACCCTCAGGAACAAAGTTATGAGGCATGCCCCAGGGGAAACCACGAGGCATGGAGTATTGAGGAACACTAGCAGGCGTCACAGAGATGGCCGTGGAGACAACCTCAGAAATGAGTATCCTTTGTACAGGAGTTAAAAGCGGAGGAGGAGGTGGTGGCTGATTCTGAGCAGCCACTAGAGCTTCCATCATAGCAGTGAGTCTTTCCAAACCATCCTTTAGAGTCGTCACTTCTTCACGAAGCTCGCGGTTCTCTTGTTGCAACAGATCCATCTTTCTCTTCAGATTAGCCCGAGTATTTTATTGGTTCGACAACTTGGTTGAATGAAGACCAAAGGGAAACAATAAGACACCTGAAAAAGGCAAGAAACAATGCAGAATGATGCTTGATATGCAAGATGCAAATGCAAAGTTTCAAGGAATTATAAGGCATATTGCAAACATTGTTATCTGAAATACCAAAATCTCATTCATTAATGATGGAAAATATTACATCTCGGAAGTACAAATTCAAGAATCCTAAAACAAAAGAGAATAAAGAAAACTAGATCCCTAAATAATCCTATGAGAAGAAGTCCCAGCTCTATCTTCCAGCTTCTTGATGTGGGCCTGCGTCTGAGTCTTCTCCATCAGTAACTGATCAACGATCAACTTCCAAGGAGATTCTGAACTCTTCAGAATATCGGAAACTAGCTGAATGCGAGAGGAAAATAAATCCTCTTGCGCCTTTCTCTTCTTGTTGGCAACTTCATCTTCATTCTTCCTCTTGAAGTGCTCTTGAAGTCTTGCATTCTCTAACTTGACGATCTGATACTTGTTCTTCCAAGCATCTCCCTCTTATTGCATCTCGGCCAAAGCGATCTGAAGCTTCTCTGTATCTTCCATAAAGTAGAGAATATGCTTCTTAGCAATTAGAGATAAAGGCTCATGACGCGCATAAGGCATCTCCAAAGTAATAGCTCTATTTTTAACCCACTGTAGGTAAGGTTCCGAAGAGACACAATTCGGATTTCCCAAACTTTCCTTTCCTTTTCTACGAATATTGCACCAAGCTTTCACAATTTCTCTCTTGAGAGCAACCTGAGATTCTTCTTCCTTGAAAAAGAGACCGACCAAATAAATGTTCTTCGGTACCTCTCGCAAAGGATATCCCAACTGACGATGGGCCAACACTGGATTGTAGCTGATTTCTCCCTTTGTACCAAGAAGAGGCACGTTGGGAAAATCACCACAACTGTCAATGATCATCGCTTCAGAAGGAACACGGCTACACCAATCAATATCAGAATGAGTGAGAGACACGATTTTCTGCGACCAATACAAACCATCCTTCAGATTCCAGAAAGCTGTAGACTTCGGCAAGTGAGAAATAAACCACTTGTAAAGCAAAGGTGCACAACAGATAATCATCCCTTCACCATGGAAATTCTTGAGGTGATTAGAATGGTAAGCATCGGCAAGCAAAGTGGGAATTGGATTCTCAATCAAGAAGATCTTAATAGCGTTGATGTCGACAAAGTTCTCAACATTCGGGAAGAGGAATAGTCCATAAATAAGCAAGGCAAGAATAGCCTCAAAAGCAACTGTGTTCTTCACACTAGCAAAGTGATGAGCTCTATCCATCAAGAACTTAGCGGGTAACCCAAGAATCTTTCCTTTGGTATCCATGCAAGCCTTAATCTCAGAAACCTTCAAGTGAGTAGCCTTCGCAATAACATCATGCTCGGGGACGGGATCCAAACCAGAGAAAATCCGACCATAAACAGGCAAACCAAGCAGGAGAGAATACTCCACTAGCGTAGGTACCAACTGATAATCAGGAAAGGTGAAACAATGCAGCAAAGGGTCATAGAACTGAACCAAAGTAGCAAGCAATCCTTCAGCCATATCAACCTTCAAGAGAGACAAAATCCTTCCATATCTGGACTCGAACTTCTTGGTATCAGCAACCAAAGATACTAGCTCTCTCAAACCCTCTAATTTAGGACTCTTGAAAGTGTACTTCTTGGTACTTCTCCTTCCAAAATCCATAACAAAAGTACCTACAATGTTTGCAATAACACCTTTAAGTTCCTTGAAACCTCCCAAAAGAATACTCATGAATGTATGAGTGCATGAATGCAACACCCACAAATAAGATCACACAAAGCACACGGGTCAAGGTTCAAGTCACGAGCATGAAGCCGAGGGTAAGAACCAATCCCACAAAGGTATGTACTACGGTTTTATCTTCATTGTACCTGCAGAAAACAGTGGTTTTAACAAAGTGCCCAGGGTCCACAATCCACTATCAGACACACCAGCACCCCGATTTGCTCGGAGGTTGGTAGTTATCCTCAAGAGAATCTAACCTGAGTGTAGCATCGTGTGACAGCTAAGTCAGATTTGCATCTTCATATCTTCCACGCTACGATCCTAAAAAGGCTAAGATGGGTTAAGGGTTACTACGGTTCTCAGTGTTATAGGCTTCTGCTGCGGTGAAAATTGGATAACAAGTTATTAATTAACTTGCATCACATTTCTTTTACAACCGACTTTGATTTATCCAAAGGAAAGGTTCAAGATCGAATAAAACCTAAAAGGGGGGAGATCTAAGGTTCGGGGGTTGGTTATACTAAGGGAAGGTATTAGCACCCTAAGTATCTATAGTACTCTACAGGAACCTCTTGTTTTATTTGTGTTATGTTATGTTTGCTTGCTAAGGATATCTGCTAAGTGCTAAGGTAAGGACCTAAGGGTATATACACTAAGTTTGCTCGCCAAGACATCGCATCTCGTGCCTACGTATCTGACTAAAGAATCAGAGTAACCGTAGTTCACCTCACTAAGGGTGGATTGAGGAACCATTGGCTATGGCCAAAGTTCCAAGGGGGAAATGAGTATGAGCTCATTTAGAGTTTAAGAAACTCTCTAAGACTAAGTTGTGAGATTGAGTGGCTATGAGGCCTATGACAAGAAGGTTAGGTGACTATGAGGTCAAGATGATAAGATGACTATGAGGTCAAGAGAAGATGCCACCTATGACTATGAGGTCAAGGTGTTAATGAGCTATCTATGACTATGAGGTCAAGATGGTAAGATGACTATGAGGTCAATGGAGGATGGCTATGACTATGAGGCCAAAGCTTGCCTATGACTATGAGGTCAAGGGCTACCTATGACTATGAGGTCAAAGGTGGGATCCTATGACTATGAGGTCAAGGGAAGGTAATGACCTATCTATGACTATGAGGTCAAAAGAGAGACTTTTCCATGACTATGAGGTCAATGGAGGATTGCTATGACTATGAGGCCAGAGCTTGCCTATGACTATGAGGTCAAGGGCTACCTATGACTATGAGGTCAAAGGTGGGATCCTATGACTATGAGGTCAAGGGAAGGTAATGAGCTATCTATGACAATGAGGTCAATAGAGAGACTTTTCCATGACTATGAGGTCAATGGAGGATGGTTATGACTATGAGGCCAAAGCTTACCTATGACTATGAGGTCAAGGGCTACCTATGACTATGAGGTCAAGGTTGAAGATGTTGCTAATGAATATGAGGCCAAGAGCTACCTATGACTATGAGGCCAAAGGTTGAAGATGTTGCTAATGACTATGAGGCCAAGAGCTACCTATGACTATGAGGCCAAAGGTGGAAGATTACTCTATGATTATGAGGTCAAGAGAAGGTCCTATTGACTATGAGGTCAATGGGGGAAGGTTGCCTAAGACTATGAGGTCCAAGGTAGCAATGAGCTTTCTATGATCTTGAAATCAATAGAAAAACTTTTCCTTTGGAAGGAAGGGGAAGAATAACATCTTATAAACAAGAGTTATTGCGGGGTTGAAATATAATGAGATATATAAGTTCAAAGACTCCACAACAGTAAGCATTTAATCAATATGTGAAGTAAAATTGCAAGTGTGAACGTGGCAACAGCAAGAATAGTGATCATGTAACTGTGACAATTATGGCAGAGAAGGCATTCATAATTTGAAGCAAATACATTTGGAGCCATGCAACTCATTAATAGAGAATAAAACACACAACATTCTTATGGCAAGATTTGGTTAAAGTCAGGAACAGAACTTTACAAATCAAATACATTTCATAGAAAACTCAATTCAAAATCAGTAGTCACATGACTATATCAATCATGGCATGGAAAGCAACGAAAAAAAATGGATTTAAATCATGTGACCTCACAGAGGATAAGAAAAAACAACATTTTTATGGTAAGGTTTTTGCTCAAAGTCAAAGAGTAATTCTCAAACAATTTCACAAGTTTACAGAATATTTCTAATAAAATCTTTAAAGTTTCCAAGAAAAATGGTTGATTTTATTTACATTAAAAGATGGTTGATCTTATTTACAGAAAAGATTTAAGGATAAAAACGAGGTTATATACATTTACTTTTTATGTTTTTATTATATTTCCAAGATTAATTAGAAATGTGAAGCAAAACAAAAAAAACAAAATAAAATAATGGAACAGTGGTGGCTCCCGCCACTAACAGGGTGTGGCAGGCGCCATGGGTGCCTTGCCTAGTGTGGCTTGCGCCATGCACTCCATGGCTTGTGCCATGTATTCTTTTCTTTTCTTTTTCATTTTCTTTTTCTTTTTCATTATCATGTGGTGTGTGGTTTTAGTGTGTTAGGGAAGTGTGACGGACGCCACCATATGTATGGCGGGCGCTATGTGTATGTGGGTCTTATATTTTTATTTATTTTGTGTGGGTGGCGGGAGCCACTATGTTAGCCTGGCGAGAGCCACCTTGATTCTGTTATTTTTGTCCAATTTTTGAATACGAATACAAATCCAATTAATGATTAACAACACAGAACTAACATTTAACATGATTTTACCACAGAAACAATCAATAATCAGACAACAACAAACCTAACAAACATGATAACCATATAAAGCGGGATGATTACAATGCTTAGACGATAATGAGATAACAAAAATACGATAACAGTATGGTGCAAGTATGTATCACATGATCATCGTGCATATAAAACAGAGTGAGATAGAGTGATACCTAGTGGAGAAAGTCCACTGCTTCTTCACCGGTGAGAGTTTCTAGAAGTGGTGGATGTGCTTTCCTCCCTCAACTGCTACAGCGTCAACACCCTCAACAAGAAGCACGAGCTTTTGGTGGTTAAGGTGTTGGAGATTTGAAGTGTTTACGGACATAAGTTCTTGCATGACTTGAAGGTGGCTTGCAGAACTTGAAAAAATGGAAAGGTGAAGAGGTTTTGATGGTTTTCTTGGTATTTTTCCTCGTAGTGTTTGTTGTGGTGTTTCTGTGTGTTACAGAGGAGATGGAAGTGGTGGAGTTCTTGCAAGTTTTTGAGTGTTACTTGCAAGACTAAAGGAGGGAGAAGTAGAGAGAAATTTCTTAGCAATTTCTGGTGTGTTTGAACAAAGGAGAAGTGATCTCCTTTTATAGGCAAAGCAAGTGGATCCGGGTATTGGAAACACAGTAGTCCAAACATTATCTGTTGGGGAAAGAATTAGGGTTTGCAAGGACTGATGGGTAAGGAATTAGGGTTTGTGTGGCAATTTCTTCAGTCAAACTTTGGACCACCATGGTGAACAAATGCAGCGGAGGAAATGGTGCATGCCTGCTATTTTCATTTTTTTAATGGTTATTCCAAAACCACTTTTTAATGTGCCATGAGAGAGAAAGAAGAAAGGATTAATAATTTGAATTGGAAATACGGATTCTCTGCTTATGAATTCAGGCTCCTTGTGCTGAGCCACCTTGTTTCACCAATCCACTATGGTATCTCAGTAACCTTTTACCTTCATCAGGAATGGGTGAGCTCAAATAGGTAACATTTAGTGAATCCACGAAACTTGTTTTTGAAGCAAAGCATCTTCAGATTTTTTCAAGTGGCACAAGAATTGTCTAGATGCATGGGGCCTTGTTGCTTAACTACTACAGGAGCACCACTTTGAATGGCCTTTGCTCAAATGACATATTTTGGGCCCATTAGAAATTTGAGACAACCATATGTCCATGATCAAAAGAAATGTCACGAAACAAACTTAAGGCATGGCAACATTAAATCCTCCCATGGCACCACTTTGATATGTTACACCTTGATGAATATTTATCTCCATGAAAAATTCTTGTACTTGAGAAGAAATCTTTAAGGCTCAAAAAATGGATTCCAAGGATGTTTGTTACCACATGGCATAATTTCTCAAGACTTGGGATCACACTTTGCTTGACATGAAGGCAATGGTTGACTTGTCTTGGTGCAACATTTGATTTCTTGTCAAAAAGGTCTTCTTGGATGCATGTAGATTCAAATAGTTGCATTTGGCCAAAAGATGTCTTAGGGAGACCGTGTCCTCTTTATGTAAATCCTATCTTTCACAATAAAAGAAACAACTTGCAAAAGAAATGGTTAGATAACAATGCACACATGATTGAGGTCTAAATGTAGATGCGGGAAAATATGACATCTAAGGGGTAAAATTTGGGGTACAACAGTTGCCCCTATTTAAATAGCTTCACCGGATGGCACGAGGAATTGAAATCCTCGGGACGTCAAGGTGGAAGATATTTAAATATAGCAAACCGAAAATTTTTCCCTTAGATGGAATGAAGATGCTAAAAACATGCAACAAACATGCATATCCTGACATGCCATGACGATATGATAGTGCAAAAATGCAGACAAACAGGACACCAAAGAGCTACCAAACACAGGTGAGCTTTACTGGGGAAGGATGAAGGGAGTATCCACAAGAAAGGCTCACTGGGGATACAGACTAACTAACGAAAGAGACTCACTGGGGAGACTCAAAGGAACACTGGGGATAGAGAAATAAAGGAGAAACCCTACAGATCCTCACTGGAGGTAGGAGCCAGTGAGGTGTTCTCCACTTGGGAAATGAAGACATACTCTTACTGGGCATGAAACCAGAAAGAAGACATGATCTCCACTGGGGATCATGTTGAAATAAGATGATAGACACTCACTAAAAGATTTTTTGGGGATTTCTTATACTGAAGAGTTCAAACGGGATCTTCAAGAAGAACCAGAAATAACAGAAACAAACTCTGTGCGCCAGATGCAAAGATGACTAGAAGTAAGGCTAATGCACCATTATTGATTGAATTCGGGTGTCGATTTAGGGTTACAGTTTGACTACCAGTATGAGCTGAATTTTGGGATACCAACATAAATTGAATTTTGAATACCAACATGAACTGGATTTTGAATACCAACATGAATTGGATTTTGGATAAGAGGACTCCTATGATTATGAGGTCAAAGGTTAAAGAAGGCTATGACTATGAGGTCAAAGCTTACCTATGGCTATGAGGCCAAAGGTGACTGAGATGGCTCTGAGGCCAAGATGATATTGATGACAAAGAATAAGACATATCCGAAGGTACGAAACCTGAGCTCGGAACGCATCAACAAACAGAGTGATAGGAAAATGCCAAACATATCCGAAGGTGCGAAATCTGAGCTCGGAACACCTCAAATAGGGATTGTATCAAACAGGTTGATGCAAAGTGACTGGTTGAAGATAACACCGATGGTAACTGTAAAACCAAGGATGGATAAGCCTTTCAGGAGAGATCGTCACTTATCGTGGTAGAGAAACAAGCTTCTCCAGGGTATTGCTACTTGTTATTGTTTATGAATTCCAAGGAGATGTTTATATCACCACACTGCTGGAGAAATGATTTTGCCTTCAATGGGGATCTGTAAAAGGGTCTTCTTGCGAGACAAAGTGCAAAATAAATGCACGTACAAGATGGCTTGGAAACTATACCTGCCAGGGATCAAAGAACAAGCTAGAAAGAAGCGGTCTAACAAAACTCCAACCATTGAGGAATGAGCTCAAATGGGGATTATCTTATCCTATGCATGGAAAAAGATAACTGAACTAACCATTATCCACGAGAACCAATCTCTGTGGGGGATTCAGAAAGAATGGGCACTTTATGCCTAAGGCTGACAACTTTATTGGAGAGAACGGACAAACCCAGTCACTTGGGGATATAAACGCCAAAGTGAACGAAACAGGTAAACACCAAAATGAAGCAGAAATGCTAAGATTCTATGCACATGAATGCTTATGCCATGCTCATGCCATGCTTATGCTTATGATGACAAAACAGACAAAAGGAAGCGAGACTAGAGATGAAATAAACATCTCGACAAGGCTACCCAGCCAAACTTCATCAGATTGGACCATTACTGGATGAATAAGTAGGATCAACAACTCCACTGGGGAAAAGAACATTCCACCTGAGGTATATCTTGACTTCACTAGGATTGCCATCATGAGCTTGATTTCCTTACTGGAGGAGGAAGATCCATGGACATTGGCCAAGCTCGACCGAAGTAACAATTTACAAGAACAGGGTAATTCTGCATCCTGACTTGTATAATGATCACCATAATAAACAATGGCTTTTGCAACAGGTAATATTCAAATCTTCTCCGCCCAGGATTGCACGGTCCTTTGGGAGAAAATACCAAGAGGATTTTACAGAAGAATCGGCATACAAAATGCTTTAATAACTTCAAACTCTCGGAGAGATTCATGGATCTCGGCATAACTGCCCCAGATTAACTATGCTTGCACTGTAAGGTCTTTGAACTTGTTCTTCAGACAACGGGAAAACAAACTTGTCCCATGCTAAGTAGATGCCCAAGACTAACTGACCTTTGAGAGATTTGTCTAATCTCGACCTGACTGCTTCTGATTAACTGGTCTGTGAGGATAAGTCATCAAAAGGATTTTACAGAAGAATTGGTATACCAGAAGCTCCAATATCTTCAAACTCTTGAAGAGATTCATGGATCTTGACATATCTGCCCCAGTTTTACTGTATTTATACAACAAGGTCCTTGAACTTGTTCTTCAGATTGGTTGATCCGTGAAGGAGGTGCCCCAGACTAATTGACTTTTTTTTAGAGATTTACCGAATCTTGACCTGATTGCCCCTGATTAACGGTATTCGCGATACAATGTCCTCAGACTGCGGTAGAAACAACTGGGGAACACACTTGCCCTTGTTGGTGGGACATTGGAGTCTAAACTTGTCATAAGATGACCTCAAGAAGGCTTGCCCCAATATCCTGAATCTTGAAGCGTTTCTGCCCCTGATTTAGTAGCTCTTGAGATGCTGGATCTATGGGGAAGATGCCCCAGATTGAGCCCTTTATCAAGTCAAATTCCCTAGCTGGCTGCATTTGTTGGGATTCCTTTGATATTGAATTGTCTTGCAAACAAGTATTATTCATTAAAAATTGGCAATTTCAACGTAAAATTCATGCAAGCTTTTGAAAACAATTTTTATTGATGAAACACACACGGTGGAATGATCAAATACTTAAAACAAAGTGGATATAGTCAGTTACGGAATGACAGGTGAAGTAATCAACACACGCAATTAGCAAAGATCATTAGGAGTCAGGTTAATCAACCTTGCTGTAGTATGCCTTCAAAATAACCTTACCTCAATTAGGTCTTTTAAGGGTTGTAACGTGGCCTGGTTCACGGTTTATGAAACAAAAGATAAAGGCTCAAAGTTTATTTATACCCACCCCATCTCCGTGATGAACTTCCAATCCTACACTCAGTTAACTCAAGTTGTACATTCAAGTTCCTATAGGCTAGGAATGAATTGATGATAGTTGATGATGATTCAGACACCTTTGGTAGTCAATGCTCCCTTGCAGTATTTGGTTGTCCTTTATTTCTTGAGGTTTTGAGACTTCCTCTTATCTCCAATGAGGCTTTGAGACCTCTTCTTGTCTTTGCTGAGGTTTTGATACCTCTTCTTCTGGATTGAGGTTTTGAGACCTCTTCTTGTCTTCACTGAGGTTTTGATACCTCTTGTCTTTGTTGTTGGACAAGCCTTCTTATATAAGGCGAAGTTTGGGTTTTCCACCTTTCTCGGCTTTTGCCTTGAAAGGGACTCGGCTCATTATTTGATTAAGGATTTCTTAACGATCCTTCCTTGTTTGTCGCTTCGGGAACAACTTGTACAACATTTATTCACTTGATTGAAGAGAGCTGACTGGCGTCTTGCGTGAAGTGCTTGCATTCGAATGCGTAACCAAGTTAAACTGAGATCTACCCACCCCAAGGTTAAGATTTAAGGGTTTTTTTGTGTAAGAAAATAAAACTCCTACTTCTAGGCTCGAAGGGTTAACGAGGGATTATCTTCCTTATTTCTCCAGTGTTTGGGGATTTGAAACAATGCCTTACATTCTCGGAAAGGTTTAATCGAAAGCATATCACAACAATTATGGATAATATTTTCATCATCCTCCCTAATCTTTGTTTTAAACCAACAGTTTGATAAGTGGAAAGAAACAATATAAAGATGAACGCAAAAGTAGATGAGTGAAACGAATGGACTTAATCAAAAGATGCATAAACATTTCATTAATCTTGCCAATTTGAAAGTACAACAGCTTATAAGCAAATACAAATTCAAACATGCAAAGGAAATACAATTGAAAATACTGAAATGAACAAAATACAGCCAGCTTTGGCGAATTGTTTTCAAAAGATTTCAGTTTCCGGGCCCAAGCACGTGAACACCTTCGCCACTAATCACTAGTTCCTTATGATACAGAATCTTGAGAGGCCTTGCAAGTCTTTTGGCTTTTGCTTAAGAAATTGGGACATTGACATCTGATGTACCTTCTTGAGGTTGTGGTGTTCTTAGCAGGTTTAGCAGTCTCATTTCGAACTCTTTACATTCTTCAATGGGGTGCCCTATTGTCCCAGTGCTGAATTTGCATTCAATCTCTGGATGACCTTCCTCAAAGACCAAGTCCTCGTTGTGGATCAGATTTTGCACAGTAGCTTCTAAAACCAGGCAACCATCCAAACTATGTCCTTCAGCCCCTTTATGAAAGTCGCAAGTCAGACTTGCATTGTGCCAAGGTCCTGGCACAGGATTGTAAGGTTGAGGAGTCACCAACTTGTTCTGAATTAGCAGTGGGAATAGTTTGCTTAGTGGCACCAGGATAGGAGTGTAGTGAACCTTGCCTCTTTTGATAGAGCACCTCTTTTTATCTTGGTGAGGAGAAACAGCAGCTGGAGGCTGAGACACCCTTTCGGTGGACACCTGATGACGATTACATTCTGGTGCAAGACCAAGACCAAAGATTGGTTGGCGTGAAGTTTCTCCAAAGGCAGATCCTTGGTATGGGAGAACCACAGGAGATGGCAAATGTTGGTTGATTTGAATGCCTTGAGGCGTAAATGAGATCCTCTCAGAGTCTAACAGTTTCTGAACCTTACTCGGGAGCACCTTACAGTGTTCAGTGGAATGCCCCTGTGCCCCAGTATGGTAGTCACATTGAGCATTGGTGTCAAAGCCCAGCGGGTATGGAAATTGTACTGGCTTTAATTCTTTTGGCACTATCAAACCTTCTTTGATAAAAACCGGCAGTAATTGACTGTACGACATTGGTAGCTTAGTGAGATTTCTTTTTGGTTTTCTTGGCCTTGGTCGTACATGCTGGCGTGGTTGACGGTGGTCCGGCCCTTGATACTTCGGAGAATCCACAAGAGGCGATGAACTGACAACCTCTCTTGGAGTGACAGGGAGAGCGTGCTCCTCTCTTTTCATCAGAGCTTGTAAAGTTTTCAGAACCCAATTCATCTGGCATCTGAGGATTCTGACTTCCTCTTTCAAGACTTCTTGGTTCTTCAGAGCTTCATTCATTGTTGTCATTGTCTTGAATAGGTGATGGGTATCCTTCAGACATAGAGGAAGAGACTGAAGACTGAGAAATGCAAATGAGATGCGAATACAAGCCACGTGATTTCAAGGAACTCAAAGGAAATTTGCAAAAAATTTTAGAAAACTGAAGAGTTTTGTTTTTAAAAATCTGTGATCTCTAAGGATCTTTGCAAAGAAAAGAACGCCTGAGTTCCTTGAAACCATCAATGGATGTGATGAGATGTATGCAATGTACAAAACACGGGCACACAAAAACATAGATATATGTACACACCACAGCACACAAGCCCTAGATTTAGGGGTCTCATGCATGGATGAACGTATGCACAAACACACATATACAGATATTCACAGATATGCACACAAAAACAAGAGGGCCTAGGTTTGAAGATCACGATCATGGAACCATGGTCTACCCATCCCAGAAGGTATGTACTATGGGTTTTCATCTGTAGAACAGGGTTCTAAAAAGGTTCCCAGAGTCGACAATCCATCTTTCGGATATTATCGACTTCCCAATTAACTTGGTAATCAATAATATTCTCAAGAGAATCTCGTCTGAGTGTAGTATCGCGTGACAACCATTTCAGACATAGACTCCCTCATGGTCACCGCACTACATCCTAAAAGGCCAAGTGGGGGTAAGGGTAACTAAAGGTCATCAGTATCCCTGGCACCAAGGTCGAAGTGGCAACGCCTTCACGATTGCTCGTTCAACATATACCAACTCCGAGAGGGCCTCAACTGAGTGTGGAATCTCAAGTCAACTCTTTTGGGATTCGACTCCTTCAAAGTCTCCTTGACTATATCCACTATCCTATCATAAGTGCACTCAAGTCCGGGTTAGGACTTATCTCACCACTCAATAGTAGCACCCTGCACACAGAAGAACCCAAACAAAACAGGTATACAGATATATACAGATATATAGCAAGCAATCATAAATAACATAAACGAAACAAGGTGGGCTTAACCCTAAAAAAGAATTATATCCCCAGTGAAGTCGCCATTTCTGTTGCGGTGAAAATTGGATAACAAGCTATTAATTAACTTGCATCACATTTCTTTTACAACCAACTTTGATTTATCCAAAGGAAAGGTTCAAGATCGAAGAAAACCTAAAAGGGGGGAGATCTAAGGTTCGGGGGTTGGTTATACTAAGGAAAGGTATTAGCACCCTAAGTATCTATAGTACTCTACAGGAACCTCTTGTTTTATTTGTGTTATGTTACGTTTACTTGCTAAGGATATCTGCTAAGTGGTAAGGTAAGGACCTAAGGGTATATACACTAAGTTTGCTCGCCAAGACATCGCATCTCGTGCCTACGTATCTGACTAAAGAATCAGAGCAACCGTAGTTCACCTCACTAAGGGTGGATTGAGGAACCATTGGCTATGGCCAAAGTTCCAAGGGGAAATGAGTATGAGCTCATTTAGAGTTTAAGAAACTCTCTAAGACTAAGTTGTGAGATTGAGTGGCTATGAGGCCTATGACAAGATGGTTAGGTGACTATGAGGTCAAGATGATAAGATGACTATGAGGTCAAGAGAAGATGCCACCTATGACTATGAGGTCAAAGTGTTAATGAGCTATCTATGACTATGAGGTCAAGATGGTAAGATGACTATGAGGTCAATGGAGGATGGCTATGACTATGAGGCCAAAGCTTGCCTATGACTATGAGGTCAAGGGCTACCTATGACTATGAGGTCAAAGGTGGGATCCTATGACTATGAGGTCAAGGGAAGGTAATGAGCTATCTATGACTATGAGGTCAAAAGAGAGACTTTTCCATGACTATGAGGTCAATGGAGGATTGCTATGACTATGAGGCCAGAGCTTGCCTATGATTATGAGGTCAAGGGCTACCTATGACTAAGAGGTCAAAGGTGGGATCCTATGACTATGAGGTCAAGGGAAGGTAATGAGCTATCTATGACTATGAGGTCAATAGAGATACTTTTCCATGACTATGAGGTCAATGGAGGATGGCTATGACTATGAGGCCAAAGCTTGCCTATGACTATGAGGTCAAGGTTGAAGATGTTGCTAATGACTATGAGGCCAAGAGCTACCTATGACTATGAGGCCAAAGGTTGAAGATGTTGCTAATGACTATGAGGCCAAGAGCTACCTATGACTATGAGGCCAAAGGTGGAAGATTACTCTATGACTATGAGGTCAAGAGAAGGTCCTATTGACTATGAGGTCAATGGGGGAAGGTTGCCTAAGACTATGAGGTCCAAGGTAGGAATGAGCTTTCTATGATCTTGAAATCAATAGAAAAACTTTTCCTTTGGAAGGAAGGAGAAGAATAACATCTTATAAACAAGAGTTATTGTGGGGTTGAAATATAATGAGATATATGAGTTCAAAGACTCCACAACAGTAAGCATTTAATCAATATGTGAAGTAAAATTGCAAGTGTGAACATGGCAATAGCAAGAATAGTGATCATGTAACTGTGACAATTATGACAGAGAAGGCATTCATAATTTGAAGCAAATACATTTGGAGCCATGCAACTCATTAATAGAGAACAAAAACACACAACATTCTTATGGCAAGATTTGGTTAAAGTCAGGAACAGAACTTTACAAATCAAATACATTTCATAGAAAACTCAATTCAAAATCAGTAGTCACATGACTATATCAATCATGGCATGGAAAGCAACGGAAAAAAAATGGATTTAAATCATGTGACCTCACAGAGGATAAGAAAACAAACAACATTTTTATGGTAAGGTTTTTGCTCAAAGTCAAAGAGTAATTCTCAAACAATTTTCACAAGTTTACAGAATATTTCTAATAAAATCTTTAACATTTCCAAGAAAAATGGTTGATTTTATTTACATTAAAAGATGGTTGATCTTATTTACAGAAAAGATTTAAGGATAAAAACGAGGTTATATAAATTTACTTTTTATGTTTTTATTATATTTCCAAGATTAATTAGAAATGTGAAGCAAAACAAAAAAAAAAAACAAAAAAAAATAATGGAACAGTGGTGCCTCCCGCCACTAACAGGGTGTGGCAGGCGCCATGGGTGCCTTGCCTAGTATGGCTTGCGCCATGCACTCCATGGCTTGCGCCATGTATTCTTTTCTTTTCCTTTTCATTTTTTTTTTCTTTTTCATTATCATGTGGTGTGTAGTTTTAGTGTGTTAGGGAAGTGTGAGGGACGCCACCATATGTATGGCGTGCGCCATGTGTATGTGGGTCTTATATTTTTATTTATTTTGTGTGGGTGGCGGGAGCCACTATGTTAGCCTGGCGAGCGCCACCTTGATTCTGTTATTTTTGTCCAATTTTCGAATACGAATACAAATCCAGTTAATGATTAACAACACAGAACTAACATTTAACATGATTTTACCACAAAAACAATCAATAATCAGACAACAACAAACCTAACAAACATGATAACCATATAACAAAAATACGATAACAGTATGGTGCGAGTATGTATCACATGATCATCGTGCATATAAAACAGAGTGAGATAGAGTGATACCTAGTGGAGAAAGTCCACTGCTTCTTCACCGGTGAGAGTTTCTGGAAGTGGTGGATGTGCTTTCCTCCCTCAACTGCTACAACGTCAACACCCTCAACAAGAAACACGAGCTTTTGGTGGTTAAGGTGTTGGAGATTTGAAGTGTTTACGGACATAAGTTCTTGCAAGACTTGAAGGTGGCTTGCAGAACTTGAAAAAATGGAAAGGTGAAGAGGTTTTGATGGTTTTCTTGGTATTTTTCCTCGGAGTGTTTGTTGTGGTGTTTCTGTGTGTTACAGAGGAGATGGAAGTGGTGGAGTTCTTGCAAGTTTTTGAGTGTTACTTGCAAGACTAAAGGAGGGAGAAGTAGAGAGCAATTTCTTAGCAATTTCTGGTGTGTTTGAACAAAGGAGAAGTGATCTCCTTTTATAGGCAAAGCAAGTGGATCCGGGTATTGGAAACACAGTGGTCCAAAGCATTATCCGTTGGGGAAAGAATTAGGGTTTGCAAGGACTGATGGGTAAGGAATTAGGGTTTGTGTGGCACTTTCTTCACTCAAACTTTGGACCACCATGCTGAACAAATGCAGCGGAGGAAATGGTGCATGCCTGCTATTTTCATTTTTTAATGGTTATTCCAAAACCACTTTTTAATGTGCCATGAGAGAGAAAGCAGAAAGGATTAATAATTTGAATTGGAAATACGGATTCTCTACTTATGAATTCAGGCTCCTTGTGCTGAGCCACCTTGTTTCACCAATCCACTATGGTATCTCAGTAACCTTTTACCTTCATCAGGAATGGGTGAGCTCAAATAGGTAACATTTAGTGAATCCACGAAACTTGTTTTTGAAGCAAAGCATCTTCAGATTTTTTCAAGTGGCACAAGAATTGTCTAGATGCATGGGGCCTTGTTGCTTAACTACTACAGGAGCACCACTTTGAATGGCCTTTGCTCAAATGACATATTTTGGGCCCATTAGAAATTTGAGACAACCATATGTCCATGATCAAAAGAAATGTCACGAAACAAACTTAAGGCATGGCAACATTAAATCCTCCCATGGCACCACTTTGATATGTTACACCTTGATGAATATTTATCTCCATGAAAAATTCTTGTACTTGAGAAGAAATCTTTAAGGCTCAAAAAATGGATTCCAAGGATGTTTGTTACCACATGGCATAATTTCTCAAGACTTGGGATCACACTTTGCTTGACATGAAGGCAATGGTTGACTTGTCTTGGTGCAACATTTGATTTCTTGTCGAAAAGGTCTTCTTGGATGCATGTAGATTCAAATGGTTGCATTTGGCCAAAAGATGTCTTAGGGAGACCTTATCCTCTTTATGTAAACCCTATCTTTCACAATAAAAGAAACAACTTGCAAAAGAAATGGTTAGTTAACAATGCACACATGATTGAGGTCTAAATGTAGATGCGGGAAAATATGACATCTAAGGGGTAAAATTTGGGGTACAACAGCTTCTATGGAAAAAGTAATGCCTTCTCGATCGCTAGATCGACATCAGTAATTCCAAAGAGGCAACCACCGAGTGGATAGATTCTCAAATTCTTCTTTTTCAGGATTCGACTCCTTCAAAGTTCCCTTGACTATACTATCCTCCTATCTCAAAGTGCACTCTGGTCCGGGTATAGGACCTATCTCACACGCAGAGGAACTCCCAAACAGAACAAACAAATAACAAGCAAATCAAACAAAAAGCAGTAAATAAATCAAAGTAGGCTAAACCCCTCAAAGGAGAGTATTTCCCTAGCAGAGTCGCCACTTTTCTGTAGTGGGGAAATTTGTGAGTGTAAGCTATTGATTAACTTAACTAAAAAATAAGCAAGAGTCGCCACCGCACTTTTATTTTATCCACGAAGGGAAAGGAAAAAGAGAGAACAAAACCTAAAGAGTTCTAAAACAACAAGAATAAACAGAGAATGGGTAAGGGGGTTGGTTACATAATGGGAAGGTGTTAGCACCCAAAACGTCTATAGTACTCTATAGGAGCCCTTTGAAATATCTATCGCTTTTTGGTCTGAAAATGGTTTGCTTGTAAAGAGATTGAGGAGATGAGAGGAGAATTATTTTTTAAGATTTTTGTGTTTGGAGAGACTCATCGCCTCATGCCTACGTACCCACGATGTGCAATGTAGGATCAAAACCCCGTAGTTCGTGGTACAAAGAATGAAAATTTGTTTGTTTTGGTTGATTTTAAGTGTAGAGACAAATCGTCATTTCTAAACGAATAATTCCGCTTAAAGAAATGAATCATGTCTAAACTTATGAAAAAGTTTAAAAAAAGAAAAAAAAGTGCACAAAGCACAAAAAGAGTTTGATGAGTTTTTATATTTTTTATGTTTTCATGAAATGGTCATAATATGGTTAAATGGATTGACATTTATTTAGGAAAAGCAAGTTTTAAAAGTCACTTGACAAAAGTCAAGGTTTTATTATGAAAGCAGTTTTAAGTTTGAAAACAAGAAAGTTTTTGAAGAAGGGAGAAGGTTTTGAAAATTAAAGAAGGGGTGGAGAAGAAGTGACTATCCTAGTGCATAAAATAAAAGCTAGGGAAAAGAAGGATCTAACCAAAATGGAGCCACTTCAAAGCAATATTAAAAGAATTCCATCCTTAAGCAAAACGGCCAAATAAAGGCAAGTCTTCAATCAATACTCCAAGCAAAGGAATAAGAAGTCCTAATTCTAGGTACATAAGTCCAATATTACTTCAAAAGAGGTCCATAAAGAGATCACTCCAAAGCATATGATAGTAACCAATAGTCCAAGATGAGGAGAATTAGGTTTTTTTATGGTTTAAGCCTTTATTAATGTTTTTGAGTCCAAATGGACAAAGAAGAAAGGCATAAGCATAAACATGTGTCCAACGGACAAAGTGAAAATTGTGGAAACATAAACAAGTGTCCAACGGACAAAGGAAAAATTGCGGAAGCATAAACATGTGTTCAACAGACAAAGGAAAAATTGCGGAACCATAAACATGATATGAAATGAAGCATAAAAATAAAAGAGATAGGGAGCGAGAAGGAAACATAAACAAAATTAATACAAAACATTGTTACTAAGCTAGTGATTAATTGTTAGTGTTAGTGATTAATAACAATTGAATAATTGCACTTAGGTCAAGGTTGATGAAACTCATTAGAGGATTGATAAGACGAAAGCCTCCTAACAACAAGTTTCATGAGTTTTGAACCATAAGACAAATAATCAACCATCCTTGATAGTTTTCCGATACGGGACAAATATTGCGCTATGTTAAGCAATCGCCGAGTAATTTACGGAGTAATTACCCTACAATAAGGTCGGTCAATAGCTCTTTGTGCTAATGTATGCTAGATGAACGATATATACATCGTCACCCGAAAGCAATACCCCTCGAAAAGAAAAATGGTAACGATCTAGTCTTGATCGAAACTCAACAACGGAATTCCAAGATCTTTGACTTTCATCGATCAAAATAAAAGAGAATTAGATGAAGAGGAAGCCAAATTAAACCACACAATTATGTGATCTAAGGCTAAGAACAAAGGAAGAGGGAAGAAAATGGCAAAAGAACCAAAACAGTCCCAAAACAGAACCAAAATAGCATTCTGGACACAGGTTAATCGGTTAACACATTTGGTTAATCGGTTAACCAGTGCAGATTTTGAATTTCTGCGCAAAACAGGGTGTTAATCGGTTAACCAATTTACACTGTGTTTGGTTAATCGGTTAACACTGCACCAGAAGTAAAAAAATATGCAAAATTCAGCATGATCTTCTTTCAAAACATTTTTCAAACACCTTATGATCATGAATTGAACTTGCATGAATTTTAAAGTAAAAATAGACAGAGAAACCCGCAATCAAACAACAATATACGATCCAAAGGATCAACAACAAGCAACACCAAGGATCTACATCTTGAATGATGAATATGAAGCTTTAACAATGGTGGAAAGTGAATTACCACTCCAAATCAGAAAATCCTTCCAAATTGCAGCAAGATCTACACTCCAAAGCCTTGATCTATGAAAAAAAACAAGAATCGATGAAGGTTTAGCTCTAAATTAGTAAGAATCAATGTGAATTCTTACTAACTTATGAAAGAAGAAATTGAGCTTTTGGTGAATTTTGGTAGTTGGGGAGAGAATTTGCAAGAGATTTTTTGGCTATCAAAAGCTTGTCAAATGAGTGAAATGAAGCCTCTATTTATAGAGTTTAGGCTTGGGAATTTGGTGGTTTGGAATTAGGCTTGGGTAATCAAAATTAGGATTGGAATTCAAAGTTGGAGGGAAATTAAAAGAGTGGTGATTAGTGGAGGTGTATGATAAGAATTAATATTGATGATGTAGGGAATTAAAATGAAATAGAATATTCCAAAATGATGAAAATTGGTGCCAATTGCTGAAAATTTGAATTTGCTGCCAATTTTTTTCAAAATTCGCACGTGTTAATCGATTAACCAAATGTGTTAATCGATTAACACAGTGAAAATTTGGGAAATTTGGCTTTTTGATGTGCTGTCTTGACTTCGGCTCGATTTTTTTCTTGCTTGTCAAAGAAGGCATGGGAATAAACACATGAACCTTGGAATCTCTTGAATAAAAATCAATTAAATCTTGGAGACTCTTGATCAGATGAATTTTTGAATTGTTTGCAGATCAACTTTGACTTTATTCAGATGAAATCCATTCGAGCTGCGGGACTGATTTTTTTTTGTATTTTTAACCTGTTCTTCCCCTGAAAATGTTAGTGAAAGAAAACAAAATATTTTTGGATTTTAATTAAAGGTTGGTAAACATAAACAATTAAACAATAAGACAACTAACAAATACTCACACACTCAAAGATCCCTGCAAGGCACAAACCTGCAAGAGAGGGAACCAACGTGTGATCTTGTTTGTGGTATGAAATGCAAAAGAAAAGCAAAGAATCTTAGGGGCAAAAATTAGGGTATTACATATTCAAATGATCAATACGAATAGCAGGAGCTTCATTCTTCAACTTGACTTTAAACATGCATGCCAGGGTGGCAAGAGCATCAACTAGTTGATTCTATTCCCTAGGAATATGATGAAAAGTGATTTCATCAAAATAGGGAATCAATTCCGCAATTTGCTTTTGGTACGGAACCAACATGGAATCCTGAGTCACAAAATTCCCTTTGACTTGTCCAATCACAAGAGCAGAGTCTCCGTAGACCTTAAGAATCTTGATTTTCATGTCAATGATCGCTTCAATTTCGTAGATACATGCTTCGTACTCAGCCATATTGTTGGTGCATTTAAAGCATAATCTGGCGGTGAAGGGAAGATGAAAACCTGTCGGAGAGATGAGGATAACACCAATTCCACGACCTTTAGCATTGGAGGCACCATCGAACATGAGTGTCCATCACGCCCCTGGTTTGGGTCCTATGTCAGGGTCTGGAGTTTCTTAATCTATGATAAACAGAACATCCTCATTTGGATAGTCAAACTTCATTTGTTGATAGCCCTTCACAGGTTGATGAGCAAGGTAGTCAGACAAAATACTCCCTTTAATAGCTTTCTGGGTAACATGTTGGATGTCATACTCAGTTAACAACATTTTCCACCGAGCAATTCGTCCAGAGACAGTAGGCTTTTCGAATATGTACTTTATCGAATCCATTTTGGATATCAATAAAGTAGTATGGCAAATCATATATTTTCTTAGGCGTCGAGCGACCCAAACCAGAGCACAACAAGTTTTCCCCAAGAGTGAGTATCTGGTCTCATAATCGGTGAACTTCTTGCTCAAATAGTAAATTGCATGTTCTTTTCTGTCAGTGTCGTCATGTTGACCCAATATACAACCCATAGATTCATCGAGCACAGTGTGATACATGATTAAAGGCCTACCAGGAACAGGCGATACTAAGATCGGTGGTGTAGCGAGTGATTTTTGGATGTGGTTGCGAAGCACGATCGCTCTGGTACTACAGCTCGATTCATTTTTTATCCTATTAAAGTTGATGAAGGAAGGGAAATAGATATCTCCAATTAACCCTGCTTGCATACTGAGATTAAACAGTCAAAACTGTTGGTTTACAGATGCTACAAAGATTCGGGGTTTCTCCTAGGTTATTTTGTTGACAAGGGGTGCTTTAGGCTATCGGTTAGGATGCTAGGACGAATGTATGAGAGTATGGGATTTTGGGTTTTTGTTTAGTGTGCTCGCTAAGATTTTTTCTTTCAATCTTATGCCTACGTATTCCCGTTTACCGAAACAGGGAAATCAGAGTGATCGTAGTTCCTCCTATTCTATGGGAGGAAATGATTGTTTTGGTGTCTTGTTCAAAGCCCAAGACGTGAAGCTAGAGAGTCTATTTGTATCTTGTTTAAAGCCCAAGATGTGAAGCTGAAAGTAGTTTGTATCTTGTTCAAAGCCCAAGATGCGAAGCTAAAAGTGTTGACCTTAGAGAGAATTTGTCATCTCTAAAGGGGTCTGTTTGTCACAACTGTTGGGTGACTGACTGTAAAGGAGGATTACTTTAACCGGGATTTGTGAATCCGGCAATGCCATAATTTCCTTTATAGGGGATTTTAACCTGAAGGAGAAGACTTTAACTCAGTTTAGAGCAATGCCATCTTTCTTTAGGAATTTCTCATACTAAAAGAGGGACATTGGCATGGATGTAGATGATCCAGAGGCTTGCCGCTTACAACAATTAGATGAAGGGGAAAGAGTTGTTGAAGTTTGTGTACTGTGAACGAGGCACAACTTTGATGCTAAAAGGTTGATTGGACCAACCAGTGGTTTTCTTATACAAAGCCTAAGAGGAGGCTAATATGTGTCTCGTACAAAGCCCGAGAGAGAGGCTAAAAGGTTTTGACTCGACGATGGAGTCTTTTGGTATCTCGTATAAAGCCCGAGATGAAGGCTACTTGACTTTACAGGAGAGTTTTTTTGTATCTCGTACGAAGCCCGAGATGGAGGCTAAAGGGTGATTGACTCAACGAGGGAGTCTCTTTATGTGTCTCGTACAAAGCCCGAGAGAGAGGCTAAACGTTGTTTCACTCTGCTGGGGAGAATCATTGTATAAAGCCCAAGAGGGAGGCTATTGTAACTGGAGAAGGATCATTATACAAAGCCTAAGAGGAGGCTATGGTTACTGTTTTAGTTGAGTGACAGGTCCAGTATGCTGATTTAAAGAGAAAATCAGTTCTTATATGAGCAACACTGTACTCGAGGATTTGATTCGAGGATCCGGGCTATTCCTGTTCTTTAAGGAATTGGGAAATCCGAAGGGTATTGAGACTGTCCGAGTCTACGGGTTTTCTTCCTATTTAACGAAAGGGTCACTTGAGAATGTCTGGAAAACTCAAGGAGATTAGACTGTCTGTGTCTAGAGTTTCATCTTTTGTACCATGCTTTGAGAAACATTAGTAGACTCTTTAAAAGGATTGTTCTATTCAGATGACTAAGTTCTGTTCCTATACCTCTAGGAGGTCGTCGGGACAATTTGTACGAAGCCCAAGAGGAGGCTGGAAGCTTTTAAGAAGCCGATCGGTCCTTGTACGAAGCCCAAGAGGAGGCTATCATTCCCGGAGGAAGAATCATTATACGAAGCCTAAGAGGAGGCTGTGAATACTTCTAAGAAGCCGACGGGTCCTTGGACTAAGCCCAAGAGGAGGCGGGGTTGCTTTTAGGAAGCCTGTGGGTCCTTGTATGATGCCCAAGAGGAGGCCGATGCTTTTAAGAAGCCCGTGGGTCCCCAAACCCCGAGAAATTCAAGGCAAACTATTCACAAGTAATAGATCAAGTCAGGAAAGTTCGAGAATTTGAAAGAAACTCAAAGATGCCATTCACGGAGAATACATTCATCTCTGGGAGTAGAGTTTCTTGACAATTCCTAATGAGGACAGCCGAAGAGAAGACAGTATCTGGTGATCCTATTGGGGATCTAGTTGTCTATTTCTATGAATAAACGCGACGGCTTCACCTAGTTCTAGACGTAGTTGCCGAGGAAACTCGAAATATCTATACTATTATTACACAGTTGATATGAGTTTATGAAAGAAGACTTACAGTGAAACAACCCCACAATACAGTTATATGTATATGAAAGCGGTAAATGAAAGCGTATAAACACTTACTCGGTTGTAGAGCTTCCATGCTGTTTGGTTAGTTGTTCAACAAAGAAAGATTGAAAACAACAGTATATTCAAAATCAAAGGAGAAAGTGCTTTGAAAAAGAAAGATTTGGGGCTTACAGCTCAAGGAGAGGCCTAGGGTTTTATCAGTGAGCGCACTGTTTGAATTTGTACAGAGGGACTTATACAAGTGACTGAGGCCCAAAAAGGTTTTTTGTACAAAGGGATGGGTCTAACACTCTCTCAAGAGGCCCAAAAGGTTTAAAGAAAAAGAGTAGGGCTTATAACACGAGGGTAGGCCCAGTTGACTTTTCGTTAAAAATGGCGATCGCGCCGAGATTTTCTTTTAACGCGAAGGGGCTTATACAATATCTGAGGCCCAAATGATTTTGGTTAAAAGGGGGTTGGGTCTTACACTCTATTAGGGGCCCAAAAATTTTGAATGGGTCTTACTACTCGAGGGTAGGCCCAGTTGGTTAATTTTAAACTGACGACGATCGCGTCGTTTATTCGAAAAATGTACAGTGGGACTTATACAACGAATGAGGCCCAAAAAGTTTTCTGTACAAGAGGGTTGGGTCTTACACTCTAATAGAGGCCCAAAGAGTTTTAAGAAAAGAAATGGGTCTTACTACTCGAGGGTAGACCCAGTAGGTTATTTTTCAAAAGGCGACGATCGCGCCGTTTGTTTTTGATGGTATCGGGACTTATACAATACACTGAGGCCCAAATGATTTGGTCAAAAAAGGATTGGGTCTTACACTCTATTAGAGGCCCAAAGTGTTTTGAAAATGATTTATGAGGGTTGAATTAATCCAAAAACCCTAATTTGTTTTCAAAAATGTGCTTTAATTGAATAAAAATTCAATTAAAATGATCAAAATTGTTTAACATAGGAAAAACAAATTGTGATCTTGGATTAATGCTTAAAAAATTAAATATTGACCTACAAAATAATTAGAAAGCATTAAAAGTTGCAAAATCAAGGTGGAAAAAATATTTTAAATGTCAAAAACAATTAAAACATTAATTCTTTGCAAAAATATCAACTATACAAAATAAATAATATTTTTGGGATTTTTTGGGAAAATAAAATATTTTAACATTTTTGTGAATTATTAAAAAAAGAATCAACTCAAAATCATTAAAACTCAGAGAGAAATTAATTTTTGAATCAATTAAATAAAATCACAAAATTCAAATATTGGAAAATGGCGCCAAGAACAAAGGCAAGAACACGCGCGTTTTTCAGTTTTGCCCAGATTTGCATTTTCTCTCCAATCTCACTGAATACTTAATCATATCATGCAATCCACATACCAATCAACTCGTTTCAACCTCACGATCATGTCTATGGTATTTAATTTCATTTAAATTAAACATATAACAAGAAATCACGAAAAATCCTCAAGAACCCTAATTTCTGCATGAAGGTTAGGATTTTTGATACACGATTCAAACAATGCAATTAATTGAGGGGAAACATTCCATACATGATTATGAACATATGGCCAAATTATTGTGTAGTAAAAATTGCATGGATCATAGAGTTAGAAGAGCTCATGCTACTACTTGCAGCTGGTGATCGTGATTTGTGTTGGAGGTGTTACAGCTAGGTTCCAATGATCTGGATAGCTTCCCTAGGTGCCATGGAGTGTGTATGAATGCTTGGAATGGATTGAAATGGTTTGGAGCTGAAGATGGTACCTCAACTGTAAAACTGTCAAGAACTTGAGCAATTGGCTGGTGATTTTGTGAAATCTGTGTTCCAGATATTATGTGAGTGTTTGGATCACTTCTATATGATGTATGTGAGGTGTGTGAGTGATTGGTTTGATTGGAAAAGCTCCCAAACTCAAAACCCGATAGTGACTTGCCTTAGAAGGCAAAATTGGAGTGAAAGAAGAGATTTTGAGGAAAGCATCTGTTTGATGGCTTTGGTGTACTCAAACTGATCACAATTGAGCTCTATTTATAGTAGAGCAAGTTTGTTTTGCAAGGAATAGTGAATGGCAACTGCTTAGTAGGTTTGGCCAATGTTGGCAAATGAAAATCCAAGTCTCCTCTAGCCATTGACTAGAGGTTAGGGCACAGGCTGCTGGTTCCCTTGGTCTTGGATAAGTCTTGACTGAATTCAATTGAGAATGGCTCAATCTATGCCACCTTGATGCTTCCATTGAATGCTCCAATCCAAAATTGGAGTCTTGTCCCTATTTTAGCAATTCTAGGTTCAAAATGCTATTTCTTGTTCCAAAGACTTTGGAGACTTAGCTCAGTGATTGCCCCCTTTAGATTCAATCCTCAGAGGTGTCCAAGTGGATAGGAGCATTTGGATTTGGCTGATTTTCGCAAATCGAGCAAAAATGCAAAATCTGTCTTGCCTTGACAGATTTCAACAAGGCAACTTGCCAATGTTATATCTCATGACTCAAATTGAATTTGGTAATGTTCTTGGTCATTTTGGAAAGCCCTTACATGATACAACAACTGTTTGAACATGTTTGGTTTTGATCTCGTGACTTTTCTTGATTTTGATCACTCCATAACTCAAAATCCATGAGGAATTTGGACATAGGTCAGTATGAAGCTTTTGTAGAGGGAAATGAGATCTACAAATCAAGCTTTGAATGGGGAACAATGGCCTCGTGGTTTAGGAGTTATGGTCCTCCAAAGTTGGCACATTTGTGTCACTTTTTCCATAACTTAGAAATTTTTCTAAGTTTTTATGGTTATCCCTTTTACAAGTTATCCCACTTTCTTTGATTTTTCTTGATGATTCAAATCATACATTAACATCATTTTAGGGTTAAAAATCCATTTTGGTGAAAAATCTCAAAAAGTCAAAGTTGACTTTTGTGCACAGTTGACTTTTTATCAAATGAATTCCAAACTGTGCAATTATTCATGAAATCATGTCCTTGACCTAAATCAAACTTGATGGACATGTTCCATGGGTGTCATAGGGTATATTGAATCATGTCTTAGGGCTTGGGAGCATGTCCTGGTCAAAAGTCAAAGTTACAGTTGACTTTCCTCTCGAAACTCTAATTGTGGTGCAGATGAAATTGAGGCTTGTTGCTCAAGCTTCTTGGATTAATCCATTGTTCCAAATGGATTAATATAGTTCATTAGAGACCCTCAAACCCTCTCTTGAGGTCTTGACTCATGATTTGCCCTAAAAGTCAACTTAGGGGTGAATTAGGTCAAGAAACCCTAATTCCTAATTTTTGATGAATGCATCCCCTGAGGCAAAATTGACTTGATGATTGGGTCCATGAGGTCCCATGAAGTATATTAGGTTATGTTTTGGATCATTGGCTTGTGCCCAGATAAAAAATTTCATCTGGAGGCCCTGGTCGACCAAAACCCTAATTTGGTGACACTGTCGATCTTGAGACTTGATCCACCTAGAAGGGAGCAGCCTTGTGCTTGATCCTTGAAGTGGGAGTCCTTTTGATCCATTGTGGATGTTTGAGAGGTTAGACAAGTTGAAGATCATGTCATTCCTTGATTGATCCTTTGTCTAAGGCTCTGAGAGGGCTTGAAACCCTAATTTTGATTGTAGTGGATGCTCAACAACCCTTGAAGCATTTGATGAGGCATGATGGTTCATCCATATTGTGATGATGATTGACACAATGATGGGAATCTTAGTGGTCAAAATTTGGGGTATGACAGGTGGTTCTTGCAAATACTTTTTTATTTTGTCAAATGCTTCTTGACAATCATTGTTCCATTCAACCGATTGATTTCTCCTTAGCAATTTGAATATCGGTTCACAGGTAGCCGAGAAATGAATCTTGAGATGTAATTAAGTTGGCCCAGAAAGCCACAGACTTCTTTTTTAGTTTTGGGAGGCGGCATGTTTTGAATTGCTCGAACTTTGTCGGGATCAACTTCAATGCCTTTCTGACTAATAATAAAACCCAACAATTTACCAGATCGGACTCCAAAGGTGCATTTTGCAGGATTCAATCGTAGTTTGAACTTTTGGAGTCTGTCAAATAGTTTCCTCAGATGGTCCAAGTGACCTTTGTCAGTTTTGGACTTGGAAATCATATCGTTTACGTAAACCTCATTCTCTTTATGGATCATATCGTGAAAAAGGGTTGTCATGGCACGTTGGTATGTTGCCCATGCGTTCTTCAAACTGAATGGCATGACTTTATAGCAATATGTACCCCAAGGCGTGATGAAGGTGGTCTTCTCCATATCAGCTGGGGACATATTGATCTGATTGTACCCTGAGAAACCATCCATGAACGAAAAGACAGAGAACTGCACACTGTTGTCCACCAAGACATCAATATGAGGCAGAGGAAAATCATCTTTCGGGCTTACCTTATTGAGATCTCGATAATCCACACACATTATAACCTTTCCATCTTTCTTAGGAACCGAGACGATGTTAGCAACCCATTCAGGATATTCGAAAGTGGCTAGGAACCCATCATCAAACTATTTCTTTACCTCTTCTCTGATCTTAAGGGCCATGTCGGGTCTGGTCGTTCTGAGTTTCTGCTTGACAGAAGGACATTCGGGCTTGAGTGGTAAGTGATGTTCAATGATGTTGGTATCAAACCCAGGCACATCTTGATAAGACCATGCAAAGATATCAACATACACTTGCAATAACTTGACCAACTCGGAGTGTACATGCTTGGCAAGGAATGCCCCAACCTTGACTTCTTTTTTGACTTCGTTAGTACCCAGGTTGACGACTTCCACTGGCTCTTTATGTGGTTGAATCTCTTTCTGCTCGTGCTCAAGGAGCCTTGCTAGTACAACCGGGAATTCAAAATCTTCCTCACCGTCTTCTTCGGCTTGGTTGATTGGAATCCCAGAATTACAATGTATGTTTTCCATGTTGTTATCAATGCATTTATTTTCTCTACATGTTTATGAATTTTGCTTAGAATGAGCAATTTAAAAGGTGAAATTAAAAGAAACTTTTACCATTTTTTATTTGTGAAAAAGTAAAACAAAGAAAGAAAATAGAGCATGATTTGAATGTAAAAACTTTTATTTATTGATCGCATAATATGTCAAAAGCGGGAGGCCCTTTACAAGTTATCCACTCGTCTCGGGCGAGGACAATGGATCAGGAAAGCAAAATGCATTACATGTTTGTAGAAAAAACCACGGGAACTACAATAGACATCCAATTGTTGAGCTTGAAGTCGGGCATACACTTGCGTACAAATCTTGCATTCTAGTTGCTAGGACCAACATCATCGATGGATGCCACGATGTCTCCTTTCTGGAAACCAGCACTATTGAATTTGATCAGGTTGCAATTATTTTGACCATGCAAGCTGGCTTGTTGATCAGGACGATAACCCAGTCCAAAACGACCATGCTTCTCTACCACATCCAACACATGCCCCCAGCCAAGAAGGGCACCATTCTCAATGGTTTGTTTTGCGCTCTTGGCAGATGTCATGGTTACCTCTGTTGGTCTACTTTGATTGATAGAAGCAGAGCTGACATCTTCGAATTTAAGACATTACAACGACACCTCAGCTATGCCTTCATCAGTCTCGATATATCGAAAGGATGATAACTTGCTTACTAGCAAATCCTCTTCACCACAGATAATAACCAATTGGCCGTCGTAAATGAATTTCAGCTTTTGATGTAATATGGATGGAACTGCCCCAGCGGCATGGATCTAGGGTCTACCCAATAAGCAACTATATGCAGGATTGATATCCATCACCTGAAAAGTAATGGTGAATAAATATGGTCCGATCTTAATGGGCAGATCTACCTCGCTAATAACCTGCCTTCTTGAACCGTCGAAGGCTCTAACAATCAAGGTGCTAGCCCTCATCTCGCTCCCTCATACCAGTAATTGACTCAACGTGCCCTTAGGCATCACGTTGAAGAAGAAATGGTATCCACGAGGACACGAGATAACAAGGCGTCCATGCACGATATGTGCAAGGCTCGATTATGGGCAGTTCCTTCAGGAGGCAACTCTGACTCGTTGAAACCCAAATATTGAATTGTAGTTATGTTGGAGATCACACCATCAAACTGATCCATAGGAATGTCGTGCATTACATGGGCAGCGTTTAATACTTTCAACAAAGCCAATCTGTGTGCGGGAGAGCTCATAAGCAAGGAAAAAATCGAAATCTTTGAGGGAGTCTGCCCCAATTGATCCACAATCTTAAAATCACTCTTCTTGATTAGCATGAGAAATTGTTGATCATCAATTCTCTCTTTACTTTTTTCAATATCCACAGATGGAGTGACTGGCACTGATGCAGTGGTAGATGCCCCTTGTTGCACTACAGGGGTTGTTGAAACAAATTTCTCAATGGGAGGAACGACAATTGGCACTTGCACCGGCTTGGAAGTGACCTTCGGAGCAAACACTCGTTCGCTACGAGTCATGCCTCCATCAGCGGTTACATTCACTATCTCAGATTCTAAAAATTGTATTTCTCGACCCCCAGAATACACAATGGAATCATACTTCCTAGGCACCTCTTTTGAACTCCGATAAGGGAATGGCTTGGGCACATAAATAGTGATAAGATGAATTTTATTTTTAGAAGCTTTCGCGGGCACCTTCCTATATATGATTGTGAATGGCTCAATGGTGGCTACCTTTTCCACAGACTTGGATCTGGAAAATTGAACCACTCCTTGATTCATCATGATCTAAACGCAACCCTTCAACCTTCGGCGCTGATTAGGATTATCATCACAAATCTAGAACTTTCCATGTAGACCTTTCAATAACCCATGTTCATTCAACTTCTTTATCATAACAGTCAACGGAGTTTTCACTTCGTCGACATCTCTGATCAACTCGGCCCCTTGATTGTCTTTGACCATGTTAACCCCCGGTCCACCATGAGTAGGAAAAGGATTAGTTTGTAAATTAGGACGCTCTTCAGCAAATATCAGGATTTTCTGATCAATAAGCTCTTGAACTTTGGTCTTGAAAACAATGCAATCTTCGGTAGCGTGTCCTATGTACCCAGAATGGTAAGGACATGATGCATTCAGATTATGCTTCAGACCATAAGGAAGGATTGCAGGTGCAATCTCTTTTGGAACGATTTCCCCTTGATGAACCAGATAAGGAAATGACCCTGTATACGGCACGAGAATTTTGTCAAAATTTGGACGTTTGCGATTGTTCTGATTGTTGTTATTCTGTTTGTTCTGATATTACTGATTTCTGTTGTTTTATTGAGATTGTTGACGTCGTGGTTGTTGATTCTGAGGAGCCTGAGCTTTTTTTTGTTGATGATATTGATATGGTGGTTGTTGATATTGGGCATCAGCGATATAAGGATATGGAAAATATGGCATGGGAGCCATAGGAGCCTGATATTGAGGAGGGGCTTTTGCCATCATGGTATTCGCCTCACCTTCTTTCTTCTTCGAATGACTGCTCTGAGGTTTCTTGTTGGTTGATTGTTGACCAGCGGTACCAGCAATCCTACCAATTTTCAAACCATTTTCAATTCTTTCACTAATAGTCACAATAACAGCGAAGTTTGAAGAAGAACTACCCACCATCTTCTCATAATACATCCCTTGTAATGTTCCCATAAAGATATCAACCAGCTCAGTGTCAGAAAAAGCAAGTCGCACATGAGAGGCCATTTCATACCACCTCTGCGCATATTCTTTGAAAGTTTCAGTTGTACGCTGAGACTGATTCTGTAATTGTAATATGGTAGGAGCCAAATCGAGATTATACTTGTATTGTTTCAAGAAAGCTTCTGATAAGTCCCTCCAGGAATGAATCTTGCTACGCTCCAAACCCATATACCAATCTAAAGAAGCTTCACACAAGCTATCTTGGAAGCAATGAACCAGCAGTTCATCATTGTCAATGTAAGATGCTATCTTTCTGCAGTACATGGTCACATGACTTCGCGGATAGCTCAACCCTTTGTACTTTGGTAGCTCTGGAATCTTGAACTTTTGTGGCAGCACAACATTAGGAACCAAACACAAGTCTTTGGCATGCATGCCAAAAGTAGAATATCCTTCAATAGCTTTGATCCTTTCATCTAACAGTTTATAGTCTGTAGGTCTGTTATGATCAGCAGGTCTGACAAGAGTCTGTGGATTTGAAAGTTGTGACGTAGCCAGAGCAGGCATTTGAGGAGAAACAAATTTAGACGGATACACCAACCCAGAATTTACCACTTGACCAAAGTTATGACCCATCGGAAAACCAAATGGATAACTAGGAGGAGGTACCACATCGGCTGAGGATGCCCCAGGGAAAGGCATTCCAGAATGAACATTCTGAACAACAGTTTGAGCAGATTGAGACAAAACCAGAACATGAATAAGAGGACCTCTGTACACATGCTTATCTTCATCAGGAGTCTCAACATCAGTTAACACAGGAGTCTGGCGAGTCTGTGCTTGAGCAATCTCATGATCATCATTGCTCACCACAGGAGGTGGAAACGGAGTAGGCATGCCCCACAGGTATGCAGTAGAATTCCCATTGGGTACGGACACAGCAAAAGGTTGATAGGGAACAAAGGAACCACCGCTGGCAATTTGAAGAGTGAAATTCAGGGGCATTCCCCAAGGATAGGCAGCAGGCATCCTATTCGGTGCGGGCTAAGAGCTTGGCGGTTGATAGCATGTTGAATCACAGTCTCAACTGGCACTTCAACAACAACAGGAGAAAAAGTAACAATAGGAGCAGAAGTGACAACAGGAGTGACAACAGTAGTGGTTGCAACACTAGTAATAGTAGCAGTGGCGTCCTTCTGGGCACGAAGGAACTCTATGATAGCATCCATATTAGTTTGGAACTAATCTGTTTGTCCTTGAAACTGAGCCAAGGTTTCCTTATAGGCAGCATTCTCTTGTTCATAGTCAGCCATGATCTTAGACTTGCTTGATCGAGTGAAATAGCGATGTCGATTCGTCGTCTTTCTACAAAGTGGAGATGGACAGTGTAAGCATTTTGTTTTTCTGGATGAGGAACATGCATATGTGTGCATGAATGAATGCAATGCATGCAAAAATAACGATTTAGTTCCAGGAATTCATGAGCTTTAATCTTTGTTAACAATAATCATAAAGCTTATAAGTAAAGTTGCAAAGATAAAACTAGCAAGAAAAACTTCTCATTCATTCAATAAAGGAAAAGAGGTACAAGTCAAATACACTCAAATATTTGCCTTTTGGGCTACAACAAGATCAGCCTAGATCCTATAAAAAACCACCCTACAAACAGATAAGAAATGAAAAACGGCCCAAGGGGTCTTGTGCGTAGCACATCAGCATATGCATCCTTCAGCAACCCTAGTGAATCTTCAAGTGTGTGCTCAGCAAATTGGGCTAAGTAACCGCGCCTTTCATTCTAATACTTTGCATCCTTCATTAAATTACGCAGTAAAGAATGATTAGGTCCTTGAAGAAGATCTTGTAGAAAGGCCTCTTTCTGATCCAAGAGGACTTGCAGATGTTGGCTTTGGCGTTCCCACTGAGTACTCTCCAAGTTGAGCTGACTAATTTCCTCTTGGTTCTGATGCGCTTGATCTTGCAGCTTCTGAATCTCACTGATAGCTTTGTCGAGCTTGGCTTGACATTCAGAAAGGTCTTTCACCAACTGGTCAGCACGGTCTTATTCACTCTGCAGCTTTGTCTTGTACTCTGATAACTTTCCTCGAAGTTCGCCAAGTTGCCACTTGTATCTCAATTCATCTTTGTAGGCTTGATACTGAGTGTCGGCGAGTTATCTCTTCTTTGAGGCTAGTCCATCATAAGTACTCTTTAGAGCATCACATACTTTCCTCCGCTTGTTCTGTTCAATTTCCACCTCTTTGAGCATGCGCTCCCTCTTCTGATGGAGCTCAATTTGTAAGCTTTCCTTCTCGAATGTGACTCTATCAAGGTTGAAACGAAGATCAGCATTCTCCTTCTTCAACATCTTAATAGTCTGCTTGAGTTGGTCAACTTTAGATGGAGGAACAATGGCAAGTTCAGGGAGCTTGACATTCATGGAAGGCTCAGAAGGAAATGGCAGCAAGATCTCTTTAAATCGTTCCTTAACCCATTGTGTGTAGGCTTCTTTTGCTATGCAGTTCTTCTTACCCAAATCAGCTCTTCCTTCACGGTGAATATGTGTCCAGGCAGCACTAAACCTCTTCAGTAACCCCATGTCATCAACCCCTCCATGAAAGATGAACTCTTACACTACCTCGGGATCTAGCTTGTCAAGCATAGGATGCCCAAATTGTCGGAAGGCAAGTCTCAGATTGTAGTTAATTCCACCCTTTGTACCCAAAAGAGGAACATTGGCGAATTTACCACAATGAAGAATAATTCTGGTGTTGTCGTAGACTCGACAATACCAAGAGAGGTCATCGGCAGTCAGAGACATGATCCTTTGAGACCATTTGAGATTTCCCTTATTCTCAACGAAGGGACCCTTCTGCGAAAGGTGAGACATGACCCAACGGTACAACATAGGAGCACAACAGACAATAGTTCCTTTCTTCTTTTCATTCCTTAGATGAATAGAATAATAGGTATCAGCAAGAAGTATAGGAACATGATTCTTGGACAAGAAGATACTGATGGCAGCTTTTTCCACAAAATCTTCCATGTTCAGAAACAAAACAATCCCATACACAAGAAAAGCAAACACAACATTGAAAGCCTTCTAGCTTCCAGCCTCAGCAAAAGAAATGGCCTTGTCTACCAGAAACTTCGAAGCAAACCCTCGAATAACACCACCTTTAGTCTTGAGATTAGCTTCCACATCCTTTTTACTAATGCAAAGAGCTTCAACAATGAGGGGAGGTTTCGGGAAACTGTTGGTGTAGATGAAGGGAATTTGACTCTTGATCTCAACCTCCAAGATATGAGAATACTCCTCAAGTGTAGGTGCTAACTGATAATCTTGAAATGTGAAACACCTTAGTGGCGGGTCATAGAACTAGACAAGTGTATGAATGGTAGTGAAGTTGACTTCAGTGTTGAGGATGGACAGAAGATTACCATAATCATCTTTGAAAACACCTCTATTATCTTCAATCAGACGAGATACTAAACCTCTCAAAGTCTTCAGCTTAGGCTCCACAAACTTGTAACTAAAGATACCTATGCAACCAGTACTGATCTTCTATGATTATGTCAACAAAGAATAAGCCCTCAAATAATCAATTCTGAATAATTTGGATATCTTCATATATAATTTTGTGTCGGTGCAAAGATCTGGCATGTACGAGAGAACAAAAGGTATGAAGAGTCTTGGTTTCCTACAAAAACCCAATATCCCCTCACATGTGTGTTCTAGTCTTCCAAAGGTGATTCCTAAATGGTCTCCCAGAGTCATGGAATCAAATGAAAATACCCAGCCGTAGCGAATTCTCATAGGACAAAAGTATTCTCAAGTGAGCTAGTCTGGGTGTGGCTCTCGTGACAACCCAATGCGCAAAATGCAAGCGTCATGACTATCCACGATTATGTCCTGTGTGTATGCTCAAGCCTGTGTTGTGGGCTTATCTCTCAAGTAACATCTACCCATCCCAACAATAGCAGAAAATATAGTAGATATCTAGAATATGCAGCATATGATTATTTCAAGCAGTAAAGAAATGCAATGAATAACATAAAGATATAGTAAGTAACACATAAAGATAAACACCCAAACAAAACAAAAAGCAAACAAAACTAGGCGAGACCCCAACTTGCAAGAGTAAGGACTCCCCAGCAGAGCCGCTATCTGAAGCTAGGGGGATTATACCTGAGTGAATCACACACTCAAAGATACAACAGAGTCGCCACCGAACTTTATTTAGTCCCAAAGGACAAGGAAAATGTCGATAAAACCCAATGGGAAGAGAAACAGGTAAGGGGGTCAGTTATGCGAGAGAAAGGTACTAGCACCTCACGCATCCGTCGTACTCGACGGAAACCATTTTGCTTGCTTTTAGGTTCGGATGGGTTATCTATCTAAAGGATACTATCTAAAAGAGGAAAAGAAAAGAGAAAAGAAAGTGCTCGCGGAGCATTGGGTCCCTCGTGCCTACGTATCCTCATAGTGCAATGAGGAATTCAGGGCTCCGTAGTTCATGGAACCAGGGAAAAGAAAGGAGAAGGTGGCTCGCCAAGATTTTACAATCTCGTGCCTACGTATCCTCACAGTGCAATGAGGAATTCAGAGCCTACGTATTTCGGTGAACAAAGACAGGAAAGGGAAGAAACGGTGTCTAAACCAAGAGCGAAAGTAAAGGGAACGACTCTACTGGGGAAAATAAAAGAATGGTGTTAAAACTGAGAAAGCAAGGAAAAAGAATGGTGTCAAAACCAAGAGAATAAAGGATCAAAGAACTTGATTCAAGATAAAGTAAGATCCACTGGAGATTCGGTATATTAACTGACATGCAGTGGTTAACTGAAGAAAGAGAAGATTACGACTCTGCAGGGGAAAAGGATTAGTGTCAACAAATGGACTATGATAAACCGAAAGGAGAGAGTATTCAAACAAGAGAAGGTGTTTGACTCTCTGGAGACTCGGTGTGTTAACTGATAAACAGTGATTAACCTAAAAGAAGAGAGAAATTGGTCTTCTAACCGATGGACAGTGATTAACCAAAAAGAAGGGCGTGGAACCAAGCGAAGGTTGTGACTCAAAAGATTTCTATCCACTAACTGACAAGCAGTACTTGACAGAGGAAAGGGTATTTGAACCAAAGATGGTTACTAACCCAAAGGCGCGTGTATTTGTGTTAGTTCTTGTGTTGGCTGGAATTTTGGTAAAACAAAGTTGAACAATGTTGATGTCATATGTCTGATATCATAACATTGGTTCCTAACATTAGCTGTTGCAGGGTTGAAGTTTTATATGCTGATGTTATAAGTGATGTCTTGACATCATTATATCAGAACATCAGAACATCAGATTGTTATGTTTTAGGGCTGCGCGTGTTAAGGTGTTTTGAGGAGATCTGTTAGAGAGATTGGATGCGAATTTATTGGAGAAGATATTTTCAATCAGATAATTTTGCAGATCATGAAGCAGATTCTGTAACTAACATTATGGCTGATTTGAAGATCAAATTTGTTTTAAATTCTGGTTTTAAAATAAATCAAATCAGATATTTGTGGAAGAGATCCAAGCCCAAGTCAGAATAATATAAAAGCAGCCTCAACCCTTGTTGGTAGATAACGAAGAAAGAGAGCTAAAGACTGAGTGTCATTTGTGTCTTCGTGTGTTTTGTAAACCATTCGTGTGTGAATTGGTGTTACTATTTTCGTGTTGTTAATTGTTCTTGATCAAAGCTGTTAAGCAGAATCAAGTAGTGTGTTTAATTTGAAATCATTGGATTGTATCACTGTGGTGATTTAGGGAGTAAGTGGTTTCTCATACCTAAGTGGTTTCTTAGGTAGAAGTGTCATTGGGTAGTGATCAAGTTAGGTAGATGTCAACTGGGATTAACTGATAAACAGTGATTAACCTAAAAGAAGAGAGAAATTGGTCTTCTAACCGATGGACAGTGATTAACCAAAAAGAAGGGCGTGGAACCAAGCGAAGGTTGTGACTCAAAAGATTTCTATCCACTAACTGACAAGCAGTACTTGACAGAGGAAAGGGTATTTGAACCAAAGATGGTTACTAACCCAAAGGCGCGTGTATTTGTGTTAGTTCTTATGTTGGCTGGAATTTTGGTAAAACAAAGTTGAACAATGTTGATGTCATATGTCTGATATCATAACATTGGTTCCTAACATTAGCTGTTGCAGGGTTGAAGTTTTATATGCTGATGGTATAAGTGATGTCTTGACATCATTATATCAGAACATCAGAACATCAGATTGTTATGTTTTAGGGCTGCGCGTGTTAAGGTGTTTTGAGGAGATCTGTTAGAGAGATTGGATGCGAATTTATTGGAGAAGATATTTTCAATCAGATAATTTTGCAGATCATGAAGCAGATTCTGTAACTAACATTATGGCTGATTTGAAGATCAAATTTGTTTTAAATTCTGGTTTTAAAATAAATCAAATCAGATATTTGTGGAAGAGATCCAAGCCCAAGTCAGAATAATATAAAAGCAGCCTCAGCCCTTGTTGGTAGATAACGAAGAAAGAGAGCTAAAGACTGAGTGTCATTTGTGTCTTCGTGTGTTTTGTAAACCATTCGTGTGTGAATTGGTGTTACTATTTTCGTGTTGTTAATTGTTCTTGATCAAAGCTGTTAAGCAGAATCAAGTAGTGTGTTTAATTTGAAATCATTGGATTGTATCACTGTGGTGATTTAGGGAGTAAGTGGTTTCTCATACCTAAGTGGTTTCTTAGGTAGAAGTGTCATTGGGTAGTGATCAAGTTAGGTAGATGTCAACTGGGATTGTTGAGTCTGTAATTTGATACTACAAATAGTGAATTTCCTCCCTGGCTTGGTAGCCCCCAGACATAGGTAGTTAGACCGAACTGGGTGAACAATTCATTGTGTTATTTACTGTTGCTTATTGCCTTGTTCATATTAGCAGAGTGTGTTGTTGTGACATCGCACTTAACATCACACATCTGATACCAGAATTTGAATTGGTATCAGAGCAGGCATCCTGCTCTGCATCTGGGTGAGATCTAGGGCTGATACTTTCTGGTACAATGGACAAGTAGACTAGTGGATTTGTGAATAGACCCCCTATTCTAGATGGCTCTAATTATGACTATTGGAAACCACGGATGGTTTCCTTCTTGAAGTCATTAGATAGCATGGCTTGGAAGGCTATTGTGAAAGAATGGAAACATCCTGTTACTGTTGAAAAGGATGAGAATGGAAAGGAAGTAGAGGGTAGCTCAAAACTGAAACCTGAAGAAGAATGGACCAAGGAAGAAGATGAGCTTGCCCTTGGGAATTCTAAAGCCTTGAATGCCATATTCAATGGTGTTGATAAGAACATCTTCAGGTTGGTCAACACTTGTGAAGTAGCTAAGGAAGCATGGGATATCTTGAAGACTACTCATGAAGGGACCTCCAAAGTCAAGATGTCAAGACTTCAACTTTTGACAACAAAGTTTGAAAATCTGAAGATGAAGGAGGATGAGACTATCCATGATTTCCACATGAACATCCTTGAGCTGTCAAATGCTTCTAGTGCCCTAGGAGAGAGGATGACTGAAGAGAAGCTGGTGAGGAAAATTCTTAGATCTCTTCCCAAGAGATATAAAATAAAGGTGACAGTTATAGAAGAAACCCAAGACATCAGCAAGAAGCATTGGTAATGGAAGAGGAACCTGAAAAGAAAACCAAAATTATAGCATTGGTATCTAGTTCTGAAGATTCTAAGAAAGAGAAGGGTGATGAGTCTCAGGAGGAGCTGTCCCAGGCCATTGTTTTGTTGGGAAGACGGTTTAATAAGGTTATGAAGAGGATAAATAGGAGTTATAATCCTAATGTCAAGAACATCACATCTGACACCAATAGATCAGGAGATCAGGGGAAGAAAACTAGAGATGAAGAAAAGTCCAATAATGACAAGGGAGTCCAATGCTATGAGTGTGAAGGGTATGGTCATGTCAAGAAGGAATGTCCTACTTATCTCAAAAAGCAGAAAAAGGGGTTATCTGCTTCATGGTCTGATAGTGAAAGTGAATCTGAAGATGAATCAGCTAAGCTTGTTAGAGCTATGATTGGGGTTTATGAGTCAGATGATGATTCGTGTGATGATGAGGTTACTTATGAAGAGCTTGCTGCCTCGTATAAAGAACTGTGCATGAGAAGTGAACAAGTGTGTCTTGAAGGAGAGAAGCTGAAGAAAACCATAGTGCAGTTAGAGGCTGAAAAGACTGAACTTAAAAATGAAGTCAGTATGCTTAACTCTAAATTGGATTCTATGACCAAAACTGTTAGAATGTTGAACAATGGTACTGATGCTCTAGACAACATTCTTAGTATTGGGAAAATTGCTGGAGACAAAAGTGGTTTGGGATTCAACAATGTTGCAGCTTCTGTTGATGTTATTACCAGTTCCAAACCAGTGATGTTAAAATAGATGTTTAAACATCCTGACAGGATTCCTTCTAGGAAGAAATTCAGGCGCTGGAGATGTCATCACTGTGGGCGTTTTGGGCACATAGAGGTCTACTATTATAAGCTACATGGGTATCCTCAGAAGGCACATCAGTATACCCCCACACAGAAGTTTCCCATAGGTAATCAGGCCTTAAATTCTAAGAAGCAATGGGTTCCAAAAGGTAAAGTTACCAGCTTAATAGCTCACACTTCTCTTAGGGTTTCTACCAAAGAAGACTGGTACTTTGATAGTGGGTGTTCAAGACACATGACAGGAGTTAAAAATTTGTTGGTAGATGTTAAGCTTCAGTCTTCAGGTCATGTTACATTTGGTGATGGTGTCAAAGGAGAAATCATGGGGATGAGAAAGCTGAATTGTGCTGGTGCTCCTAGACTGGATGATGTTCTACTTGTCAAAGGGTTGACAGCAAATTTGATTAGTATTAGTTAACTTTGTGATCAAGGATTCAAAGTAGACTTTACAAAATCTGAGTGCAATGTCACAAATGAGAAAGGAGAAGTCATCATGAAGGGTGTTAGGTCTAAGGACAACTGTTATCTATGGCTGCAACAAGACTCAAGTACCTCAACATGTGTGTTTGCTAGAAATGATGAAGTCAAAATTTGGCATCAAAAGTTGGGACATCTTCATCTGAAGGGAATGAAGAGAATAATACCCTTAGAAGCTGTTAGAGGAATTCCTAAACTCAATATTGAAGAAGGAAGGGTGTGTGGAGATTGTCAAATAGGGAAGCAGACCAAGATGTCACATCAGAAGCTTCAACATAACACCACCTCCAAAGTTTTGGAACTTCTTCATATGGACTTGATGGGACCTATGCAGGTGGAAAGTCTAGGTGGGAAGAAGTATGCTTATGTTGTTGTAGATGACTATTTTAGGTACACCTGGGTGAGCTTCATTAAAGACAAATCAGAGGTGTTTGATGTTTTTAAAGATCTTTGTCAAAGACTCCAAAGGGAAAAGGAGAGTAATGTTATTAGAATAAGGAGTGATCATGGAAGAGAGTTTGAAAATAACAAGTTTACTGAATATTGTTCTGCTGAAGGCATAAGTCATAAGTTCTCTTCTCCAATCACTCCTCAGCAAAATGGAGTTGTTGAAAGGAAGAATAGAACTATTCAAGAATCTGCTAGGGCAATGATTATGCCAAAAAGCTTCCTTACCATTTCTGGGTTGAAACTATGAACACTGCTTGCTATATTCACAACAGAGTTACTTTGAGAAGGGGCACTTCAGCTACTCTGTATGAACTATGGAAAGGAAGAAAGCCAAATGTGAAGTACTTTCATGTTTTTGGAAGTAAATGTTACATTTTGTCAGATCGTGAACAAAGGAGAAAATTGGATCCTAAAAGTGATGAGGGAATATTTCTAGGATACTCTACAAATAGCAGAGCTTACAGGGTTTTCAACTCCAGAACAAAGGTTATGATGGAGTCTATAAATGTGGTGATTGATGACATTGATAAGCAGGAAGATGCTGATGTCCTGGATGATGTTGAAACATCAGTTGAAGAAGTCATAGAAGAAACTGAAGACAGAAGTGGGTCTCCTAGTCATGTTGATGTTGAGCCTGAACCTGAACAATCTAATAAAGAACCATCTATTAGAGTGCTAAAGGACCATCCAAGGGAGCTTATCATAGGTGATCCTAAATCAGGGGTTAGCACTAGATCAAGAGAGGTTGTGTCAAATTCTTGTTTTGTTTCTAAAATTGAGCCCAAGAATGTCAAAGAAGCCTTGACTGATGAGTTTTGGATCAATGCCATGCATGAAGAGCTGGAGCAATTCAAAAGGAATGAAGTGTGGGATCTTGTACCAAGCCCGGATGGGGTTAATGTGATTGGCACCAAGTGGATTTACAAGAATAAATCTGATGAACAAGGAGTGGTCACCAGAAACAAGGCCAGATTAGTTGCTCAGGGATACACTCAGGTTGAAGGAATTGATTATGATGAAACCTTTGCTCCTGTGGCAAGACTGGAATCTATCAGATTACTCTTAGGGGTGGCTTGTAATTTCAAATTCAAGCTTTTTCAGATGGATGTTAAGAGTGCCTTCTTGAATGGGTACTTAAATGAAGAGGTATATGTTGATCAACCAAAAGGATTTATTGATCCAACATTTCCTGAACATGTTTACAAACTAAGGAAAGCTCTCTATGGTTTGAAGCAAGCACCAAGAGCTTGGTATGAAAGGCTTACTGAATTCCTGGCTGTGAATGGATACAGAAAAGGAGGGATTGACAAGAATTTGTTTGTTAAAGAAGAAGGAGGAAAACTGATGATAGCTCAAATATATGTTGATGACATAGTATTTGGTGGGATGTCAGATGCAATGGTGAAACATTTTGTGGAACAGATGCAGTCTGAGTTTGAAATGAGTCTTGTTGGAGAGCTCAACTATTTTCTTGGTCTACAAGTTAGACAAATGGAGGACTCCATATTCATTTCTCAAAGTAAGTATGCTAAGAACATAGTGAAGAAGTTTGGTCTTGAGAATGCTAATCACAAGAGGACACCTGCTCCTACTCATTTAAAGTTGTCCAAGGATGAACATGGTGTTAGTGTGGATCAAAGTTTATACAAAAGCATGATTGGAAGTCTATTGTATCTCACAGCTAGCAGACCTGATATTTATTTTACTGTTGGAGTTTGTGCCAGATATCAAGCTGAGCCTAAAGTTAGTCACTTGAATCAAGTGAAGAGAATTTTGAAATATGTGAATGATACTAGTGACTATGGAATGCTTTACAGTCATGGATCAGGCACTGAGTGATGTGGTTTTTGTGATGCTGATTGGGCAGGGAGTGCTGATGATAGAAAAAGTACTTCAGGAGGTTGCTTCTTCTTAGGGAATAATCTGATATCTTGGTTTAGTAAAAAGCAGAGCTGTGTCTCTTTCTACGGCTGAAGCTGAGTACATAGCAGCAGGGAGTAGTTGTTCTCAACTTGTTTGGATGAAGCAGATGTTAACAGAATACAATGTCAAGCAAGATGTCATGACATTGTACTGTGATAATTTAAGTGCTATCAATATCTCTAAGAATCCTATTCAACATAGCAGAACTAAGCATATTGATATAAGGCATCATTTTATAAGAGATTTGGTTGAGGATAAAGTAGTTGCTTTGGAACATGTTGCTACAGATAAACAATTAGCTGACATTTTTACTAAAGCCTTAGATGCAAATCAATTTGAAAGTTTAAGAAGCAAACTAGGAATTTGCATTTATGAGGATTAGGTGTGCTGGAAGGAGTATTTGTGCAGTTGAGATTTTGCATATGAAAACAACATTTTATTCAACTGCTGAAAGCATACAAGATTGGATTTTGGTACATCAAAAGCAATTTATATATGATCTAAAGATTATCCCAACCCCCTGCATCAAGAAAAGTTTTCCAATCTTCATCCCATTCATCATCAGAAGCATGGAGTTGCACTGGAGGTTTCTTGATGGTTTTTGTCTCTAATGGTTTTCTTGTTCTTGTTGCTCCTGAAGAAGTTCCAGCGACTTTCCTTGTTGTGTTCTTGGTCTTCAGTGGATCTGGTTTATTGTCCTCATGCTTGTGTTGCTTTCCTGCATCCTTGTTTGACTGACTCATTCTTGTGTGGTGTCTGGTGCTGTTAGAAAGAAGAAGGCTTGGGTTTTATAGTACTATAAGAATCCATTGGTTGTACCGCATGACCAGTCAAAGTTTTTGGATATTGTGTTCATTGGGAAGCTTGCTTTTGACCATGTTTTAATGGATGTCAGATCTTTGTGTTTGGTGTAGATGTTGTCAAATTGTGGCTAAAAAGGGGGAGAGTTAGCCTTGTGTTGCCTAGTTGTCTGCTGTTGGCTCTAGGCTTGAGGGGGAGTTTAGCTATGTGCAGTTTGATTGTGATTGCTGCTGGTTGTGAAGTTTTTTCGCTGCAGGTACATATGATGATGGAAGAGTTTGTTTTAGCCAAAATTAGCCAAAGGGGGAGATTGTTAGTTCTTTTGTTGGCTGGAATTTTGGTAAAACAAAGTTGAACAATGTTGATGTCATATGTCTGATGTCATAACATTGGTTCCTAACATTAGCTGTTGCAGGGTTGAAGTTTTATATGCTGATGTTATAAGTGATGTCTTGACATCACTATATCAGAACATCAGAACATCAGATTGTGATGTTTTAGGGTTGCGCGTGTTAAGGTGTTTTGAGGAGATCTGTTAGCGAGATTGGATGCGAATTTATTGGAGAAGATATTTTCAATCAGATAATTTTGCAGATCATGAAGCAGATTCTGTAACTAACATTATGGCTGATTTGAAGAAAAGATTTGAAGATCAATTTTGTTTTAAATTCTGGTTTTAAAACAAATCAAATCAGATATTTGTGGAAGAGATCCAAGCCCAAGTCAGAATAATATAAAAGCAGCCTCAACCCTTGTTGGTAGATAACGAAGAAAGAGAGCTAAAGACTGAGTGTCATTTGTGTCTTCGTGTGTTTTGTAAACCATTCGTGTGTGAATTGGTGTTACTATTTTTGTGTTGTTAATTGTTCTTGATCAAAGCTGTTAAGCAGAATCAAGTAATGTGTTTAATTTGAAATCATTGGATTGTATCACTGTGGTGATTTAGGGAGTGAGTGGTTTCTCATACCTAAGTGGTTTCTTAGGTAGAAGTGTCATTGGGTAGTGATCAAGTTAGGTAGATGTCAACTGGGATTGTTGAGTCTGTAATTTGATACTACAAATAGTGAATTTCCTCCCTGGCTTGGTAGCCCCCAGACATAGGTAGTTAGACCGAACTGGGTGAACAATTCATTGTGTTATTTACTGTTGCTTATTGCCTTGTTCATATTAGCAGAGTGTGTTGTTGTGAAATTGCACTTAACATCAAACATCTGATACCAGAATTTCAATTTGAACCAAAGGAAGGTTACTAACTCACGGGGATATTGGTTTTAACATACATACTGTGATCAACCAAAAGAATGGGTAATGAACCAAGAAAAGGTGATTGACCCAAGAAATATTGGTTTTAACAGGCAGACTGTGATTAACCAAAGAACGAGTGATGAACCAAGAGGTGATTAACCCAAGAGAAACTCATTATTTTAATAGACAGACTGTGGTTAACTGAGAAAAGCAGCCAATTGGTGTTTTAACTGACAGACTGTGATTAACAACCAAAAAAGGGAGCAAGAACCAAGAAAAGGTTGCGAACTCCGCTAGGGATTCGGTATTTAACAGGAAGACTGTGACTAACCAAAGAAAAGGATCGCGACTTCACTGGGGAAGAAGAGAATTGGTTTTAACAGATAGACTGCGATCAACCAAAGAACGAGTGATTAACCAAGAGAAAGTGATTAACCTAAGAAAGATTGATTAGGGTGCGAGTGATCAAGGATCGACTTGGCTGAGGACCAGGAGACACTACAGTCTGGAGATAGAGACGATTATTCCAAGCACATGGGCATTTGTCCCCAACCAAAAATAATCAGAATGAGTGTAGGAATTCTCCACTCTCATCCCTTCTCTAGCATTCAGACGATAGTGCAGAAATTACAACTGATCGAGTAATGATGCAACCTTTATAGTGCTCCAATGCATTGTGCAGACCTCCAACTCCACATGGGATAAGGAAAGAAAGGTTCTAAAGAGATCCTAAAGAAGAGAGTGGGGGAAGATTAATCAATCGAAACAAAGTTTCGATCAATCGATTAAAGGGAAGGGACAAGCCAACAATCTTTCAAACGAGTCGAAAGATCATCAAAGCAAGCGTGTGAAGTAATGATTATACAAGATTAAATTTGTTCAATAAAGAACAAACATAATGCAACAAAGGAAATTGCAAGTAATAACAAGGCCAAGCTAACATGCATCACTAAGCATAATCATGTTAACACATAAGCAAAAGTATGCAAAAAGTGCCACAAGTCATGTGATAAATTTGCAAAGCAACATGATTACACAAGATCGAGAATGCAGACAATTACGCAATCGACAAATCCTGTATCAAAGACTCACATACATACTACAACCGGAGGCTAAACAACTCAAGAAAAATCCACAAATATCAAATGTGTCAAGCCATGGAAGTTAAATGTGGAAAGAAATCCAATCAAGCATGAAAAAGCACAAAAAACAGCTTCTGGTACAGTGTTAATCGATTAACCATTTTTGCCTTTAAGTTGGTTAATTGATTAACACTTTCAAATCAGCAAAAAACACACAATACAACATGGTTAACCGATTAACCTGTTTTGCCTACAAACTGGTTAATCGATTAACACTGCACCAGAAGAAGAAAATTAGCATTTCAAAAGTACTTTCAGCAGCAAATCACTTTTCCAATCATCCATATATTAAGGCATGCAATTGTACACAGAAATTACATCAAGTAGTAGCAATTAAACATTAATTGAATCCATCAACCATCAAGATCAACAATCAAAATAATCAAAGGATCAATTCACATCAAAAAGCCAATGGGTCTATATGCGAATGTGCGGAAATGATCGAAAACAATAAATCGAGCAAGAATCACCAACCAACAAGGCGTAGGCTTGCCTTGGTAATTGTTGTAAGCAAAATATAGTTTGAAGAAGCAAAGAAAATCAGAGAATTTCAAGCTTTAGAGCGATTCATAGAGAAACCGAAGAAAACGTGATAAATGCTCCAAATATGAATTTACACCAAAACTCTTGAAATAATCACTTCCAAAACTTGAATTGAAGTAGAAGTTGTTGTAATTACAGAATTCCAAGAAGAAATGTAGTGTAATGGAGGTTAAGCTCAAAAGTTTAGCAAGTTCAACGTGATGCTTGCTAAGCTTTAATGGAGGAAAATAGCTCTAGTGAGGTTTTGTGAAGAAGATGAAGATGAATGTGAGAGAGAAAGAGAGAGTTACAGAAAATTCAGAGAGAATTGAGAGTGATGAGAGAGTGATCAAGTGGGAAGAGTTAAAAATGATCAAGGGACCTTTGTAACAAAGTGAATATTTCTTTAAAAGAGTGAAGGTTTAGAGTGGGATAGGTTTGGAGAAAGTTTTGGAACTAGCTAAGGGTGGTTTGCCATTTGGTTTGGAGTTAGTTACATCTAACTCACTGAGTTGGAAGTTGAATCAGTTAGTTATTTGTTAACTCGGTGGGAGAATCCCAATGCAAGTCCAAAATCCAATGGTTCACATGCTTGGAAATGTAGGTGTATGGTGAGCATAATTAAAAATGATGTATTGTAGCAAATGCAAGTGGATTCTTGAAGTGTCTTGAAGTGTCTAGAATATTCCACATGATGCTAGAACCAAATAGACCAAAAGATTAGAGGAAAAGCTGCTGTCATGAAAAAATGCTTAAAATCTACCAAACTACCTATGTTAATCGATTAACCCATTTTGCCTTCAAAATGGTTAATCAAGTAACACAACCAAAACTTGCCCAAATTGGCTTGAAACAAGCTGCTATGACCATGGCTCTGAACTTCGACTCTTTGCTTTGATAAATAGGCATGGAAACCCATGTATTTTGCTTGTATTGATGTTGTGATGACTTTGTGAGGATGTGATTAATCAGGCTTTGAAACTCTGAATGTTCCTGCAACAAAACCACAAATAAAAAGTGATAATGTGTATGTCGGTAATGCGAATGCACATGCTTATGCAAAAATGCCAAAAGGGAGGTCAAATTTTGGGTTACGATAATATGATTTGATGCATTCAATTCATTTGCGATGACATCATTTCACGTTAGCAACTTGTTTGACTTGTGGTAGCTTGCAACATTTCGATTTCATTACATCGAATTTAAATTCCACGTTGACACATTTGTATTGCATGTCCTCGCGTTACGTGAAATCAACTCACATCCTCGTGTTACATTTAGTTTAATTTTACGCGCACTTTTGCTTTTTGACTCATTCGTGATGAATACGTGTTGTTCATAATTGCTATATACACATTGCTGCCCTGTCATTTTTCTACGTATACGGTATTGCATTTCATACGATGTGTGGCGTAAAGTCATGCCTTGCATTTCAATTCGCATCTTTCATCTTTCAACCATTTTCACCATCGATTTCAAACCACATTTCAAAACTATTTCAAAACCATTTTGGTAATAAAATCATTAAACATTTTTCACAATAATTATTTGATTGAAAAAGGATTGGGGCGGAAGTAATTTCTTCTCTTTTTTCCCTAAATGTTCATGTGATGGCCTTAATTAGCCTACAGTTTAAATGTTCATCAATCACATCAAAACACTTTTAAATAACTGAATCAAGTTAATTCTTTCATGGACGAAAAAGGTTTAGGGAGGAAGTAATTTCTTCTCTTTTTCATGAGTATTCGTGTGATGTCCGTAATTAACCTACTGTATGAATACTTATCACCCGTTAAAGAAACATGAATTGATTCTCCACACAAATTTCATAAATAATTCAATTGAAAAAGGATTGGGGCGGAAGTAATTTATTCTCTTTTCCCTGAATTTCATAAATATTTATGTGTTGATGGAGGCAACGTGTTCACGGGGATCATTGCGTCCATCAAACTCGGCCAGAGATGGAGGTTTGAATCCTTTAGGGATAGGTGCTTCTCATATTTCGTTTGAGAATGTCCGGGGATCGAGGACTTCCATCTCCTCTAAGGGATTAAACTCTTGTTGGCGTTGTCTGATATTGTGGATGTTGTCCTTCAGTGTTTAATTTTGACGACGTAGTTTGTCCATGGCGGCACGCATCTCCGCCAAGGTGTTGGCATCACTGCTACCACTAGTTCCCTCTGGCATAACGAATTGAGCTTTCCTGTTATCCATGGCTGAGGTTGGCTAGGTATAGGAGTGAAGAGTAACAGTGAGTATGGTGATTGTAATGAAGAAGGTGTGGTCCATGTTAGTTTTAGCGCTGCCCCGCGGTGGACGCCATTGTACAAGTCAAAAATTACAGGTGTGAGCGGTGTCCCTACAAGAGTAGGGGATACTCATAGGTCTTAGTAAATTTATAATAGTTTAGAGTGGTTAGGGCTTGCCCACGATGATGAGAGACCTTGTATTTATGGTATTACAACATTTACGATGGTTTTAGAGGTCCAGCTCACGTGAGCTGAGAGACTCTATATGTGAGCATTGTGCTTAAAGTATGAATGGTTAGTGTCAAATATGATCTATCCCCTATCCTGTCTTGGTGAGAATTGGATACCAAAGATATGGGATTAGCTTAGCTCGCAAAATAATGATATCACCACGAAACTTTTATTTTATCCAAGGGAATGGAGAAAAAATCGAACAAAAACCCTAAGTAAAATGCAAAGCAAAAATCAAGGCCTAAAGCTAAGCAAAGAGAGATCAAATGTACGGGGGATGGTTATACTAAGGGAAGGTACTAGCACCCTAAGTATATGTAGTACTCTACAGGAACCTCTTGAAATATTTGTGTTTTGGTTAAAACTGTTTGCTAAAGGTAAGGATGGGCAAAGTAAAGAGAAAAGGGGAAAAAGAAAAAAGGTAGAAAAGAAAAAAAGGTAGCTCACTAGGATCTCGCAATCCTATGCCTACGTATCCTATATAGGAAGTCAAAGCAACCGTAGTTCGGCTATGATGTAAAAGGGTGTGAAAAAGGAAAAGAGTGTGAAAAAAAGAAAAGGTAGCTCACTAGGATCTCGCAATCCTATGCATACGTATTCTCAAAAGGAACTCGAGAAATAAGAGCATCCGTAGTTCGTGGAACTACGGGTTGTTAGGGTTCTAAGAACCAAGAATAACAAAGACAGGTAAAGAACAAAACGAGGGACACACATAATGACAATAAGTCAACATATGATCCCTTCCCATGGATTAGGTCAACAAGGATCAAAGACAACAACATATACATGGAAAAACATCACGTAAATGACACCAAAGAATACACAGACGCAATACACGACAAGAACATCATGTATGGTCAGACAGGTAAGATATCACAGAATACGCATGGAAAAACATCGTGGTAATTAGACAGAAAGTATTAACAACATACATAGAAAAGCATCATGTATAAACAGACCAAGATACGCGGAAAAGCATCGCGAATAACATCCATAAACCATCACGGTAAAGCATCGTATAACAAAATCAATAAACACGTTCACATCAAAGCATCGAGAGAAATCCACACACATATAATACAATCATGACAAAGCATCGTGAGAAAGATTAATCAAGAAAAATGCCCTAAACATGAGAGCAAGCAAGTCACAGAATAAAATCGGGCAACAAGAGGAATTATTGATTAATTTAAATATAAATATTTAATAAGATTCATTAATAATTTAATTAATTAATATTAAATAAAAATATTTAAATTAGTTAATAATCAAACAATTTTTTTTACATATTTTATATATTTTCAAATAACGAATTAAAACAAGAATTAAAAATAAATGATTAAAGATTGCTTTTTTTTGTTATTTTTTAGATTATACAAGCAATTACCAATGTAAATTGTTTTTTATTAAAAATAAGCATAGAAAATTAGACAAACAATTCCTAAACAAATTAAAACCAGGATTTAAAAAAAAAACAAGAATCATGCAATTTAAAACTAATAGAAACAAATATTTAAAATAGAGCCAGTGTGTTATGAAACTAGTGAACACATATATCATTAAAATAACCATAAAAAGTAAAAACAGATTACCCCAAAAGAGAAAGAAAAAAAGAGTCAACCTCTCTCATCTTCTTCTCTTGTTTCACGTGATGGCTTTCTCTCCCGGCGACTTTCTGCTCGTGGTTGCGCAACCGAGCTATGCGGAGATGTTGTTGTGTGGTATGAAATGCAGTGGACGGAGCAAATAAAGGGTGTCGCCGGAGTGTGTTTGAGGGCCAATCGGAACCGGTTATTAGAGGAAGGAAGTCACGGTTTTGATTGTTGTGACGTGGTGGTCTACGTAGTTCTTTTGGAAACAAAAATGCAGGAGGGGAGGTCATGGTTTTCATGAGTTTTTGGTTAGTTTAAGGTGGTGTTTTGATGGTTGTTTGTAGCTGTGAACTAAGGGTGGTTGTCATGGTCGTGAGTTGGTTGAAGTTTATGGATGAACGGGCAATAGGACAGTGTCTGCAAGTTGTGTGATAGATGTGAGTTTAGCACATGAACATGATGGAGGAAGGTTGTGTTCATGTAGCATGTGTGTGGTTATGGAGTTATGCTGAAGTTTGATGATAAAAGTTTATGATGATGTAGTGTAATGAGGTTGTGGTGTTGGATTAGGTTTGAACATTGCGAGAGTTTAAAGAAAACGGAGGTGAGGTTAATGATGAGAAAAGTTGTGGTTGAAATGTGGTGTTAGACTTATGTTGTTGGTAAGTTACAAGTGAGTAAGTATCAATCCAAAAAAATGAAGAGGGAGTGTCTTTTTTATTCACTATGCAGGTTTTTATTACAAGTAGATGATGGTATGTGAGAGTGTTATGGTTTATATGCAACAAGGAGGGAGCAGTAATGGTGATATTCAAGAAGAAAATGGTGGTTTTCTTTGGTGATAAAGGTTCATGCGCATGGCTTGTGGGAAAGTGAATTAAAAGTGTGTATGTGTGAAGGTCCTTCGCAATAATAGGCGAGAGAGAGAGAGAGTATGTCGTATAATGTGGGTGTTGTTGTGGGGAAATGTATGTGTGGATTGTGAAGTGATAACGAAGAAAAAAATTACAAAGAAGGTGAAGGAGGGTGGGGCCGCATGTGTTTGAGTACTGTGAGGTTATGAAAAGAAAAAGAAATTAGTGTTTTCAAGACAAAAATGGCTTTTCATCAGATGAGAAAGACTCTTCTAGGATGGTGGGCCCGCATGAAAGGAGTGATGATAGGAAAAAGTAGTTCCATCCTTTTCTTTTTTTCAAAAATACGCAGGCAATATTCATGAACAACTAAACAAAACAAAACTTACTTTATAAGTCATTAAGTGTTACTCAAAAAAGGAATAAAAAAACAAAATTAAATATTAAAAGAAATAAATATAATAAAATATAATAAATAAAGTAAAAATAAAGTAATCTATAATAAAATAAATAATCTAAAAATAAAACGGATTAATCAAAATCATTATTAATTAAAAATAGAAATAAAAAACGGTAAAAACGAGTAATTGGACTGGTATCGAAGTGCTCAGAAAAATAAAATGAATACATTAAAATGATCAGCGCGAAATATACGTATTGGAAAAATACAGTGTTTGGTCAAATTTCGAAATAAATTTTACCTAGTTAAATGGCTTAAACTGATCAAAATGCACCGAAAAGTAGTCGAAAGATTCAAACGAGCACGCCAAGTTAAGCTACGCGAAACATAGATTAATATCACTGACATTTGCAGGCTCGGTTTCAAAATTTTCCATCCGCTGATTTTACGCACAGTTGACTTTTGATTTGACTGATTCGACTGTAATTTCAACAAGTTTATTCTGGCTGATAAATTGGGTATTACGCAAGATGTAAGAGGTGATAAAATATGCAGATGATGCAAAAAGACGTGGGATCTTAGAGTAAAAAATTAGGGTATGACATATCCCATTAAGGTTAGAGGTATTTATAAAGACCATTGGTCCTAACACTTAGGAAACCCTAATATGTAGTAATTGTTCCTCCTTAACTGAGGGAGGTTATTGACTACTTATTCTTTAGGAAGTCATGGTATGAATTAGAATGCATAATTAATGGAGGGATAGTGACATTGTTCACGTATCTTATTAGGAGGGTGAGCCCCCATACTACATAAAGGTAGCTCTCAGGAGTCACCTCATAGGGTGGGAACCCTTGTGTCGCCCTTATTCCCCACTTTTCTATTGAAGTTGTTTTGGTGTCACTTGAATGATTAGAAGTGAGCTATATTTATAGGCGGATAGATTTGTCTTGGATGAATAGTGATAGCTTGAAGGATAAGAGCTCATTCAATGTTTTTTGGCAAGATACCATTACTTCCTTGCCAAGGTACATTATCACTTCCAAGTAGCACAACTACCTTTTGACCAAATCCACATTCCTCAGACGGTTTTATTGTTGTTTATGCATGAATCTTGACTGAGGAGAGTGGCTTTGTTGAATGTGCACTATAGCACATAAATGCTCTTTGAATTTCAAGGCATATATGACAAAACTTCATCATTCCAAATGTGATTCTTCTTGACTCAATACCTAATCTTGCTGGTTTGTGGTGATTCATTCTGATCTTTGTTGAATTGGTATGATCATGATCATTGCACTTGACTTCAAAATCGTGTAGTGCAAGAAATGCCTAAAACTGATTTTGCAAAACATTTGCAGCAAGGTGTATTGCACCTGTAGCGAGCGATTTTGGACGTGGTTCTTAAGCACTGTCGCTCTAGGGTACTACAGGTCGATTCATTTTTTATCCTATTGAAGCTGATGAAGGAAGGGAAATAGATGTCTCCAACTAACCCTGCTTGTAATTTGAGGTTAAACAATCAAAACTGTTGGTTTACAGATGCGGCTTTAGTTCGTGGGCCTCTCCTTTTTTTTAGAACGAAATACTGGGACTGTTCATGGGGAATTTGTTGGGATCCTGCGCCAGATTGGATGGAGGTAGGGGACTTTGGGGTTTTTTGATTAGTGTGCTCGCTAAGATTCTTTTTCAATCTTATACCTACGTATTCCCGGGATAGGGAAATCAGAGCGATCGTAATTCCTCCTATTCTATGGGAGGAAATGGTGTTTTGGTGTCTTGTTCAAAGCCCAAGACGTGAAGCTAAAGGTGGTTTGTATCTTGTTTAAAGCCCAAGATGTGAAGCTGAAGGGTCTATTTGTATCTTATTCGAAGCCCAAGATGTGAAGCTAAAAGGGTGTTGACTTTAGAGAGAATTTGTCATCTCTAAAGGGGTATGTTTGTCACAATTGTTGGGTGACTGATTATAAAGGAGAATTACTTTAACTGGGATATGTGAATCCAGCAATGCCATAATTTCCTTTATAGGAGATTTTCAACCTGAAGGAGAAGACTTTAACTCAGTTTAGAGCAATGCCATCTTTCCTTAGGAATTGCTCATGCTAAAAGAGGGACAGTGGCGTGGATGTAAATAATCCAGAGGCTTGCTGCTTACAATAATTAGATGAGGGAAAAGGAGTTGTTGATGTTTGTATGTTGTGACCAAAGCATGATTTGATGCTAAAAGGTTGATTGAATCAAACGGGGATTTCTTTATACAAAGCCTAAGAGGAGGCTATTGACCCAACAAGAGGATGCTTTTGTGTCTCGTACAAAGGCCGAGATAGAGGCTAAAAGGGTTAACTCAACAAGAGAGTGTTTTTATATATGTCTTGTGCAAAGCCCAAGACGGAGGCTAAAAGGGTTTGACTCAACAAGAGAGTCTTTTATACTCACCAAGAGAGTGATTTGTATCTCGTACGAAGCCCGAGATGGAGGCTAAAGGTGATCGACACAACAAGAGAGTCTTTTTATACTCAACAAGATAGTGTTTTGTATCTCGTACAAAGCCCGAGATGAAGGCTAAAAGCGGATTGACTCAACAAGAGAGTCTTTTATACTCAACAAGAGAGTGTTTTTGTATCTCGTACGAAGCCCGAGATGGAGGCTAACAATGTTTGACTCAACAAGAGAGTCTTTTATACTCAACAAGAGAGTGATTTTGTATCTCATACGAAGCCCGATATGGAGGCTGACAATGTTAGCTCTGCTGGGGAGAATCATTGTACAAAGCCCAACAGGAGGCTAGGGTTACTATTTCAGTTGAGTGACAGGTCCAGTATGTTGGTTAAAAGAGAAAATCAATTCTTATATGGGTAATGTTGTACTTATGGATTTGATCTGAGGACCGGGATTATTTCCTGTTTTTTTAAGGAAACGGGGAATCCGAAGGGTATTGAGACTGCCCAAGTCTACGGGTGTTTTTTCCTATTTTTGAAAGGAACTTGAGAATGTCTTCGAGACTCAAGGAGATTAGACTGTCCAAGTCTAGAGTTTTATCCTTTGTACTATGCTTAAGAGAGATCAAGAGACAATATTTTCGTCGTAGGAAGATCTAGACTCTTTGAAAGACTGTTCTATTAAGATGACTAATTTATGTTCCTATACCTTTAAGAGGTCGTCGGGACAATTTGTACGAAGCCCAAGAGGAGGCGAGAAAAACTTTTAAGAAGCCGAAGGGATAATTTGTACGAAGCCCAAGAGGAGGCTATCTTCCCGGAGGAAGAATCATTATACGAAGCCTAAGAGGAGGTTGTGAAAACTTCTAAGAAGCCGACGGGTCCTTGTACAACGCCCAAGAGGAGGCGGGGATGCTTTTAGGAAGCCTGTGGGTCCTTGCACTAAGCCCAAGAGGAGGCTGATGAACAGTTCCAGAAGGGGTTTCACTTGGAACATTGGCCTTCTGTATATGAACTGTTCAAGGGGGAGATTTCTTAGATCTAGTTATCTAAAATTGTTGTAAAAGAAAATTCTCATGGTTTAGGTTATGTTTAAATATCCGGGAGAACGTCGGAGGTAAGGAGACGAGGTTTTGTCTAGTTCTAGAGGTAGTTGCCGGGGAAACTCAATATCTATACTAGTATTACACAGTCGATATGAGTTTATGAAAGAAGACTTACAGTGAAACAACCCCACAATACAGTTATATACATATGAAAGCAGTAAATGAAAGCGGGTAAACACTTACTCGGTTATAGAGCTTCCATACTGTATTGTTAGTCGTTCAACAAAGAAATTGAAAATAACAGTATGTTACAAAATCAAAGGAGAAAGTGCTTTTGAAAGGAAAATTGGGGCTTACAGCTCAAGGAGAGGCCCAGGGTTTTATCAGTGATCGCACTGTCATTTTGTACAGGGACTTATACAAGTGACTGAGGCCCAAGAAAGGTTTTCTGTACAAAGGGATGGGTCTTACACTCTCTCAAGAGGCCCAAAAATGATTGAAAGTGAACAAAGATGGGTCTTATAGCTCAAGGAGAAGCCCAATGGTTAATTTTGAAAAGGACGACGATCGCGCCGAGGTTTTGAAAACACCGTGGGTCTTATACAACGACTAAGGCCCAAAAGTTTTTGGTTTCAAAAGGGGATTGGGTCTTACACTCTATTAGAGGCCCAAAATGATTTTGAATGGATCTTATAGCTCGAGGAGAGGCCCAGATGGTTTGTTTTAAACGGGCGATGATCGCCCCGAACTTTTGAAATACAACGGGACTTATACAACATTTGAGGCCCAAAATAGGTTTGTATTTACAAAGGATTGGGTCTTACACTCTATTAGAGGCCCATGAGTGTTCGGAAAAGTTTGTTAGGGTGAAAATCAATAAAACCCTAATTTCATCATTTTTTTAATATAATTATTCAAAGAAAATTAATACAAATGATAAAAATTCCAAATAAGTTTGAATAAACAACTTGTGATTTTGGTTTTAGGTTTGAAAAATAAGGCTTTCATCACAAGATGAATTAAAACCTACTTGGTTTTGATTTTCCAAAATTGATATTTATTTTTAAAAGGTTTAAAAACAAATAAAAGACATTTATTCACAAAAATACTAATTATATTAAATAAATAATATAAATCTAATTTTTTTGGGGAATAAAATATTTCAACATTTGTGTGATTTTTTGCAAAAAGAACCAATCAAAAATAATTAAAATTGAGGGAGTTATTAATTTTTCAAACTATTAAAAATAATATGGAAAATAACAAAAAGTGGTAAAAATAGAAAAAATAGGATCTGGGGCGAGGGGGATTCGAACCACAGACCTCTTGTGTATAGGGCTCGCGCCTTACCACTGGGCTGGTGATACATCCGTTGATTGAAACACAACCATAAATATACAAGGCTTGCCTTGCTTTTGGCTTGGCCCAAGGCAAGGCAAGGCAAGTTTTGACAAGAAACGGGAAGGTCCATAACTTTCTCATTTCTCCATGGTTGGGGACAAAATTTATATGCATCTGGCCTAGAATTTCACAAGGAATCCAATGGTGGTGGTATTTTTTTCAGATCATGATCCCTCCTCAAAATCTGATAGTGGTTTTGAAATAGACCATATTTTGCATTTTCTGTGCTACATCTTGGTACAGGTATGAATTACATGATAAATTGATGCAAACACAACACATATGACATGTATAAGAGATGCATGATAAGTGGAATTCAAAGCAATGCATATTTTGGAAAGTTCAAGTCATGATGCTTACCTCTTTTTGAGCTTTTGGAGTTTTTTGTGCAATCTGCCAAGTTTCTTGTTCCAGAAATGGTTTGATGCTTTGGACACTCTCAAGTGATCCCTTAGAAGCTTTTAGGATGATTGGAATTAGCTGGAACCTGCAAAAACAAAAACTGGCCCTTTCTTGCAAAAGGGGTTAAAATGGCCAAAATAGCAACTCTCTCAAATGGTGTTCCAGATGGGGGGAACCATTTGGGACAGTTCAAGGATGATATTTGGAGTGTGTTTGAGGCTTTATTTGGTTTGGAAAGTGACTGAATCAAGACATGGCTTGAAAAATGCACAAAAAGCATATTTTGAGGTTTTGAGATGTGACTTTGAGATTTAAGGATTACAGCTCACTTGTGTGAGTTTGGACAACTTAGATATGACATATTGGATGTGTTTGGATCATGAACTGTGATGGAAATGCTCTCTAACTCAAAAACTCGGAGTTACCTTGCTAAAGAAGTTATTTTTGCCTAAAGAAAGTGATTTTGAGGAAAACATCTGTTTGATGGCTTTGGTGTACTCAAACTGAGCACAAATAAGCTCTATTTATAGTAGAGCAAGTTTTTTTTTGGATCAATAGTGAATGGCAACTACAGCAGAGGTTTGGCCAATGTTGATCAATAGGAATCCAAGTATCCTCTAGCCATTGACTAGAGGTTAGAGCACAGAGTTGTGGTTCCCTAGTTATTGGATGAATCTTGACTCAATTCAGTTGGAGGAAGCTCAGCTCATGCCACCTCTAAGCATCCATTAAATGCTCTAATCCAAAATTGGAGTCTTGTCCCTCTTTTAGGGATTTCTAGGTTTGGCATGCTACTTCTTGTTCCAAAGACTTTGAAGGCTTGGATCAGTGTTTGTTCCCTTTAGATTTGATCCTCAGATGTGTCCAAAGTGACGACAAGGCTTGGAATTATTTGATTTTTCCAAATCGAACAAAAGTGCAAAATTCTGCCAAGCCTTGGCAGTTTTCAGCAAGGCATATTGCCATTGTCATATCTCATGGCTCAAGTGGAATTTGATGTAGTTCTTGGCCATTTTGGGAAGCCCTCATATGATACAATAACTGTTTGATCATAATTGATTTTGATACTTTTTGGATCCAAGTGAAAAATGCCCCTACATTTGGAAAAAAGTGAAGGCAGATTCTAACTTAGTGAAAATTTCACTAAGTGTTGGAAAAAAGTGACATTTTCACTTTTTGTGATTTTGATCATTCCATAATTTAAAATCCATGGGGAATTGGAATAAGTGGTAGTTGAAGCTTTTGTAGAGGGTAATGAGAGCTACAAATCCAGCTTTGGATGGGAAAAAATGGCCTTGTGGTTTAGGATTTATGATCCTCCAAAGTTGGTACCCTAGCCACTTTGTTCCATAACTTAGATAATTTTCGAAGTTTTTTATGGTTACCCCTTTTACAAGTTATCCCACTTTTCTTGATTTTTCTTGATGAATGATGATTCCAATCATATATTAACATCATTTTGGGGTCAAAGAACCATAATTGTGAAAAATCTCAAAAAGTCAAAGTTTGACTTTTGTGCACAGTTGACTTTTTGTCAGATGAACTCCAAACTGTGTGATCCTCTATGAAATCAAGTCCTTGACCTAAATCAAACTTGATGGATTGATTTCATAGGTGTTATAGGGTGTATTTAATCGTGTCTTAGGTTTTGGGAGCATGTCCTGGTCAAAAGTCAAAGATACAGTTGACTTTTTCCGCGAAACCCTAACTGTGGTTCTGATGAAATTGAAACTTGTTGCTCAAGCTTCTTGGATCAATCCATTGTTGCAAATGGATCAATATGATGTATTTGAGACCCTCAAATCCCCTCTTGAGGTGTTGGCTCATGTTTTGTCCCAAAAGTCAACTTAGGGGTGAATTAGGTCAAGAAACCCTAATTCCTGATTTTTTGATGAATGCATCCCCTGAGGCTAAATTGACTTGATGATTGGGTTCATGAGATCCCTTGGAGCATCATAGGTTATGCTTTGAAGCATTGGCTCATGCCCAGAGGAAAATTTCCATCTGGAGGCCCTGGTCGACCAAACCCTAATTTGGTGACACTGGCGATCTTAAGGCTTGATCCACCTAGAAGGGAGATGCCTTGTGCTTAATCCTTGAAGTGGGAGTCCTCTTGATCCTTTGTGGATGTTTGAGAGGCTAGACAAGTTGAAGATCATGTCATTTCTTGATTTATCCTTTGTCTAAGAGCTCTAAGAGGGCTTGAAACCCTAAGTCTGATTGTAGTGGATGCTCACCCATCTTTGGGGAGACTAATGGTTCATCCATATTGTGATGATGATTTACACAATGATGGGAAATCTTAGTGGTCAAAATTTAGGGTATGACAGATGCCCCTATTTAATCTTCTTGGACCCGAAGGTGTGAATGGCGAAGGTATTCGGGCATTCGGGGTGCAAGAGGATTAAATATCGGAATACCCAAAATTTTGATGGTGGTTATGAATGGAAGTTCGCGCATCCTTCCTCTTTTGCTAAGCAATGATGCTTAGAAAAGGTAAACTTCCCCTCTATCCTGGTTTCTTACCAAGGAACTGGTCTCAGTTTCTGATTTAAACTTCCCCTCGATCCCGGTTTCCCACCAAGGAACTGGTCTCAATTTCTGAAATAAACTTCCCCTCGGTCCTGGTTTCCTACCAAGGAACTGGTCTCAGTTTCCGAAATAAACTTCCCCTCGATCCCGGTTTCCTACCAAGGAACTGGTCTCAGTTTCTTTTGTCAATAAACTTTCTTGACAATGGACGCTATTCGTAGCGGTTTTCCTCAAACTTCTCGCCGAATTTTCTTGGGGAGATACCATTTGATAGAAAAAATTTTGATGTCAGACTTGCTGGGGAACCCATCTGTCTGAATTGTAGAGGGGTAAAAACTTCTCTATTGGAGATGCCATTTGTCGACTCTATCGGGGAAAACGAGTCACTTGAGAGACTGCCTTCGCTTGGGGATATTACATCATACTTTTCTTCGAGATCTTCTCGGAGAAATGCCATACAATGTATTCCAATTTTGAGGTGCCGATGACTTTGTTGACATTGACATTCTGGAGAGAAGGACCGATGTGTTGCTGAAAGTCTTTAGTTGAGAGGCTTTCTCTAGGGATTTTCCTTAATCCGAGAAAGCAAAGATATCATCTTCCATGGCGAAGAGTGATGCTGGCTGAGGGTTCTCTGGTTTTTTAGAGGTTCAAGTTATCAAAGTGGTCAAAGGCCGACTTCATCCCAGAAATAAACTGGAGGAGAGAGGTAGTTCAGATGCAACATTTCCTGACGAGGAAAGAACTGACAACTCGATTGAGAGGACTGTTATCACTAGGGGATAAGACCGACCAAAGTGATAGTGATGCAACATGAATATGAACGCAAAGTAGTAATGCATGATGTATGTGTGTATATGCTGACAAAACTGACACGACATACAAACTAATAGATGAACACGATTGGATACTCGGCCACTGCTGGGGACGAAGAGGTATCGCTGGTTCAAGATAGCAATTCTACCTTGCTTAGGAGAAGTAGTGCTCGTGGGGAGCTACGTTGGTCGAGCTTAGGAGATAAGAACTCTGTCAGGGGTGTCAGATGAAACAATGGTCTCTGACACAGCTGATCCTTCATTCAGGTGCACTGGTTTAGAAAGAATACTTTGATTATGCACTTTGAAGCTTAACCGCCTTTGGGAGAAGCCATCGATGTTCTTTCGATGTTCAACAGTCAAAAGAATTTGCCATCTTTATTAAAAGCAGAAAAATTTTACAAGTAAATTCATTTTTGTTTTATTTCAAGAATCGTTGATCATGTTAAAATGTCATCCTGTAAAGCTAAAACAAATAAGAATTGCAAACAAAAGCACAAGGGCTCAAATTTTATTGATAGGATGGAAATCAGTCAAACGCGTGATTCCATAGAGTATTTACAAAGTTAGAAAATGGTAATTTAAGGGAAAAGGGCTACATTGAAACATAACGACCACTATCTTTCTACCAACTTTGACTCCGGGGCATCCTGAGCTTCTGTCAAAGATGACCTTGACTAGAGTTTTCCTGACGGATGATGTAACTGCTGCCGAGGGACTTGCCCCTTTGTCGAACGTAGTTACTTGCCATTATCCCTAATTTTGGCCTGGATTGTACTTTGAGGTTTCCAATCCACCGGGATGATTTTTGATCATGTCTCTAATTTTTGCCTGGACCGCCCTTTCGGGTTTTCAATCCACCGAGACTTTTTTTTCATTATTTTTTTTATTTAGGCGAAGTATTTCTTGACTACGTCAACATTTGTGGGGTAGGCAAATTCCTCTCCGTCCATGGTTGCAAGTCTCAAGGCGCCGCCTGAGAAAGCTTTCTTGACCACATAGGGGTTGTCATAATTCGGAGTCCACTTGCCCCGAGAATCAGTGAAAAATGATTGTATCTTCTTGAGCACGAGGTCTCCTTTCCTGAAGACGCGAGGTCGGATCTTTTTGTCAAACGCCTTCTTCATTCTTTGCTGATACAACTGACCATGGCATAGTGTCGTTATTCGCTTTTCTTCGATCAGGTTCAGTTCGTCGTGTCGACTTTGACACCATTCAGCTTCTGTAAGCTTAGCTTCCATCAATACCCAGATTGATGGGATCTCTACTTCGATGGGGAGCACTGCTTCCATGCCATATACTAGAGAGAAAGGGGTTGCCCCTGTTGAAGTGAGGACATATGTGCGATAACCGTGAAGAGCAAAGGGTAGCCTCTCGTGCCAATCTTTGTAGGTTACGACCATCTTTTGAACAATCTTCTTGATGTTCTTGTTAACTGCCTCTACCGCTCCGTTCATCTTGGGTCGGTAGGGAGATGAGTTATGGTGTTCGATCTTGAATTCTGTGCATAACTCTTTCATCATCTTATTGTTTAAGTTAGATCCATTATCAGTAATGATCTGGCTCGGAACACCATAACGGCAGATGATGTTGTTTTTGATAAATCGGACTACCACTTGTCGGGTTACATTAGCGTATGACGCTGCTTCGACCCATTTGGTGAAGTAATCAATGGCTACCAGGATGAACCGATGTCCGTTCGAAGCCTTAGGTTCGATTATGCCGATTGTGTCGATTCCCCAAATGGAAAAAGGGCATGGGGAAGAAAGAACTTTGAGATGTGTAGGCGGTACATGGATTTTGTCTGAGTATATCTGACACTTGGGACATCTCCTAATGTACTTATAGCAGTCAGATTCCATTGTCAACCAATAGTACCCTGCTCTTAGAATTTTTCTCGCCATTGTATGTCCGTTGGCATGAGTGCCAAAGGACCCTTCGTGAATTTCTTTTATCAGCATGTCTGCTTCTGGTCTGTCGATGCATCGAAGCAAGACCATGTCAAAGTTCCTCTTATAGAGTGTATCACCGCTCAGGAAGAAACTACCTGCTAGCCTTCTGAGGGTTTTTCTATCTTTTCTGGATGCCCCAGGAGGGTACTCTTGTTTCTGAAGGAAGCATTTGATATCGTGATACCAAGGTTTGTCATCTATGACTGCTTCAATCATGAAGATGTAAGCGGGCCGTTCAAGGCACATTATGTTGATCTTAGGTAAGTCATTCCATTGACCTACACTAATCATGGAAGAGAGAGTGGCTAATACATCAGCCATGTGATTCTCCTCACGAGGGATATGATGAAACTCGACTCTGTTGAAGAAGGGTAACAACCTTCTTGCGTAATATTTGTACGGAATCAATCATGATTGGTATGTGTTCCAATCTCCTTTGATCTGATTGATGACCAAAGTTGAGTCGCCATATACATCCAAGTTCTTGATCCTCAAATCAATCGCTTCCTCGAGACCCATGATACAAGCTTCGTATTCGGCCTCATTGTTTGTGCACTTGAACGTAAGTCTAGCGGTGAAAGGAATGTGGGTACCCTGAGGTGTTATGATAATTTCCCTAATTCCATTTCCGTAATGATTGACAGCTCCGTCAAAGATAAGTCCCCATTGGGAATCTGGTTCTGGCCCTTCACTAGGTAGCAGTTCATCGCAGTCTTTCATTTTTAGATACATGACATCTTCGTCTGGGAAGTCAAATCCGACTGATTCCTGATCGTCAATCGGTTGATTAGCCAAATGATCGGCTAAAACTCTTCCTTTAACGGTTTTCTGAGCATGGTACTCTATGTCATATTTTGATAACAACATCTGCCAACGGGCAATCCTTCCCGTGAGAGCAGGCTTTTCAAAGACATACTCGATTGGATCCATTTCAGAGATTAACCAAGTGGTGTGATGAATCATGTACTGGCAAATACGTTTGGCGGCCCAAGCCAGAGCGCAACAAGTTTTCTCGGGCATAGTGTCCCGAGTCTCGCAGTCGATGAATTTCTTGCTCAAATAGTAGATGGCAGACTCTTTTCTTTTTGTTTCATCTTGTTGGCCAAGTACACAACCCATTGAGTCTTCCAAGACTGTTAAATAGATGATCAGCGGTCTTCCTTCCACTGGAGGTGATAGAATCGGCGGGTTCGACAGGTATTCCTTGATACTGTCGAAGGCAGTTTGGCAGTCTTCTGTCCAAACGCATTCTTGATTCTTTTTGAGTAATTTGAAAATTGGCGCACATGTCGCGGTCATGAGGAATATGAATCTGGAAATATAGTTCAAACGTCCCAGGAATCCCCTGACTTGTTTTTCAGTCTTCGGAGAAAGCATTTCTTGAATGGCCTTGACCTTGTCAGGATCAACCTCAATTCCTTTCTGGCTGACGATGAACCCTAAGAGTTTCCCTGAACGGACACCGAAGGTGCACTTATTGGGATTCAAGCGGAGTTTGTACTTTCGCAAACGCTCGAATAGTTTTGACAGGTGGGTCACATGCTCCTCTTCTATTTTAGATTTGGCAATCATGTCATCGACATACACTTCAATTTCTTTGTGCATCATGTCGTGAAACAGAGTAGTCATAGCCCTTTGATAGGTTGCCCCGGCGTTCTTCAAGCCGAACGACATTACCTTGTAACAAAAAGTACCCCATGGGGTAATGAACGAAGTTTTCTTCATGTCTTTCGGCGCCATTTTGATTTGATTATAGCCCGAGAATCCATCCATGAAGGAGAAAACTTTGAACTTTGTTGTACTGTCTACCAGCATGTCAATGTGTGGTAAGGGAAAGTCGTCCTTTGGACTTGCCTTGTTCAGATCTCGGTAGTCGACACACATTCTGACTTTTCCGTCCTTTTTCGGAACTGGTACTATGTTGGCTAACCATTGAGGATATTCTGCCGCAGCGAGGAAACCCGCGTCAATCTGTTTCTGTACTTCCTCTTTGATTTTGACAGCCATGTCTGGATGAGTCCGTCTCAACCTTTGTTTTACCGGCGGACATTCTGATCTCAACGGTAGATGATGTTCCACGATGCTGGTATCCAACTATGGCATATCCTGATAGGACCAAGCGAATACATCGGGAAACTCTTTGAGAAGTTTCGTCAAACTTTCTTTGGTAGTTGGACTGAGCAGTGCCCCAATCTTGACTTCTTTTCTCTCTTCTTCCGATCCTAAGTTGATTGTTTCCAGCAACTCTTTGTGAGGCTCAATGGACCTTTCCTCTTGTCTGAGTAGTCGGGAGATCTCCTCTTGAATTTCGTCGTCATTTTCTTCTTCAGCCTCAAATACCGGGAACTCAAAGTTGGGAGAAGGCATTGGATCGTATGTTTCAACGGGGTTTAAAACAAGAAATCTGCATGACATGATGATTTGTGTTTAGAAGAGATAGAGAGAATGCAAGAGTGTGTGCAGTGTTTTATATATATATTTTTTTTTGAACAATGCTCATTTTTATTTATTTTTTGTTTTTTTAGGATTACCATTTTATGGAAAAAGCAGAAAGAGAAAACAACAATAACTGCGGAAATTACAGAACGACGTTATTTTATTTATGAACAAGTCGATTCTTGAAGCTACAACCTTATAAAACAAAACTCTGTCGCCTTGGGCCAAGCGAAGAGGGACATTTACAGAAAGTGAGCCCTATCAAAACATCTGTTTCACCTGGGCAAGGTGAAAGGTTAAAGTAAAGACGGCAATTACTTAGACTTATGAACAATCTTCGGAACATCGACAGCAACCCATTGGCGGCGAACTCCTCGGTGAATCACAAAGTCTGGTACCTTCCTTGATTTGTCTTCAGAAATAACGCTGATTTCTGGTGGAGCTGGATCATTGGAATCTGTCTCCCAGACAGAGTTGTCGTAGGAGGATTCCTCAGTTGTATTTTGCGTAGTATTTGTACTCTCAGCTTTATCTCCCCACCCAGTTGGCTGGATGTCTTTGAGCCTGATACGAGAGCTTTCAGGAGCGGTGTATTTGACCATGAAGTCAAATTTTCCACTTGGTTGTCCCAGGGTGTCCCACACTTCTTTGGAATTGGAGGAGTCATCCCTCTCAATGACGTTGACCTCGGGAAAAGCATAGTTAATGAATTCTAGTCCTGCAAACGTTGCGAATTCATCGTCGTGCTGGGTATTTTTAGGATAACCTGGGTGTTGATCCCATTACATGGTGGGGACGCAGGTATTCTCTTCAATGATGCTCATCTGATTTTCATTGTCCGGCTGACTTTCTTGCCCCAAGTCTCCTGGGTAAGGCTGCCACATTGGCAGGCCATCCATCGGGCCATAGTAGTCGGGGTCAAAGTTGCCCTTCATCAGAGTGTCCTCCTCTAATGAGTTTGGGGGAGCGCGGCATCCTTCCGAATCACAATCTCCGTACATCATTTTGACATCTGACCTTGGTATAAATCTCGGGCTCTGTGCAGGAAAGCAAAAGGGAGTCTGCGTTTCTCCCTGAGATGTATAACCGTCCTCGTTGAGATAGGACTTCCATTTTTCCTCCGTATTGGAGGAATCATCTTTATTGATGGTATGCACATCTTGAGTCACTGGTTGAAGGAAGCCTCCATTGTGGAAGAAGTTCTGAATGGGATGAAAACTTTTATTGTTCGCAGCCGTCTGAGTACAGGTTGAGGAAAAGCCAAGACCTTTCTTTTTCTTATTGTCAGTAGGAATGACAAGCTGGCCCCCTCCTGTTGTATTGGTATTCTCGACCGCTTTGATAGCATCTTTGTACGAGGAAATCGAAGTTCCCCCTTCGGATTGATTGTCCTTGTGTAGCGAAAGTGTTTGGAACTGGGTTCCGATTACCCCCTCTGGTTCTACATAAGTGGATGATGATAAGTTGCTTACGAGCAAGGCCTGTTCTCCACAGACTGTGACGAGTTGACCGTTCTAGACGAACTTTAGCTTTTGGTGGAGGGTTGAAGTGACCGCCCCAGCCTGATGTATCAAAGGTCTTCCTAATAAACAATTGTATGTTGCCCGGATGTCCATGACCTGGAAAGTGACTTGGAAAGTGTGAGGACCAATAGTTATGGGAAGGTCGACTTCGCCGATAACCGTTTTTCTGGATCCGTAAAATGCTTTGACGATGACCTTACTGCCTCTCATCGGAGATCCTTGAAATGATAGCCGCATTAGAGTAGATTTTGGCATAACATTCAGGGCTGACCCTGTGTCTACTAGTACGCTGGCTAAAGCATTGTCCTGGCAGTTGACTATAATGTTGAGCGCCATGTTATGATGGCGACCTTCTTCAGGTAATTCCTCATCACTAAATCCCCAGTTATTGCAGGAAGTGATGTTAGAGACAATGCTATCAAACTGTCTAATTGTTACATCCTATTCCACAAAGGCTTGCTCCAAGACTTTCTGTAGAGCCTCCCTGTGCGCTTCTGAACTAAGTAACAGTGATAATACCGAGATCTTTGAAGGAGTTTGTAACAGCTGATCAACAATGTTGTATTCACTCCTTTGGATGAGCTTTAGCATCTCATCATCGTTTTTGAAAGGTCGGGATTACTGGATTGACCGACTGGTGGATTGGGAACTTCTGTCTGAGGTTCCTTTTCTTTGCTGGGTTCTCCAACTCCCCTGTTGAAGATTCTACCACTCCGTGTTACTCGACTGATGTCTGCAATATTCACGACGGAGGGTAACGGAATTTCCTTTCGATTCTCAATTGTTGTTGCACCGTATTTGTAAGGGATAACCTTAGTTGATTCATACGGTAGCGGTCCCAGTAGATAGATGACTATGGGAGCCTTCTGATTTTTCCGACCATCGTAAGTAATTTCGATCCATTCCCGGTTGGGAACTCTCGATTTGTCAAGTAGAGGGATAATGGTACAAACATCCCTAGTCCTCTAATGATCAGAGATTACGACGACGTCCTCTATTTGATCAGCGAAATAGTTGACTGATCCAGAACTTAACCATGGTTGAATCTCTTTGCGGTCCAACTGACTTTGAAGGGCTGCTCGCACGAGGTAGCATCCTTGATTATCCACTGAGCAAACTCCACACCGCTCATAGTTGTGTAGTGGCACCTAGCCACGTCCGCTTTGAATACAGTGTAACCTTACTAGATCTGTTTCCATCGACCGAACATCCTGACTTTGATATCTAGTAGGATTCTCGTTAGTGATACTAATTTGCTGGGTGTCTTCATCCATATAGATTGGAAGCCACCAGTGGTTCAACAAGTGCTGAAGTGTTTCCTGGACAAGGGCACAACCCTGATCGTCTTCGCAACCCGCTTTATAGCTCTGATAATCATGTGATACCAGGAACCCGAGCCGGACCTGTTTAGCATGTAACTCCACCAGGCTGGTATTCATCAAGCGAATATCGAAGATTTGAGTCATGTTGATTTGATAATGATTCCTATCATGGTAGTCTTGAATCCATCCAAGATCCATCTGACGCTGGAGGGCCTCTTGTATGAAAGAGCACCCCTGTTTGTTTACCGAGCAAGTCAGACAAGAATTGTAATCGTGTCATGGAAGATTATGATACTGGCTTTTCCTTGAGTGCATTGCCACCAGGTTGACATTCATCGCACGGATGTCATGGTTTTGTATGATGTTAGAATTCGTATAAACCATGTTAACTGCACGAACTTGGTGCTCTTGGATCCATCTGAGATCCATTTGTTCCTGTAGAGCTGATTGCACCACAGAACATCCTTGATTGCTTTTAGAGCAGATATCACACTGGTGATAATTATGAGGTGGCACATGGCCATATCCACTCTATCTACAATGCATCTTGACCAAGTTGGCCCTCAATAAGAGTACATCATGAATTTGATAGGTGTTGTTAGACTCTCCCTCTATCAAATTAACTGCAGCTTTCTCGTGTTGAGGCAGCGGGTTTGTGAGAACATTAGGATTCGTATCCTTGAAAGATAAGACCCCGCTCCTAACAAGCTTTTGCACGTCGGATTTGAAACTGAGACAATTTTCTATGTTATGCCCTGGTCCTCCTTGATGGTAAGGGCAAGTCTGATCCACCTTAAACCAAAAAGGCATATTTTCTGGTACTGTAAGAGGAGACTTAGTCTGGACATGCCCCTTGGCCAGTAGTAATGGAAATAGGTCTGCGTACGATACGGGTATAGGATCAAATCCTGGTGGCCGCGTTGTACAATTGTTGTTGTATTGAGGACGAGCCTGCTGAAGAGGATGTTGTGTCCTTTGCTGAAATTGCTACGACTGCGGTTGTCTTTGAGCAACCTGAGGTTGATACGTAGAAACAGGCGCAGGGCTGATAGCAGGAGTTACAGCTGCTACTGGTTGGTACCTTCGCCTTTGCTTTCCGAGAGAGATATTCCCAATATCTTGCTCCTTTTTCTTAGGGAGAGCACTACCGTATTTTTTAGTACCGCTTGTCGACCCAGTGTCTTTGACTAGACATCCTTCTCGAACGGCTTCCTCGAGATGCACTCCCATACCGACCATTTCAGTGAAGTCGCTGGGCGCACTGGCAACCATTCTGTCGTAGTAATATGAGCTCAAGGTCTTTAAGAAAATCTTTGTCATCTCTTTTTCCTCAAGAGGTGGACAAATTTGAGCGGCAATTTCACGCCATCTCTGAGCGTATTCCTTAAAGGTTTCCTTGTCCTTTTGCGACATTGATCTGAGTTGATCTCTGTCTGGTGCCATATCCAAATTGTATTTATATTGTTGGACGAAGGCAGTGCCAAGATCTATGATAGTTCTAATCGTAGCGCGGTTTAAACCCATGTACCATTTTAATGCGGAACCGGTTAAACTATCCTGAAAGTAGTGAATCAGTAGATCCTGGTTCTCTGTCTGAGCTAACATTCGCCGAGCGTACATCACCAAATGGCTTTGAGGGCAAGATTTACCCTTGTACTTTTCAAAATCGGGTACTTGGAACTTGTGTGGGACTTTCACATTAGGGACCAAACAAAGGTCTGCGGCGTCCTTTCCAAATAAATCCTGACCGGGAATAGCTTGCAGTTCCTTCTGCATTTCCAGGAACTGCTCTTGGAATTCATCCATTCTATCGAACATACTTTCCTTTCTACCAGAAGGTATCTGTGGAATATGTCCTTCCCGGACAGTGTGCACCACAGGGGGTGGTACTGTTACTACGGCAGTGAAGAAGTTTGTAACCTTCATGAGTCCTCATTATGCCCCTGGCATCCTCGCTTTCCCGAAGTTTGTAACCTTCAGGCCCAACGGCTTCTGCTATGATTCCCCGATCTACAGTGATCGGCGGAACATATCCTTCCGGGATATAGTTAACAGGCATGCCCCAGGGACGATCTTTAGGCATTTGATACCTAGGATCATACTTCTCCACTATGGGCGTTGAGGTGATCTCTGAGATCACAGTTCTTTGTAGCTGAGCTTCTGCCATGGCTTACATGTCGTTATGAAGCTTTCTCATATCCTCTCTCAGAGCATCGATCTCTTCTTTCAACTCTCTGTTCTCTTCCTCGAGATCATCCATTTTTTCTGACGATTGGCCCGAGTATTGTACGAATGAGACAGTTTGACTCTAGAACCGAGACACAAACGTGAGATTCGTAGGTAAGAAGAATACGTGACGTGAGAAAGATGAATGCAATGATTATATTAATTGTTTTTTGGTTTAATCAAAATAAACTTCGACAATTAGATTGCAAATATCAAATAGTGGGGACACCCCCGTTTTATTGAATTCAAAGGATTGCGGAAATGGAAATATAGTAAATTACAAGGTGCGGAAACAGAAACCTAAGCTAATGGGTCCCGAGTCCTCTCTGAGGAGAACTCGGGTGCTGATTCTGGTACTTTCCTTTTCTTGGACCGGGGCTCTTGGGCCGTTGTCGGGTCGTCATTCCTTTGCCAAGTGAAAGGAGCGAGCAAATTCCTTTGGTCATCCTGATTTTCTACAGCATGTTGCTCCAAAATCTCAATTAGAGCATCCTTATCTTTCAGCAGTTGCTGTATTTTGGTACACTCCACATTGAGAATACGGTACTTGTTCTTCCAATACCTCCTCTCCTGTTGAACATTGTTGAGAGTAACCTGAAGTTTTTCCATTTCAGTCATGAAGTACATGACAGATTCCCTTAGTGGAAGAACTCCGTGACGAGGATAAGGCATCTTTAGCTTGAGAGCTCTAGTTTGTACCCAGTGGAGATAAGGCTCCACTGAGACACAGTCCAGTTTTCCTAGAGACTCCCGTCCTTTCTTATGAACTTGATTCCAAGCGTGCACTATTTCCATCTTTAGTGCCCTGTCATTTTCTCCTTCCTCGAAGAAAAGACCTTCCAGATGAGCATTACACGGGACATGCCTCATTGGGTATCCAAATTGACGACGAACTAAGACTGGATGGTAATTGATTCCTCCCTTAGTTCCTATGAGGGGTACGTTGGGGAATTTTCCACAACGGTCAATGATTCTGATCCCGTCATAAATCCTATTGTACCAATCTATATCAGAGTTGGTAAGAGACATGATTTTCTGCGACCAACGTAAGGCACTCTTATGATCCCAAAAAGTGGCAGACTTAGGCAAATGGGAGATAAACCATTTATATAGAAGGGGTACACAACACGTGATCATTCCTCCGCTGTATAAATTCCTTAAGTGTACAGAATGATACGCATCGGCGAGCAAGGTTGGTACGGTGTTTCCAATGAGAAAAACCTTAATGGCGTTGATATCGACGAAGTTATTAATGTTGGGAAACAACAATAACCCGTAGGTGAGTAAAACAAAGATGCTTTCAAAAGCAGTCACGTTCCCTATACTAGCAAAGTATAGAGCCTACTTTACCAAAAACTTGGCTGGTAAACCTGGAATTCCTCCTTTAGTGGTCAGGTGAGTCCTGACTTCTGATTCGTCCAAATAAATTGCTTTTGCAATGGTCTGATCCTTTGGAATTTCTTCCAGTCCAAAAAAGGGAGCTTGATCAGTAATGGGGAGATCAATCAGACGAGAATACTCCTCCAGCGTTGGTGCGAGCAGGTAATCCAGGAATGTGAAACAGTGATAGACCGGATCGTAAAACTGAATGAGTGCCTCCAGGATTCCCTTAATTACATGGACCCTTAACAGAGGTAGCAGACCTCCGTATTTGGCTCTGAAAGCATCAGGGTTAGTGATCATCCTTGCTAATCCTCTCAAATCCTCTAGTTTTGGAACCTTGAAGGTATACTTGTGAGTTTTTCGTCTACCGAAATCCATCAGCGCAATCCTTTTCTCTCTGACATTTGCAATCATTGTTTTAGTTTAATTTGAAAAAGAGAGACTAGAAGAGAAAATTTTTCTTTGCTTAATGTTTTTTAAAATGAATGCAACATACAAAACCATAGAAAAAACATGGGGTCAAATGGTCGGTGTCATGAAGTCAAGGCTCTACCCATCCCAAAGGTTTATACTAGTGATTTTTGTACCTGTCTCTCAAAATCATTGATTCTTGTCGAGATAACATCATCGGGTCGGGAACCGTGCTAGGTGATGTATTTCGAAGAATCTCAGAAGAGGGTAGTATCGCGTGACAACTATTTCTGATAGCTTCCGCACTACTGAAAGAGATTTTTCCTAGGTGTATACTCAATCTTTCCACATGCGGCATCACACGCATTCCCATTAGCAGAAAAATAAATACAGATATCAATTAGGAAAAGCAGTATATATATTTGTCCTAATGTCCTAGACTTTTTAAGAGCTATGAATCCTATGATCCTAACAGAAAATGGCTCCCCAGCGGAGTCGCCATTCTGTGGTACCTTCCCAACTTAAAGGTTTTTGACCTAAGATCCTAGTGAGGGTCGATCCTAGCAATAATGACATTCCCCGATGGAACCGTCATTCGATGATACCTTGTGAACCCAAGGACTCGTCCTAAGAGAAGATTCAACCAGAGAGATAAGAGAGACAAGATTCCTTTGTTTGGCCCCACGGTGGGTGCCATTTTTTTGTAGCGAGCGATTTTGGACGTGGCTCTTAAGCACTGTCGCTCTGGGGTACTACAGGTTGATTCATTTTTTATCCTATTGAAGCTGATGAAGGAAGGGAAATAGATATCTCCAACTAACCCTGCTTGCAAACTGAGGTTAAACAGTTAAAACTGTTGGTTTACAGATGCGGTTTTAGTTCGTGGGCCTCTCTCTGCTTATTTTGTTTAGAACGAAATACTGGGACTGTTCATGGGGAATTTGTTGGGATCCTGCGCCAGATTGGAAGGAGGTAGGGGACTTTGGGGTTTTTTTATTAGTGTGCTCGCTAAGATTCTTTTTCAATCTTATGCCTACGTATTCCCGGGATAGGGAAATTAGAGCGGTCGTAGTTCCTCCTATTCTATGGGAGGAAATGGTGTTTTGGTGTCTTGTTCAAAGCCCAAGACGTGAAGCTAAAGGTGGTTTGTTCAAAGCCCAAGATGTGAAGCTGAAGGGTCTATTTGTATCTTGTTCGAAGCCCAAGATGTGAAGCTAAAAGGGTGTTGACTTTAGAGAGAATTTGTCATCTCTAAAGGGGTCTGTTTGTCACAATTTTTGGGTGACTGATTATAAAAGAGAATTACTTTAACTGGGATATGCGAATCCAGCAATGCCATAATTTCCTTTATAGGGGATTTTCAACCTGAAGGAGAAGACTTTAACTCAGTTTAGAGCAATGCCATCTTTCCTTAGGAATTTCTCATGCTAAAAGAGGGACAATGGCGTGGATGTAAATAATCCAGAGGCTTGCTGCTTACAACAATTAGACGAGGGAAAAGGAGTTGTTGATGTTTGTATGTTGTGACCAAAGCATGATTTGATGCTAAAAGGTTGATTGAATCAAACGGGGATTTCTTTATACAAAGCCTAAGAGGAGGCTATTGACCCAACAAGAGGATGCTTTTGTGTCTCGTACAAAGCCCAAGATAGAGGCTAAAAGGGTTGACTCAACAAGAGAGTGTTTTTATATGTGTCTTGTGCGAAGCCCAAGACGGAGGCTAAAAGGGTTTGACTCAACAAGAGAGTCTTTTATACTCACCAAGAGAGTGATTTGTATCTCGTACGAAGCCCGAGATGGAGGCTAAAGGTGATCGACTCAACAAGAGAGTCTTTTTATACTCAACAAGAGAGTGTTTTGTATCTCGTACAAAGCCCGAGATGAAGGCTAAAAGCGGATTGACTCAACAAGAGAGTCTTTTATACTCAACAAGATAGTGTTTTTGTATCTCGTATGAAGCCCAAGATGGAGGCTAACAATGTTTGACTCAACAAGAGTGTCTTTTATACTCAACAAGAGAGTGATTTTGTATCTCGTACGAAGCCCGAGATGGAGGCTGACAATGTTAGCTCTGCTGGGGAGAATCATTGTACAAAGCCCAAGAGGAGGCTAGGATTACTATTTCAGTTGAGTGACAGGTCCAGTATGTTGGTTAAAAGAGAAAATCAATTCTTATATGGATAATGTTGTACTCATGGATTTGATCCGAGGACCGGGATTATTTCCTATTTTTTTAAGGAAACGGGGAATCCGAAGGGTATTGAGACTGCCCAAGTCTACGGGTGTTTTTTCCTATTTTTGAAAGGAACTTGAGAATGTCTTCGAGACTCAAGGAGATTAGACTGTCCAAGTCTAGAGTTTTATCCTTTGTACTATGCTTAAGAGAGATCAAGAGACAGTATGTTCGCCGTAGGAAGATCTAAACTCTTTGAAAGACTATTCTATTAAGATGACTAATTTTTGTTCCTATACCTTTAAGAGGTCGTCGGGACAATTTGTACGAAGCCCAAGAGGAGGCGAGAAAAACTTTTAAGAAGCCGGAGGGACAATTTGTACGAAGCCCAAGAGGAGGCTATCTTCCCGGGGGAAGAATCATTATACGTAGCCTAAGAGGAGGCTATGAAAACTTCTAAGAAGCCGACGGGTCCTTGTACAACGCCCAAGAGGAGGCGGGGATGCTTTTAGGAAGCCTGTGGGTCCTTGAACTAAGCCCAAGAGGAGGTTGATGAACAGTTCCAGAAGGGGTTTCACTTGGAACATTGGCCTTTTGTATATGAAATGTTCAAGGGGGAGATTTCTTAGATCTAGTTATCTAAAATTGTTGTAAAATAAAATTCTCATGGTTTAGGTTATGTTGAAATATCCGGGAGAACGTCGGAGGTAAGGAGACGAGGTTTTGTCTAGTTCTAGACGTAGTTGCTGGGGAAACTCTAAATATCTATACTAGTATTACAAACTCGATATGAGTTTATGAAAGAAGACTTACGGTGAAACAGCCCCACAATACAGTTATATACATATGAAAGCGATAAATGAAAGTGGGTAAACACTTACTCGGTTGTAGAGCTTCCATACTGTATTGTTAGTCGTTCAACAAAGAAATTGAAAATAACAGTATGTTACAAAATCAAAGGAGAATGTGCTTTTGAAAGGAAAATTGGTGCTTACAGCTCAAGGAGAGGCCCAGGGTTTTATCAGTGATCGCACTGTCGTTTTGTACAGGGACTTATACAAGTGACTGAGGCCCAAGAAAGGTTTTATGTACAAGGGGATGGGTCTTACACTCTCTCAAGAGGCCCAAAAATGATTTAAAGTGAACAAAGATGGGTCTTATAGCTCAAGGAGAAGCCCAATGGTTAATTTTGAAAAGGGCGACGATGGCGTCGAGGTTTTGAAAACACCGTGGGTCTTATACAACGACTGAGGCCCAAAATGTTTGGTTTCAAAAGGGGATTGGGTCTTACACTCTATTAGAGGCCCAAAATGATTTTGAATGGGTCTTATAGCTCGAGGAGAGGCCCATATGGTTTGTTTTAAACGGGCGATGATAGCGCCGAACTTTTGAAATACAACGGGACTTATACAACATTTGAGGCCCAAAATAGGTTTGTATTTACAAAGGATTGGGTCTTACACTCTAGAGGCCCATGAGTGTTCGGAAAAGTTTGTTAGGGTGAAAATCAATAAAACTCTAATTTCATCATTTTTTTAATATAATTATTCAAAGAAAATTAATACAAATGATAAAAATTCCAAATAAGTTTGAATAAACAACTTGTGATTTTGGTTTTAGGTTTGAAAAATGAGGCTTTCATCACAAGATGAATTAAAACCTACTTGGTTTTGATTTTCCAAAATGAATATTTATTTTTAAAAGGTTTAAAAACAAATAAAAGACATTTATTCACAAAAATACTAATTATATTAAATAAATAATACAAATATAATTTTATTGGGGAATAAAATATTTCAACATTTTTGTGATTTTTTGCAAAAAGAACCAATAAAAAATAATTAAAATTGAGGGAGTTATTAATTTTTCAAACTATTAAAAATAATATGGAAAATAACAAAAAGTGGGAAAAATAGCAAAAATAGGATCTGGGGCGAGTGGGATTCGAACCCCGGACCTCTTGTGTATAGGGTGCGCGTCTTACCACTGGGGTGGTGATACATCCGTTGATTGAAACACAACCATAAATATACAAGGCTTGCCTTGCTTTTGGCCTGGCCCAAGGCAAGGCAAGGCAAGTTTTGACAAGAAACGGGAAGGTCCATAACTTTCTCATTTCCCCATGGTTGGGGACAAAATTATATGCATCTGGCCTAGAATTTCACAAGTAATCCAATGGTGGTGGTATTTTTTTTCAGATCATGATTCCTCCTCAAAATCCGATAGTGGTTTTGAAATAGACCATATTTTGCATTTTCAGTGCTACATCTTGGTACAGGTATGAATTACATGATAAATTGATGCAAAAACAACACATATGACATGTAGAAGAGATGCATGATCAGTGGCCTTCAAAGCAATGCATATTTTGGAAAGTTCAAGTCATGATGCTTACCTCTTTTTGAGCTTTTGGAGTTTTTTGTGCAATCTGCCAAGTTTCTTGTTCCAGAAATGGTTTGATGCTTTGGACACTCTCAAATGACCCCTTAGAAGCTTTTAGGATGATTGGAATCAGCTGGAACCTGCAAAAACAAAAACTGGCCCTTTCTTGCAAAAGGGGTTAAAATGGCCAAAATAGCAACCCTCTCAAATGGTGTTCCAGATGGGGGGAACCATTTGGGACAGTTCAAGGATGATATTTGGAGTGTGTTTGAGGCTTTATCTGGTGTGGAAAGTGACTGAATCAAGACATGGCTTGAAAAATGCACAAAAAGCCTATTTTGAGGTTTTGAGAGGTGACTTTGAGATTTAAGGATTACAGGTCACTTGTGTGAGTTTGGACAGCTTAGATATGACATATTGGATGTGTTTGGATCATGAGATGTGATGGAAATTCTCTCTAACTCAAAAACTCCGAGTTACCTTTCTAAAGAAGGTATTTTTGCCTAAAGAAAGTGATTTTGAGGAAAGCATCTGTTTGATGGCTTTGGTGTACTCAAACTGAGCACAAATGAGCTCTATTTATAGTAGAGCAAGTTTGTTTTGGGATCAATAGTGAATGGAAACTGCAGCAGAGGTTTGGCCAATGTTGATCAATAGGAATCCAAGTCTCCTCTAGCCATTGACTAGAGGTTAGAGCACATAATTGTGGTTCCCTAGTTGTTGGATGAATCTTGACTGAATTCAGTTGGAGGAAGCTCAGTTCATGCCACCTCTAATCATCCATTAAATGCTCTAATCCAAAATTGGAGTCTTGTCCCTCTTTTAGGGATTTCTAGGTTTGGTATGCTACTTCTTTTAGGGATTTCTAGGCTTGGATTAGTGTTTGTTCCCTTTAGATTTGATCATCAGATGTGTCCAAAGTGATGACAAGGCTTGGAATTATCTGATTTTGCCAAATTGAGAAAAAGTACAAAATTCTGCCTAGCCTTGGCAGTTTTCAGCAAGGCATATTGCCATTGTCATATCTCACGGCTCAAGTGGAATTTGATGGCATATTACCCTAGCCACTTTGTTCCATAACTTAGATAATTTTCTAAGTTTTTTATGGTTACCCCTTTTACAAGTTATCCCACTTTTCTTGATTTTTCTGGATGAATGATGATTCCAATCATACATTAACATCATTTTGGGTTCAAAGAACCATAATTGTGAAAAATCTCAAAAAGTCAAAGTTTGACTTTTGTGCACAATTGACTTTTTGTCAGATGAATTCCAAACTGTGTGATCCTCTATGAAATCAAGTCCTTGACCTAAATTAAACATGATATATTGATTTCATAGGTGTTATAGGGTGTATTGAATCGTGTCTTAGGGTTTGGGAGCATGTCCTGGTCAAAAGTCAAAGATACAGTTGACTTTTTTCGCGAAACCCTAACTGTGGTTCTGATGAAATTGAAACTTGTTGCTCAAGCTTCTTGGATCAATCCATTAATGCAAATGGATAAATGTGATGTATTTGAGACCCTCAAATCCCCTCTTGAGGTGTTGGCTCATGTTTTGTCCCAAAAGTTAACTTAGGGGTGAATTAGGTCAAGAAACCCTAATTCCTGATTTTTTGATGAATGCATCCCCTGAGGCTAAATTGACTTGATGATTGGGTTCATGAGATCCCTTGGAGCATCATAGGTTATGCTTTGAAGCATTGGCTCATGCCCAGAGGAAAATTTCCATCTGGAGGCCCTGGTCGACCAAACCCTAATTTGGTGACACTGGCGATCTTAAGGCTTGATCCACCTAGAAGGGAGAAGCCTTGTGCTTAACCCTTGAAGTGGGAGTCCTCTTGATCCTTTGTGGATGTTTGAGAGGCTAGACAAGTTGAAGATTATGTCATTTCTTGATTGATCCTTTGTCTAAGAGCTCTGAGAGGGCTTGAAACCCTAAGTCTGATTGTAGTGGATGCTCACCCATTTTGGGGAGACTAATAGTTCATCCATATTGTGATGATGATTTACACAATGATGGGAAATCTTAGTGGTCAAAATTTGGGGTATGACAGCACCCTCCATTACTCTTTGCTCAAGTGGAATTGGATGGAGTTCTTGGACATTTTTGAAAGTTGAGATATCCTAATTCAACTTTGATGTTTTCATTTGGTCTTGGATCATTGTGGATCTTAGAGAAACGTGACCTCAAAATTGGTTAAAGCACAAAACAGATTCTGCCTACAAATTTCTAAGTGTAAAAGTTCAAAAGTGTGGAAACCTTAACTTTATGGCTTCATATCTCAAAATCTATGCATTTTTAGGGATGATTCAGCCCAACAATCTTGTAATATCGAAGAAGATATATCATTTGAGCTTTGGATCCAAGAAAATGGTTGCTTGGCTTGGAAGTTATGATCTTTCAAAGTAGGGTAAAAATCATTGTTTTCCATAACTTAGAAAAATTTATAAGTTTTCTAAGGTTGCCCTCTTTACAATTTTACTCACTTTTATTGATTTTTCTTGATCAATCATGATCTAAATTACATATTAACATTATTCTTGACTTAAAAAAGGCATGGTTGACCAAAAACTTAAAAAGTCAAACTTGATTTTGAACACGGTTGATTTTTTGTATCAGATGAATCTTGAACTTTGTGATCCTTTATGAAATCAAACCTTATAGATTTTTAAAGATCATGGATGGACTCCAAGGGTGTTTTTGAATGTCTTGTATCATGTCCCAAGGTTTGAGATCATGCCTTGGTCAAAAGTCAAAGGCATGGTTGACTTTTTGTCAGAAACCCTAGTTTGTTGTCCATATTAATTTGAATTTTTGCACTGCTTATGAATCAAGTTATTTGGGTCAATCTAATCATATGAATGGACTAATATGATGTATTTTAGGTCTTTAAAACACATCTTGAGGTATTGGCTCATGCTCAAATGAAAATTTCTCTCTAGAGGCCTTGATCAACCAAAACCATAATTTGGTACCTCAAATGATCTTGGGGTTTGATCCACTTGAAGTGGTGTAGAATTGTGCTTAATTCTTGAGGAAACAGGCCTCTTGATCTTTATGAATGAGTGGGAGACTTGATAGGTTGAAGATCATGCTTATCCTTGATTGTTCATCTGCTTAAGCTTTAGGGGGGTCACCTAACCTGTGAAGCCAGTAAGCACATATATCTTGTACTTGTGATTGGGTTAGTGGTGTATGAAAGTATATTCATATGATATGAAAATGATGTGGGATTTTAGGGTCAAAATTTAGGGTATGACAGATGCCCCTATTTAATCTTCTTGGACCTGAAGGTATGGATGATGAAGACATCCAAATATTAAAGGTAAAAGAGGATTAAATATCATAATACCCAGAATTTTGACTGCGAATGTAGATGATATGATAACTTGAATGGTAACAAATTTCCAATGCTGGAACATGTTTATCCATCTTCTTTTACTAAGTAATTCTTCCTATAAAAGGGTAAAACTTCCCCTCAATCCTGGTTTTCAGCCACGGAACTGGTCTTAGTTTCTTGAGATAAACTTCCCCTTGATCCTGGTCTTCAGTCACGGAACTGGTCTCAGTTTCTTGAGATAAACTTCCCCTCGATCCTGGTCTTCAGCCACGGAACTGGTCTCAGTTTCTTGAGATAAACTTACCCTCGATCCTGGTCTTCAGCCACGGAACTGGTCTCAGTTTCTTGAGATAAACTTCCCCTCGATCCTGGTCTTCAGCCACGAAACTAGTCTCAGTTTCTTGAGATAAACTTCCACTCGATCCTGGTCTTCAGACACGGAACTGGTCTCAGTTTCTTGAGATAAACTTCCCCTCTATCCTGGTTTTCGGCCATGGAACTGGACTTAGTTTCTTCTTATCAAGTCTTTCTCTTGTCAAGGTTTAGGTAGACAAGCTGTGAGGGTCTTCATCAAACTTCTTGCCGAAATTCACTTGAGGAGATGTCATTTGATGGAAGTAAGCTTCATCATACTTCTCTTTGAGACTTCTTCGGAGAGATGCCATAGGATGATCAAGGATCTGATAGCATACTTACTGGGGAATGCCACAGACTGTAATGCAGAGTTTTGCAAACTTCTCTGTTGAGATGCCATTTGCTTGGGGAGATTTCATCATACTTCCCTTTGAGACATCTTTGGAAGGGATGTCATGTGATGTAGGGCAATTTTGAGGTGCTGATGACTTCATTGAAAGAGGGACAAACTTCTCAAGAAGAGATTGCCATTTGTCGACCCACTGGGAATTTTTGGGACAAGAATAAGCTTTTTAAGAGATTGCCACTTGTTTTTTCATGCATAGATTCCAATGAGGAATAAACTTGTCTTTGATGGTTATAAATAAACTGTTCTGAAAGAGACTGCCGTTTGTCGATTGGTAGATACTTCTTGGGATAAGTGATGTCCTTGCTACCAAGAGATTTTGCTGAAAAGCTTTCACTGGGGATTTTCCTTTATCCGGGAAAGAAAACTGTGTCTTCGCTGAGGAAGAGTAAGGTTCCATTGGATGTCCTTTTCCCTTAGAGGTTCAAGTTATCAAAATGGTCAAGGACCGATTCCAATCCAGAGAGACTGTGTAAAGGAGATACTTCCAGATGAGGAATGAACTCAAATTAGGAATTTTATCCTATCCTAGAGCGGGAAGGAGAACTAAAGTGAAACTTCCACAAGAATCAAACTCAGTGGGGATTTAGAAAGAATGTACATTTTCCGCTTACAGTTGACAACTCTATTAGAGAGAGGAAAATCACTTGGGGATAAACACATCCAAAGTGAGTGGCACAACTTTTGCATTTATGAACATGAATATGAATTGATTATGCATGATGTAAGAATGAATGTTATGCTTATGCTTACAAAACAGACAAGACACGCAAACTGGTGATGAACAAAACCGGACACTCGGCCATTCTGGGGAGTAGAGGCATCACTGGTGTTTTTAATGGTAAAACCTTGTCGCGGAAAAGAACTAGATCTTATCTTGATTTCAATATTCGTTTGGTAGAAGAAATGAAATTCGACCCTTACTGGAGATGAATAAGATGTCCAATCTTATCTATTTGAGGTAATGATCCGCTACTTGGGGATATTTGTGAGGTCAATCGCAAGAGCATTTGATTTTGCATTTTGAGGTTTTAATCACTCTTGGAGAAGCTGTTGTTATTCCTTATTATGTTCATAAATCAAAGGAACTTTCCATCTTTATTTCAAAAGCAAAAAAGGTAAATTCATTTTTTTTGTTTTAAGAATGAAAGTCAAATAAAAATGTCATTTTGCAAGGCAGAATAAAAGTGAGAATTACAAACAAAAGGCATAGAGGCTCAAATTTTCATTAATCGGATGGTAATCTGCCAAATGCGTGATCCCATGGAGCATTACAAAGTTAGAAAATGGTAATTTAAAGGGAAGGGGCTACATTGAAACATAATGACCACTATCCTTCTAACAACTTTGAATTCCAAGTATTCTTGAGCTTTCGTTGAAAGTGACTTGCTTGAAAATTCTTTGATAGATGACGTTCACCTGAGATGATCCAATCTTTTTGGATGCAGTTACTTGCCATAAATCCCTAACTTTTGCCTAGATTACCTTTTCAGGTTTTCAATCTATCAGGATGATTATTTTCTGTTTATGTCTCTAATTTTTGCCTGGACCGCCCTTTCGGTTTTCAATCTACTGAGCCGCTCTTTTTTGCCTAAGTCACCCTTTCGGGTTTTCAACTTAGCGAGCTGTTTTTTTTAGGAGAAGTATTTCTTGACTGCCTCGAAATTTGTAAGTCGAGTAAACTCTTCACCATCCATAGTTGTGAGTTTTAAAGCACCACATGAGAAGGCTTTCTTAACAACATATGGACCATCGTAATTTGGAGTCCATTTGCCCCTTGGGTCGGTGAGGAAAGATTGGATCTTTTTTAGCACGAGATCGCCTTCTCTGAATACCCGAGGTCAGACCTTTTTGTCAAAAGCTTTCTTCATCCTTTGCTGGTATAACTGACCATGGCATAAAGCTGTCATTCTTTTTTCTTTGATTAGATTTAATTCGCCGTATCTGCTTTGACACCATTTGGCTTCTGTTAACTTGGCTTCCATTAATACTCTCATTGATGAGATCTCAACCTCTATGGGAAGCACTACTTTTATGCCATATACGAGAGAGAAAGGGGTTGCCCCTGTTAAAGTGCGGACGGATGTACGATAACCGTGAAGAGCAAATAGGAGCATTTCGTGCCAATCTTTGTAAGTCACGACCATCTTCTGAATGATTTTCTTAATATTCTTGTTAGCTGCTTCAACCGCTTCATTCATCTTTGGCTGATAGAGAGACGAGTTATGGTGTTCAATCTTGAATTCAACGCATAATTCTTTCATCATTTTGTTGTTCAGGTTCGATCCATTATCAGTAATGATTTGGCTTGGAACAGCATAACGGCAGATGAGGTTGTTTTTGATAAATCGGACCACCACTTGTCTGGTCACATTGGCATATGATACTGCTTCAACTCACTTGGTGAAATAATCAATGGCCACCAGGATGAAACGATGTTCGTTTGAAGCTTTGGGTTGAATCATGCCAATCATGTCGATTCCCCATAGGGAAAAAGGCCATAGGGAAGAGAAAACTTTGAGAAGAGTGGGAGGCACATGAATCTTGTCAGCATAAATCTGACATTTGTGACATTTCTTCATGTACTTATAGCAATCAGATTCCATTGTCAACTAATAATATCCTGCTCTTAGAATTTTTCTTGATATTGTATGTCGATTGGCATGAGTGCCAAAGGATCCTTCGTGAATCTCTTTCATCAGTAAGTTTATTTCGTGTCTATCCACGTATCTGAGCAAAACCATGTCAAAATTTTGTTTGTAAAGCACATCATCGTCCAGGAAGAAATTGCCAGCCAACCTTCTGAGAGTCTTCCTATCTTTTCTTGATGCCCCAGGTGGGTATTCTTGTCTTTGAAGGAAGCATTTGATATCATGATACCATGGTTTGTCATCTATGACTGATTCAACTACAAATATGTAAGCGGGCCTGTCAAGGTACATTATGTCAATCTTGGGTACGTCGTTCCATCAATTCACAATAATCATAGAGGATGGAGTAGCCAGTGCGTCAACCATGTTGTTTTCTTCACGGGGAATGTGATGAAAATCAATTTTGTTGAAGAAAGGTAACAACCTTCTCGCGTAGTTTTTGTAAGGAATCAATCCAGTCAGGCGTGTGTCCCATTCTCCTTTGATCTAATTTATAACCAAAGTTGGGTCTCCATATACGTCCAGATTCTTTATCCTTAAGTCAATGGCTTCTTCATGACCTGTGATGCAAGCTTCATATTCGGCCTCATTGTTTGTACATTTGAATTCCAATCTGGCGGTGAAAGGAATATGGGTACCCTGAGGCGTACCAATGATTGCCTCAATTCTATTTCCATAAGCGTTGACAGCTCCATCGAAAATTAATCCCCATCGGGATCCTGGCTCTGGCCCTTTGTCTGGTAGCGGTTCATCGCAATCTTTCATCTTTAGGTACATAACATCTTCGTCAAGGAAGTCAATTTTAACAGATTCATAGTCATCAATCACTTGGTGAGCCAAATGATCAGCTAGAATACTTCCTTTGAAGACTTTCTGAGCATGGTAATCGATGTCGTATTCTGATAGCAACATCTACCAACGGGCAATCCTTCCAGTTAAAGCAGGCTTCTCGAAGACATACTTGATTGGATCCATTTCGGATATTAACAAAGTGGTATAACAAATCATATACTGGTGAAGACGTTTAACAACCCAAGCTAAAGTGCAACAAGTTTTCTCGAGCATAGTGTATCGATTTTAACAGTCCGTGAATTTCTTGCTCAAGTAGTAAATGGAGTATTCTTTTCTTCCTGTTTTGTCTTGTTGACCCAGTACACAGCCCATGGAATCTTCTAAAACTGTTAAGTAAATGATCAGGGGTCTTCCTTCTACCAAGAGGAGACAAAATAGGTGGATTCAGCAGATATTCTTTGATACTTTCCAAGGCTCTTTGGCAATCCTTAATTTGTCCATACACATCCTTGGTTTTTTCGGAGAAGCTTGAAAATCGTTGTGCATGTCACTGTCATGAGAAATATGAATCTTGAGATGTAACTTAGATGTCCCAAAAATCCTCTTACTTGCTTTTCTGTTCTGGGTTAAGGCATTTCTTGAATGGCCTTGACTTTGTCGGGATCGACTTCAATTCCTTTTTGGCTGACGATGAATCCTAAAAGTTTTCTTTAGCGAACACCAAATGTACATTTGTTGGGATTCAAGCGGAGATTGTATTTTCTCAGATGGTCAAATAATTTGGATAAATTTTCCACATGTTTTTCTTCTGTCTCAGACTTGGCAATCATGTCGTCCACATACACTTCAATTTCTTTGTGTATCATGTCATGAAATAGAGTTGTCATTGCCCTTTGATAAGTTGCACCTGCATTTTTTAATCCGAATGGCATCACTTTATAGCAAAAGGTTCCCCCATGGTGTAATGAATGATTTTTTCTCCATATCTTTGGGTGCCATTTTGATTTGATTATAGCCTGAAAACCCGTCCATAAAGGAAAAGACTTTGAATGTTGCAGTGCTGTCAACTAACATATCAATATGTGGTAGGGGAAATCATCCTTTGGACTTGCTTTATTTAAATTCTTGTAGTCTACACACATTCTGACTTTTCCATTCTTTTTGGGAACTGGCACTATGTTGGCTAGCCACTAAGGATATTCCGCCGTGGCAAGGAAACCTGCCTCGATCTGCTTTTGGCCTTCTTCTTTGATCTTGATAGCCATATCCGGATGAGTCCTTCTCAATTTTTGTTTGACTAGAAGACATTCTGGCTTTAATATCAAATGATGTTCCACAATGTTAGTATCCAACCCTGGCATGTCTTGGTAGGACTAAGCAAATACATCAGGAAATTCTTTGAGAAGTTGTACCTGACTCTTTCTGACAGTTGAACTGAGCAGAGCCCCGATCTTAACTTCTTTTCTTTCTTCTTCTGAATGCAAGTTGATCATTTCCAATGGCTCTTTGTGGGGTTGAATGGACTTTTCTTCCTGTTTGAGTAGTCGGGAGATCTCATCTAGAATTTGTTCGTCCTCTTCTTCTTCAGCTTCGAATACCGGGAACTCAAAGTTGGGAGAAGGCATTGGATCATATATTTCAACGGGGTTTTTAAAAATTAATCTGCATGATGTGATTTTTAGAAAAGATACCAAAAATACAAAAAGTGGTGTGCAGTGTATTTTGAAAACGTTTGTATTTTTGTCTGATTTAGGATTACCATTTTCTGAAAAAGCAAAAAGCGAAAACATCAATAAATGCGAGAATTCAGAATGACATCTTTATTTATGATTTGTCGATTCTTGAAACACAAGCCCTATAAAAAAAACTCATCTGCTTTGGGCAAGGCAGAGAGGAAATATTTACAGGAAACAATGCCCTATAAAACATCCTTTCACTCGGGCAAGGTGGGAGGTCAAAATAAAGATGAGGCAATTACTTTGACATGTGAACAATATTCGGGACATCAACAGGTATCCTGTAACACCCCATTTTAATTATTTAGACGTCTTGTGTTATTTTGGTTGTGGGCCTTGTTTAGGGTGCGGGTTTGAGTGCGTAGGGGGTAATGTTAGTAATATGAAGATATTATTAATATTATTATTTTTAATATTATATTTCATATTGTTATTATTACTATTACTATGGTTATTATTTTTATTAAGGTTATGTAGTAAAATAAGACTTAATAGAAATAATGTGTTATTGGACCAAGGAGATTAGTAAGGGTAGTTTAGTAATTGGGGAGGGATTAGTGGAAAATTGGTAAGGGTTTGAGAGCTAAACAGAATTTTTGGAGAGAAAGAGAAAGGCTTAGGAGAAAGGAAGATCAAGGGAGTGCTAGAGCTTGCATTTGATCAGGATTTTCGCAGGAATTCTTCAAGATTCGAGGTAAGGGGGGAGAAAAGGGTTCAATATTGGTGTTTATTTCATGATCGGGTAGTGGGGAGTCCTTAACCCCGTAGGAAATTTGTGTGCAAACTATTGAATCATTGATCGTTGCATATGTATGTTGTGGTTCTGAGAATCGTGCATAAATTAATATATATTTTCATGAATTTGTGTGGTTGTTGCTGTTGTATGAATATCTTTTGCAGATCTGTCGTTTTGGGTTCGATTTGGGAAAACGATTTGAGATTTTAGGATTGTAATACCTGTAGTAATTCTAGGTACAAGGGAAGAAATGAAAATAGGACCTAAAATCAATGTAGAAACGATTATAGGACTGGTTGGGAGTGAAGGAGTGTAGAAATCGCAGCAGAATGTAGAATAGTGAGGCTTCTGGTGAATCGCGTAACAGATCTGGTGATATGCATACCGTGAAGGGTGATACGCGTATGGGATAGCGTGATACGCAGGGATACGCGTATGGGAACTAGTCAGTACGCGTAATAGGAAGGCATACGCGTACAGTGTTGGAAATTGGGAATTTCAGTGTGAGGGAGTCTCTGTCCGTACGCGTACGGCATAAGGCAATACGCGTATGGATGTGGTCATTGTTGAGGAGATACGCGTTTGGGTGGAGTCAATACGCGTATGGGGAGGCGTGATACGCAGCAATACGCGTATGGTCAGCAGAGCTGCAGAATTTTACCGTTTCGCGATTTATTTCCCGTTTTCGCGTCCGATTCGGTTTCTTTTGGTTTGAGAGGTTGGGAATAGGTGTCAGGTGCTGAGAAATTAGATGTAGGAGAGGAAAAGATTAATCTTACTAATTTTTATTAATTAATTAGCGATTTAGGAGTTTGGTGCTTTTGAAGTAAATTATATGGTGATGGTGTTGTTGATATGTATGGTGTGATCAGGAGGATCGTGTGCATATATTTATGTTATATACATGTTTTGTTGTGCATATTGAGTCTTGCATATTCATGGTGATTGGTGGGATGGATCGTTGCCCGGGAGGGGTGTATGTGATTCATCCGTACTCCTATGTGGAGAATGGTGGGGGATAGATCATTGCCAAGTAGAGGTGTATGTGATCTATCCGGGGTTCGATTGAATGAACCAATGAGTCGGTATCGCATGCATGGTGTCGTGTCGCAATACATTATTATTTGATGTTGTTGATGATATTGGGCAGTAGGCCGTGTTTGATAATTGATGATGCTTGTGTATGATGACTACCTGTTTATCATGCATTTATTCACCTATAATATTTGAACGTGATTTCTCACCCCTTTGTTGTTGTTGTGTCTGTGCTTCTTCAGAAGTACATATAACCCAGGTACTTAGGTCGCTTGGATGTTCGTGTTTCTTGTTCGAGTCTATAGGAGCGCTCTGATACATAACACGGGAATTATTTGGGGATTTTAAACCATTTGTTATTTGTTATTCTTTCATTTGTTACGTATCATATTTTGATGTATTTTTTGGTGAACCACGAATTGATGTGGGATTTTTATAAGTTGTTGGAAGATGGTCGTGAGTTGAATGAATAAAAACTATTTCCGCTGTTTCGTTTAATAAAGGAGTTTATTTGTTGGATTTTAATGTGGCATTCCACTTTTTGGTGAAAACTCTGATTTATCTTTAATATTTTGTTTATTTTCAAAATGGGGAAAGTGAGGTGTTACAATTGGTATCAGAGCAGGTCGGTCCGTCCGGCCAGGTGTTATAGTTGAGTCTGTCCTTAGAATAGGAGTTGATTTTGTGTTCTGACCTTGTGATGATTGTTGTCCAGTATGGCAAGAAGGAATGATGCTGCTCTTGCTGCTGCTATGCAAGCCATGGTACAAGCTGTAGAGAATGCCAACCAGGGTGGAGGTGCTCAGTTTCGTGACTTAGCACAGTTTCAGAGCAATAAGCCGCCTACATATGAGGGAGGTATCTTAGATCCAGAGGCTGCACAGAAGTGGCTGAAGGCTGTGGAGAAGATCTTCAGGACCATGGAGTGCAATGATGCTCAGAAGGTACGGTTTGGTACTCATATGCTGGAAGGAGAGGCTGAGGCTTGGTGGGACAACAGTCGTTAGAGATTGGAAGCTGCAGGTACTGAGATTACTTGAGCTGTGTTTCAAGCTGAGTTTCTGGAAAAGTATTTTCCGGAAGAAATTCGTAGTGCAAAAGAGGTTGAATTTTTGGAGCTGAAGCAGGGTGATAAGATTGTGGCTGAGTATGCCGCTAAGTTTGAGGAGCTGGTTCAGTATTATGCTCTTTATAATACTGAAGAAGCTATGACGTTGAAGCGTTTGAAGTTTGAGAACGGGCTGCGTCCCGAGATCAAATTGGGAATTGCTTGTCAGAAGATAAGAAACTATCCAGAGCTGGTAAGCAGAAGCAGAATTTATGATAATGACAACAGAGCCAGGATTTCTCATTACAAAGCTGTGAATGAGAAGAAAAATAAGCAGAGATTTGGAGGTACTCCTTACAGTGCTCCAGCTGATAAGGGGAAACAGAAAACTGATGGGGGAAATAAGCAAAAGGAGAAGGGAGCAGGTGCTGATACTCTCAAGTGCTTCAGATGTGGTGGCGCGGGTCACCGCGCTAATGACTGTCAGAAAGAGGTGAAGAAGTGTTTCAAGTGTGGCAAGGCAGGTCATGTTATAGCTGATTGCAGAGCCACTATGCCTACTTGTTATAATTGTGGAGAGAAGGGTCACATCAGCACTCACTGTGAGAAGCCGAAGAAGTCTTCGGCGTCTCAAACTAGTGGGAAGGTGTTTGCCTTGGTGGGATCCCAATTCACTGAGGAGGAGCGTTCCATCAAAGGTACTTGCTTTATTAATGATGTTCCTTTGATTGCTATCATTGACACGGGTGCAACGCACTCGTTTATTTCTATTGACTGTGTGAAGAGATTAGGGATTGTGCCATCTACTCTAGAGTAGAGGATGACGATTAAAACTCCATCTATTGGTTCCGTGGTTACTTCTTTGGTGTGTTTGAAGTGTCCACTGACCGTTTTTGGTAGAGATTTCAGAGTGAACTTGATTTGTTTGCCACTCAGTAATCTTGATGTTACTTTAGGGATGAACTGGTTGGAGTTCAACCAGGTATATATTGATTGCTTCAGGAAGACGTTGCTGTTTCTTACTCCTGAAGAGGAAGCATTAGCAGATTTACTATCTAGCAAGGAGTTGAGGGCGTTGTTGGAAGATGAAGCGAAGCTGTTTGCAGTATTTGCCTCGTTATCTGTTGAAAGCAAGACTTCAGTTAATGAATTGCCAGTAGTTAATGAATTCCCTGAAGTGTTTCCAGATGACATCACAGAATTGCCTCCGACAAGAGAAGTTGAGTTCGCTATTGATCTTGTATCGGGTACCAGACCTATCTCTATGGCACCGTACAGGATGTCTGCATCAGAGTTGGCAGAGTTGAAATCTCAGGTCGGGGAATTGCTCGATAAGAAGTTTATCACACCAAGTGTGTCGCCGTGGGGAGCTCCAGTGTTGTTGGTGAAGAAGAAGGATGGTAGTATGCGTCTGTGCATTGACTACCGTCAGTTGAATAAAGTAACCATTAAGAATAAGTATCCACTTCCTAGGATTGATGACTTAATGGATCAGCTGGTGGGAGCTCGTGTTTTCAGCAAAATTGATCTGAGGTCGGGTTACCATCAAATTAGAGTAAAGGAAGGTGATATTCAAAAGACTGCTTTCAGAACTCGCTACGGACATTACGAATATGCAGTGATGCCTTTCAGAGTGTCTAATGCGCCGGGTGTATTTATGGAATATAAGAATCGTATTTTCCATTCTTATCTGGATTAGTTTATTGTGGTATTTATTGATGATATACTGATCTATTCTAAGTCTGACGAAGAGCATGCAGGTCACTTGAGAATTGCATTGCAGGTATTGAAAGATAATAAATTGTTTGCAAAGTTCTCGAAGTGTGAATTTTGGTTGAAGACCGTGAGTTTCTTGGGCCATGTGATTTCTGGTGATGGTATAGCGGTGGATTCCTCTAAAGTAAGTGCAGTACTTCAGTGGGAGACTCTGAAGACCGCAACGGAGATTAGAAGCTTTTTGGGTTTGGCAGGTTACTATAGAAGGTTCATTGAAGGGTTTTCTAAATTGGTGTTGCCATTGACTCAGTTAACCAGAAAGAATCAAGCTTTTGTCTGGGATGCTGCCTGTGAGGAGAGTTTTGAAGAACTGAAGAAGAAGTTGACGAAAGCACCAGTATTGATTTTACCAAGTCCAAATGATTCTTTCGTAGTGTATTGTGATGCGTCTAAGATGGGATTAGGCAGTGTGTTGATGCAAGGTGGCAAGGTAGTGGCTTATGCTTCAAGACAGTTAAGGGTGCATGAAAGGAACTATCCTACTCATGATCTTGAATTAGCTACAGTGGTGTTCGTGTTAAAACTTTGGAGGCATTATTTGTATGGATCGAGATTTGAAGTGTTTAGTGATCACAAGAGTTTGAAATATTTGTTCGATCATAAGGAATTGAATATGAGGCAGAGAAGATGGTTAGAATTCTTGAAAGACTATGACTTTAATTTGAGCTACCATCCGGGGAAAGCTAATGTTGTGGCAGATGCTCTGAGTCGGAAGACAATCCATATGTCGGCGTTAATGGTAAAGGAAATGGAATTGATTGAACAGTTCAGAGATTTGAGTATGGTTTGTGAAACTACACCAGGAAGTATCAGATTGGGTATGCTGAAAGTGAATAATGACTTTTTGGATGTAATTAAAGAAAATCAGAAACTGGATGTGAAATTAGTGGACTTGATGCCTGCAGGAGAAGATGATCCTCACAGTGACTTTAAAGTGGATAATATTGGTGTGTTGAGATTCCGAGGCAGAATTTGTGTGCCGGATAATGTGGAATTGAAAAAGGCAATCTTAGAGGAAAGTCATCGGAGTAGCTTGAGTATTCATCCGGGAGCCACAAAGATGTACCATGATTTGAAGAAGTTGTTTTGGTGGTCCGGTATGAAGAAGGACATAGCTCAGTTTGTATATGCTTGTTTGACATGTCAGAAGTCAAAAGTGGAGCATCAGAAACCTTCTGGATTAATGCAACCGTTGGAAATCCCTGAGTGGAAATGGGACAGTATTTCGATGGATTTTGTTATTGGTTTACCAAATACGGCGAGGGGTTTTGATGCTATTTGGGTAGTGGTGGATCGACTTACGAAGTCCGCACATTTTATACCGATTAACATCAGTTTCCCGTTATCGAAGCTGGCAGAGATTTATATCAGGATAATTGTGAAGTTGTATGGTGTTCCGTCTAGCATAGTGTCGGATAGAGATCCGAGGTTTACTTCAGAATTTTGGAGGAGTCTGCAGGAAGCCTTGGGTTCTAAGTTAAAGTTGAGCTCGGCTTATCATCCACAGACCGATGGTCAGTCAGAGAGGACCATTCAGTCGTTGGAGGATTTGCTGAGAGCCTGTGTATTGGAAAAAGGTGGTGCATGGGATACTCATTTGCCATTGATCGAGTTCACGTATAATAACAGTCACCATTCTAGTATCGGAATGGCACCTTTCGAAGCTTTGTATGGACGGAAGTGTAGGACACCTCTGTGTTGGTATGAAACAGGTGAGAATGTGGTGCTTGGACCAGAAATTGTCCAACAAACTACTGAGACGATTCAAATGATCCGTGAGAAGATGAAAGCTTCTCAGAGTAGGCAGAAAAGTTACCAGGATAATTGGAGGAAGGACTTGGAGTTCAGTGAAGGTGATCACGTGTTCCTAAGAGTTAACCCAGTGACCGGTGTGGGTCGTGCTTTGAAATCTAAGAAGTTGGATCCTAAGTTTATTGGACCGTATCAAATCTTGCAGAGAGTTAGTGCAGTTGCTTATAGAGTGGCATTGCCACCGGAACTTTTGAACTTGCATGACGTGTTTCACGTGTCACAACTTCGGGAGTATGTTTCAGATCCGTCTCATGTGATTCAGAGAGACGAAGTTCAAATCAGGGAGAATCTTACCGTAGAGATGATGCCGTTGAGGATCGAGGATTGTAAGATGAAACAACTCAAAGGAAAGGAGATACCTCTGGTGAGAGTAGCTTGGGGAGGTGCTGCAGGAGACAGTGTGACCTGGGAATTGGAAAGCAGGATGCAAGAGTCGTATCCAGAATTGTTTCCATCAGGTAATTTTCGAGGACGAAAACAATTTAAGTGGGGGAGAGTTGTAACACCCCATTTTAATTATTTAGACGTCTTGTGTTATTTTGGTTGTGGGCCTTGTTTAGGGTGCGAGTTTGAGTGCGTAGGGGGTAATGTTAGTAATATGAAGATATTATTAATATTATTATTTTTAATATTATATTTCATATTGTTATTATTACTATTACTATGGTTATTATTTTTATTAAGGTTATGTAGTAAAATAAGACTTAATAGAAATAATGTGTTATTGGACCAAGGAGATTAGTAAGGGTAGTTTAGTAATTGGGGAGGGATTAGTGGAAAATTGGTAAGGATTTGAGAGCTAATCAGAATTTTTGGAGAGAAAGAAAAAAGCTTAGGAGAAAGAAAGATCAAGGGAGTGCTAGAGCTTGCATTTGATCAGGATTTTCGCAGGAATTCTTCAAGATTCGAGGTAAGGGGGGAGAAAAGGGTTCAATATTGGTGTTTATTTCATGATCGGGTAGTGGGGAGTCCTTAACCCCGTAGGAAATTTGTGTGCAAACTGTTGAATCGTTGATCGTTGCATATGTATGTTGTGGTTCTGAGAATCGTGCATAAATTGATATATATTTTCATGAATTTGTGTGGTTGTTGCTGTTGTATGAATATCTCTTGCAGATCTGTCGTTTTGGGTTCGATTTGGGAGAACGATTTGAGATTTTAGGCTTGTAATACCTGTAGTAATTCTAGGTACAAGGGAAGAAATGAAAATAGGACCTAAAATCAATGTAGAAACGATTATAGGACTGGTTGGGAGTGAAGGAGTGTAGAAATCGCAGCAGAATGTAGAATAGTGAGGCTTCTGGTGAATCGCGTAACAGATCTGGTGATACGCGTACCGTGAAGGGTGATACGCGTATGGGATGACGTGATACGCAGGGATACGCGTATGGGAACTAGGCAGTACGCGTAATAGGAAGGCATACGCGTACGGTGTTGGAAATTGGGAATTTCAGTGTGAGGGAGTCTCTGTCCGTACGCATACGGCATAAGGTAATACGCGTATGGATGTGGTCATTGTTGAGGAGATACGCGTATGGGTGGAGTCGATACGTGTATGGGGAGGCGTGATACGCAGCAATACGCGTATGGTCAGCAGAGCTGCAGAATTTTAACGTTTCGCGATTTCTTTCCCGTTTTCGCGTCTGATTCGGTTTCTTTTGGTTTGAGAGGTTGGGAATAGGTGTTAGGTGCTGAGAAATAAGATGTAGGAGAGGAAAAGATTAATCTTACTAATTTTTATTAATTAATTAGCGATTTGGGAGTTTGGTGCTTTTGAAGTAAATTATATGGTGATGGTTTTGTTGATATGTATGGTGTGATCAGGAGGATCGTGTGCATGTATTTATGTTATATACATGTTTTGTTGTGCATATTGAGTCTTGCATATTCATGGTGATTGGTGGGATGGATCGTTTCCCAGGAGGGGTGTATGTGATTCATCCGTACTCCTATGTGGAGAATGGTGGGGGATAGATCATTGCCAAGTAGAGGTGTATGTGATCTATCCGGGGTTCGATTGAATGAACCAATGAGTCGGTATCGCATGCATGGTGTCATGTCGCATTACATTATTATTTGATGTTGTTGATGATATTGGGCAGTAGGCCGTGTTTGATAATTGATGATGCTTGTGTATGATGACTACATGTTTATCATGCATTTATTCACCTATAATATTTGAACTTGATTTCTCACCCCTTTGTTGTTGTTGTGTCTGTGCTTCTTCGAAAGTACAGATAACCCAGGTACTTAGGTCACTTGGATGTTCGTGTTGCTTGTTCGAATCTATAGGAGCGCTCTGATACGTAACACGGGAATTATTTGGGGATTTTAAACCATTTGTTATTTGTTATTCTTTCATTTGTTACGTATCATATTTTGATGTATTTTTTGGTGAACCACGAATTGATGTGGGATTTTTATAAGTTGTTGGCAGATGGCCGTGAGTTGAATGAATAAAAACTATTTCCGCTGTTTCGTTTAATAAAGGAGTTTATTTGTTGGATTTTAATGTGGCATTCCACTTTTTGATGAAAACTCTGATTTATCTTTAATATTTTGTTTATTTTCAAAATGGGGAAAGTGGGGTGTTACATATCCAATTGCGACGAATTCCTCTGTGGATTACAAAGTCTGGTATTTTCCTTTCGGGATTGTCTTCAGTAATGACATTGAATTTTGATGGAGTCGGATCACTAGAGTCTTCTTCCCATGCAGATTTACTAGCAGAGAAATTTTCTATTGCCTTTTCACATGTTTCTTCTTTATCAGGAGGATCTCTCCATCCAGTTGGATGAATGTCTTTAAACATGATGGGAGAGCTTTCAGAAGCAGTATACTTCACTAGAAAGTCAAACTTTTCACTTGGTTGTCCCAAGGTATCCCAAGTTTCTGATGGGTTATCTTCCTCGATGACATTGACTTCAGGTAGTGAAAAGTTTATAAATTCTTGTCCAGTAATTCTTGCAACTTCATTGAGACGATTTTTGATATGTTCAGGATTTTCTAAGTAAGGCCTCCATGCTTCTGAAGGAACAGATGAATCCTTTTTAGGGGCGTCTGGGAAATATACATTCTCGGACTGGCTTTGATATCCTGGATCCTCCATGTAAGGCTTCCAAATAGGTAAATCATTCATGGGATCATCCGAGCTGTAGTCAAAATTATCTTTCATCAGAGTATCAGTTTCTAATGAATTGGGAGGAGCACGACATCATTCGCTATTGTAATCTCCATAGGTCATTTCGACATCTGATTTTGGTATATATCTGGAGTCTTGCTGTGGATAGCAGAATGGCATGTACGTCTCTTCTTGTGATATTTATCCTTCATCGTCGAGGTATGATTTCCATTCTTCATCTAGATCGGAAGAATTATCTCTGAAGTCATCTCCCTCGATGGTGTGGACCTCTTGAGAAGCATGATGGAGGAACCCTCCGCTGTGGAAGAAATCTTAACTTGGCCGAGTGGCCTCGTCCTTCTTTGTAGTCTTGGTTAATTCTAGTGTAAAACCGAGACCTTTTCTTGTTCTGTTATCGATGGGAATCACAACTTGTCCCCATCCTCTAGTGGTGCCATTTTCCACTATTCAAATAGCGTCTTGATATGAGGAAATAAATGCTTCTTTTTCTTGATTACTTTCGTTACTTACAGAAAACGCCTGGAATTGAGTTCCAATAGCCTCTTATGGTTCCAAATAGGGGAATGATGATAGATTGATCACGATTAAATCTTGTTCTCCACATACCGTGACCAACTTGTTGTTCTTTACAAACTTCACCTTCTGGTGAAGTGTTGAGGTGATTGCTCCTGCTTCATGGATCCAAGGCCGTCCTAATAAACAACTGTACGCTGCTCGGATATCCATTATTTGGAAGGTGCCTTGGAAAGTATGGGGACCAATGGTTATGGGAAGGTCTACTTCGCCAATAACTGTTTTCCTGGATCCGTCAAAATCTTTGACTATGATCCCGCTGCCTCTCATTGGGGTGCCTTGAAAATATAATCGCTCAAGAGTTGATTTTGGCATAACATTCAGGGATGAACCAGTGTCTACCAGTACGCTTGCTTGAGCATTGTCTTCGCAGTTAATTGTAATATAGAGTGCCAAGTTATGATTTTTACCCACTTCCAGAAGCTCTTCATCACTGAAACCTAAGTTGTTACAGGAAGCGATGTTAGAAATGATGTTATCAAACTGATTTACTGTTACGTCTTGTTCCACGAAGGCTTGTTCCAAAACCTTTTGTAAAGCTTCCATGTGAGCTTGTGAACTCAGTAGAAGGGATAATACAGATATTCGAGAAGGAGTATGCAATAATTGATCCACAATGTTGTATTCACTCTTCTGGATTAGCTTTAAAATTTCATCATTGCTTTTCACCTGATCTGTACCACTCGACTGGTCAGTTTGCTTATCAGGAACTTCAACTTGAGGTTTTTCTTCTTTCGTGGGCTCTTCTATTCCTCTGTTAAAGATTCGACCACTTCGGGTAACACAGCTTATATCATCGACGTTGACAATGGATGGCAGCGGGATTTCCTTTCCTTCTTCCATCATGGTGGCACCATATTTGTAAGGAGTGGCTTTCTCTGATTCGTATGGTATTGGACCTGGCAAGTAGATGACCAAAAGAGTTATGTGACTTTTCCGGCTGTCATAGGCAATCTCTATTGGTTGCAATTTAGGGATATCGGGAATTTTTCCACCATCGAAAGGGATCTCCAAACGCTTTGGTTCACTGAGTTGGGGAATTATGATGAAGACACTTTCATCAATTCTGTAATTAATGGATTCTCTGCCATTGAATACGGTGATGGTCCTTCGGTCTAATAGTCTTTGAATATCATTTTAGATGCGGAGGTAACCATATTGACTTCTGCGGAATTTTTTGCAAGCTGAGTGATCATGGTGATTTATACTAAAGTAGTTAAGTCCACACAAGCATTTATGAATTTTGACCAATGATGTTTCAATGTGTTCGACGTCATGAATTACGTACTGCCATGGGTAATCTTGTACCATATTGATTGACTGATAATCCTCCATTCTGTTTGGTAGGATCTCTCCTTGGTCTACCTGATTCTAGAGAGCTGCTCGTACGAGGTAGCATCCTTGGTCATTTTCTGAGCATATTCTGCAACGTTCATAATTGTGGGGAGGTACTCAGCCGTATCCACTATGTATGTAGTGCATTTTTACCAAGTCTGTTTCCAATAAGCGAATGTCACAACTCCCATGTCTACTTGGGCCTTCATCAGCCATATTGAATTGATGAGTCTCTGTGTTATGGTATATTGGAAACCATCAGTGATCTAATAAGTGTTAAAGAGTTCTTTGTACAAGTGTGCAACCTTGATCGTTCTCGAAGAAGTCTTTATAATCCTGATAGTTGTACGATGCTAAAAAGCCAAGTCGAACCTGTTTGGAATGTAATTCTACCAAACTCGTGTTCATCAGGCGAATGTCGAAGATTTAAACTCTGTTTGGACATTCATCAATCATGTTGATCTGATGATCGTTCCTTCCGTGATAGTCTTGAATCCAACCTAGATCCATTTGTCGTTGGAGAGCTTCTTGTACAAAAGTACATCCTTGATTATCTTTTGAATAAATTGAGTAAGCGTTGTAGTCGTGTGATGGCAAATTGTATTGTTGACTTTGTCTGGAGTGCATTGCCACCAAGTTTACATTCATTACGCGAATGTCAAAATTCTGAATGATACCGGAACATCTGTAAACCAGGTTTACTCCACGGATTCTGTGTTCTTGGATCCAGCCTAGATCCATTTGCTCTTGAAGGGCTGCCTGTACAACGTGGCACCCTTGGTTGTTCTTGGAACAAATGTTACATTGATGATAGTTGTGAGGTGGTACATGGTCGTACCCACTTTGTATGCAATGCATCTTGACCAGATTCGTTCCTAGTAAGTGGACATCATGAATTTGGTAACTGTTGCCAGGACCCTTGTCAATTAAGTTGACAAAAGCCTTCTCATGTTGCGGTAATGGATTCTTTTGAACATTTGGATTAGTGTCTTTGAAAGTCAAAACTCCACTTCTGGCTAATCTTTGAACATCAGATTTGAAACTGAGACAATTCTCGATGTTGTGTCCTGGTGCCCCTTGATGATAAGGACAAGATTGGTCAGCCTTGAACCAATATGGGAGATTGTCTGGCACCATAGGAGGAGTCCTGGTTTGAATGTGTCCTTTCGCTAGCAAAACCGGGAATAGCTCCGCATATGGCATTGGATAGGATCAAAACCTGGTGACGACAAGATTGTTGTTATTGTATTGCGGGTAAGCATGCTGAAGAGGTTGTTGCCTTTGCTGATACTATGGTTGTTGAATTTGTTGATTTTGAGAAATCTATGGTTGATATGATGGAATTGGCGCTGAGTTGATAACAGGAGATATCGTTGCTACCTGCTGAGGTTGGTACCTTCGTCTTTGTTTACCCTGTGAGATAGTGTTGATATCGTGCTCTTTCTTTTTCTGGAAAGCGCTTCCATATCTCTTGCTACTACTAGATGGTTCTGCATCTTTAACTAATCAACCCTCTCGGACTGCTTCCTCAAGGCGTACTCCCATGTTCACCATCTCAGTGAAGTCACTAGGCGTACTTGTGACCATTCGGTCATAATAGAACGAGCTCAAGGTTTTCAAGAAGATTTTTGTCATCTCTTTCTCCTTGAGAAGAGGACAGAACTGGGTGGAAATTTCACGCCATCTCTGAGCATATTCTTTGAAGCTTTCTTTATCCCTTTGAGACTTAGCTCTGAGTTGATCCCTATCAGGTGCCATATCCAAATTGTACTTGTACTGCTGAACAAAAGCTGCTCTAAGATCTCTGAAGGTACTGATCTTTGTACAGTTTAACCCCATGTACCATTTAAGCGCGACACCAGTTAAACTGTCATGAAAGTAGTGGATTAGTAGCTGTTGATTTTCCGTCTAGGTAGACATCTTCCAAGCTTACATTACCAAGTGACTTTGAGGGCAAGAGTTGCCTTTGTACTTTTCAAAGTTGGGCACCTTAAATTTGTGCGGTATTTTAATGTTTGGGACTAAATAGAGATCGGCATCATCTTTCCCAAACAAGTCCTGTCTGCGAATGGCATGAAGTTCTTTTTATATTTCCAAGAACTGTTCTTGAAATTCATTCATTCTTTCGTATACTTTTATATCCTTGCTAGGAATGGCATGAAAGATTTGCTCCTCTGGGATAGTATGTATTTGTGGTATAGACATTATTGATGTATTTCTTGGTGCTTCAGTGACCTGAAGTTTGTAACCTTCAGGTACAGGAGTCTCTGTCATAGCCCTTGCGTCTTCATTTACCTGAAGTTTGTAACCTTCAGGTCTGGAGATTCTGGCTGTAGCTTCTGGGTCTTCAGTGACCGGAGGTATATATCCTTCAAGCACAAAATTGAAAGGCATGCCCCAGGGAAAACCTTTAAGCATGTTGTACTGAGGAAGACTGATAGGTACCTCAAATGTTGGCGCAGACACAATCTCTGAGATTACAGTCCTTTGAGCCGATTGATCCTGGGCTGCTGCCAGCGATTCAATCATAACATTGAGTCTTTCCAAACTTTCCTTCAGAGTATTAACTTCCTTTCTTAGCTCTCTGTTTTCTTCCTCAAGATCGTCCATTTTCTTATGACGATTGGCCCGAGTATTGTACGAATGAGACAGTTTGACTCTAAAGTGCGACGAAAGTGTAAGTTTTTATGAAAAATGTGTGAAATGCTAGAATAATGCATGATGTGAAAATGAAAATGCTCTTTTTTTTAAAAAGAACTTTTAACAATTGTGTTGCAAATATCATACAATGACGGAAACTTTTTATTGAATTCAAATGATTACAATATCTTACAAAGAAAAGCACATTATTTTACAAAGTGCAGGAAGGAAAACTAGGCCTATGAATCCTAAAGAATCCTTGACGATGGTCCAGATGCTGGTTGCTGACTCCATTTTTGCTTCTTTGATTAGGCTTCCTCAACCATTGGCGGGTCGATGATCCTTTGCCAGGTAAAAGGAGAGGGTAAACTTTTCTGTTCCTCTTGACTTTCTACAGCATGTTGCTCCAGTATCTCAATCAGAGCATCTTTTTCCTCCAGTAACTCTTGAATCTTTGTGCACTCCAAGATGACAATTTGATACCTATTTCTCCAAGAGTTCTTTTCACGTTGAGTTTTATTAAAAGCGACCCGAAGTTTCTCTGTGTCGTTCATGAAGTATAGGATAGATTCTTTTAGGGGAAAAACTTCTTGACGAGGGTAGAGTATCCTTAACTTGATGGCTCTAGTCTGTACCCATTGGAGATAAGGCTCCGCAGAGATGCAGTTTGGTTTTCCTAGAGACCCTCTTCCTTTCCTATGAACATAATGCCAGGCATGAATAATTTCTTTCTTGAGCGCTTTGTCATTTTCTCCTGTCTTGAAGAAAAGACCTTCCAGGTGAATGTTGTAAGGTATATCCCACATCGGGTATCCAAGTTGGCGACGAGTTAAAACTACATGATAGTTGATCCCTTCTTTAGTACCAATGAGGGGTACATTGGGGAAACTTCCACATCTGTCAATGTTCTTTATTTCTTCATAGACCTGATTGTACCAATCTATGTCAGAGTGAGTGAGAGACATAATCTTTTGAGACCATCGCATACCATTTTTGAGATCCCAAGAAGCAACAGATTTGGGTAAGTGGGAAATAAACCATTTGTAGAGTAACGGTACACAACATGTAATCATCCCTCTGTTGTACAAGTTCCTTAGATGCACTGAGTGGTAAGCATCTGCAAACAAAGTTGGGACCGGATTCCCAATTAAGAATATTTTGATAGCATTGATGTCAACGATATTGTCGATGTTGGAAAAAAGGAATAACCCATAGATGAGTAGAACAAAGATATCCTTGAAAGCAACTGTGTTCCCTATGCTGGCAAAATATAGGGCTTTTTCCAACAGAAACCAAGCTGGTAGACCTTGAATTCCTCCTTTGATGGTCATGTGAACTTTGATATCTGATACTTCCAAGGAGGTAGCTCTTGCAATGGTTTGATCTTTGGGAGTCTCTTCTAGCCCAGAGAATGGGTCTTGATCAGAAATGGGTAAATTAATCAGCTGAGAGTACTCTTCCAATGTTGGTGTGAGCTGATAATCTGGAAATGTGAAGCAGTGGTACACTGGATCATAAAACTGAACCAATGTAGATAGGACTTCTTCAACCATGTTGACTTTTAAGAGGGATAAAAGTCCCTCATACTTAGCTCTGAAAGCTTCAGGATTAGTAATCAACCTTCCCAATTTCCTCAGGTCTTCAAGTCTTGGACTTCTAAAGGTGTACTTCTGAGTTTTTCTTCTACCAAAATCCATAGCACAATTTCTGATAATTGCAATACCCTGTTTTTTTAGTTCTTTTGAAAATTTTTTATGAATGCATAAATGCATGTATGCACAAACACAGATATTTACAAACATGGGTTTAAGGGTTTATTGTCACGAGTATGGAGCCATGGATCTACCCATCCCAAAGGTATGTACTAGGGGTTCTTTTTGTACCTGTAGAACGGGTTCTAACAAGGTTCCCAAAATCATTGACCCCTCTTTTAGGATATTACCAGCAAACCGACTGACTCATGATAGCTATAATATCCCCAAGACAGATCTCATTCGAGTGTAGTATCGCGTGTCAACTATTCCCAATAGTCACCGCACTATGTCCTAAAAATGGCTGAATGGTTAAATTTTTACTAATTCTTAGTTTCACGGGTTCCCAGCGGAAAAAGTAATGTTTTCACGAATTGCTCGCTTAACATCAATAATTCCAAAAGGGTACCTTTACTGATTTGGTGGACTTTCCAGTTAGCTTGGTCGGGGTTCACTCCCTATAAGCCTTATTGATTTTGCCACCTCTTATCTTAAAATATGTTCTCACGCCCACTGAGGACTTTTTGACTCACCACATCTGTATTAATCACATTCCCAGATAAAAGAAAATTAAACAGGTATGACAAGTAAGCAAATAGTACGATGGAAAACACCAAATGATATCAAATGAGGAAGCAAATAAGAAAATAAAACAGTAATAATATATACAATGCAAGTCTTAACCCTCTTAAGAGATGAAAAGGTCCCCAACAGAGTCGCCATTTTTCTGTAGCTCCGGTTTTCGTGACGCGACCACTACCGCATTTAGTGCTACTTTCTGATTTCTAATATTTATCCTATGATGCTTAAAAGTAAGGGGAAGATATCTTAAACTAACCCTGCACGCAAGTGTTTTTCTTACAAATGCTAAGAGATCTGGAATCGGGGGTTGGTTATACAAAGGGAAGCTATTAACACCCTGAGTATTTATAGTAATCTATAGGAACCTTTATTATATATATTTTATATATATTTCTACTGTTGAATTACTTGGTTGCTTAAGTTTGTTTTCTACTAAATTGGGAAAGTTTCTCCTTTGTGAAGATTAAGGAAATGTTTTTGTTATTTTTCTAGTTTTCTATTGTTTTTGGGAAGGTACTTGACCTAAGGTTTTTTATACCAGTATGCTCACTAAGATCTCGCAATCTTATGCCTACGTATTCCCGAAAAGAGGATTGGGGAAATCAGAGCATTCGTAGTTCCTCCTAACCTATGGGCGAAAAAGGTTGTTTTGTATCTTGTTCAAAGCCCAAAATGATGAAGCTAAAAAGAATGTTTGAAAGATTTGACAAATTGTCATCTTTAAGGGAGATATCTCACCTATTCACTACAATCATTTGAGAGTGATTTCATAAGGGAAAGAGCTTTAAACTTATTGTATTAAGCAATGCCACTTTTTCCTTTATGAATTCTTTACATACTAAAAGAGGGACCTTAACTTGGATATGGGATCGACAAGTGTGCCACTTACATCAGTTAGATGAAAGAAAAAGTTTTTGAACCATGATAAAGGAGGGACTCCAACTTGGATTTTGAATCAACAAGAGTGCCACTTACATCAATTATCTAGAAAAAGTTTTGATTGTTTGATTGGAAATGTAGTGTTTAGAAGAGATATCTTCCTACAGAGATAACTCAAAGTCTCATCTGTGAGGAGATGTATTTATTTAGGTGTCTTGATTGAAGCCCAAGATATGAAGCTGAAAAGGATTGACTCAACTAGGTAGTCTTATTTGTCTTGTACAAAGCCCAAGATTGAGGTTGATTGACTGGAGAAATGTCTTGTATGAAAGCCTGAGAGAAGGCTAATGACTGTTGAGGAAGTTTGAAGAGACTGGCTCAATACTGAGGATTTAACTGACTCTTTTGGGGATTTTATTTGTATCCCGTACAAAGCCCAGGATGGATGAGGCTAAAAGAATTTATTTTATCCTGTACATAGCCCAGGATGGTGAGGCTAAAATATTTTATTGTATCCTGTACAAAGCCCAGGATGGTGAGGATAAAAGATTTTATTTATGCTTTTAAGAAGCCATAGGGTCCTTGTATGAAGCCCAAGAGGAGGCTAGGGGATTGAGTGAGACTTCCCAAGTCTCCTTGTATGAAGCCCAAGAGGAGGCTAACTTGTTGGGGAGATTCTTTATATGATGCCCAAGAGGAGGCAATGATGCTTGTATAAGGCCCAAGAGGAGGCTAGGGAACTAGTTGTTTAAACTAAGTTGTGATTGGAGGGATCCTATTGTTTGACTTATGTCTAAACTAAGGATGATATAAATGTCAAGAGAAACTTAACAGAATATGAACAAACATGATTGAAGATTAGTAAGCATAGACATTGATATGACATATTTGAATTCATGGGAGATTTTGCATCTTTAGGGTTTGATGTGTTGAATGTTTTATTTATGTGTTTTATTCTATTTACAAAGGTGTTGGGTCTTACACTCTAAGCAGAGGCCCATGACTTATTAAAAAGAAAAGAAAAGGTGGTGGGTCTTACACTCTTGACAGAGGCCCAAAGAGTTATTCTATGTACAAAGGTGTTGGATCTTACACTCTAAGCAGAGGCCCGTGACTTATTGAAAATGAAAGCTCAAATGATTTGGACAAAATTTTGGTAAAACTCGGTGCTGAGGAAGATGTTCCAACATAAAGACCAAAGCTGAAGAATTCTGCCAAAGAACAAAGATGTCGAAGAAGATGCCTCAACTTGAAGACTCGACATCCTGGACTGTTATAATAGATTGTTTTAAATTTGTTTTAAATTTGTTCCAAGATCCTAGGCGCGCTCAGCAGTGGATCAAGGAAAGATTTAAAGCCCAACTGAAGACTATAAAAGAAAACTTAGTCCTAGGGTTTTTAGATGTACCTCGAATGTAACTATTGTAACCTAGTTCTCTTGTGTAAAAATAAGGGTTTAGGATTTTGAGAGTCGTTGGCTCTAGGTTTGTAAGTCTCCCTCTGTATCGGTTTGATACATTGTGGAAGACATAGGTACTGTACAGATCTATAATCCTTTAGGTATTAGACTGTGTATTGTTCTTGGATGAAGCTTTGAAGCAAATCCAAGTTAGCGTGTTGGTCAAGTATGCTTGACAGAATTATGTATTGATAGGGATGGTTTAAATATCACAGATGGTGATTAGGGAAAATGAGTGGTGATTCTCATATCAAAGAGGGTGTTCTTTGATAAGGATTTCATTGGGTAGAGATTAGGAGATAAAGTTGTAAACGGGGGAGTTTAGCTTTATGATAATTCTACAGATAGTGGAGTCTTCTTCATGGATTGGTATCCCCCAGATGTAGGTGAATTGCACCGAACTGAGTTAACAATTGCTGTGTTCTTTTATCATTCTGCAGATTTACATATTCTGTTATTGATCTTGATAAACATATTGGATCAGATGTCGTAACATCTGTGTTTCTGCAGTTCTGATATTCAAGGTATCAGTCTGCTATTTTGTTCTTTGTTTAAACAATTATGCAGAACAATGTCTTGACATGTGTTAGGACATCTGTTGTCTGCTATGCCAGAATTTCAATTGGTATCAGAGCAGGCATCTTGTCTGTTTCTGGATGAGATATTTGGGAGATACTTTCTGGCGTTTAAATAAGGAGGAGTTTTGAAGATCAAATCAATCAACTCAGACATACTCAAGGGTATTAATGGATGGGATGGATGTTCTGGATCGAAGGTAACAACCCGATGGTTGTTCTTATTGCTGAGGAGGTTCTACCACAACTGCATGAGAAGTGGCTAGTTCTCTTGTTAGACTGTCTTATAAGATGTTCTGACATCTTCTTAGGGTAAGTTGGATTTGTTCCTTGGTGGTTCCGCTGCACATGTTTCTGATGGAAGAGCTCTAGAATTATGGGATTCTGGAGTTGTTTCTAAAGACAGATGGTGGAAGATCTCAATCGTCAGCCTCTATATGTGAAGATATCTGCATCTTTTTATTCCAAAGTCAGGAGCGATGGAGTGGAAAGAGTTGTTGGTAGATGTCTGTGATGGTGACTTGGTACTTAGAAGCTTGGTTCCATGGTGCAGTTTGAAGTCAGTTGAAGAGGAGGGGAGTTGAGTTTAGGTTTATCAAGTTCTTGCTCTAGGAGTTTGATAAATTATTGTTCGGCTAAGTTGTCAAAGATACTTGAGAATTCTCTCAAGTCCACTCATAAAGGCATCTCAGTCGTGCATCTGGAGTCTTCTAGTTATTCTTCTAACTGGAGGCTGTTTATGTGAAACACAAACCTGAAGAAAGTGGAGGTGATTTATTTTCACCATCCAAAATAGCAAGGAAGGATTCATCTCTCTTAATCCTAAGGGTGGATCCAATCTAAATAGAGTTTTTCAGAACTGTTGAGGTAAATAGGGTTCATTCAAAGAGAATATTAGTTACTTGAGTCAAGGGTGGCAGCCTTGGTATCTCAACAATTTGTTTGTCAAAGAAGATACTTGCAAAAGATTGAATACTTGATAAGTGTTCATGAAGTGATCTGGTGGAGTGTGGCTTCAACAGTGAAACAGGATTATTGAACAAGGATTTAAGATCAATTGTTATTTGTGTTACTCACAAGTATTTAATTGATTATCCTTGTATGTAAAGTTCAAGATTACTGATGTTCAACATGATGTTGGAACATCTCTTCATCTGGTTTGTGCATAATCATGGGAGGGGTACTTCATAAGCTTTTGGATCTATTTCTCTAGGGTGGTGAACTAAGAATCTGCTTCAGTTGGTGTGGCAGAAGCATCTGATCTCTGGAGAGTTTCTTGGCAAGAAGCTAGTCTAGAAAATGGTGATGTGGAAGATGAAGAAGAAGACATCATAATCTTGATGGATAGTTCTTGGATTAGTTTATTTCTGATCTTGGAGTATTAGAGTGCAGTAGGTGTGTTCAAGTTGCATCTGGTGTTTATCTGGAAAGTGTCTTGGCAAGAGACTTGTCCAGAATGGAGTGCTGGTGAGGGCACAACTTGGATCAGTTTATTTTTGATCTAGGTACTTAGGAGCATGTGATCTTGCTCATCTTGGAGGTCAAGGTTAAGTGGCAGTTATCTCTGACTTTCTACAGACTGCTCTACCTAGGAAAATGGCATTCTTTGGTATGGCTATGGTGTAGTCTATGACTACTTATCTTCTGAAGAATCAGACGTGGCAGGTGTGAGTTCTTTGGAGTTTCAAAGTAGTTATTCATCAAGGTGTGAGCTTGAATGGAATATCTGTGATACGTTTAAGCAGGATGGAGGTTGTCTACTCAAACTTGGTTGTTTAATCAAGTCTATGAGAGTATGGAACTCTTGTTCTGTTAAAGGGAGGAGGTTCTTCTAAGTGGCAGAAGGTGGACCTGAATTCAGCAGCTGGATGTCATATCAGAATGTTCTGACATCAAGCTTAACATCAGGATCTCAGCTGGTGATGTGGCACATCAGCTTAAGATAAGTTGATCTACAGGAGAATGGAAGTTGTGGATGCTTTAAAAAGGTCTATCTCATGCAGTTTGCGGGAGCTGTGGAAGGAGAAGATGTTACATGTCTAAGGCTTGGTGGATCCAAGATGTCTTGCTATGGAGCAAGTAGTTCATGTAACTTGAAGATCAAATTTCATTGGTAGATCAGTGTATCTTGTGGGAGTTATGGAAAAATTTAAGATGAATCAAACAATGGCATTTGGTTGATCTTTAGTGTGCATTCAAGCAGGGTGCTTGGAACTAATTACTCTTGGGAAGAAGGGTAGTTGGTTGAAAACGTGAGGAGGTTCTGGTTTAGGTCTATCTTGGAGCTTGTGGTAGAAGTTCTAAGTTGATGATGAAGGATTACCTTCTTTTGGTGGATGAGAGTTTATTTCTCTCTTTGGTTATCTGGAGTTCTTGTTAATCAAGCTGGTGGCGCAGTGTTGTTTAAAGATCTTCAGTTGGATTACTATGCAGATAGTAAGTCCAGTGGTGGAACATATCTAGAACCATGTTGGTTGGTGTCTATGATATTTGAAGGATGTCCTAACTGATGTTAGAACATTTTCTGGGTTGGTTATCCTTGGAGTAGGATGCTAAGTTCTGAGTGTGGAACTTGACACTCACATCTTGTCTAAGAGGTATTTATCCTTTCATACGAGAGAATGATGGGTAAATGATTGTCTTGGAAGTCTGATGTGAAGGTTTTGGTAAGACTGTAGTGGATCACAAGTTGGTTGCATGAAGGTTTGGATTCTGATGTATTCAGAATATGAAAGTGGATATTCACCAGGAGAATCAGAAGTATTCCAGGGAGAATGATGAAGGAATGACTGTCTTGGATTATGGGGTGTCTATCTAATTAGTTGGCCTTGCTAAGGTCAGTAGAAAAGCTTGTGAAGGGGATACCGCCCCTGCTACAAGTCATTCTAGAGAGAAGCGGGTCAGTTTGGCAAGCTGCGAAGTTCTGGAGCATGTACATGATATCTGACATCGTTAAGAAGATAACAAACTAAGAGGTAAGGTATCTCTTTGAGGAATGTGGAGCATTCCAGATCAATTAGGTTTTATCTCAAGGAACATGGAGGTCTATACATGAGAATTCAAGAGGAATTCGTGTGGTGTATAGATGTGTTCAAGAAGAGAGGGATCAATGGAGCTTTGTTCTCAATCCAAGAGTTTGTTTATTTAGGATGTTGATCCTAATGTGATATCACGGGAAGCATGATTGTGTTCATGTGTGAGTGATTATTGTTTCTTGTCAGAAGAAGCAATAAGTGAATTTGATGATTGTGTTCACCAGGTGGGTTGGACAGAGGTGCGCTCTTGAAGACATGAAGACACGTCTTATGTTTTCCATTCATCTACATAAGTGTTCATTGGAGGAGCACTGGTTATCTTAGATAGGGGGAGTTGCTTCTAGATCTAAGAAGTATTACTGCAGAGGTGCAGTTCTGAATCCAGTTTGTTTGGAGGTCAAGCAAACTATGACTATTTTGGAGATGGGATGTCAAGAAGGATGTCTTAACATTGTATTGCGGTTGCAGGTCGTGGGGGGCTTGACAGTTCAAGGTGGATCCTACCTTTGATTGGTCAGCTGTGATTAATAAGAAAGTGTTGTGAAGCCCTGGTCAAATCAGAAGAAGAGCTTATCTGATGTCAGGATATTGTTTAGGACATGCTCTCTATTGGGTCATTATGGACGGTGTACCTTGGACAGTGAAAACTTGCACGTGCAAAACATGCTCTTCGGTTTTTGTAAAATTTGTGGACGGTGTTCTTTTTAGAAGAAACAGTCAAAGCATTCTTGGACGGTGCACTCTCATTGTTGGAGAAGTCTCATTCGCTATAAATGTTCTTCTTGAATTGACCCTTGGTTCGTTAATTCCTATGAAGACCGCTTGGGTATTTATAGGAAAGCCTTGGTCACTTTTGTCTCAAGATGTGTATCTAATATATGTTCTCATGGCATTATTCAGAATTGTTCCTTGGTTGTGGTGTGTCTGGATTGGCTTCGGTCTTTTTTTTTTGTCAACTTTTTGTGTCTTGTGTCCTGAGTTAAGATTTATACCTAGGAATTTCATGAGTCTCCAATATCTTGGGTGTGTATGTGGATGTGTATTTCTAGATACCTCATTGTTTCAGGGGGAGCCACATCAATACTTTAATCATAGCCGACACTCAGGGTGAAGAGACGTTTGGAACATCCTGGTCTTATGGTACAAAGAGTTTTTCCAAAGTTTTCCAAAAGGGGGAGATTGAAAGCTCAAATGATTTGGATAAAATTTTGGTAAAACTCAGTGCTTAAGAAGATGTTCCAACATGATGACCAAAGATGAAGAATTCTGCCAAAGAACAAAGATGTCGAAGAAGATGCCTCAACTTGAAGACTCGGCATCCTAGACTGTTATAACAGATTGTTTTAAATCTATTTAAAATCTGTTCCAAGATCCTAGGCGTGCTCAGCAGTGGATCAAGGAAAGATTTGAAGCCCAACTAAATATTATAAAAGAAGACTTAATCCTAGGGTTTTTAGATATACCTCGAATGTAACTATTGTAACCTAGTTCTCTTGTGTAAAAATAAGGGTTTAGGATTTTGAGAGTCGTTGGCTCTAGGTTTGTAAGTCTCCATCTGTATCGGTTTGATACATTGTGGAAGACATAGGTACTGTACAGATCCATAAGCCTTTAGGTATTGGACTGTGTATTGTTCTTGGATGAAGCTTTGAAGCAAATCCAAGTTAGCGTGTTGGTCAAGTATGCTTGACAAAATTCTGTATTGACAGGGATGGTTTAGATATCACAGATGGTGATTAGGGGAAGTGAGTGGTGATTCTCTTATCAAAGAGGTTGTTCTTTGATAAGGATTTCATTGGGTAGAGATTTGGAGATAAAGTTGTAAATGGGGGAGTTTAGCTTTATGATAATTTTACATATAGTGGAGTCTTCTTCCTGGATTGGTATCCCCTAGATGTAGGTGAATTACACCGAACTGGGTTAACAATTGTTGTGTTCTTTTATCATTTTGCAGATTTACATATTCTGTTATTGATCTTGATAAACATGTTGGATCCGATATCGTAACATCTATGTTTCTGTAGTTCTGATATTCAATGTATCGGTCTGCTGTTTTGTTCTTTGTTTAATGAATTATGCAGAACAATGTCTTGACATGTGTTAGGACATATGTTGTCTGCTATGCCAGAATTTCAGAAAAGAAAAGAAAAGGTGGTGGGTCTTACACTCTGGACAGAGGCCCAAAGAGCTATTATATGTACAAAGGTGTTGGGTCTTACACTCTAAGCATAGGCTCATGACTTATTCTTGTTTTGAAAACAGAAGATAATTTTGAAAGAGAGGGATGGGACTTAGACTCTGGATAGAGGCCCATGACTTATTCTTGTTTTGAAAACAGAAGATGATTTGAAAATTGAAAGGGGTTGGGACTTACACTCTAGTAGAGGCCCAAAGAGTTATTCTATGTACAAAGGTGTTGGGTCTTACACTCTAAGCAGAGGCCCAAAGAGTTATTATATGTACAAAGGTGTTGGGTCTTACACTCTAAGCAGAGGCCCAAGGAGTTAAAATAATTGATTTAAGAATGTGAAAAAAGTGATGGGTCTTACACTCTAATAGAGGCCCAAGATTTTGTATTTGAAAATGTAATTGAAAAATGTAGTGGGTCTTACACTCTAAGCAGAGGCCCAAGGTTTTAAAACATTTTAAAAACTCTAATTTTGAAAGAATTAATCAAAGGTGTTTTTTTCAAATGAATTTAAACGTGATATAAGTGATGTGTAAGTCAAAATAAACATGTTGTGATCTTAAAACAAAGTTTGAAACATTAGGTTTTAACCATATGAGAATTAAAATGAATTAGGTTTAAAATCAATTAAGAAGAAAATCAAATTTTCAAGGTTTTTAAACATAAAAAATCAATTATTTTCAACTTATTAAAAAGTTATTAAATAAAATCTTTTTTTGTAATTTTTTTGTGTATTCATAAAATATATAAGATAAATGAGAAGTGTACAAAAAATTGGCTCAAAATGATCATTTTTTATAGGTGAAATGAATTGATGAAGTTGTGAAGAAAAGTGAAGAAAATAGTGATAAAAAAATAAGGAAATGCCCTCCCAAGGATTGAACCCACGCCCTTGGGGTGGAGGGTTCAAAATTTACCAACTAAGCCATGTGCGTGTGGTGATAGCATGATGGAAGGAGAAAATAATATATTGAAAATAGTTTTAAAAAAATAAAACCAAAAGGTCTGGGGCGAGGGGGATTCGAACCCCAGACCTTGGACTTGCTCACACACAAATACTAGTGTTTCCACTAGGGCGCAATGTCAATTCAAGTCTTAAGTTGGAATCCAAATAATATATATTAAAACTTCTTTTTATTTTAAAGAAATGGTGACAGCATTGCTGATGTTCTTCGTGTTCTTCATTAACAACATCAGATTTGCAAAATGATTCCTAACTTTCTCAATATGCAATGATATTGGATGGAATAAAAATGAAACTTGCGTGTTTTTTCATGAGGAATTCAATGGTGTGATTTAATTTTATTTATTTTAAGTGTATCACAAGATATCATGTTATAATCAGATGAACCCTAAAAAATTCAAAAACTATATGAAATCCTATATACAACAGATAGTATGCAATTGATTGAGGAGAAACAACATATATAGGTGCAGAAACACAATGGTAACTTAAAATAACAAGTATGATGCATGTGTCATTGAGTTTGAGAGATTGAGGCTTACCTCTGCAAGAAGGAATCAAATTTTGTGGTAGGGGCGTTCTAGAAGTGAAACAATGATCCTCACAGCTTCCTTGAGTCTCAAGGATCGTGTTGCAACCTTTGGAATGATTTGAAATTCCTTGGATCAACTGGCTCGAGTCAGACTGTAGTTTGATTAAGTGAGGATGGAGGATTTTGATCCTGGCATTACAGATGTGTTTGAATGATTTAAATAACTTCTATATGATATTTATGAGGTGTGTGGATGATTGGTTTGAGTGGAATTGCTCTTAAATGAGAAATTAGATTTCTCACTTCTTGGTGTTTTGAAATTTTGAACAAAGATGAATTTGGAGAAAACAAGTATTGAAGTTGTTTTGGTGTCGTTTGAATTATCAGAAGTGAGCTCTATTTATAGGTGGATAGATTTGTCTTGGCTGAATTGTGATAGCTTGAAGGATAAGAGCTCATTCAATGTTTTTTGGAAAGATACCATTACTTCCTTGCCAAGGTACATTATCACTTCCAAGTAGCACAACTACCTTTCGACCAAATCCACATTCCTCAGATGGTTTTATTGTTGTTTATGCATGAATCTTGACTGAGGAGAGTGGCTTTATTGAATGTGCACTATTGCACATAAATGCTCTTTGAATTTCAAGGCATATGTGACAAAACTTCATCATTCCAAATGTGATTCTTCTTGACTCAATACCTGAACTTGTAGGTTTGTGGTGATTCAGTCTGGTCTTTGTTGAATTGGTATGATCATGATCATTGCACTTGACTTCAAAATCGTGTAGTGCAAGAAATTCCCAAAACTGATTTTGTAAAATAGTTGCAGCAAGGTGTATTGCACCCTCCATAACTCTTTGCTCAAGTGGAATTAGATGGAGTACTTGGACATTTTGGAAAGCTAAGATATCCTACTTCAACTTTGATGTTTGAATTTTGTCTTGGATCATTGTGGATCTTGGAGAAAAGTGACCTCAAAGTTGGTTAAAACACAAAACAAATTATGCCTAAAAATTTCTAAATGTCAAAGTTCAAAAGTGTGGAAACCTTAACTTTATGGCTTTATATCTCAAAATCTATGCATTTTTTGGGGATGATTCAGCCCAGTAATCTTGTAATACGGAAAAAGATATATCATTTGAGCTTTGGATCCAAGAAAATGGTTGCTTGGTTTGGAAGTTATGACCTTGCAAAGTAAGGTAAAAATCATTGTTTTCCATAACTCAGGAAAATTTCTAAGTTTTATAAGGCTGCCCTTTTTACAAGTTATCTCACTTTTCTTGATTTTTCTTGATCAATCATGATCCAAATTACATATTAACATTATTCTTGACTTGAAAAAGGCATGGTTGACCAAAAACTTAAAAAGTCAAACTTGATTTTGAACACAGTTGACTTTTTGTATCAGATGAATCTTGAACTTTGTGATCCTTTATGAAATCAAACCCTTGGGCTTTTTAAACATCATGGATGGAATCCAAAAGTGTTTTTGAATGTCTTGAATCATGTACCAAGGTTTGAGATCATGCCTTGGTCAAAAGTCAAAGGCATGGTTGGTTTTTTTGTCAGAAACCCTAGTTTGTAGTCCATATGAATTTGAATCTTTGCACTGCTTATGAATCATGTTGTTTGGATCAATCCAATCATATGAATGAACTAATATGATGTATTTTAGGTCTTTAAAACACATCTTGCGATATTGGCTCATGCTCAAATGAAAATTTCTCTCTGGAGGCCTTGATCAACCAAAACCCTAATTTGGTTCCTTAGATGATCTTGGGGTTTGATCCACTTGAAGTGATGTAGAATTGTGTTTAATTCTTGATAAAAGAGGCCTCTTGATATTTATGAATGAATGAGAGACTTGATAGGTTGAAGATCATGCTTATCCTTGATTGTTCATCTGCTTAAGTTTTAGGGGGGTCACCTAACCCGTGAAGCAAGTAAGCACACATATCTTGTACTTGTGATTGGGTTAGTGATGTATAAAAGTATATTCATATGATTTTCAGATGATGTTGGATTTTAGGGTCAAAATTTAGGGTATGACACTGACCATTTGGGATATCCCAAATATTTTATACAACTTCTGTAAATGATTTGGTGACTTTATAGGGAGTTTTGGAAGTACCTGGAACAAGCTTGGTGGACTCCTATGTAGTTGTGGTGTTTTTGGTATGGGAAAAGGTCAATAAATGAAAAAAAAGGTCATGAGCGAGAATATTTGAGAGGTTAGGTTAACAATGCACGTGGGAATTATGTGTTCACAATTATCCAACTAGTTTAAAATTAGCTAACAAATTTAATCTCTACAGTTATATACTCTTAATAAAAACTAAGGTTACTATTAACACATACTAATTTCTAGTTCTAAAACTTCCACACTCAATATTTTTACTACTATAATGTTCCCATAGTGATCATTATTAAGCTCTTTACTTTATAAGTTCTAAAACATTTGCTGCAGTTGCCAAATACACAAATAAAGAAAAAATATTAAAAATAGAAGAAAAAAAATTATAAATGTTATGATTATGGATGTCCATAAATGAGTGGATTCCATATTGATTTTCTATTCATTACATATGTTCTATAAATAGGACTCATATTGTATTCAAAAGATACCCTAATAATGAGAATAATACAATACACTATCTTATTCTCTTTTCTCTCTTCTACTTGTTTTGTTTGTTTCAATAACATGTTATCAACATGAAACTCTATCATACAAATGTTGACTAATTCTCTAAGAGGTTATATGAATAATTTAACAACAAATCTTTAACCATAAGAGGTAATATTGATTCTTCATTTACTCCTTTCTTTTACATTACTTGTTTTATTTTGTTTTTTTATATTATATCTTATCTTATTAAATAATCAAATATCCTTGAAGGATTACAAAATATTGAGTATGTTTTATAGTTCCTAAAGAACTTATCAAGCATTTCTAAAGGATAACAAAATAATAAGTTAATATATAGTTTCTGAAGAGCTTATAAAGCATCCCGGAGAATTGCACGAAAAATATTCATCTTTATCATTTTTTAAGATCTATGATTTAACTCTCGAAAAAGAAAATGTGTGTGTGTGTGTGTATATATATATATATATTATAAAAGATTCCTAGAGAATTGCTTAAAGAATGATTTGTTTTATGCATTGATCAAAGAATGATTATACCTTGAGGATTGATTAAAAAAATGACTGTTTTGTCTCTATTGATCATAAAAGTATCAATGATAATTTTCATGGTTCCTATAAGAATTACATTAATAATGTTATACAATTCCAGAAGCATTGCATCAATAATATTAAAGAATCGTAAGGAATAAATCAATAATGCAAAAGTATCCCAGAAAGATTGCTAAAAAATTATTTATATACATAATGATTTGTGACATAAATTTTGGAGAAATCAAATTTAATTTTTAATAAAAAATTTGTGATTGAGTTTTTGAAAAAAAAAATGCTCATTTATATTGTACATTAGTTGCTGAAGAACTACGTATTTATAACATACATTAGTTTGTATGAATAATCGATGTAAAGGTTTGTAACATACTCATGAAGCATCACAGAAGGATGACACGAACATGTTGAGAAACAAGTGTGAGTTGTATGGAGAAAAAAGTGTGAGTTCTAAGTCCCACATTGCTTAGAAAGTGGAGGTTGATCACCTTATAAGTAAGAGGACCCATACACCTATGACCTTAAGGTTTTGAATGAATATGTGACATCTCTCTCACTTGTTTGGGTGAGTATTTGACCTTTAGGTTAGTGCGTGACCCAATATGTATGCTTCCCCCTCATGATGACCCATCACTGGTATCAGAGTCGATGGTTCGAGTAAGGGACCGACTCCTTGTTTCGAAAGTCTTCCTAACATGGTGGTCAGGCGGCTTGTTTCGTTGAAGTGCCCATGACGAGATAAGGGTGTCTATCAATGACGGTACAAGCATGTGGATGAAAAAAAGCTTCCGCCTAAGGGGAACATAGTTTAAGGACTCACACTTGAGGGGGGAGATTATTAAGAAACCAGTGTGAGTTGTGTGGAGAAACAAGTGTGAGTTCTAAGTCCCACATTGCTTAGAAAAGTGGAGGTTGAACACATTATAAGTAATAGGACCCATACACCTATCACCTTAAGTTTTTAGGGGAATAGGTGATGTCTCTCTCACTTGTTTGCGTGAGTCTTAACCTTTAGGTGAGTGTGTGGCCCAATGTGTATGCTTTCCCCTCATGATGACCCATCAGAATAATCCTAAAGCATTATGGAATAATCACTTGAAAATATTATTTTGATTATTATGTATAAGTATATGTATATATATCCTTTGTTATATATATTTTTCAAAGAATTAAAATAAAAATTTGCATGTTTTGCATTTATACTTATTTAAAATATATTTGAGGGTTAATACTCATTTTCCCCTGTCATATAGGGCAAATCGAAATCCTGTAAAAAAACACAAGATTCCTCTATTTTGCCGCTTGAATGGATTTTTTTTTATTATTTTATTGCTGATGTGGCTGTCAATTAGAAATTTTTTTATTTTTTATTTTTTAAATTTTTTTGTGGCCAAGGATGTTGAACCCATGACCTAGTGTATGCATAAAGGGGCGCCTACCACTAGAACACTTTGATTCTTTTAACTTATTTTCACCTTAAAATGTATATATTACATAGTTAATATTTATTTCCAAAATTAATAACTTAAATTGTTTAATTTCAATTTAATATACAATTATTTCATTAAACTGAATATATTTAAATTAAAATAATTATTTCATATCTTTTAATATTAAAACGTTATTTCAGTTTAATATTGATAAATGAATAATGTAATACTAATATATATATATTAATTTCACATATTAATGAAATAATAAATATATATAATATTTTAATATTAGTTATATTATAAAATGACCCAATTATATATGTAATATTTCACATGTAAAAACTTAAAATAATTTCAGTTTATTACATAATAAATATATTAATATTTTAATATTTAAAATATTAATTACATTATAAAATAACTCAATCAAGTTTAATTATATTTTAATATTTATTAAACTTAATTTCAGTTTATTACATAGTAAAGATATTTAAATATATAATAAATATTATAATAATTTCAGTTTAAATATATAGTAAATATATTATTTTCGTGGCATTTATTATATTATATTTCAATATAAATAATATATTTAAATATATAATTTCAGTTTATTATTTACTTTTAATATTTATTATATATTTAAATATTAAATCTATTTTTAGTAAATATTTTTTTTTCAATATAAATATATTAATTATGTAAACTGAAATTATAAACTATGTAATAAACTGAAATTATATTAACTATGTAATATATACATTTTGAGGTGAAAATAAATCATAAAAAGCAAATTGGCCTAGTGGTAGGTGCCTTTTATGCACGAAATCTGTTTTTTTTACCGGAACTAGGGCTGGAAATGAGTAGAGTCGAGTCGAACTCGCCTTCGCTCAGTTCAACTTGTTAAGAATAAGTCGAGTTCGAGTTCAGCACGAACTTTTTTTTCAGCTCAAACTCGACTCGTTAAGAATTGGCCGAGTTCGAGTTCGAGTTCGAGTTCATCACTAACTTTTTTTTCAGGTCAAACTCGACTTGTTAGAAGTTCACGAATATCTCGGTTCAACTCGTTAGGTTTATCTTGTTAGGTTCAAATCGCTTATTTTACAGACTTAAAAGTAATTTTTTAAAGTCTATTTTTTATATATATATTTAACATTTTAAATTAATATTTTTTAAATAAAAAATATAGAAATAAAATAAAAGTTATAAGATTTGAATTTATACGATGTTAATTTTATTTGTATAATTATTCGTAGAAATATTTTACTCACTTGAGAATATAAATTATCAATTAAAATCGTTAGATTAAAAGAAAATATGAGACTAAGATTTAGAACAAATCTTTAAACCTACTCTTAAAAACAATATAATCTATCTCATATATAATCGAATTGACTCATGAACCTAAAGAGTCGAACTATGTATAGTTCAAGTTCAGATCATTTAGTTAACGAACTTAGTTTTTAGCTCATATTCAGCTCATTTGGTTCATGAACCTAGTTCAACGATTTAATTTTCGAATCTATTTTCGAGTTGATTTGGTTCATTGTCAGCCCTAATCGGGACGGAGAAAAATGGGTATTAAGCCTATATTTTATCAATGTTTATGAGTCAATAGTCTTTATGGTTTTTGAAGAACTAATATTCATTGATAAATATTTGTGATTAAAAGCTTATACGTTTTATTTGATAGAATTTAATTAGATGAAAAAAAGGAAAATTTTAATTACATGATAATTTTATTTTATTTGATAGAATTTAAAAGTTAATAGTAATTTCATTGTTCTAATATGATAATTTATTTTATTTGATAATTTTATTCTTGATTTTTGTTCTCATATTGGGTATACTCTACATTTTTATGACATATACAAGTAAAAAAATATTGTAAATTTATTAAGATTTACAAATATTTATTTCAATATTGAATGTTATTAATTTGTGATTAATTTATTAAGATTGTCAAAATTAATGTGATTAATTTAATATTTACTTCATAACTGAATGTTATAAACTTGAAACTAACTTATTAAGATTGACAACAAAAAAATTGATTATTTTTGTTTTCATTGTGTTTTATAAGATAATAAGTCATTCAAATGTGAAGTGAATGAATAAAAACTAATTCTTCTATATGTCATTTTTTTTTCTTCTTAATCATTTTATCTTATAATAATACCCAAGATTATAACATATGATTATAGATGTTATAAGTCATATTATCTATAAATTAAATACATAAATTAAAAATGTGAATTTTTTCTTATGATAGATATTTATTTATTTTTGACCATTTTATATTTTAAAGATAACTCTTAGTGGTAATTTGAGTGAATAAATTATTTTCTTAAAAATATTACATTTTATTTTATACATATATATTATTTTATTTTATTTACAATTAACACAAATTTTCTTTATTTCATTTCAATTTAATTTATAGTTATATGTGAATATATTGTTTTAGAATATCTATTTTTATTTGGATTATAATAAATTTCAAATTATATTTATTCACCGTTGATTCAAACATATTAGAATAATTAAAATACATGTATTATATAAACTAGAAGTTAATATATCAAAGTTTAGTTTGTCGTTGGCAATATCAGTTGAGTCATCTCGGATATTATTCTGGACTGCTCCAGTGACTGGCATGACCCAACCCACTTATACTCCTAGAACGACCCAATTGCCTAAGTCCAGCCAATTTGGGGCAGCATTTACCTTTCTGCCCCTCTACCGGACAAGGCTGGTCGGATGACCCCAAGGGTCAGCTGCCCCTCCTCGGTAGTTCCTGCGCGTCACGCTTGGTTCCACCATCCAGAAACAGTCATGACGCCCGTGCCCGCAGTTGCGCCTCTGCCCGTGGCAACGGTTAGTTTCGGGCACCTATGCCCGTCCCAACGGCTAGTTTATGGCAGATACCTATTCTTTGGGAAATGGTTATCTCGCCCCAAAAATAGGGACCGTTGGTCAAGCGATGGGGGCACTATAAAAATCCTCTCATTTGAGAGGGTCAGGTATTCTAAATCATCCTACGAAACACATACTTTGTACTTGCTCTCTCTCTCTCTCTCTCTCTCTCTCTCTCTCTATTCTTACTTTAGCATCGAAGTGCCTTGCAGGTACACCCCCTTCTCATCTCTCACACCCAGCATCGCATACGTCATCTTTGGCCCACTTTAGGTTCTAATCAGCCGTCAAGATCAGTGGCGCCGTCTGTGGGAACTTCTGTTATCCCCGTCTTTCCTCCATCGTAGATTCAAGACCAAAATAACCATCTTTCCAAAATTCCGATCATGGCAAGCCAAGATCATGTCCACGATGCTCGTAACTCTGCTTTTCTCCCTGTCAGCAAGACTGATACTGACAAAGTTGTACCCTTCCTTGGAGGAGACGCCCATCATCTGAGAGATGGAGCCACCGCGTCTTCCCCCTGTTCGCGCTGATCATGTTGAGGACCAGCCCTCCCTGGACCACCAGCCTATACCTGTTCCGCCTAACGCCGGCCCGGACGTGCAACCCTTCTTGAAGCCCTCAATAAAACCAACCTCTTAATCCTCCAACAAAATGCGAGGATTGGAGCCCTAGAGGAGTCTAACCGGCCAAGATCCCCTCCGTCGAGGAAAGAGCGTCGAAGATCCCGAAGTCCACCTCCCCGATGTGAAAGAGACCATCGGGCACCACCTGAGCTAGAGTCCCATACCATCAGGAAGCGTAACCACATCTCCTCACGGAGCCAGTACTCCTCGGGAACCAAGAGGACTAGGAGGGACCAGCGTTCGCCTCAGTCGAGATCCAAGGGTCGGGGACGAACCCCGTCTCCCCGCAGAAATCACCGTCCTATTCTGGAGCGAAGTACCCGCTCCCCGTTATGGTCTAGTAGCAGCAGCGAAGACGAGCCTCGCGGCCCGTTGTCTCAGGAAATCATGTCCATACGCCTCCCCAAGGGACTGGAGAAACCACCGTCTTTGGGCACCTACGCCGGTACAACGGATCCTGACGAACACATCGAGAATATTGATGTTTTGCTCGACTATTGTGGCATCTGGGGTGCCATCAATTGTAGAATGTTCCCCACCACGCCAGGAAGGGAGCGATGACCTGGTATAAGAAACTCCCCGACGAATCCATCACCTCGTGGAGACAGTTGAGGAGAATGTTCTCCAGACACTTCACAGCATCCCGCCGCCACCCGAAGACCGAAACCTCCCTTGAGGCCATAATTCAAGGGAAAGACGAGCCTCTCCGAGCCTACATCTAGAGGTTCAATAAAGAAGCAATATAGGTATCAACGATCGATGACATGAAGAAGTTCTTGCTCGAGCGAGGACTTCGTCCCCGTACAGAATTCACCAAAGCAGTTGGCATTGAAACTCTACGGACCCTGGACACCTTCCTCCTCAAGGCACAAGCATATATCCAGTACGAGGAGAAAGAAGTTGTCAGCTCCGCCCGGGACTCACAGCACCAAGAGAGTGCCCAGGCCTCCAAGCATGATGATCCCTCGACATCTCTTCAGGGAGACAAAAGACGCTAGGACCGCCCCCGGGAGTCCCGGGACAACAAAGGACCCTCCGGCCACTTCCATGAGTATACTCCCCTAACCATCTCCAGGGAGAAAATCCTCTCTGAATGTGCCAACGGAGAGTTCAAACAAGCAGGGGTCCGATTCCCTAAACAGATTTCGGCCAAGCCGAATACTGACAAGTTGAAATACTGTCATTTCCACAAAAGCCACGACCATACAACCGATGACTATATCCACTTGAAGGATGCCATTGAAATACTAATCAGGGACGGGCACCTGAAACAGTTTACCTAGAAAAAGGAAGCTCCACGGCAGGACGCCCAAGAGTCCAAGAAGGTCGAGGAAGAGGTGCATTCCTCGGAAGAGACGAGCCTTCAAGTCGCCATAAGCGTATCGCGGCCTGAGGACTTCTACATCCCTGAGGGACTCAACACTCCCCCCTACTTTGCCGCGCACAGCCCATGGGAAACCTTCCCCTCCGCCATGGTCATTTCCGGAGGGGGCTTCAATAAGGTTACTGTGGGCTCTGTTAAAAGGAAGTTCGAGCATCTTCTCTAGGAGTACTACGCTCGACAAAGTCCGGGGAGAGTCGGTCCCCATCACTTTCTACCGCGAGGAACTCCTCGATGGGGCTCCCAACTCAAGCATTTCTCTGCTCGTGAGAGCCCAAATGGCTAACTTTGATGTTCGGCGAATCCTAGTCGACCAAGGCAGCTCGGTCGACATTATGTACTCGCAACTATTTTCCACCCTCCAGCTAGATGAATCACACCTAAAGCCCTACATAGGTTCTGACCTACAGTGCTTCAACGGGTCAGTCACAAAGCCCTGGGGGTACGTGGACTTGATCGTGACTTTCAAATCTGCAGACACGACCAGGTCTATTAAAGTCCAATTCCTAGTCATCAATTGCCCTTCTCTCTATCAGTGCATCTTTGGGTGGCCAACTTTGTCCGAATTGGTGGCCGTACCATCAACCGTGCACCTGAAACTGAAGTACTAAACTTCTAAGGGTTTGGTCGCCACTCTACACGGGGATATCGAAGTAGCAAGGAGATGTTTTGAGGCAGCCACCAAAGGGCTGAACACTATTGCCGCCAAACCGAAGATTTCTAGCAAGCCGGCCCTGCCCAGCAGCTCCGAGGAGGCAAAGCCGCTGCCCCGCGTCGACTCTATCGACCTTGACATCTGCTTCTCTGAAGACGACCAGAAGGAGATCCAGACTTGTTCGAGCAGCCCCTCAGCTTCAACCAGTACCGGTGAGAGCTCTCATCCGATGCGCCCAATTTCAGATGGCGAGTTCGAACTCGTCCTGCTCGGCGATGACCCCCAGCGAGGAGTGAAGATTAGGACCGGACTCCCCGACTTAGCAAGGAAACAACTCAAAGCTTGTCTCTTGGAGAACGCGGACTTGTTTGCTTGGAGCGCCACATAAATGCCCAGCCTAGATCCTGACGTCACCTGCCATCAACTCACAATCGACCCCGCCGCTAGGGCAATAGCTCAACATAGGCGAAAGCAGTCTCTGGAGAAAACGGAGGTTGCCGAACAAGCTGTAAAAGACCTCCTCGAGGCAAACTTTATTTCGAAGGCCAAGTACACTACTTGGCTGTCCAATGTTGTACTCATTAAAAAGTCTAATGGAAAATGGCGTATGTGTGTTGATTATACCGATCTCAATAGGGCCTGCCCTAAAGATGCATATCCTCTCCCCAATATAGATAAAATAGTTGATAATTATGCTGGTTTTAAATTGTTATCATTCATGGATGCATATTCGGGCTATAATCAAATACCCATGGCAAAAAGCGACAAAAGGTACACAGCTTTCATGACCAAATTGGGCAATTATTACTACAACATAATGCCCTTCGGCCTGAAAAACGCTGGTGCTACCTACCAACGAATGATGAACAAGGTTTTTCGGGGAGAAATCGGGGACATGCTCGAAGTCTATATGGACGAAATGATCGTGAAGTCCCACGAGAAATCCGATCACACGGCCCATTTGAGGAAAGTCTTCGAGCAGGCCAGGAAGTACCGAATGCGTTTCAACCCGGAGAAGTGCACGTTCGGGGTACGAGCGGGAAAATTCCTCGGGTTCTATCTAACAGAACTAGGAATCGAAGCTAACCACGACAAGTGCAAGGCCTTCTCCGAGTTCCCCACGCCAAACTCGAAGAATTTCATCTAATCCCTCAACGGAGGCCAGCATAGTCAGGTGCAGAGCCTGCTACCGAGAAGGAAAACTCGCCGCAAACTAGGAGAGACCCTATCGTGCTCGAGCGAAAATAGAGAACGGGGCCTACTACCTAGAACAACTTAATGGGGAAGAACTTGCTCGACCATGAAACGACGAAGAGCTAAAACAATATTATAGCTAAGGCCCTAATTGTCGGCTTGCTTCGCGAAACGAAGAGCATAGTGTACCGATCACAAATGTGCGCCCAGGTACAAGCGTTGCATATAGAAACACATCAAGGCAGTCTTTTGCTCAAGAACGAGCAAAACCCATGCCCGACAGCGGTCCCTCGACTGAGCCCGACGTCGTCCAAGTACCATGACAAGCAGAACACCCAACTCGCGATGGGAAGTTCACGCCACGAACTCAGGCCTCAAATACGACCTGAGCTCCGCTCTCATGCCCAGAAGCTACCCAGGTCGTTCGACCAGTCCCCCTCACTGCCGAACACATCTAAGTCGAGCAAACCCCGAAACAACAAATCATTCAAAGTTACCCTTATTACGGGCACACACGTGTATCGAGCAAAAATTTCAATACTTAGCAAAAATAAATAAAAGTAAAGCCATGCGTAAAAACAGATCATACAAAATCGACCAGATCGGTCAGGAATAAAATATTATAATAAAAGTGGTCACGAGGACCACGAGTGTACCAGTTACATTAACAATGGGCCATGCCCCGTACAAAAAATAAAATTACATAAATACGGCACGTAGGCCAAAAATACAACAAAGAAAAAATCACTCCTACATGCGCTAGGGCTCATCGTGGAGGATCTGTGCATACTCCTCGCTAATCTAAAGAAACGCAGGAACAAAAATCTTGTCGTCCTTGACGCTGTAGAGGAACCCAGACCCTGTAACACCCCCTTTATATACCCCCAAATAATCAAATAAATCATTTAGGCACGTATTGGAAATTTCATCAGAGTATAATTGTAAACACGGCATAAAAAGGTATGTCACATTATGCTTGAAATTAAAACATACAACACCTGCTCAACAAATGATATGCAACAGTGGGGTAACTCTCAAACAACGAAGGATCTCAGTCCTTATACCCACATCTCAATATTTAGAATAAAAGCGGAAACATCTAAAATATTGAATAACAACCACATATATACATCAACATATATATACATCATCCAGTATGAATCACAAGCAACATCATGTTTATATACACAAATTCATCAGCAAGATACATATGCAAATGTATCACAAAAAGATCAAAACGTCCTAGCTACCCGGTGCTACATATCAGAGCCAACCGACCAACAAGGAAAATGAAGACACGCTTCACAAAAAGACTGCCAGATACCTAATCTGCAATGCCTCGTAGAGCATCATAAAACAGCAGAAGGGTGAGAAACATTATCATAATAACAATGCATATAATTATGTACTGCAACATAAACATATAACACATATTCTCACCACAACTCATCATATATCACAATATAGATATATCATCAAGCATATTCATTATGCATACATTCACCATTATCATCATTCCACATGAACACACACATACTTGTTCATTCAACAATGCATCATTATAAGATACAGTTTATATCATTTCCCATAAACATACATATATCAATGTTTACACTGTCACAATCATCACATCTCACTCAATATACATCGCAAGGCATATATATATATATAAAACCAAGCATATTCCTCATAATGCTTATCATTCAACATAAACACACATATTCATGTTTATCCATCCATGCACACCTGCACAATTCTACTCATTCCACATCAACATATACATATATATGTTTATTCATCAATGCACAAATACAAGGATGACCAATGCAAATCATAGAGACCGACTCATGACTCTATGCAAATGCAATGCGGGACCGACTCATCATCTCAAGTTCAATTGAAGAACTTATTGGAATCATCGCTCGTTACTTAATGTAACTCCCCGTCGGGCATACGATGTTCCCCGTCGCTCACACCCCACACGGGCACACGACGTTTATGGATCGCTCACAGCCCACACGGGCACACGACCCGATCGCTCACACCCCACATGGGCACACGATCGTCTATAATCATCGCTCACACCCCACATGGGCACACGACGTTATAGCAGATTCTCTCTGGAACCAATCCGTCGCTCACACCCCACATGGGCACACGACGTTTCTGGATTGTTCACGCAGACACAATCCGATTGCTCAAACCCCACAAGGGCACACAATCATTCTGAAGATTCCCACGGAATCAAGTGTAACTCATCGCAACGATTACACCCATTGACTACGCAATGTTCAGAGGATCCTCAAATGATCATTTGTGTAATCAATCACTCACACCCAACAGGGACGCGATATTACACCCGATTCTCCACGAATCGCGACACATGAATGCATGTCATGGTGTTTCTCATACAAAATGACCACATACACTCATGCAATGCACACATATTTCACAATATAGTCATGCATTCATCACATATAATCCACATACATTCACATCAATAATTACTCACCATCAACCACAACAATCCATCATCACAACATCTCATTATATATTCACAATCAACATGCATTATCATTTAACTCAAACAATGCATATATTCACCAAAGAGCCACAAATCACAAAGAATTCCCCAATCAAGGGTTCACTCCACAAGCATATCCACAACACATTCATAACCACACATTCATTTCATCAAAAACAACTATTCACGATTAATCGGTAAAGTCGGCCAAAAGTCAGCTAAAAATAATATTTCTTTTCACCAAATGATAGAACCTATTTTTAGCTTCAGATCGATATAAAGAACAACTAAAACGGATAAACGGTGAAAAAGTTACGGACTTTTAAAGAAAACATTTTTCGAAAAACTAGCAGAGTGCAGTCGATTGCACTCCTGATGCAATCGACTGAACAGTCCCAGACTTGCAATTTTTCGCCCTTTTACATATGTGCAATCGATTTGCATCCTGGTGCAATCGATTGCACCTGTTAAAAACCAGAAAAATTAGCTGCTGCCTTTACACAAAACCCTCCGGAAACCCGACCGATTCAATTCCTTTCTTCCGAATAAATACATGGTAATCCTTACCAAATATATATCAACGTTTTAGGACCATAAAACGATAATTCTACGACGTTCGATTTTCACCAAAATCTCACATTCTCAAAACCCCAAAAATGTCAAAACTCACAATATCAACCGATTTCAACCAAACGAGTTTCTATAATCTCGGTCTAACCTCATACGACTAATCTACGCAATTTATTTCGAAATTCATCCGTGAAAACATCGATTTCTATCGATTTCCTACAATTCGACCTAAACGGAAAAATATGGAAAACCAACCAAAACATCCACACAAAACACATACATAATCATACACAAAGTTAGGATAACAATATTTCGTACCCTTACCCGATTATTCGCGATTGAAACGGAGTAATCTTTGATTTTCCTCTTTTCCTCTTTTTCTCCTCTTCTTTCTCTTCTATTCTCTTTCTTTCTCTTCTTTTTCTTTTTCTTTCTATTTCTCTCATTTTCTCTCTCTCTTTCTATTTATAAAAATATCTACCCCCCAAAAAGACCAAAATACCCCTCAGCTCAAATATTTCCCAAACGCTCTCAAAATGCGATAAAACATAAACAACGATGAAAAATAATATATTGTCAAATAAAAGTCAAGAATAAAATAATATAAAACCAAAACCAATTAAATCTACTCTATTAAATAAATCTAACAAAACTGGGGCGTTACAACTCTCCCCCACTTAGACATTTTCGTCCTCGAAAATATACTGAGACGACAACTCCGGACACGACTCTCGCATCCGACTAACAAACCAACATGCCAACAAAAGGCACACCACAAATAACACAACTGACAAACCACCGTGCTAACTACAACAATGCCACGACAACGGCGACCACTACATCGACAAGATGCAAAGCCCATACAATGCACTTGACGACAAACTCACAACTCAAAGAAAACCACGATACCAACACACAGGTTCACTCTAGAACCAAAACACAACAAGATCGTTACCATCACCACAGATAACACTCCCCTAATTCACCACAAGAAATTAGCCACACACACTCGAACCATCACGATGGAAACGAGGCAACAACACAAAGAAGAACACAAGTTCCACGACTCAACATCGAACATCCAAACAAACAACTCACCCTTTGTAAGTCAACTGAGATACCAGAAGTATGAACTTAACAAAGTCTTCCATAACCTGTAATAACAACCAACTGAGTCCAAAAGTTTCTAATCTCCTTAACTAACTTCGGAGTCTCTCATGTAGAACTGCATCTACTTCCGATGGATCCATTAACCATACTCTCATCTGAAATAACATTTCCAAGAAACTAACCCTTTTCAACCAAAATTCTCACTCGAATAACTTAGCATAAAACTTCGTCTCTTTTCAACACTTGTAATTCAAATCTCAAACACTTTACTCATTCTTCCTCTGATTTTATAACAAATCCAAATATCCTCAATCGAAACCACTACGAACTTATCCAATTAAATATGGAAGATACGATTCCTCTACTCCATAAACATTAGAGACGCGTTACTAACACCAAATACCATCACTGTACGTTGCAATTCCCAACCAAAATCCAAAAGATATAGATCCTTAAAGCTTTTGCAAAACTTTTCACTGGGTAACTGGTTACTCACATACAAGCTTAACCGAGTAAATAAAAACCTATTCCGAGGATAACAAACCTAACCAATCACATTAAATCGATCAAAGCCTCAACTCACATAATTCACCACTCTTATCAAACATTCCAAACAATTGTAACCCACTCAAACTCAACCAAACCATTCTAGTCATCTGTTCATGAAAGTGGACACTTATTCTCAATCATTACCTTATTCAACTATTAGTAATCCATACCCAATTTCTTCTCCTGACCGTCCAATTTCGCAATTCCAACATGTATCAACAACCAACCAAAAAGAATTCTCAAACACAATGTTACATCTACCCACAAGGGTTTCCTCGCAATTTCCATTAATGCCTTAAAACTCCAAAGACTCCATACCCACCAGAACCCTAAGTTTGCTGTCCATAGTCTCAATACCATTATACTTGTTATTCCATTCCATCATCCTTCCTTTTGTTACCAACAATACTGGAGCTCTCTAAGACAACACCTTAATGTTCCATCCAAAAACACATCTGAAAACTATGCCCAACTGACGGCCCATCACTGCGACTTCCTGCCAATTCCCAGAACACTACCAACACAGACAAAACAAACATCTTATTCCCATCTACTAAGAGTTTCCTACTTACTTAGCAGATATAAACCTCAACTATTCACCTTCGTCCAATTAAGTTCAATCTCTACTCTCTGTGAAGCATTCCTTAAATAAAACCCAATCATTCTCTCTCAATGACTTCCCAACTGGACTAACATACCAAAACCTCTAATCCATTTCATCTTCCGATATTAGCATCTTCATCGACTCATCAAAATAATCTGTAATCATCTCCTTAAATTCCAAACAATTCATTTCACACACTATCAAAGCCGAAAAGACCCGCCTATTCCATCCAACATAATTTTCGTCTGCTATCAACAAGAGATTAAGGGTGATCAGTTCCTCAATTTGCCAATAGACAGTCGACAATCATGATGGGGCATAAACCGTCTTTACCAAACTATAATAGCCTTTCTTGCATCCCATACACAAAACTACCTAAGGCACAAATCCTTAGTTGACATAAACCTTACCTCCGCATTTCTTACGGAATCGGGAACAACACTGTCCAAACAACACTTACAATCTTGCAATTCACAACACACTGAGCCGGCGCTCCACACCTGAAGCAACATAGAGAAGTACCAGCTTCTCCCCCACTTATCTCATTCTAACTCCTGAAAACAAAGGATTAGAAAACCAGAAAGCACTGACAGTGTTTCACACACATATCACGTACTAAGGGACAAACAACAACGACAGTATTCAACTGTCACACCAACAGACTCAACAACTGACTCAACACTGGCTCTGATACCACTTAATGTAACACCCCCTTTCTATACCCCCAAATAATCAAATAAATCATTTAGGCACGTATTGGAAATTTCATCAGAGTATAATTGTAAACACGACATAAAAAGGTATGTCACATTATGCTTGAAATTAAAACATACAACACTTGCTCAACAAATGATATGCAACAGTGGGGTAACTCTCAAACAACGAAGGATCTCAGTCCTTATACCCACATCTCAATATTTAGAATAAAAGCGGAAACATCTAAAATATTGAATAACAACCACATATATACATCAACATATATATACATCATCCAGTATGAATCACAAGAAACATCATGTTTATATACACAAATTCATCAGCAAGATACATATGCAAATGTATCACAAAAAGATCAAAACGTCCTAGCTACCCGGTGCTACATATCAGAGCCAACCGACCAACAAGGAAAATGAAGACACGCTTCACAAAAAGACCGCCAGATACCTAATCTGCAATGCCTCGTAGAGCATCATAAAACAGCAGAAGGGTGAGAAACATTATCATAATAACAATGCATATAATTATGTACTGCAACATAAACATATAACACATATTCTCACCACAACTCATCATATATCACAATATAGATATATCATCAAGCATATTCATTATGCATACATTCACCATTATCATCATTCCACATGAACACACACATACTTGTTCATTCAACAATGCATCATTATAAGATACAGTTTATATCATTTCCCATAAACATACATATATCAATGTTTACTATGTCACAATCATCACATCTCACTCAATATACATCGCAAGGCATATATATATATATATATATATATATATATATATATATATAACCAAGCATATTCCTCATAATGCTTATCATTCAACATAAACACACATATTCATGTTTATCCATCCATGCACACCTGCACAATTCTACTCATTCCACATCAACATATACATATATATGTTTATTCATCAATGCACAAATACAAGGATGACCAATGCAAATCATAGAGACCGACTCATGACTCTATGCAAATGCAATGCGGTACCGACTCATCATCTCAAGTTCAATTGAAGAACTTATTGGAATCATCGCTCGTTACTTAATGTAACTCCCCGTCGGGCATACGATGTTCCCCGTCGCTCACACCCCACACGGGCACACGACGTTTATGGATCCCTCACACCCCACACGGGCACACGACCCGATCGCTCACACCCCACATGGGCACACGATCGTCTATAATCATCGCTCACACCCCACATGGGCACACGACGTTATAGCAGATTCTCTCTAGAACCAATCCGTCGCTCACACCCCACATGGGCACACGACGTTTCTGGATTGTTCACGCAGACACAATCCGATTGCTCAAACCCCACAAGGGCACACAATCATTCTGAAGATTCCCACGGAATCAAGTGTAACTCATCGCAACGATTACACCCATTGACTACGCAATGTTCAGAGGATCCTCAAATGATCATTTGTGTAATCAATCACTCACACCCAACAGGGACGCGATATTACACCTGATTCTCCACGAATCGCGACACATGAATGCATGTCATGATGTTTCTCATACAAAATGACCACATACACTCATGCAATGCACACATATTTCACAATATAGTCATGCATTCATCACATATAATCCACATACATTCACATCAATAATTACTCACCATCAACCACAACAATCCATCATCACAACATCTCATTATATATTCACAATCAACATGCATTATCATTTAACTCAAACAATGCATATATTCACCAAAGAGCCACAAATCACAAAGAATTCCCCAATCAAGGGTTCACTCCACAAGCATATCCACAACACATTCATAACCACACATTCATTTCATCAAAAACAACTATTCACGATTAATCGGTAAAGTCAGCCAAAAGTCAGCTAAAAATAATATTTCTTTTCACCAAATGATAGAACCTATTTTTAGCTTCAGATCGATATAAAGAATAGCTAAAACGGATAAACGATGAAAAAGTTACGGACTTTTAAAGAAAACATTTTTCGGAAAACTAGCAGAGTGCAGTCGATTGCACTCCTGATGCAATCGACTGAACAGTCCCAGACTTGCAATTTTTCGCCCTTTTACATATGTGCAATCGATTTGCATCCTGGTGCAATCGATTGCACCTGTTAAAAACCAAAAAAATTAGCTGCTGCCTCTACACAAAACCCTCCGGAAACCCGACCGATTCAATTCCTTTCTTCCGAATAAATACATGGTAATCCTTACCAAATATATATCAACGTTTTAGGACCATAAAACGATAATTCTACGACGTTCGATTTTCACCAAAATCTCACATTCTCAAAACCCCAAAAATGTCAAAACTCACAATATCAACCGATTTCAACCAAACGAGTTTCTATAATCTCGGCCTAACCTCATACGACTAATCTACGCAATTTATTTCGAAATTCATCCGTGAAAACATCGATTTCTATCGATTTCCTACAATTCGACCTAAACGGAAAAATATGGAAAACCAACCAAAACATCCACACAAAACACATACATAATCATACACAAAGTTAGGATAACAATATTTCGCACCCTTACCCGATTATTCGCGATTGAAACGGAGTAATCTTTGATTTTCCTCTTTTCCTCTTTTTCTCCTCTTCTTTCTCTTCTATTCTCTTTCTTTCTCTTCTTTTTCTTTTTCTTTCTATTTCTCTCATTTTCTCTCTCTCTTTCTATTTATAAAAATATCTACCCCCAAAAAGACCAAAATACCCCTCAGCTCAAATATCTCCCAAACGCTCTCAAAATGCGATAAAACATAAACAACGATGAAAAATAGTATATTGTCAAATAAAAGTCAAGAATAAAATAATATAAAACCAAAACCAATTAAATCTACTCTATTAAATAAATCAAACAAAACTGGGGCGTTACAGACCCCTCAGCGGTCAACTCAACCCTGGGGTTCAGGATCCTCAGTTGTGCCACGGCGTTGTTAAAGGAGTCCTCGACGATACCTTCCATGTCATCCTCCTCCTGGTTGATGCGTGCGACCAGCTCAGCCCGAGTCTTCAACCCATTCAACTGCTCGTGCTCATCTTCAGCAGGGGCAGCAGCATTCCTCAATTGCTCAACTAGGTCTTTCGCATCTTTCTTCTCCTCTGCAAGAGTGTCTTTCTCCCCGTTGATTTTGGTCATTGCATCCTGAGATTTCTTCAACGCCTCCTCGACGGCCCTAGCCTGCTCCTCCCGGGACTTCTTCAACTTCTCCTCGAGGTCTGCTATAGTTGCCTAGGCCTTCTTTAGCTCAGAGTCTTGGCGGGAGCCTTCCTCGGTGTAGACCACCGCCATTTCAAGAACCCTAATCAGGGCAGAAGCATCCTGAGCCAGCATTGCCCTTTTCCTCGGGCGATCCATCTCCTCGAGCTTCAAGGACTCCGCTCGAGGAATCGCCAAGGAAGAACCTTCGAAGAACTTTTTATTATGGAGGCACGGAGGTAGCTCGAACTTACTCTTGTCCTCCGCCTTGCTGAGGTCCACCAGCTCGGTCTGCCGTGTGCGCTTGAACCTCAAGTTTACGGGCACATGGGAAGTCAGGACAGGTGGGGGAGTTGACAAGGAGGTCCCCAACCCCGTTTGCGGAGGTGGCCCACGTTGGCTGAGCCGACTCTTCCCGATTGATATTCCACCCGCCCTTCTCCTGGGCATTCTTCACCATTTGCCCATGTGCAAAAGTCATTTTACCTACAAAAACATAACGAGTACGTTAGCACAAAGAAATAATAACAGTCCAAGCAGACTAAGAAATAAGAGCTGCCCAGCAAGGCTAGAGCATCATCCCGAGTCCGCCACTCGAGGAGCTCCTTTGTGTTGATAAAACAACTCTCCACCTTGATCCCTCCGTCTTCCTCATAGATCGGTTCCCCGCTTTTAGTCACACACTGAGTCGGGGTAAAACTGTTGACAAAGCTCACCAACTTCGCATAGCCGACCTTGTCATCATCGTCCAGCATCTCAGGGGTGGCGGTGTAAACATCCATCCCCATGGTGAAATGGTCCTCGCTCAACCAAAAAGGGAACTTCAGCAATCTCTGCCCCACTATCTTGCCATCCTCGTCGATGAGGTCCTCCCTGTTTTCATCCAGCGAGACCTCCCAGACGAACGTGTGTCATACCCCAAATTTTGACCACTAAGATTTCCCATCATTGTGCAAATCATCATCACATATGGATGTCCCTTCATGCCTCATCAATCTCCTCAGGAATTATTGAGCATTCACTACTATTAAAGATTAGGGTTTCAAGCCCTCTCAGAGCCTTAGACAAAGGATCAATCAAGAAATGACATTATCTTTAACTTTTCTAACCTCTCAAACACCCATAAGGATCAAGAGGACTCCCACATCAAGAATCAAGCACAAGGTTGCAGTATTCCAAGTGGATCAAGCCTCCAGATTGCCAGTGTCACCAAATTAGGGTTTTGGTCGACTGAGGATCATAACTTGAGATCCAAGCAACCATTTTGGATGGTCCAAAGATGGATTTGTAGCTCTCATGGCATACTACAAAAGTGTCAACTACATCTCATTCCAATTCCTCATGGATTTTAAGTTATGGAGTGATCAAAATGGCAAAAAACATGAAAATCACATTTTTCCAACACTTAGTGAAATTTTCACTAAGCCAGAATCTGCCTTACTTTTTCCAAAATGTAGGGACATTTTTCACCTTGATCCAAGTCAAACCAGGTCTAGGGGTGGACATCAAAGTTAAAGTGTGCCATGAGGGCTTTCTAACAAGTACCAAATCATCTCCAAATTCCATTTGAGCAAGGAGATACAACCATTGAAACATAGCATCATGAACTGTTTTTTCCAAGACAGATTTGGCAGATTTGATGCATTTTGCTCGATTTGATCAAATCTGACAAAACCAAGCCTTGACATCATTTTGGACACATCTGAGGATCAAATCCAAGGGGGATGATCTGATCTCCAAGCCTCACAATTCCATGAATCTACAAGTAGCATGCCAAACCTAAAAAGAGATAAAAAGGGCCAAGACTCCAATTTTGTTTCCAAGCATTCAATGGATGGACTAAGGTGGCATGAACTGAGCCTATTCCTACTGAATGAGTCAAGGATAAGCTCTGAACCAAAGAACCATAGGCATGTGCTATAACCTCTAGTCAATGGCTAGAGGAGACTTGAGATTCTAAAGTGATCCAATTTGCCAAAGGCCTGCTGGAGCCACCATTCACCATTGATGCCAAAACAAACTTGCTCTACTATAAATAGAGCTCATTTATGCTCAGTTTGAGTACACCAAAGCAACCAAACTGATGCTTTCCTCAAAATCCCTCTCTTTAGGCCAAAATGCCTTCTTTTGCAAGGTAACTCTGAGTTTTTGAGTTAGAAAGCATTTCCATCATAGCTCATGATCCAAACACATCCAATATGTCATATCTAAGCTGTCCAAACTCTCATAAGTGACCTGTAACATCAAAATCACAAAGTCCCCTCTCAAAACCTCAAAATTGGACTTTTTTGCATTTTTCAAGACATGTCTTGATTCAGTCACTTTCAAAACCAGATAAAACCTCAAACACACTGTTCCTGAGGATTCCAACTGTTCCCCACATCTGGGACACCATTTGAGAGAGTTGCCATATTGGTCACTTTTGCCCCTTTTGCAAGAAAGTGCTCAAACTTGTTCCTGAGGATTCCAACTGTTGGTGATCATCCTAAAAGCTTCTAAGGGATCAATTGAGAGTGTCTAAAGTATCAATTTACTTCTGGCACAAGAAATTTGGCAGATTGCATAGGGAGCTCCAAGAGGTAAGTGCATCATCACTTGAACTTTCTAAAATATGAATTGCTTTGAAGTCCACTGATCATAAGCATCTCATACATGTTATATATGTTATGTTTGAATCAATTTTCCATGCAATTCTTGCTTGTATCATGTGTTAGTATTGAAAATGCAATTATAGCCCTATTTCAAGAACACTATCGGGTTTTTAAATAGGAGCCTCATTTGAAAAAACCACCACCACCATTGGATTCCTTGGGAAATTCTAGGCCATTTGCATATAAATTTTGTCCCAATCCATGGAGAAATCAGAAAGTTATGGCCTTCACGTTTTTTGTCCAAAACCTTGTTTTGCCTTGCCTTGCCTTGCCTTGCCTTGACCAGGCCTAAAACAAGGCATGCCTTATATATTTCTAGGTTGGGTTTGATACATGGATGTATCACCACCCCAGTGGTAGAAGGCGCGCGCTGCAACCTAGAGGTCTGGGGTTCGAATCCCCCTCGCCCCAGACCCCTTTTTAATGCTTTTTCCATTTCTTTTTTTAATAATTTTCATACTATTTTTAATGATTTGAAAAATTAATTTCTCTTTCAATTTTAATTATTTTTTATTGGTTCTTTTTCTGAAAAATCACAAAATGTTAAAATATTTTATTCCACAAAAAAATAAAATTTATATTATTTATTTAATATAGTTGGTATTTTTGTGAATAAATTCATTTTTAAGTGTTTTTAAACATTTTGAAAATGAATATTCATCTTGAAATTCAAAACCAAATGAGTTTTAATTCATCTTGTGATTAAAACTTCATTTTTCAAACCTAAATCAAAAATCACAAGTTGTTTATTCAAACTTATTTGGTATTTTTACCATTTTTTATTAATTTTCTTTGAAAAATTACTTTTAAAAAGTAAAAATTGGGGTTTCTTTGATTTTTCACCCTAATCAATCTTTTTCAAACAATTTGGGCCTCTGATAGAGTATAAGACCCAATCCATTGTAAATACAAACCATTTTTGGGCCTCAGATGTTGTATAAGTCCTGTTGTATTTTCAAAAAAATCTCGGCGTAATCGCCAGTTTAAATAAAAAACAACTGGGCCTCTCCTTGAGTTGTAAGCCCCATTATTTTTCTTAAAATCATTTTGTGCCTCTTGATAGAGTGTAAGTCACATCTCTCTGTAAATAAAACCTTTTTGGGCCTCAATGCATTGTATAAGTCCTGATACAGTCAGAAATTTTGGCGTGATCGTCACCCTTTTTTAACAAAACAACTGGGCTTCTCTTTGAGCTATAAGTCCCATCTTTATTCATTTTCAAAACTCTCTGGCCCTCTCCTTGAGTTGTAAGACCCAACCCTTTTGTAAATAAATCTTTTTGGGCCTTAGTCGATGTATAAGTCCCGAAACAATATTCAAAATAACGGTGCGGTCACTGTTAAAACCTTGGGCCTCTCCTTGAGCTGTAAGCCCCAACAATCTTTTCAAAGCAATTTTCCTTTTATTTAAATTCAATATACATGTTGTTATCAAAACTATTTTTAATTTCTCTAAACAACTAACAACACATCATGGAAGCTTGCTTGCCTGTAAGTTTTTATCTGCTTATATATATATATATATATATATATATATATATATATATATATATATATATATATATAACTGTATTGTGGGAAGCTGCGCATGGTTAGTCTTCTTTCATACCTCTTTTAAATACTCGTCATATATCAAACTGTATATATACTAGTATATTTATTTAGAGTTTTCCCTGGCAACTAGGTCTAGAGCTAGGTAAAGCCCTGTTGGTCACTCTTAAATATAAACAAAACTAGATCCCCATAGGATTTCCAGATACAGTCTTGCCTCCACTTGGGCTTATACAATATGGAACAAAGAGAAAGGCAGTATTCTCGGTGAACCTTTTCTCAAAATGTCACCCCTAGAAATTGTCAAAGAAATTCTACTCCCGAGAGTTGACCTATTCCCGGTGAATAGCATCTCTTGAATTTCTTCAAACAACAGAACTGTTCACTAAATGATCTATTGTAACACCCCCAATTTATCCCCCAATTAAATAAAGCGATAATAAATATATCAGAGTATAATTAAAACATTCATGGCATAGAAGGAGGCGTCACATCAATTGAAACAAAATACAACCACCTGCTCATATAGATATGCAACAATCAGGTAGCACATCACAGAGGAACTCAGTTCCTAACAGCCACTATTCAGATACAGAATAAAAGCGGAAAATCTGCAACTGAATCTCATATATATATATATATATATATATATATATATATATATAACATAATATTCTGTCTGTCATCTACAGAGTCATACATGTACAATCCAAAAAGAACATATACATATACACATAATCACAAACGATCACCTCGACTACTCGGTGCTACATATTAGAGCCGACCGACAAAAGAATGAAGACCTACGCTTTACAAAAAGACCTCCAGCATCTAATCTGCAATGCCTCATAGAGCATTCAAAACAGCAGAAGGGTGAGAAACACAATTATAATATAATTGCATACAATCATATAATAACACAAAAGTACGCATATAAAACATTCTCACCACAACTTACACCATAATTCAAATGCAAGACAACACAATCCATATCTCATACATCCATCACAAGGCATATCAATCATGCACAATACATTTATCACCAACATATATATATATATATATATATATATATATATATCAACTCATCAATTCCATTCACAATTCCACACAAAATCAATCCATTCATGATTTATGCAAATGCAAAGAGACCGACACAACGACTCTATGCAAATGTAATGCGGTACTGTTTCATCCATCATTCTCATCATTAGTTCACTCAGGAACTATTGGAATCATCACTTGTTACTTAGTGTAACTCCCCGTCGGGCAAACGATGTTCCCCGTCGCTTTAGGTTCTCTTGGTATAAGGCTCACGACGTTTATGGATTGCTTTAGGTCCTCTCGGTATAAGGCTCATGATTCGATCGCTTTAGGTCCTCTTTGTATAAGGCTCACGATCATCTATAATCATCGCTTTAGGTCCTCTCTGTATAAGTCTCACGATTTTATAGCAGATTCCCTCTGGAATCATTTCGTCGCTCACACCCACTAGGGCACACGACATCACAAGAATGCATATCAAGATGCTTGGCATACAATGACTCATGACATTCAAATGCACACATATACACATCCATAATCATGCATATATAATCAAATACAACACAACGCATTTTCTTTCCCTTAGGCCACAAACCATCATCACAACATTTCATCACACGCATTCACATCATATAACATCACACAAGTCATACGATATATATCAAAAGCATATTACATGATAACACATTAAATACACTCCATTAAAACGGTAAAAGTCGACAAAACGACACACTCCAAATTCCCGACATAATTAAATCGGCCAACAATCTCCAAAACAACTCCTATAAGAAAGAACATCTCATTAGCTTTCTAACGCACCCAACCGCGCCTCAATCTGGCTTACGGATCAAAAGTTATGAAGAAAACAAAATGGAACAATCTGTCATGTTCGCTATGCGAATCTCCCAGTGAGCATTCGCTTTCCTCATTCGCCGTGCGAAGCTCCAGCGTACCGTGGAAGAGAAAAAATAGCATAAAGTTCGCTTTGTGAACTGCTGGCGAACATTCGCCCACCCATTCGCACTGCGAAGCCCTGGCGAGCCTTCGCTTTCCTCTTCGCTGCTTGTTCGCACTACGAGTCTGCGAATTCTGGGATTCGCAGCAGCGCTGTTACTCATCCTAACTCACCATTTTCTCATCAAAACCCAACCAAACCATATCATAATAACCAAAACATATTACAATCACAACCACAAGTGTTCTACCGTATTTATACCGATTTCAACCGCTAAAACCTCGATTTCTCTCGTTTTCTCTCAATCGACCTAGAATCAAAACTAGAAAAACAACCCAACAAACACATACATGCTCATACACAACCATAGCATAACCGAGTTTCGCACCCTTACCCGATTAATCGCGCTTTCCAAAAGTCGGTTGATTCAATTTCTTTCTCTCCAAGTTTTTCCCTTTTCTTCTTTTCTTTCTCCTTTCCTTCTTCTCTTTTTCTTTCTCTCTATTTTTCTCTCTAAGTTCTATTTTAAATGAAAAACATAATATCTACCCATCAAAAGACAAAAATACCCCTACACTCAAATATCTCGCAAACGCTCTCAAAACGCGATAAAACATAATCACGATGAAAAATAATATATTGCCAAATAAAGGTCAAGAATAAAATAATATAATAATAAAAATAATTAGATCGACTCGATTAAATAAATCTAACAAAAACTGGGGCGTTACAACTCTCCCCCACTTAGAGATTTTCGTCCTCGAAAATATTACCTGAGACGAACAACTCCGGATACGACTCCTGCATCCGACTCTCCAACTCCCAAGTCAAATTGCCCTCAGCAGCGCCTCCCCACGCTACTTTCACAAGCGCAATATCCTTGCCTCTTAACCGCTTCAACTCGCGGTCCAAAATTCTCACTGGTAATGCCTCAACCGTAAGGTTCTCCCTTACCTCAACTTCATCCATCGGAATCACATGCGACGGATCCGGAACATACTTCCGAAGTTGTGAAACATGGAACACATCATGCAAATTCGAAAGATTCGGCGGCAACGCCACCCGATAAGCCACAGCACCCACTCTCGCAGATATTTGATAAGGACCAATAAACCGAGAAGTAAGCTTCTTCAACTTCAATGCACGCCCAACACCCGTCACCGGTGTAACTCTCAAAAATACATGATCGCCTTCTTAAAACTCAAGATCTTTCCTCCTTCGATCATGATAACTCTTCTGCCTACTCTGAGAAACCTTCATTTTCTCACGAATAAGTTTCACCTTTTCCGTAGTCTGTTGCACTAACTTCGGTCCAACCACCAAACTCTCACCAGATTCATGCCAACACAACGGTGTTCGACATCTTCTTCCATACAATGCTTCAAAAGGTGTCATTCCATTACTCGAATGGAAATTGTTGTTATACGTGAATTCCACCAACGCAAGATAACTATCCCAAGCACCACCTTTCTCAAGAACACAAGCTCTCAGCAAATCTTCCAATGACTGAATAGTTCTCTCGGTCTGACCATCCATCTGCGGATGATAAGCAGAACTCAATCTCAACTTGGAACCTAACGCCTTTTGCAAACTTTCCCAAAATCTGGAAGTAAACCTCGGATCTCGATCTGAAACAATACACAACGGAACACCATGTAGCTTCACAATCACAAGGATATAAATATCAGTCAACCTCTCCAAAGAAAAACTTATTTCAATCGGAATGAAATGCGCCGATTTAGTCAGCCTAACCACAATCACCCAAATGGCAGTATATCCCCTCTGTGTATTAGGCAATCCTGACACAAAATCCATAGAAATGTTGTCCCATTTCCACTCGGAAATATCCAACGGTTGCAACAATCCACTAGGCCTCTGATGTTCTACCTTTGACTTCTGACACGTCAAACACGCATAAACAAACTGAGCCACATCCCTCTTCAATCCGGACCACCAAAAGATCTTCTTCAAATCCTGATACATCTTATTAGCTGCCGGATGTATACTTAAATTACTCCGGTGTCCTTCCTCTAAAATCATCTTTTTCAAGTCCGAATCATCAGGAATACAAATTCTACCACGGAATCTCAATACACCCTTAACATCCACTTTAAAGTCACTATTCATACCTTTATCTCCAACCGTCATCAAATCAACAAATTTCACATCCAACTTCTGTTTCTCGCTAACGGTTAACAGAAAATCATTAGTAACCTTTAACATACCAAGCCTCACGCTATCAGATGTCAATTCACACAACAAACTCAAATCTCTAAATGCTTCCAAAAGTTCCCACTCTTTAACCATTAAAACAGACATATGTAAAGACTTCCGGCTTAACGCATCGGCTACCACATTAGCTTTACCAGGATGGTAATTCAAGCTAAAATTGTAGTCCTTCAAAAATTCCAACCAACTCCGTTGCCTCATATTCAACTCTTTTTGATCAAACAAGTATTTCAAACTTTTATGATCACTAAAGACTTCGAATCTTGCACCATAGAGATATTGCCTCCATATTTTCAATACATAAACCACTACCGCTAATTCCAAATCATGAGTAGGGTAATTCTTCTCATGAATCCTCAATTGCCTCGAAGCATAAGTCACAACCTTACCTTCTTGCATCAACACTCCACCTAAACCAATCAAAGACGCATCGCAAAACACCACAAACGGTTCAGTAGGATTCGGTAAGATCAAAATCGGAGTTGTAGTCAATCTTCTCTTCAGCTCATTAAAACTTTCCTCACACTGAATATCCCAAATGAACGCTTTACCTTTACAAGTCAACTGGGTCAAAGGAAGTGCTAACTTGGAAAAGCCTTCAATGAACCTTCGGTAGTATCCAGCTAAACCCAAAAAGCTTCTAATTTCAGTAACAGATCGAGGAGCCTCCCATTGTAGAACTGCATCTACTTTAGATGGATCCACAACAATACCATTACCTGAAATCGTATGCCCAAGAAAACTCACTTCTGACAACCAGAACTCACACTTGGACAACTTGGCAAAAAGTCTATTTTCCTTCAAAATTTGCAATACAACACGCAAATGTTCCACATGTTCCTCCCGAGACTTAGAATAAATCAAGATATCATCAATAAACACAACAACAAATCGATCCAATTGCTCATGGAAAGTACAATTCATATACTCCATAAACACACCCGGCGCATTAGAAACCCCGAACGGCATCACAGAATATTCGTAATGTCCGTAACGTGTCCTAAAAGCCGTCTTCTGAATATCTTCCTCTTTCACCCTAATCTGATGATAACCTGGCATCAAATCAATTTTACTAAACACACACACACCTACCAACTGGTCCATCAAATCATCAATTCTCGGAAGAGGATACTTATTCTTAATTGTCACCTTATTCAACTGGCGATTATCAATACACAATCGCATACTTCCATCTTTCTTTTTCACCAACAAAATTGGAGCACCCCAAGGCGATACACTCGGCCTCACAAACCTCTTCTCTAACAATTCATTCAACTGCTTCTTCAACTCAACCAACTCAGATGTCGACATACGATATGGTGCCATAGACACAGGTCTAGTACCAGGAACTAGATCTATAGAAAACTCCACCTCCCTTTCTGGCAGCACATCTGAAATATCCTCTGGAAACACCTCTGGAAAATCACACACAACTGGAAACACATCAAGTACAACTTGACTATCCACTGTCAACGATGCAAACAATCCGAATAACTGAGCTTCATCCGCCAAAAGTTTCTTCAACTCTTTGGTAGATAAGAAACTCGATTCCTCGTCTTCCTCAAGAGAAGGAAATCTTACCAGCTTATGATAACAATCAATATGAACCCGATTGAACTGCAACTAATTCATTCCCAAGACCACATCTAAACCCTCCAACGGCAGACACACCAAATCCATCTCAAAATCTTTACCATAAATGGTCAAAGGACAACTTAAACAAACAAAAGAAGTAGTTATCGACCCCATTGCTGGAGTATCAATAACCATCTCTCCACCCATCGAAGACAACAAAAGATTCAAACGCTTCGCGCACTCAGACGAAATAAACGAATGAGTCGCTCCGGTATTAATAATAGCAACTAAAGGCGTACTATTAATAAAACAAGTACCTCTGATCAGACGGTCTGCACTAGTAGTCTGAGTTCCTGCCAATGCAAATACTTTCTCTCCAGCCTGAGCTTGCTTTGGTTTCGAACACTTCGTACTAATATGACCAGGTTCACCACAGTTGAAACACTTCACCACACTCTTCTTACAATCAGCTGCGACATGTCCTAAACCTCCACAAATGGAACACTTCCTCATATCCTTTCTACATTCAAACTGACGATGTCCTAAGTCACCACACCTAAAACATCTCATAGGATTAGACATACCTCCCCCACTTGGCCTTTTATCAAAACTACCCCTTTGCTTACCCTTATCAGCTGGTGACACATAAGGACCACCACGAAACGGTTGCTTCCCTTTCCTTTCGTTCACACTCTTATAGTGAGTAGAACGAGCTTTGCTATCCTCCTCATAAATCCTACTACAATCCACCAAGTCCGAAAACCTTCTAATCCTTTGATAACCGATTGCCTGCTTGATCTCAGGACGCAATCCGTTCTCAAACTTCACACACTTGGAAAACTCTGCAGTTGCTTCAGCATAATATGGATAAAACTGAACAAGCTCCACAAACCTAGCAGTGTAATCCACAAGAGACATGTTACCTTGTTTCAACTCCAAGAACTCTATTTCCTTCTTTCCTCTAACAACTTCAGGAAAATACTTCCTCAAAAATTCCCTGCTGAACAAAGTCCAAGTGACCTCTTCACCTGCAGCTTCCCAAACATGACGCATACTAACCCACCAATCATCAGCCTCCTCCTACAACATGTGAGTACCCAGTCTCACCTTATGTTCCTCAGCACAGTCCATCACCCAAAAGATTCTTTCAATCTCCTTAAGCCAAATCTGAGCACCATCAGGATCATGTCTCCCTTGGAAGACAGGCGGTTTGTTCTTCCTGAACTCATCATTCCCACCAGCATTAGGTGCACCCCGTACAGCCTGAGCCATAGCTTGCATAGCAGCCGCCAACGCAGCGTCATTCCTACCAGCCATATTCTGTTCATTTCCAATAACAGCAACTATGGTTAAACAAACAGCTCACCCCAAACACAAAGACCGACACGGACTGGTACAAACTGACACGGATTGGCTCTGATACCACTTAATGTAACACCCCCAATCTATCCCCCAATTAAATAAAGCGATAACGAATATATCATAGTATAATTAAAACATTCATGGCATAGACAGAGGCGTCACATCAATTGAAACTAAATACAACCACCTGTTCATATAGATATGCAACAATCAGGTAGCACATCACAGAGGAACTCAGTTCCTAACACCCACCATTCAAATACAGAATAAAAGTGGAAAATATCCAACTGAATCTCATATATATATATAACATAAAAGTCTGTCTGTCATCTACAGAGTCATACATGTACAATCCAAAAAGAACATATACATATACACATAATCACAAACGATCACCCCGACTACCCGGTGCTACATATCAGAGTCGACCGACAAAAGAATGAAGACCTACGCTTCACAAAAAGACCTCCAGCATCTAATCTGCAATGCCTCATAGAGCATTCAAAACAGCAGAAGGGTGAGAAACACAATCATAATATAATTGCATACAATCATATAATAACACAAAAGTACGCATATAAAACATTCTCACCACAACTTACACCATAATTCAAATGCAAGACAACACAATCCATATCTCATACATCCATCACAAGGCATATCAATCATGCACAATACATTTATCACCAACATATATATATATATATATATATATATATATATATATATATATATATATATATATATATATATCTCAACTCATCAATTCAATTCACAATTCCACACAAAATCAATCCATTCATGATTTATGCAAATGCAAAGAGACCGACACAATGACTCTATGCAAATGCAATGTGGTACCGTTCCATCCATCATACTCATCATTAGTTCACTCAGGAACTATTGGAATCATCGCTTGTTACTTAGTGTAACTCCCCGTCGGGCAAACGATGTTCCCCGTCGCTTTAGGTTCTCTTGGTATAAGGCTCACGACGTTTATGGATCGCTTTAGGTCCTCTCGGTATAAGGCTCACGATCCGATCGCTTTAGGTCCTCTTTGTATAAGGCTCACAATCGTCTATAATCATCGCTTTAGGTCCTCTCGGTATAAGGCTCACGATGTTATAGCGGATTCCCTCTGGAATCATTTCGTCGCTCACACCCACTAGGGCACACGACATCACAAGAATGCATATCATGATGCTTGGCATACAATGACTCATAACATTCAAATGCACACATATACACATCCATAATCATGCATATATAATCAAATACAACACAATGCATTTTCTTGCCCTTAGGCCACAAACCATCATCACAACATTTCATCACACGCATTCACATCATATAACATCACACAAGTCATACAACATATATCAAAAGCATATTGCATGATAACACATTAAATACACTCCATTAAAACGGTAAAAGTCGACAAAACGACACACTCCAAATTCCCGACATAATTAAATCGGCCAACAATCTCCAAAACCACTCCTATAAGAAAGAACAACTCATTAGTTTTCTAACGCACCCAACCGCGCCTCAATCTGGCTTACGGATCAAAAGTTATGAAGAAAAAAAATTGGAACAATCTGTCATGTTCGCTATGCGAATCTCCCAGCGAGCATTCGCTTTCCTCATTCGCCGTGCGAAGCTCCAGCGAACCGTGGCAGAGAAAAAACAGCATAAAGTTCGCTTTGCGAACTGCTGGCGAACATTCGCCCACCCATTCGCACTGCGAAGCCCTGGCGAGCCTTCGCTTTCCTCTTCGCTGCTTGTTCGCACTGCGAGCCTGCGAATTCTGGGATTCGCAGCAGCGCTGTTACTCATCCTAACTCACCATTTTCTCATCAAAACCCAACCAAACCATATCATAATAACCAGAACATATTACAATCACAACCACAAGTGTTCTACCGTATTTATACAGATTTCAACCGCTAAAACCTCGATTTCTCTCGTTTTCTCTCAATCGACCTAGAATCGAAACTAGAAAAACAACCCAACAAACACATACATGCTCATACACAACCATAACATAACCGAGTTTCGCACCCTTACCCGATTAATCGCGCATTCCAAAAGTCGGTTGATTCAATTTCTTTCTCTCCAAGTTTTTCCCTTTTCTTCTTTTCTTTCTCCTTTCCTTCTTCTCTTTTTCTTTCTCTCTATTTTTCTCTCTAAGTTCTATTTTAAATGAAAAACATAATATCTACCCATCAAAAGACCAAAATACCCCTACACTCAAATATCTCGCAAACGCTCTCAAAACGTGATAAAACATAATCACGATGAAAAATAATATATTGCCAAATAAAGGTCAAGAATAAAATAATATAATAATAAAAATTATTAGATCGACTCGATTAAATAAATCTAACAAAAACTGGGGCGTTACATCTATTCTTTGTGAATAGCATTTCTTGAACTTTTCTTTGGTTTGGGACCCACAGGCTTCCTAAAAGCATCCCCGCCTCCTCTTGGGCTTTGCACAAGGACCCTCCCGCTTCTTAGAAGTTCTCATGCCTTCTCTTGGGCTTAATACAAGGACCCTGACGACCTCTTAAAGTTATAAGACATAACTTAGTTATCCTTCGCTAGAGCAGTCTTTTCAGTGTCAAAACTCCGGCCAATTTAGGGTTGATTCTCATCCCTTAATGCCCGTGCCTCCTCTTGGGCATCATACAAAAGATAAAACTCTTCCACACCAGTAGACTTTGACAGTCTAACCCCCTTGAGTCTCAAAGACATTCTCAAGTTCCCTACAAACCTAGGAGAAACCCCGGTCAATCTGGATCAATCTCCAGCAGAGATGAAACTCAGTCTCTCTCCTAAAAAAACCCAAATCAGAACCTCAAGGTTTGATACCTCAACTTTTCTGTAATCCTCAGCAAGAGTTTATTCCCCAGTTGGACCTGCCTCGGGATCTCAATAATCCCTAGCAGTAAGATTGCCTCCTCTTAGGCTTTGTATAATGATCCTTCCTCAGTGAAGTTAGCCTCCTCTTGGGCTTTTTACAAATGATTCTCCCCAGCGGAGCTAAACTTTTCAGACTCTCTTGTTGAGTCAACCACTTTTCAGACTCTCTTGTTGAGTCAATCACTTTCCATACTCTCTTGTTGAGTCAATCACCTTTTCAAACTCTCTTGTTGAGTCACTCACTTTTTCAGACTCTCTTGTTGAGTCAATCACCTTTTCAAGATTATCTTGTTGAGTCACCCCTTTAGCCTCAATCTCAGGCTTTGTACAAGACAGATAAAAATACTCTCTTGTTGAGTCAATCTTTTCCAGCCTCCTCATAGGCCTGGTATAAGGATTTCCCCTAGCAAAAGTCAGAGGCCTTTTAGGTAGAATAATTTCTCCAGCTTGTTCAGCCCCAATCCTGGGCTTCATACAGGACAGATAAAAACACTCTTTTGTTGAGTCAAACCGTTTTAGCCTCAATCTTGGGCTTTGTACAAGACATAAATCTTCATAACCTTCTCTCAAGCTTGGGACAAGTATCTCCCCCAGCAGAGTCAATTCCTCCTAGCCTTTGTTAGGCTTCGAGAAATAAATTCCCTAAGCAGAGCCAAACTCATTTTAGCCCCCGTCTTGGGCTTTGTACAAGACAGATAATACTCTCCCGTAGAATCAAATTCATTTCAGCCTCAATCTTGGGCTTTGTACAAGACACTTAAAAAAATCCTCAGCCGAGTCAGTCAAAAATCCACTTTTAGCCTCAATCTTAGGCTTTGTACAAGACAGATAGAACTTTTTTCCCCGGAAAAGTCAAAACTTTTAGCCTCCTCTTAGGCTTTGTATAATGATATTCCCCAAAGAGTCAGACTCTTTTTTGCCTCAATCTTGGGCCTCGTACAAGACACATGAACACTCTCTTGTTGAGCCAGCCTTATCCAAACTTTGGATAAGGACTTCCCTAGTGGAGTCAATCAACCTCTTAGCATCAACCTTGTGCTTTGATCAAGGCACACAAAAATCAACAATCCCTCTTTAGAGATGACAAGTTCTCTCTCAGTCAAACTTTTAGCTTCAATCTTGGGCTTTGAACAAGACACGGATAACCTTTTAGCTTCAATCTTGGGCTTTGAACAAGACACCAGAACATCTTTTCCTCCCATAGAATAGGAGGAACTACGATGCTCTGATTTCCCTGTTTAGTTTAAACGGGAATACGTAGGCATAAGATTGCGAAATCTTAGCGAGCATACCAATCAAAAACCCTAGGTCCAGTACCTTCACATACTCATCAAAACTTAGGTCTAGTACCTTACAAAAAAACAATCGGGAAAACCCGAACATCAACAAAAACTCACTCACTCACTCATATTTCCCAAGAAACTTTCCCAACCCATTAACAGATAAACACCATCAATTACAAAGCGAAACCTAAAGCTAATATCATGTGGATAACCACATATAGGATGGGCAATTGACAACTCCCCATCGTATAACCTGACCCCGACTCCCCGAATCTCTTTAAAAGCGTTTGTTCAGTTAAACATTCGCGTGCAAAGCTGGTTTTAGATAGCTTCCCTTTCCCTTTCAGCTTCATGGGAAAAATAAGAAATCAGAAAGTAGCACCCCCTCCTACCATTGCGGTGAGGAAAACCCAGCGATAAGGTGGTCGCGTCACTGACAAAAATTGCTCTCTACAACGTGGAGTCAGTGGCCCTCGCCGACACAGGCTCAATAACATAATACCTCTCCTTGAAGGTCCTAATGGACTCAGAGAAGGGTTTGAATAGCTTTTTCCCCTGCTTCAGGGAGACCCATCCAAATTTCTTCCTCGAAACCTGTCGTTGTAGGTGGAAGACTGTAAAGAAAAGAGGGAGGTAGCTCCTATCTCTAAATAATCACATGTCAGCTCGAATGCCCGTATGAAGGCAATTGAGTTAGGATGCAGATGCGAGGGAGCCAGATCCAGATGAACAAAGACCGACCTCTAGAAATCAGTGAAAGGTAACCTCAGCCCAATCTCCTTAAAAACATATTCATACATCAGGAACCTTTCCCCGTAGTCCGTACAGATGCGGTCGTCTTCTCCGGGGAAGTGGACCTTCCACTCCCCTTCAGCCCCCATGGTCGTAAAAATGTCTCCAGTATATGAGGCAAAAATGGAGACATGCTCCGGAGGTTTCGCGATTGACCACCCTTCCACGGAAGTCCTCAAGGGAAGGGTCTCGTCGATATCGCGGGGAGTAACGGTGTCCTCGGTATCACTATCTTCCGAGGAGCTCTCATCGGACAAGTCTCTAAGAATTTCATCTTCAGTTTCACGGGCCATTTGCTTTACCTAAAAAGCAGAGGACAAAAGTGAATTCGATGACAAAATCAAATCCACCCTTCCACTGCTAGTCAAGTGAAAGGGCGCGCAAAGGCCTGAGGACGATGTCCCCGACCTAAGCCTTACTCAAATGGCACAGCTAATAGCGCGAGGAGATGCCCGGGGTAACCCCTCCAACACACGCAGGGAGATCCTCCCCAGTTCGCTACGCATAATACCGTTTGAAGATCTACCGGAAAAACTCATGAATCCACCGGAAAACTCATGAGTACACCAGAAAATTCATGAGCTCCGCCGGCGACAAAAGGTCCCGTCGTCGCAACGGCACCAGAATCAACCTAAAGTCCTAAGTTCCTATGGTTCCGGTGACTACAGCAGCGGCGAAAAATGGCCAAACCACCCCCTACCACCAACAGCCACCAGAAACTGCTACTGCACTACCTAAGTATCACCCTAACAGCATGCATTCTAAGATAATTGAAAGCAAAAAAGCCTAAAACAAAAATCAAGTCAAGTAACTTACGTGGTCGAGAAAGAGATTAGAGGGTCGAAGAGTCTGGCCGGAGCTTGTACAGCGGATGGTCGATGGTTAGACGACGACTAGACGGCAGCGAACTACGGAAGAAAAAGCAGAAAAGCGAAGGAGGAGAGAGAAGCAAAAAGTGCAAATGAGCAGCTTTTACCTCTATTTATAGACGATCTGTGTGCACGTGCACAACCACGCGCGGCTAGTTGCATTATCATGACCCTATCCTAGCCATCATGATGCATTAAATGCATCACATGGCTCGAGGCACACGTGGCACTTCACCTCTTCAGATCACATCAATTGTTGGGCTCCTCGTACGCCGGGCACGCCAAACAGCATTACGTATCCCGCGGACACTAACTCCCTCGGGCATCGTAGAACTGCCTCATCTCGTCGACAAGTAACGACCTTTTCTGGACCTCCCCGGGACTGCGAGCTACCCTTAAGTCATCACTACCATGCTTGGGATCAAGGACTTAGGGGGCTCCTGTTCCGGACTGACCCAATGACTAGGCATGGCCCAATCCACTTCTGCTCCCAGAACGGCCCAATTGCCTAAGTCCAGCCAATTTGGGACATCATTTACCTTTCTGCCCCTCTACCAGGCAAGGCTGGTCGGATGACCCCAAGGGTCAGTTGCCCCTCCTCGGTAGTTCCTGCCCGTCACGCACGGTTCCACCATCTAGAAACAGTCACGACGCCCGTGCCCACAACTGCGCCTCTGCCTGTGGCAACGGCTAGTTTCGAGCACCTCTACCCGACCCAACGACTAGTTTCTGGTAGTTACCTATTCTTCGGGAAACGGTTATCTCGCCCCGAAAATAGGTATCGTTGGCTAAGCACTTGGGGCACTATAAAAACTCTCTCATTTGAGAGGGTCAGGTATTCTAAATCATCCTACGAAACACATACTTTACAGGTACACCCCCTCCTCATCTCTCACTCGCAGCATCGCAGACGTCATCTTTGGCCCACTTCAGGTTGTGATCAATCGTTAAGACCAGATATTATATGATGCAAAAACTAGTATTGAGGAACAAGATGTTTCTTCAATCAAATAAATTTTGTGTATTTCAAAAGGAAATTACAAATTTGAGAAATTGAGTATTTTTCATGACATCAATTGATGCATAGACTAAAAGATTATGCATATGTTTGTTGTCTACTCACAACTAGAAGTTTGTGAAAAAAAATTCTCAACCAAAAGATCATGAATATGTACCATGATGTGAAAACTAGTATTGAAGAACTATAAGTTTCTTAAATCCAATCAATTTTGTCCGTTTCTACCTGAAATTAAAAATTTAAGAAATTGAGTTGTTCATGATATTATTGTTGTATCGACTAAAATATTATGCAAATGTTTATGGTCTACTCACAACCAAAAGTTTGTGAAGTTGTTTTCTCATACTGAGATCTCAATTTCTAAATTTTTCAGAACTTTCTTGAGTAGTATCACATATATTATTAGAAATGATATTGAACATCTTGTAGCATATGTTCATAAAAATGGACTTAAATATTCATTCTTTAAACGTCTATAGTTAATTGTATGATTGATATTTGTGAGATTATAAATTCTAAATTAAATATTTGAAACACAAAATATGAATATTGAGATATTTATTCGCCCTGTGTAAAATAATATTTATTTGCATTAAGTCAATAAGTTAGTATACACTAATTCTCCCCTTAACTTACAAATTATTTTAGGTTAATAACCTAATACGTCCCATTTAAATAAACTTTTGGATGTGTTGTGATTATTCAATTGCTCCAATATAGTACATTAAGATTAGTTTTTAAAGAATGTCGAGATAAAGTGCTTATATGAATCCCGTATTTGAGGATATATCTTGATCCAATAATTGGATACTTGTTTGAAATCCAGTAGACTGATTATCAATTGATAAATTAATTTTCTCAATATTAGGGTCAAAGAATAAGAAGTTGAAAGTGTGAACAATAAGTTCAAATGAACAATTTGAAATAAAATATTATTATATCATTTTTATCCTCGAAGTTCAAAATAATTCATTTGCAAAGTTTATGAAAAAAAATTATCAGCTACTAATACTCTACTCAAAGTGGATTCTCCTATTGGACAACCTAATATTGCAAATGAGTTATAATTGTGCCTGAAGCTTGGTAGAAAAGTGGTTCCAATGTTAAAATTTCTCTACCAAGAAAAGAAACTAAAGTTAAATATGACCCAAGTGAGAATATGAAAACTCTGAGAACACTTTGACATAATTTATTTTTGAGCTCTAGAAGAACTAACCAGGTACCTGAAACTTATGAAAATTAAGAAATCTTGATAAATTATGTCATGAGTGAAATATGATGGAACCAAAATAAAGTCAATGTTAACAATGTCTTTGTATACAATATAGCACTATAGATGATAAATGATATCGAAGATCATGAGTCAAAGTCTATCATAAATTGTAGACAAAGTGAAAATTGATCGAAATGAACATATTCAATTGAAGAAGAATTAAACTCACTTTACAAATGACTCGATTTTGGACATGTAGTCTGAACACCTCAAGGTGTGAAACCAATTGGATACAAATGAGTTTTTGTGAAAAAACAAAATAAGAATGGTATAAAGCTTGATTTATTGCTCAATGATTTTCACAAAGATCTAAGATTGATTTTTATGAAACATATCCACCTGTAGTGGATTTAATTAATTTTTTTATATTTAATTAGCCTTGTAGCACATGAAGGACTTAATTTGAACATGATAAATGTTGTGACATTTACTCAAACTCCCTAAAGGGTCTAATACATCATAGATACATAATTTTGGATATTGGGAAAGTTACTCCATAAATTGAATAAGTCTCTCTATGTGTTAAAACAATATAAACGCATGTGGTATAATTGTCTTAATGAATATTTGCTAAGGGAGAGATATACAAATAAGTAGGGGTGGCAAACGGGCATACCCGCCCCACAAATGCCCGCAAAAAACAGGGTGGGGCGGGGAGGTTATAGTTGAGGATGCAGGCCTAAAACTTAGGGCCACCCCGCAAAAAAGTGAGGGCGGGGTGGGGAAAACCTGCGGGCACTACACCTTTTAAGCTTAAAAATGCAAAATTTTATGTAACCGCTCGTGCCCGCAAAAGCCCGCGAAGAAAACGGGGCGGGGCGGGGCGGACACATTAGAGGGTGAGGGGCTAAATCCTTGGCCCACCCCGCACTAAAGTGCGGGTAAAACGGGCATGCCCAACGGGCCGGGCTGTAACGCCCCATTTTCCTTTTTATTTTTATCTACGAATAATTGTGAATTATTGTGATTGATGGTGTGTTTTGTTGTATTCGTTATATTTCATGTACCCGTAGTAAGGGGTATTGGCCTTAAGAGATAAGTCTTGGGGGTAGTAGGGGTGTACGACTAAAAGCGTAGAAATCGGTGGTGCGGAGAGTAAGATTAATTAACCTATTTTTAATCAATATTTGCTAACCATAGTGTAAAGTGGACATTAGTGGAAGTATATGAATGATGAGAATGATTATTATTATTATTATTATTATTATTATTATTATTATTATTATTATTATTATTATTATTATTATTATTTAGTAAGGTTGGATCAAAATATTAATAATAATATAATGGGATAAATAAATAGAAATAATTAGATGTGTAGTGAGTGGGAGGGCATTATGGTAATTGTACGAAGTTGAGTGAGGGAAAATAGGGTAAATCATAATTGGAGGTTATGTAAAGAGTTAGAGAATGAGAAGTTATTTTTCATTCTGCGTAAAAGTGAGAGCAAAGGGAGAAAAGCTTAAAAGAGGCTAGGGCAAGGTGAAGGAGTGAATCCATTAGAGAAGAAGGAAGCTCATAAATACAAGGTAAGGGTGAGAATTCTTTAATCTCTCAAGGGTTAGATGATGTATGTATTTGGGTAGGAATCATTAGGTTGAATTCATGTGTACGTTGGATGGTTGTTGATAGGTTCTAATGAATTAGAATGTTAAGATTGTTCATGATGTTGTCTATGAAATAATGCATGTTGTTGTTGCTAAATATTGCTGAGATGTGATATGATTTTCGTGCACTATAAGGACTGTTTTGGGGAGGAAATTGGATCTGGTGTAGCAGAAAATTAGATTGCAGAAAATCTGGTATGCGCTCGTAGCGCCGGGCGGTAGAACAGTAGCGTCGGGCGGTGCTGTGTCGAGCGGTGACCAAGAGGCGCAGCATGGAACGCTACTGGAACTTGTTGGAATTGAGGGGGGGAGCTATGCCCGTGCGCCATCGGGCGGTGCGAAGGGGCGCAACAATGCTGTGTCGGGCGGTGACCAGGAGGTGTTGTGTGGAACGCTGCTGGAAGTGTTAGAATTGAGGTGGGGGAAGCTACACTCGTGCGCCGCCGGGCGGTGCAAGGAGGCGAAGCAATGTTGCTGCTGTGCCGGGCGGTGCGAGGAGGCGCAACAATGCTACTGCGTGATTTTTGTTGTTTCTTTACTGCTTCCTATTGTTTCGCGTGATTTCCTGTTGTTTCGTTGATGATTCTTTAGATAATGTATTTTGGAGGATTATTATGAATATGCATGTTCGAATAGGTGTATGTGTGTTGTTGTGAAATAGTGAGTTAAGTAATGCTGATATGTTATATTCATGCATTGTTCGTTGTTGCATGTTGTCGTTGAAGGTGCATAGCATGATGCATGAGTTGAGGGATGACGTGTGCCCATGTGGGGTGTGAGCGTCTATCCGGATTCCTTTTAATGGAATCGATGTTGTCATTGTTGTTGAGGTGATTGTGTGCCCATGTGGGGTGTGAGCAATCACGATTGTCGTGTGCCTATGTGGGGTTTGAGCGACTAGATAGACGTTCCGACGGGAATTTTGATCATGAAACAGGGATCAAAATTGGTACCACATGCATTGAGTCTAGTTGGTGTCTCATTGCATTATTCTTGTTAGTTGTGTTGCTTATGTTTTGATTGATGAATTGTGGTTGTGTTGAGGTGTGTGATTCTTGTTGGTAGTTGTGATATGGGTGAATGACTTAGTGATTTATGCTTTTATACGGCATCCTGCAGATAATCAGGAGTAGTTTGGAAGTCGTGGTCGGTGAAGACGAGGTGCTTCACTTTAGTGGCGTCTGCTCTGATATGTAACATTAGGAGTCGGGAAAGCTTTTATGCATGTTTTATTTTGGTTAAAGAATTTTGGTTGTCTTTACAGTTTACAAAACTAATTTTTGGTAACTTGAAACCGTTATGCTTTATTATTCGAATGATTCATTTCCGCTGCGTAATAAAGAGTATTTTTGGATTAAAGTATGCTTTAAATTATGTTACATGTCTACTTATGAGCAAGTTTACGTTGAAAGTAATGCCCTTTATTTCTAAGTTGTATTATTTTACTCTGATTATTCGATTAAATTATGCGGGGGAATTTAGGGTGTTACATAGTGGTATCAGAGCAGGTCAGTCCGTCCGGCCAAGTTGTCGAGTCGTTGTCGTGTGACAAGTTATCGTTGTCGTTATCGGTTCCTTAACCATTATGTCCTGTTGTTGGTGTGTAACAGATTTAGAATGGCTGGAAGGAACGGTGCTGCGATTGATGCTGCTTTGCAGGTTGTTGCTCAAGCAGTGCAGAACCCGCTACATTCTAACGAGAATGACGAGTTTCGGAAGAACAGACCGCCTACCTTCAAGGGGAGACGTGATCCGGATGGAACACAGGCTTGGATCAAGGAAATCGAGAGGATATTCCGGGTTATGGAGTGTCCTGAAGCACAGAAGGTGCGGTTAGGTACTCACATGCTGGCTGAGGAGGCTGATGAGTGGTGGGTTAGCACTCGTCAACTATTGGGAGCAACAGGAGAGGCAATCACTTGGGCTGTGTTTAGTAGGGAGTTCTTAAGAAAGTATTTTCCTGAAGACGTCCGAGGGAAGAAAAAGATTGAATTTTTGGAACTGAAGCAGGGTAACATGACGGTTACGGAGTATGTTGCCAAATTCTCAGATTTGGCTAAGTTTTATCCTCACTACAGTGTGGCAACTGCTGAGTTTTCAAGGTGTGTCAAGTTTGAGAGCGGATTGAGGCCTGAGATCAAACTGGCGATTGGTTATCAGTGGATCAGAAGGTTTCCAGACTTGTTGGATTATCGCAGGATATTTGAAGAAGACAGCAAGGCTCGATCGGCTCACTATAAGGGGCTGGCCGAGAGAAGAGGAAAGAAACAGATGAACCGTGGGAAGCATTATGCAGCTCCAGCTGAGAAAGGTAAACAGAAGCATGCTGATGGCAAGAGGCCAAGTGAGGGAGGTGTCCCTTCCCCTCTTAAGTGTTACAGGTGTGGTGAATTGGGTCATCGTGTCAGTGAGTGCACGAGTGATATGAAGAAATGCTTCAAGTGTGGACAGGCAGGACATCTGATTGCGGACTGCAAAGTTAATGTGGTGACTTATTGGAACTGTGGAGAACAGGGCCATATTAGTACTCGTTGTCAGAAACCAAAGAAAGCTTCGACTGGGGGAAAAGTGTTCGCTTTGACAGGGACTCAGACTTCCAGTGACGACAGACTGATCAGAGGTACATATTACATTAATAATACGCCTTTGATTACTATTATCGATAATGGTGCTACTCACTCTTTTATTGCTGCCGATTGTGTAAGGAGGCTAGGCCTTGTTGTTTCTCCTATGAAGGGAGAGATGGTTGTCGAAACTCCTGTGAAGGGATCGGTGACCACTTCTTTAGTCTGTTTGAATTATTCACTATCGATCTTTGATAAGGACTTTGGTGTGGATCTAATTTGTTTACCTTTGGGAGGTCTCGATGTGATTTTGGGTATGAACTGGTTGGAGTTCAACCATGTTCATATTAACTGTTTCAATAAGTCAGTTTGATTTCTTAATCCTGAGGAAGAGGAAGAATACGGTTTTCTGTCTGCTAGAGAGTTAAGAAAGTTCTTGGAAGAAGAAGCTCAGGTACTTGCATTGGTTGCGTCCTTGTCAGTTGAAAATGAGTCGGTGATCAACGAATTGTAAGTAGTGCGTGAATTTCCTGAAGTGTTTCCAAATGACATTGTCGAGGTACCACCAGAGAGGGAAGTAGACTTTACTATTGATCTTGTCCCTGATACCATACCTATTTCGATGGCACCATACAGGATGTCGGCATCAGAATTATCGGAGCTGAAGAAGCAACTGGAAGAGCTGTTAGAAAAGAAATTTGTGAGACTGAGTGTATCGCCTTGGGGAGCTCCAGTGTTATTAGTAAAGAAAAAAGATGGTAGTATGAGGTTGTGTATCGATTACAGACAGCTGAATAAAGTAACGATTAAGAACAAGTATCCACTTCCAAGAATAGATGACTTGATGGATCAATTAGTGGGTGCCCGTGTTTTTAGAAAGATTGACTTGAGGTCGGGCTATCATCAGATACGAGTAATAGACGAAGACATTCAAAAGACGGCTCTCAGAACCCGATATGGACATTATGAGTATGTGGTGATGCCGTTCGGAGTTACTAATGCATCAGGCGTATTCATGGAGTATATGGATCGTATCTTTCATGCTTATTTGGACCAATTTGTAGTCGTCTTTATTGACGATATTCTAATCTATTCTAAGTCGTTGACCTAGATTAGAAGCTTCTTGGGTTTGGCTGGTTATTACCGAAGGTTTATTGAAGGATTTTCGATGTTGGCACTTCCGTTGACTCGGTTGACATGCAAGGGTAAGGCATTTGTATGGGATGTTCATTGTGAGAAGAGTTTCATTGAGCTGAAGAAGAGATTGACTACCGCTCCAGTGTTAATTCTACCTGAACCAAGTGAACCGTTTGTGGTGTATTGCAATGCTTCTTTGATGGGTTTGGGAGGTGTGTTAATGTAGGATGGTAAGTTGTGGCTTATGCTTCACGACAACTAAGAGTACATGAGAGGAATTATTCGACTCATGATTTAGAGTTAGCTGTAGTGGTGCTCTTATTGAAGATTTGGAGGCACTATCTTTATGGTTCCAGATTTGAAGTGTATCGTGACCATAAGAGCTTGTGGTATCTGTTTGACCAGAAGGAACTGAATATGAGGCAGAGAAGATAGTTAGAATTCTTAAAAGATTATAATTTTGGCTTAAACTATCACCCCGGCAAAGCTAATGTCGTGGCTGATGCTCTGAGTCGAAAGTCCTTGCATGTGTATGCTATGATGGTTAAATAGTTATAATTGATTGAAAAGTTCAGAGATATGAGTTTGGTTTGCGAATAGACACCGCATAGTGTGATGCTGGGTATGCTAACGATCAACAATGAATTCCTTAATAGTATCAGAGAAAGTCAGAAGTTGGATGTGAAACTGGTGGATTTGATGATTGGAAATGACCAGGCAGAAGGTAATGAGTTCAGAGTAGATGAACAAGGCGTGTTGAGATACCGTGATAGGATTTGCATCCCCGATAATCCTGAGTTGAAGAGAATGATTTTAAAAGAGGGTCACAGGAGTAGTTTGAGTATCCATCTAGGAGCTACGAAGATGTATCAAGACTTGAAGAAGATATTTTGGTGGCCTAGATTGAAACGTGATGTGGCTCAGTTTGTGTATGCTTGTTTAACTTGTCAGAAGTCGAAGGTGGGACATCAGAAACCTGCGGATATGATGCAACCATTAGATATTTCAGAGTGGAAGTGGGACAGTATTTCTATGGATTTTATGACCGGGTTGCCTAATACGCCGAGAGGACATGATTCCATTTGGGTAGTAGTGGATAGACTGACGAATTCGACATATTTCGTCCAGATTAATATCAGTTTTCCTTTGCAGAAGCTGGCAGAGATTTACATTCAGGTGATTATGAAGTTGCATGGAGTTCCATTGAGTATTGTGTCGGACCGAGATCCAAGGTTCACTTCCAGATTTTGGGAGAGTTTGCAAGAAGCCTTGGGATCGAAGCTGAGATTGAGTTCGGCCTATCATCCGCAGACGGATGGGCAGACAGAGAGGACTATACAATCTTTAGAGGATTTGTTGAGGGCTTATGTGCTTGAACAAGGAGGTGCTTGGGATAGCCATTTTCCGTTGATCGAGTTCACTTATAATAACAGTTATCATTCCAGTATTGGAATGGCGCCTTTTGAAGCATTGTATGGTCGGAGGTGTCGGACACCTTTGTGTTGGCACGAATCTGGTGAGAGTGTAGTACTTGGACCTGAGATTGTTCAGCAAATGACCGAAAAGGTGAAGCTGATTCGGGAAAAGATGAAAGCTTCGCAGAGTAGGCAGAAGAGTTACCATGATAAGAGGAGGAAAGATCTTGAGTTCTAAGAAGGAGATCATGTGTTTTTGAGAGTCACTCCAATGACCGGTGTTGGCCGTGCGTTGAAGTCGAGGAAGCTTACTCCTCGATTTATTGGTCCGTATCAGATTTCTGCAAGAGTTGGACCTGTTGCCTACAGAGTGGCATTGCCACCCAATTTGTCGAATATGCATGACGTGTTCCATGTGTCACAGCTTCAGAAGTATGTTCCGGATCCGTCTCATGTGATTCCGATGGATAATGTGGAGGTAAGAGATAACCTTACGGTTGAAGCCTTACCAATACGGATTGAAGACCGCGAGGTAAAGCAACTAAGGGGTAAAGAGATCACTCTCGTGAAGGTAGTGTGGGGAGGCACTGCCGGTGGAAATACGAGTTGGGAATTAGAGAGCAAGATGTGAGAGTCGTATCCGAATTTGTTCGCATCAGGTAATTTTCGAGGACGAAAATATTCTAAGTGGGGAGAGTTGTAACGCCCCATTTTCCTTTTTATTTTTATCTGCGAATAATTGTGAATTGTTGTGATTGATGGTGTGTTTTGTTGTATTCGTTATATTTCATGTACCCGTAGTAAGGGGTAGTGGCCTTAAGAGATAAGTCTTGGGGGTAGTAGGGGTGTACGACTAAAAGCGTAGAAATTGGTGGTGCGGAGAGTAAGATTAATTAACGTATTTTTAATCAATATTTGCTAACCATATTGTAAAGTGGACTTCAGTGGAAGTATATGAATGATGAGAATTATTATTATTATTTAGTAAGGTTTGATCAAAATATTAATAATAATATAACGGGATAAATAAATAGAAATAATTAGATGTGTAGTGAGTGGGAGGGTATTGTGGTAATTGTACGAAGTTGAGTGAGGGCAAATAGGGTAAATCATAATTGGAGGTTATGTAAAGAGTTATAGAATGAGAAGTCATTTTTCATTCTGCGTAAAAGTGAGAGCAAAGGGAGAAAAGCTGAAAAGAGGCTAAGGCAAGGTGAAGGAGATAATCCATTAGAGAAGAAGGAAGCTCATCAATACAAGGTAAGGGTGGGAATTCTTTAATCTCTCAAGGGTTAGATGATGTATGTATTTGGGTAGGAATTATTAGGTTGAATTCATGTGTACGTTGGATGGTTGTTGATAGGTTCTAATGAATTAGAATGTTAAGATTGTTCATGATGTTGTCTATGAAATAATGCATGTTGTTGTTGCTAAATATTGCTGAGATGTGATATGATTTTCGTGCACTATGAGGACTATTTTGGGGAGGAAATTGGGTCTGGTGTAGCAGAAAATTGGATTGCAGAAAATCTGCTACGCGCTCGTAGCATCGGGCGGTGCTGTGCCGGTCGATGACCAAGAGGCACAACATGGAACGCTAGTGGAACTTGTTGGAATTAAGGGGGGTAGCTACGCCCGCGCGCCGCCGGGCGGTGCGAAGGGGCGCAGCAATGCTGTGTGTAACACCCCGATTTTTAGTAATTAATTATTTATATTAATTATTGAGTAATTTTATGAAATATTGATTTATTTGATTTATTTGAATTATTTGATTTAAATGAATTAATTGATTTAGTGAATTTATGTGAATTATTTGATTTATATAATTTATTGAATTTATATTAATTAATTGGTTTATTTAATTTATGTGAATTAATTGATTTAATTGAAACGTGTGATTTAATTTATTATTTGAAAATAAATTGAATTGTTAGATTTATCTAATTATTTATTTTAAGTAGATTGTTAGTATTTAGTAAACTATTTAATCTATTCTATTTTATATGATTTTATAGTTGTTGGAAATTATATGGGCTTAGAGTAGGGTGTTAGAAGTAAAAGAAAATAATGGTTGAAGTTAGGCCCATTTTATTTAATGAATAGTAGGGTTTAGAGAGTTAGTAAGAGAGAGTTGGAAGGAGAGAGCAAAAACCAGAAAATAGAAGAAGAGGAGGAAGAGGAGAAAACCATAGAGCAAGAACAACATCACCAAGAGATCCAAAGTAAGGGTGAAATTTTATTCAATATTGGGGTTATTTGGGTGTTGATTATTGGGTAGAATTAGTGTTGAAATGAAATCCCAAAATTTTCTGTGAAACTGAATTTAATTAGGCTAAGATTAAATTCTGAAATTTACAAATTTTAGATGCTTAGAAATGAGTTTTGATAATAGTTTAGAGACCCAATTTTTAGGGTATTAATTGAAACAGAAAAATCTGAACTGTTTGTATTCATATTTTTCACTGTAACGTATGTTTTTATGAGTGAAATGAAACAAGTCACTAGTGTAAAGTGACGAATATACTTTTAAAATTTACACCCGTTATACTAAAAATGGGTGTAAATAATAAACGCGGTTGCAAATTTGTAAATAAAATATCATTTATAGTAGCAGTACGTGACAACAGACACCTTTTTTTTTTTAATTTAATCATTACTATAATAATATCTCTATTACGCCTGTTAAAGGAAAAACGGGTGTAAATTAAAATTGGCTGAAAAATAATTATTTAGTTTAATAACTCTAAATATTAACATTAAACATATTAATAATCCAAACTATATTTTATTAAGTGATATATCTAGGTAAGTAAATAAATTAATGGGTGTAAATTGATTAATTAATATATTGTAAATAAAATAATAACAAAACACATATTAATATATCAAATTTAATTAGTGATATCACTCAAACCCATTTCTCTCTAAACCCCTTTTCCAATAGGGGTAAATAGTAGCTCTTTCTTTCTTCTTTTCTTCAGAATACAAAACAACAAAAGGGTTCTCAAATTTCCAATGTGAAGAAAAAAAGAGCAATCAAAATGGCCGTTATGAGTGGGTTCAGGATTCTTATATCTTCCAAATTGAGGTCACTCGCGACGACGGCAGTCGCTAAATCATGGCGGTCGGCGTCGTACTCCTCCTCCGCGACGGTGGTGAGTGATGAAAGTTTTAAGAGCAGCACGCGTTTGAAAGATTATGCTGATTATAGAAGATCTCTGTATGGTCAAATTACGCATAAAGCTCTTCTCGTTGATGTTGTTGGTACTCTTGTTCTTCCGTCTCAACCTATGGCTCAGGTTCTTTCAATTCTCTTATTATAGACATGGTGTGAGTTTTATTTATTTTCTTTTTCTTTTAATTTTCTGATTTATTGTGTTGTAGATATATAGACAAATTGGGGAGAAATATGGTGTGGAGTGTTCAGAGGAAGAGATTTTGCATAGATACAGAAGAGCTTATAGTCAGCCTTGGGGTAAATCTCGTCTCAAGTTCATTCTTATTAATTTTCGATCCCTTTCTAATCTTTGCAATTTCATTTGTGATATTAATAAATTCATGTATTTGTATTCATATTTACTTTTGAAAATTTAGATTTTAATGTGAAATAACTTTATTTTGATTATGAAAGACTTTGAATTATCAACTATTGTTATGTTATTTGTGAATTTTGTTTGATTGAAAATTTGTTGATTTAGATTTTTTTGGGTTAGGTTTGGGGAACTTTTGTGCGCTAATGTTTGATTGGCCTTTAAGTTAAGACATATTGTTTTATGCGAGGAAAATTTAGAATGAAATGTTTGTCGTCGCGTTTTGTGTGTCTGTATAAACTTCGAATCGTTAAAACAAGCGATTCGTCGTGGATAGATAGCTATAGAGACAGTTGGTTACGTTTGTTACTACTTGTTTTCATTTGTTTAGTTAAGGCTTAAGAGTCTTTGTTGTTTTCTATTTTGTAGATATGTTAAAGATGGTAGACCGTTCTGGCAATATATAGTTAGTAATTCTACCGGATGTGATGATTCTCAATACTTTGAAGAACTTTATAACTATTATGTGACAGACAAGGTAAGACCTCAAATAACTTTCTTTTCTTTTCCTTTTTAAATTTGAGTAGGGTTTGATATTTTAGTTTTTATCATCCACAGGCATGGCATCTATGTGACCCTAATGTAGGAGAAGTGTTCAAAGCTCTTAGAAAATTAGGTGTAAAATTGGATGCTGTGTCAAATTTTGACACCCGGTTAAGGCATATCATGCGGGCATTAAACTGTGATGATTGGTTTGATGTTGTAGCAGTATCAGCTGAGGTAAGTAAATTGCTTTTTTCCTTCATTTTTTTCACATTTTGTTTTCTTAGTTCATGTTTCTATTGGTTCTCCACTTCTCCCCCTTGTCCATTGATCTATGTAATATGCTGTATTGATGTACTTAACAACACCACCAAAAAAATCTTTGGAAAGAAATAGGAAATAGATCTTAAACCATTTGTTGCCTCAAGTCACATCTTGCAGAAACCTGTTAGGAATTAGAAAATAATATTTGATCAGTTTTTAATTTTGTTTCAATATTTGTACATATACTCGATGTATTCTCAAAAGCTACTCAATATGCAAATAAATGGGCCAAAGCCTGGCATAAATGGGCATTGTTCAATACAACAGTGATGTCTCTTTCTTGCTCGCTATTCCGAAACTTGATGAATCTGCTTCATCTCAGTTCTTAGAGTCTAGTTATGAAACAGTGAATGTTCCTGGTGTTTCATTTCCTTTCCATGTCAAAGATCTTCCTGATCTGGTTCTTTACGAAAGATCAAGTGATACATACACATCATTTCTTGATGTGTGTCAAAAACTCTCATTGTTTGATGGTGTTATAATGAATACTTTCACAAATTTGGAACCAGAAATTATAAAGGTTCTTCAAGGGAGTGAGAATAAGAAACTTATTGTTTTTCCTGTTGGACCTATCATTAGGAATGAGTCAAATAGTGAAGCAAACATGTCTGTATGTTTAAGATGGTTGGAGAATCAGCCACCAAGTTCTGTTGTGTTTGTCTCTTTTGGAAGTGGTGGAACACTTTCTCATGAACAACTCAATGAGTTAGCTTTTGGTTTAGAATTGAGTGGACACAAATTCTTGTGGGTTGTGAGAGTTCCAAGTAAACATTCTAGTTCTGCTTATTTTAGTGGAGAAAAGGATGATCCATTAGAGTATTTACCAAATGGTTTCTTGGAAAGAACAAAAGTGAATGAACTAGTGGTTCCATCATGGGCACCACAAGTTGAGATTCTTGGTCATGGTTCAGTAGGAGGTTTTTTAAGTCATTGTGGTTGGAGTTCAAGTTTGAAAAGTGTGGTAAATGGTGTACCTATGATTGCTTGGCCATTGTTTGCAGAACAGAAGATGAATGCTAAGTTTCTCACTGATGTGCTTAAAGTTGCGGTGAGGCCGAAGATTGATGATGAAAGTGGGACAGTGAAAAGAGATGAAATTGGTAAAAGTGTAAGGAGAATCATGGAAGGTGATGAGAGTTTGGAGATTAAAAAGATAATGAAAGAATTGAGTGATGCTGCTGCTTCTATGCTAAGTGATCATGGTTCTTCTAGGAAAGCACTTTCTACTCTAGCATTGAGATGGAATTGATATACATGTTGGATGGTCTGTAGAAATTGTTACTAATGCTATAATTTTAAGGTGTTGAACAATGTAATAGTTTTTTGTTTATAAATAGATTTAATTAACATTTTCAGTGTTATTTACTGTTTTCAATTTTTTTTGCATGAAATTAAATGCTAAGATAATAAGAGATTTAATGTCTAATCGTAGTTAACATTGGGTGTAGAAGATACAACCATGTTGCTTTCAGTCTTCAATTTTTGAAATTTTATCGGCCGTCTCGGTGCTGGTGTTGTCTCTGAACACTTTGTTAGGAACTTTCTTCATTTATGAACTGAACGACAACTACAATTTGAATTATCTTATACTTAGCGTGCGCATATATTGACGAGGTTATCATCATGACGGGTTGAAAACACTGCCTAGAACATTTTGGATGTCAATTACACAAGTAATTATGATCATAGCATTTTTGCTTTATGCTTCAGCTCTAGATGGAACTATTTATGCTGCAACAACTTTACTTGGAATGTGTCTGCCAAAATGTATATATGTTGCAGCTATGGTGAGGCGCATAATGGATGCATTGGATGACAAGGTAACATAGATGGCATAATTTATTTTATGAAAAGCTCTCCTGAATGTCATTGATTTTACACAACAGTCTTAATCTCTTGGTTATAGTATGCATCTCATAAAGTGCCTAGCTCTATCAAAGTGACCATCCTAGGTTGTTACAGTTTCTTGGTGTATAAGGCATAGCGTAGGTCATATCTAGAGTAATAGTAAAGAAATTCAATTGACAAGCTATTAGGCCACAAAACCTGTCCAAGTTTTCAAATTTTCAGCTTATCACACATTAAATCAAAATCTAAATGAACTGTTAATTCATGTAAAAAAGAAGATATCTTGTATAACCAATGGAGTACATCAGATCAATCCACCAATAGGGTTTGTGCTCAAGAACAAACCACCAAGAGAATGATCCCCCAATAGTGTAGAATTTTGTGTGTGCATGCGTGTGGACAATAGTAACTAATAATATACTAATTGATATTGCTGACTTGTAGGAATTTATCGGTAACATCTGAATAAAGCTACATGGCAAGTTATTATCTAATCTTTTTGAGGTACAATTTAATTTAACTTATCTGTTTATATACTACATAAATTCTTCATTGCATTACTTATTCTTCCTTCCTTTTAGGAGCTCTTTAAATCACCTGCCCAAAAATAGCTGCAACATATATACATTTTGGCAAGGAATTGAGTTTGTGTGAGATTTTTGCAGAAACAAAGTTGAATAATGAAGTTTTGAAGAAAGAGGAGAAGAAGAAAGATGGGTTGTTTGGACCAGAAGATTTTTATGTAGGAGATATAGTTTGGGCTAAGGCTAAGAAGAAGGAACCTTTTTGGCCTGCAATTGTCATTGATCCTATTTATCAAGCACCTTAGCTGGTTTTGAGATCATGTATACATGATGTTGTTTGTGTCATGTTTCTTGGCTACTCTGGGAATGAAAATCACAGGGTATTGTGTGAACTAGTACTAGTTTATCATGTATATGGAAAGTTTCTTTAATGTGTCTTCTTTTTAATATAATGGCTATTTAATTTGCGTTTTATATATGGTTGTGAGCAGGATTTTGCATGGGTGAAATATGGAATGATTTTTCCATTTGTGGATTATGTAGACAGGTGGGGAATTTTTGTATTACAGTTGTTATTTTGATTTTTCTTTGTGGAAGAGTTTGTGTTGTGTTTACTGGGAAAGATGTTGTTTTGTATTAGGTTTCAAGAGTAGTCTGAGTTGAGTTGCTGTAATTCCTCTCAATTTCAAGTGGCGCTTGAGGAAGTGTTTTTGGCTGATCAAGGATTTGTAGAAAACTTGAAAGAAGATTTAAATGTAGTGGCTGGTAATAATGGTTGTAGTAATAGTTCTATTATACTCTGTGTATTCCCGTATGGTTTGGAAAGTGTGGAGTTTTACTGAAACGATTTGAAGCTGTTAGACTGGCTAGCTTCTAAGAGATTATGGTCAAGATATATTTTTAATATTAAAATACAATACAAAGAGGGCAGTTAAGGTCATTGCATTAGTCCATAATATTGTATTAATACTCTAGACCTATGAAAGAATGATATTCTTTTGCATTGTTACAACTAATTGTAGAACATCATGATCAATAACATATTGTGCCTTGAGCATTCAGGTGGTTTGACTGGGATCGAAACGAGAGTGATGAGTTCACAAGTTGGGTCTGATGTTGTCAGCGAAAGTGCTCACCCAGTTATATAATGTTGGGCTACAACTGGCATTGGCATTCAGCAATGATGGTACTACACTAGCTACTGGTGGAGAGGTATTGGCTTCCTTTACATTTATATAAATGAAGAGAAACTGTTTGCTAACACTAATAACAAATTTTAGTAACAGAAGTAAAAAGATGTTTTATGGAAATTATCTTCACCCATTAATTGTTATTATACTCTTTGTTCAAGGGTGCATTTTTACAAAAACTTACATCTTATTCCAGCTGATGTTTTTTTTTCTCTCGTTTTGATTTGATTACCAGAATATGGAGGATCCTATTCCAGCTGCTGCAGAGTTGGATGAGAAGAATGTCTTGGCTTTAGCCCTCGTTCCTGTCGGTAATTTGTTACATTTCGACAACTTTTTCTTAAGATATCAAAGGATAATAATCATGTGAAATGAACTATGCTCCAGAATCGCATTCCTATTTCTGTATTGTGTTGGATATTGAAATTAGATATGATGTTTTGACCATAATTCATAATATTTTATGTTAATGGTGGTTTCAGCTGATCAAAAACCTTCTGCTATTTTAAATCATGCAAATGGAACCACTGGTTGGAAATTGGCACTTTAAATCATGAAATTGGAACCACTGGTTGAGAATTGGCACTTGTTACGTCTCCCAATTCGAATGAGAGTGCTACAGCAGCTAGAAAATTGGTATGCTTTTTTCTTCAATCTTCCCTCAGTCCCTTGCTTGCACATATGCTTTCTATTTCGGTTAATAAGCGAGATTATCTATTCAGTATTTAGGCTGGAGGTTTGGACCTGCTTACACTAGACAACCTATACGACGACGCACTCAAAAGAAACAACCTAAATGTTGCCTAAAATCCATGGGAGCAAGCACTGGCGGGAGGCATGATGCAACCTGCAATGCACGATCCGTTTTTCGCCTCTAATAGAATGTCTGCTCCACCTTCAATTCAAATGGCAGTTATGTCCAACCAGCAACAATCTTTTTCATGTATCAACAACAATAACACACTATTTATAGTTGAAAATTATGTTGGTTTTGTCATTGTGGAAATAGGTCTAATTGAATAGAAAATAGAATTCATTTGATTTAGTGAGAATTACATGAATTATATGTTTGTTTTGGTTGTGCTTTTTGTTTACCGAATGTTTAGATGTATACAAAAATATTTGATTAAATGCAATAGGTTTAAATCAAATTAAATATAATATAATTATGAAAATAAAACAAACATATTCTATTTAAAGAAAATAGGGTGTAAACTTGTCAACATCTATGGTAAAATTTGGTGTAGTATATCGTGGAAATAGGGTGTAAATTTGTCAACATTCATGGTAAAATCGGGTGTAAATTTGTCAACATCCATGGTAAAATCAAGTGTAATATATCATATTTTTACACTCTATTTAAAGAAAATAGGGTGTAAATTTGCCAATATCCAGAGTAAATATTTTTCATTTTACACCCGATTTTTATCAAATGGGGAGTAAATATGTTTAATTTAAATGCAATTATTTAAAAATTTATACTCGTTTTCTAAAACAGGATGTAATATTACATATTTATACACCCATTTAAACAAAAAAAGGTGTAATATACCATCTATAAATGTATACATGTAAACATTTACACCCGATTTTTATAAAACAGGGTGTAATATACTATCTATAAATGTATAAATATAAACATTTACACCCAATTTCAACAAAAAAAAAGGGTGTAATATAACATTTATTTACACCCATTTTAAAACGGATGTAAATTCGTCAGACATTTCTCACCCGTTGAATTCACACCCTCTAAACACAAATGTAAAATGTAAAAAAAAAAAAGTATAAATTACTCTTTCTACACTAGTGAGTATATTTTATTTAGGGTGTGTTTGTTATAATAGAACTTGTGAAGAGAGAGTCATCAGAGAGAGAAGTACAAGAGAGAAGTTTTATTTCTCCTGCTTGGAATGCAGAGAAATTAAGAAGAGAGATATAATTTTTGTAGGACCCACATCATTTTGCAATCTCTCCTAAGTAGCGAAGAAAGGAACAGTGATGGCTCATATTTTATTCAATTACATTATTATCCTTTGCTGCACATTAGTCACATACAGTATTATATAATCACTTTAATTTTTCTAGACAAAAACTAATAGATTTATTATCTTAAATCTCCTAAAATTAAATTCATATAATTAATTAATAAATAAAAATATTAATAATATAACATTTTTTTGATTATACAATATATTAACTAAAATTAAATAAAAATTAAATTGATTTGTATAATTTTTTTTAGGATTAAATATGTTTTTAGTCCCTATAAAGTTTGAAATTTCATTTTTACTCCCTCATGTGTTTTGGCAACGGTTTTAGCTGGTTTTGGCAACGGTTTTTTGGTAAAAACCGTTGTCAAAAGGTAGGGAAGGACTAAAAATGAAATTTCAAATTTTATAGGGACTAAAAACATATTTAACCCTTTTTTTTATTTAGGGGCATATTTGTACTTTCATAAATAACTAACACTTCTTTCTTCTCTATTTCTCTTCATTTTATCCTATACCAAACAATATACTAAATCTACTCTATTTCTCATCTCTTTCTCTCTTTTCATACTCTTTCGTATCTTTTTCTCTCTTCTCATACTCTCTTCGCAACCAAACACACCTTTAATGCAAGACAATGTTAGTGCCTTTATCCACCTCCACTGTAGCGCAAATGGGTTTTCTTCCCTCCTTGTGTCAGTGTAAGCAATAGATTGTGGGTAGCCCCCCTCAATTAATTCAAGTGCAGAAAAGAAAAATAATGGTGATATTAATATATGATTAAGCATATAATATATATTAATCAATGGAAGTGATGGAATAGGTAGCATTGGTATGACCACCCTTGTATCTTTAATATGGCGCAGGAAATTTCTATGAGTAGAAGGAGTAGTTCAATTGACACCAATATATATATATTAAATGGAAGATTAATTAAATATTAATTTAGGTGCATGAAGTAGAGAGAGAGATGATTAGAGTGGCCCACTCCCCTTATTAAACTATGCGCATGGAGAATGAGGAATAGATATACATGATAATATTTTAGTAAACCCTCTCCTATTTATAAATGTGTTGTGACAATATTTAATTCTTAAATAGTATATAAGAGGTGTGGCCTTTAGTTTATAAAATAAGAGAAGGTATTAAACTATCAAGATAGCATTCCTAGGGGAAATTTTTTTACGTAAATACCCCTAATTTTGGAAAAAATTTCCTAAATAACCTATGTTTCAAAAATATTCCCAAAATGTCCCCATTAGGGTTTTGGTTTGAATTATGTCGCCATTGGAATTGGCAACTCCCTTGTAGAGGTCTAACCATGTCGCCAATGCAACTGGAGACACTCTTTCAAGTCGCCAGTGCAATTGGCGACACAGTGTAATGGTTAAACCAAGTCGCCAATCCAAGTGGAGACATGGTGTGTTTTGTTTTTTTTTAGTTTACGTTGATTTTATTTGCACAATGACATAAAATTTTCATTAATTTAATAAAATATTACATTAATTAATGTTCGTGACCGGGTGCATTCAACCGGCCACCAGTTCCACATCCCCTAGGGACCCTCACTCGTTGCACTCGTTGCACTCGGCCCCCTTGTTCCCCTTGTTGTTGATTCACGCCGGGTGTTTGAGGAGTCGAAGTCTCAGGAACAGTCTGAAATGGTTCCCTTAGGATGTCTTGCATTCCTGTGAAGTCTTGGGGACTGAAATTGAGTGTGCGACCCATGCCGGGGTAGTTTGAGGGGGTGATTGGTGTACGGGCAGGCCGATTGAAGGGAGACATTGGTGTGAAGGATTCGTTGATGAAAGATTAAAATGGTGTTTGAAAGCCATAAGGATGTTGAGAAGGTTGATTGTGTTGGCTAGGGTATGATGTTTGGGCGTTTGGGCTATGAAAAGATGTTTGCCCAATTTGGCTATTGTATGATGTACCCTCGTTTTGGTTGTATCTTTGTGATATGTTGGGGGCATAGCCATATTGAGTCTCTTGATAATAATAATTTTGTTGAAGATGATATGGGGTACGCTCTTGGTATTGTGGTTGGGTGTATGGCATGTTTAGATGGATAATGGGTTGGTAATTTTGCTGGGTAGGGGGTTGTGAGTAACATGGCCTTGGAGGTGGGTTAGACATTGAGGCTTCTTGTGTGTAGGTGGTCTGGCGTGGGTCGTATAAATACCTGTCTTCGGAGACAAACCCAATTGTAACCGATCTGTACCAAGCCATGTAATTATTTGTTGGTATAAATGGGGTTGGCATCACCGGCTCACGTAAGACATAGTGGCTGCGGTTCATCCATTTACGACGCTCAATCTTTGCAAAATCCTTCCAGTCCCTAAACTCCCATTGATCATTAACTCTTTTTAGATGCCATTTACTGATGTCAACAGGCGGATCTGGGATGTCTTGATGCATTCCAAATTGCAGTTTGACACGATAACTGTTGTGCAGCTCCACAATTGTGAATCTAATGATCGGGACACATGCAGTCCAAATGGCAGCATCTTCGTTGCTGACTTCATGTAGGTCTTCCATGCCTAGGTATGGACGCCATATGAACTGCAGAATAGAAAAATATTAGATAGTAAAATATATGAAATAAAAGAAGAGAAATGTTTAGGCGGACTTACATCTACGGGTGTTAGGTGATCCAAAAGATTACGGTATTGAATGATACAATATTTGGGACATCTATTGTAACTCATTCCCTTAGCCGACCATCTAAAAAAAAATTAATTTTTTAGTTGAGAATGTTAGACACAATTATTTTTAAGGATAAAAAAAAATTAAGTTAATAACTTACTTTTGTGCAAACGGGAAGGAAAAGTCGTTGTCGTTGACAGACGCTAGGGATGGCAATCTAGACCAGCCCCAAGCTTGTAGCAAAACAGCACATCCAAAAAAAGTATATGCATCTTTTTTGGCGCACTTACACAAAGAGCTATACAAATAAGACAGACAAGCGAAACCCCAACTATACTGTCTTGTTTGATTTAGATCTCTCAATAAGGGTAAGTACATAACGTGCATAGAAGAACCAGTACCCTCGGGAAATAAAAATAAACCAATAAGAAGCATAAGGTAACACCTGGTTTTCTGTAGTTTCATTTCTTCTGTAGACTCTTCAGTTAAAGTAAAACCGGCATACCAAGCTTTTAGTTGCGAGAGGAAGAGACTTTGGCCTCTCGATGCAGCATCTAGCAAGTCGGCACCCAAAAGCTCCTCACAAATTGATGGGTCAAGGTTTGTACTTCCATTGACTGCCTTACCATCGATACGCAAACCGAGTAACATATACACATCTTCTAGGGTCACGGTACATTCACCGGTTGGAAAAAAGAAGGTGTGTGTCTCCGGGCGCCACCTTTCTTGCAAAGCTAGTATAAACTTTGCATCTACCGAATAAGACATGATTTTGCTTACATGTCCAAAATCGGCGAAATCAATATACGGTTGTATTAGTTCGTCGGGTGCAACATATTCATGGGAACGAGACCGAAATCTAGAAACTTCCTGCGTAATTATAGATTTAGAAATAAAATAATTAGACAGACCAAAAAATAATAGAACAAAAAACAACGAACACAAAATAAAAAGTAGATACATAAAAGTAACGCTTACATAATCAGCGATATTTGCGACAGTTCCTCTATGTGTTTCACCCATTGTCAACACGGACATCTCAAATGATCAAATGTGAGACAGATGATTTACTTTAGATATTATGTATCAATGCTATAGATTTCTCTCAGATGATTTTCTCTGCAAATCTTATGGTAGCTATATATAGGCTTCAGATGGATTCTTTGCAAATATTCTGCCTGAACCAAGTCGCCAGTCCTATTGGCGAGCATGCACAATGCCTGAACCAAGTTGCCAGTCCCTTGGGCGACTAACCCTAATGCGTAGCCTGTGCCCTAGACTGAAGCATGCCTCATGCATGCACAACATGTTGGCGACACAGTAATAAAAGACCGTAACATGTCGCCAATTCCAACGGCGACTTCATTAATTGCTTTGCATGCTGTCACCAATCAAGGTGGCAAATTCTTAACGAATTTATTTTTATTATTTATATGTCTTTGCATGCATGCATGCATTCTATCAAACAAGGAAAATTCTTAGTCTGTCCCAAAACAACTCCAGTCAAAATGTCATCTGCAATGAGTTATGTTGTTAAGGCACATTACAACGGAGAAACATATGTCTCCGATATATCTGGTTTTGGTTTTCAAAACACGGCATTTGTCCAATTTGTTGTCACCGGAAACATAATTTTTTTCCATTTTCACCAAAGTTTGGAGTCCGAGTTAGGCCTTGGACCTATCTCACAAATAATATATAGAAACCCTATTTTTTTTTAAACCAACCAAGTTAAGTTTTATCCACTAAAATTGCGAGATGACGAAGATGTGGAAAATATGTTCGTCAGTCACGAACATTCAGGTTTCAACTACATTGAGCTGTATACATATCTCCAACAAAATATTTCATCTCAACAGTCTTAGATAATAAATCAGTCACCATGTGTAGACTCAGATGAAAGCGAATCAGAATACTTAGACGAAGCTGAAGCAGAGGTCGACATCGTTGATGAGGAAGAAGAAGGAAGCGAGGAACTGCTCGATCAGATATTGAACGACAATGATGAGGGTGACGAAGAACTGTCCGTACATCCTGATAATGTCCATCGTCCGCCTCAACATATGACAGACATGGAATTGAAAAATGATGCACCATCCGCAGATATATTTTACAACCCTTATACAATCATGCAGACAGTGCCGGCATGCAGGCCAGATGGTACCATTGTTGACGGAAATGTTATCTTACACCGTCTCTTTTGGTCGTTTCATCCATGCATAAGAGGTTTTGCATTCTGCAAACCTATTATTCAAATTGATGGAACATGGCTATACGGAAAATACAAGGGCACCTTGCTTATGACTGTTGCACAAGACGGACAGTAATGTCTTTCCTATATCATTTGCTTTGGTTGAGGGTGAAACCGCTTCTGCATGGGGTTTCTTCCTTAAGAATCTGAGAACACATGTCGCTCCACAATCCAACCTCTGTTTGATTTCAGACAGACATGCTGCTATAGAGAGTGCTTACAATAACCATGATAACGGGTGGCATAATCCTCCTTCTACTCATGTATATTGCATTAGACATATTCAACAAAACTTCATGCGTGCAATCAAAGACAAGTACCTTAGCAAACAGGTTATGAATGCTGGTTATGCGCTAACTCAACCAACATTTCAATACTACCTTAACGAAATAAGGATGTCAAATGCAGATGCCGGAAGCTGGTTGGATAACATTCCACTAGAAAGGTGGACAAGATCTTTTGATGGGGGTTGTCGATGGGGTCACATGACAACAAACCTTGTGGAGTCCATGAATGGAGTATTCAAAGGAATAAGAAATCTCCCAATCACTGCTTTGGTGAGATCAACCTATTATAGGTTGGCATCACTTTTTGCAACAAGAGGTGAAAGATGGAGTGCAGTGTTAACGTCTGGTCAAGTATACAGTGAGAGCGTTATGAAATTGATGAAGGATGATGCTATCAAAGCTAGCACACATGCAGTTACAATCTTTGACTGACATAGGCAATCATTCAGTGTACAAGAAACAATGGATTTTAATGAGGGGAGACCCAATTTATCGTATGCTGTCAGGCTAAACAGAGGTTGGTGTGATTGTGGCAGGTTCCAGGCCCTCCGTGTACCTTGCTCACATGCCATTGCAGCATGCGCACATGCTCGTCAAGATGCTTATGGCTATCTATCTGATGTTTACAAGGTGGTTAATGTTATGAATGTATACAACAAAGGCTTCGCAGTGCTACCAATGAAGGATTATTGGCCTCCATACCAAGGTGAAATAGTTTGACACAACGATGAAATGAGAAGAAAGAAAAAAGGGCGCCCAAACAGCAAGCGTATAAGAACCGAAATAGATATCGCTGATAAAATGATACGACTATACAGTATCTGTCGTCAGCCCGACCACAACAAAAAACATTGTCCCAATGTTGAAGGAACATCTGCATCATAATTTATCTTATCTTTTCGTTTGTTGTAACCAAATGTTTTCATTAATGCATTTCTCTTTGTTATAACAATTTAAACAACATACAACAATAAGTTGATTGATACCTTGTATGTTCCAAAACATCATGTCGATCGGTGGCTTGTCTCACAAAAAAATAACTTTACCCCAACGACGACGATACATTTTATGAGTAAAACAAAGTTGTGAGAAGAGATGTGGAACAAACCAAACTTACCACCCCTATTTATAGTGAAAATTTTCAGTTTGAAGGGTGTCTCCACTTGGATTGGCGACTTGGTTTAACCATTACACTGTGTCGCCAGTTGCACTGGCGACTTGGAAGGGTGTCTCCAGTTGCATTGACGACATGGTTAGACCTCTACAAGGGAGTCGCCAATTCCAATGGCGACATAGTTCAAACCAAAACTCTAATGAGGGCATTTTGAAAATATTTTTGAAACATGGGTTATTTAAGGAATATTTTCCAAAATTAGGGGTATTTACATAAAAAAAAAATTCTACCTAGGGGACCCCCTTCTAGATGATGCGCCTGGAAACAAGAGTAATTGGCATGTGCCTTGTAATAACTTTTTCATCTCTACTGTAACTCATGAAGACATGTAGTATACTTTAGTAGCATTAATATTTTATTAAAGATTAATATTTTGAAAAATGGTTATTAATTCATTCTTGATTATTCATTAATTACTTAATTTAAGAAAAATATGTATATTGAGAAAGTAATATATATAAGAACCATAATGTGGTGCGCAGGAACCTTGAGAAAGTAATAATATCTATATTATATTTATCTAAAAAAGAACCATAATGTTTCTATATGTCAAGTTGGTAGTATATGTACTAAGATTAATTGATGACAACTTAAAAAGTGGTACTTTTCTTTCATAAAGTTCCTGTAGCAGCGTTAAAAACAAATTTTGGTAGGTAGCACCATGTAGTCACTTCATTTCAATTTAGGAACGCAAGTACTAGTCTTGGAAACAAAATGTAAAAACATGGAGTTATACTCATTAATATTATTAAATAGTATTTAGATATCATGTTTTATTTTAGATTAATAATTCTTTTTAGTTTATTAGTCTAAATATCAATAATATTTCTTTGTTTAATTATTGATATTTCATCTCTTTGTTATCGTCTAAATATCGAATTTAATTATTGATGATAGATTAATTTTTCAATATTAATCAGTGATGTGTGTTTTGTGAGTTGTGATTGGATCGAGTCGATCCTTGTGTATTATTTGCTAATTGTGGTGATGATGTTTAAAATATGAGTACCTTGATTATGGAAATGTGATTGTGTGTGCGATTATGTGATAATTCAAGTGTGATGAATTATTTGAGATATGCATGATATTAAGATTAGGGAATGGTCTTAATTGCATATTGTTGTTGACTGCATATGCATCATTTGTGTCAGGAGGCAATGCTTGCTAGTTCCGTGGGAGCTAGTGACTTGTCCCAAACCTAGAGTGGGGTTTGAAAGCCTAGGGGACGGGTTTTTGTTTTGTTATTGGTCTAGGGGACGAACCCGGTTTAAATGTAAAAACCGAAAAAAAATAACAAGTGTTGGTACCACATGGCATGCGTTGCATTAAGTTTGCATCGAGTCGCATTACATATATGATTGTTATATGAAAGTATGTGTGTGATTGTGACTTGTTGAATATTGGAATTTGATATGAATTGTATGGATACTTGAGTGATACTTGTTGATGAATATTGAAGTGTGAGATTATTTATACTTGTGTTTATATGTTTTACAATAATCATCATCTTATATTTTCAATATTGATGTGAATTCTCACCCTTCTGTTGGAATGATGTTTTATACGATGTCGCTCAGGTACCGAGGAGTAAACTTGCTCGTAGCGCGAGGTAGACGCTGATGCAGCTGTTTAGTGTCTTTATTTATATTGGGTCGAGTCGTGCTCTGATCATGTAACACTGGGATCGTTTGGTTTATGTTTTAGAGATACATTATGTACTCTACTTATAATTTTATGCTTACTTGATTTGTATGAAGTTGGCTTTTATGCCCAAGTTTCGTTTATTAATGTGATGAGCATGACACTCTCTTTATGTCTATTATGATTATTTGGAATCTGCTGCTACATGCTAAGAGAAATTTTTAAAAAGCATGAAATTACTTAAGTGTTAATGAGCATGACAGGTGTTGTATGATGTTTTATGATTATGTGTGATACCCTTAAATGAATGGCATGATTATTTACTCTGATTTATTGTATGTTTTACGCGGGGATTAGAAGGGTGTTACACTGTGTCGGGCAGTGAGCAGGAGGCGTTGTATGGAACGCTACTGGAAGTGTTAGAATTGAGGTGGGGGAAGCTACGCCTGTGCGCCGTCGGGCGGTGCAAGGACGCGTAACAATGCTGTTGTTGTGCCGGGCGACGCGAGGAGGCGCAACAATGCTGCTGCGTGATTTTTGTTGTTTCTTTATTGTTTCCTATTGTTTCACGTGGTTTTCTGTTGTTTCATTGATGATTCTTTAGATAATGTATTTTGGAGGATTGTTATGAATATGCATGTTCGAATAGGTGTATGTGTATTGTTGTGAAATAGTGAGTTGAGTAATGATGATATGCTATATTCATGCATTGTTCGTTGTTGCATGTTGTTGTTGAAGGTGCATAGCATGATGCATGAGTTGAGGGATGACGTGTGTCCATGTGGGGTGTGAGCGTCTATCTGGATTCCTTTTAATGGAATTGATATTGTCATTGTTGTTGAGGTGATTGTGTGCCCTGTAACGCCCCAGTTTTTGTCAGTTTTATTTAATCGAGTCTATTTGATTATTTTATTATTATATTATTTTATTCTTGACTTTTATTTGGCAATATATTATTTTTCATCGTTGTTTATGTTTTATCGCATTTTGAGAGCGTTTGGGAGATATTTGAGAGTAGGGGTATTTTGGTCTTTTTGGGGGTTAGATATTTGTTTTTATATAAATAGAAAGTGGAGAGAGAAAAGATAGAAAGGAAAAGAAAAAAGAGAAAGAGAAGAGAAAAAGAGAAAAGAAGAGGAAGAGAAGAAAGAAGAGGAAAAAGAGGAAAATCGGGAATTCATCCGTTTAAAGCGCGATTAATCGGGTAAGGGTGAGAAGTTTCGATTATATCTTGCTTGTATATGTATATGTGTATGTTTTCTTGGATTGTTTTGGTTATTTTCTTCTAGTTTCCATTCTAGGTCGAAATGAGAAAAATGGATAGAAATCGATGTTTTCACAGACGAAAGTCGGAATAAATCCCGTAGTAGAGTCGTGTGATGTTGGGTCGTGATTTAGCGTGATCGTTTGATTGAATCGAGTTGAATTTGTAACTTTTGAGTTTTGATATATATTGAGGTTTTTGTGCAAATTGATGTTGTGATCGAGTAAAAGTGTTTGGATATGTCTGGTAATGTTGGTATAGGTTGATATTTAATCGGTGAATGGTTGTTGGTGTGTTTTCGAGTGGTTTTGATCGAGTTTGGAATCGGGTGAAATTGATAAAATTATGTTTAAAAATATTTCAAAAATTGAAAATGTGTTGGATGGTCTTTTAATGGTGATAATATTGTAGTACGTTGAATTCTGAGACCGGGGCTTTTTACGGAATCGAAATCGGAGGTCCGGAAGGCTTCCGACGGTAAAAAAAATGCATTTTTCTGGGTTCTGACACGGGTCGTGTCACACAACACGGGCGGCCGTGTCAGACGTGTCAATTTGCGGCCATTTGGAAGTTTTGGGTGACACGGCCGTGTCAGCTCTGCTGTAGGTTTTCTTTCAAAATTGTTTCGATCGTAACTTTTGATCCGTAAGTCCGTTTTGACCCCCGTTCGAAGCGTTGGAAAGCTTATAAAATATTCTTTCTATTAAAAATGGTTTTGAGGGTAAAATATGATTTAATTAATTCGTGTTTTTGAAAAATAGTCGGGTTGTCGGGTTTTTATCGCGTTAAATGCGTGCGATTGATGTTTTACCGTGTGTTGTGTTATTGTTGTATAACATTGAGCTTTTATGTGGTTTATATGATGTTGATGCATGTTGTTATGATGTGTTGTGGGTAGCCTTTGTGGTGTGAATCCCTTGTGGAAGTAATTGTGATTGTATCATTGTTGTGGTTTGTGATGAAATGCATTATTTGAATTGATTTGCAATGCATGAATGTGATGATGTTGATTAATTCATATGGTTGAATTGTGAATGTGTGGAATTGATGAGTTGAAATATATGCATGATTGTGGTTGCATATATGTGTGAAGATGCATGTGATGTTATGAGTCATTGTATGTCAAACATCATAATATGCATATTGTGAAGTCGAGTACCATGAGGGTACGAGCGACGGTTTGATTCCAGAGGGAATCTGCTATAACATCGTGTGCCCAGGTGGGGACCTAAAGCGATGGTTATAGATGATCGTGTGCCCAGGTGGGGACCTAAAGCGATCGGATCGTGTGCCCAGGTGGGGACCTAAAGCGATCGGGTTGTGTGCCCATGCGGGGACCTAAAGCAATCCATAAACGTCGTGTGCCCATGTGGGGACCTAAAGCGACGGGTGAACATCGTAGGCCCGACGGGGAGTTACACTAAGTAACGAGCGATGGTTCTAATAGTTCCTGAGTGAACTGATGATGAGACATGAGAAACATTGGAAGTCGGTACCGCATGGCATTTGCATAGAGTCGTTGTGTCGGTCTCTGTGCATTTGCATAAATCATGGATGCATTATATGTGGAAAATCATGATTTGATTGATTATGTGTGAGAATTGTGAATGGATGCATTATGTGTGGAAAATCATGATTTGATTGATTATGTGTGGAAATTGTGCATTGATTTGTTATGTGTTGAAATTGTGATAGCATTGGTAATTTGATGTGCATACGTGATAAATGCATTGTTTATGGACGATATGCTATATTTTGTGGTGATGTGGTGGTGTGGTTCCATATGTCTTAATTGTGGTTGGATTATGTGTGATATGTTTTGTATTTATGGCATGCTATATGTGTTAGTATGTGATGGTATGGGTGAGATGATCTATGCATGTGTTTGAATGTGTGTTGCATATTATTATGCAATCTTGATTTAGTTGTTATTTCTCACCCTTATGCTGTTTTATAATGCTCTATAAGGCATTGCAGATTAGAGTTGCTGGAGGTCTTTTTGTGAAGATTAGTCCTCCGTTCTTTTGTCGGTCTTGGTGTCTGCTCTGATACGTAGCACGGGAGTCGGGGAACGATTATGTTATATGTATACTCTTGTTAGATTTATTTTGTAATAACTTTGTAGAAATATTTTGATGTTATAAAACGTTTTATGTTGTAAAACAATTCAGCTATGGATCTTCTGCTTTATTCCATAATTGAACTTCATTTTGTTGGAAAAAGTTTCCCCTTTGAGGGTATTCTATTTTATGCTATGTATCAAGTATATGAGCAGGGATGATGTTTTGTTTATTTAAATGTGACATCCTTGTTTCTGTCAGAAAAATAAATTTTTGTTACTCTGATTTTATTTATGTATTATTTATTCGCGATGGGAATTGGGGTGTTACATTAGTGGTATCAGAGCAGATCGGTCCGTCCGGCCAAGTTGTTGAGTCTGTTGGTGTGACAGTTGAATACTGTCGGTGTGGTTTGTCCCTTAGTACGTGATATGTGTGTGAAACACTGTCAGTGCTTTCTGGTTTTTGGTAATCCTTTGTCTTCAGGTGTGCGATTGAGATAAGTGGGGGAGAAGCTGGTACTTCTCAAAGTTACTTCAGTTGTGGAACATTGGCTCAGTGTGTCGTTGATTGCAAGATTGTAAGTGTTGTTTGGACAGTGTTGTTTCCGATTCCAGAGCGAATGCGGAGGTAAGGTTTTGTCAACTAAGGATTTGTGCCTTAGGTAGTTTTGTGAACAGGATGCAAGTAATGCTATTATAGTTTGGTAAAGATGGTTTATGCCCCATCATGATTGTCGGCTGTCTATTGACAAATTGAGGAACTGATCACCCTTAATCTCTTGTTGATAGCAGACGGAAATTATGTTAGATGGAATAGGCGTGTCTTTTCAGCTTTGATAGTGGGTGAAATGAGTTGTTTGGAATTAAGGAAGTGGTTACAGATTGTTTTGTTGAGTCGATGAAGATTCTAATATCTGAAAGTGAGCCGAATTCGAGGTTTTTGTATGTTGGTCCAGTTGGGAAGTCATTGAGAGAAAACGATTGGGTATCGTTAATGGTTGTTCTCAGAGAGTAGAGTGTGAACTCAAATTGGACGAAGGTGATGATTTGAGGTTTGGATCTGCTAAGTACGTAGAAGAACTTTTAGGACGTGAAACTCAGATGGAAAGAGTGGTTGGAAGATTTACTGGAAAAGGGATTTGTGAGGCCAAGTGTGTCGTCTTAGAGAGCTCCAGTATTGATAGTAATTCAAGGAACCGATGATTGAATGGAATAACAAGCATGATGGGTATGAAGGTATCGAGACTATGGACAGCAAAACTTAGAGTTTTGGCGAGGTTTGAAGTCTTGGGATTTTTAAGGCATTAATGGAAATTTTGAGAGAACCTTTAGGTATGGATGTAATATTTAAGAGTTCTTTTTGGTTGGTTGTTGCTACATGTTGGGATTTATGGAATTTGGACGGTTAAGAGAAGGACTTGTATATGGATTACTGACAGTTGAATAAGGTAATGATTGAGAATAAGTGTCCACTTTCATGGTTAGATAACTAGAATGGTTTGGTTGGGTTTGAGTGAAATTGCAATTGTTGGGAATGTTTGATAAGAGTGGTGAATTGTGTGAGCTGAGGCTTTGATCGATTTATGTGACTGGTTATGGTTGTTATCGTTGGGATAGGCTGTTTTGTACTCGGTTAAGCTTGTGGGTGAGTAACCAGTTACCCAGGGAAAAGAATTTTGCAAGAACTTTAAGAATTTATATCTTTTGGAATTTGTTTGGGCATTACAACGTGCAGTGATGTTATTTGGTGTTAGTAAGGAATCTGTAATGTTTGTGGAGTAGAGAAATCCTATCTTCCATATTTATTGGGATAAGTTCGTAGTGGTTTTAATTTAGAATATTTGGATCTGTTATAAACTCAGAGGAAGAACATGTAGAGTGTTTGAGAATTGCATTACAAGTGTGGAAAAGAGACGAAGTTTTATGCTAAGTTATTCAACTGAGAATTTGGGTTGGAAAAAGGTTAGTCTTCTTGGATATGTTATTTCAGGTAATGGTATTGTTATGGATCCATCGGAAGTAGATCTGGTTTTACAAGGAGAGGCTCCGAGGTTGATTACGGAGAATAGAAATTTTTTGGACCTTAGTTGGTTATTACCGGAGGTTATGGAGGGTTTTTCCAAGTTAGCATTTTCATTACTTCGGTAGACTTGCAAAGGGTAAGTTGTTTGCTTTGGATGTTCATTGTGGAAGAAGTTGAGAGGGTTAAAGTAGAAGTTGTCTACGGCTTCAGTTTTGATTATGTGTGATCCTAATAAACCGTTTGTGAGGTATTGTGAAGTGTCTCTGAAGAGTGTAGTCAGGTGTTAATGCAAGAGAGTAAAGTCGTGGCTTATGCTTTACGATAATTGAGGATTCATAGAAGGATCTATAATATTCTGGATTTGGAATTGGTTGCGGTCGTATTGTGTTGGAAAATTTGGAGGTATTATTTTTATGGTTCTCGGCTCGAAGTGTTTGGTAATCGCAAGAGTTTAAAGTACTTGTTTGGTCTGAAGGAATAGAGTATGAGACAGAGAGGATGGTTAGAATCAGTGACGAGTTATGAATTTGGCTTGGATTATCCTTTGGGAAAGGTTGGTGTCGTGCGTGATAAGTTAAGTCGAAAGTTTTTATACATGTCAGTTTTGATGGTCCGAGAATTAAAATTATTTGAGCAGTTCCGAGACTTGTGTCTGGTGTGGGAGCTAACACAGAAGAGTGTGAGGTTGGGTATATTAAAGGCGAACAATGATTTTTGGTGAATATGAGAAAGAGTTAGACTTTGGACGTGGAATTGGTAGTTTTGATGGTTATGAGTAATCAGAGTGTGCAAAGGAAGCGTGAGGTGACATGATTCGTATATAAGTGTGTGACTTGTAAGAGTTCGGAGGGTGGACATTGGAAACGTGCAGGAGTGTTGAGACCATTGGACGTTTCAGAATGGAAGTGTTAGGTGAAAGGTTTAGATATTATTCATGGGCTACTATGTAGATGGAGATTTTGGTTGTATGTTCGATTGGTGAATCGTAGCATTGTTGTAATAAGGTTGTGTGACAAGGATGTTTGTATTCTGGTTTTGTTGATGTTGTTGAGACGATGTTGTGTCGTGGAACTTGTGTTCTTGTTGTGTTTCAGTTCAAGAGTGAACCTGTGTGTGTTCGTAACTTTGGTATTCCTTGAGTCGTGAGTTGGTCGTCAAGTGCATTGTATGGGTTTTGCATCTTGTCGTTGTAGTGGTCGTCGCGTCGTTGTTGTGGTTGCTGTTAGCAAGGTGGTTTGTCAGTTTGTATTATTCGTGGGGTGCTTTTGTTGGCATGTTAGTTTGTTGGTCGGATGCGAGAGTCGTATCCGGAGTTGTTCGTATCGGCTAGATTTTCGAGGACGAAAATGTCTAAGTGGGGGAGAGTTGTAACGCCCCAGTTTTTGTCAGTTTTATTTAATCGAGTCTATTTGATTATTTTATTATTATATTATTTTATTCTTGACTTTTATTTGGCAATATATTTGTTTATGTTTTATCGCATTTTGAGAGCGTTTGGGAGATATTTGAAAGTAGGGGTATTTTGGTCTTTTTGGGGGTTAGATATTTGTTTTTATATAAATAGAAAGTGGAGAGAGAAAAGATAGAAAGGAAAAGAAAAAAAGAGAAAGAGAAGAGAAAAAGAGAAAAGAAGAGGAAGATAAGAAAGAAGAGGAAAAAGAGGAAAATCGGGAATTCATCCGTTTAAAGCGCGATTAATCGGGTAAGGGTGAGAATTTTCGATTATATATTGCTTGTATATGTATATGTGTATGTTTTCTTGGATTGTTTTGGTTATTTTCTTCTAGTTTCCATTCTAGTTCGAAATGAGAAAAATGGATAGAAATCGATGTTTTCACGGACGAAAGTCGGAATAAATCGCGTAGTAGAGTCGTGTGATGTTGGGTCGTGATTTAGCGTGATCGTTTGATTGAATCGAGTTGAATTTGTAACTTTTAAGTTTTGATATATATTGAGGTTTTTGTGCAAATTGATGTTGTGATCGAGTAAAAGTGTTTGGATATGTCTGGTAATGTTGGTATAGGTTGATATTTAATCGGTGAATGGTTGTTGGTGTGTTTTCGAGTGGTTTTGATCGAGTTTGGAATCGGGTGAAATTGATAAAATTATGTTTCAAAATATTTCAAAAATGGAAAATGTGTTGGATGGTCTTTTAATGGTGATAATATTGTAGTACGTTGAATTCTGAGACCGGGGCTTTTTACGGAATCGAAATCGGAGGTCCGGAAGGCTTCCGACGGTAAAAAAATGCATTTTTCTGGGTTCTGACACGGGCCGTGTCACACAACACGGGCGGCCGTGTCAGACGTGTCAATTTGCGGCCATTTGGAAGTTTTGGGTGACACGGCCGTGTCACACAACATGGGCGGCCGTGTCAGCTCTGCTGTAGGTTTTCTTTAAAAATTGTTTCGATCGTAACTTTTGATCCGTAAGTCCGTTTTGACCCCCGTTCGAAGCGTTGGAAAGCTTATAAAATATTCTTTCTATTAAAAATGGTTTTGAGGGTAAAATATGATTTAATTAATTCGTGTTTTTGAAAAATAGTCGGGTTGTCGGGTTTTTATCGCGTTAAATGCGTGTGATTGATGTTTTACCGTGTGTTGTGTTATTGTTGTATAACATTGAGCTTTTATGTGGTTTATATGATGTTGATGCATGTTGTTATGATGTGTTGTGGGTAAAATTTATGGTGTGAATCCCTTGTGGAAGTAGTTGTGATTGTATGATTGTTGTGGTTTGTGATGAAATGCATTGTTTGGATTGATTTGTAATGCATGAATGTGATGATGTTGATTAATTCATATGGTTGAATTGTGAATGTGTGGAATTGATGAGTTGAAACATATGCATGATTGTGGTTGCATATATGTGTGAAGATGCATGTGATGTTATGAGTCATTGTATGCCAAACATCATAATATGCATATTGTGAAGTCGAGTACCATGAGGGTACGAGCAACAGTTCGATTCCAGAGGGAATCTGCTATAACATCGTGTGCCCATGTGGGGACCTAAAGCGATGGTTATAGATGATCGTGTGCCCAGGTGGGGACCTAAAGCGATCGGATCGTGTGCCCAGGTGGGGACCTAAAGCGACCGGGTTATGTGCCCATGCGGGGACCTAAAGCAATCCATAAACGCCGTGTGCCCATGTGGGGACCTAAAGCGATGGGTGGACATCGTAGGTCCGACGGGGAGTTACACTAAGTAACGAGCGATGGTTCCAATAGTTCCTGAGTGAACTGATGATGAGACATGAGAAACATTGGAAGCCGGTACCGCATGACATTTGCATAGAGTCGTTGTGTCGGTCTCTATGCATTTGCATAAATCATGGATGCATTATGTGTGGAAAATCATGATTTGATTGATTATGTGTGAGAATTGTGAATGGATGCATTATGTGTGGAAAATCATGATTTGATTGATTATGTGTGGAAATTGTGCATTGATTTGTTATGTGTTGAAATTGTGATAGCATTGGTAATTTGATGTGCATACGTGATAAATGCATTGTTTATGGACGATATGCTATATTTTGTGGTGATGTGGTGGTGTGGTTCCATATGTCTTAATTGTGGTTGGATTATGTGTGATATGTTTTGTATTTGCGGCATGCTATATGTGTTAGTATGTGATGGTATGGGTGAGATGATCTATGCATGTGTTTGAATGTGTGTTGCATATTATTATGCAATCTTGATTTAGTTGTTATTTCTCACCCTTCTGCTGTTTTATAATGCTCTATGAGGCATTGCAGATTAGAGTTGCTGGAGGTCTTTTTATGAAGATTAGTCCTCCGTTCTTTTGTCGGTCTTGGTGTCTGCTCTGATACGTAGCACGGAAGTCGGGGAACGATTATGTTATATGTATACTCTTGTTAGATTTATTTTGTATTAACTTTGTAGAAATATTTTGATGTTATAAAACAGTTTATGTTGCAAAACAATTCAGTTATGGATCTTCCGCTTTATTCCATAATTGAACTTCATTTTGTTGGAAAAAGTTTCTCCTTTGAGGGTATTCTATTTTATGCTATGTATCAAGTATATGAGCAGGGATAATGTTTTGTTTATTTAAATGTGACATCCTTGTTTCTGTCGGAAAAATAAATTTTTGTTACTCTGATTTTATTTATGTATTATTTATTCGCGATGGGAATTGGGGTGTTACATTAGTGGTATCAGAGCAGGTCGGTCCGTCCGGCCAAGTTGTTGAGTCTGTTGGTGTGACAGTTGAATATTGTCGGTGTGGTTTGTCCCTTAGTACGTGATATGTGTGTGAAACACTGTCAGTGCTTTCTGGTTTTTGGTAATCCTTTGTCTTCAGGTGTGCGATTGAGATAAGTGGGGGAGAAGCTGGTACTTCTCCAAGTTACTTCAGTTGTGGAACATTGGCTCAGTGTGTCGTTGATTGCAAGATTGTAAGTGTTGTTTGGACAGTGTTGTTTCCGATTTCAGAGCGAATGCGGAGGTAAGGTTTTGTCAACTAAGGATTTGTGCCTTAGGTAGTTTTATGCACAGGATGCAAGTAATGCTATTATAGTTTGGTAAAGATGGTTTATGCCCCATCATGATTGTCGGCTGTCTATTGACAAATTGAGGAACTGATCACCCTTAATCTCTTATTGATAGCAGACGAAAATTATGTTGGATGGAATAGGCGTGTCTTTCCTGCTTTGATAGTGGGTGAAATGAATTGTTTGGAATTAAGGAAATGGTTACAGATTGTTTTGTTGAGTCGATGAAGATTCTAATATCTGAAGGTGAGCCGAATTCGAGGTTTTTGTATGTTGGTCCAGTTGGGAAGTCATTGAGAGAAAACGATTGGGTATCGTTAATGGTTGTTCTCAGAGAGTAGAGTGTGAACTCAAATTGGACGAAGGTGATGATTTGAGGTTTGGATCTGCTAAGTACGTAGAAGAACTTTTAGGACATGAAACTCAGATGGAAAGAGTGGTTGGAAGATTTACTGGAAAAGGGATTTGTGAGGCCAAGTGTGTCGTCTTAGAGAGCTCCAGTATTGATAGTAATTCAAGGAACCGATGATTGAATGGAATAACAAGCATGATGGGTATGAAGGTATCGAGACTATGGACAACAAAACTTAGAGTTCTGGCGAGGTTTGAAGTCTTGGGAGTTTTAAGGCATTAATAGAAATTTTGAGAGAACCTTTAGGTATGGATGTAATATTTAAGAGTTCTTTTTGGTTGGTTGTTGCTACATGTTGGGATTTATGGAATTTGGACGGTTAAGAGAAGGACTTGTATATGGATTACTGACAGTTGAATAAGGTAACGATTGAGAATAAGTGTCCACTTTCATGGTTAGATAACTAGAATGGTTTGGTTGGGTTTGAGTGAAATTGCAATTGTTGGGAATGTTTGATAAGAGTGGTGAATTGTGTGAGCTGAGGCTTTGATCAATTTAATGTGACTGGTTATGGTTGTTATCGTTGGGATAGGCTGTTATGTACTCGGTTAAGCTTGTGGGTGAGTAACCAGTTACCCAGGGAAAAGAATTTTGCAAGAACTTTAAGAATTTATATCTTTTGGAATTTGTTTGGGCATTACAACGTGCAGTGATGTTATTTGGCGTTAGTAAGGAATCTGTAATGTTTGTGGAGTAGAGAAATCCTATCTTCCATATTTATTGGGATAAGTTCGTAGTGGTTTTAATTGAGAATATTTGGATCTGTTATAAACTCAGAGGAATAACATGTAGAGTGTTTGAAAATTGCATTACAAGTGTAGAAAAGAGACGAAGTTTTATGCTAAGTTATTCAAGTGAGAATTTGGGTTGGAAAAAGGTTAGTCTTCTTGGATATGTTATTTCAGGTAATGGTATTGTTATGGATCCATCGGAAGTAGATCTGGTTTTACAAGGAGAGGCTCCGAGGTTGATTACGGAGAATAGAAATTTTTTGGACCTTAGTTGGTTATTACCGGAGGTTATGGAGGGTTTTTCCAAGTTAGCATTTTCATTACTTCGGTAGACTTGCAAAGGGTAAGTTGTTTGCTTTGGATGTTCATTGTGGAAGAAGTTGAGAGAGTTAAAGTAGAAGTTGTCTACGGCTTCAGTTTTGATTCTGTGTGATCCTAATAAACCGTTTGTGAGGTATTGTGAAGTGTCTCTGAAGAGTGTAGTCAGGTGTTAATGCAAGAGAGTAAAGTCGTGGCTTATGCTTTACGACAATTGAGGATTCATAGAAGGATCTATACTATTCTGGATTTGGAATTGGTTGTGGTCGTATTGTGTTGGAAAATTTGGAGGTATTATTTTTATGGTTCTCGGCTCGAAGTGTTTGGTTATCGCAAGAGTTTAAATTACTTGTTTGGTCTGAAGGAATAGAGTATGAGACAAAGAGGATGGTTAGAATTAGTGACGAGTTATGAATTTGGCTTGGATTATCCTTTGGGAAAGGTTGGTGTCGTGCGTGATAAGTTAAGTCGAAAGTTTTTATACATGTCAGTTTTGATGGTCCGAGAATTAGAATTATTTGAGCAGTTCCGAGACTTGTGTCTGGTGTGGGAGCTAACACAGAAGAGTGTGAGGTTGGGTATATTAAAGGCGAACAATGATTTTTGGTGAATATGAGAAAGAGTTAGACTTTGGACGTGGAATTGGTAGTTTTGATGGTTATGAGTAATCAGAGTGTGCAACGGAAGCGTGAGGTGACATGATTCGTATATAAGTGTGTGCCTTGTAAGAGTTCGGAGGGTGGACATTGGAAATGTGTAGGAGTGTTGAGACCATTGGACGTTTCAGAATGGAAGTGTTAGGTGAAAGGTTTAGATATTATTCATGGGCTACTATGTAGATGGAGATTTTGGTTGTATGTTCGATTGGTGAATCGTAGCATTGTTGTAATAAGGTTGTGTGACAAGGATGTTGGTATTCTGGCTTTGTTGATGTTGTTGAGACGGTGTTGTGTCGTGGAACTTGTGTTCTTGTTGTGTTTCGGTTCAAGAGTGAACCTGTGTGTGTTCGTAACTTGGGTATTCCTTGAGTCGTGAGTTCGTCGTCAAGTGCATTGTATGGGCTTTGCATCTTGTCGTTGTAGTGGTCGTCGCGTCGTTGTTGTGGTTGCTGTTAGCAAGGTGGTTTGTCAGTTTATGTTATTCGTGGGGTGCTTTTGTTGGCATGTTAGTTTGTTGGTCGGATGCGAGAGTCGTATCCGGAGTTGTTCGTATCGGCTAGATTTTCGAGGACGAAAATGTCTAAGTGAGGGAGAGTTGTAACGCCCCAGTTTTTGTCAGTTTTATTTAATTGAGTCTATTTGATTATTTTATTATTATATTATTTTATTCTTGACTTTTATTTGGCAATATATTATTTTTCATCGTTGTTTATGTTTTATCGCATTTTGAGAGCGTTTGGGAGATATTTGAGAGTAGGTGTATTTTGGTCTTTTTGGGGGTTAGATATTTGTTTTTATATAAATAGAAAGTGGAGAGAGAAAAGATAGAAAGGAAAAGAAAAAAAGAGAACGAGAAGAGAAAAAGAGAAAAGAAGAGGAAGAGAAGAAAGAAGAGGAAAAAGAGGAAAATCGGGAATTCATCCGTTTAAAGCGCGATTAATCGGGTAAGGGTGATAAGTTTCGATTATATCTTGCTTGTATATGTATATGTGTATGTTTTCTTGGAGTGTTTTGGTTATTTTCTTCTAGTTTCCATTCTAGGTCGAAATGAGAAAAATGGATAGAAATCGATGTTTTCACGGACGAAAGTCGGAATAAATCGCTTAGTATAGTCGTGTGATGTTGGGTCGTGATTTAGCGTGATCGTTTGATTGAATCGAGTTGAATTTGTAACTTTTGAGTTTTGATATATATTGAGGTTTTTGTGCAAATTGATGTTGTGATCGAGTAAAAGTGTTTGGATATGTTTGGTAATGTTGGTATAGGTTGATATTTAATCGGTGAATGGTTGTTGGTGTGTTTTCGAGTGGTTTTGATCGAGTTTGGAATCGGGTGAAATTGATAAAATTATGTTTAAAAATATTTCAAAAATGGAAAATGTGTTGGATGGTCTTTTAATGGTGATAATACTGTAGTACGCTGAATTCTGAGACCGGGGCTTTTTACGGAATGGAAATCGGAGGTCCGGAAGGCTTCCGACGGTAAAAAAATGCATTTTTCTGGGTTCTGACACGGGCCGTGTCACACAACACGGGCGGCCGTGTCAGACGTGTCAATTTGCGGTCATTTGGAAGTTTTGGGTGACACGGCCGTGTCACACAACACGGGCGGCCGTGTCAGCTCTGCTGTAGGTTTTCTTTCAAAATTGTTTTGATCGTAACTTTTGATCCGTAAGTCCGTTTTGACCCCCGTTCGAAACGTTGGAAAACTTATAAAATATTCTTTCTATTAAAAATGGTTTTGAGGGTAAAATATGATTTAATTAATTCGTGTTTTTGAAAAATAGTCGGGTTGTCGGGTTTTTATCGCGTTAAATGCGTACGATTGATGTTTTACCGTGTGTTGTGTTATTGTTGTATAACATTGAGCTTTTATGTGGTTTATATGATGTTGATGCATGTTTTTATGATGTGTTGTGGGTAGCCTTTGTGGTGTGAATCCCTTGTGGAAGTAATTGTGATTGTATGATTGTTGTGGTTTGTGATGAAATGCATTGTTTGAATTGATTTGCAATGCATGAATGTGATGATGTTGATTAATTCATATGGTTGAATTGTGAATGTGTGGAATTGATGAGTTGAAATATATGCATGATTGTGGTTGCATATATGTGTGAAGATGCATGTGATGTTATGACTCATTGTATGCCAAACATCATAATATGCATATTGTGAAGTCGAGTACCATGAGGGTACGAGCGACGGTTCGATTCCAGAGGGAATCTGCTATAACATCGTGTGCCCAGGTGGGGACCTAAAGCGATGGTTATAGATGATCGTGTGCCCAGGTGGGGACCTAAAGCGATCGGATCGTGTGGCCAGGTGGGGACCTAAAGCGATCGGGTTGTGTGCCCATGCGGGGACCTAAAGCAATCCATAAATGTCGTGTGCCCATGTGGGGACCTAAAGCGAGGGGTGAACATCGTAGGCCCGACGGGGAGTTACACTAAGTAACGAGCGATGGTTCCAATAGTTCCTGAGTGAACTGATGATGAGACATGAGAAACATTGGAAGTCGGTACCGCATGGCATTTGCATAGAGTCGTTGTGTCGGTCTCTGTGCATTTGCATAAATCATGGATGCATTATGTGTGGAAAATCATGATTTGATTGATTATGTGTGAGAATTGTGAATGGATGCATTATGTGTGGAAAATCATGATTTGATTGATTATGTGTGGAAATTGTGCATTGATTTGTTATGTGTTGAATTGTGATAGCATTGGTAATTTGATGTGCATACGTGATAAATGCATTGTTTATTGACGATATGCTATATTTTGTGGTGATGTGGTGGCGTGGTTCCATATGTCTTAATTGTGGTTGGATTATGTGTGATATGTTTTCTATTTGTGGCATGCTATATGTGTTAGTATGTGATGGTATGGGTGAGATGATCTATGCATGTGTTTGAATGTGTGTTGCATATTATTATGCAATCTTGATTTAGTTGTTATTTCTCACCCTTATGCTGTTTTATAATGCTCTATGAGGCATTGCAGATTAGAGTTGCTGGAGGTCTTTTTGTGAAGATTAGTCCTCCGTTCTTTTGTCGGTCTTGGTGTCTGCTCTGATACGTAGCACGGGAGTCGGGGAACGATTATGTTATATGTATACTCTTGTTAGATTTATTTTGTATTAACTTTGTAGAAATATTTTGATATTATAAAACAGTTTATGTTGTAAAACAATTCAGTTATGGATCTTCCGCTTTATTCCATAATTGAACTTCATTTTGTTGGAAAAAGTTTCCCCTTTGAGGGTATTCTATTTTATGCTATGTATCAAGTATATGAGCAGGGATGATGTTTTGTTTATTTAAATGCGACATCCTTGTTTCTGTCGGAAAAATAAATTTTTGTTACTCTGATTTTATTTATGTATTATTTATTCACGATGGGAATTGGGGTGTTACATGCCCATGTGGGGTGTGAGTAATCACGGTTGTCGTGTGCCCATGTGGGGTTTAAGCGACTAGATAGACGTTCCGACGGGAATTTTGATCATGAAACAGGGATCGAAATTGGTACCACATGCATTGAGTCTAGTTGGTATCTCATTGCATTATTCTTGTTAGTTGTGTTGCATTATGTTTTGATTGATGAATTGTGGTTGTGTTGAGGTGTGTGATTCTTTTTGGTAGTTGTGATATGGGTGAATGACTTAGTGATTTATGCTTTTATACGGCATCCTGCAGATAATCAGGAGTAGTTTGGAAGTCGTGGTCGGTGAAGACGAGGTGCTTCACTTTAGTGGCGTCTGCTCTGATATGTAACATTAGGAGTCGGGAAAGCTTTTATGCATGTTTTATTTTGGTTAAAGAATTTTGGTTGTCTTTACAGTTTACAAAACTAATTTTTGGTAACTTGAAACCGTTATGCTTTATTATTCGAATGATTCATTTCCGCTGCGTAATAAAGAGTATTTTTTGGATTAAAGTATGTTTTAAATTATGTTACATGTCTACTTATGAGCAAGTTTACGTTGAAAGTAATGCCCTTTATTTCTAAGTTGTATTATTTTACTCTGATTATTCAATTAAATTATGCGGGGAAATTTAGGGTGTTTCACGGGCCCGTTTTTCCACCCCTACAAATAAGTTCATATGTCCTTGTATTTTTATGAAAAGAGATTCCAAAAACTATAAATCTCTTAAAGAAATAACATAGAAAAGGCAAAGTTATGTGTAGGTTTATAAATTAAGCATTTGAATAATAGAATATTTCTACATTAAGAACACTATATAGAAAATGTGTTAAAACTTTTGTATATGGACAAATCTTGTATGTCGTGTACCCTAATGTTGTCAGGTCATTGGATTTGTAAAAGATTCTTTTAGACCTCGAGAAGAGGATGAAAAACTAATTGGTTATGAAGTTCCATATCTCAGTGTAATTCAAGCATTGATCTATCTTGATAATTATACAAACCGTGATATATCAATTTCTATTACTCTATTAGCAAGATATAGTTCTTCACCTACACTAAGACATTGGAACGAAGTCAAACATATAGTTCATTATCTTAGGGGTAGATGGACATGCGTTTGTTTTATTCCAAAGTATCCAAATTAGAATTAACAAGTTATGCAGATGCATGTTACTTGTTAGACTATCATAATGGTATATCACAAACAAATCATTTATTTACTTGTGGTGATATAACTTCTTCATGGAGACCTGTGAAACAAATCATAGCAGTAACTTCATCTAATCATGAAGAAATTCTTAGCACTACATGACGCAAGTTGAGAATGTATTTGGTTAAGATCCCTAATTCAACATACACAAAATACTTATGGTTTGGCTTTTGGAAAAATATATACGACAACCATATGTGAAGATAATAGTGCATGCATCACTCTATTGAAAGATGGTTACATTAAAAGAGATCGAACGAAACATATTTCTCCAAAGTTCTTTTTCACTCATGATCTTCAGAAAAGTAGTTATATAAGCATCCAACGACTTCGTTCATGTGATAACCTTCTAGACTTTTTCTCAGAGTCACTCCCCAATAGAACTTTTAGCCAACTAGTACGAAAGATTGGTCTTCATCATCGAAGACATGATCGTTCAACTGAGGGTGAAATAAATTTATCGTAAAAGGATATTATTCTCTTTTTCTTTCCCTAGATTTTTTTCCATAGAATTTTTTCTAGTAAGGTTTTAACGAGGCATATCCTAAACGAACATCCCAAATATTTGTCTTCTTTATTTGTAATAATTTGTATTGATTAGTATTGATGCAGTTCCCTCACCAAAAATGTTGTACTATTTTTCCTTCAATAGGATTTTTTTCACTGAGTTTTTACTAGTAAGGTTTTAATGAGACATATTCTTAATGGACATCCAACGGGGAGCGTTATAAATGACATAATTATGGATGTCCATAAATGAGTGGATTCCATATTGATTTTTCATTCATTACATATGTCCTATAAATAGGATTCATATTGTATTCAAAAGATACCCTGATAACGAGAATAGTACATTACAATATATTCTTCTTTTTTCTCTCTTCTACTTGTTTTGTTTGTTTTCTTAACAAAAATGATATTTTTACTTAATTATTTATAAGTTTAAACATTTTTTTCTCTCTATAAGTTAGCGTGTTTTTGTTTTTCGTCACTGTATTTTTTTTTAGATAAAGTCCTTAAATATTAAATTTCATTTTATTTTAATCTCTAAAGTTAAAATCCACATGAAAATCTGCAGATTTTCTATGAATTTTGAATTTAGTGATAAAAAACAAAAGAATTTTAACATTGAAGAATTATTTATATAAAAAAAAAATACAAAGACTAAATAAAAAATACACAAACTTACAGAAGGCAAAAGATTGTTTAAGCTTTATTTACTATTTATATATTTATACATTTATAATTTGAAAGAGATGACTATAAAAGAAAAATAAACGATTAAAGTTATATTTAAAATGATTTTTTTTTTTATATTTATTAAAATGATACACACAACCCGCTATTTTAAAATATGTATTAATCTCTAAAGTCTATCAAAATAACAGAAATATCTTTTTAATTTTTAATGATAATAAAAAGTTATAGGTATAAATGCGTCTATTTATAGTTTTTATCGGTTATTAAAAAAAAATTTGTTGTTATATAAATATTTAGAAGAGATTTGTGTATATTTTATTAGATGAAATTTCAAGATCATTTTAATCTATTTTAAATTTTTAATCGATGTGACTAATTTTCTCTATCTAATTTTTTTTTAAAATTAAAATATTAAAAAAAAGTGGTAATAATTATGTGAGAGGGAGAGAGTCTATAGTACTAATAAAGTTACTTTCTATGATGTTCTCAAAAAAGAAAAGTCACTTTCTATGATCCTTCCATTGTTTGTTTGGTGTGTGCTCCACTTCAATGAATATATGCATGCAGCATGTGTGAAAATGACTCTTAGGTCCCATTCAACCATTTTAATCATGTCAAAAATAATTCTTGCATTTACACTAATCAATCAAAGGGTCCCATGTCACGTCTCAAATTTGTATCACAAACTTGGACAATTCACCACTTAGGATTTCCAAAGATCTAGAGTCCTACTGCTTCTTCAAAATGAATATCGTTTAAATATTTTACTCGTATTAAAAAATACAATAAAATTATCACATTATAATGTTTGATATGAACAAGATACTTTAATTTATGTATGTGTTAGTCGGTCTAGAATTTATTTCCTAATAATAGTATTTTTTTTATAACGGAGTGTAAACAAATCTTTGATATTTATAAATTAACAATTTTAAAATATACAATTTTAAAATATATATTGTTTTGTCTTGGTCAATGATTTAATGCGCGGATTCAATCATACATGACTCAATTAAAAAAGATCCAGGGTATATAGTCATCACACATGAAATTTAATATACATTTGTAGATTTCGATTTTTCACAACACTAATCTTGTACTCTGTAACTGACTTGAGTGTTGGATACTAATCTTATAGGTATACCCCATGTCACCACACCAGAGATCAACATCACCACATCCAAGGTCCTACAAAAACGATCAACACCAATTCTAGTTTCAATACGGAACAATGGCGTCGTCTATGGAAAACGACTTGTAATTCCAACAAAATTTGACAAACAAATCTTCATCGATCCAAAGCTAAATATTTGTCAAAACCACTATGAGATAGAGAAAGTAACCTTCAGCATTGCACCGAAGAACTATGTCGAATTCTTCGATCTTACACCACCTATATTCTTTGTCATCGATGAGATACGCATGAAAGCACAATCTGACGGAGATCCACAAATAAAGTACCTCATCCAAGCAACAACTAACACCAAATCACAATGTAAGGATCAGCCGATGCTATGATTTCGATATCGCGAGAAGATAAATGGAGTCTCAAATGCAGAGTTACCGTTAGTTATAACAATCTTACTAGTAGATCACACGGTAGCAAGATTCCTCGTAGATGGTGGAAGTTTGTGTAATATCCTTTACAACGACACACTCGAGTAACTAGGACTCCGTCATCATATCTCAGTCCATGCAGTGGTGGAGGTCTTTTGGCCCTTAACGATTCTATAACTCGCCCTTGTGGAATGACAACTCTACCACTATCGCTTAGAGAATGAGAAAGCGAAAGAAATGCTACCCTTCGTTTCCTAGTAATTTTGTGTAAGAGTGCTTTCAGCGGTATCCTTGGCAGGTCTTTTATGGAAAAACTAGATGTTGTAGCTTCCCTAATACACATTAAAGTAACATATCACAAAAATGTCAGAAAGTCGATTGTAATTCACCCTGACATGAAGGCAACAAGATGTATCCCTGAATTTATACTTAAAAACCTCCTCACCACTTCGGCGGTGTTAGAGGAAGGTTCGGGGAGAGTCAATATGTTCAACCTTGGCGTGTGTGAAGATGAAGTCAGACCAATTTGGGACAGTGATTTCGAAGTTGTTCAACTTAATGATAATCCAACTAAATCCATGAAGATAGGCTTCAGACTCTCTTCCGAGGTAAAGGACACGTTGGTCAAATGTCCATGGACTAACACATGTCTTTTTTTATTTCTCCGTATGAAATGCTATACATCAATCCCACTAAAGAGTGTCATCAGTTGAACGTCAATCCCAACGCCCTAGTATGTGTCGTAGCAAAGGAGAAGGCAATATTCGAAGAAAACCAGAGTTATCGCCAACACGGTCGAAGGACTTTTAGATGTCAATTTCATTTCTGAAGTGAAATCCACATCAAGGCTCTCTAATGTTGTATTAGTTAAGAAAGCCTCTAGGAAGTGGAGGATATGTGTAGACTGTACTGACCTCAATCAAGCATGCTAGAAAGAATCCCATCCGCTACCTCATATCGACAAACTAGTAGGCAACTTGGATGGATACAAGTTGCTATCGTTCATGGACGTCTGTTCTGGTTACAACCATATACTTATATTTGGACCTGATAGAAAGAATGCGACGTTCATGACCAGACAAGCTAATTAGTAATACAATGTGATGTCGTTTGGAATAAAGAACGCGAGCACGACGTACCAAAGGGTGATGAACCAGGTCTTTCTATAGGGGATAGGTGACATGTCAGAGGCATACATGGATGACATGATCGTCAAATCCAACCAATAAGAATCTCGTGATAAACATCTTTAGCGCGTATTCAAAAAATTTTGGCAGTACGACATGAGGCTCAACCTATAGAAATGCACATTTAGAGTGAGATTCAACAAATTATTAGGATCTACCTTACATATATGGGAATTGAAGCCAAATCTAATAAGTGTGAAGCATTTGTTTAGTTGAGTGCACCAACCTCGAAGAACAAAGTCCAAAAACTGAATGAGATGCTCGCCACTTTAAACGAGTTCATTTTGAAATCTGCCTAGCATGCATTTTCTTTCTATAGGTTGTTGAGGAAAAAAGCAAAGCTTGAATGAATACTAAAATCCAAAATAACAGTCGAATCACTGAAGAAGTTATTGTCTACACCACAAGTGTTCGCCCGACCACTCCCTAGTGAAGCCCTCAACCTGTACCTAGAAGTCTCGGAGGAGGTTGTAAGTGTTGTTCTAATCAGGGAACTAAATTACAACCTGAGCCTAATATACTTCATATTAATATAATTCGTTTCGTTTCAGAACTAAAATTGATATTGACCAGTGGTGGAGGACTTTGAATCAATAGTCTTGATCTCTGATGCAGTGGCGTAAGGTGGACTTGTAATGTTAGCACGATAGCGATCAGTCAGTTCATAGTCCAAAATGAGTATAGTAAAAAGTGGAGAACATAAAGTGTACATTGAATCTCACGTGTGCTGACTTTATACATTGGACTGCTTTTTATTGGGTTGACACTTGGTTTAACCTTTTTATTGGGCCTTTGGCCAGCCTGGAATAATTACCTACAAAGCTTGCCAAACGTGAATTAGTCGGGAATTCTTCAAAGTCATGGTCGGTCTCCAATAATGACGTCCCACCTTAGGGAGAAGTGGGGAAGTCCTAGATTATTTACAAAAATAGTGGGGAACAAGCACATTAAATGTTTTCCCATCATCGAAACACTTCGCGGTTTTTTTCAAACGAGTGGCTCTAGGTGTTCAAGCTAGGGCATTGTTCCCCTATCTAGGGTACTCGAGTATATTTGTGCTATTTAATTATTTTGACAAGCGGCTTCTCCCTTGGATCTTCCTTTGAATTTTAATATGGAATGTTGATTTGTGATTGATTTCCTTAAAAAAAAGGTGGTTCTTGTTGAAACATCCTTTTTGTTTCATTTGTTATTCAAAACTCACTTCCACATCCTGGGTTCATTCGTTTGTTTGATTGCTCTGGCGCTTTGAAATTTTGTTGTTTCCTCATTCATGGGCTACTATTCTCTCTTCTTCCCCTCCGAAGGTACATTATCATCTTAACTCGTGTGTTGTTATGTTTAACCCTAGAGATGTACCTGTAGGCAATTCTCTTGATCTTTCCAACGATGAGTTTTCATCATCTACAAGAGTTGAGAATTCGGAACTCGATGACCTCTTTGTCGCACTATACTTTCTTAGCTCTATCCCGAATGTTTCTAGTGGTAACTCTGAGCCGAGGTTGGATTCTTCTAATGATGAGGGTGACTTACTGATGAATTGTGTAACCGCAAGTGTCGTTTCCCTTGCTCGCATTGAATGCAATTTGGGTATTGTCTTATCGAAGATAGTAAGGTGTGAGTTTGGTTTCTCTATTCAGTCTCTGAGAAAACTAATTCCTCCCCATCAATGTTCCATTGTTACTGACCAAAATGATTAATTTCTTGATGCAAAAAAAAAATTGTTCGTCACGAATAACTGATGGCTCTGATTGATGTGAGTGATTATTCTTAGGAAGACCTTACATACCTAAGAATGGTTTCTTCCTTTATCCGGGAGACTTTTGTGGAGGAATCTACCTTTGAAGTCGGTTCTCCCTCTGATTGGTCGATCTTCTCCATTCCTACCGATAAAAGGATATGCAACATGTTTGACAAATGTTATATTCCTTTCTACGCTTGCATTTTCCAGAAGTTGGGTGTCTGACTTCCCTTGACCGCTTTTGAGAAGTAGATATTGTATCACCTTTTTCATAGCTCCCTCATAACTTGGTTAGTAAATCTTTGTTAAAACGATGATAATATTCTCCAGGTGTACATAGAGAGCTGGAAAAAGTTCAACCCTCACTACTTCTTAGCCACCCCTATCCCCTTCGTGGCTCACTCAAAGTTTTATACTGTTCCATCACCTTCCTCGGGACCAGGTAGTTGCGCTGACAAGGCTAGACTATTCTGGTCCCTGGACCACTTTGGTGAAAATATTGGCTCTTACTATGTTTCATATGAATCCCTTAGTGACGCAGACAAAATACATGAAGGAAACTCTACTTTTCTTCTTTGTTAAGGAGAGGAAGAATCTTTTTAGTACTTGATTTGTATCTCCTTTATTTTGATTTGATGTTGACTGGTATTATGCTTACTCTACCAGTCTTTGTTCCTTTTTATGTGAGATCAGGAGAGAGGAAGAGGACGAGGAAGGTTCCATACTTTCTGTTAACCTTCCTCTAGCTGCAAAGCTAACTCCTTTGTACCTAAGTGTAGAGGTTCTTTGGTGGAGGAAGGAATTTTGATGCCTTTGGAAGTTACTCGGCCGTCTTCTGAGCAAAGGAGTAAGAAAAACAACGATAGATTAGCCGCTTTGGCTAGGGCTAAAAAATATTGTGGTAAGGCGCTTGCAAGAGGAAGTTCTACTAAGAGATCGAGGTTTCCAGGTCATGTTATTACTATTCACCTTTCAGACAATATTGGGAATCCTTATCTTCAACTGCCTCTCGTGTTGGCTTGCAGGATGCCCGAGACTACTCTGGAGATAAAGGACCTTGTATATACTAAAGATTATGCCCATATGCGCAAACTTTGCGAAACAGGTAAATCGGGTTTCGTAAGAGGTCAACTTTTCAACCATTGTGAACGACTTCCCTCGTGACTTTAGTGGCTGCTAGCTGCAGTGAGCTATTGGCCTCTGGTGTTTCTTATTAAGAGGTTGAGCCTTTAAATGTATGATACGGTATTGGCGAGTCAAAAGTTACTTGTTTACGTGAAGAATAATTTGGGTTACGCTAATGCTTGGATCAAATGTCTCCCTTATTGGATGAGGTGGACTTACACAAGTCTCTTGCAACCTTAGTCAGTTAGGTGGTTGAACTCGAGACCTTACTTGAATAGGAAGAGAATGGTTCTCATGAAGCAGAGCTTGCCCTTGAGGCCTGTTCTTTAAGTGTCCTGATAGTTGGGACAGAGCTCAATGAGGAGAAAATTGCTCACTCAAGTGAACTTAAGGCTTTCCATTAGGTACATACCAGTCTGGATGAACAACTCTTGGATCTGTCTGATGAAGGTGGAGGAGGTCGTATTCAGGAATGTTGTGGACCAGTTTGAGCACTTTGTGTCTCTTTAAAATTTGTTCCAAGAAATATTATGTTGTAAGTTATGATTGTCCCTCGCCTCGTAAATAGAAGGACGTTGCTCCCAATATTTTAGTTGTTGTGCTCAACTTTACTCACTTTATCTAGTGTTTGATTTGTGGATCATATCCCTTTAATGGGGATTGGCAGGATCTGATAGGGAGAACTTTGTAATTGTCGTCGGTTGGGTGCCTTGCGTCACATAGGACCGTCATCGGCCATTGGTAGGACCCTGTCCCTTCCCCTAGGTTATGACCTGGATCGACGTAGATGTCTCCTGGGCTCTAGCGCCTATGCTATTGGAGTGGTTAGTTCCTAAGAGAAGGTGTACCCATTGTGCAGAAACGCGCTTAGTGTTCCTCACTTCTTGTTTCCTAAAAGAAAGAAAAGAAGAAACATGCAACTTATAGGATGGGGGAATATCATTATATTTCATTAATATTTTGAAAGGTTAAAATAAAAGTAAAAGGAACAACTCTTTTAGCTATAATGTTGCTTTAACTTGGTGACATTTCAGGTCCCTGGTATCTACTCCCCAACAAGAGTTTCTAGGAAGTACGCCCTTTTTCTGGTGCTCGTTCGCACCTTATATGATATTTCTCAATTATTGTCTAGCTTACCATCTTGTGCATTTCTACCTCATATGTAAGCTATTCGCAACACCAAATCTCCTGTATGAAATTCTCTCGGCCGGACATGTTGGTTGTATCGGGAAGTCGTGATGATCTTTACGATGGTATTGGTAAGGGCGGCGAACGTCCTTTTCTATTCCACTAGGTCTATTAAGTCTTTGATTGCTCGGTTGTTTTCCTTAACCGGAAAAGGATGAGTTTTCCTTTGTAGCGGCAAAAATCGTGAGTGTAAGCTATTGATTAACTTAACTCGAAAAGCAAGAGTCGCCACCGCACTTTTATTTTATCCAAAAAAGGAAAGGAAAAAGAGCGAACAAAACCTACACAAGCTCTACAACAAGAACAAGTGAACAGAGACTGGGTAAGGGGGTTGGTTACGTTAAGGGAAGGTGTTAGCACCCAAAATGTCTATAGTACTCTATAGGAACCCTTTGAAATATTTACGCTTTTGGTCTGAAAAAGGTTTGTTTGAAAAGAGACTGAAGAGATGAGAAGAGAAACTGTTTTTAAGATTTTTGTGTTTGGAGAGACTTGTCGCCTCATGGCTACGTACCCATGAAGTGCAATGTAGGATCAAAACCTCATAGTTTGTGGTACAAAGAATGAAATTTGTTTGTTTTGGTTGATTTTAAATGTAAAGACAAGTCGTCATTTCCAAACGAATAATTCCGCTTAAAGAAATGAATCATGTCTAAACTTATGAAAAGGTTTTAAAGGAAAAAGTGCATAAGGCACAAAAAGAGTTTGATGTTTTTTTAAAGTCTTTTGAAAAATGTGTCAATATGCATATGTAGTTTAGCATTTGTTAAGAAATGAAAAGAAAAGAGTAAAATCACTTGGCAAAGTCAGGGTGTTATTATGAAAGAGGTGATAGTTTGAAATCAAGAAGGTTTTGAAAAAGGGAGAAAGTTTTGAAAATTGAATAATGGGTGGAGAAGAAGAGACTATCCTAAAGCATAAAGTAAAAGCTAAGGATAAGAATGGCCTAACCACACAAGCAAGCTCCATAGTCTTCGAACCATAATTCCAAAGCAAAGGGAGAAGGTCCTAGTTCTAAGTCCAAGGATCCAAGAATAATATTGGAGTCCAAGGTCTAGGTGCAAAGCTCCATGTCCATTGCAAAGGATAGTAACCATAGTCCAAGATTAGCAGCACAAGTTTTTTAGAGGTTTTTAGCCTTTATTAATGTTTTTGGTCCAAGTAGACAAAGAGAAAAAGGCATAAGCATAAACATGTGTCCAACGGACAAAGGAAAAATTACAGAAGCATAAACATGATATGAAATGATAATAATGGAGCATAAAAGTAAAAGAGAGATAGGGAGCAAGAAGAAATTGTAAACAAGATTAGTACAATAATATTGTTAGTAAGTTAGTGATTAGTACAATAATGATTGAATAATGCACTTAGGTCAAGGTTAATGAAAACTCATTAGAGGATTGATAAGACCAAAGCCTCCTAACAACATGTTTCATAAGTTTTGAACCAAAAGACAAATAATCAACCATCCTTGATTGTTTTCCGATACGGGACACATGTTGCGCTATGTTAAGCAATCGCCGAGTAATTTACGGAGTAATTACCCTACAATGAGGTCGGTCAATAGATCTTTGTGCTAATGCATGCTAGATGAACGATATGTAGATCGTCATCCGAAAGCAATACCGCACGGAAAGAAAATAGGTGACGATCGTGTCTTGATCAATAATTCAACAAAGAAATTCTATGATCCATAAGACTTTCATTGATCAAAAGAAAAAATAAGATGAAGAGAAAGATGGATCTAACATTTATGATCCATCAACAACCAACAATGAGAATCCAAAGTAGAATTCAAAATAAAATCAAGATTAAAATGAAATCACATGATTTTTTTTAGAAGAAATTTTGAACAAAAATCATAAAAAAAAAAAGAATAAAATCTAGTTTTAAAAAAAAGTTATTACAAAAATAGTAAAGAAAATTGAAGAAAAAAAATTATAAGAGAATATTAAAGAAAGAGATGAGAGGTTATGTTAAAAGAAATGGTGGTATGAAGAATGGGCCTACACGGCCCAGATTTACTTACAAAAAAAAAGAAAAAAAACAAAATGATATAATAAAAAAAATAATGAAAAGAAATGAGATAAGAGTCAGAAGCTAAAATAGCTTCATCATCTTCTTCTTTTTGAAACGCGGCCGGTCTCTGTTCATCACCATGCTCATGCTTTCGAACTTCCTCAAATAGGAGCGGTGGGATGTAAAATACACACGCCTAACCGAATTGAAACCGTGGAGGTTCGACAAAAAAAGCTTCAATACCTTCGAAAATGGTGAGAAATCTTCTTCTTCTTCTTCTCTTCTTTTGAACGCATCTGGATTTGTGTTGAATCTGAGAGTGTTGTTGCAGAAGCTTGTATGAGTGTTGAGAAATGGTTGTATAATCAGTGTTTATGCGTGAGTTATTGTTGTTTGTCTGGTTAAGAGGTGATGAATTGATTTTGCAGGTGAAGAAGAATTTGGAATTGAAGGTTTATGAACTGAAGTTGAGAATGATTGATGAAGAGGAAAAGAATTGATTGAAAATTGTTTATGGTTCGGAAGAATTTTGTGAAGCTTGAAGTATGAAGATTGAAGTTGAATTGGAAGTTGTGGTATGGTGGATTGTTTGTAGGTTTATTGAATTTATTTGGGATGGAGATTTATTGAAGAAAATTGAAGGTGATGAAGAATTGAAATGCAGAATTTATTTGGTGGTTTGAATTGTTGAATTGATGCAGGTTTTTTATTTGAATTGAATAACAAAAGGTGGAAGAAGGTTTGGTTGAAGCTTGGGTGAAATTTTTGAAGGGGTTTTGTGGCTGTCCAAGATTGAAAAATGAATGAACAGTGGCTCTTATTTATAGATGAATCAAATGAATTCTAATTTCCGTTTTGTGATCTTTTGCTCTGCGTTTTGACGTTGGTTTCGTCATGTGATTTTGGTACGTTGTGATAATGAACTTGCTGCTTCGTTTTGCTCGTGTGATGCCGTTTACGTATTGTATGGGTTGAGGCTTGAACACGGCTTGGGTAAATAGCAGCTTGTGTGAAGCTTGGCACGTGGTAACTCATGTAGCAACTGAAGGCTTGAATGTCGTTTACATTTGCGTGACATCGTATTCCGTTTCCACTTTTTTTCATTTATAGTTTTTTCATGTGGCTTAGCTTGTGAATGTAAGGTTGGCTGAAGCTTCCATGGGCTTGAACGTGAATAATGGTGTTTTTAGCTAGAACTTGAATAATTAACTTCAGGGTGTGGTTCGTGTGGCTTGGAATGCTTGGCGAGTCTCATGAAATGGGCTTATGGCTGATGTATAATTTTGAAGCATTTTGAGGAAAAAAAACATGCGGCTTAGTGGTTGGAATCAACTTGAAAAGTGGGCCGTAATTTTTCAATGCGTACTGTATGACTTCAAGAAGTGATTTGCAGCTCCATTTTTTTTATTAATCAATGGGTTAATGTAATTTGGGCTGGGCTTTGGTATGTAGCACAATATGGCAGTTGATTTGAATATTATTTGAAATTTGGATATGAATTATATGAAGTGAAAATTGGAAAAAGAAATTGAATTGGATGTTTAAGAAAATAAATAATGGATTTTGAAGAAATTGGATTAGGAAATAGATATGAAAATGGACTCTTATGATAATTTGGATAAAAAAGAGGATAAAAATGGGGTAATGGATTTAATTGGAAGTTGGATAATTGGATAATTGGATAATTGGATTTGGATAATTGAATATTGGAGAATGGATTATGGATTAAAATGGTTTAGAGAATGGATATTCAAAAATGGATATTTGGAAATGAAATGAATAATGGATTTGAGAAATAGATTTAAATGGTGATAAAAAGAAAAAGAAATGGACTTTTATGGACAACGAGAAATGGTTTATGGATATAGATATGAAATCTCGATTTTAGCCCAAAACCAAATCTTAAACTTTTTTCCACAAGCCTCTGATAACATATGCAACACCGCTACCACAGAACAAACCACAACTGAACAATAGCCATCCTCTAAATCTCTGATGATAAATTCTGAATCACTTCAAAATTCGTCTGAATCAATCATCTGGGAAAATAAATCCACAGATGAACCAAATTTGGACTGGTGAACTCAGATGAACTTGATGAATATCACCACACAACAACTTGATAGTCACTGCTTGAGAAATAACCCACTGAAATAGATAACTTTCACTTGAAACAATTGCTTGATAGTTTGACCAAGATGAGGTCAAACTTCCACCTGAACTGGATCATGAACGAACAACCACATGTGACTTGAAACCACTTCATTGTCTTTGACAAACCTGCAAAACTTAAACACGCAGAGAGAGAAGAATAGGCAACCTGCAACATATTTTTGGTATTTTAGTTAGAGGTTAAATAAACAGAAACAAATAATAAAGCAAGTAAGAAAAACACAGATACTCGGGAGAAACAACAGATTGTGATCTTGTTTGTGGTATGAGATATAAATGAGATGCGAATGATATGTGGAATCTTAGGGGTAAAAATTAGGGTTCAACAGCTGCCCCTATTTAAGTTTCTTCTATCCGGAGATATGAAGGTTGAAAACTTCGTCTCGACAAGATTGAAGATACTTAAATATAGAAAACCAAATTTTTATCCATAAGATGTCATAGGATGATATGAATGCAAAGGATGAAACACTCTGCGGGTAAACTTGAAACAAGAGAGTTACGGTAAATTGAGTGAGATAACACAAAAAGACACGCTGGGGAACATAAGATACCTCTGGATATTTGTCAAGGTGACAAGAAATATCTGTCAATAGGTGGAAACAGAGGGACAAGACCCTGGAAGACGAGTAGTGACATCCAAGAATGGCATTGGATAAAAACTACAAACGAGACAAAGGTATGCCAATAGATGTCCAAGAATGTCATTGGACATTAACAAGAAAGTTTCGGGTAAAAACAACAGCATCATCCAAGAATAGCATTGGATGGAGGTGAAAAACATTATATTGGGGATAAGATATCCAAGAATGGCATTGGATAAAGGCGCTACAACATTCAAAAATGGCATTGAATGAGGCAACAGTAAACATCAAAGACATCCAAGAATAGCATTGGATAGAAACAAAATTCTATCTGAAAACTTCACTGGGGACATCCAAGAACGGCATTAGATGGCAAGGTTAAACATCAGAGATATCCAAGAATAGCATTGGACTTGGCTGGGGAAAAGGTGTCCAAGAATGGCATTGGATAGAAGAAATCACAACATCCAAGAATAACATTGAATGAATCGAGAAAAGTTCTAGAAAAATATATCAGAATTATCCAAGAATGGCATTGGATAAAAAGAGTTCACAATATCCAAGACTGGCAGTGAGCAGGGACTTTTAGGAATGGCACTGAAAGGTAAAGGTAAATCACTACATTCAAGAATGGCATTGAATTATAGTGAGAAAGACATCCAGGAATGGTACTGAATGCAAAGGAGAAAACTCATTCAGGAATGGCACTGAATGAATAGATAAAACTTTCAGGAATGGCACTGAAAGATATCCAAGCAAATATGATGGGGATTACAGAAGAGGGGAAAAACTTCTAGGAATAGCACTGGAATAAACAAGAGGAACAAAATATCCAGGAATGGCACTGGAGATCAAAAGAGACAGACATCCAGGAATGGCACTAGAGTGAAAGAATATAAAGACCCAGGAATAACACTGGAATGAAAGGAGACAAACATCAAACAACAACACTAGATGCACAGGGAAACGACAACATCCAGGAATGGCACTGGAAAAAAATAAAACAGGTAAACGACAACATCCAGAAATGGAACTGAATGAAAATGCAGGTAAAAGTTATGGTAGGCGCCAAGTAAGTTGGACTTTGACCACAAGGTAAGATGTTGACAGCAACAGGACCTCGGAAAATGCACATGAGCGCAAAGCACACTTCGAGCTATGAAAATCTTTCTGTATGATATATGAATGATTTATGTATGCAATGCATATGATAGGGACAACTGAGATAGATTCTTTTGTGAGGGAAGAATGGAACTCTAATTTCTCAACACAGGGAACACTGCCCACTCTGCTTCGAGGGAAAATGTTAAACATATCTCTGTAACACTTATGAATTGTATTATGCTGATAGTCTTTTGAGGAAATACATCTTGAGGTTCTTGAATAAAATTGCCCCATATTGATTGACTGATGAAAATAAACTGATCATAGCTTCAGTTTGACTGCTGCAGGGGAAGAATGAACTGATCATGGCTTTAATTCTTGAAATGATTGTTGAGAATAAACTGATCATAGCTTCAGTTGCTAGGGATGGACTGATCATGGCTTCAGTTCTTGAAAAGACTGTTGAGAAGGCTAAACTCAGTATGGGTCTTGAAAGAGATTTTCGGGTTAACCAATTCTGAAAATAACTTGCATTGAGCAACAAATCTTGAACTGATTCACAATAGGATCTTGAAGTATTGTGCCCCTGATAAGATCACTGACCAAGTTTCTCAGCTGTTTGAAATTTCTTGATGAGGAAAGTTTTCCTGCAAATAAGATCATTCAAACAAACATGGTAATTTTAATGCAAAGCTCATGCAATTTTTGAAATCAAAAATCATTTTTGGAATGATATTAATGATGTAAAGCAAAAGAATCAGTTGTCCAAAGACGATGATTTAGACATTCAAAATGAAAGAGAAAGCAAAGGTAAGACATCAAAGTAAATAATTGGCAACAAACTTAGGAGTCAATTTACGCAACCTTGCTATAGTATGCTTTCAAAAGAAACCTGGCTTCAATTAGGTATTTTGAAGGTTGTAATGTGGTCTGGTTCACGGTTTTTGAAACAAAGGATATAAGCTCAAAGTTTATTTGTTCCCAACCCATTCTTCGTGATGACCTTCAGTCCTATGTTCAGTTAATTCAAACTATGCATTCAGGTTCCAAGTGATTTTGGAATTGCAACACAATTATGATGGTGACTCAAGAGCCAAGGGATTTTTGAGATGGCAGTCACTTTTTCTTACAACACCTTGTTGTTTTTTATGAGGACCTTAGTCAACTCATTTTGTCTTTGAGGATTTTGGTAACCTCTTGATTTTTCTTTTGTTATCTCTAACTTTTGCCTGAACTGTGTCATTTGAGCTTACAGTCAGCGGGATGCCCTAATTTTTTTGCCTAAGTATCCTTCATAAGTTTTAACTTAGCGGGCTTTTCATTTGATTTTTTCATTCTCTCTTTTTTTGAAAGATAGTGACTGCCTGGCTTAATAGTTACGGTGAACCATCATTGGCTTTTGATTTGAAAGACATCTTCGATACTTCTTTGATGTGTGCGAAGGAAAGCTTGTGTTTGCAATGATTCTCTTGTGTTTAAATACACAGTCAAATTAACTGAGAACTACCCATCCCCAGGTTAAAATTGCGGGTTTTTTTGTACAGAAAGAAACTCCAACTCCTAGGCTCAAAAGGGTTGACAAGGGATTAACTTCCTTATTTCTCTAATGTTTAGGAGTTGAAACAATGCATGTACATCATCAGCCAAGTTTTGATTAAAAGCATACAATCCAGCAATTTTAGGTATTTCGTTTTCATCATCCTCCCTCCAATCTTTGCATAATCAAAAGTTTGATAAAGAAAGTGAACAAGAGATATATTTTTTTGTTTTGTGAAAAAGAAAGCAAAAAGATGCACACAGTGGACATGAATTTGAATCAAAACATAGCAATGCTCATTTCATTGAAATTACCATGAAAGTACAAATAAAGTTCGAAAGCAAACAGTCAATACAATCAAAGAAAAATGCAAACAGAAAGAAACAAGGCCTAGTGACTAATCAGCAACAAGGATGAGCTGTCCTGTCTGAAACACTGGCTTTAGGAAATGATATGTCTAAACTGAATCAAACTTCACTTGGCATGCTCTGGCAAAGGATTGTTGGCAACATTGGGATTATCATCAAGAAAAGTCAGAATCTTTGAGTTCACTAATTCTTGCACTCTAGCTTTCAATGCATAGTAACCTTCCAAGTTATGGTCTGCCCCACCTCGATGGAACTCATAGTGAAGATCAGCCCTATAGCCGGCTGGGAGAGGATTTAGAGGAGGTGGTAGATCCCTCGTTGTAATCAAACCTTTCTTTACAAGACATGGATACAACTCAGTGTAGGACATCGGGATAGGATAAAAGTTAACTCTATTGTGATTCTGATTTTGTCTAACAGCCTGACGAGGAGCTTGAACTGGTTGATCAATGACAACAGGAGCAACTGCAGCTACATATTGTTGTTGCCTGCAATGAAGTTTACCTTTAACTGAAACAACATTGGTATCACCATCCTTCTTCTTTTGAAAATTCCCAGCATACTTTTTAGCACCACTAAAGGCTTCACCATTGGTAATCTTTCCTTTCTTGATACCTTCTTCTAGTATTTCTCCAATAGTGACTAGGTCAGCAAAACCAGGTGATACACTGCCTATCATCTTTTCCCAAAAGAGTGGCTGAAGAGTGTCCATGAACAATCCACTCAATTCTTTTTCAGCCAAGGGTGGCTCCACCTGAGCAGCTAGCTCTCTCCAGCGCTGAGCGTACTCTTTAAAGGATTCTTTTTCTTTCTGAGACATATTCTGCAATTGACGGCGATCAGGTGCCATGTCCAGATTATACTTATATTGCTTTAAGAAAGCATCAGCCAATTCTTTCCAGCTTTGGATACGGTTCTTCTCAAGTCCCATATACCATTTCATTGAAGCCCCACTCAGGTTGTCTTGAAAATAGTGAATGAGCAATTTGTCGTTTTTGGCATGAGCAGCCATCTTGTGGCAGTACATCACTAAGTGGCTTCTGGGATAGGTGTGCCCCTTGTATTTCTCAAAATCAGGATTTTTAAATTTTGCTGGCATGACCAAGTCTGAAACCAAGCACATGTCCATTGCGGCAGCACTAAAGACATCATTTCCTTATATGGCTCTTATCCTTTTGTCCAGAGTTTGCCATTGCTCTCTGACTTCTTCAATGTATCCAGGTTCTCCCTGACTCTCGGATTGTGGACCAGCAGAATGGTACACGAAAGGAGGATTCTCAGGAATAGCTTGAGCAATAGAATGCACAACAGGCTGAGGTTCAGTGAACAATGGAGCTGAAGATACTGTCAGTACAGACGGGACAAACACAGGAGTAGTTGCAAAGGGTGGCGAGTAATTCAGAGGTAACCCAAATTCTGGCCAAGTAGAAGTTGGTTGCTGAATCAGTGGAGGGTCAACAGCAGCAGGTGAGATTTTAGAGATCATAGTCCTCTGAGGTGGTTCACCTCTAGCAATCGGAATTGGATCATTTATGTGAGTTTGGTCATGCCGACCTTCAACTCATCAATTTCCATTCTGACTTCGGCATTGTGTTGTTCTTGGTTTTCCATTCTCAATCTGACAGCAGCTCTAGTTTCGTAGTTGCGTTGAGGAATCAGCTTGACGGTGAACATATAACTGGAGAAGGAGACAATTGAAATGAGTTTCTGAGACAACTAGGAAGAATGCAGATGTATGCTCATGGATGCAAGAGTGCATGGATGCAACAACCACAAACAAGATCACTCAAAGCACACAGGTCAAGGATCCGATTCATGAGCATGGAGTCAAGGGTAAGAACTAATCCCCAAAGGTATGTACTAAGGGTATAACACCTGCCGAACAAGGTTCTAAAGAAGTTCCTAGAGTCTACAACCCATCTTTAGGATATTATCGATTTCCCAACTGCTTGGTAGTCAATAATATTCTCAAGAGAGTCTCGTTTGAGTGTGGCATCGCGTAATAACTGATTCAAGTCTGCACCTGAATAGCCACCGCACCACGTCCTAATAAGGCCAAGATGGGTTAAGGGTTCTAAAGTCCTCAGCTTCGGGTCCTCGGATCAAGAAGCATAACGGGTTTGCCATTTTTGGTCTGCCATTACTACCTCTTGGGAGTAGTGCCTCAACTGAGTCCTCGGGAAATGGTCGCCAGAGTTGAAAGTTTTCCAGGTTACATCCCATCATCTGCACCAATGCGCAGGATAGAACACTACCAAAGAAAACCTCGTCCGGATGTGGAGTTTTCGTGCATACTATGTCTGGCCAAATGCCACACAAGTCACACTACTTTCCACTCTAATCCCAGGTGTATACTCAAGCCAGGGCATTGGGCTTATCTCACCACACAGGATCACCAAGCACCCTGACAGAACAATCAATAACAAACAAATCAGACAAAAAGCGACAAATAAATCAAAGTAGGTTAAACCCACTAGAAACTAGAGATCCCCAGCAGAGTCGTCACTTTTCTGTAGCGGAAAAAATCGTGAGTGTAAGTTATTGATTAACTTAACTCGAAAAGCAAGAGTCGCCACCGCACTTTTATTTTATCCAAAAAAGGAAAGGAAAAAGAGTGAACAAAACCTACACAAGCTCTACAACAAGAACAAGTGAACAGAGACTGGGTAAAGGGGTTGGTTACGTTAAGGGAAGGTGTTAGCACCCAAAACGTCTATAGTACTCTATGGGAACCCTTTGAAATATTTACGCTTTTGGTCTGAAAAAGGTTTGTTTGAAAAGAGATTGAGGAGATGAGAAGAGAAATTGTTTTTAAGATTTTTGTGTTTGGAGAGACTTGTCGCCTCATGGCTACGTACCCACGAAGTGCAATGTAGGATCAAAACCTCGTAGTTCGTGGTACAAAGAATGAAATTTGTTTGTTTTGGTTGATTTTAAATGTAAAGACAAGTCGTCATTTCCAAACGATTAATTCCGCTTAAAGAAATGAATCATGTCTAAACTTATGAAAAGGTTTTAAAGGAAAAAGTGCATAAGGCAGAAAAAGAGTTTGATGAGTTTGATGTTTTTTTGAAGTCTTTTGAAAAACGTGTCAATATGCTTATGTAGTTTATCATTTGTTAAGAAGTGAAAAGAAAAGAGTAAAATCACTTGACAAAGTCAGGGTTTGATTATGAAAGAGGTGATAGTTTGAAATCAAGAAGGTTTTGAAAAAGGGAGAAAGTTTTGAAAATTGAAGAATGGGTGGAGAAGAAGATACTATCCTAAAGCATAAAGTAAAAGCTAAGGATAAGAATGGCCTAACCACACAAGCAAGCTCCATAGTCTCCGAACCATAATTCTAAAGCAAAGGGAGAAGGTCCTAGTTCTAAGTCCAAGGATCCAAGAATAGCATTGAAGTCCAAGGTCTAGGTGCAAAGCTCCATGTCCATTGCAAAGGATAGTAACCATAGTCCAAGATTAGCAGCACAAGTTTTTTAGAGGTTTTTAGCCTTTATTAATGTTTTTGGTCCAAGTGGACAAAGAGAAAAAGGCATAAGCATAAACATGTGTCAAACTGACAAAGGAAAAATTGCGGAAGTATAAACATGATATGAAATGATAATAATGAAGCATAAAAGTAAAAGAGAGATAGGGAGCGAGAAGGAATTGTAAACAAGATTAGTACAATAATATTGTTGGTAAGTTAGTGATTAGTTGTTAGAGTAGGTGATCAATAATGATTGAATAATGAACTTAGGCCAAGGTTAATGAAAACTTATTAGAGGATTGATAAGACCAAAGCCTCCTAACAACAAGTTTCATAAGTTTTGAACCAAAAGACAAATGATCAACCATCCTTGATTGTTTTCCGATACGGGACACATGTTGTGCTATGTTAAGCAATCGCCGAGTAATTTACGGAGTAATTACCCTACAACGAGGCCGGACAATAGATCTTCGTGCTAATACATTTTAGATGAACGATATGTAGATCGTCATTCGAAAGCAATACCGCACGAAAAGAAAATAGGTGACGATCTCGTCTTGATCAAGAATTCAACAAAGAAATTCTATGATCCATAAGACTTTCATCGATCAAAAGAAAAAATAAGATGAAGAGAAAGATGGATCTAACATTTATGATCCATCAACAACCAACAATGAGAATCCAAAGTAGAATTAAAAATAAAATCAAGATTAAAATGAAATCACATGATTTTTTTTAGAAGATATTTTGAAAAAAAATCATAGAAAAAAAGAATAAAATCTAGTTTTAAAAAAAAAGTTACTAAAATAAATAGTAAAGAAAATTGAAGAAAAAAAATTATAAGAGAATATTAAAGAAAGAGATGAGAGGTTATGTTAAAAGAAATGGTGGTATGAAGAATGGGCCTACACGTCCCAGATTTACTTACAAAAAAAAAGAAAAAAAACAAAATGATATAATAAAAAAACAATGAAAAGAAATGAGATAAGAGTGAGAAGCTAAAATAGCTTCATCATCTTCTTCTTTTTGAAACGCAGCCGGTCTCTGTTCATCACCATGCTCATGCTTTCGAACTTCCTCAAATAGGAGTGGCGGGATGTAAAATACACACGGTTGTGATCGAAACACAGTGTAGATTTCAAATATGCTTTCAATTTCATGTAACGTTGTCTCTATCAACCGAATTAAAACTGCGGAGGTTCGAAGAAAAAAGCTTCAATACCTTCGAAAATGGTGAGAAATCTTCTTCTTCTTCTATTCTTTTGAACGCGCCTGGATTTGTTGTTGAATCTGAGAGTGTTGTTGCAGAAGCTTGTATGAGTGTTGAGAAATGGTTGTACAATCAGTGTTTATGCGTGAGTTGTTGTTGTTTGTGTGGTTAAGAGGTGATGAATTAATTTTGCAGGTGAAGAAGAATTTGGAATTAAAGGTTTATGAACTGAAGTTGAGAATGATTGATGAAGAGGAAAGGAATTGATTGAAAATTGTTTACGGTTCGGAAGAATTTTGTGAAGCTTGAAGTATGAAGATTGAAGCGAATTGGAAGTAGTGGTATGGTGGATTGTTTGTAGGTTTATTGAATTTGTTTGGGATGGAGATTTATTGAAGAAAATTGAAGGTGATGAAGAATTGAAATGCAGAATTTATTTGGTGGTTTGAATTGTTGAATTGATGTAAGTTTTTTAATTTGAATTGAATAACAAAAGGTGGAAGAAGGTTTGGTTGAAGCTTGGGTGAAATTTTTGCAGGGGTTTTGTGGTTGTCCAAGCGTGAAAAATGAATGAATAATGTCTCTTATTTATAGATGAATGGAATGAATTCTAATTGTCGTTTTGTGATCTTTTGCTCTGCGTTTTGACGTTGGTTTCGTCATGTGATTTTGGTACGTTGTGATAATGAACTTGCTGCTGCGTTTTGCTTGTGTGATGTCGTTTGTGTATTGTATGAGTTGAGGCTTGAACACAGCTTGGGGAAATAACAGCTTGTGTGAAGCTTGGCACGTGGTAACTCATGTAGCAACTGAATGCTTGAATGTCGTTTACATTTGCATGACATCGTATTCCGTTTCCACTTTTTTTCATTTATAGCTTTTTCATGTGGCTTAGCTTGTGAATGTAAGGTTGGCTGAAGCTTCCATGGGCTTGAACGTGAATAGTGGTGTTTTTAGCTGGAACTTGAATAATTAACTTCAGGGAGTGGTTCGTGCGGCTTGGAATGCTTGGCGAGTCTCATGAAATGGGCTTATGGCTGATGTATAATCTTGAAGCATTTTGAGGAAAACAAATATGCGGCTTGCGTGATAACATCATGAGCTTGTGAAGTGGCTGGAATTAACTTGAAAAGTGGGCCGTAATTTTTCAAAGCGTACTGTATGGCTTCAAGAAGTGATTTATAGCTTTTCATTTCCATTTTTTATTAATCAATGGGTTAATGTAATGTGGGCTGGGCTTTGGTATGTAGCACAAAATGGAAATTGATTTGAATATTATTTGAAATTTGGATATGAATTATATGAAGTGAAAATTGGAAAAAGAAATTAAATTGGATATTTAAGAAAATGGACAATGGATTTTGAAGAAAATGGATTAGTAAATAGATATGAAAATGGACTCTTATGATAATTTGGATAAAAAAGAGGATAAAAATGGGGTAATGGATTTAATTGGAAGTTGGATAATTGGATAATTGGATAATTGGATTTGGATAATTGAATATTGGAGAATGGATTATGGATTAAAATGGTTTAGAGAATGGATATTCAAAAATGGATATTTGGAAATGAAATGAATAATGGATTTGAGAAATGGATTTAAATGGTGATAAAAAGAAAACGAAATGGACTTTTATGGACAACGAGAAATGGTTTATGGATATGGATATGAAATCTCGATTTTATCCCAAAACCAAATCTTAAACTTTTTTCCACAAGCCTCTGATAACATATGCAACACCACTACCACAGAACAAACCACAACTGAACAACAGTCATCCTCTGAATCTCTGATGATAAATTCTGAATCACTTCAAAATTCGTCTGAATCAATCATCTGGGAAAATAAATCCACAGATGAACCAAATTTGGACTGGTGAACTCAGATGAACTTTATGAATATCACCACACAACAACTTGATAGTCACTGCTTGAGAAATAACCCACTGAAATAGATAACTTTCACTTGAAACAATTGCTTGATAGTTTGACCAAGATGAGGTCAAACTTCCATCTGAACTGGATCATGAACGAACAGCCACATGTGACTTGAAACCACTTCATTGTCTTTGACAAACCTGCAAAACTTAAAAACACAGAGAGAGAAGAATAGGCAACCTGCAACATATTTTTGGTATTTTAGTTAGAGGTTAGATAAACAGAAACAAATAATAAAGCAAGTAAGAAAAACACAGATACTCGGGAGAAACAACAGATTGTGATATTGTTTGTGGTATGAGATGTAAATGAGATGCGAATGATATGTGGAATCTTAGGGGTAAAAATTAGGGTTCAGCATCCTCCAACTCAACTCTTCAATTTTGAACGGAATAACAACTTTAATGTCATAGGTAATACAAAAAGAAGTTTCCACGGTTGTTGAATGGGGAGTTGTCTAATATGCCCACAAGACGTGTGGCAGTTAATCAGACTAATTTCCCTTAGCTTCTTCAAGTCTACGCTTCAAATCCCTCAGCAACACCTGGTTAGCCTCTTCTACATCTCGGTCCGTCTAAGGGTGTTTTAATGGGGCGAAATGTTGCTTGATCTTCAATTCCTCCAATTGACCTTTTAGTTTTTTATTTATAAATTGTGTTCCATTATCCGTCACGATGACCCTTTCAAATCCAAATCTGGCCAGGATGTTCTATTTGAAAAACTTGAGGATATTTACTATTGAGATGCTTGGTAACGCTTTCGCTTTGACCCATTTGGTGAAGTAATCCACTGGCACTATTAAATACTTGAGTTGGACTATGGGTGTCGTGAACGGACCTAGGATGTCTAACACCCACTACAATAAAGGACAAAGTGATGTCAAAATGTGTAGCTATGTGGATGGGGCACTAAAGAAGTTCTTGTGCCTATGACATTGGTCACATTTATCTATGTATTCCTTTGCTTCTTAAACCATGGATGGCCAGTAGTAACCTACTCTTAAAACCTTTTTTGCTAATGCCCTGGCCTCGAGGGGCTACCCAATTATCCTTTTGTGTACTTTCAAAAGCGCATAAGCGGCTTACTTCTTCACTCAGCATCTTATTAGAGGGGTAGATAGACCCATTTTATATAAAATCCCTTCAACCACGATATACAAACTAGCTTTTCTTTTTACTTAGGTAGCCTCAGCTGGGTTAGATGGGAGGATCCCTTACTCGATATACCCAAAATTGGAGACATCCAAGATGGAAAATCAATGTTGTTTATGGATGGCACTATGTTTCCTATGGCCTAAATGCTCGGGGCTTTCATAGTTTCCAGGACGAAATAATGATTAATTTTGAGGTTTCTTGTGATTTCCAACCTGAAAAGTACATCGGCCTGAGTGTTCTCTTCCCGGGCGATGTGAGTGACTTCAGATGTCTTGAACCTTGCCAATGTCTCCCTGGATAGCCTTAAGTATCATTGTAGTAGTTGGTCTTTAGCCTGATCCTAACCCTTAATTTAAGTGATGACCAATTGGAAATATGTTTGTAGCTTTATGTTTTCTGTCCTCATCTCTTATGTTATGGTAACTCTTGTAATCTTAACGTCTTAATCGGTTTGATTGTTGGTGGCTAAAAACTAGAATCTCAAAGAAACTTCTACCACTAGGCTGACCCTATTTTCCAAAATCATGCATGTTCCACTTTCTTGGCTGTTAGACGACCTGTCAGTGAATAGCATTCAAGTATGAGCTGACTCTAGCAGGACGATAGTCATTTTTGCTAAGAAATATGCAAACAGTTGGGCTTTCAATGCCTCCTTGCTTCAAAAGATACTTCAAACTCTAACAATTCGATTGACCATTTTGTCAAACGCCCGTCCAAATCCAATCGATGAGGTACTAGCTTCAGAGGTAAATCTGTCCGAACAACTATAGAATGTGCAAGGAAATACCTCATGAGCTTCCTTGATGCGGTTATCAATGCTAGAGCTTCTTCATTCATCTTTTGCTTGCGCGTCTCTAGTCCCTATAGGGTCTTCGATATGAAGTATAGGACTTTGGTTAGAATATGGATATCTAATCAAGACAATGATTACTGCTTCCTCTAAGGCTGTGAGGTATATGTTTAAGATTTCCCTAGGGAGTGGTCATCTGTTTTCCGGTGGTGTTACTAGTGGTTTTTCAGTGACTAATTCTTTTTTGCATTCAGGTTTCCATTCGAACTTTTCCTCATTCCTCAACAACCTATAGAAAGGAAACATATGTTGGACGAACTTTAAAATAAACCAATTTAATACAGTTGGCATATCGTTGAGCTTGTGAACATAATTCTTTGAGTTTGAGGCATTCATTTGAACTACCACTTCACACTTGTCAAGATTGGATTCAGTTCCCCTCTTTGTTAGGTAGAATCTCAGGAATTGTCGGATCTCAGAATAAATGTGCACTTCTCTGGATTGAGTCTCATGTTGTATTGCATGCCACTTTTGAACACCTGTTGGAGGTTGTGATAGTTGACCTCTTCTTGATCGGAATTTACAATCATATCGTCCATGTATACTTCCATTGTTTCTCCTATCTCTTCCTAAAATACCTTGTTCATAATCCTTTGATATGTTTCAACCTCATTCTTTAATTCAAAAAGCATGACATTGTATTGGTAATTAACTTGTTTGGTCATGAAGGTCCTCTTCTTCCTTTCAGGTCCGAACATATGTATCTAGTTATACGCAGAGTAAGCATCCATGAATGATAGAAGTTTATATTTGGCTGATTTATCTATAATTTTGTCGATATTCAGTAGTGGGTAGGAATCCTTTGGGCATGCTCGATTGAGGCTAGTGTAGTTTATGCACATCCTCCACTTGTTCGAGGATTTCTTAACCAATAAGATGTTGGAAATAAATTTTGTATACTTTACCTCATAAATGAAATTCGTGTCTAACAGGTCTTTCACTATGCTAGTAGTAGCTTCGGCTTTTTCTGGAGACTACCTCCTTCTTCGTTGGGAAATGTAATAAGCTCTAGGGTCGACGTTTAGCGGGTTGTAGATTATATCAGGCATCTCCTGTGTGGATATAGAAAAAAGATATACAGTTTCCTTGAGGCATTTAATCAATGTGGATTTTATTTAAGCTTGGACCTTATCTTCACTAATCGAGCAAGATTATTGTCAAGTTGAACAACTTCAAAATCATTGTCCGGTATAGGAGATCTTTAATTCCCTCGGGACCTTCTTCTACACGTTTTGAAATAGTGAAGAGATCTTTGAGGATGACCTCTCTGATGCGCCTCACTTCCTTGAGTTCAACATTGATTACGATCGGCTCTCCTCTATTGTTATGATACGCTACCTTCAGGTGGACTGATGAAGTAATGACATCTAGCTTTTCCAAGAATGATCTACCAAGAATACCACTGAAGGGGCTTCTGCATGAAAGTACCAAGAAGCAGAGGGTTACCTTTCTCTCGTTTTATCCTTCTCCTAGTGACAGTGTCAATTTTTATTGGGTTTTTGTCGGCCCATAACATAAAAAATTGTTAATATTTATAAATTAATAATTTTTGAATATATATATATATATATATATATATATATATATATATTATATTTATAATATATTATTAAATAAAAAATATTAACAATATATTTTTTTTATCATCATAAATATTGTTCAGGATTGTTCGCAAGACCCATGGCAAAAGGCCCAAGAGAAAATTTCAGATTAAAAAGTGCATATAATAGGTAGACCTTCGCTTGGCCAAAAGAAATTAATTTAACTTTTCAATGCCCGATTCAATCAAACGATTGTATGCGTAACATTTCGCATCATATGTGAACAACTTCAACCATACTAAAAAAGTATGTGTAATCCTTTTTAGAAACAGAAACTCAAAATTCTCTGACCGTTCGCAGACAAGGGCGAGCAAGGAGTGAAACATGGCAGGGTAATCGGGGTCAATGCGGTCCCTCCTGTAATGACATGTCCCACAAAGTCTTGTTCAAGCGTCTGGCACCAACTGATTGGCACCTTCCTCTCGAAGTAGTTCAAGCTCAAGATAAATTTATGGATTCCTCCTAGCCATAAGAGCCAACGAGCATAAAACATCTTCTATTATGATCGGGTCAAGAGAAATACAGACCTCCATATGTGACAAGGTAGGTTAGCAAAGGGTAACCAACCCAATAGAAGGCCTCACAATCTAAATCCCCTAGTAACTGAGTACACACCAGGTGAGGTGTGAACTGAGGAGTCTTTTTCATCTATATTATTTTGTAACATTTCACCTTATCTGCAAGTCAAAAGTAGACAGGTTAGAAGTAAACCACCAAAGGAACATTCAAGAAAAGGGGGATTCACCATGTTATTCACCAAAAATGATATGTCTAGTCTCTTTTGAGTCATTGTTCACTAGGAAATGCTTCTTTATGTATCATTTCCCTTGTTTCATCGGCGTTACATCAAGAGGCACAACACCATCGATGAAGCCCAAAACCTCAAAGAATGACACCAATTGCCTTTTTAGGTAAATCTCCTCATGAGACAAATTGTCCATTTTATAAACATAAGATCTCAAATCTGCTAAGAAATGGATCTAACGCTAGAACTTGGAGAACTTGTCAAAACATTGATAAGACGACTCGGGCTCTGTGGTACATATGTTAGTCTTATATGAACAACAACCCCATGTTATTCAAAGCCTCTTCCTAATCCTAGTGACTTTTTATTTAGGTCTTCCCCTAAATATGAGAACCCCTCTCGCTTTCTCTCAATCACTAATCCCATGTGATGAACATCAATAAACACAATGATGAATGTTGAATACAACTCAACTAAACAAAACAACTACTATGCCTTATGAATGAAACAATCGTGTGGTGTACAACCAACAAAAACACTTTGTTCTCAAACTTATATAATTAGTGTCTTGGAACAAAGTTTTACAACTTAACTAACAAACTAAACTCTATACCTTAAGATATGAATTCAGGTGCAAGAGTGGTATACAACAATAACTCAAACAAAGACTAAAAAAACCCTAACATAACGAGTATTTAAAAAATGCACACCCTCAAACTTGAAGTTTAAGTCTCCTTAAATAACAATGCTTATTCTGACTTTTTTTCCAATGGGCATTAACAGCTTTTTATCTCATCTAGAAATATAGGAGATTTTGTTTTAAATTGATTTTTAACAACCTCCAAAAGATATGATTTGCTTTGATTCAAATTCAAATTTAAATCTCCACCTAAATTGAATTAATCTCAACCAATCTCTAACAAACAAATCCACATAAATGAATTGCTAAAATATAGAAACAAATATGATTGAAATCAATAAAAAATTTCGCACCTAACAACATCCACCATGGTCTGCTGACAAGGGCCAGATGTTACACTACACACATGCTAGAACATCGTGTTCCACATGTTGCACCAGAACAGCCAATTTAACTTTTTTCATATAAATCTTCTTTGTAGAGTAAATTTTGGATTAAATCTGAATATAATCTTCCTTCAATGAAAATCCAATCAAATCTTATAACTAGATCATATCATCCATATACATGATTTAATAAAATCTTTTCCAAATTAATTTGGATTAACAAACTTCTTCCAAAAGCAAACTTCTGCATCTTCTAAAGAAATTACTACTACAACAAATCTGAAAGAAATCTAAAGATAATCAAAATCCAAACTTTACGCCAAGATGACACATGACATTTCTTGAACATCTTGCTTACAACCAAATCTTTCTGCTACACACTTTACAGAACCTTGGACTCTACAGATCTTCTTTGAAACAAACACACTCATGCTCATGTTTCTTTATGAAATCTAGCTAACAGACTAAGGCCAGATGCTGGAATACATGCTGGAGCATCTTGTTCCACAAGTTGCCTCTGCATAAAAATATCTTGTACATATGTTGTTTTGTTAGATACAACCAATCAAAAGAACAATAGTTAGCATGAGTTCCCTCGTTGAAGGGGGTAACTAAGTAGTATCGATCTTTGAAATGTTTTACACTTTCTGAGTAGACCTTGAACATCTTGGTACATTTCCTAAGAGATATAAGACCTTGGCCCCATGCCGAGTCAGTAGAGATGCATTGAGCTTTAAAGTGATGTAAGAAGATATGTGTGGTCGACACACCTTTTTTATATTTGCACCAATACTGTAAAACTTTAATGTAAGCCTAGCTCACTGAATGTTACGAAGAGGCGATTAATAAATTATTAAACGCTCTGACCTCAAAATCGTTAAAGGAGAGGTGGAACCCTATCAAGAAGAATAAGCATTCGTGAAGGGGAACACACACTCTTAAAATTTAATACATATCCTATTGTCTTCATCAGGGAAAACACCCTCTCCCAATATTCAGAAGGTCTCACCATCGTTGAGGCATGTTCTAAACCGCCCTCACCAACAAAGAAAAAGGTGGTATCCAAAGTCTTTTGGTACACCCACACTACCAAGTTATCCCTTGTTATCTTCTAAACTTTGGGTTGGAAATCATACATTGTAACGGATTTTGTCAATACATGAAATAAATGAATATAAATAGAAACATGGGGCAAGTTTAAAGCTAAGTCTGGTGTTCCTTCTAAAATATACGCGACCACCTAATAAGCAACCATCAATGACAATTTCCTCAGTCAAACCACGTGACCCTCTTCTTCAAAACCCTAATAAAGAAATCGAGATTGAAAAAAAGAGATATTTGAGTGTTACCTTAAAAGACATAAATTTGAGGATTCACATGTAGAAGGAAGGTGCACAAACTAGTTAGAGATGAACACATGTGTAAGAAAGCTGGCAACAATGAAAGAAATCACAGACGAAGAGGAAAAATAATTTTCCAAATTGATAAGTAACAAAAAAAAAATAGATCTCATACTTTGTTGAAGGCATCTTCTCCACGCTCACCGCACCAATTTGTTGTGAATCGGATACCTTAGAAACAAAGTATAATTGGTTCCTTGATCAGTCAAGAAACCCACAAGGGTTAGGGTTAACAAAAAAAACAAGAGTAAAAACAACAAGGATTGGTTATAAAACTGTTATTTTTTCCTTTCTCCTTAAAACAAGGATTACAAGTATACAAGAATAACAAACTAACCACTCTCACTCTTTCTAGGTTTTGTCACACTCTAGAATGAGAGACTAGCATGCTATTTATAATAAAACCTAGCACACTAAACTAATGGGCTTTTAACAAAATACCCATTACAAGCTAACTTAGGGTACAAGCTAACTTAAACAATTGGATCCTTAACACAAGGCCCAATTCAATATGCTAACAACCCTAGCAATATTAACTAATACATGTTAGAACAACCTTGACTACAACATGTATTATTTTTCGACGACAGCATGTGAACCAACTTCGACGGCATGCTTCTTCTAGAGTTCGATCCAAATTCCACAAATCTCCACCTTGGATCTAACTCTAACAACAAGAAAACAAACTAGCTTTCTTCATGCAGCTTTATCAACTGCATACAGTGGAAAAACTTGCAACTTGGCAATGTCTTGGTGATCATATCAGCAGCATTATGATCTGTCGAAACCTTCAGCACTTGGACTTCTCCACGCTCGATTACCCCTCTGACGAAATGCAGCCTCACATCAATGTGCTTGGTTCGCTCATGATAGGCTGAGTTCTTCGACAGGTGTATTGCACTTTGACTATCACATTTAACAGTGATACTTCGACCTTGAAGTTTCAGCTCCTTTGCAAAACCTTCAAGCCACAACGCTTCCTTCACAGCTTCAGTGAGGGCAATATATCCAGCTTCAGTGGTTGATAAGGCAACAACCTTCTGGAGCGTCGCTTTCCAACTGATTGCTGTGCCAAACATTGTGAAAACATATCCGGAAATAGACTTTCTGGAATCCATACAACCTGCATAATCAGAGTCAACAAATCCTTCGACTGCTGCTTTACTATCTTCACCCAAGGCTCCACCATAAATTAGGACTCTGTTCAGAGACCCATTTATGTACCTTAAAATCCACTTTAATGCTTGCCAGTGAGCCTTTCCAGGATTCGCCATGTACCTGCTTACAAGACTTACTGCATATGCTATGTCAGGTCTTGTACAGACCATAACATACATCAAAGAACCAACTATATTAGCATATGGAATGCTATTCATATAAGTTCTTTAGACATCAGTACTGGGACACTGATCTATACTCAGCTTGAATTGAGGGTTTGTCGGAGTTACAACAGGCTTTGAATTCGACATACCATACTTTTCGAGAATCTTCCGTAGGTATGCCTCTTGAGATAAGCATAATTTCGACTGCTTTCTATCTCTTCGGATGTCAATCCCAAGAATCCTGGACGCAGCTCCCAGATCCTTCATTTCGAACTCCTTACTGAGTTCAGCCTTCACCCTCATTACCTCTTCGACATTGTTGCTTGCTATTAGAATATCATCCACATAAAGCAACAAAATAACAAATGAATTACCCGGTCAAAATCTGAAGTAAACACAGTGGTCGAACTGACTTCTGATGAAACTTATGCGTGCCATAAACTTGTTGAATCTCCTATTCCACTGTCGAGGAGATTGTTTCAGTCCATATAAAGATCTCTTCAGCTTACACACATAATCTTCCTTCCCCTTTTCGACATACCCTTCAGGTTGCCTCATCAGGATCGTTTCATCTAGGTCACCATACAAGAATGCAGTCTTCACATCCATCTGTTCCAGTTCAAGGTCGAACTGTGCCACCATGGCAAGCAACATTCGAATGGACCTGTGCTTCACAACAGGCGAGAACACATCATTGAAATCGACACCTTCTTTCTGAGTGAAACCCCTAGCAACCAATCTTGCCTTGTATCTTTTCGACGCCACTCCTTCGATTCCTTCCTTGACTTTGAAAATCCATTTACAGCTGACTAACCTGGCTCCAGTAGGTTTCTTTATCAGTTCCCATGTGTCGTTATCATGAGGAGATTTCATCTCGTCATCCATGGCTTTCAACCATTCAGTCTTCTTTCGACTCCTCATAACTTCCTTATAGTCTCTAGGTTCTTCGTCGAGAACCTCACTTGCAGAGATTAAGGCATAAGCTATAAGATCTGCATACCCAAGTCTCTGAGGTGGCTTGATGACTCTTCTCGACCTATCTCTTGCTAACAGGTAGTCATTATCAGTTTCCTCATCTTTGACAACATCTTCTGTTTCGTCTTCGACTTCATCTGGGGTACGCACTTCAGCATCAACATGCTCCACCTCAACAGGAATCTCTCCCTGTTCTAGCTCTTCGTCAGCAACATCAGTTTTCTTGAAAGCCATCTCAGCTTCATTGAAAACTACATCTCGACTGGTGATACCCCTCCTGTGACCTGGCTCTAGGCACCATAGCCTATAAGCTTTGACTCCTTCAGGGTATCCCATGAACATGCACTTCAGACTCTAGGTTCGACCTTGTCTTGCCTAATGTGAGCATAGGCCACACAACCAAATACTCTCAGTCTGTCGAGACTAGGTGGATTTCCCGACCAAACTTCTTCAGGTGTCTTCATATCTAATGCAGTCGAAGGACATCTATTTATCAGATATGCAGCTGTCGAAACAGCTTCAGCCCAAAACACATTCTTCAATCCAGCACTAACCAACATGCATCTAACCCTTTCAAGGATTTTTCGATTGAATCTCTCAGCTAAGCCATTTTGTTGAGGAGTACCTGCTACAGTCTTATGCCTTGCAATCCCAGACTCAACACAGTAACTGTCGAACGCTTTGTTGCAGAACTCAAGGCCATTGTCGGTTCTCAACCTCTTAACCTTTCTGCCAGTTTGAGTTTCGACCAGAATCTTCCAACTTTTGAAATTCTCAAAAGTTTCATCCTTCGTCTTCTGAATGAATACCCATAGCTTTCTGGAATAGTCATCAACAATGGATAAAAAATACCTTGCACCTGAGTGTGAAGGATTCCTTGCAGGCCCCCAAAGATCAGCATGAATGTAATCAAGGGATCCATGTGTTCTTTGCTTGCCTTTGTTGAACTTCGCCCTACATGATTTACCAAATACACAAGATTCACAAAACTCCAACTTTTCGACTTTGTCACCACCTAGCAGGTTCTGCTTCCCCAATTCGACTAGGCCTCTTTCGCTGACATGGCCCAATCTCATGTGCCATAACTCTGTCTTCGACATAGGTTTCGTGGATACAACATTTGTCAAACCACTTATAACCTCAGCCTCCAGGGTATACAAGCCTTGGTTTTTCACGCCTTTCAAGACTTCCTTCGACCCTTTCATGACTCTCAGGGTACCTTGCTCTCCTTTGAAAACATATCCCTTTCTGTTGAATTCATCAAGAGAAATTAAATTTCTCTTCAAGTCAGGTACATACCTAACTTCAGTCAATAATCTTATTGACTCATCATGGAGCTTGAATCTCACGGATCCAATACCTGCAATTTTGCAAGCTTTGTTGTTTCCCAGCAGCACTGATTCTCCATCTTGATCACATAATTCTTCAAACACATTCTTGTTTGGAGTCATGTGCCAAGTGCATCCAGAATCCATAATCCACTCTTTTCTTGAGTCGCCGCTTGAAACTACAAGAGCATCAGATGAGTCGAAGTCATCTTGAACAATGGCTGCATTGCCATTATCCTTACCTCCATGATCTTTCAGGCGTTCAGGGCGCACTTTTCTTGTGTGACCCTCCTTCTTACAGTGATAACATCGAAAACCAGATGTTTCACCACTAGAAGACTTATGCTGACTTTTACCTTTCTTCTTGTCGAACCTACCATCCTTTCGTAAGAATTTTCCCTTAACTGCCAAACCTTCACCAACCGTCGAAGGTTTATGCTCCTTTCGTTCGTTCAGGTCCTTAGAGTACAAGGCTGCTTGAACTTCTTCAAAGGTCAGGGACTCTCTTCCATACAAGAGAGTTTCTTTGAAGTGAGCATGCGATTTGGGCAAAGCACACAACAACAACAATGCTTGATCTTCATCATCAATCTTCACATCAATGTTTTCAAGATCAAGAATCAGTTTGTTGAAAGAATCCAACTGCTCAGCCAAAGCCTTTTCTTCATTCATCTTGAACGAATACAAGGCTTGCTTCAGGTAAAGACGATTCACCAAGGATTTGGTCATATACAAACTTTCCAGCTTCGTCCATAATCCCGCCGCCGTCGTCTCTTTTGATACCTGTCGAAGAACCTTATCACCAAGGCTCAACAATATTGCGCTGTGTGCTTTCTCGATCATGGTAGTCTTTTCTTTTTCCGTTAACGCAGCATCCATGGCTGCCATTCCCTTCAACGCTTCCAAACAACCCTGCTGAACCAGTAGGGCTTTCATCTTCAAGCGCCACAGACCGAAGTCGTTCACTCCGGTGAACTTCTCGATCTCATACTTTGTTGAAGGCATCTTCTCCACGCTCACCGCACCAATTTGTTGTGAATCGGATACCTTAGAAACAAAGTATAATTGGTTCCTTGATCAGTCAAGAAACCCATTATACTTTGTTTCTAAGGTATCCGATTCACAACAATAGTATTTCATGAACTTCTTATGTGCATTTCAATAAAAAGGAATCGTGTGATCTACCACATTGGAATGCGTAAACCACACCATTGACGGTTGACATCTCATCGTAAACTGTTAGGAATACTCTATAATCATAAGATAGATATGGTATCATTATCATCAGACATAGGAACACGCATCAGGACTTCCCTGCGAAACATTGTTGATAGAGAAAAAATATTTAACACATATGTTCTCAACGCTAATGACATCCCATCAGGACTTTTCGTTTACTTTTGTTAACATAAGGTCTAAAGATGTACCTTGCAAAGCCATTGTTATACAGAATAGGAATAAGGGCTTGAGGAGTAACTATTCTGGACCGTTCGATAAGTCCGTGGCAAAAGGCTCAAGAACAAACCTCAAGTTAAAAAGTGCATAGAAAAGGCATACCTTCGCTTGGCCAGAAGCATGCAATTATGTCATTCAATGCATTAGTCATCGTCTAATCCAATTAGACGATTATCTGTACAACATAACACATCATACATGAATGGTTTCAACCGCTCTTGATAGGATTCAAATCTATTATAACTCACATATTGCTCATCTTTTCTCTCACTAACTTAGAAGTTGGAGTGATAGTTTTGCAAGTCCATCCCGCTGCGTCACATTGGAAATATCGTTTCACCATCATAAAATTGATAAAATAAAATAAAAACAAATTAATAAGTGAAATTGACATTTACTTTAAAAACAAAATTTGTTTAGTGACAGTATCCATAAAGTTGTCATTCTTTTTAAATTATTTAGTGGAAAGTAGTTGTATGCATGAATGTAGGGAAGCATGTATGCCTTTAAGCATGAATAAAGTTGTGGTTGACATGGCCACCCAAAAAATAAGTATAAAAAGAGACAAGGCATAAAAAATTCTCCCTTGGATTCCCTGATATCAACTTTGCAACTTTAGTAGCTTTTTTATATTTTTGTTCATAAATTTATCTAATATTTAATATTATATAACATAAATTCACCTGAATATGAGTTGGTACTTGGTAGCTCAACTTAGTCAAGGAGGGTGACTCTTCAACTAAGAGCATTATGTTTGTCATCAACAATAAATAAATATATTATATGAATTGATAAATATACTTTGATATTCTAAATGATAAATAGTTTCAAACAGATAAATATTCCAAAATAAATGTATTTATAATGAGATGGGTCATAACCATAGGGTACGCCGAAAGCCTTTGCATTTTCTCATGAGAGAAAAATATTTTTTATTTATTTTTCATTTATACTTTTTTTTCAGAATAAAGATTCTCATAAAAAAAATATATGTCATTCAATTTGGTCTCAATAAAAAATAAAAGTCTTCTAGAATTTAAAAGCAGCACATGTGAATCCTCCAAATTTCCATATGATAATCATGAATACACTACTACATGTATTGTTAACCAGCTAAATGTATTGTTAACCAACTAAGTTGACTATGTTGTTTTTGAAAGATTTTGAAGGATAATAAGAGTTTAGTTTGATAAACAATTTATTTATGGCTTATAAGGTATTAATGATTAAGATAAATACTTATAAAATTTATATAAATTATTTTTATAATAAAAATTAAAATAATTTTCAATTACCTTTATACGTGTTATAAGTTATTTTGAGCAACTTATAAAAATAATTTTAATTTTAAAAAATGTTATAAACTATTTTAATAGGATCTCTCAAATAATATCATAAAATTTATGTTTGTAAGTAAACTTAAATAAGTAAATTCAAATAGATTTTTTTTTCTAAAAGCAAATATATTGAAACAGAACACAAAAAGTGTTCAACACATTACAGAAAAGAAAAGAAAATCAGTGTTGGAGTAGGGAATTTTCTAATAGGTGAAAGAAAATTCTCGACCAACACCCGATCTATCTAATACTCTTTAATGGATTTATACAAAAGAAAAGAAAATCAGTGTTGGAGTAGGGAATTTCGCTAACACAAGACAATTTCCATGCTAAAAATTTAACGGTCCAACAAATATCGTCTAATTTATACACCTCGCCATTAAACAAAAATTTGTTTCTAGCACTCCAAATACACCACACAACGGTTAGTCAAAGAGATCCAAACTTTGAATTTTCTTCTTTGCTATTTCCTATTACACACCAATATGCAAAAAGATTACAGACTTCTCCTGTGAAAACGCTGCTGATACCGCAACAGTCCCCCACCTTATCCCACACCCTCACAGCAGTACTACAAGGAAAAAAGGAATGAAGAACATCCTCTTCTGAATTAAGACAGAAAACACATTTGTTGTCTATCTCACTAATCCTTCTCTTCGCTAATTGATCCTTCGTAGCAAGCCTGTTCCAAAATAATTTTCAAGCAAAGCATAAGACTTTTTTCGCCAGCTTGATCTTCCATAAAACCCGAAAGATCTTGATTATGTCGAGATTCCAAGTGTCTTCTTGTCTAGCTTGAAACATGGTTTGATAAGCATGCCTAACAGTGGAGGTTTTAGAATTTTCATCCAACCAAACTATGTTATCACTCCTTCCCACTATTGGGTTTGAAACGAGCAAAATATTATGCAGCTCTTGGAGACTAGATTCGTTTCCCAGCTGGCACTGCAAAGGGATACCAAAATCACCCTATTCCCATTTCCCATGGACCCATGATCCCATGGATTTGACCGAGCCATCCTTACTGCTACTGCAAAGGAAAATATCCTTGAATTTCACAACCAAAGATGTACCAATCCATTTTTCCGTCCAAAACTGGATTGAACTTCCCTCGCCTAACTCGTGATGATCAAAATCTGCAAAACAAAAACCAAAGTTAGAAGTTCAAATAGACTCTAAATTGATTACTATATTTGTTTTAGTTGATCAAATGACTTCTAATATAAAACAAAGTGAATTATAATAAAAATAAAGTTTTTAAATTTTTTTCAACTAATTGATTTTACTTGATTATTTTTTTTAAAGGGATAAATCAGAGATTAAACACACAAAATAAATGACTGAAATCACATAGTAGAGCTATTTTTGAGGGTGTGCAAGGTTGACTACTGCACAAGACCTCAAATTTGTCACATTTAACCTGTGGCTTAATAAGGTCTCATAAAATATTTATAATGGTTAGGTAGAGCATCTATTTGTTTATCCATGATTCCAAAAAAATTGAGACGACTCTGTCACACGGCCTACTTTGATTTTAGAGTTTATTTGATAAGACAAAAAAATAGCTTTTAGCTTTTCAAGTCATATCAATAAAAAAAACTTTGTTTGTAATTGTTGTTTAACATTTTAGTTTGTAGTTTTTTTTTACTAACTTATGACTTTTCCACAAAAGCTATTTGAATTAGCTTTTGAGTTTATAGCTTATAACTTGTTACTTTTTCTTCCATTTATACCTTTATTATTTTAACAAAAATATATTTTACCGTTAAATATGTAACACCCCAGTTTTTAAATTAATTCATTTTACTGCGTTAAATATGTTTATATGATTCGTTTGAGTGCTCTATGTATTTTTGTGGGGTTATTCGAGGTTGGGTATAATTTATACTATTTACCACTATTTTTGGATTAATTAAAATAATAGAAATTTAGCTAAGTAGTGAGATATGAGATGGAAAATAGAATAATAAAATAAGTGGTGGAACAAGGAGAGAATTATCATGATTAAGCGGGGAAATATAAATAGTAATAATTAAAATTGAGTTTTTTGTTTAAAAGAAAAATAAGGAGAAAAGTAGGAAAAGGGGACATTACGTGAAATTGGGGAAAAAGAGCAAGAGAGGAGAAAAATCCCTAGCAAAGCAAGAGTGAGAGGAGGGAGATTCCATTGTCAAGTTTGGAACTTTTTCACGAATTCGAGGTAGGGGAAACTATTCACTATTGGGTGTATTATCATAAAGTATGGTGAAAGATCCTCACCCTCTTTGTTGTTTGATTGTGTTGTTCTCCACTGATGAGTTTAAAGGGGAGAAGGTTTGTGCAAAATCTTTATCCCAATTACTGTGATTGTAATAATTTTGTGCTCTGATTTATTAGTGAACTTTGTGAGAATTTGATATGTGTAAGTTCTGAGTGGTGTTGTTTGTAACACCCTTATAACTCCAAAGAATAATTCACGAATTAATAAGGATAATTCAACATAATTCACCACTCAAGGGTGTCACACTTCATATTTAACATTCATAATAATCATCCTGCTTTGTAACACGAGTTACAACATCTATAACATCATTTTTTTTATAACTTCAACACATAAATTGAACTTCGCAGCGGAATCATAATCATAAAATAACTTCATTCATCTTCATAATACCAAAATATCTTAGTCTCGTCAAAAGTTGAAATTTAAATCAATTTAACATCTCAAACTCATGAAATATGATAACAAAAATAACATATCATCTGAATTGGAATTACAATAGTTCGACATCTTGAAAATCCTCATAAAATATGTTAGTTAAGGAAACACAACATTCGCATAACTAGCGTTCTCAACCCGATGTTACATATCAGAGCAAGACACCTTCTAATTAACGAAAGCTAATAAAGTACTCCAAAGCTATCTTCAACGCTTCTACAAGCTACTCCAGAGCATCTGCGCGTTACCCACGTGGAGGCAACATTCAAACACGCAGGGTGAGTAATCATAATTCATTATGAAAGATATAAGAAAAAGACTTAGTAGTAACATCATCATCATATTAACACGTATCATTTATAAATGAATCATACTCACACCTACACACCATAATAGCACTTATACATCTTTTGTCATAAAACATCATATAATCACATAGTCTCAAACATCATCATATCACAACAACATCCAATATACAATACAATATTCACACAATAACAGATTCAACAATTATGCAATGCAATGAGACTCACAACCAGACTCAATGCATGTGGTACCATACAGTTCATATTTCAGAACCCGACCCCTCTTTCATGGTCAAATCTCACTGACTCTATTCAATCTCGACAATTAGCTATTGACATACTATTCGTTCATAGGATTGATGCTCCAATTCGTTATCATCATCTACGATAACATCTCACTAATTCCATTCTCTCTTGGCAATCAGCTACCAACATACTATCCATTCATAGGATTGATGCTCCAACAATGGACCGAAGTCCCAACACCATGAATGCATGCAAAATCATACACATGCAACAACAACATCAAGCATAATGACCAACACCATAGTCAAGGTACTCCGCCAATACTGGCCACCATGCACTAAACACATGCTATAACAGTTCAGCAACAACAATATGATAATTTAGCAATCAACAACAATAACAACAATTTACATCATAACAACCAATCTTAATCATTATACCACACCAAAACTGGTCACCATACAACAACAACCCTATAATAGCTCGTCAACATCATCATCCAACATAGCAAATGACAACAATGCATTTATCGCGAAACAACATAATAATATAGTTATCAACAACAACAATAATGCAATATGCAAAGAATAAAAACATCAAGCATAATGACCAACACCCCCATGGTCATGGTACTCCGCCAATACTGGCCATCATACACCAACATGCATACTGTAACAACTCAACAACAACAGTTTACATCATAGCAACCAACAACGATATGTTTCAGATTTTATGGCATCACAACTTAACCACTACAATTGCATTTAAGCCATCACATAGAAAAATAATCAAATTCTAGAATAGAAACCATTTTCATAAGGTAGTTCTTCGTGTTAGCTTTTCAACGCTTTGAACGACGCTTCAATCGGACTTACGGATCAAAAGTTATGATCGAAACGATTTCACTGTACAAAACTATGGAGCTACTACGGCCGCCCATAGCAGCTACTACGGCCCGTAGTGCTCCTAGCCCAGAATTCTATTTTTTTTTTCATTTTAGGCACCCCAATCCAGAGGGCTACTACGGGCACCCATAGCAGCTACTACGGCCCGTAGTAGAGCCCAGAATTTCACTTTTTCTGCATGATCTCTCTTGTTTTTCTGCCTTCCAACAGACCCCCAAACCCCACGTTTTGACCTCTAACAAACCCAAAATATATCATATCGTATGGTACATGAATCAAGGAAATTAAACACATCACAACATCAATTCATCATCTCTAAATCACCATTAACACACTTAAGATCACAATTATATCAATGACATATCAAACATCATAATCAACAATTTTGCCATACCTTTCATCATACTTTTATAAATAATCATACAAGACAAAACATATGTCTTCCTTTGTGTTCTACCGAGTTCTCCTCTTGGTTCTCTGTAAGCCCTAGCCTCTCTTCCATTCTCCTCAACTGTTTACGATTGTACATAACGAATTATCTTTCCTTGTTTTACTTATTTAACCCTAGAACCCTTTCTATGCCTTGCCTCTTATGCCCTCACTTAACTCACACACTCTTACCACTATGCCCTTATTCTTATTTTCACCTTAATATTCTTATTTTAATTATTATAAATCTAAATAATATAACTAAATTATTTAAATCTAAATAATTCTAATCCTCACCCAATATTCCTCTTATTTACCCAAAACACATTAACATACATCATATAAATAAATCAAAATTCACAAATAATCACAAATAATCATTTAGATAAATAATTCTAAATTTTTGGGGTGTTACATTATTCATGTTAAAGGTTTTGAGATGATGAACATAATGATAATTTTGTGATAACCGATGTTAATATGCCAAATCTGTGTGGTAATTGATGTGTTATATGAGTATATGTGATTACTCATGTTCAAAACTTAGTGGGATAAGTCTAGGTTGAAGAAATTGAGTCTGAGAGTGAGATTCTTGTGAAAATTTAGCAGAAAAATGCTACATCAAGGTTTGATTCGAATCAATATTACAACATGATTCGAATCAATATTATAACATGATTTAAATCACGGGAAATTTTTTGGAAAAAACACCTCTGACCCATTTCATTCGAATCGGGAAAACAACATGATTTGAATCAGAAAAGGCTGATTTTGTTCAGATATTGTTTTCGTCATAACATGAGATTCGTGACTCTGCTTGAGGCACAATTTGAAGTGTTAGGAAGCTAATGCATAAGACTACCATATGGTAAGGTCTTGGGTGGTTAAATGTGTATAGGAGAATCTGAATGCAATGTTTCCTTGTGGTGTTTATACGATGAGTGAATTATTGAGGTGTCGGACATGGTTCAGCGTTGAGTTGATGAGTAGTTTAGTTGAGGTTAGAGTATGCCTTGTGACTCGTAATTCCCGAATAAAAATTGGATGAGTTAGGTACTAAATATGGTGAGTTATGCAGACCCAGTTGAGTATTGATTGTGTAATGTTATCAGATGGTTAGTATTGTTGAGTAAGAAGATGGATATGTATTGGTGAGTAATGATGTGTTATAAATATATATTAGGTTGTGTTATCATTATATTTTGTTCTAAATTATGGTAAGATATGTGGTTCGAATTGGAACCATTGGTAATGATTTATCGTATTTACATTGTTGTGGCATTTCATGCATCATGTATATAGGAGATAGGTGTACGTACTTCTGTCCAGAGATGAGTTTTTGATTCGGAAGTTGGGACCAGTGACGAGTCTGGAACTTCGGTCCATCGGTGATAATTGGTGAGTGGATTAATCAGTAACATAACTTTGATGTCCAAATATTGGTGATGTCATTGATAAGTAACATAAATTTGACATCCAAATTGGTGAGTAGATTGGTACCACATGCATTTGGTGATGAGGCGATGAGTGCATTGCATATACATCTGTACTTATGATTGGTATTGGTTGTGAATGATATATAAATATGTTGGTGATTGGTGATTGTTGGGAATGATATGAATTTGTTGATGTTTGAGTGTTATATCCTTTACTGTTTTATACGCCACTAACATTTTTGAATGTATTCTCACCCCCTGGTTGTTTTGTTTATGGCGTTTTGTACTCTCGTGGTATAAATGCTCAGGTAGAGAAGCTTTAGTTGATGTTGCGCGGGAGGATGGCGTTGAGGACTCTTCGTTTACTTACTGTTTTTTAAGTCTTTTAGTTTTGGCATCGCTCTAATATGTAACACTAGGGACGGGTTGCTTTGTTACATGTTATGTATTTTTTAGATGTTTGAGTTATTTCATTAAGTACTTATGTTGAGAAAAAATAAATGTTTTATTTAAAGTTTTCGATGTTCCACTGTTATTTAATATATGTTATATTTGGAGAAAGATGCATGTTGTGAATGTGTAACATTATATGTTTTTTTTTCATAAATCAAGGGTGTCAGGTTTAAGGTGTTACATAGTTGGTATAAGAGCAGGTTAGTCCATTAGATCTAGGTTGTGTGAATTTGCTTATTTCTTTGGCATACAACATGTGTATGAACACTGTCGATGTTCATTTTTCTTTCCTAACCGCTTGCCAGCATGAAAGGGATTGAAACAAGTGGGGGGAGATTTTACTTCTTTGAGATGTTTCAGGTGTGGAGGGTTGGTTCAGGATTCTGCCGATTGCAAGAGTGCATGTTTTTGAATGAAGTTGTGTAGTTTCCCGAACCCGAAAAATGTACAGATTCGAGAGTCATGTTCGCCGATCAGGTAGAGATGTCCTTGAGGGAAGATGATCAGGTGCTTGCGATATTCACTTCCTTGAGAGTGGAGAGAAAAATTGTGGCTAGTGATAGGCCTGTGGTGTGTGAGTTTTCTGATGTGTTTCCTTAGAAGATTTGTGACTTACCGCCAGAGCGAGAAATTGGATTCTCCATATATTTAGTACCTTGTACTAGACTTGTGTCAATGGCACCATATAGAATGTTTGCATCAGAGTTAAGCTAGCTGAAGAAACTTTTAGAAGACCTATTTGAGTAGAAGTTTGTTAGATCTAGTGTGCAACCATGGGGAGCATCGATGTTGTTGGTTAAGAAGAAAGATGACATCATGAGGTTATGTGTTGATTATCGACAAGTGAATAAGGTTAATATTAAGAACAAGTATCATCTTCCTAGGATCAATGACCTTATGGATGAATTGGTTGGAGCTTGTGTGTTCAACAAGATTAATTTGATATCGGGCTACCATCAGATTCAAGTAAAGTTAAAAGATATTTTGAAAACTGCATTTAGAACTCGTTACAGTCATTATGAGTATTCAGTAATGGCGCTCGGTGTGACTAATGTGCTAGGAGTATTCATGGAGTATATGAATAGGATTTTTCATTCGTACTTGGATTAGTTTGTTGTGGTGTTCATATATGACATCTTAGTGTATTCCAAGTCAGACAAAGAGCATGCATGCCATTTGTGAGTCATGTTACAAACTTTACAAGAGAAGAAGTTGTATGCTAAGTTGTTCAAGTGTGAGTTCTAGTTGCGAGAAGTGAATTTCCTTGGTCACATGATTTCCAGTTGTGGCATAGCAGTTGATCCATCTAAGGTAGACGCGATGTTGCAGTGGGAGACTCCTAAGTCTGTTACAGAGATCGAAAGTTTTCTTGGTTTGGCTGTTTACCATAGAAGGTTTATAGAAGGATTTTCTAAGTTGATTTTGCCTTTGACTCAATTGACTCGGAAAGGAAAAGTTATGTGTAGGATGTTCAGTGTGAAGAAAGTTTCCAAGAGTTGAAAAAGAGGTTGACGACGACACCACTTTTGATTTTACCAGATGCTAGTGAACATTTTGTAGTGTTTTGTGATGCTTCTAAGACGGGGTTGGGTGGTGTGCTTATGTAAAAGATCCAAGTGGTAGCTTATTCTTCTAGAAAACTGAATATTCATGAGAGGAATTATCCTACCCATGATTTGGATTTGGCAGTAGTGGTCTTTGTGCTCAAAGTTTGGAGGCATTATCTGTATAGTTTGAGGTTTTCAGCGACCATAAGAGTTTGAAGTATCTGTTTGATCAGAAAGAGATGAATATGAGGCAGAGAATATGGCTAGAATTTTTGAAAGATTACGACTTTGAGTTGAGTTACCATCCTGGTAAAGCTAATGTGGTAGCAGATGTGTGAGTAGGAAGTCCTTGTATACGTCGGTGCTAACTGTTAAGAGATTAGAATCGATTGAGCGATTCAAAGATTTTAGCTTGGTGTGTGAGATAACACTAGGAAGTGTGAAGTTGAGGATGCTGAAGTTGACTAGTAGTGTATTGAGAGAAATCAAAGAAGGTTAGACATAAAGGATTATCTAATCTTTGGAAGATTTGTTGAGAGCTTGTGTTTTGGAGAAATTATGTAATTGGGATAGTTACTTGCCTTTGACCAAGTTCACATATAACAACAGTTACCATTCTAGTATTGGAATGGCACCTTTTTAAGCTTTGTATGGAAGGAGGTGTATGACTCCTCTGTGTTGGTATGAATCATGTGAAAGTGTTATGCTTATACTAAAGATTGTTTAGCAGACTACTGAGAAGATCAAGATGATTCAGGAGAAGATGAAGGCTTTGTAGAGTAAACAGAAGAGTTATTATAATATGAGAAGAAAGACACTTGAGTTCCAAGAGGGAGATAATATGTTCTTGAGATTCACTCTGGTGAGTGGTGTTGGTCGTGCGTTGAAGTCTCGAAAGCTCACGCCTCATTTTATTGGTTCGTATCAGATCCTTCAGAGACTAGGAGAAGTGACTTACAACGTTGCCTTACTACCGTCTCTTTCTAATCTTCATGATATTTTCATGTGTCTCAAATTTGGAAGTATATTCTTGATCTGTCCCATGTGATCTAATTGAATAATGTGTAAGTGAGAGAGAACTTGACTGTGGATGCATCACCCTTACGGATTGAGGATCGAGAAGTGAAACAGTTGAGAGGTAAGGATATCACTTTGATGAAGGTAACATGGGGAGGACCCACTGGAGGGAGTGTGAAGTGAGATCTGGAGAGTCGAATGCGAGAGTCGTATTCAGAGCTGTTTTCTTTAGGTATATTTTTTAGGGCAAAGAGTGAGATATGGGGTGGAAATAGAATAATAAAATAAGTGGTGGGACAAAAAGAGAATTGTCATGATTAAGGGGGAAAAATAGAAATACTAATAATTAAAATTAGGTTTTTTATTTAAAAGAAAAATAAGGAGAAAAGTAGGAAAAAAAGGACATTACGTGAAATTGGAGAAAAAGAGCAAGAGAGAAGAAAAAGCCCTAGCGGAGCAAGAGTGAGAAAAGGGAGATTCTATTGTCAATTTTGGAGCTTTTTCATAAATTTGAGGTAGAGGGAACTATTTCACTGTTGGGTGTATTTTCATAAAGGATGGTGAGGGATCCTCACCCTCTTCGTTATTTGATTGTGTTGTTCTCCATTGATGAGTTTATTTATGTGGAGACAGTTTGTGAAAAACCTTTCTCCCAATTGTTGTGATTAATTTGATACTCTGATTTATTAGTGAACTTCGTGTGAATTTGATATGTGAAAGTTCTGAGTGGTGTTGTTCATGTTAAGAGTTTTGAGATGATGAACATAATGATGATTTTTTGATAAATCAATATTAATATGCCAAATCAGTGTGGTAATTGATGTGATATATGAGTACATGTGATTACTCATGTTCAAAACTGAGTGGTATAAGTCTAGGTTGAAGAAATTAAGTGTGGGAGTGAGATTCTCGTGAAAATTTAGCAGAAAAACATTGTAGACAGGTTTCATTCGAATCAGTATTACAACATGATTCGAATCACGAGGAAAAATTTGGAAAAAAATGCCTCTAACCTATTTGATTTGAATAAGGAAAACAACATGATTCAAATCACACAAGGATGATTTTGTTCAGATATTGTTTTCGTCATAACTTGAGTTTCGTGACTCCGCTTGAGGCACGGTTTAAAGTTTTGGAAGATAACGCGTAAGACTATCCTATGGTAAGGTCTTGGGTGGTTAAATTTATATAGGAGAACCAGAATTTAATGTTTCCTTGTGGTGTTTATAAGATGAGTGAATTTTTGAGTCATGTGACATGATATAGAGTCGAGTTGATGAGTAGTTGAGTTGAGGTTAGAGCACTCCTTGTGACTCTTGACTCCCAAATGAGAAGTGGAAAAGTTAGGTACTAACTTTCGTGAGTCATGAGTGGAACCAATTGAGTATTGATTATGTAATACTATCAGCTGGTGAGTATTATTGAGTAAGGAGATGATTATGTATTGGTGATTTATAGTGTGTTACAAATATATATTATGTTGAGTTATCATTATATGTTGTACTGAATTATGGCAGGATATGTGGTTCGAAGAGGAGCCTTTGGTGATGATTTATCGCATTTTCATTGTTTTGGCATATGCATCATGTATATTGGAGATAGGTGTATAGACTTCGGTCCATACCTGAGTTTGTGGTTCAGAAGTGGGGACCAGTGATGAGTCTGGGACTTCGGTCCATCAGTGATGAATGGTGAGTGGATTAATCAGTAACATAACTATGAAGTCTATATATTGGTGATTGGATTGATTAGTAACATAACTCTGACGTTTAAATTGGTGAGTAGATTGGTACCACATGCATTTGGTGATGAGGTGATGAATGCATTGCATATACATCTATACTTATGATTGGTGATGTTTGTGAATGATATATAAATATGTTGGTGATTGATAATGGTTGTGAATGATATGAATACGTTGATGTTTGAGTGTGTTATCCTTTATTTTTTTTCATACACCGCTAACATTTTTGAATGTATTCTGACTCCCTGGTTGTTTTGTTTGTGGCGTTCTATACTCTTGTGGTACAAATGCTTAGGTAGAGGAGATTTAGCTGATTTTGAGCTGGAGGATATCGTTGAAGCCTTTTTGTTTACTTACTATTTTTCAAGTCTTTTAGGTTTGGTGTCGCTCTGGTATGTAACACCGGGGACGGGTTGCGTTGTTACATGTTATGTTTTTTTAGTTGTTTTAGTTATTTCATTAAGTACTTATGTTGAGACAAAATAAATGTTTTCTTTAAAGTTTTTGATGTTCCACTGCTATTTAATATATGTTATATTTGGAGAAATATGCATGATCTGAATGTGTAACACCGATGTTATGTAACATTATATGTTTTATTTTCATATTTAGGGTGTTACACATGCCGCCATGGACGACTTACGCCGCCAAAATCACACTTTGGAGGATAACGTCCTTTATATCCAACAATGATTGCAGGAGGCTGACCCTATAGAAGACACTGGAATCCTAGACCCCTAGCATATCTTAGATGAGATATGGGGGGAAGGGGTCACAGGTGCTAGAGAATTTCAAGCCTCTCTTATTGGCTAGGTTTGATGGGCACTTGACTCATATGAGCATGTTACTGAAAATAAATCGTGATACAAATGCAATGGTAAGGAAAAGTTTCCTTTAAGACGATCCTTATGAATGAGCATGATCAATGATAGAAAATGTTACGTCTTATGGCGATTAAAACCTTTTTTGCAAAATTGGATAAACGATCACGAGTGTTGAATGAAGAACAACACCTATACTCAGTCCATACAAATATAATATCTTCATCTCTATGCTAACTGTTACAAATAAAGACCTTGAGAGAGAGAGAGAGAGAGAGAGAGAGAGAGAGAATACGGTTAGGATTCAAAATTGAATTTCATCAAGTGAAAAATCTTTTGAACAAGGATTTTATTTATATAACCACTTATGTGGGCTACAAGCTGAAAAAGCCAACTTAAGTGCATTATATCTTACTATGTAATGTATTTCACTTAAGTGCACAATACATTACAATATTTTGTATTCCACTAAAGTGAACCATACATTACGGCGTTCTACATCTCACTTAAATGCACCGTAATTCTCTTAAGTACATCATACATTATGGTTTTCCTTGTTTCACTTATTCATTCTATCTTTCACTAATCTGTCCTTATGTATGTGACCCTGGAGATTCTCGTGACGTTGGAAATAATAATAAATCACACATTTAATATAATAAATAATTAACACTATCTAGCAACACATCATTGCTACCCAAGTCACGAAAATATCATGTGATCTAACAAAACCTTTCCGTGATAATGTTTGTGTGTACAATTATCCTTTTGCCATCTTGTCTATGTTGAACATAAAGCATAGACTGCGTCACCCTTGTCTAGTTTAATGTTAGGCCCATAAAATAATATTATGTTACACATGATGGGAAAATTCCATGTAGGTCATTCATGTTCCTCAACATGATTTGTGGATTAACCATCAACCATCTATATGGTCATCCTATTTTTGACAACGTTTGATTTGAAATAAAGTACTCGACTCCAAGTCTAGGGTCCAAGGTGGTTTCAGGTCGAAGGGTGGTATACACCAGTATCACCTTGATAATAACTTATGACACTTGCATAATATTCTATGTAGTATTCTCTTGGTGGGTCAATCCAGTATAAATAATACTCATATTTGGAGATTTAATCATATTTGTTGCTATATTTTAGCAATGCGCTTGTTTGATTTGTTTTCCAACTATTTGAAGATAAAATTAATTTATATGGATATTATTTTGAATTTGAATTAAAAACAAATCATGTCTTTTTTTGAAGAATTTTGTGGAGCAAATCAAATTTAACTGTATCGGCTATAATTCTAGACAAAATTAAATCAAATGCTCATTAGAAAAAGCCCAAAAGCATTGTTATTTAAGGAGAATTAAACCTCATGTTTGAGGTGTGCATGTATTAAAGACTCTCTGTGTTAGGGTTTCTATTTTTGAGTTTTTGTTGTGCACCACTCAAGCGTCTGAATACATATCTTAAGGCACATAGTTTGGTTTGTTTAGTTGAGTTGTAATTCAACATTCTCTAAGTTGTTTAATAAAGTGTGTCACTTGGGATTAGTGATTAAAAGAAAGTGAAAGGGGTTCTCATATTTAGGGAGAGAGCTAAATAGAAAGTCACTAGGATTAAGAAGAGGCATTGAACATCATAGGGTTGATGTTCCTATAATACTAATTGTACTAATTCAAGACAGTGGATTTCCTTTCTTTGATAGAGTGCCCCCTAAACATAGGTTTGGTTTCACCGAATTGGGTTAACAATTTTATTGTGTTATTTATTTGCTTTCTGCATTTATCATCTTTCTTGCAAAGTGGTTTTACTAGTATACAATGTCCCATATATCATGTCCGACACATGTCCCTAGAATCTGTCATCTTTCATAAATCAGTTGCACATGTAGTTCCAGGTATCTGGTCCAACATCTGTCCCTGCCTGAACAAAATTTCAACAAACCAATATCGAATGCACTAGCCTCATCAAAAAGGTCCTTCACTATCTCCACAATCTTGTCATCATACACTTTCCTATCATATTTCTCAAGGTAGTAATAAACAATGTCTGTGTCTATGTAATACCTCATCGCAGAAACTCTAGATTTGTCCATAATCCTTGGATTTTCCACTAAGTCATCTTCCTTGGACACAATTCTGTTAAGTTTCAAAATCATCTACACAAAAGTAGAAAAGAACATAAACCTTTTGGATTTCTCTTACAATGGAACATCCTATCAACAATAAGTTCTACCCAATCAAATCCATCATTTGAAAGAAGAGCCTGCATCAAGTAGAGGTCAAAGTCATCACCTCTACCCGAATATCTAGGTTTCCTGTAGAGCAGCTTAACCACAATCCAGTGGAGTATACACATATCAAATCTAACTTAACTGATAGAGAAGTTTACCATACCAATGTTTTCCGCCTTATACTTGGAAATAGACAAAATAAATGAATCATATCATATTCAGATAAATTCGCAACAGTTAAGCTTGAACCTTCATAATTTAAATTAAAATGCTTAGTGAAATTACTATAACCAAACTTAACTATACAATCCTTGAAACTACTCTTAATACCAGCAGGAGTTCTCTCAAGATTACAATAGAAAGCCTTGACATGATCAGGGTTATACCTCTTGTTCATACCAATAAATTTCAACAGCTTATGATCAGCAAACAGTTTAAGATATTTTGCTCTTAACTCAATTTCAGAAGTGTTGTCAACATAATACTCTAGTTCAACATGCTTATTTAAAAACTTTTCATGGTACAATTTTAGACTATCCTCAGGTAGATGATGTTTTATCTTGTGGCAAATGACAAAAATAGTTTGACTCTGAGAAAATTTCTTACTTGACTCTTTTAAGGGTCTTGCATCAGACGTATCTTTACTCACTTGAACTTTGGTTCTTGGTTTTTTTAGAATTTGAGATGAAGATAAATTTTATGAAGAAATTGGTCTCTTGCCCTGTTGCTTTTAAGAGAAGCTCTTTTAATAAAGTTGAGAAGACATTGTTGATGATGATGAGAAAAGGGTTTGGATGATAAATGAATGATTATGTGAAATTATGATGATATGAGATGATTGGAGATAAATTTTGATGAAGAATGGATGTTATGATGATTTTTGCACAAATGGGTTTTTGGTAAAATAAGTGATTTTGAAATGAAATGAGAAGTGGGAAGTTAAAAAAACTGAATAAATTCAAATTTTTCGTGACTTTTGGGTTTGTGATTCGAATCAAGTTTTAACTATGATTCAAATCACGGGTTTTATTTTTGAGAAAATATCACTTTGATTCGAATCAAGTGTAATGCCTGACTCAAATCAATTTGAACAGCCACAATAAATCACAGCTTCCAGACTTCTAATTCGGATCAGGTTAAAGGGTTTATTCGAATCAAGCGTCAAATTTATAAAAAAATTAATGCAATTGAAAAATGAGTTTTAATGAGATAAATGAATATGATTATGATGTTGAATAATAAACACCTTTAATACAAATGTTCAAAATGATTTTTAATGCAAAATGTTTTTGATGTAAATGCTAAAATAATTTTAATGCATGAAATTAAGTGATGATGTATGAATGCATGAATAATACACATGAATGGACAAAATCAAATTAAACCGAAGCATTGAATGACTGGATGATTAGATCATGAGATGCACAAGCATATCACATTCACAGATACATGTTTCAAACATACAACACATTTAGGAATTTGAATAATTACAACTATGTATACACAAAAAGAAATAAAGAAGGGTTTGAACGATTATACATATTTAGAAAATCTAGGCTTAACTTGTCACACATGATAACGATTAGTAATCAACAATGAGAATATCATAAGCTTTAAAATATGATCAATCATATACTAATTGGATACAACTTCTCTTGCACATCTGAAAAATACTATCAGACTCTTCTTCTTAAAGCTTCAGATGAACTTTAAACGACGATGGTTTGATTATCATTGATTGACACATCTTGTCAATTCCAAATAAATTATTCAACTCTTTGACAATCATTAGAAGTTCAAAAAACACATTTCTACCCTTGAATCTTTTTTATTTGTTGAAACTTTGGAGAATCATTGCCAATAATCACAAAACAACCTTCATCTTCTTTTTACGATAACCTTGGAAGAATAGGTCACCTAGAAGATGTTTTTTGTCATACCCCAATTTTGACCTTGAATCATTGAATCGATGCATTTATCATGACATTCACATCATCTGCATAGCATATCATGCATTCCATCTCGCATAATGCCTAAAATGTCAACAAAAATATTTTTTAGGATTTACAGGCAAAACAGTTGAACTTATTCTCCACTGTGCATAAAATAAGCGGGCGAAAAATTTTAAAATCGAGCTTGCAGATGTCAGTATTATTAATCTACGGTTTACGTAGTTTAACCTGGCATGCTCATTTTAAATTTTCAACTACTTTTTTTGGTCGTATTTTGACTAGTCTAAGCATTTTAACCAATCATTTTTTATTTCAAAATTTGATCAAAACCTGTATGTTTCCGAGAAGTTTATTCCATTTGATCATTTTAATGCAATCGTTTTAATTTTTTGAGAAATTTTGCGCACAAATTTTATTCGTTTTGAGTCATTTTATTTTTATTTTTTAGTCAAAATGTTCATAAAATAAATGGAATTAACTATTTTTATTTCAGCTTTATTTTGATTATTTAGGATTGTTTGAATTCTATTAGTATTAATTGTTTTAAGCTCATGTTAGTATCAATAAGATATTCAAGGGTATTTATGGAATAAGAATAATTGTCTAACCCTAGTATATCCATTATATATATATATATATATATATATATATATATATATATATATATATATATATATATATATATATATATATATATATACTTAGTAGTTGCTGAAGGAAAAACCTAGATCCATAGGAGGAAGCGACGCCACTTGTTTCTCTCCGTCTCTCAAATTCATCAATAGGCAATCCACAAAACCACCCAAACATACAAATGGCACCTGACTATTGATCTTTTTTTCTTCTCAATTTCTAAATAGTCACTTAGTAAACCAATGGAACACAATGTCAGTGCATGAAAAAAACCCTCAGACCAATCTGTTAGAACAACATTTGTTCATGACATATTTTTCTTGGGTTTTGATGATAACAAAGTATTGAAAGAACAATGGTTTATTTGATGTGTGTTACATGTGTGCAGGTTCTAATACTTATAAATATTATATTCGGAATCTGTTTTACATTAAGCACACTTTGACAGTTGCTGAATTGTTAGTTTCTGGTGGCAGAATCGGAAGAACACTTGCTAAGTGATGTTTAGCGTAGACTCTGAATCTGAAAGTCTTAGCATCAGAAGAAGCAACATAATTGTCTCTACACTTAGTGAATGCAAATTGGCTTCTGGTACCATTAAGAGTTGGTGATAAAGCTGAAGTTGTTCGTACTGCAGAAAGCAATTTGTATTGTCAAATTAGTTTGTCAGCTAGAGTCTACAAATTGCAAGGCTCAAGAAAGGCTGAGATGCTTTATGGATATCTACTCTCAACAGATCTAATAGTACAGAATCTCTTGAAGAATCAAAGGTTAAACATGTTACACATTGGATCAAGATCTTCTGGCGTATCTATCTTCAACGACTCTTGTACTATGGAGTAATAACAAAGACTCTTGATCAAGTTACCTCTTCAACGGCTAGTTTCTGAAAAGGATATAAATATGGTTGAAGGTTCAAACTGAATCTTTAACAAGGATCAACCAGAAGAAAGAGTAACGAGATCAACAATTATCAACTGATTATATATGCATATTTTTCTGATGTAGGTTGTAATTATAAAAGCCTTAAGATTTATTACACATTGAATATCTTAGAAATATTAAGTGCTTTAGGTCTTTGTTATGGTGATTTCCCGTACCTCTGATACTTGTATCATGTACACCTTGTTCTCTATTTAGCTGAGCTTGTTCAGCAATTTAGATAAAAGTCTTGTGTCATTGGGATACAAGAAAGGAAGTCTCGAGCCAAGATGCTTGAGCCACATAAGTCTCTTTCTATGTGCTTGAGTGTTGAAAGTCTTAATTAACTAGGTTGATTGAGCAGAAGTCTTATATCATTAGAATACAAACAAGGAAGTCTTGAGCCAAGATGCTTGAGCCACGTAAGTCTTTTGTTATGTGCTTGAGCAGTGATAGTCTTAATCAAGTAGATTGATTGAGCAGGAAATCTTGAGCTAGAAAGGCTTAAGCAGGATAGTTCGGTACATGAAATTTAGAGTAGTAAGTCTTGACCAGAGGGGTTAAGTAGGGGGGCTTGTTTCATGGGACCTAGAGCAGAAGTCTTGAGCCAGCGTGGCTTGAGCAAGAGAGCTCAGTACATGGAATTGGGGCAGTAAGTCTTAACAGAGGGGTTCAAGCAGGGAGGCTCGTTTCATGGGACTTGGAGCAGAAGTCTTGGGTCCGTGGAACCTGAGCAAGAAGTTTCGAGTGAGGAGCTTAAGCATAAGTCTTGGACCTTGGGTCTGAGAAATTGTAAAAGTCTTATGCAAAATGCATAAGTGATTGTAATCATGTTTTGATTATAATTAAAATCTCATGTGAAGAAATAGGACTGGATTACTCTCAGTTTGGGAGGAACCAATATAAATGTTTGCGTCTTCTGCTATTAATTATTTGCTTCTGTAAACATTCCGCTGCTAAAAATTAACCAGAATCTGAACACCAGTTTATATTCTGAACTCTGATCAGATGCAAACTAAAAAAATGGAAAACACAATTCAATCCCCCTTCTTGTGTACTTTTCTCACCTTTAATTGGTATCAGAGTGTGGTATGTGCTCAACACTTAAAAGTGGCGCAAATAATGATCCAATAAGAAAAGTATGTTTGTCAAAGACTTTCCTTCAAGAAGGAATCAAGTGCCACATGAAAAATATTATACTGCTTTTCTTACCATATTCAAAGGGTGATTCCACTGAATTTAAATGATGGAAAAGCAAAACATATTTTAACTCATTGGTCTTTATTAAAGGGGTTCTAAAGGTCTATAGAATATCCTTTCAAAAGGTATTACTATACAAGTTGATGGTGTAGAGATAATCTGTTTGAAAGTCTTATCACCAGCTCAAAAGAAGCTTATTGAATATCTTCAGAAGTAGTTGCATTCTGGTAGGTGCTCTATCTCACTTCTAAGTATGTCAACATCATTGATATGTTTGATGCTCGGACTATCTTTGAATCCTTGTGCTCATATTTGTAGGAATCAGTTTTGAAGCTTGTCTAGTTACACTTCATTTGATCTTTCAAGCAAATTCTGAGAAGATTGGTTTAATATTCAAACCTGAGATCACAGTTATTCAAGAAGCTATAAAACTTGAATTTATTGTGCTCTGTTGGTTTGTATTGCAAATATTCAAAGAAAAGAAATGAAATTAGATGATGAAAAGCTATCTAACATATCACATTTCCTAAAGCCTGGTTCTTTGGAATGTCTGATGATGAGGGATTTATATTTCTTATCAGAAGTACTTCTAAACCTGCTGGATGGGTTGTAACATCTGTTGATAGAAGAGTAACTTCAGAAGCTTCTGAAATACTTGTATTTCAACTGATTTCCCAAATCTAAAAGCAAGGAGAAACACTACCAGAACCTAATGTCAGTTAATCTTCACTTCATATTCTTTTGAAGATGACATTAGTGCAGGATTCAGATAAAAGAGTAATCTGGCTCTGCCAGTCATTACTGCTTCTGAAGAAGCATCAAAGTCCTAAAATAAAAATCAAGTATTGAAGAGAAAGAGATTATGCCAAATCTATCTTGCTTCAATATTTGATAATTAGGAGTCTGCTATTTAAGGTGATATCTTAAGAGACTCTATTGCTCCTTGATTGAGGGTCATCATGGAATTTGTATTAAAGGACAAGTCTATGAGAAACCTTCAATTTTTATTTGTGTTCTACAGGTAATTAGATAATGGTGCTTTAATTTGTTTTATGCCATTCTCTGATAGCTAACATCATCTGGTTCTTTGCTTATCACAAATCTCAAAGTCTTGAGTCAAGACAATGAAATTAATGATTATGATAAGAACAATATCTTGTTCATATTATGATTTATTCTAGACTGATACTCGGGAATGAATCATGATACTGCTATCAGAATGTGGCATAAGGCAAAGGAAAACCTGTCTGAACATTTATGTATGGTCTCATAGAAATATGAGTGTCATTATTTAAATGTATTTGCTGCAGATATCAAAGAAAGGAGTAGAGGCATCTTCCATGGCATTTATCAAAGGTTATTTACAACATTTGATGGAAGAAGCGCCCACAACCCAGACTCAAGTGCTAGAGGTACTGAGTTTTGCGAGAGGAGTGGAGTCATTGGTTTAACAACCATTGAATCAGAATCCACTCAAAGCGGTGTTCAGACTCTATGGCCAAGTCTGAATACTGATACGAGTTTGACCTAGAAAATAACAAAAAAAAGGGTATGCTTATTCTTTTCTGACTTATCTCTTGATTCAATGAGATATTTATGTAAGTGTAAATACAAAGTTTCTATTAGATTTCTAGAGAATCTCTTTTGAAAAAGGATCTTCAGACATCTTTAGGAAGAATCTCTACTGTATTTACCTATACTAAATATTTCATTAAGCTAGATGATGATCATGTTTATGGAAACAGTTTCCTCACTTTTTGTGATGTTACTGTTGTATGTTAGTTATCAAAGGAAACAATTCAATATTCATCTATTACTCATAACTCTTGTTTCAAGAGGAAGTGTTGGTTTTGAATAGAATCTTGGAGACTTTTGACTGACAGAAGATATCTCTCTCTTAGTTTAGTTCTACTAGACTCTGATGGATGATAGCTTCTGAAAGTTGTCAGATTCTTAGATTCAGAAGAGGATTCTTTACTTTTGATAAAGCAGTTTAAGTAAAAGTTTTCCAAAAATTTTATAATACTTAAATTTTCATAAAGGTGAAATTCATCTAGTGGATTCAAGAAATCTGTTGGGTAAGAACCTTTGGGTAATGATGTTTTCCTTTTGGATTTTGATTCAAGAAATCTTCTTTGAATCAACTAGTAGTCATCAATGAGAAGTTTGTGGATTTTGATGAGTCGCTTAAGTTAGGCTTTAACTTCTGGAAGATTGTGTCTAAACAAGGATGGAATGGATACTTTGAGATGCTCTGTGGTTTCACTTATCCAGATCTTGTCAAAGAATTTTGGATTAATGCTTCCATTCCGGAGCTGAATTCTGAGCGTGCTATTCTTTCTAAAGTTACTGGTGTTTCTATAATAGTAACCTCTAAAGCGATTGCTAATGTGATCAATTGTGAGGAGATTGGAGAAATCCCAGGAACTTTGTTTGGGTACTCTATTTTCCTACTTGGCGTATCTTTGTAGATCAATCTAATACATCAGTGATCTCAAATCTTCGTCCTGATGCAGTTGTTTGTAATCAAATTCTGAATTCAAACTTACTTCCCAAGTATAAGGATTTAGACCTTGTGGACCCTATTGAAAAATATTTGCTTCTACTTCTCAATTTAAACTTGCAGATTGATCTTCTTCAAGTTATGTTTGACTATTTAAATAAAAATCTTTCTTCCTTTCACAACGGAATGATTTTCTTCATTCCTTTTGGACGTGTTCTTTCAGAAGTACTTGTTCAACAAGGAGTTATCATAAGTTCAGAGGTTGATTTCTCTAAAATCTGGAGAGACAAGTTTGAAGCTATCTATGAAAGATTTTGATGTTATTTCTGCATAGTTATGCCTTGTAATTGTTAGAACTTTTGTATTAAGTTATCTTATTATTAATCCAAAGTTTATTCATGTTGTTTCATTAGTTTAACTGTTAAATATATTTATTTATGGTTGTTCAAAAGATTTAAAAGTAATGAGAGTAAGAACTCAATATGTGCAACTTTTATCATTAATATGATGGAAGGTATTACAAATTATTTAGACATTCTAGTCTGTTGGATTGGCCCTAAGGTATTCCCTAGGATCATATGACATGTCCAGATTATCTAAGTAATCTTGCCATTCTTCCTTGGAAAACTCCAAATCCTAATTTCTCAGTTGATTTTTGCATCTGGACCCAGAAGATCTTCTTCTTCTGTGTGTCTTCACAAAGGATGCTGAAGAGGTGAGAGCTTCTAAAGTCATCTACTTACTAGTAGATCCTTCAGCTACTGCTTTGCTTTCATTTGCCTGAGTTGTTGCATTCAATATGGATGTCTTTCTGAAATATCTCTTTGGAACCTAGATTTGTTTCTGTTTATACATCTTGGTGTTTTGAAGATTAAGTGATTATGAAAGTAAGTCTGCTATGAGTTCTTATATAGACGTGTTACATATATTGTTCCAAGTATCAGCTTGTTGTACCCCAAATTTTACCCCTTAGATGACATAACATTTTGCAACTACATTTAGGATTTCATTCATCCATGCATTGTTAACTAACCACAATATCTTGCTAGTTTGTTTCTTTTGTGAAAGCCAGGTTTACACAGGAAAAAGAACAAAAGTCAATAAGCCAGACTCTCCCATGTTTCAAGGTCTGTGGCTCCAAATGCAACCATTTGAGCTCACCTACATTCAAGATGTCTTATTCAACAAGAAATCAAGTGTGTTCGGTTCTTATTACAAGTGCCATGAGCTACAGGATTCACCATGCCTCAAACTAGGGTTTTAACAGCATCCGTCAACCAGTGCCTTTGATTTTGATCAAGACTTGTTTTCAAGCTTCGGAATACGATTTCACCTGATACTGGACATCCCTAAAGGCCATCTATGGACCTTGGAAGAAAGTGAAGAAAATGATCCTCAATGATCATCCAGTTGGAATTCCTGAGGAAATTAGAGTTTTGGCCGAAAAGTCGAGCTTCCGACTTTAATGTTATTGAACCAAATTGAAATATCCGAGCCATGTCTCATTTTTAATATGTTCGACTGTGGACTGAGGGTACGAGAAATATCAAGGCATTTGTTGAATTTTATTTAAAATAAAAAGAAAAGAAAGAAAAAGAAAGAAAAGAAAAAGGAAGAAAAAGAAAAAAAGGAAAAAAAAGAAATGATACATGGCGCCCACCACCATTAAGGTGGCGCCTGCCATGTGGAAATAGTGGTGGCACCCGCCACAAGAGAAGCATGGCGCCTACCATGGCTTCTGCTTTCCAAAAATAATAATCAAATAATGATTTAAGCAAATGCAAGTGGGTTTCTTTTCATCATGAGAAATAAAAGCAACTTTTCAGCAAAGCATGACCTCACGTCTCCTCAACACACAACGCCACCTAACCTCTGATCAGTGAAGACTTTTCAAATCTTTTCAAATCTTAGCCAGCTTGCACGAGAAGCTTGAAACAAGGATAAAACTGGCAATCCACACCCTCACTTTCTCCTATAAATAGGATGTTCCTCTTCAGTTTTCTACACACCAGATTCACCGAAAAAAATAGTGAATACTCTCTTCTCCCCCAGTTACCGTTATTCTGAATATTGTTACGAAAGTTTTTCGGTTCGAGCTTTCTACCGCCCAACCTTACTGTGGCACTTTGAGGAAATAGAAGTTCGTCCGGTTTTCTTCCGAATACGTACTGGTGAAGAGGCAGTGGACCGTCTCCACTAGGTAACATTCAAATATCTGTTTCATTTACGTTTCATTTCATTTTTTTACGGTGTCGTAATCATTTGTTTCATATCATCATATTTTGTTATCATGTAAATACCTGATTCCTGAATAAATATTACAAATCATAATGCCTGATTTATTTGTCATGTTAATATTTTAATTGCAAACCATAATGCCATTGTTTCTGTTTGATTTATCATGAATAATATAAAAGAAAAATGAAAGAACAAAATGAAAGAAAAAATAAAATGAAAGTGAGATGGTGGTTTGTTTTAGTAATATGGTATAAGAGAAAAAAAAATATAGAGGAGAAGAGTGTGGCCCCTGTCACACACCTAAAGGTGGCGCCTGCCACCTCCTAAATCTCCACTCATGGCACCTGCCATAATGCTGTGGCACCTGCCACACACTGTGACACTTTTAAGTGGCACCTGCCACCTTAAATATTGTTTTATTAGTATTTCATTTCTTATAGTAAAATCACATTTTCTTTCTATTTTCCAAAACAAAAATGAGCATAACTTAATTTCTTTTTACCATTTTTATTTTATTCATTTCCTTTATAAAAAATTCAAGAAAACAAAATATGCTTTACGTTATATTCGACTCACTGTTTCCTTTTTTATAAAAAATCACCGACCGGTTTCTGTAAATTTGTAGAACTTTTCAGTCGGCCTGTAAATAAGTGTTTGTTGTTCTCTGACTTGAACCAAATCATTTTGTTGTGTGTATATCTTAGCTTTAATTTCATAGCTTTAACATGTTCCGATTTCAAACTCTGAAAATATTATCTTTGCCGTACTCATATTGTTCATTTAATTTCAATCCATTCAACTTTTGTTCATAAGTTATCATCTCCCTTTTCCAAAGGAAAGTCTCTCTATCGACCGCAAGGTCATAGATAGCTCATTACCCTTTAACCTAGCCTTAGGTTCGGAGTCGCCGCACTCCACGTAGTTGTCTTGCTGTCAGACCCTACTTTCCCGTGAACATTTCATTCCCTTTCAACCTAGCCTTCCCAAGAGATAGCCATTAATCTCTTCTCCTTCACGACGGTCTAACCCTTCACAATCCTTTCATAAGATATAGCCATTAATCTCTTCTCCTAAACAATCAATCCGTACAAGCTTTTCTTTCAAGCTTTTCACCCTATTTTCCCTTGGAACCTTGACCACAGTCAAGAGTTCCTCACCCCATTGAGGGGAACTACGAATGCTCTGATTCCATTCCCGTCAGGATACGTAGGCACGAGATGCGATGTCTTGGCGAGCATACTTAGTGTATATACCCCTAGGTTTTTTTTACCTTAGCGCATTTCCCTTAACAAGCAAACAATAACAAATAACACAAAACACAAACAAGAGGCTCCTGTAGAGTACTACAGATACTTAGGGTGCTAATACCTTCCCTTAGTATAACCAACCCCCAAACCTTAGATCTCTGAGCTGTGTCTCTACACAACGCACTTAGGGTTTTTTCGGTCTTTACCCTTTCCTTTGGATAAATCAAAGCTCGGTGGTGAATTTCAATGATGTGCGATTCAAGTTAATTAATAGCTTGATATCCGATTCTCACTGCAACAGAAAATGGCGACTTCACTGGGGACATCCCCTAAGAGGGTTAAGTCTATCTTGTTTGTATTTGTGCTATTTATATGTTTGCTTGCTAGTATATTTGTACATGTTTATATCTTTATATATACATGTTGTGCTTGGGTTTTTCTGTGTGCAGGGTTGTTACATTTGAGTGGTGAGGATAAGTCCTAACCCGGACTTGAGAGCACTTATGATAGGATAGTGGACATGGTCAAGAAGACTTCGAGGGAGTAATCCCAAAGGAGTTGACTTGAAGTTCCACACTCAGTTGAGGCCCTCTTGGAGGTGGTATATGTTAAACGAGCAATCGTGAATGCGTTACCACTATTGACCTTGGTGCCACGGATACTGATGACCATTAGTCACCATTTACACCATCTGGCTTATTTAGGATGTAGTGCGATGATTATGAGGGAGTAATCCTAAATGATTGCTACGCGATACTACACTCAGACGAGGCTCTCTTGAGAATATTATTGACTACCAAGTAATTGGGAAATCGATAATATCCGAAAGATGGGTTGTTGACTCTGGGAACTACTTAGAACCCTGTTCTACAGTTTATGAACCCTAGTACACACCCTGTGGTTGGTTCTTTACCCAGACTCCATGCTGTGACCTCAAACCTTTGATCTTGTTCCATGTGTTTTGCATCCTGTGTTTGCATCGCATTGCATATCATTTGCATCTTTGCATGTTTCATTGCATACGTCTGTTCGTCCAGTTACTTATTTCCAATGGTCTCTATCTTCCAGTGTCACCTGTGAGTCGTCAAGATGATTCCTCGACACCGATACCGAACTAGAGCTAACTACAGATGAAAGATGTCAGAGCAAGAGGCACACAATGCTGAGGTCCGAATGGAGATCGATGACCTCAAATCAAGCGTGACCAAACTCACTGAGATGCTTCAAGTTTTGATTGCCAGGGGAGAGCAACCCCAAAGGACAGTCACTCAGGAAGTTTCAAGTGCGGATCCTCCACCTGTTCAAATGTCGCCTTCAACTTGGCCAGAGTTTGGTTTGCCACACAACTACTCTCCACCTCTTGCATCTACTGCTATGGTTGGTCAGACTGCCAGACCAGTGTTTCAAGCTCCAGTTTTTTCCGAACCTAGACCTGTGGTCCATGCCGTTCCACATACTGTTCGAGCTTCCTTTGAGAATCCCCTCTTTGAGTACAATGCTGTCAGTGCTCAGGGAGAAGACTGTGAAGACTTTGTTGAACCTGAAGTTGTCCGTGAGCAGTTTCAGACCTTAGACAAAAGACTCAAAGCCGTTGAGGATAATGACTTCTTTAATGTAGATGCAGAGAACATGTGTTTTGTGTCTGATCTTGTTGTGCCTGCTAAGTTCAAAACTCCAGAATTTGTGAAGTACAAGGGTCATTCTTGTCCAAGGGCTCATTTGGTCATGTATCTTCGCAAAATGACTGCTTATACCAATAATCAGAAGCTGCTTATCCACTGTTTTCAAGATAGTTTGAGTGGGGCATCACTCAAATGGTATATGGGTCTCGAGCAAAACCCAATCCACTGCTTCCAAGATCTTGTAAATGCCTTCATGAAGCAATATAAGTATAACCTTGACATGGCTCCTGATCACCGCCAACTGTAAAACATGACTCAACATGAGAAAGAATCTTTTAAGGAGTATGCTCAGCGCTGGAGGGAGTTAGCTTCCCAAGTTGAACCTCCTTTGGCTGAGAAAGAGTTGACTGGAGTGTTTATGGATACCTTGTCCCCGTTCTATTGGGAGAAGATGATTGGAAGTGTTTCCTCCAATTTCACTGATTTGGTTACTATTGGTCAAAGACTCGAGGAAGGTCTTAAGAAGGGAAAAGTATCTAAGGCTGCTGAATCTTCAAATGCTGTGAAGAAATCCTATGGGAACTTTCAGAAGAAAAGGGAAGATCAGACTAACGCTGTAATGGTTGAAGTGAGAAGGCCTCGTCCCCAACCTCAGTATGATATTCACCCCACTATTGCTGCTATCACTCCCGTGGTTACTGCTCCACGACCAGCTCAACCTTCCCAACGTCCAACTGCAGGACAAAACCAGTACCATAATAGGAATCATTTTGATCCTATTCCAATGAAGTACACTGAACTGTTTCCTGGTCTGGTTCAACAAGGTTTGATTACCACAAGGAGTTTACCTCCTCCAAATCCTCTCCCAGCTAGATTCAGATCTGATCTCCATTATGCATTCCATGAAGGTACCGCAGGCCACGACTTGGAAAATTTCTATGCACTAAAGACTAGAGTGCGTGATTTGATTAAGACTGGAATTCTTAACTTTCGTGACAATCCCAATGTCCAGAACAACCCTCTTCCAGGGCACACCAAGTGAAGCTTCAGTCGACTTCAGCTTAGCAACTTCTTAAAGACATGACAACTCATCCTTGTGTTTGATTAGTCACTAGGCCTTGTTTTTGGTTGTTTGCATATTCCTTATTTTGTAATGGCTGTTTGCCTTCAAATTATGTTTGTACTTTCGTGATTAATGAAATGAGCATTGCAACTTTTGATTCAATTCATTTTGTCCACTATTCGCATCTTTATGCTTTCTTTTGCAAAATATTTTATCACTTTTCCACTTTATTTTTGATTGTGAAAGATTGGAGGGAGGATGATGAAAACATTATACCCATAATTGTCGTGGTATGCTTTCAAATAAACTTTGCTGACGATGTAAGGCATTGTTTCAATCCCTAAACACTGGAGAAATAAGGAAGATAATCCCTCGTTAACCCCTTCGAGCCTAGAAGTAGGAGTTTTTCTTTCCTTACAAAAAACCCTTAAATCTCAACCTGGGGGTAGGGTATTTCTCAGTTTAACTTGGTTATGCATTCTAACGCAAGTGCTTCATGCAAGATGCCAGCCAGTTCTCTCGCCAAAAAAAAAGGGAAGAGGTCTCATAACCTCAAACAAAGACAAGAAGAGGTCTCAAAACCTCAGCCAAGAAGAAGAAGTCTTATAACCTCAGTGAATGACAAAGAAGAGGTCTCAAAACCTCAAACAAATGACAAAGAAGAGGTCTCAAAACCTCAAACAAAGACAAGAAGAAGTCTCGAAACCTCAACAATAAAGGACAACAAATGTTGTAAGGGAGTAATGACAACCCAAAGTGTCTGAATCATCGACAACAATCATCAAATCATTCCCTAGCCTATGGGAATCTGAATGTATATCATGTTTTAACTGAGCTTAGGATTGGAGTTTATCACGAAGTTTGGGCGGGGACAAATAAATTTGAGCCTTTATCCTTTGTTTCATAAACCGTGAACCAGGCCACGTTACAACCCTCAAAAGACCTAATTGAAGCAAGGTTATTTTGAAAGCATACTACAACAAGGTTGCGTAAACTGACTCTAAAAGATCTCTGAAGATCAACTGTTTTGGAACTACACATTTTGCTTAAACTTCACTTTTAAATGTCTTGAACCACCGTGTTCAGACCAGTGAATCATTTGTTTTGCAAATTGATTTTGATTTCAAAAGTTGCATGAACTTTGCATTTACCACGTTTGTATGAACATTTTTGCTTGCAAACTAGCTTTCCCCTCAAGGAATTTTCAAACAATTGAGAAACTTGGTCAGTGATCCTATCAGGGGCAAGTTCTTTCCAAATCCTGTTGAAGAATCAGTTCAAGATTTATTGTTCAGGGGCCAGTTCTTCTCAGAATTGGTTTATCTAGAATATTTTTCAAGACTCATACTAGGGCAAGCTTTCCCAGTGTACAGTAAAACAATCACTTTCAAGACTCAGGCTGGGGCAAGCTTTCCAGTGTACAACAAAATAGTCAGTTATAGAATCAGACAAACTGAAGCAATGATCAGTTCATCTACAACAGTCGGCTAATCTGGGGCTTTTTACCTGAAGAATCCCCATGCAACTTTCCATCCTTCCTACAAGGATCATTACTTGATATAATTTACCAGTGTGGCAATGATTTGTTTAGCAGTAGCATCTCTAGTCCCGAAGCAGAATGACAGTGATCTCCGTATTGAGGAATCAGTCTCCCAGTCTTGTCTTCCCACCAAAAGAGTCGAGCTGTGTTGTCGACATATGCATTTGCATTTGATCATATATCATCTGCATAATTTATACCATATGCATGTCATGAGTGTTTCATCCTCATTTGCATTTCTCCTGAGGTCATGTCGTTATCCACGTTTTACCTTGTGGTCAAAATCCAACTCACTTGGCACCTACCAAACAGACATTGTAGTTTCTATCTGACGTTCTTCTAGATATGACCTTTCTTATCCGATCGTTTTTCCGGATATGTTTGTTCCTCCTTTCATCCAATGCCATTCTTGGATGTCGTTTGTTTGTCTCTCTCTGATGTTTTTCCAGATTGAGTATTTGTTCTGATGTTCTTCCAGAACCTTTATGATGTTTTCCCAGATATTTCGCTTCGTTATTCTGATGCTTTTCTGGAACAACATTGCTTTTACCATCTGATGCTTTGTCGGATGTGTCTCTATCTCTGATGTTTTTCCAGATTGAGTCTTTGTTCTGATGTTCTTCCAGAACTTATCTGATGTTTTCCCAGATATTTCGCTTCGTTATTCTGATGCTTTTCTGGAACAACATTGCTTTTACCATCTGATGCTTTGCCGGATGTGTCTCTCTTTCTGATGTTTTTCCAGATTGAGTCTTTTGTTCTGATGTTCTTCCAGAACTTATCTGATATTTTTCCAGATAATCACTTTGTTTATTCTGATGCTTTTCCAGAATGACATTACTTTCATCATCTGATGCTTTTCAGGATGTGTCTTTCTCTTTTTGATGTTCTTCTAGATTGAGTCTTTTGCTCCTGATGTTTTTCCAGAGCACTTTTTGTGTCTATCTGATGCTCTTCCGGATATGACCTTGTTTATCTGATGTTCTTCCAGATATAATGTTGCTTATCTGATGCTCTTTCGGATATGACCTTGTTTATCTGACGTTCTTCCAGATATAATGTTGCTTATCTGATGTTCTTCCGGATATGTCTTCAAAACCCTTTTCCTGTACATTTAATGCTCTTCTAAATGTTTCAGATGTATCTTCAGAATTCTTGTCTTCATTCAATGCTCTTCTAGATGTCTTCAAATCACTTCTGACTCTGGTTAACGGCTGCTGAATGTTTTCAAGTCTGTTTCCATTCTCTATCCAATGCTTTTCTGGATGTGTGCCGGAGTTTATTCGATGCTTTTCCGAATATTTTTGGATGTGTGCCGGAGTATATTCGATGCTTTTCCGAATATTTCTGATATGCTTCCCGGAGTTCATTCAATGCTCTTCTGAATGTCTCTGTTGTCAGTTTGTTTTCCATAATTTATTCAATGCTTTTCTGAATACCTCTGATGTTCACTTGTCTCATATATCTTCCAGTTTTTCCCCGCCTAATTCAATGATCTTCTGAATGTCGTGACTGGTTTCTTTGCATCCAATGCTTTCTTGGATCCCTGCTTTGTTCACTTTTATCTAAAGCCATTATTAGATATTGTGATTGTACCTTTCATTCAAAGCCATTATTGGATGTCTGGTTTCTTTTGCCATCTGATGTTTTTATGGATGTACCTTTATCTGTCTTTTCTGGCTTTTCTTGAAGTTCCCATTTGAACTCTTCAGTATAAGAAAATCCCAGAAAATCTTTTGTCGATGTCTATCCTTTTATTTCAAATCGATCCCCAGTGGAGATCATGCCTTCTTTCTAGTTCCATCCCCAGTAAAGAGTGTGCTTTTATCTTCCCCAGTGTCGTCCGGTCACCTATAAACTTGTCGTCCATCTCCCTGGACTTTTCCCCAGTGGAGAGAACCTCTCTGGTTCCTTTCCCCAGTGAAGATCTGTGAGGTTTCCCCTCAGCTTTATTTTTCTATCCCCGGTGTTTCCTCAGGGTCTCCCTAGTGAGTCTTTTGTTGGTCATTCTGCATCCCCAGTAAGTCTTCCTTGTGGATATTAACCTTCATCCCTCCCCAGTAAAGCTCACCTGTAGCTCTTTATCTTTGGTGTTTTGTTTGTCTGCATCTTTGCACCATCATATCATCATACTAGAAGTTCATGGCATGTTAGCATTTGCATGTTTGTTGCATGTCCTTAGCATCTGCATTCCATCTAAGGGAAAAATTTTCGGTTTGCTATATTTAAATACCTTTCACCTTGATGCCCCGAGGATTTCCATTCCTCGTGCTATCCGGTAAAGCTATTTAAATAGGGGCAACTATTGTACCCCAAATTTTACCCCTTAGATGACATAACATTTTGCACCTACATTTAGGATTTCATTCATCCATGCATTGTTAACTAACCACAATATCTTGCTAGTTTGTTTCTTTTGTGAAAGCCAGGTTTACACAGGAAAAAGAACAAAAGTCAATAAGCCAGACTCTCCCATATTTCAAGGTCCGTGGCTCCAAATGCAACCATTTGAGCTCACCTAAATTCAAGAGGTCTTATTCAATAAGAAATCAAGTGTGTTCGGTTCTTATTATAAGTGCCATGAGCCACTGGATTCAACATGCCTCAAACTAGGGTTTTATCAGCATCCGTCAACCAGTGCCTTTGATTTTGATCAAGACTTGTTTCTAAGCTTCGGAATACGATTTCACCTGATACTGGACATCCCTAAAGGCTATCTATGGACCTTGGAAGAAAGTGAAGAAAATGATCCTTAATGATCATCCAGTTGGAATTCCTGAGGAAATTAGAGTTTTGGCCGAAAAATCGAGCTTCCAACTTTAATGTTATTGAACCACATTGAAATATCCGAGCCATGTCTCATTTTTGATATGTTCGACTGTGGGCTGAGGGTACGAGAAATATCAAGGCATTTGTTGAATTTTATTTGAAAAAAAAAAGAAAAAGAAAAGAAAGAAAAAGAAAGAAAAGAAAAAGGAAGAAAAAGAAAAAAAGGAAAAAAAAAAGAAATGATACATGGCGCCCACCACCATTAAGGTGGCGCCTGCCATGTGGAATTGATGGTCGCACCCGCCACAAGAGAAGCATGGCGCCTGCCATGGCTTTTGGTTTCCAAAATAATAATAAAATAATGATTTAAGCAAATGCAAGTGGGTTTCTTTTCATCATGAGAAATAAAAGCAACTTTTCAGCAAAACATGGCCTCACGTCTCCTCACGTCTCCTCAGCACACAATTCCACCTAACCTCTGATCAGTGAAGACTTTTCAAATCTTTTCAAATCTCAGCCAGCTTGCACGAGAAGCTTGAAATAAGGATAAAACCGACAATCCACACCCTCACTTTCTCCTATAAATAGGACGTTCCTCTTCAGTTTTCTACACACCATGGACACAAGCCAATATCCAAAACCTAACCTAATATACTCCATGGAACCTCATGGACCCAATCATCAAGTCAATTTTGCCTCAGGGGATGCATTCATCAAAAATCAGGAATTAGGGTTTCTTGACCTAATTCACCCCTAAGTTGACTTTTAGGGAAAATCATGAGCCAAGACCTCAAGAGAGGGTTTGAGGGTCTCTAATGAACTATATTGATCCATTTGCAACAATGGATTAATCCAAGAAGCTTGAGCAACAAGTCTCAATTTCATCTGCACCACAGTTAGGGTTTTAAGGAAAAAGTCAACTGTAACTTTGACTTTTGACCAGGACATGCTCCCAAGCCCTATGATATGCATCAATATACCCTATGACACCCATGGAACATGTCCATCAAGTTTGATTTAGGTCAAGGACATGATTTCCTGAAGAATTGCACAGTTTGGAATTCATCTGATAAAAAGTCAACTGTGCACAAAAATTAACTTTGACTTTTTGAGATTTTTCACCAAAATGGATTTTTAACCCTAAAATGATGTTAATGTATGATTTGAATCATCATTCATCAAGAAAAATCAAGAAAAGTTGGGTAACTTGTAAAAGGGGTAACCATAAAAAACTTAGAAAATTTTCTAAGTTAAAAATAAAGTGGCTAGGGTACTAACTTTGGAGGGTCATAACTCCTAAACCACAAAGCCATTTTCTCCCATCCAAGGCTTAATTTGTAGATCTCATTTCCCTCTAAAAAAAAATTCAACTAGACCTAATTCCAACTCCTCATGGATTTTGAGTTATGGAGTGATCAAAGTCAAGAAAAGTCACTTTGTTCCAACACTTAGTGAAAATTTCACTAAGTCAGATTTTACCCTGCTTTTTGCCAAATGTAGGGGGATTTTTCACTTGGATTCAAAAGAGATCAAAACCAAATATGTTCAAACAGTTGTTGTATCATGTAAGGGCTTTCCAAAATGACCAAGAACATTACCAAATTCAATTTGAGTCATGAGATATGACATTGGAAAGTTGCCTTGCTGAAATCTGCCAAGGCAAGGCAGAATTTGCATTTTTGCTCGATTTGCCCAAATCAGCCAAATCCAAATGCTCCTATCCATTTGGACACCTCTGAGGATTGAATCTAAAGGGGACAACCACTGAGACAAGCCTCCAAAGTCTTTGGAACAAGAAATAGCATGTTGAACCTAGAATGGCCAAAATAGGGACAAGACTCCAATTTTGGATTGGAGCATTCAATGGAAGCATCAAGGTGGCATGGACTGAGCCATTTGCAACTGAATTCAGTCAATACTTATCCAAGACCAAGGGAACCACAGCCCTGTGCCCTAACCTCTAGTCAATGGCTAGAGGAGACTTGGATTTCCATTGGCCAACATTGAACAAACACCTGCTGCAGTTGCCATTCACTGTGGATCCCAAAACAAACTTGCTCTACTATAAATAGAGCTCAATTGTGATCAGTTTGAGTACACCAAAGCCATCAAACAGATGCTTTCCTCAAAACCTCTTTCTCTTGGCAAAAATGCCTTCTTTAACAAGGCAACTTTGAGTTTTTGAGCTTGAGAGCTTTTTCATCACAATCAATCACACACACACACACCTCATATATATATATCATATGTAAGCTGTGCAAACTATCACAAAACCTCAAAATAGACTTTTTTTGCATTTTTCAAGCCATGTCTTGATTCAGTCACTTTCCAAACCAGATAAAACCTCAAACACACTCCAAATATCATCCTTGAACTGTCCCAAATGGTTCCCCTCATCTGGAACACCATTTGAGAGAGTTGCTATTTTGGTCACTTTTAACCCCTTTTGCAAGTAAGGGACTGTTTGTGTTTTTGCAGGTACCAGTCAATTCCAATCATCCTAAAAGCTTCTAAGGGATCATTTGAGTGTGTCTAAAGCATCAAATCATTTCTGGAACAAGAGGTTTGACAGATTGCACAAAAGCTCCAAAATCTCTAAAAAGAGGTAAACCTCACAACTTGGAATCTTTCAGACATGCAATGCTTTGAAGTCCATTGATCATAAACATCTCATACATGTTGTATATGTTGTGTTTGAGCTAATTCACCATGTAATCCATGCTTATGCCAAGTTGTAGCATAGAAAATGCATTTATAGGTCATTTTCAAAACCACTATCGGGTTTTGAGGAGGGAGTGTGATCTGAAAAAACTACCACCACCATTGGATTCCTTATGAAATTATGGTCCAGATGCATATAAATTTTGTCTCAAACCATTAAGAATTGAGAAAGTTATGACCTTCACGTTTCTGAGCCAAAACTTGCCAAAACTTGCCTTGGGCCAGGCCTAAAACCAAGTCATGCCTTGTATATTTGTTGTTTTGTTTCAAACAATGGATGTATCACCACCCCAGTGGTAAGGCGCGCGCCTTGTAACCTTGAGGTCTTGGGTTCAAACCCCACCCATGCCATTTTGTGTTTTTTCACATTTTGCCATTTTTCCCAATATTTTCATGGTTTATTAATTAATTGGAAAATTAATAACTCTTTCAATTTTAATTATTTTTTATTGGTTCTTTTTGCAAAAAATCACAAAAATGTTGAAATATTTTATTCCACAAAAAAATTCAATTTATATTATTTATTTAATATAATTAGTATTTTTGTGAATAAATTCATTTTTATTTGTTTTTAAACATTTTAAAATGAATATTCATCTTGAAAAATCAAGACCAAATGAGTTTTAATATCTCTTGTGATTTATACCTCATTTTTCAAACCTTAAACTAAAATCACAAGTGGTTTATTCAAACCTATTTGGTATTTTTCATTGATTTTCTTTAAATATTTACTTTTAAAGAATAAAATTAGGGTTTCTTTGATTTTCACTCAAACAAATCATTGTCAAACACTCATGGGCCTCTAATAGAGTGTAAGACCCAATACTTTTTTGACCAAACCATTTTTGGGCCTCAGTGTATTGTATAAGTCCCGATACCGTCAAAAACAAACGGCGCGATCGTCGCCTTTTGAAAAATAACCTTTTGGGCCTCTCCTCGAGCTATAAGACCCATTTAAAACTTTTTGGGCCTCTAATAGAGTGTAAGACCCAATCCCCTTTTAACCAAAATCATTTGGGCCTCACTTATTGTATAAGTCCCTCTGCGTTAAAAGAAAACCTCGGCGTGATCGCCATTTCAAATGGAAAAATCATCTGGCCCTACCCTCGTGTTATAAGCCCCACTCTTTTTCTTTAAAACTTTTTGGGCCTCTTGAGAGAGTGTAAGACCCATCCCTTTGTACAGAAAACAATTTTTGGGCCTCAGTCACTTGTATAATTCCCTCTATATAAAATTCAAACAGTGCGCTCACTGATAAAACCCTGGGCCTCTCCTTGAGCTGTAAGCCCCAAATCTTTATTTTTCAAAGCACTTCCTCCTTTGATTTTGAATATACTGTTGTTTTCAATCTGTCTTTGTTGAACAACTAACCAAACAGCATGGAAGCTCTACAACCGAGTAAGTGTTTATATGTTTTCATTTACCGCTTTCATATACATATAACTGCATTGTGGGGCTGTTTCACTGTAAGTCTTCTTTCATAAACTCATATCAACTGTGTAATAATAGTATAGATATTTAGAGTTTCCCCGGCAACTACGTCTAGAACTAGGTGACGCCGTTTCATTTATTCGTAGAAATAGACAACTAGATCCCCAATAGGATCACCAGATACAGTCTTCTCTTCGGCTGTCCTCATTAGGAATTGTCAAAAAACTCTACTCCCAGAGATGAATGTATTCTCCGTGAATGGCATCTTTGAGTTTCTTCCAAATTCTCGAACTTTCCTGACTTGATCTATTCCTTGTGAATAGCTTGCCTTGAATTTCTCGGGGTTTGGGGACCCACGGGCTTCTTAAAAGCATTGGCCTCCTCTTGGGCATCATACAAGGACCCACAGGCTTCCTAAAAGCAACCTCGCCTCCTCTTGGGCTTAGTACAAGGACCCTACGGCTTCTTAGAAGTATTCATAGCCTCCTCTTAGGCTTCGTATAATGATCTCTTCCTCCGGGAATGATAGCCTCCTCTTGGACATCGTACAAGGACCCGTCGGCTTCTTAAAAGTTTCCAGCCTCCTCTTGGGCTTCATACAAATTGTCCCGACGACCTCCTAGAGGTATAGGAACAGAACTTAGTCATCTGCATAGAACAGTCCTTTCATAGAGTCTACTACTGTTTCTCAAAGCACAATACAAAAGATGACACTCTAGACTTGGACAGTCTAATCCCCTTGAGTCTCAAAGACATTCTCAAGTGACCCCTTCGTTAAATAGGAAGAAAACCCGTAGACTCGGACAGTCTCAATACCCTTCGGATTTCCCATTTCCTTAAAGAACATGAATAACCCGGATCCTTGAATCAAATCCTTGAGTACAGTGTTGCTCATATAAGAACTGATTTTCTCTTTCAAAATCAGTATACTGGACCTGTCACTCAACTGAAACAGTAACCATAGCCTCCTCTTAGGCTTTGTATAATGATCCTTCTCCAGGGATACTAGTCTCCCTCTTGGGCTTTGTACAATGATTCTCCCCAGCGAAGTCAAAAACCTTTTAGCCTCTCTCTCGGGCTTTGTACGAGACACATAAGAGACTCCATCGTTTAGTCAATCACCCCTTTCGCCTCCATCTCGGGCTTTATACGAGATACAAAAGGTTCTTATTGAGCCAAACAGACAACAGCCTCCATCTCGGGCTTTATACGAGATACCAAAAGATTCCCTCGTTGAGTCAAAACCTTTTAGCCTCTCTCTCGGGCTTTGTACGAGACACATAATAGCCTCCTCTTAGGCTTTGTATAAGAAAACCACTGGTTGATCCAATCAACCTTTTAGCATCAAAACTCTGCCTCGTTCACAGTACACAAACATCAACAACTCCTTCCCCTCCATCTAACTGCTGTAAGCGGCAAGCCTCTGGATCATCTACATCCATGCCAATGTCCCTCTTTTAGTATGAGAAATTCCTAAGGAAAGATGGCATTACTCTACACTGAGTTAAAGTCTTCTCCTTCAGGTTAAAATCCCCTATAAAGGAAATTATGGCATTGCCGGATTCACAAATCCCGGTTAAAGTAATTCTCCTTTATAAATAGTTGTGACATACAACCCCCTCTTTAGAGATGACAAATTCTCTCTAAAGTCAACACCTTTAGCTTCACATCTTGGTCTTTGAACAAGATACAAATAGACCCTTCAGCTTCACATCTTGGGCTTTGAACAAGATACAAATCACCTTTCGCTTCACGTCTTGGGCTTTGAACAAGACACCAAATACCATTTCCTCCCATAGAATAGGAGGAACTACGAACGCTCTGATTTCCCTGTTTCGGTAAACAGGAATATGTAGGCATAAGATTGAAAGAAAAATCTTAGCGAGCACACTAAACAAAAACTCAAAATCCCATACTTTCATATATATCCGTCCTAACATCTCAACTGATAGCCTAAAGCATCCCTCGTCAACAAAATAAACCTAGGAGAAACCCCGAATCTTTGTAGCATCTGTAAACCAACAGTTTTGACTGTTTAATCTCAGTATGCAAGCAGGGTTAATTGGAGACATCTATTTCCCTTCCTTCATCAGCTTTAATAGGATAAAAAATGAATCGAGCTGTAGTACCAGAGCGATCGTGCTTCGCAACCACTTCCAAAAATCACTCGCTATAGAAAAATGGCGACTCTGCTGGGGAAGTAAGGGTCTCTTTAGGGATCTTGTTCTTTTTTGTCCCCTAGGTGGAAACCTTGACATCACTAGGATCTTAGGTCAAAACGCCGTTAATTTGGAACAAAACCACAGATTGGTGACTCCTCCGGGAAACCATTTTCTGTCAGGAACGTAAGATTCTTAGCTTTTAAAAGTCTAGGATGATTAGGACAAATATATATACTGCTTTTCCTAATTGCTATACGTGTTTATTTTTCTGCTAATGGGAATGCGTGTGATGCCGCATGTGGAAAGATTGAGTATACACTTAAGATAAGTGATGGCGACAAGGTCGACCATCAACCTCAGTGGAGGCTGACCAATGCAACCCATTCTTTCACCTAGACAATGGGCCGATTGTGATGTCTGAGAAGCTGAGGAGCCAAACCCTTTTGTAGTGCGGAAACTATCGGGAATAGTTGTTACGCGATACTACCCTTATTTGAGGCTGGTGATCTATTCTCGGTGAATGGCACTTACTCTAAGATCGCTCTACAACTCGCTGGCGATCCGCTTGTTGTTTTGCTTTCCTGGGAGGAGCTGATGATAATGAGTACAGGTACAAAAATCACCCTAGTATAAACCTTTGGGGATGGGTAGAGCCTTGACTTCATGACAACGACCCTTTGACCCCATGTTTTTTCTATGTTTTTGTGTGCTGCATTCATGCATTCATTTAAAAAAAACATTAAAAACATTCAAAAAAATTTCTCTTCTAGTCTCTCTGTTTTTCAAATTAAACTGAGACTGTGATTGCAAATATCAGAGAAAAGGATTGCACTAATGGATTTTGGTAGAAGGAGAACTCATAGTTATACCTTCAAGGTTCCAAAGCTAGAGGATTTAAGAAGGTTAGCAAGGATGATCACAAACCCAGAGGCTTTCAGAGCCAAGCACGGAGGTTTGCTACCACTGTTAAGAGTCCATGTGATTGAGGGAATCATGGATGCGCTCATTCAGTTTTATGATCCAGTTTATCACTGTTTCACATTCCCGGATTACCAGCTCGCACCAACGCTTGAGGAGTATTCTCATCTGATTGATCTACACATTACTGATCGAGCTCCATTTTCTGGACTGGAAGAAATTCCAAAGAATCAGACCATTGCAAGAGCAATTCATCTGGACGAGTCTGAGGTCAGGACTCACCTAACTACCAAGGGTGGCATCTAAGGTTTGCCAGCCCAGTTCTTGACAAAGAAAGCCCTGTATTTTTCCAGTATAGGAAACGTGACTACTTTTGAAAGCATCTTTGTCTTGCTCACCTACGGGTTATTTTTGTTTCCCAACATCAATAACTTCGTCGATATTAACTCCATTAAGGTTTTTCTCATTGGAAACCCTGTGCCGACGTTGCTCGCAGATGCGTATCATTCTGTACACTTGGGAAATTTGTACAGCGAAGGGGAGATCACATGCTGTGTACCTCTGCTTTACAAATGGTTTATCTCTCACTTGCCCAAGTCTGCTGCTTTTTGGGATTGTAAGAGTGCCTTACGTTGGTCGCAGAAGATCATGTCCCTTACCAACTCTGATATAGATTGGTGTAATAGGATCTATGATGAAATCAGGATCATTGACCGTTGTGGAAACTTCCCCAACGTACCCCTTATAGGAACTAAGGGAGGAATCAACTACCATCTGATATTGGTTCGTCGTCAATTTGGATACCCGATGAGACACGTCCCACGGGGTGTTCATCTGGAAGGTATTTTCTTCAAGGAAGGAGAAAATTACAGAGCACTAAAGATGGAAATAGTGCACGCTTGGAAGCATGTTCATAAGAAAGAACGAGAGTTTCTGGGAAAACCAGACTGTGTCTCGGTGGAGCCTTATCTCCATTGGGTACAAACTAGAGCTCTCAAGCTAAAGATGACTTATCCTCGTTATGGAATTCTTCCGCCGAGGGAATCTGTCATGTACTTCATGACGGAAACTGAAAAGCTTCAGGTTGCTCTCAACAAAGTTCAGAAGGAGAGAAGGTCTTGGAAGAACAAGTACCGCACCCTCGACGTGGAGTGCATCAAAATACAGCAATTACTAAAAGAGAAAGATGCTCTGATTGAAATTTTGGAGCAACATGCTGTAGAGAATCAAGATGACCAAAGGAATTTGCTCGCTCCTTTCACATGGAAAAGGAATGACAACCCGACAACGGCCCAAGAGCTCCGGTCAAAGAAAAGGAAGATACCAGAATCAACACCCGATTTCTCTTCAGAGAGGACTCGGGACCCATTAGTTTAGGTTTCTGTTTTTGTACCTTGTAATCTACTGTATTTCCTTTTCTGTAATCCTTTGAATTCAATAAAAAGGGGTTTCCCTACAGTTTGATATTTGCAATCTAATTGTCAAAGTTTATTTTGATTAAACCTTAAACAATTAATATAATCATTGCATTCATCATTCTCACATCGCGTATTCTTCTTACCTACGAATCTCACGTTTGTGTCTCGGTTCTAGAGTCAAACTGTCTCATTCGTATAATACTCAGGCCAATCGTCAGAAAAAGATGGATGATCTTGAGGAAGAAAACAGAGAGTTGAAAGAAGAGATCGATGCTCTGAGAGAGGATATGAGGAAGCTTCGTAACAACATGCAAGCCATGGCAGAAGCTCAGCTACAAAGGAACTGTGATCTCGGAGATCACCTCAACGCCCATAGTGGAGAAGTATGATCCTAGGTATCAAATATCGAAAGATCGTCCTTGGGGCATGCCTGTTAACTATATCCCGGAAGGATATGTTCCGCCGATCACTGAAGATCAGGGAATCACAACAGAAGCCGCTGGTCCTGAAGGTTACAAACTTCGGGAAAGCGAAGATGCCAGGGGCATACTGAAGACTCTTGAAGGTTATAAACTTCGGGAAATGCCAAGATTCGCTGTCGTAGTTACGGTCCCACCCCCTGTGGTGCACACTATCCCGGAAGGACAGATTCCGCCAATACCTTCTGGTAAGAAGGAAACTATGTTTGACAGAATGGAGGAATTCCAGGAGCAGTTCTTGGAAATGCAGAAGGAACTGCAAGCCATTCGCGGTCAGGATCTATTTGGAAAGGACGCCGCAGACCTCTGCTTGGTCCCAAATGCGAAAGTCCCGCACAAATTTCAAGTGCCTGACTTTGAAAAGTACAAGGGTAACTCTTGCCCTCAAAGCCATCTGGTGATGTACGCCCGGCGGATGTCATCTCAGACGGAAAATCAGGACCTACTGATTCACTACTTTCAGTATAGTTTAACCGGTGCCGCACTCAAATGGTACATGGGTTTAAACCGTACTACGATCAGCACATTCAGAGATCTTGGCACTGCCTTCGTCCAACAATACAAAGACAATTTGGACATGGCACCCGACAGAGATCAACTCAGATCGATGTCGCAAAAGGACAAGGAAACCTTTAAGGAGTATGCTCAAAGGTGGCGTGAGATTGCCGCTCAAATTTGTCCACCTCTGGAGGAAAAATAGATGACAAAAATCTTCTTAAAGACCTTAAGCTCATTTTACTATGACCGAATGGTTGCCAGTGCGCCCAGTGATTTCACCGAAATGGTTGGCATGGGCGTACGTCTTGAGGAAGTCGTCCGAGAAGGACGTTTGGCAAAAGACACTGGATCGACGAGCGGTACTAAAAAATACGGTAGTGCTCTCCCTAAGAAAAAAGAGCAGGATATCGGGAATATCTCTCTCGGAAAGCAAAGGCGATGTTATCAACCGGTAGCAGCTGTGACTCCTGCTATCAACCCTCTGTCTATTCCTATGTATCAACCTCAGGTTGCGCAGAGCCAACTTGATCAGCAAAGGATACAACAGCCTCTTCAGCAGGCTCGTCCTCCATACAACAACAACCGTACAACACGGCCACCAGGATTTGATCCTATACCCGTGTCGTACGCAGAGTTGTTTCCATTACTGCGGGCTAAGGGGCACATTTAGACTAAGTCTCCTCTTACGGTACCGGAAAATTTGCCTTTTTGGTTTAAGGTGGATCAAACTTGCCCTTACCATCAAGGAGGATCAGGGCATAGCATAGAGACTTGTCTTAATTTCAAGTCCGACGTGCAAAAAATTGTTAGGAGCGGGGTCTTATCCTTCAAGGATACAAATCCTAATGTTCTCATGAACCCGCTGCCTCAACATGAGAAGGCTGCAGTCAATTTGATAGAAGGAGAGACTAACGATGTCTATCAAATTCATGATGTACTCTTGTTGAAAACCAATCTGGTCAAGATGCATTATAGACAGAGTGGATATGGCCATGTGCCACCTCATAACTATCACCAGTGTGATATCTGCTCTAAAGACAACCAAGGATGTTCTGTGGTGCAAGCAGCTCTACAGGAACAGATGGATCTCGGATGGATCCAAGAACTCCGAGTTCGTGGAGTTAGCATGGTCTACACGAACTCCAACGTCATTCAGAACCACGATATCCGTGCAATGAATGTCAACTTGGTGACGATGCACTCAAGGAAAAACCAGTATCATAATTTGCCGCGACACGATTACAGTTCCTGTCTGATTTGCTCGGTAAACAAATAGGGATGCTCTTTCATACACGAGGCCCTCCAGCATCAGATGGATCTTGGATGGATCCAAGACTACCATGATAGGAATTCTTATCAAATCAGCATGGTTCAGATCTTCGATATTTGCGTGATGAAAATCAACCTGGTAGAGTTACATGCTGAGCAGGTCTGGCTCGAATTCTTAATATCACATGACTATCAAAGCTGTAAGGCAGGTTGCGAAAACGATCGAGGTTGTACCCTTGTCCAGGAGGCACTTCAGCACTTGTTAAATCACTGGTGGATGCCAATTTATATGGATGAAGGTACACAGCAGATTAGTATCAATAACAGAAACCCCACTCGGCGTCAGAGTCAGGATGTCCGATATGTGGAAGCTAACCTAGTGACGTTACATTGTATTCAAAGTGGGTGTGGCCAGGTGCCACCACACAACTATGAACGTTGCGGCGTCTGTTCAGAAAGTAACCAAGGGCGTTACTTTGTGAGAGCAGCTCTTCAGGGTCAGGTAGATCGTGGAGAGATTCGCCCATATCCGAGTTCTGGACCCATCAATTGGTCACCGGACTACCTTACCGAGCAAGTTGAGGATGTTGTCACGATCGTTGGTCATCACAGGACCAGGGATGTTGAAATTCTGGTATCAGACGTGTGATGTTAAGGTGTGATGTCACAACAACACACTCTGCACAATGGATAGCAATAACAATAAAATAACACCAAGAATTGTTGACCCAGTTCGGTTACAACCAACCTACTCTGGGGGCTACCAAGCCAGGGATGGAATTCACTACTTGTAGATATAATTTACAGACTCAACGACCCGTTGACAATCTCCTAAACTTATACTCTACTAATGACTTCCTACCTAAGAAACCACTTAGGTATGAGAACACCACTCAATCCCTTACAAATACTCAAAGAAACCACTTTAAGTACCCTTGATCTTACTTCACAGCTTCGATCAAATTACACAACTCTCTTTGCTTCACAGCTTTAGAGAGGACAGAAACTCAACACCTATTCAAACCCTAGAATAGTGTAAATACAAGCACTTTAAACAAACTCTAGACACTAAGCCTTCTGCTCTTGATCTTCTGAATGTTTTCTGTCGCTTTTTCCCTTTGGTCTTGTGCGCTTTATATAGCTCCTGAATTAGGCTTGGCCTTGTCACAATATTTGATCAGATTTGTTAATTAAAACTGAATCTTCAAAACAGATTTTATCCCGAAAATCTTTTTAAATCTTCAACCTTTTAATTCTCCAACAGACCTGCAATCAAATCTCCCATGTAACAGAAAATATCTATCCCAAGATATTCTCATCCAATGAGTTAACCACTCTCCACAATTCCAGCTAATACGCGTGCCCTAATAACATATCCTGCTGTTATTAATTCTGCAGGTCTGATGTTACAACATCACCTGTGTGACATCAGACATCCAACTTCAGCACTTAACTACTTAACACAGCCCAGTGTTAAGACTTCAATGTTGCAACATGAGCACCTTGACATCAACATTGAATAACCTTTGTTTTACCAAAATTCCAGCCAATCCAGGAACTATCAGATGTTTTTGCCGTCATCCCTCTACTTGACAAATCTAAAGTTCCCAACCGGGAACGGATCGAGATTACTTACGATGGTGACAAAAATCAGAGGGCTCCCGTAGTCATCTATCTGCCGGGACCACTTCCGTATGAATCAGCTAAGGCAATCCCTTACAAATACGGTGCAACGACAATTGAAAATGGAAAGGAAATTCCATTACCCTCCATTGTGAATATTGCAGACATCATTCGTGTAACACGGAGTGGTAGAATCTTCAACCGAGGGGTTGGGGAAGCTAACAAAGAAAAGGAACTTCAGAAGGAAACTCCTGATCTACCAATCGGTCAATCCAGTAATCCCGACCTTTCAAAAAATAATGATGAGATGCTGAAGCTCATCCAAAGGAGTGAATACAACATTGTCGATCAACTGTTACAAACTCCTTCAAAGATCTCGGTATTATCATTATTACTCAGTTCAGAAGCCCATAGGGAGGCTCTACAGAAAGTCTTGGAGTAAGCCTTTGTGGAACAGGATGTAACAATCCGACAGTTTGATAGCATTGTGTCTAACATCACTTCCTGCAACAATTTGGGATTTAGTGATGAGGAATTACCCGAAGAGGGTCGTCGTCATAACATAGCGCTCAACGTTACAGTTAACTGCCAGGATGATGCTTTAGCCAGCGTACTGGTAGACACAGGGTCAGCCCTGAATGTTATGCTGAAGTCCACTTTGATGCAATTATCATTCAAAGGCCCTCCGATGAGAATCAGCGAGGTCGTCGTCAAAGCATTCGACGGATCTAAAAAAAATGGTTATCGGCGAAGTTGATCTTCCCATAACTATTAGTTCTCACACTTTCCAAGTCACTTTCCAGGTCATGGACATCCGGGCAACGTACAGTTGTTTATTAGGAAGACCTTGGATACATCAGGCTAGAGCGGTCACTTCAACCCTCCACCAAAAGCTAAAGTTCGTCAAGAACAATCAACTTGTCACAGTTTGTGGGGAACAAGCCTTGCTCGTGAGTAACTTGTCATCATCTACTGGTATAGAACCCGAGGAGGTTATTGGAACTCAATTCCAAGCATTGTCGGTAGGCAAGAACAATCAGTTCAAAGGAGGAACCTCGATTTCCTCATACAATGATGCTATTAAAGCGGTCGAGAGTACCGATACAACAGGATGGGGACAGCTTGTCATTCCTACTGGCAATGCAACAAAGAGGGGTCTTGCTTTTCTGCAACCTGTACCCGAACAACTGCCAATGATGAAAGTCTTCATCCCCTTCAAAACTTCTTCCACAGTGGAGGTTTCCTTCACCTAGTGTCTCAGGCAGTACATGCTATCAATGAGGAAGATCCCTCTGACACAGATGAAGAATGGAAGTCCTATCTTAATGAGGACGGTTATATGTCTCAGGAAGAGGTGCCTACACCATTTTGCTTTCCTACACAGAGTCCGAGATTTATACCAAGGTTAGACGTCGAAATGATATATGGAGATTGTGATCCGGAAGGATGTCTTGCTCCACCAAACTCATTAGAGGAGGACACTCTGATGAAAGACCAATTTGACTACAACTACTATGGCCCAATGGATGGTCTGCCAATGTGGCAGCCTTACCCAGTCGAACAATGAAAATCAGCTGACCGTCATTAAACAGAATACCTGTGTCCCCACCATGTCAGGGGGTCAACACTCAGGTCATTCAGAAACTACTCAACATGAAGATGAATTCGCAACGTTTGCAGGACTTGAATTCATCAACTATGCTTTTCCTGAGGTTAACGTCATCAAGAGAGATGACTCCTCCAGTTCCAAAGAAGTGTGGGATACCTTGGGACAACCGAGTGGGAAATACGACTATATGGTCAAGTACACCACTCCCGAAAGCTCTCGTATCAGGCTCGAAGATATCCAGCCTACTGGATGGGGAGATACAGCTGAGAGCACAAATGCTATGCAAAATGCAACAGAGGAATTCTCCTACGACAATTCTGTCTGGGAGACAGATTCCAATGATCCTACTCCACCAGAAATCAGCGTTATTTCTGAATACAAATCAAGAAAGGTGCCAGACTTTGTGATTCACCGAGGAGTTCACCGCCAATGGGTTGCCGTCGAGGTTCCGAAGATCGTTCATCAGTCAAAGTAATTTCCATCTTTAACCTTTCACCCTGCCCAGGTGAAACGGATGTTTTAATAGGGATCGCTTTCTGTAAAATTTCCCTCTTCGCTTAGCCCAAAGCGACAGAGTTTTGTTTTATAGGGCTGTAGTTTCAAGAATCGACTTGTTCATTAATAAAATAACGTCGTTCTGTAATTTCTGCATTAATTGCTGTTTTATCTTTTTGCTTTTTCAGAAAATGGTAATCCTAAAAAACAATTCAAATAAAAACAAGCAGTAAAATAAATACACTGCACACACTTGCATTTTCTCTATCTCTTCTAAACACGAATCATCACGTCATGCAGATTGCTTATTTTAAACCCCGTTGAAACATACGATCCGATGCCTTCTCCCAACTTTGAGTTCCCGGTATTTGGGGTTGAAGAAGAAGATGACGACAAAATTCCAGAAGAGATCTCTCGACTACTCAGACAAGAGGAAAGGTCCATTGAACCTCACAAAGAGCCGTTGGAAACGGTAAACTTGGGTTCAGAATAAGAGAGAAAAGAAATCAGGATTGGGGCACTGCTCAGTCCAAATGCCAAAGAGAGTTTGATAAAGCTTCTCAAAGAATTTCCCGATGTATTCGCTTGGGTTGGATACCAGCATCGTGGAACATCACTTACCGTTGAGATCGGAATGTCCGCCAGTAAAGCAAAGGTTGAGACGCACTCACCCGGACATGGCCATCAAAATCAAAGAGGAGGTGCAGAAACAGATTGACGCGGGTTTCCTCGCCACATCTGAATATCCTTAATGGTTAGCCAACATCGTACCCGTTCCCAAAAAGAACGGAAAGGTCATAATGTGTGTCGATTACAGGGATCTAAACAAGGCTAGTCCAAAGGATGACTTTCCTTTACCACACATTGACATGCTGGTAGACAGCACAGCAAAGTTCAAAATTTTCTCCTTCATGGATGGATTCTCGGGCTATAACCAAATCAAAATGGCGCCGAAAGACATGGAGAAAACTTCGTTCATTACCCCATGGGGCACCTTTTGTTACAAGGTAATGCCGTTCGGTTTGAAGAACGCCGGGGCACCCTATCAAAGGGCCATGACTACTCTTTTTCATGACATGATACACAAAGAAATCGAAGTGTATGTCGATGATATGATTGCAAAATCAAAAATAGAGAGTGAGCACGTTGAACATCTGTCAAAATTGTTCGAACGTCTAAGAAAATTCAAGCTCCGCTTGAATCCCAACAAGTGCACCTTTGGTGTCCGTTCAGGGAAACTACTAGGGTTCATCGTCAGCCAAGAAGGAATTGAGGTTGATCCTGACAAGGTCAAGGCCATTCAAGAAATGCCTTCTCCGAAAACTGAAAAATAAGTCAGAGGATTCCTGGGACGTTTGAACTACATCTCCAGATTCATATTCCTTATGATCGCCATGTGTGCGCCGATTTTCAAATTACTCAAAAAGAACCAGGATTGCGTTTGGATAGAAGATTGTCAAACCTCCTTCGACAGTATCAAGGAATATCTGTTGAATCCTCCGATTCTATCACCTCCAGTAGAAGGAAGACCACTGATCATTTACCTCACAGTCCTGGAGGACTCAATGGGATGTGTACTTGGCCAACAAGACGAAACCAAAAGGAAAGAGTCTGCCATTTACTATTTGAGCAAGAAATTCACCGACTGCGAAACTCGGTACACGATGCTTGAGAAAACTTACTGTGCTTTGGCTTGGGCAGCCAAACGTCTTCGCCAATACATGATTTGTCATACTACTTGGTTAATCTCAGAAATGGATCCAATCAAGTACGTCTTCAAAAAGCCTGCTCTCACGGGAAGAATTGCCCGTTGGCAGATGTTGTTATCAGAATATGACATAGAGTACCACGCTCAGAAAGTCGTTTAGGGAAGTATTTTAGCTGATCATTTGGCTCATCAACCGATTGACAATCAAGAACCAATCGGGTTTGACTTCCCAGACGAAGATGTCATGTATCTAAAAATGAAAGATTGCGATGAACCGTTACCCAGTCAAGGGCCAGAACCAGGTTCCCAATGGGGACTAATCTTTGACGGAGCAGTTAATCATTATGGAAACAGAATTGGGGCAATAATTGTTACCCCTCAGGGTACCCACATTCCTTTCACCGCCAGACTTACGTTCAAATGTACGAACAACGAGGCCGAATACAAAGCTTGTATCATGGGTCTCAAAGAAGCAATTGATTTAAGGATCAAAAACTTGGACGTATATGGCGACTCAGCTCTGGTTATCAATCAGATAAAAGGAGATTAGAACACATACCAATCAAGATTGATTCCTTACAAAGATTACGCGAGAAGGTTGTTACCATTCTTTAACAGAGTCGAGTTTCATCACATCCCTCGTGAGGAGAATCACATGGCTGATGCATTAGCCACTCTCTCTTCCATGATTAGTGTAGGTCAATGGAACGACCTACCTAAGATCGACATAATGCGCCTTGAAAGGCCCGCTTACATCTTCACGATCGAAGCAGTCATAGACGATAAACCTTGGTATCATGATATCAAATGCTTCCTTTAGAAACAAGAGTACCCACCTGGGGCATCCAGGAAAGATAGGAAAACCCTCAGAAGATTGGCTGGAAACTTCTTTCTGAGCGGTAACACTCTCTATAAGAGAAATTTTGACATGGTCTTGCTCCGATGCGTAGACAGACTAGAAGCAGACATGCTTATGAAGGAAATTCATGAAGGATCCTTTAGCACTCATGCCAACGGACACACAATGGCGAGAAAACTTCTAAGAGCAGGGTACTACTGGTTGACCATGGAATCTGACTGCTACAAGTACATGAGGAGGTGTCACAAGTGTCAGATATACTCTGACAAAATTCATGTACCGCCATCACATCTCAAAGTTCTCTCTTCCCCATGGCCATTTTCCATATGGGGAATCGACATGATTGGCTTGATTGAACCTAAGGCTTCAAACAGACATCGGTTCATCCTGGTAGCCATTGACTATTTCACCAAGTGGGTCGAAGAAGCGTCATTCGCCAACGTAACCCGACATGTGGTGGTCCGATTTATCAAAAACAATATCATCTGCCGTTATGGTGTTCCGAACTAGATCATTACTGATAATGGATCTAACTTGAACAATAAGATGATGAAAGAGTTGTGCGCAGAGTTCAAGATTAAACACCATAACTCATCTCCCTACCGACCTAAGATGAACGAAGCGGTAGAAGCAGCTAATAAGAACATCAAAAGATCGTTCAAAAGATGGTTGTAACCTATAAAGATTGGCACGAGATGCTACCCTTTGCTCTTCACGGTTATCGCACATCTGCCCGCACTTCAATAGGGGCAACCCCTTTCTCTCTAGTGTATGGCATGGAAGCAGTTCTCCCTATAGAAGTAGAGATCCCGTCAATCCGAGTATTGATGGAAGCTAAGCTCACCGAAGCTGAATGGTGTCAAAGCCAACACAACGAATTGAATCTGATCGAGGAAAAGCGAATCACGGCACTATGCCATGGTCAGTTGTATCAACAGAGAATGAAGAGGGCGTTTGACAAAAAGGTCCGACCTCGTGTCTTCAGAAAAGGAGACCTCGTGCTAAAAAAGATACAATCATTTCTCACTGATTCGCGAGGTAAATGGACTCCGAATTATGATGGCCCCTATGTGGTCACGAAAGCTTTCTCAGGCGGCGCCTTGAGACTTGCGACCATGGACGGAGAGGAATTTGCCTACCCCACGAATGTTGATGTAGTCAAGAAATACTTCGCCTAAACTAAAAAAAAAAAAACGTCTCGGTGGATTGAAAACCCGAAAGGGTGGTCCAGGCAAAATTTAGAGACAAAATAAAAAAAATCATCCCGGTGGATTGGAAACATCAAAGTACAATCCAGGAAAAAATTAGGGATAATGGCAAGTAACTATGTTCAACCGAGGCGAATCCCTCAGCAGCAGCAGTTACATCATCCATCGGAGGAAAACTCCAGTCAAGGTCATCTTCAACAGAAGCTCAGGATGTCCCGAATTCAAAGTTGGTAGAAGGATAGTGGTCGTTATGTTTCAACGTAGCCCTTTTCCCTGTAAATTACCATTTTCTAACTTTGTATATACTCTTTGGAATCACACGTTTGGCTGATCTCCATCTTATCAATAAAATTTGAGCCCTTGTGCTTTTGTTTGTAATTCTTATTTGTTTTAGCTTTACAGAATGGCGTTTTAACATGATTAGCGATTCTTGAAATGAAACAAAAATGAATTTACTTGTTAAAACTTTTTCTGCTTTTTAATAAAGACGGCAATTTCTTTTGACTGTTGAACATCAGAAGAATATCGGTCACTTCTCCAGAAGTAATCGAACCTCAAAGTGCAGAATCAAAATATTCCTTCTAACCCAGTTGTAGCGAGTGATTTTTGGATATGGTTACGAAGCACGATCGCTCTGGTACTATAGCTCGATTCATTTTTTATCCTATTAAAGCTGATGAAGGAAGGGAAATAGATGTCTCCAATTAACCCTGCTTGCATACTGAGATTAAACAGTCAAAACTGTTAGTTTACAGATGCTACAAAGATTCGGGGTTTGTCCTAGGTTTATTTTGTTGACGAGGGGTGCTTTAGGCTATTGGTTGAGATGTTAGGACGAATATATATGAAAGTATGGGATTTTGGGTTTTTGTTTAGTGTGCTCGCTAAGATTTTTCTTTCAATCTTATGCCTACGTATTCCCGTTTACCGAAACAGGGAAATCAGAGCGTTCGTAGTTCCTCCTATTCTATGGGAGGAAATAGGTGTTTTGGTGTCTTGTTCAAAGCCCAAGACGTGAAGCGAAAGGTGGTTTGTATCTTGTTCAAAGCCCAAGATGTGAAGCTGATGGGTTTATTTGTATCTTGTTTAAAGCCCAAGATATGAAGCTAAAAGGTTTGACTTTAGAGAGAATTTGTCATCTCTAAAGGGGGGTTTGTTTGTTACGACTGTTTATAAAGGAGAATTACTTTAACCGGGATGTGTGAATCCGGTAATGCCATAATTTCCCTTATAGGGGATTTCAACCTGAAGGAGAAGACTTTAACTCAGTGTAGAGTAATGCCATCTTTCCTTAGGAATTTCTCATACTAAAAGAGGGACATTGGCATGGATGTAGATGATCCAGAGGTTTGCCGCTTACAGTGATTAGATGAAGGGGAAGGAGTTGTTGATGTTTGTGTACTGTGAACGAGGCACAATTTTGATGCTAATAGGTTAATTGGATCAACCAGTGGTTTTTTATACAAAGCCTAAGAGGAGGTTATTATGTGTCTCGTACAAAGTCCGAGAGAGAGGCTAAAAGATTTTGACTCGATGATGGAGTTTTTTGGTATCTCGTATAAAGCCCGAGATGAAGGCTACTTGACTTAACAAGAGAGTCTTTTGTATCTCGTACGAAGCCCGAGATGGAGGATAAAATTTGTTTGGCTCAATAAGAACCTTTTTGTATCTCGTACAAAGCCCGAGATGGAGGCGAAAGGGTGATTGACTCAACGAGGGAGTCTCTTATGTGTCTCGTACAAAGCCTGAGAGAAAGGCTAAACGTTGTTTGACTCCGCTGGGGAGAATCATTGTACAAAGCCCAAGAGGGAGGCTAACTTCACTGGAGAAGGATCATTATACAAAGCCTAAGAGGAGGCTGTGATGACTGTTCAGTTAAGTGACAGGTCCAGTATACTGATTTAAAGAGAAAATCAATTCTTATATGAGCAACACTGTACTCGAAGATTTGATTCGAGGATCCGGGTTATTCCTGTTCTTTAAGGAAGTGGGAAATCCGAAGGGTATTGAGACTGTCAGAGTCTGCGGGTTTTCTTCCTATTTAACGAAGGGGACACTTGAGAATATCTTTAAGACTCAAGGATATTAGACTGTCCAAGTCTAGAGTGTCATCATTTGTACTATGCTTTGAGAAACAGTAGTAGACTCTATGAAAGGACTGTTCTATGCAGATGACTAAGTTCTGTTCCTATACCTCTAGGAGGTCGTCGGGACAATTTGTACGAAGCCCAAGAGGAGGCTGGAAACTTTTAAGAAGCCGACGGATCCTTGTACAATGCCCAAGAGGAGGCTATCATTCCCGGAGGAAGAGATCATTATACGAAGCCAAAGAGGAGGCTGTGAATACTTCTAAGAAGCTGGCGGGTCCTTGTACTAAGCCCAAGAGGAGGCACAGTTGCTTTTAGGAAGCCTGTGGGTCCTTGTACGATGCCCAAGAGGAGGCCGATGCTTTTAAGAAGCCCGTGGGTCCCCAAACCCCGAGAAATTCAAGGCAAGCTATTCACAAGGAATAGATCAAGTCAGGAAAGTTCGAGAATTTGGAAGAAACTCAAAGATGCCATTCACGGAGACTACATTTATCTCTGGGAGTAGAGTTTCTTGACAATTCCTAATGAGGACAGCCAAAGAGAAGACTGTATCTGGTGATCCTATTGGGGATCTAGTTGTCTATTTCTACGAATAACCGAAACGGCGTCACCTAGTTCTATACGTAGTTGTCGGGGAAACTCTAAATATCTATACTATTACTACACAGTTGATATGAGTTTATGAAAGAAGACTTACAGTGAAACAGCCCCACAATACAGTTATATGTATATGAAAGTGGTAAATGAAAGCGTATAAACACTTACTCGGTTGTAGAGCTTTCATGCTGTTTGGTTAGTTGTTCAACAAAGAAAGATTGAAAATAATAGTATATTCAAAATCAAAGGAGAAAGTGCTTTGAAAAAGAAAGATTTGGGGCTTACAGCTCAAGGAGAGGCCCAGGGTTTTATCGGTGAACACACTGTTTGAATTTGTACAGAGGGACTTATACAAGTGACTGTGGCCCAAAAATTGTTTTCTGTACAAAGGGATGGGTCTTACACTCTCTCAAGAGGCCCAAAAAGTTTTTTAAAAAAAGAGTGGGGCTTATAACACGAGGGTAGACCCAGATGATTTTTCGTTTTAAAATGGCGATCGCGCCGAGGTTTTCTTTTAACCCAGAGGGACTTATACAATACGTGAGGCCCAAAATGTTTTGGTTAAAAGGGGGTTGGGTCTTACACTCTATTAGAGGCCCAAAAGTTTTGAATGGGTCTTATAGCTCAAGGAAAGGCCCAAAAGGTTATTTTTCAAAAGACGACGGTCGCGCCGTTTGTTTTTGACGGTATCGGGACTTATACAACGCACTGAGGCCCAAAAATGATTTGGTCAAAAAAGGATTGGGTCTTACACTCTATTAGAGGCCCAAGGTTTGATTTTTCAAAAGGCGACGATCGCGCCGTTTGTTTTTTACGGTATCGGGACTTATACAACGCACTGAGGCCCAAAAATGATTTGGTCAAAAAGGGATTGGGTCTTACACTCTATTAGAGGCCCAAAATGTTTTGAAAATGATATATGAGGGTTGAATTAATAAAAAAAACCCTAATTTATTTTCAAAAATGTATTTAATTGAAAAAAATTCAATTAAAATGATTAAAATTGTTTAACATATGGAAAACAAATTGTGATCTTGGATTAATGCTTCAAAAATTAAGTATTGACCTACAAAATAATTAGAAAGCATTAAAAGTTGTAAAATCAAGGTGGAAAAAATATTTCAAATGTCAAAAACAATTAAAACATTAATTCTTTGCAAAAATATCAATTATATACAATAAATAATATTTTTGGGATTTTTTGGGAAAATAAAATATTTTAACATTTTTGTGAATTATTAAAAAAAGAATCAACTCAAAATCATTAAAACTCAGAGAGAAATTAATTTTTGAATCAATTAAATAAAATCACAAAATTCAAATATTTGAATTTATGAAAAATGGCGCCAAGAACAGCTGAAGAACACGCGCGTGTTTCAGCTTGGCCCAGATTTGCATTTTCTCTCCAATCTCACTGAATACTTAATCATATCATGTAATCCACATACCAATCAACTCGTTTCAACCTCATGATCATGCCTATGGTATTTAATTTCATTTAAATTAAACATATAACAAGAAATCATGAAAAATCCTCAAGAACCCTAATTTCTGCATGAAGGCTAGGATTTTTGATACACGATTTAATCAAAGCAATTACTTGAGGGGAAACATTCCATGCATGATTATGAACATTTGGCAAAAGTATTGTGCGAGGAAATATGCATAGATTGAGAGATGACCAAGTTTAGGCTTACCTCTAGGTCGTGACAGCAAGAGCAAATTGATTTCTGAGTAGGAGGTGTTACAGATGAATTGTGATGATCTGAACAGCTTCCCTACACCCTATGGAGTGTGTTTGAATGCTTGGACTTGACTGAGAATGGCTGGATCACTTCATGGCATCTCAACTGCACTTTGGTTAAAACCTTGAGCAATTGACTGGTGATTTTGTGAAATCTGTGTTCCAGATGTTATGTAAGTGTTTGGATCACTTCTATATGATGTATGTGAGGTGTGTGAGTGATTGGTTTGATTGGAAAAGCTCTCAAACTCAAAACCCGATAGTGATTTGCCTTAGAAGGCAAAATTGGAGTGAAAGAAGAGATTTTGAGGAAAGCATCTATTTGATGGCTTTGGTGTACTCAAACTGATCACAATTGAGCTCTATTTATAGTAGAGCAAGTTTGTTTTGGGATCCACAGTGAATGGCAACTGCAGCAGGTGTTTGTTCAATGTTGGCCAATGGAAATCCAAGTCTCCTCTAGCCATTGACTAGAGGTTAGGGCACAGGGTTGTGGTTCCCTTGGTCTTGGATAAGTCTTGACTGAATTCAGTTGCAAATGGCTCAGTCCATGCCACCTTGATGCTTCCATTGAATGCTCCAATCCAAAATTGGAGTCTTGTCCCTATTTTGGCCATTCTAGGTTCAACATGTTATTTCTTGTTCCAAAGACTTTGGAGGCTTGGCTCAGTGATTGTCCCCTTTATATTCAATCTTCTGAGGTGTCCAAGTGGATAGGAGCATTTGGATTTGGCTGATTTTGGCAAATCGAGCAAAAATGCAAATTCTGCCTTGCCTTGGCAGATTTCAGCAAGGCAACTTTCCAATGTCATATCTCATGACTCAAATGGAATTTGGTAATGTTTTTGGCCATTTTGGAAAGCCCTTACATGATACAACAACTGTTTGAACATATTTGGTTTTGATCTCTTTTGAATCCAAGTGAAAAATTCCCCTACATTTGGCAAAAAGTAAGGTAAAATCTGACTTAGTGAAATTTTCACTAAGTGTTGGAACAAAGTGACTTTTCTTGATTTTGATCACTCCATAACTCAAAATCCATGAGGAGTTGGAATTAGGTCTAGTTGAAGCTTTTGTAGAGGGCAATGAGATCTACAAATCAAGCCTTGGATGGGAGAAAATGGCTTTATGGTTTAGGAGTTATGACCCTCCAAAGTTAGTACCCTAGCCACTTTATTTTTAACTTAGAAAATTTTCAAAGTTTTTTATGGTTACCCCTTTTACAAGTTATCCAACTTTTCTTGATTTTTCTTGATGAATGATGATTAAAATCATACATTAACATCATTTTAGGGTTAAAAATCCATTTTGGTGAAAAATCTCAAAAAGTCAAAGTTGACTTTTGTGCACAGTTGACTTTTTATCCGATGAATTCCAAACTGTGCAATTCTTCAGGAAATCATGTCCTTGACCTAAATCAAACTTGATGGACATGTTCCATGGGTGTCATAGGGTATATTGATGCATGTCATAGGGCTTGGGAGCATGTCCTGGTCAAAAGTCAAAGTTACAGTTGACTTTTTCCTTAAAACCCTAACTGTGGTGTAGATGAAATTGAGACTTGTTGCTCAAGCTTATTGGATTAATACATTGTTCCAAATGGATCAATATAGTTCGTTAGAGACCCTCAAACCCTCTCTTGAGGTCTTGGCTCATGATTTGCCCTAAAAGTCAACTTAGGGGTGAATTAGGTCAAGAAACCCTAATTCCTGATTTTTGATGAATGCATCCCCTGAGGAAAAATTGACTTGATGATTGGGTCCATGAGGTTCCATGGAGTATATTAGGTTAGGTTTTGGATCATTGGCTTGTGCCCAGATGAAAATTTTCCATCTGGAGGCCCTGGTCGACCAAAACCCTAATTTGGTGACACTGTCGATCTTGAGACTTAATCCACCTAGAAGGGAGCAGCCTTGTGCTTGATCCTTGAAGTGGGAGTCCTTTTGATCCCTTGTGGATGTTTGAGAGGTTAGACAAGTTGAAGATCATGTCATTCCTTGACTGATCCTTTGTCTAAGGCTCTGAGAGGGCTTAAAACCCTAATTTTGATTGTAGTGAATGCTCACCCATCTTTGGGGAGACTGATGAAGTATGATGGTTCCTCCATATTGTGATGATGACTTTCACAATGAAGGGAAATCTTAGTGGTCAAAATTTGGGGTATGACACCAGTACGCCTGAATAAAGGGATCAACTGTGTCAGAGACCTTGTTTCGTCTGACACGCTTCGGCCGAGTTCTCATCTCCTAAGCCCGACCAACATAGCTCCCAACAGGGACTATCTCTCCTAAGCAAGGTGGAATTGCTATTCTGAACCAATCTGTACTTCTTCGCCCTGCGATGGCCGAGTATCCAATCGTGTTCACCTGTCAGTTTGTATGTCGCGTCAGTTTTGTCAGCATAAACATACATGCATTATTGCATTATTGATTTGCATTCACATTTCATATTGCATCGCTATCACTCTAGTAGGCCTTGTGCCCTAGTGATAAAATTCCTCTCAATCGAGTTGTCAGCCCTTTCCTCGTCAGGAAGTGTTACGTCTGAACATTCTCTCTCCTCCAGTTTTATTTCTGGATTGAAGTTGGGTCCTCGACCACTTTGATAACTTGAACCTCTCAAAGACCAGAGAGCCCTCAGTTAACATCACTCTTCGCCATTGAAGATGATATCCTTGTTTTCCCGGATTAAAGAAAATCCCGAGAGAAAGCCTCCTTAATCGGAGATTCGGCAGTACGACAGTTTTTTTCCGAAAAACCCACTGATGAAAAGGTCATCGGCACCTCAAAATTGGATCACATCATATGGCATTTCTCCGAGAAGATCTCCGAGAAAAGTATGATGTAAAGACCCCAAGTGAATGCAGTCTCTCAAGGGACTCACATTCCCCAAGTAGAGTCAACAAATGGCATCTCCAACAGAGAAGTTTGTACACCTCTACAACTCAGACGACTGGGTTCCCCAGCAAGTCTGACATCAAAACTTTTTCCACTCAAATGGCATCTCCCCAGGAAAATTCGGCGAGAAGTTTGAAGGAAAACCGCTACGAATAGCGTCCCTTGTCAGTAACGGTTATTGATGAAAGAAACTAAGACCAGTTCCTCGGTAGGAAACCAGGATCGAGGGGAAGTTTACATCAGAAACTAAGACCAGTTCCTTGGTAGGAAACCAGGATCGAGGGGAAGTTTACATCAGAAACTGAGACCAGTTCCTTGGCTGAAGACCAGGATCGAGGGGAAGTTTACCTTTTCTAAGCATCATTGCTTAGCTAAAGAAGATGAATGCGTAAGCTACCATTCATAACCACCATCAAAATTCCGGGTATTCCGATATTTAATCCTCTTGCACCCCGAATGCCCGAATACCTTCGTCATTCACACCTTCGTGTCCAAGAAGATTAAATAGGGGCATCTGTCATACCCCAAATTTTGACCACTAGGATTTCCCATCATTGTGCAAATCATCATCATAATATGGATGGGCCATCATACTTCATCAGTCTCCCCAAAGATGGGTGAGCATTCACTACAATCAAAATTAGGGTTTCAAGCCCTCTCTGAGTGCTTAGACAAAGGATCAATCAAGGAATGACATGATCTTCAACTTGTCTAACCTCTAAAATATCCACAATGGATCAAAAGGACTCCCACTTCAAGGATTAAGCACAAGGCTGCTCCCTTCTAGGTGGATTAAGTCTCAAGATCGACAGTGTCACCAAATTAGGGTTTTTGTCGACCAGGGCCTCTAAATGGAAAATTTTCATCTGGGCACAAGCCAATGATCCAAAACCTAACCTAATATACTCCATGGAACCTCATGGACCCAATCATCAAGTCAATTTTGCCTCAGGGGATGCATTCATAAAAAATCAGGAATTAGGGTTTCTTGACCTAATTCACCCCTAAGTTGACTTTTAGGGAAAATCATGAGCCAAGACCTCAAAAGAGGGTTTGAGGGTATCTAATGAACTATATTGATCCATTTGGAACAATGGATTAATCCAAGAAGCTTGAGCAACAAGTCTCAATTTCATCTGCACCACAGTTACGGTTTTAAGGAAAAAGTCAACTGTAACTTTGACTTTTGACCAGGACATGCTCCCAAGCCCTATGACATGCATCAATATACCCTATGACACCCATGGAACATGTCCATCAAGTTTGATTTAGGTCAAGGACATGATTTCCTGAAGAATTGCACAGTTTGGAATTCATCGGATAAAAAGTCAACTGTGCACAAAAGTCAACTTTGACTTTTTGAGATTTTTCACCAAAATGGATTTTTAACCCTAAAATTATGTTAAAGTATGATTTGAATCATCATTCATCAAGAAAAATCAAGAAAAGTTGGATAACTTGTAAAAGGGGTAACCATAAAAAACTTAGAAAATTTTCTAAGTTAAAAATAAAGTGGCTAGGGTACTAACTTTGGAGGGTCATAACTCCTAAACCACAAAGCCATTTTCTCCCATCCAAGGCTTGATTTGTAGATCTCATTGCCCTCTACAAAAACTTCAACTAGACCTAATTCTAACTCCTCATGGATTTTGAGTTATGGAGTGATCAAAATCAAGAAAAGTCACTTTGTTCCAACACTTAGTGAAAATTTCACTAAGTCAGATTTTACCCTACTTTTTGCCAAATGTAGGGGGATTTTTCACTTGGATTCAAAAGAGATCAAAACCAAATATGTTCAAACAGTTGTTGTATCATGTAAGGGCTTTCCAAAATGACCAAGAACATTACCAAATTCAATTTGAGTCATGAGATATGACATTGGAAAGTTGCCTTGCTGAAATCTGCCAAGGCAAGGCAGAATTTGCATTTTTGCTCGATTTGCCAAAATCAGCCAAATCGAAATGCTCCTATCCACTTGGACACCTCTGAGGATTAAATCTAAAGGGGACAACCACTGAGCCAAGCCTCCAAAGTCTTTGGAACAAGAAATAGCATGTTGAACCTAGAATGGCCAAAATAGGGACAAGACTCCAATTTTGGATTGGAGCATTCAATGGAAGCATCAAGGTGGTATGGACTGAGCCATTTGCAACTGAATTCAGTCAAGACTTATCCAAGATTAAGGGAACCACAGCCCTGTGCCCTAACCTCTAGTCAATGGCTAGAGGAGACTTGGATTTCCATTGGCCAACATTGAACAAACACCTGCTGCAGTTGCCATTCACTGTGGATCCTAAAACAAACTAGCTCTACTATAAATAGAGCTCAATTGTGATCAGTTTGAGTACACCAAAGCCATCAAACAAATGCTTTCCTCAAAACCTCTTTCTCTTGGCAAAAATGCCTTCTTTATCAAGGCAACTTTGAGTTTTTGAGCTTGAGAGCTTTTTCATCATAATCAATCACACACACACCTTATATATATCATATGTAAGCTATGCAAACTATCACAAGTGACCTGTAATCACAAAGTCACCTCTCAAAACCTCAAAATAGACTTTTTTTTGCATTTTTCAAGCCACGTCTTGATTCAGTCACTTTCCAAACCAGATAAAACCTCAAACACACTCCAAATATCATCCTTGAACTGTCCCAAATGGTTCCCCTCATCTGGAACACCATTTGAGAGAGTTGCTATTTTGGTCACTTTTAACCCCTTTTGCAAGAAAGGGACTGTTTGTGTTTTTGCAGGTACCAGTCAATTCCAATTATCCTAAAAACTTCTAAGGGATCATTTGAGTGTGTCTAAAGCATCAAATCATTTCTGGAACAAGAGGTTTGGCAGATTGCACAAAAGCTCCAAAATCTCAAAAACGAGGTAAGCCTCACAACTTGGAATCTTTCAAACATACAATGCTTTGAAGTCCATTGATCATAAACATCTCATACATGTTGTATATGTTGTGTTTGAGCTAATTCACCATGTAATCCATGCTTATACCAAGTTGTAGCATAAAAAATGCATTTATAGGCCATTTTTAAAACCACTATCGGGTTTTGAGGAGGGAGTGTAATCTGAAAAAAATACCACCACCATTGGATTCCTTATGAAATTCTGGTCCAGATGCATATAAATTTTGTCTCAAACCATTAAGAATTGAGAAAGTTATGACCTTCACGTTTCTGAGCCAAAACTTGCCTTGGGCCAGGCCTAAAACCAAGTCATGCCTTGTATATTTGTTGTTTTGTTTCAAACAATGGATGTATCACCACCCCGGTGGTAAGGCGCGCGCCTTGTAACCTTGAGGTCTTGGGTTCAAACCCCACCCATGCCATTTTGTGTTTTTTCACATTTTGCCATTTTTCCCAATATTTTCATGGTTTATTAATTAATTGGAAAATTAATAACTCTTTCAATTTTAACTATTTTTTATTGGTTCTTTTTGCAAAAAATCACAAAAATGTTGAAATATTTTATTCCACAAAAAAATTGAATTTATATTATTTATTTAATATAATTAGTATTTTTGTGAATAAATTCATTTTTATTTGTTTTTAAACATTTTAAAATGAATATTCATCTTGAAAAATCAAGACCAAATAAGTTTTAATATCTCTTGTGATTTATACCTCATTTTTCAAACCTTAAACAAAAATCACAAGTTGTTTATTCAAACCTATTTGGTATTTTTCATTGATTTTCTTTAAATATTTACTTTTAAAGAATAAAATTAGGGTTTCTTTGATTTTCACTCAAACAAATCATTGTCAAACACTCATGGGCCTCTAATAGAGTGTAAGACCCAATCCTTTTTTGACCAAACCATTTTTGGGCCTCAGTGTATTGTATAAGTCCCGATACCGTAAAAAACAAACGGCGCGATCGTCGCCTTTTGAAAAATAACCTTTTGGGCCTCTCCTCGAGCTATAAGACCCATTTAAAACTTTTTGGGCCTCTAATAGAGTGTAAGACCCAATCCCCTTTTAACCAAAATCATTTGGGCCTCACTTATTGTATAAGTCCCTCTGCGTTAAAAGAAAACCTCGGCGTGATCGCCATTTCAAACGGAAAAATCATCTGGGCCTACCCTCGTGTTATAAGCCCCACTCTTTTTCTTTAAAACTTTTTGGGCCTCTTGAGAGAGTGTAAGACCCATCCCTTTGTATAGAAAACAATTTTTGGGCCTCAGTCACTTGTATAAGTCCCTCTATACAAAATTCAAACAGTGCGTTCACTGATAAAACCCTAGGCCTCTCCTTGAGCTGTAAGCCCCAAATATTTCTTTTTCAAAGCACTTCCTCCTTTGATTTTGAATATACTGTTGTTTTCAATCTGTCTTTGTTGAACAACTAACCAAACAGCATGGAAGCTCTACAACCGAGTAAGTGTTTATATGCTTTCATTTACCGCTTTCATATACATATAACTGTATTATTGGGCTGTTTCACTGTAAGTCTTCTTTCATAAACTCATATCAACTGTGTAATAATAGTATAGATATTTAGAGTTTCCCCGACAACTACGTCTAGAACTAGGTGACGCCGTTTCGGTTATTCGTAGAAATAGACAACTAGATCCCCAATAGAATCACCAGATACAGTCTTCTCTTCGTTTGTCCTCATTAGGAATTGTCAAAAAACTCTACTCACAGAGATGAATGTATTCTCCGTGAATGGCATCTTTGAGTTTCTTCCAAATTCTCGAACTTTCCTGACTTGATCTATTCCTTGTGAATAGCTTGCCTTGAATTTCTCGGGGTTTGGGGACCCACGGGCTTCTTAAAAGCATCGGTCTTCTCTTGGGCATCATACAAGGACCCACATGCTTCCTAAAAGCAACCCCGCCTCCTCTTGGGCTTCTTAGAAGTATTCATAGCCTCCTCTTAGGCTTCGTATAATGATCTCTTCCTCCGGGAATGATAGCCTCCTCTTGGGCATCGTACAAGGACCCGTCGGCTTCTTAAAAGTTTCCAGCCTCCTCTTGGGCTTCATACAAATTGTCCCGACGACCTCCTAGAGGTATAGGAACAAAACTTAGTCATCTGCATAGAACAGTCCTTTCATAGAGTCTACTACTATTTCTCAAAGCACAGTACAAAAGATGACACTCTAGACTTGGACAGTCTAATCCCCTTGAGTCTCAAAGACATTCTCAAGTGACCCTTTCGTTAAATAGGAAGAAAACCCGTAGACTCGGACAGTCTCAATACCCTTCGGATTTCCCACTTCCTTAAAGAACAGGAATAACCCGGATCCTTGAATCAAATCCTTGAGTACAGTGTTGCTCATATAAGAACTGATTTTCTCTTTCAAAATCATTATACTGGACCTGTCACTCAATTGAAACAGTAACCATAGCCTCCTCTTAGGCTTTGTATAATGATCCTTCTCCAGGGATACTAGCCTCCCTCTTGGGCTTTGTACAATGATTCTCCCCAGCGGAGTCAAAAACCTTTTAGCCTCTCTCTCGGGCTTTGTACGAGACACATAAGAGACTCCCTCGTTGAGTCAATCACCCCTTTCGCCTCCATCTCGGGCTTTATATGAGATACAAAAAGGTTCTTATTGAGCCAAACAGACAACAGCCTCCATCTCGGGCTTTATACGAGATACCAAAAGATTCCCTCGTCGAGTCAAAACCTTTTAGCCTCTCTCTCGGGCTTTGTACGAGACACATAATAGCCTCCTCTTAGGCTTTGTATAAGAAAACCACTGGTTGATCCAATCAACCTTTTAGAATCAAAACTGTTCCTCGTTCACAGTACACAAACATCAACAACTCCTTCCCCTCCATCTAACTGCTGTAAGCGGCAAGCCTCTGGATCATCTACATCCATGCCAATGTCCCTCTTTTAGTATGAGAAATTCCTAAGGAAAGATGGCATTACTCTACACTGAGTTAAAGTCTTCTCCTTCAGGTTAAAATCCCCTATAAAGGAAATTATGGCATTTCCGAATTCACAAATCCCGGTTAAAGTAATTCTCCTTTATAAACAGTTGTGACATACAACCCCCTCTTTTGAGATGACAAATTCTCTCTAAAGTCAACACCTTTAGCTTCACATCTTGGGCTTTGAACAAGATACAAATAGACCCTTCAGCTTCACATCTTGGGCTTTGAACAAGATACAAATCACCTTTCGCTTCACGTCTTGGGCTTTGAACAAGACACCAAATACCATTTCCTCCCATAGAATAGGAGGAACTACGAACGCTCTGATTTCCCTGTTTCGGTAAACGGGAATACGTAGGCATAAGATTGAAAGAAAAATCTTAGCGAGCACACTAAACAAAAACCCAAAATCCCATACTTTCATATATATATCTGTCCTAACATCTCAACCGATAGCCTAAAGCACCCCTCGTCAACAAAATAAACCTAGGAGAAACCCCGAATCTTTGTAGCATCTGTAAACCAACAGTTTTGACTGTTTAATCTCAGTATGCAAGCAAGGTTAATTGGAGACATCTATTTCCCTTCCTTCATCAGCTTTAATAGGATAAAAAATGAATCGAGCTGTAGTACCAGAGCGACCGTGCTTCGTAACCACATCCAAAAATCACTCGCTACACATTTCTTATAGTAATATCACATTTTCTTTCTATTTTCCAAAACAAAAATGAGCATAACTTAATTTATTTTTTCCATTTTTATTTTATTCATTTCCTTTCTAAAAAATTCAAGAAAACAAAATATGCTTTACGTTATATTCGGCTCACTGTTTCCTTTTTTATAAAAAATCACCGACCAGTTTCTGTAAATTTGTAGAACTTTTCAGTCGGCCTGTAAATAAGTGTTTGTTGTTCTCTGACTTGAACCAAATCATTTTGTTGTGTGTACATCTTAGCTTTAATTTCATAGCTTTAACATGTTCCGATTTCAAACTCTGAAAATATTATCTTTGCCGTACTCATACTGTTCAATTAATTTCAATCCATTTAACTTTTGTTCATAAGTTATCATCACCCTTTTCCAAAGGAAAGTCTCTCTATCGACCGCAAGGTCATAGATAGCTCATTACCCTTTAACCTAGCCTTAGGTTTGGAGTCGCCGCACTCCACGTAGGTGTCTTGCTGTCAGACCCTACTTTCCCGTGAACATTTCATTCCCTTTCAACCTAGCCTTCCCAAGAGATAGCCATTAATCTCTTCTCCTTCACGACGGTCTAACCCTTCACAATCCTTTCATAAGAGATAGCTATTACTCTCTTCTCCTAAACAATCAATCCGCACAAGCTTTGCTTTCAAGCTTTTCACCCTATTTTCCCTTGGAACATTGACCACAGTCAAGAGTTCCTCACCCCATTGAGGGGAACTACGAATGCTCTGATTCCATTCCAGTCAGGATACGTAGACACGAGATGCGATGTCTTGGCGAGCATACTTAGTGTATATACCCCTAGGTTTTTTTTTACCTTAGCGCATTTCCCTTAACAAGCAAACAATAACAAATAACACAAAACACAAACAAGAGGCTCCTGTAGAGTACTACAGATACTTAGGGTGCTAATACCTTCCCTTAGTATCACCAACCCCCGAACCTTAGATCTTTGAGCTGTGTCTCTACACAACGCACTTAGGGTTTTTCGATCTTTACCCTTTCCTTTGGATAAATCAAAGCTCGGTGGTGAATTTCAAAGATGTGCGGTTCAAGTTAATTAATAGATTGATATCTGATTCTCACCGCAATACTGCTGTTTTAATATTTATTAAGTCTAATCAATATCTTAAATGATAAATCTAGGAAATGTTATCTCATAGTCTGACCTATTAAAGATTCTTTAACAACTATGAATACTATACTTAACACATTTAACTGTTGCTTTTGGTTTCAATTTTACTTCACTAATGTCTATCAGAAAATCAAAGGGAAGTTATTGAAAGTATTTGCATGCAATAAACAAATTTTGGTAAAAAACTGTACTTTTTCATTAATTGAAGTATAAGGATTACAAAATATTGATTCATAAGGAACTAGTGCTTAGTATAGATCCCTATCTAAGTCATCTTGAGCCTTATGATGATAACAGTTGTCATAATCTATGTCTAGTTCATCCTCATCAGCTTCTTCCTCTTCTACCTCTAGGAACTGACGGTAGAACATCTTGTTGGACCGCCTTCTTCTCTTTGACCTCTTCATTATCTTCCTTCTGGGCTTCATCACAGTTTCTGATGAACCTACCCATGTAGGTTGTGTAGGAGGTGCTAATGTTGCCTCTTCAGAAAAGAGCTTTGCAGAGGGCATAAACCCAGTGGTGGATGACTCATAAACAACTCATTTATGTACATTTTGGTCATCTTGTCTTGTAGAGCTCTCATAGATTTATGTCACTACAGAAGTCTTATGACTCTCAACTGATGACTCCATGACTTTGGTGAATGTTGATGAAAACGAACTAGGTTTGGATTGCTTTTATAATTACTTCTGAGTAACTTAAACGACTAATTTAATCCTTGCTTGATTCTTGGAACATTAATGACCACTAAAAATTTAAAGCATGCATTATACAATCCTTAATGACCCCATGTTACTTGATCGTTTTTTCAATTTCTTCGAAACTAATCCTGTAATGATGGTCTGTGATGCATTTATGGCTGTTATTATTTTCTTCTTCTCTTTTTATTTCTTTTTGATGTGACAAAAGGGGGAGAAATAATGGTAAGTATTTAATTATAAACTGAACCCATTGAGTACCTATTCAGTTGTACATATTGATCATTTTTAATTTTGTTATTTTTATTTCTATTTTTATGGTTATCTTGTCCGGGCAACATATTTTAACTTTCTTGTATATAGAACTAAAGAGGAGCTTACAAACCTCAGCCTTAGCCTATCAGACTCAGAAGGAGATTACAAACCTCGTATTCTGATGTTGCCAAAGGAAGTTAAAATATTATTTTTGGGTATCTTAAATATGGAATTAAGGGGGAGCTTACAAACCTCAACCTTGGAACTGTTTGACTCAGGGGGAGCTTACAAACCTAGGACTCTAATGTTACTAAGAAAACTGAATTACTTTTTCTAGAAAGTAGTGCCTAGTATGAAGTCTACAGAACTCAACATTGGACTATTAGACTCAGGGGGAGCTTACAAACCTCATACCCTGATGTTGCAAAGAAAATTATAACTGCCTAACATTGTCCTTTAAATACTTGTGTTTGTCATCATTAAAAAGGGGGGAGATTGTTAGAACAAGATTTGTTCATGACATATTTTCCTTGGGTTTTGATGATAAAAAAAGTATTGAAAGAATAATGGTTTATTTAATGTGTGTTACATTTTGTCACACCTGCGAAAATCAACCTGAACCGAACGTTATTTATCCCGACGCAGGGAAAGGAAATGATCAAAGAAAACCTGAAGAAAGGAAAGACATGGTCATCGCAACCATAGTCTGGGTTCGGGAGTCGGTTACGTGAGAGGAAGGTATTAGCACCCCCTCGCATCCATCGTACTCGATGGGATCCACGCTTGTTGTTCTGATCAAAGGGTGAGTTATCTAAAGCTCTAATGCTAATTGGAAATGAAAAAGAAAAGGTGACTCGGTAGGAAATTGTCGTCCTAGGCCTACGTATTCCCTCGGGAATGGGAAAGTCAGAGTCAACGTAGTTCGGAAGACTATGGATTTGATGGGGGAAGGTTGCTCGCCAAGACATCGCCGTCTCGTGCCTACGTATCCTCAATTTAACCAGAAAGAGGAAATCAGAACAGTCGTAGTTCGACCTACGGGTAATTAAGTATTTTTTATGAGCGACGTTATATTCGCGTTCGGCAGTTAGGGTCGATGCTTGTTTGCGACAAAACGGAAGTAACGTGCTCTTTTCTAAAAATGATTTGAAACCCAGTTAATCCCGAAGGATAAAATGATTTGAACTTTGTTTGTATTTTTTAGACAGAAGTGGCTTAAGTTAGTTTGAAACTTGTATTGCACTAAATTCTATGACATAGGATCGAATGTATCGCAAATCGACCCAAGACGAGACGCAAGCTAAACACCCCAGGAAAGTGAAAGGAAGCCCCCCACTCTCCATTTCCCATGTACTTAAGGATCATGGCGTACAATACTCATTGTATTTATTATGTGTTTTGAACTTGTTTTGAGGTGAGAAGAGAAAGACTCGAAGTTGCAAAGAAAAACAACTAAGGGAGACTAGGTCCTAATGTTGTCATGAAAATGGTCCTAAGATTGAGGTAGAAGGGACTATCCTACTTGTTATCATACATGGATTGCAAACCTAATGTCTCTCCTACCTCTAACTTAATCAAAAACTAAGTGGAGCTAGGAATCCTGAGGGATCACGTGAACATCGCAAGTAAACATTAGACTAAACAATCACCAAAGATAAAAGAGAAGGGAGAAGTAAGATGAAATAGAATTCATGTAGGTGTAAGCAACCATGTAAAGCACCACAAATACATACCATCTCCAAGCCAAGCTCAACTAATGAATAGTTGAAAGAAAAGTGTGCAAACATGCAATTATGGCTATGCAAGAGTCCTAAGACTACCCTAAGATGAATACCAAACAACAGCCAAGGTTAGAAGTGCCCTAAAGGTATGAGAACCTACTAGGGGCAGTAGCTAAACACATCAAATCCTATCCATGTCAATATCCTAAGAAAGCATACAAGAATGCAAACTAAGTCCTACACCAATATCCAAACAATTGTCATCCATAAACCAAGTCAAAAATGATTTCTAAAAGTCCCACAAATGGGAGCCAAGCCAAGTATTCAAGCCACATATGAGATGTAAACATGCCATTTCCAAGTTTAAAGTAATGATAAGTGATCATGAAAGTATCTTACACCTTGTTCAAAAGGTTTACAAGTTACACACCAATGTGTCATCTCAACCTTGTTTCAATCCAACATGAACATAATGAACAAAAAAACATGAAAAAAACTCATGCAAGGGCCAAGGACAGAATTGAACCATGTTATCCAATGTTTAAACATCTCAAACCAACATCAATGTCATCATGGCAAGTAAATCTCCAAAGATATTACAAGCATCTCACAAGACTAGCACTTAAACAATTCCATAAGTCATATTTAGTTATGATGCAAGTAAAGGATCATTCAAACCAAATCAAATGTGTACCTAAGTACATGAGGTATTAGTATACAACATGTGAATCAATTTTAAAATGTTAAGGAAGGCTCATGAGATTCACACCAATTTGCACTTAAAGGATTAGGCAATTCTATACAAAGATATTACCTAAATCATGCACCAAACATTTGTGAACAAACAATGATTAAGCACATACAAAGTTGACATGTGAAGGACCTAAGTCAGAATTGAAACCATGTATTTAATGCTTGAAACCAATCTCAACATGTCAAAAAAGTTTACATCAAACACCTTCTCCAAAGTCAATGCAAGTCACGAGCAAAATCACACTTAAGCCTCTCCTAAAAACATGTAACTTGTGACCCAAGTAATATACAAGAAAGAACATGGCAAAGCAATGTTCAAGCACCCACACCAGAGGAAAATTACCTATAAAACCTCCTATTTGAATCCCAAAAGCAATGTGCAAATATGGCATACAAGTGATGTCAAAAGAGTGGTCAAAGTGAAAGCACAATTCATGTTCATATTCACACACAAGTATCATCATTCAAATCATACTAAATGACCTATAACAAGAGGTGACAAGGCTCTAAATCATGCTAATGTCAATGCATTCATGTTATCCACACCCAAAGTGAGCAATTAGGTTCCACGAAATCACCATAACAACACATTCTCCAAGGATATTACAAATCATAACCAAAATCAAGTCTAATCTTACCCTAGCAATCAAATAAGTCAAAACATGGAAAATGGAAGATAAAGTCAAGCCAATCATGTATTCAAGCATGTAGGTCAGTGGCAAATGGCATGTGAAAAATCATATTTTAATGTCAAAAGCATTGTACAAACAAGGCATATCAAAGTTCACAAGCAAAGTGACAAAGTGGAATGATTATTCTTGTTCAAACTTAATGAAGCACATCATCATTTAAGGGAATATAAAATGTCATATGAATCCATGTGGGCAGGCCCTAACCCATGCTAAGACATACATGAAAATATGTACAAAATATCCCCAAAACATCACCATGAACATGCTCAATCACATCCCCAAAGTTAGCCTAAGGTAGCCACATACAAATGCCAAACCATGACCTAGTGCTAAGCATGCATCCATATGATAGGTTCACATTGGAAAATTGATGAAAAATAGAAAAGGGCCTTTGAAAATTATGAACAATCAACCATGTCATGTTAAGTCCAGTGAGTAATCACATACAAAAGATTGGATCAAAATCATGCATCAAAAGCATTCAATTAATTGCAAACATCAAGCACATGTCAAGGATGATCATACAAAGCAAAGCTCAAAATATGAAATTCAAAAGCATTCCAAAATTCATGGACAAGACATCAATCAAGCATCAACATGTTAAGCAATTAAGTGGCTACTTGCATACCAAAATCAGGTCCAAAGGATTAGAGGAATGTCACTTTCTGTGGCTTGTATCACAAGGTATGGCATTAAGAACACATATCTTTCAAAAATCCAAGAAAAATACCCAAACAGCCCAAAAATGAAATATAAATTCATAAAAAATTAGTCAACATGCATAATAACAACCATGAATTTTTCCAGAATTTTAGGACAATTTTTACTATTTTTAAAAATTCAATTTTTCACGTGTGTATGAAAAAATGAAATTAAAGAACATGAATATGAAGGGGGTGCTATGCAAGTAAACTCCTAGTTTAATTCCACACGGGCTCAGGAAGGGAGGGGTGCGCGTAGCATTACGCAGGCCCAACGTATAACAAAAACGCCTTTCTTAAAACCATGAATATCAGCAAAAAAACAATGAAAGGGGAGACCATGAGGTCACGTGCCAGGCAGCGCGCTCATTAATACGCTGGCACGCCCTCATCTGTTGGATACAGGGTCATCATACAGCCATGAATAAAACAATACATGTTGTTACATATCATTATTCCACCAGCATAAAAAGAAAATGAGAACGTTACACATAAAACATATCTCAACCGGTCATGCTTGCACTTAAATAAGGATAAGACAAAAACTACCCAGGACCTATAAGAAGATGACACGTGGTCGTCTTTTTCATGCACTCATGTACAAATCGTGCAAAAATTCCATAACTATGAACTTCATGCGCATAAAAGGATGAAACAAGCAAACTTTACCCACCTTCTACACCCTCTATTCTCAACCGTTTTGCACAAAATAAAGGTGTAAATCGAAGCTCTTGCAACGTAGATTAAGAATCCATGGTTAAAAACTCCATTAAATCAACACACAAGAAAATCCAAAGGGGATAACTTAGAACTTGAAACTTTTAAACATCACATTTTTAACCAATCTTTATCCAAACACATTGCCTCTTCATAGAGGACTTCAGATGCACGTTAACCACATGATTACAAGGCCTATGTGAGTTCTAACATGATGCTAAAGTTTCAAGAATCACAAACCTAGATGAAGCTTTACTCACGTACAAGAAACCCTAATACTTCACGCAAATCTTCTAATCAACACACTAGAGCAAAATAAATGCTCTAATCTCCTTGAATCTTGCCAAAATTCCAAAATGAGGTTGAAGTTGTTACTCTTTTATGGTGAATCCAGCTCAATGATAATGCATACAGAAGAGGGATTGTGTTATGGAGATGGAGATGGTGAAGAAAGAATGAATAAAGCTCTAATAATGGCTCAAATTCGTTGCCTTCATGAATTGGTGTCTGTCGTAACCCGAAATTTGACCTCCCCTTTTGCCTTTTGCATAAGCATGTGCATTCGCATCGCTGGCATACGCATTCGTACTTTTTCCCTATGTGTTTCTTGTTGCAGGATTTTCAGTTTTTTTAAGCACGATTAATCGCATCCTCTCAAGATCGTCACATCATCAAAACAAGCACACAATATGGGTTTCCATGCCTATTCATCAAAACAAGAGGTGGAAATGAAACTGGGGATTCAACACTTATTTTTAAGGGATCTAGGAAAAATTTTCCTAGAGTAACCGGTTACTCAATATAGGGCAACCGGTTACTCAGTACAAATTTGCAGTTCCTGTTGCATTTTTGGGACAACAATCATGCACACTCTTTGATGTTTGATTCTACATTGTTCTAGCAGCAGGTGGAATATTCTAGACTCTTCAAGTGATTCATTGGCATTTGCTACAATGTTTCCTTGCCATTCAAGACTACCATGCACCTCATTTTTGTGAATTATGAACCCTTGGATGAGAAGCTTACATTGGGATTGTTACCGAGTTAACTTCCTAACTAACCGAGTTAACCGCTTGACTCGGTGAGTCAAGTGTAACTAACTCCAAGCCTAACTCCCAAGCTAATCCCAAAGCATATTCCAAACCTAGCAATTCCTAACCAAAACTCTATATAAACAAGATTTCATTCACTTTTTCAGGGATCCACCAATTCACAATTCACAATCCACAATTTCTCAACCATTTCATACACATTTCTCACATCTCACTCTCAATTCTCTCACATTCTCTCTGCATTTTTTTTGCAACTTCTTCATCTTCATCTCAATTCTCTTCCCAAACCTCACTATAGCTCTTCACCATTGAAGATTAATCACTTCTACATTTGAAGTGATTATTTCTTGAGCTTAACCTTCATTCTCTTGCAATTATAATTGGATTTTTGGGGTTTACTAGCTTTTGGAGTCATCTCAAGTGTTTGATTCAAGATTCAACAGTTCGAATTCGTATTTCGGAGTTTCGTCGCAATTTGTTCAGTTTCGATACGATTCGGCTCTAATTGAATATGCCTTTGGTATTCTTTGTTTATTTTCATAAATATCACTTTGAAACAATCACCAAGCCAAATCTCCGGCTTGTAGGTTGGTAGATCTCGCTCATTTTTACTGTTTCGCACATTTTCATATCATTCGCGATGTAGTTTCGATGCTTCTTTGTGTGTGATTTGATTTTGCATTGCTTGATCCTTCATCTTGATGTGTTAATTGATTCTATCGCTGTTTAGTTGTTGTTTTCAAACATGATTTTCATGCACTAATTCATATTCTAGCATGTGGTGATTTAAACAAGTGATGTAGTTGCTTTAAGTGATTTTTCAAAAGCTGTTTTTGCCACTGTTACAGTGGTAACTGGTTACGCAATATAGAGTAACCGGTTACTCTTCACAAAATTTGCTTCAGCGGTGCCAGTTTCAACTGAGTAACCGGTTACTCAATATAAGGTAACCGGCTACCCTGTACAATTTTCCCAGATTTGCTGTTTTTCAAGCAAGTAACCGGTTACTCATTCTGAGGTAACCGGTTACCACTATAACAGAATGCCATTTTGGTGTTTTTTCAAGTTTGTTTGCCATGCTCTTTCCCTATAACTTCCATGGAATGATATGCTTGATTTTTAGGGATGTTTTAAGTAACATTTGACTACTGCTTGGAGCATATTCATGGACTTTCGATTATTCAATTTGTTCCTAAGCTTAACATTGCATACACATGACCATTCTTGCACAATTTCGCTTACATGATGACATGATTTGTGCTGCAGTCTCAATGTCATTTGGTACTGTTTTGCACTCTCTTACACTAAGTTTGTTCTTCATGAACAAGCTTAATCTTGTATAATCAATAATGCACCCTTTTGCTTTAATAATTTTTCATTCATTTGGAAAATTACTAGCATTTTCTTCCCTTTTGATTAATTAATCAAAACTTTGTTTTGATTATTAATCATCCCTTTGGTGCTTCTCTTTAGGCTTCCTTTAGAGCTTTCTCTCTTGATCCCCTGCTGAGTCGGAGATTCGCGCGCCGCACGACACTAGAGCACTGTACAACTTAGAGCTGTTACGCTGTCTGTCTCATCTTCTGTACTACACCCTTTTTGTTAGAGAAGGAATGAGAATGGAGAATTCTAACTCTCATTCTGACTACTTCAGGTAGGGGACGAATGACCCTGTGCCTGGTTTAGTCACCTCTATCCTCAGGCGGTAGTGTACCTCCTTCCCCAGTTGAGTCGATCCTTGATCACTCCTATCTCTTGCAAACTCTCTTTGTTTCAATACCCTACTTTCTTTTCTTGTGGTCAGTCATTGCTTTTGATTCCCCAAGAAGAGTTTCTTTTTCGGTTAAACACAGTCCTCCTGTAAAAAGCCGTATCCCCCGGAGCTCGTAACCTTCTCTTGGTTCTTCTCCCTTGTTTGGTTAATCACTGTCTATCAGTTAAAACACCAATTTGCACGTCTTCTCAGTTAACTATAGCCAATCTGTTAACACGCTGAGTTACTCTCGGGTTAATCACCTTCTCTTGGTTAATCACCCATTCTTTCAGTTAACCACAGCCAGTATGTTAAAACACTGAACTACTTTTGAGTTAATCACCTTCTCTTGGTTAATCACTAATCTCTTTTTGGTTAATCATAGTTTCTCTGTTAACACCGATTCTTCAGCGGTTAGCAACCTCTTTTGGTTCAATACCCTTCTTATTGATCAAGCATTATTTGTTCAGTCAGTATCGACATACCCTTTGGGTCACAACCTTCGCTTGGTTCTACACCCGTTCTTTTGGTTGATCACAATCTATCTGTTGAAACCTTTCTCCCCACAAAGTTGCAATCTTCTATTTCCTCGGTTAACCACTATTTATCAGTTAATATACCGAAACCCTTTCAGAGTCAAACACCTTCTCTTGGTTCAGCACTCTCTCTTTTTTGGTTCGTCACAGTCTGTCTGTTGATACCAAGTCTTTTATCCCCTCCAAAGTTGTTATCTCTTTTTCTTCGGTTAATCACTGCCAAGCAGTTAACCCACTGAATCCCGTTTCTCTTGGTTTTGACACCATTCCTTTCATTTTTCCCCAGCGCGGTCACTCCTTTCTGCTCAGGTTTTCCCCAGTAGGGTTCCCTTTTCCCCATCAGAGTTTTATATTTTCTCCTCTCCGGTTAACCACTGCCAGTCAGTTAATATACCGAGCTTGTATCCTTTTGATCTCTAGTAGGGTCACTACCCTTTGGACCCCAGTACTGTCGCTTTGTTCTCTTACCTCCCCGGTGGGGTCTCTTTTACCTTTTTTCTTCCTTTCTCTTTTCTTGGTTTTGACACCATTTCTTTGAAATCCCCAGCGGACCTTTCTTTACCTCTTTTGCTCCTGGTTTTGACATCGTCTCTTTCCTTTTCCTTTTCTGTCTTAGTTCCACGAACTACAGAAGCTCTGATTCTGCATTCGTTCGAATGTCAAATACGTAGGCCCGAGATCGCGATGATCTTGGCGAGCACACTTCCACCCTTCCTGCCTCTTTCCTCTTCTTTGTCCTTGGTTCCATGAACTACGGCGCTCTGATTTCCTCATTGCACTATGAGGGTACGTAGGAACGAGGACCCCAATCCTCCGCGAGCACTTTCCTTCTTTCTCTTTCTTTTCTCTTCTCTCTCTCCTCTTCTTTAGCTAGAATCCTTTAGATAGAAAACCCATCCAAGCCTAGGAGCAAGCAAAATGGTTCCCGTTGAGTACGACGGATGCGTAAGGTACTAGTACCTTCCTTTCGCATAACCGACCCCCGTTCTCATTTCTCTTCCCCTTGGATTTTATCGATATTTTCCATGTCCTTTGGGACTAAATAAAGTTCGGTGGCGACTCTGTGTTATCTTTGAGTGTGCGATTCACTCAGGTACAAACCAACCATCTTCAGCTGGCGACTCTGCTGGGGATCCCTTGCTCTTGCAGGTTGGGGTCTCGCCTAGTTTTGTTTATTTCTTGCTTGTTTGGGTGTTTTTCTCTTGCGCTTTACTCGCTTTATTTTACACGCTTTATTTTACACGCTTTAGCTTTATGTTTATTTATTGCATTTCTTTACTGCTTTGAATATTCATATGCTGTATATTTTGGATATCTGCTATATTCTGTTGTTGTTGGGATGAGTAGATATTATTGGAGAGAAAAGTCCTAACACCGGGCTTAGCATACACATAGGCTAAAACGTGGATAGCCGTGAGGCCTGCGTTTCGCGCGTTGGGTTACCACGAGAGCCACATCCCAGATCGTGATTCACTTGAGAATATTTCCGTCCTGTGAGAATTCACTACGGTGGGGTGTTTTCACTCTGAGTCCTATGGTTTGGGCGACCTTTCTAGGGACCACCTTGTTGTGTCTAGATCACACCTGTGAGGGGGATGGGTTTTTGCAGGAAACCAAGCCACTTCATACCTTTGTTCTCTCACACACGTCATATTTTGCACTGACACATCAGGTTATGTTGCACCGACACAGAATTATATGCAGATATCCGGATTGTGCAGATTTGATTATTCAGACATTGCTGGCTTCTTGTTGCTTGTATTGTATATCATTTCATCATGTAAATTAATTTTTGCATGTGCATTTCCAGGTATTCGAAGACTTATTCTTTGTTGACATTATCATAAAGATGAGTACTGGTTGTTGAGGCATCTTTAGCTACAAGTTTGTGGAGCCTAAGCTAGGTACTTTGAGAGGTCTAGCATCCCGTGTGGTTGAAGATAACAGAGGGGTTTTCAAGGATACTTATGGTAATATGTTGTCCATCCTCAATACAGAAGTCAACATCACCGCCATTCATACTCTGGTTCAGTTCTATGACCCGCCACTTAGGTGCTTTACATTCCAGGATTATCAGCTAGCACCTACACTCGAGGAGTATGCTTATATTCTGGGGGTTGAGATCAAGAAACAGGTTCCTTTTATCTACACTAGTGGTTGTCCGAAGTTTCCTCTTATTACTGATGCTCTTTGCATTAGTAAGAAGGATGTGGAGGATAATCTCAAGACCAAAGGGAAGGGTATTCGAGGGTTTGCTTCGAAGTTCTTGGTTGACAAAGGCACGTCTTTTGCTAAGGATGGAAACTGGAAGGCTTTCAACGTCGTTCTTGCTTTGTTGATATATGGGATTGTCTTGTTTCCAAACATGGAGGATGTCATAGATCAGGCTGCCATCAGCATATTCTTGTCCAAGAACCCTGTTCCAACGCTCCTTGCTGATACTTGTTGTTCTGGACTGGGCTAGCGCCTGCCCATTGGTCGGGCAGGCCATACCCAATGATATGTCGTGGCCCAACAAGGCCCACGTTTATCCAGTGTCGAGCATGTTTAGACCTCCACCTCTTCGGGCACGTGTTGGCCATGCATCGTCGAGCAGAAGTTTCGAGTGTTGGCGAACGTCATCTTGTAACCTCCCACCTCCGAAAGAGTCGGTATGCCCACCTTCCGGAGATCTCGGGACCGTTACCCTAGGGCGAAGAGCACGTACTGGTCTTCCCTATGCCACGTAAGCCCTGGCAATCACCTGTATTGGGCCTTGTAATTCAGCCCAGTGTAAGTTACCGTTGGCCCCGCGCTGGGGGCAGCCTATAAATATCCTCTCACGTGAGAGGGTCAGGTTACGCAATAATCTCTAACTTACCCTTTGCATTTCTATACTTGCTTACTCCCTTTTCCTGACTTTGGCATCGGAGTACCTTGCAGATACACCCCCCCCGTTTCACCATCACCGGAGTTGCTGATCTCACGACGTTGCTGGCCGCTGGTTTCTTTCTGATCAGGTAAGATCAGTGATGCCGTCTGTGGGAACGCTTGCTTCCCCATTTTCCCCATCGTAAAACCAAAGCAACCTCTACTTTTTCTGACAACCATGGCCAGCTCCCAGCCTGGGAACAAGACTCCGGACACCGCCTTTGTGCAGTACGACAATGGAGACCACCACGAGGACAATGCGGCTACCCACGTCGAAGAAGGAGACGGACAGATTGCCTCCCCTTTATCTGACGACGCGGCGTACGATGTTGCCCAACAGGACAATCCTCCGGTTGTCTACCAGCTGATCGCCGTGCCACCAGACGCTGATCCGGGCATGGTGGCCCTGTTCGCTTTGATCAACCAGACCAACCAATTGATCGCCCAGCAGAACACGAGGATCGAAGCCCTCGAGAGGGGGCAACCACGACGCTCTTCCACACGAAGAAATTGTCACCTCCTTCTCCCCGCCGGTCCTTTTCCCTGCGAAGGACACCCCCGACGGGCTCTCGCAGTCCTTCCCTGCAACCTGCGGGCCGCCGACCGCACCTGGAACGAACATAAGCTGTGGTCGCCTAGAAGTGCCCTCGCAGAACGATCCACGGCGCTCCCCGACCAAGAAAAGGAGAAAAGCTAACGACGAAAAGCCGAAGAGCCGTTCCAGGAACTCTCCTCGACGACATGGACCTGGTCGAGGCCATCACTCCCCATCACGGTCCCCGGTCAGAAGTGATGAAGATGACCAGAGGACCCCTCTGTCCAGGGAGATTATGGACACCCCTATCCCTCTAGGGATGGAAAAGCCTCCACCCCTGGGGACCTACGACGACACCACCAACCCCGACGACCATGTTGAGTGCTTCGAGGCCATGCTCTACTATAGGAACGTCCGGGGGGCTATTAAGTGCAGACTCTTCCCGACCACCCTCAGGAAAGGTGCCATGACTTGGTACAAAAGCCTTGCACCAGAATCCATCACGTCTTGGAAGCAACTGAAGGGACGTTTCTCCAAACATTTCACTGTGTCTCGCTGCCATCCGAAGACGCTGGCCTTGTTGGAAGGCATCTTCCAAGGGAAGAACGAGTCCCTCAGAGACTACATTGAGAGATTCAGCTGAGAAGTTGTCGAGGTCTATACAACCGATGACATGAAGAAGTTCCTGATCGAGCGGGGACTACGTCTCGGGACCGAGTTCGCCAAGTCTGTGGGCATCCACAGACCCCGCAACTTGGAAGACCTCCTCCACCGAGCTCAATCCTACATCGAGTTCGAGGTGTCGGAGGCCACCCAAATCGCCCGCGACTCACGACGTCGGGATGGCCCCCGAGGCCAAAGAGATGAAGACTCTCCTACCCCCCGGCGGGGGGGGGGGGGGGAGAAAAGACGCGATGGTCGTCCCAGGGACTCCTGCGAATCGCGGGGGCCAGCTGGTCGATTTACAGAATACACGCCGCTCAACGCTCCCCGGGAGCGAATTCTCTTCGAGTGCGCCAACTCAGAGTTTCAAATAGGGGGTGTCCGCTTTCCAAAGCCGACACCCCCAAATCAAACACGGACAAGTCCAAGTACTGTAGGTTCCACCGGAGCCATGGATATGTCACAGAAGATTACATCCACCTCAAGGATGCAATAGAGATCCTAATCAAGGAAGGGCATCTAAAGCAGTACGCCAAGAGGAACGACGCTCCTCGGTCAGATGCTCGAGACACTCAAAGCGTCGAGGAGACAACACCTCCCTCCTGGGAGAACTGACTGCAAGTCGCCCTGAGCATCACCCGACCCAAAGACTTTTACGTCCCCGAGGGAATTAAGGACCCCGAGGTAGTTCGCAGCATGTGGGCGAGCTTCCCCTCTGAAGACCCCGTCACTGCCCGCAGCACGTGGGAGAACTTCCCCACGGCGATGGTCATATCCGGCGGAGGCTTCGAGAAGGTCTCCATCGGGTCGATCAAGTGGAAATTTGACGAGCTGGAATCCGCGACCTCGGCAAAGACCACCACTTTCGAGAAGGTACAAGGGAGATCAAACCCTATCACCTTCTACCTCGAGGAGCTTCCAGGCGGAGCGCCCAACGCCACCATCCCCCTATTAATCTGGGCGCAGATGGCAAATTTTAACGTCCGCAGGATCTTGGTCGACCAAGGGAGCTCGGTGGACATAATGTACGCCCACCTCTTCGAGACCCTCCAGCTCGATGAGAAGCATCTGACCCCTTACATGGGCTCGGATCTACAAGGATTCAACAGCACCACCACCAAACCGTGGGGCTATGTTGAACTAATGGTCACTTTTGGGAGCGAGGACACTGCCCGACAAGTCAAGACCCGCTTCCTGGTGGTCTAATGCCCGTCCCTCTTCAATTGCATCCTGGGGAGGACCACTCTTGCCGAACTCACGGCGGGTACCATCTACAGTCCATCTGAAGATGAAGTACTACACGGCCAGAGGCCGGGTCGTCACTATGCACGGGGACATTCAAGCGGCCAGTAGGTGCTTCGACGCTGCAACCAAGGGCCTGAGTTCCATCAACACCAAACCCAAGGCCAGAGCAAAGCCATCTCCAGACGCAGTGCAGATGGCACTCCCGCGCGTCAACGCGGTCGACCTCGACAGCAGGTTCCCCGGCAAGCAGGAAGAAGGCGGAGCAGCTGACCATGACCTCCCAGCCGAAGGCAACGGGCAACTGCTCCACCCAATGCGCCCCATCCCGAACGGAGACTTCAAGCTCTTCGTCCTCGGAGACGATCCAAACCAGAGCGTAAAGATTGGCACCAGACTCCCCGACTTGGCGAAGAAGCAACACAAGGCATGTCTCAGGGAGAACGCTGATCTGTTCGCATGGAGCGTATCCGAGATGCCTGGCCTCGACACAGAGGTGGCCTTCCATCAGCTCACCGTATATCCGGCCGCTAGGGCCATAGTACAACGTAGGCGTATGCAGTCTCTTGAAAAAGCGGAGGCTGCTGAAAAAGCTGTAAAAGGCCTCTTAGAGGCAAAATTCTTTTCGGGGGCCAGGTACACAACCTGGTTGTCCAACGTTGTACTTGTCAAAAATAATAATGGAAAATGGAGGATGTGTGTTGACTATACCGACCTTAACTGGGCATGCCAGAAAGATTCTTATCCTTTGCCTAAGATCGACCAGCTGGTCGACAACTCTGCAGGTTTCAAACTATTGTCCTTCATGGATGTCTACTCGGGGTACAACCATATCCCCATGGCTAAGACCGACAAGCAGCATACGACCTTCATGACCAAATCGGGTAATTACTACTACAACGTAATGCCCCTCGGCCTGAAGAACGCCGGCGCGACCTACCAACTGATGATGAAAAAAGTCTTATGGGGAGAGATTAGCGACATGCTCGAGGTTTACATGGACGACATGATCGTCAAATCCGTAGACGAAATTGACCACGCTGCCCATCTCAATAAATTCTTCGACACGGCGAGGAGATGTAGGATGAGGTTCAACCCCGACAAATGCACCTTCGGCGTTCGGGCGGGCAATTTCCTCGGTTTCTACCTCACAGAGCGAGGAATCGAGGCAAACCACGACAAGTGTAGGGCCTTCTCTGAGATTCCGACCTCGAACTCGAAGAATTCGATACAATTGCTAAACAGGATGCTGACCACGCTTTCCCGTTTCGTTGCCAAATCTGCGCAGTACGCACTCTCGTTTTTCAAGCTTCTACAACAGAAAGCCACGTTCGAATGGACCGAGAAATGTGAGCAAGCGCTCCTCCACCTCAAACAAGTCCTATCACAACCCCCGGTTCTCTCCCGACCAGAGAACGGGGAGACGTTGTTCCTGTACCTCGCCATCACGAGCGAAGCCGTCAGCGCTGTCCTTATCCGAGAAACCCCCGACGGGCAGAAGCCGATTTACTTCACCAGCAAGGCTCTCCAGGGCCCCGAGCTCAGGTATCAATAGATTGAGAAAGTCTCCCTGGCCCTCGTCACCGTGGCTAGAAGGCTACGACACTACTTCTTGGCGTACACGGTCATGGTAAGGACCGAGCAGCCCAAAAGACAACTCCTCGATCGACCAGACATGGCGGGGAGGATGCTCAGATGGTCGCTCGAACTTGCCAAGTTCGACATCCAATATGAGGGAAGAAAGGACCTAAAGGGTCAGGTACTGGCCAACTTCGTGGCAGAAATGACCCTCCCGTAATCTTCGATCAGCGGATCCCAAAGATGGACGATCTACGTGGACGGGGCGTCCAGCTCGAAGGGTAGCGGGGCGGGCATCATCCTCAAAAATGAGGAAGGCATCATGATCAAAATTTCCCTCACATTGTCTTTCCCGACGTCAAACAACCAGGCTGAATATGAGGCTTTCCTCGCCGGGCTACGGTTGGCTGAGGACCTCGGTGCCAAAGAAGTCAAAATTTTCACCGACTCCCAGCTCGTGGCCTCCCAGGTCCGAGGAGAGTATCAAGCCAAGAATGACAGCCTCATCAAGTACTTGACCTTGGTGAAGGAAAAGATGAAGAACTTCACCTCAGCAGACGTAACCCACATCCCGCGCGAGCACAACACTCGAGCAAATGTCTTGTCCAAACTGGCGAGCACGAAAACGAAGGGCGGGAACAAATCTGTTATACAAGAAGTGCTTTCACGCCCAAGCATCGATAAACCCGTCCATGCGACTGACGTGAACACCATCGGGGACAGCAACTGCTAGATGACCCCGGTATACGAGTATCTCACCACTGGCAAGCTGCCTGACGATCCCAAGGAGGCCGGGGTGGTTAAGCGACGAGCGTGCTCATACACAAATGTCGAAGACAAACTATACCGACGTGGCTTTTTGATCCCGCTCCTCAGGTGCGTCGAAGAGACTAAGGTCCCAAGTATACTCCAGGAAATCCACGAGGGGATCAATGCACAATACCTCAGCGGACGGTCCTTAGCTCGCAAGGCATTGCGAGCAGGATACTACTGGCCCACCATGCAACAGGATGCCAAGGAGCAAGTCAAGAAGTGCGACAGGTGCCAATGACACGGGGACATACACCTGGCCCCGCCCAGCGAGCTCAAAACACTATCGTCCTCGTGGCCGTTCGCGTGGTGGGGAATGGATATCCTCGGGCCCTTCGTTGTGGGGTCATACCAAAACAAGTACCTGATCGTCGGCGTGGACTATTTCACGAAGTTGATCGAGGCGGAAGCCCTGGCCAAAATCACGGCTCACAACATACTACGTTTCTACAAGAGGAACATACTCGCCCGGTTCGGCGTGCCCCAGGCGATTGTCACTGACAACGAGACACAGTTCACCGATAAGTACTTCCAAGACTTCGTCACCAAGCTGGGCACGAAGCAGCACTTCACGTCTGTTGAGCACCCTCAAACGAACGGGCAAGCTGAACCGGCGAACAAAGTGATCCTATGAGGACTAAAACGCCGACTAGGCGGCGCCAAGCAAAGGTGGGTCGAGGAGCTGCACAGCGTCCTCTGGGCCTACCGGACAACCCCACATTCCACGACCGGGGAGACCCCCTTCCGCTTAACCTACGGAACAGAAGCGGTGATCCTCGTGGAAATAAGGGAACCCTCAAGGAGAACAGAATCTCCCCTCGACAGGGAGACAAACAATGAGGCACTAAGGGAGGAGGTCGACTTTGTCGAAGAGATAAGGTCCGGCGCATCCCTCCGAGAAGCCTCACTTAAACAGAAAATAACTCTACGTTATAACAACAAAGTTATTAAATGTGATTTTCAAGTAGGCACCCTCGTCCTATGAAGGAACCAGAAAGATTCGCGAGAAGGGAAGCTCGCCGCGAACTGGGAGGGCCCATACCGCGTCCGCGCGATAACGGGGACATGGGCCTACTATCTCTAAAATCTACACGGGGAGGAACTTGCTCGACCATGGAATGCTGAGAAGCTCAAACAATACTATAGTTAAACATGACAAAGCCACGTCACGATTACTGGGGGCGCACTAAGGTACAAGCGCGACTCCCCTCCACGAAACAAGAAGATCAAGGGCCGCGTTGTGTGTACGCGAGGACCCTTGATCCGACGAGGATACCTCGACCGAGCTCCGTCGTCGTACTAGTCAGGCAGAACACCCAGTTCGCGATGGGAAGTTCACGCCAAGAGACTAGAACCTCGACCGAATTCCTAGCCTCGTTAAAGGTCGGAATACATCTCCGGCCACTCGACCAGTTCCCCACACAGTCGAGGACCAACAAAGTCGAGCAAACCCCCAAATTACTTAGACAAATTACTTAGGCAAAAAACAAAAAATATATCAAACATGCAAATATCACACACACAGATAAGCAAAAACAAAGCATTAAATCGGGCAGAAGCCCATTGTGCGAATAGTACAAAAATGTCAAAAGGCCCCTGGCACGCAGGCCGGGCAAAGTCACTACAAAAAATGGATCACAGGCCCAAGCAAAGTAAACAAATGGAAAACTAGACAGCTGCATTTTCCTCAGGTTGCTCGTCTCTCGTGGCCTGGCCGTCATCATCCTCCTCAGACGCTGGCCGAACAATATGACCCTCGACCACCTCATAGTATGGATCAATCCCTTCAGTAATGAGGTTGGGGTTCACAATCCCGAGCTGCTTCACGGCATTATTAAAGCCCACCTCGGCAGCCGCGAGGACATCTTTCTTGGTCTGTCTGAGCTTCACAATCAGTTCTTCCTGAGAGGTCAATAGCCCATCGTCCTCAGTTTCCTCTTCAGCAGGACAGACAACTTGCTCCAACTCGGCGTTCCTCGCCAAGAGATCCTTCCTCTCAGCATCGGCCTTCTTCAGCTTCTCCTCCAACTGCCTCTGAAGCTTGACCTGTGCTTCGTTCTGTTTTTTGCACTCCGGCAGGTCCTTGCCTAGCTTCTCCATTTCGGTGGCGACGGACGTGAAGCTCTCCTGCAGCTTGGCCAACTCAACTTTCGGGTAGGTCACGTCGTTCAGCACCAGGGCGGCAGCACAAAACCGCATTACGGCGGACACGCCTTCCACCAAAGCCTTTCTTCGAGAAGCCCGATCAACGCCTAAGATGGGCAAAGCTCAAGTGCACCAACACACATGGAATTGGTCCCCAAAAAGAAATTCGGCCTCGAGTGACAAGGCGGGAGCACGAACTTCACAGCGGGAGGGCTTTCAGTCTCGGTAAGATCGACGTCCACATGCTCGATGAGTCACTGTCTTTTTGGAGACCCTTACGTGACAGGAGATTGGCTACCCTGGGAAGAGCTGGAAGAGTCCCCGGTTGCCGGGGTGGGGCCTGGGCGCTGTGATCGGATATGCTCGACCCGCCCTTTTTCACCCTTCTTCGGAACTCGAGTAGCTGTCAGCTTCTTGATACGTTCCTCCGCGCTCGACATAGTGCCTACAAAAGAAAATAGAGATACGTTAGTAAGTCGAAGAGCAAAAGGCACGAGAGGATCTAATCAATGAGGCATCCACCACCTAACAACTTAAGGGCATCCTCTTCGGAAAACGTCTCGAGGAGGGCCCTCGTATTAATCAATCAGGCTCGCTCCAAGGGCCTCCCGTCGTCGCCGCGAATAGGCTTCCTGTCCAGTGTCACGAGTTGTGCAGGGGAGAAACCGACGACGAATTTGACTATCTCCTCGTGAGCAAGACGATCCCCCTTGCACAGGTTGCCAGGACTGAATATATAACTATCTGTGCTCCTCTTGAAGTGCTCCTCCATCTAGAATAGGGGAAACTTCGCTTCGAGGACCTCTTCCTGCTGCCTGTCTATCTCTCGGTGCACCCGTCCGTACACCGACTCCACAGCCTCGAACGAGACATGCTTCACGATGTAGTACCGGGACTTGAAATGGCGAACAGAGTCCATGTAAGTCTGGAACAGCCTGCTCACTTGCTTGAAAGACACCCAGCCATGTCTTCCATCAATTGTCTGCCTCTGCAAGTGGAATATACGGAAGAACAGAGGAAGGGTCGCCCCGATGCGGAGATACTGACAGACGAGCTCGAAGGCGCGAATAAAGGCGAGGGCGTTGGGGTGGAGTTGTGACGGTGCCAGGCTCAGCCAAATGAACACCTATCACTAAAAATCACTGAAGAGCAGTCGCCACCCCGCCTCGTCGAACATGAACTCGTACAAGGGAAACCTCATCCCCCTGTACGTCGAGCAAATGCGGTGGTGCTGCAGAGGACTATACACCATCCAGGTATTTGAGGAGCCCTCAAGGAGATGCTCGACGATGGCAAAGATATCGTCCTCGTCGCCTGCGACAAACTGGGATGCGGTGCTCAGAGGCTCCTAGCTAGCCCAATCCACGGGCGGCCGTCCATTGACACTAGTGATTGGTGCCATCGAGGAGTCAGGCTGGTCATCAATATCTATCGATCCCACGGCCACAGCCTCCATTTACCTGAAAAGCAGAAGGAACTGGTGAATTCGATAATCCAGTTCAAATTCACCCCTCCACCGCTGATCAAGTGAAAGGAGCGAAGAAAGGAAACGGGGAACTGCGCGGGGAACACCCTCCGGCCAGGAGCGTCGGGGACACGCATCTATCTCGTTCACCCAACGTCCTCAGGACATCAGGCGAGCTTCCCCAGGACCATCCTCAGGACCCTGGTTCCTTCGTCCCCGGGATATTCATCCCACATCCTCGGGAGCTTCCTCAGGTCCCCGGGACATTCAACCCATCTCCCCCGCGAGATTCATCAAAAACATAAAGAGGTTCCGCCGTTTTCGCCGGAAACCCCGTGACCTCCCCGAGAACTTCACCAGTTCACCGGAGGACCACCGTAAAAAACACAAACGGGAAGAAAAAGATCAGAAACTTACTTGAAAATAGCGGTTGGAAGAGTCTGGTGCGGCGGCGTGTGGTGGTGGTGCGGCGGCAGAAACTAAGAGAAAGAGAGGGAAACTCTGAGCAAGAGAGAGCGAAACGTGCAAATGGCACGGGCTGTCTCCTATTTATAAAGCCCTCACGGGACTCGAGGCGCTCTTATGCACTCGAGTACCTTAGCCCTAGCCTAGCTGCCCTAGGTAATAATGACGGGTGACGCGTGGCACATGGATTCCCACGTATGTCCCTTCGTTTGCTTTGGTGCTCGAAGTCCACAACTTCTCATCTCCCCGCAACGTCGCCCCACAACAACATACGAAGTTCGAACAGACTTCAAAATTCCTGCCTGTCTAGCATCCCTTGCTCGTGGCCCTTCCATTACTTCAAGCCCGTTATAGCGGGGATATTGCCCCATTTAACGAGTCTCCCCGACAAAGGATTACCTGCTGGTATTGGACAACCACTTTCAACCCGATCCTTCGAGCACGCCTATTATGTCCTCGACATGGGAGTTGACCCTTAAGTCATTACTCTGACACTGTGGAGCAACGACTTGGGGGGGCTCCTATTCGGGACTGGGCCAGCGCCTGCCCATTGGTCGGGCAGGCCCAACCCAATGATCTGAGGTGGCCCAACATGGCCCACGTTTATCCAGTGTCGAGCACGTTTAGACCTCCACCTCGTCGGGCACGTGTTGGCCATGCATCATCGAGCAGAGGTTTCAAGTTTTGGGGAACGTCATCTTGTAACCTCCCACCTCCAAAAGAGTCGGTCTGCCCGTCTTCCGGAGGTCTCAGGACCATTACCACATGGTGAAGACCACGTGATGGTCTTATCTACGCCACGTAAGCCCTTACAGTCACCTGTATTGGGCCTTGCAATTCAGCCCATTGTAAGTGACCGTTGGCCCCGCGCTGGGGGCAGCCTGTAAATACCCTCTCACGTGAGAGGGTCAGGTTACGCAATATTCTCTAACTCACCCTTTGCATTTATGTATTTGATTACTCCCTTTTCCTGACTTTGGCATTGGAGTACCTTGCAGGTACACCCCCCGGCCGTTTCACCATCGCCGGAGTTGCTGATATCATGACGTTGCTAGCCGCTGGTTTCTTTCTGATCAGGTAAGATCACATATCATTCTATTCACTCCAGCAATGTAAAAAGAAGGGAACCATTGTCTGTTGTGCTCCCCTACTGTACCGATGGTTCATGTCTCACCTTCCCCAGAAGGGTCCCTTTGTTGAGAATAAGGGTAATCTCAAGTGGTCTCAACGAATCATGTCTCTTACTGCTGATGATATTTTTTGGTATTCTCGAGTCTTCGACGATACTATAATCATTCTTCATTGTGGGAAATTCTCCAATGTACCTCTCTTGGGTACAAAGGGAGGAATTAACTACAATCCGAGACTTGCCTTCCGTCAGATGGGATATCCTATGGTTGCCAAACCTGATCCTGAGGTAGTGGAAGAGTTCATCTTTCATGAAGGGGTTGATGAAATGGGATTGGTGAAGAGGTTTAGTGTCGCTTGGACTCAGATTCACTTCGAAGGAAGAGCCAATTTGGGTAAGAATAATTGCATAGCCAAGGAAGCTTACACACTTTGGGTCAAAGAGCGCGTAAAAGAGATCTTGTTGCCATTTTCTTTCGAGCCTTCCATGAATGCCAAGCCTCCTGAGCTTGCCATTGTTCCTCCATCTGAAGTCGACCAACTCAAGCTGGCTATTGAGAAGTTAAAGAAGGAGAATGCCGATCTTCGTCTCAACCTTTCTAGAGTCACTTTCGAGAAGGATAGTCTACATATTGAGCTCCATCAGAAGCGTGAGCGCATGCTCAAAGAGGTGGAGGTTGAACAAAACTAGCGAAGGAAAGTGGGTGATGCTTTGAAGAGCACCTATGATGGACTTGCTTCAAAGAAGAGACAACTCGCCGATACCCACTATCAAGCCTACAAGGATGAGTTGAGCTACAAGAAGCAACTTGAAAAACTTCGAGGGAAGTTATCCGAGTTCAAGACAAAGTGGCAAAGTGAGCATAACCGTGTTCATCAGTTGGCAAAGGACTTTTCTCAGTGTCAGACCAAACTTGAAAAAGTCTTCGTTGAGATTCACAAGTTGCAAGATCAAGCACATCAGAGCCGAGAGTAGATTAGTCAGCTCAACACAGGAAGCACTCATTGGGAGCAACAAAGTTATCATCTGCAAAACCTCTTGGATTAGAAAGAGGCCTTTCTTCAGGATATGTTCCAGGGACCTAACCATTCCTTTCTACGCAACCTCTTGAAGGATGCAAAGTATTAGAGTGAGAGGCATAGCCGTCTAGCCAGATTTGCTGAGCATGCACTTGAGGACTTACCAGGGTTATTGAGGGATGCATATGCCGATGTGTTGCCACACCAGCTTCCTTGGGCTAATTTCCACTTTTTGTCTGTTTACAGGGTGGTCTTTGATAGGATCCATGTTGATTTTATTATAGTCCAAAAGGCAGATATCTGATGTGTACTTGACTTATACTTCTTTCTTTTATTGTTGAATGAATGAATGAAGTTTCTTGCCAATCTTATCTTTCGCACCTTTACTTGTATGCTTTATGATTATTGTCAACAAAGATAAGTTTAAGAATTCCTGGAATATAAAACTTTATTTTTGCATGCATATCAGACATTCATTTGCACACATATGCAAGTCCCTTCATCTCAAAACCGTTGCTCATCCTTATCCGTCTTCCGTTTGTAGCAAGACGACGACTCGACATCGGTATTTCACTCGCTCAAGCAAATCCACAATCATGGCTGACTTCGAAGCTGAGAACGCTGCTTATAAGGAAACTCTGGCTCAATTCCAAGTTCGGATGGATCAGTTTCAGACGAACATGGATGTTATTACGGAACTCTTTCGTGCTCAGAAGGACGCCTCTGCTACTGCCACTGTTGTTGCAACTGTCACCGATGCAATCGTTGTTATTCCTAGTGCGCCTATGTCTCCTGTTGTTACGACTACTGCTGCTGTTGTTCCTTCTCCTACTACTATTGAAGTGCCAATTGAGCCTGTGATTCAGTCTACTATTCATCCTTCGAACTCTCAGTTCGGTTTGAACAAAATTCCTGCTGCTTTTCCATGGGGCATGCCTCCGAATTACACTCCTCAGATTGTAGGTAACAATGGTGCCTTTGTACCATATCAGCCGTTTGTTGTGCCCATACCTAATGGGAATGTTACTGCATATCCCTAGGGTATGCCTACTCCAGTTCCTCCTCCAGTAGTGAGTGATGATCATGAGAATCCTCAAGTTCAGACTCGTCGGACTCCTATATTGACTGACATGGAAACTCTTGATGAAGAAGAGCATGTGTATAGGGGTCCTCCTATTCATGTTCCGGTTTCATCTCAAGATGTTCAAACTACTGTTCAGAATGTTCATCCTGGGATGTTCTACCCTGGGGCATCTTCATCTGCTGTGGTACCTCCTCCGAATTATCCATTTGGTGTTCAGATGGGTCAGAATGCTGGTCAGATGGTTAATCCGGGTTTGGTATATCCTTCTCAGTTTGCTACTCCGCAAGTGCACGCTCCGGCCGCATCTCAGCTGCCAAATCCTTAGATCCTTGTCAGGCCCACTAATTAGAGTAGACCTGTTGAGTACAAGTTTTTGGAAGACCGTATCAGAGCTATTGAAGGGTTTTATGCTTTTGGCATGGATGCCAAGGACTTATGTTTGGTTCCGAATGCTGTGCTGCCGCAAAAATTCAAGATACCTGAGCTTCCAAAATATAAAGGTTTGAGTTTCCCGCGTAGTCACATCACTATGTACTGTAGGAAGATGGCATCCTATATTGATAATGATGAATTGCTGGTTCATTGTTTTCAAGATAGCCTGTCCGGCGCTTCATTAGATTGGTACATGGGCTTATAAGGCATCAAAATCCGTACTTGGAGGGATCTGTCTGAAGCATTCCTAAAACAATACAAATACAACCTTGATCTAGCGCCTACCAGATTACAGCTGCAGAACCAGTCTCAGCGCTCAGCTGAAACATTCAAGGAGTATGTACAAAGATGGCGTGAGATGGCAACTCGTGTGCGACCCGCTCTCTCTGACAATGAGTTGGTTGACATCTTCATGGGCACATTGCAAGGATCCTACTATGAGAAAATTGTGGGTAGTTCTTCATCGAATTTTGTTGATGTTGTAACCATCGGTGGACGGATTGAGAACAGCCTGAAGACTGGAAAAATTCCTGGAGCTGCTTCCCAGTAGTCGGCCAATAGGAAATCTCACAACAGTCAATCAAAGAAAAAGTAAGGTAAAGCCAACGCTGTGACAGCTCAAGTTTCTCCTCAGTATCAAGCTCACATGGCTCCCATGCCATACTTTCCGTATCCATACATTGTTGTTGCACAATATCAATAACTTCCATACCAGTATCATCTGCAACAATCAGTTCAGAATGCTCAGAATCAGCAACAACTGCAACGTCAGCAACAGACTCAACAGAATAACAAAAATCAGCATAATCAAAAAATGGGCACCCCGATGGACAAAAAAAAAAGAAATATCCATGTAAAAGTTAGGGACACTGGAAAAAACAATAACAGGCCGCTTAGTTGAAAACCCGAAAGGGTGACTTAGACAAAAATGGGTATCCCGGTGGATGAAAAAAATATACTAGAAACATGTCCAGGCAAAAATTAGAGATAAAGGCATTTGATTGTGAACACTCGAGCCTCTCTTCATCATAGCTGGACCTCAGACGGTAACAGAGCACTCGAATCATCATCAACTGGTGCAAGGCGTTGGAACCTAGACTTATAGTAGATGGTAGCCGATGTTGTAATCAATGCAAATCATGATTTCCCTTTGCCATTTACATTTGTTTCTCAATTTTATTGCAAATTTCCTCCTCAAGGATTTTTGCATCCTTGTACACATCTTATGTACATATTTTTCACATTCAATAAAAATGCATCATTTGATTTCTCAATTGTTTTCTTTCTAGTATTTTGTTTGCACAATAAACAATTATTTGTGATCACATAATACTATAAAACGTTGAGAACAATAAAAAGCTAAATCAATCGAGAAAGCATTATGCATTACATATTTCACTGGTGAATCATGCAGGGTAATCGATAATATCCATTGGCAAGCCTAACACCCAGCCAGCTCCATGATGGTTCTTGGGAGAAGTTGTTGTTTCCACAGCAGAGCCATCATTTCCCCAACAATCATCATTATGGTTCTCCAGAAAGGTTGAGTACAGTCTATTTCCCCAACAGATCCATAAGGTTCCCAGTAAAGTTGCCATGATGTACCTCGAGAAGAGACTTGATTGTTTTTTCCCCAGTATGGGTCGTGCATCATTCCTCAGCATGTCAAAACTGTCACGTACCAGCAGCCGTACGATTTGGTTTCGCGTATTCCTCAAACAGAGAAGATCCTCCGAGTCTTGTGAAGTCCCTGCAGTAGAGTCAGTGGTAACTCAGAAATCGGAGTTTTCTGGGTTCATTCCCCATGTCGAGTCAGTCGTGGTGAGAAGATCGACTTGATTCTTTTATCCCCTGTAGTGTCAATGGTGATGGTCTGGAGATTTGAGACTTCTCAGTTTCTTCCCCAGCGGAGTCTTCACCATTTTTAAGGCTCTTCCACAACAGAGTTGTCACCCCTTGAGGGATCGTTCCCCACCAGATTCTGTCTTCATCTGTGGGTTCTCTCCCCAACCGAGGATATCGAGTTTCATTTTGCTACAATATCTGGCTAAACCACCGTGCAATACCTCGACTCGCATCTTTACATTGCATGATATCAAGCATCATGTAGAGCGCATACATGGCATATGCATCGAGCATACTCCCTTTCTTCTGGCCTGATCCATCTCTCCAGTAGATATTCAGACAAACTTCAAACACTCTATACACTTGCAACTCTTCTTTGGTCGCTGTCGGCCAAATTTTTGGGATACTCTTGTACTTAACCCCTTCTACCTCAAACCACCGAAAAGCTAGCGCAATTCGTACATTCAGGTCCAAGAGGATTAAATAGGGGCAGCTGTCGTAACCCGAAATTTGACCTCCCCTTTTGCCTTTTGCATAAGCATGTGTATTCGCATTGCTGGCATACGCATTCGCACTTTTTCCCTATGTGTTTCTTGTTGCAGGATTTTCAGGTTTTTTTAAGCCCGATTAATCGCATCCTCTCAAGATCGTCACATCATCAAAACAAGCACACAATAAGGGTTTCCATGCCTATTCATCAAAACAAGAGGTGTAAAATCGAAACCGGGGATTCAACACTTATTTTTAAGGGATCTGGGCAAACTTTGCCTAGAGTAACCGGTTACTCAATATAGGGTAACCGGTTACTCAGTACAAATTTACAGTTCCTGCTCCAATTTTTGGGACAGCAATCATGCACACTCTTTGGTATTTGATTCTACATTGTTCTAGCAGCAGGTGGAATATTCTAGACTCTTCAAGTGATTCATTGGCATTTGCTACAATGTTTCCTTGCCATTCAAGACTACCATGCACCTCGTTTTTATGAATTATGAACCCTTGGATGAGAAGCTTACATTGGGATTATTACCGAGTTAACTTCCGAACTAACCGAGTTAACCGCTTGACTCGGTGAGTCAAGTGTAACTAACTCCTAGACTAACTCCCAAGCTAATCCCAAAGCATATTCCAAACCTAGCAATTCCTAACCAAAACTCTATATAAACAAGATTTCATTCACTTTTTCAGGGATCCACCAATTCACAATTCACAATCCACAATTTCTCAACCATTTCATACACATTTCTCACATCTCACTCTCAATTCTCTCACATTCTCTCTGCATTTTTTCTGCAACTTCTTCATCTTCATCTCAATTCTCGTCACAAACCTCACTATAGCTCTTCACCATTGAAGATTAATCACTTCTACATTGGAAGTGATTATTTCTTGAGCTTAACCTTCATTCTCTTGCAATTATACTTGGGATTTTGGGGTTTACTAGGTTTCGGAGTCACCTCAAGTGTTTGATTCAAGATTCAACGGTTCGAATTCGTATTTCGGAGGTTCGTCGCAATTTGCTCGATTTCGATATGATTCGGCTCTAATTGAAGATCCCTTTGGTTTTCTTTGTTTATTTTCATCAAGATCACTTTGCAACAATCACCAAGCCAAATCTTCGGCTTGTAGGTTGGTAGATCTCACTCATTTTTACTGTTTCTCACATTTTCATATCATTCGCGATGTAGTTTCGATGCTTCTTTGTGTGTGATTTGATTTTGCATTCCTTGATCCTTCATCTTGATGTGTTAATTGATTCTATCATTGTTTAATTGTTGTTTTCAAACATGATTTTCGTGCACTAATTCATATTCTAGCATGTGGTGATTTAAACAAGTGATGTAGTTGCTTTAAGTGATTTTTCAAAAGCTAATTATGCCACTGTTACAGTGGTAACCGGTTACGCAATATTGAGTAACCGATTACTCTTCACAAAATTTGCTTCAGCGCTGCCAGTTTCAATTGAGTAACCGGTTACTCAATATAAGGTAACCGGTTACCCTGTACAATTTTCCCAGATTTGTTGTTTTTCAAGCATGTAACCGGTTACTCATTCTGAGGTAACCGGTTACCACTGTAACAAAGTGCCATTTTGGTGTTTTTTCAAGTTTGTTTTCCATGCTCTTTCCCTATAACTTCCATGGAATGATATGCTTGATTTTTAGGGATGTTTTAAGTAACATTTGACTAATTCTTGGAGCATATTCATGGACTTTCGATTCACAATTTCGATTATTCAATTTGTTCCTATGCTTAACATTGCATACACATGACCATTCTTGCACAATTTCGTTTACATGATGACATGATTTGTGCTGCAGTCTCAATGTCATTTGGTACTGTTTTGTACTCTCTTGCATTAAGTTTATTCTTCATGAACAAGCTTAATCTTGTATGATCAATAATGCACCCTTTTGCTTTAATAATTTTTCATTCATTTGGAAAATTACTAGCATTTTCTTCCCTTTTGATTAATTAATCGAAACTTTGTTTCGATTATTAATCATCCCTTTGGCACTTCTCTTTAGGCTTCCTTTAGAGCTTTCTCTCTTGATCCCCTGTTGAGTCAGAGATTCGCGCACCGCACGACTCTGGAGCCCTGTACAACTTGGAGCTGTTATGCTGTCTGTTTCATCTTCTGTACTACACCCTGTGTGTTAGAGAAGGAATGAGAATGGAGAATTCATATTAAGCTCAGCTGATGTGCCACATCACCAGCTAAGACTCCTGATGTTAAGCTAGATGTCAGAACATTATGACATCCAACTGTTGAATTCAGCTCTTCCTTCTGCCACTCAAAAGAACCTTCTCCCTTTGCAGAAACAGATTTCCATGCTCTCATAGACTTGATTCAACAATCAAGTTTGAGTAGACAACCTCCATCCTGCTTAGAAACTCCAAAGACTTCAAACCTACCACATCTGAATCTTTAGAGAAAAAGTAGTCCAAGACTACCCCATAGCAATACTAAAGAAGGTCACTTCCCTTAGTAGAGCCGTCAGTAGAAGGCCAGAGATAACTGCCACTTATCCTCGACCTTCACAACCAGAGAAACCACCAGTCTCCAACCTGATCCAAGCTGTACCCATTAAGATGTGATGTCTTCATATCTTTCAGCCTTAAAGCCAACAACTTGTCTGACTTGAGATGTTGGACGTCATCAACATTCCACAATCTGCCTCTCATAATCCAAACACATCCCGGATTCTTTGGATGATACTCCATAGTAACCACTCACCCCATCAGTTGATTCAACTCAAAAGTGCTTAACCCTTGAAAATACTTCAAAACAGCCAAATAGAGAAGGGTAAACTCTCAACACTTCTGCAGTCCTGCACTTTTACCTCAGACATATACATAGTCTCTCGTCAATGTATTTTGACATTAGTTGAATCCACAACCTCATCAAAAGCAGACAAATACTCAACTCTTGTCAAGGTAACCTTCTCACACAATAGGCATCTGCTGATTCTTCTTTAAAATAAGCCATCATGACAACCATTCACACCACAACAGCATTCCAGGTTAGGTCAATGTCTTGACCTTTTACTCCTCCCTCTTGTCCTTCTGCATACCATAGACAATCTGCTAACTTGAAGCAAGCACCAATTGACCCCTGGCTGATTTACCCTGCTACTACACACATCTCTTGGAAGCATTTTCCCTATAAAATAGTCCTCAAGGATCCTCTCCTTCTCTACTGCTATCAAGATTACTACCTTTTCTACCACCAGCCCATCTGAGGTGCTATGACATCATCTCAACCAATGTTCAACTTCACAGCTTCAGAGATCCCTTAAAACAGCTACAATTTAATAGAACTTTGATTCAGCATTTACCATAGACTGCTGATTGTGTAGCGCGATGTCGAGACATTAGAATTGACATATTAAGCTCAGCTTCTTTCTTGATGAAACTTCCTCCTCATTAGGTCACCACAACTAAGCATAAGAGATGACTTATCAAGATCTTCACTCCCGCACGAAAGATTTGACAGTGATGCTCTTTTGCTTGGGCTCTACCCTCTTCTTTTACCATCAAGAAAACATAAATAAGGAATCACTGTTCTGGACAACTAGGTCTTCAATGCTTGATTTGAACTATAATCTTCTTCAAAACAAAACTGAAACTTCCATGTCATACATTCTTTAATAAGATCCATCCACCTTTTGATCACTTTTTTCCCAAAACAAAGATAATCCTCAAGTATCTTTGGTATCTCTAACCAACCGGTTGAAGCTGTCTTGCATAAACTAGACTATCCTGCTGAGGAGACCAAACCCTAATGTCTTTCCAAGAGAATACCTTCCTAGAATCTCACCACCAGGGTTACATCAGATACCAAGCAGCGGAACACACACCAACTCCTCAACAACCTTCAGGCACTAAAAAAAACCTTGCACAATACTTTATCAAGAATAGTCCATCCTTTACTCCAAGGGATCATCCAAACAACTCTCCTTCTTGCTCATGAACCAGAAAGTATCTTCCCTAGATCTCATCCAGAAACAGACAGGATGCCTGCTCTGATACCAATTGAAATTCTGGTGCAGATGTGTGATGTCTCGTGCAATGTCACAACATCGCAATCTGCTGTATGAACAAGGCAAAAATAGTAACAGTTAATCAACACAGGGATTGTTCACCCAGTTCGGTTCAACAACCTACATCTGGGGGCATACCAAGCCAGGAAGGAAGTCCACTATTAGTAGTATCAAATTACAGACTCAACAGACCAGTTGACAATCTACCTAATTCAATCACTACCCAATGACCCTTCTACCTAAGTCCTCCCTAGGTAAGAGACTCCATCTCACTCCCAATCATCGCAATGATGTCTAGCAGTCAACAACTCTGCCACTGCATCAACAACCTGATTACCAACAACTCTACAAACACATAAACATAGAAGACACACTTCCATGACCCACCTTGGAGTTGCTTCACAGCTTCCTCCGAGAACAATACAATACTCATTACCTACAGGTTTCTGAGTAATAACACAGTGACCATCTCACAACCCGAGTGGTTCACTTAGACAAAGCCCCAATGATCTACATCTTGGACCCGTGTCTTTTCTTAGGTTACAAGTATTCTATTTATAATATAATCCCAACTGGATTTGGGCCTTCAAATCATATCAAATCTTCTGCCCCCAATCTGCAACAGATTCTGTTCTTCAATAGATCTTCAATTAAATCTTCAATCAAATCTTCATAATTAACTCTTAATTGTTCTCCATATCTTTCTGCATTAAATTAGCAACAAACTAATTATTGCAACATAATATATCTAGCCCATGATTTTAGCCTGCTATCTCTGATTCTTTTCAGACTATTTCATTAATCCAAAACCACGTGCGGCCCTAAAACATCTCAGACTTGATGTTCACTACTGATGTCACGACATCGGGTGTAACATCAGCATACAGCTGCAACCCTTACCGCCTGAATGTTACCTAAACATATCAATAATGCTAGAAGCTCATGTTACAACATCAACCATGACATCAACATTGTTTTAACAAAATTTCAGCCAATTACAAGAACTTACATTTACTAACAAGTATAATTATTTGAAAGCATGGGTATTTTGAGTCCAGACACCAGGTCAGGAGACAAGACACCAAGAGACAAGATACCAATACACCAAGTTACAATTATGTGAAGTTATGTAATGTGTGTAAACTGTAATATGGTATATGTGATATTTTATTTATGTAGGTTATGTGAAGTTATGTAATGTGTGTAAACTGTATGTTTGTTCTGATAAACTGTAATCTGGTATATGTGATATTATGAATATGACACGATTAATATTATTATGAAAACTGTATCACAAAATGTGAATTGTATTTTTCTACTGTGCTGAGATATGGAGAACAATAATACAGGTAAAAAAATGGGATTAATTATAAAAGCAGGATGATATTTGTTAATTTTGCTGAAACTTTAGCGACGGTTATATTTCCTAACCGTTATAATATCTGGCGCGTTGTCCAGTAAAAAATAAATATTAAAACTGTGCTGCTGGGAATCGAACCGAGGACAATTATATTTATTACAACGGTGTAATGTAAAACCGTTGTGATAGTTAGCACGCTTTCCTCATTATTACAACGCAACACAAGGCCGTCCTTGTAAGTATCATATATACAACAACAATCTACATAACAACACCCTCGCCCGCGTCATTATATGTCATTCCCAACCGTTATTAAATGGCTTTTTCGTAGTAGTGGTTTGTTCAATCAGTATCGACATACCCTTTAGGTCACAACCTTTGCTTGGTTCTACACCCGTTCTTTTGGTTGATCACAGTCTATCTGTTAAAACCTTTCTCCCCACAAAGTTGCAATCTTTTATTTCCTCGGTTAACCACTATTTATCAGTTAATATACTAAAACCCTTTCAGAGTCAAACACCTTCTCTTGGTTCAGTACTCTCTCTTTTTTGGTTCGTAACAGCATGTCTGTTGATACCAAGTCTTTTATCCCCTCAAGAGTTGTTATCTCTTTTTCTTCGGTTAATCACTGCAGGCAGTTAACCCACTGATTCCCGTTTCTCTTGGTTTTGACACCATTCCTTTCGTTTTTCCCCAGCGCGGTCACTCCTTTCTGCTCAGGTTTTCCCCAGTAGGGTTCCCTTTCCCCATCAGAGTTTTAACTTTTCTCCTCTCCGGTTAACCACTGCCAGTCAGTTAATATACCGAGCTTTTATCCTTTCGATCTCCAGTAGGGTCACTACCCTTTGGACCCCAGTACTGTCGCTTTGTTTTCTTACCTCCCCGGTGGAGTCTCTTTTACCTTTTTTCTTCCTTTCTCTTTTCTTGGTTTTGACACCATTTCTTTGAAATCCCCAGCGGATCTTTCTCTACCTCTTTTGTTCCTGGTTTTGACATATTCTCTTTCCTTTTCCTTTTCCGTCTTAGTTCCACGAACTACAGAAGCTCTAATTTTGCATTCGTTCGAATGTCAGATACGTAGGCACGAGATCACGATGATCTTGGCAAGCACACTTCCACCCTTCCTGCCTCTTTCCTCTTCTTTGTCCCTGGTTCCATGAACTACGACGCTCTAATTTCCTCATTGCACAATGAGGGTACGTAGGCACGAGGGCCCCAATCCTCCGCGAGCACTTTCCTTCTTTTTCTTTCTTTTATCTTCTCTCTCTCCTCTTCTTTAGATAGAATCCTTTAGATAGATAACCCATCCAAGCCTAGGAGCAAGCGAAATGGTTCCCGTCGAGTACGATGGATGCGGAAGGTGCTAGTACCTTCCTTTCCCATAACCGACCCCCGTTCCCGTTTCTCTTCCCCTTGGTTTTTATCGATATTTTCCCTGTCCTTTGGGACTAAATAAAGTTCGGTGGCGACTCTGTGTTATCTTTGAGTGTGTGATTCACTCAGGTACAAACTAGCCATCTTCAGCGTCAATGGAGTTTTTTTCAAGTTTTGGATCTGATTTTGTGAATAATGGATTCTAACCAATTTTGTTAGAGTTTTGAACCTTTATATGAATGGTTTATGTATGGTTAAAGAGCTACCCAAGGTTGGTTAATGGTTAAAGTGAGGTTAAGAGAAAATGAAAAAAAGAGAGTAGGTTGTGGTAGTGCACACGAGTTAGTGTTGAGTTGGATATGTGAGCATGATTATCATGATGGTGATGGTGTGTCATGCTGGTATAGTTAGAACAACAACTTGTTTGTTAAGTTACTCTATTTTTCATGCATGGCCAATGTGGAAAGGTTATAGCATGGCATGGTTTGTGAAGGTTTGGTTTGGCTTGAAAGGGTAATGTGATGACATGTTGGTGTGGTGATCCTTTTTCATGCGCATGGCTAATGTGATAACATCACTTTGGATTTTGAAAATTAAATGAACCATAATAATGAAGATTATGTTTCATAAGGTGATTTTGGAAGGTTAGAACTCCTTGAATTGTGATCCAACCCCCATGATTCTTGTAACCATTTTGAAGGGGACACTTGATACTATATTTTCTAGGTTGGAGGAAAGTGAAATTGTGGTCTCAAACATGAAGAAAAAATTGCATTGAAGTCATGACTATCAAACTGAATTTTGAAACTTAGAAAAAATTCTAAGTTTTTTCATTTAGACAACTTAATGATCCCAACTTCAAATGATCATAACTCTTTATCTACAAATCCAAATGAGGCATTCTTTATATGGTTGGAAAGGTGAAAGATCATAATACAACTTTCTTTGAAATTTTTTTCCAAATGAGGCTTGTATCATGCTCATATCTGGGCTTGAAACTGGCTGAAACTTAAGAAAAACTTTCCTAAAATGGAAAGTTCTTAAGAACCCTAATTTCCAAAAATGGCAAGTTTTCATAACCTTTGATTTTTCATGATTCTTTGGATATTTCTTGACTAAATCTCACCCATAGACCATGTTTGACATGATGAAAAAGAATTTGACCTCAAAAAATTAGGAGTTGACTTTTTCCTTGATCAGTTGACTTTATTTCCAATTCTCCTGATTTTCAATCAACTATCCAATTGAAACCCCTGTGAATGACATTGATGGTCCATAATCCAATCTTAGATACTTGAGAACACGTAGAACACCATGGAATCAAGCCTTGCCCAAAAAATTAGAAATAAACTGATTTTAAGCAAAACCCTAGTCTGGTCCCCAAAAGTTAGGAGAAGTTGACTGATTCTCCAAACCCTAATTCCTCTGACCATGATGTAGATTGCCTTAAACCAAGATGATTCATGTGATGAGATGTTGTTAAGCTCCAAGATCCTTGCTTATGAAGGTGTCCCAAGCATGGACATCCAAAACCCTAGTTGAGGATCAACAGTTAAGAGGGTGTGATCCTCTTCAATTCCTTGACCAATCTTAAACTCTTGATGGCATGGTGAACCATATGAGGTGTCTTGAGGCATGATGAGCCTTTGTGGCTTGAGTATTTGAACACATCCTATTCTCTTTACTTTGCCTAGTCAATGATAGTGATACTCTTGATACCTTGCCTTGAGGAGACCAATGATGCATATGCAATGTTTATGACCTAAAAGTAAATGAAATAAGAAGCATAAGCCACTAATGAGGGTATAAATAGGAGGGAAAATTTTGGGGTGTTACGCATGTGTGCAGGTTCTAATCCTTGTAAATATTATATTCAAAATCTGTTTTAGATTAAGCACACTTTGAGTGTTGCCGAATTGGTAGCTTCAGGTGGCAGAATTCGAAGAACACTTGCTAAGTAATGTCTCGCGCAGTCTCTGAAGCTGAAGGTCTCAGCATCAGAAGAAGCAACATAATTGTCTCCACACTTAGTGAATGCAAATTGGCTTATGGTAACATTCAGAGTTGGTGATAAAGCTGAAGTTGTCCGTACTGCAGAAAGCAATTTGTATTGTCAAATTAGTTTGTCAGCTAGAGTCTATAGATTGCAAGGCTCAAGAAAGGCCGAGATGCTTTATGGATATCTACTCTCAACGGCTCTAATAGTACAAAATCTCTTGAAGACTCAAAGGTTAAACATGTTACACATTGGATCAAGATCTTCTAGTGTATCTATCTTCAACGGCTCTTGTACTATGGAGTAATAGCAAAGACTCTTGATCAAGTTACCTCTTCAACGACTAGTTTTTGAAAAGGATATAAATATGGTTGAAGGTTCAAACTGAATCTTTAACAAGGATCAACCAGAAGAAGGAGTAACGAGATCAGCAATTATCAACTCATTATATATGCAGATTTTTCTGATGTAGGTTGTAATTGTAAAAGCCTTAAGATTTATTACACATTGAATATCTTAGAAATCTTAAGTGCTTTAGGTATTTGTTATTATGATTTCCCGTACCTCTGATACTTGTATCATGTACACCTTGTTCTCTATTCTGCTGAGCTTGTTCAGCAATTTAGGTAAAAGTCTTGTGTCATTGGGATACAAGCAAGGAAGTCTCGAGCCAAGATGCTTGAGCCACATAAGTCTCTTGCTATGTGCTTGAGTGTGGAAAGTCTTAATTAACTAGGTTGATTGAACATAAGTCTTATATCATTGGAATACAAGCAAGGAAGTCTCAAGCCAAATGCTTAGGCCACATAAGTCTCTTGCTATGTGCTTGAGCAGTGAAAGTCTTAATCAAGTAGATTGATTGAGCAGGAAATCTTGAGCTAGAAAGGCTCAAGCAAGATAGCTCGGTACATGAAATTTGGAGCAGTAAGTCTTGACCAGAGGGGTTCAAGTAGGGAGGCTTGTTTCATGGGACCTGGAGCAGAAGTCTTGAGCTAGTGTGGTTTGAGCGGGAGAGCTCAGTACATGAAATTGGAGCAGTAACTCTTAACAGAGGGGTTCAAGCAGGGAAGCTCGTTTCATGGGACTTGGAGCAGAAATCTTGGGTTCTTGGAACCTGAGCAAAAAGTTTTGAGTGAGAAGCTTAAGCAGAAGTCTTGGACCTTGGGTCTGAGAAATTGTAAAAGTCTTATGCAAAATACATAAGCGATTGTAATCATGTTTTGATTATAATGAGAATCTCTTGTGAAGCAAGAGGACTGGACTACTCTCAATTTGGGAGGAACTAGTATAAATCTTGGTGTCTTATACTATTATTTATTTGCTTCTGTTAACATTCCGCTGCTAAGATTTAACCAGAATCTGAACACCAGTTTATATTCTGAACTCTGATCAGATGCAAACTAAGAAAATGGAAAACAAAATTCAACCCCCCTTCTTGTGTACTTTTCTCACCTTCAGAATCATGTCCGCTGCACCACCATCAATACATTTTCTCTCAAAATATAAAAAGACAAAAAAAATAAAATAAAGAAAAAGAAGTTCTTCTTCTTTGAGCTACTACACAGTACCCCTCACTCTTTTTCATATATTCCAATACATATAACTCCCTCCTTGCAAAAAAATGAAACACCTACTAACCTCACATCTCCCTCCATTTTCCGCCTAATGACCTTTTAACCACAACTTACCTTCTTATTCCTCTTGATGCAAAGCACTATCACTCACCTATGCTACCAATCTTCTTTCTCTTTTCAGCACTAAAAAACACAAGATTTATCAAACTCAGGTACTTATTGCCTTCTCTATTGTTGGTGAGACCCAAGCATTTATGGGTCCTTTGCCCGATCTTAGTGTAGATACTGAAAAACTAAGAGTTTTTCCCTGCTTACCACCGTACTAACCCTATAGCTAGCAAAAGAAAAACAATATTTGCTAATGATGATGTTAGTGTTAAACCAGATTCTAAAAATGATGAATTTAAGGCTAAAAACAAAGCTGATCCCCAGGAAAAACCTTCGACTGAAGCCACAAAACTCAAAGACACAACTGAGATAGAACTAGAAAAAACCATTAATCTAGACTATATGAGCAACATTCTCAGAGTGTTTCGCTCTTGCTCTTTATCTAGAGACCTAGAAGCTTATCTCGCATGGCTTGCAATGGTTGAGAAGAAAAAACTCAAATCTGGAAAGAAATGGGAATTTTTGACATGATTCAATTGTCGAAAGTGAGACCAGGATATTGTCAAAATATGTTGGTTGCCTCTTTGTATTTTGGGATGATTATGCCAACCCTATTTGATATTGCTGCGATCACTGGCCTCCCCCTAACTGGAGAAACTTTCGACCCTTATGAGATGAATGAAGACACCATTGGTTTCGACACTAACCAAGCCAGTTTCACCCACTACATAACTGATCACCAAAACACTGAAAGTAATGAAGTCTCTAACGAAGAACACATTGCCTTCTTGGCACTCTGGTTATCTCGCTGCATCTTTTGCTTCAAATCACTGAAGGTAGCGAAAAGGTTTTTAACTCTGGAGAACCAATTGCATGCTAGACGCGGCATCTGCCTGAGTCAGCTAATACTGGGGTGTCTTTATGAATCTTTAGGAGATGCTGTCGAAATTTTGAAGAACTATCAACTAGGGATGAACCTATTGCTGGCTGGTCCGTATTGGTTGCTTTAATTGTTTCTCAATGATACTTTTGAACCTTCACTTAAAACCAAAAGCACACTCAACGAGGATGATGAAGCCAATAAAAATAGGAGAATCGAAGGAACTCAACTAGCCCAATTGACTCCTACTGATGAGGGACTAAGTTTAAATGAAACCTTTACTGGGTACGTGATGATGTTCGTCAAACATCACAACTTTACTCCATCCATGGATCCTTTCGTCAACAGGAGTCATGGTCCTGAATGGTTTACTAGAGAATTCCTCGTTCCTTCGGTAGATCAAGAAGTAGAATCTTTGGCCATATGGGAAGCATTCCTCATCCCTAGGTTAATTGCGACTAGACTTTGGCCTTCAAAGGACCAGTTTAACTTGCTCAGTTACCAGCCTAACCATGTCTCTTGACAATTTAGTCATAACCAATTGTTGCCTAAACCATTCTACAACAAGAAAGGAGCTCTCTGCCTTCACAACATGATTTTCTGTAAAGTTGAATGTGATAAACATCTGACTCGACATGCCTCTGAAGCTGCCAAGCTGACACATGTCTCATTCCAACCATCGTTTTACTGCACTAAAGAATTCGATGCATGGTGGAAGAATTACTATACTGCATAAATATTTGACGCCCCTTCCTTTTCTCGACATGCATGAGAGATTCAAGAAAGGTACAACTACTCGCATCAAAGAAATCCAAGCATTCCAGAAATACTTTGATACTGCATACAGACCTGATGATCTTAGTAGAACCATTCCTGAAGAAACAATTACTTTAAAAGAAAATTTTATGAGGAAGCTCCCTGATTTAAAAATCCCTTTGTGCGTCAAACACGAAGACACGTATGAGTCAGCCTTTAAACTTCAACCACCAAAAGTTCCCACGACTGCCAAGTGCTGACTTTGGCTTGGCATTTCGACCCCCATTCCCAGACTGGTTCGTCTGTGGGTCTGATCTAACTCTTCTTAAACAAAATTCTCAAAAACTTGCCAAGCGGGTGATTTCGACTAAGCATACTATGGACAGTTTCAAAGGTTACCTTCATGTTGACATAGAGCATGTTCGCATACTTTCTCCGGTTCAGGAAGGTGCAGAATGGGAGGACTTTTCAACTTGTTCTTCTCAAAGCCCTTTAGATGTCTTTCTAACTTTAACAAATGTATTTGTCTCTTCTTTCTTTTAGCTGTTGACTGAAATAAACTAATAAAAGATAAGGTTTCCACTGTTGCGGCGAAGGAATAAGCTACTGCTACAAAGACTATTGCTTTGACAAAATGTGACACCCAGGGGGAAGAGGCAACTCTTAAAAAGGAAGTAAGAAAGGTTTTAAATTCATCTTTTAAAATTTTTCACTCCATATATAATATACATTTTCTAACACCTTTTTGATTTTCAGGTTAGCCAAAAACCTCCTCCAACTCCCAAGAAATGCAAGCAGACTAACCAACAACCTCAAATAGTAGAAAAAGATGTCGAAGATATTTTACCAGACACCTCTAAACCTTCGAAGAAAAAGAAGAAGTCAAAACCCTCAGAATCCACTCCTCAACCAAAACCAACCACCATTTTGATCTAGAAACCAAAGCCTAGTGCTCAAGAGGTAATTAATGTCAACTTGGAAACAGACACCAACGTTGACCCCGATCATGTTGAAAGCGACAAATCTAATCCTAGCGTTGATAGACTTAAGGTAACAAAACATCGCTTTATTACATCCTTTTATTATACTTTTCCTTCATTTGTCAATAACTTTCCTCTTCTTTTTCCAGATCGATCCAACTGGCACTGAATTCTCTAGCATCAAATACACTACCCTGGAAAGTACTAGCTCTCCATTTGTTCATACTAAATCAAACAAAGGGTTCAATAAAGGATTAACTGGAAAAGTTAACCAACCTGCCAAAGTCCATCAAGACATTCCTCTGCCCACTGCTTCACCCCAACAATCTCAACATTTGACACTGAATGTGATAATGAAGAAAAAGAACATGTTGACATGGAAATTCCAGACGAAGAAAATCTTAGTATAGAGAAATCAGAAGATTCTTCACCCAATATTCATAATCATGGTGAAGATGGACAAGATAATGAAGATGAACATACGTCTACCATCTTTGAGGAGCACTAAGGCGAAGAAGAACAAAAAAATGACAATGCTCATCAAGACAACACAATGGATACTAACAAGTCCTTTAGGACAATTACAAGTTTCAAAGCTCCTTCAAATGTTACCACTACCCCTCTTTCCCAAGAAGCGCTAAATAATTTGAAGAAAAAAAAGGCTTCTGAATATTTGAAGTTAATGATGAGTTTGAGAGGAAGCTCTATAGACAAATGTTCAAGTTCATCAACTGCTTCTGGTGGACACTCCGATGTCGAACCCACTGACAAACTTCTTCAAAAGATCAAGGAGAAATATTTTAATGTTGACATGTTCGAGGCTTTGGAAAATGATAACGCCGCCTGTTATGAAATGAAAAACCTGCTGAAATAAGTCAACATTGTAAGCTCTCCCCCAGAATTTATTGTAGAACTGGGAATTCTAATTGATCAACTTACTACCGACCTTAATTGCAAACGGGAGACATCGAACAAAATTCAAAATAAACAAGACGCTCAGGTAACATAATGGGACGCATCCGCTGAGTCTACTAAGAAGGTCAAAGATTTGGAGACAACCTTCCAACAAGGTCAAGAAGAATTCAACACTTGCATTCACAACATTTCTACATGGGAGAAACAAATAAAGGAGTTGCAAACCAACATCCAAAAAGCTAAAAACCGTCAGCAGGAAATCGAATAACTTGGTCGCAAAGCACTTGACGAAGAAATTGTAGTGGGCGTTCATCATGTCGAACAGGTCCAACTCTTGGAAAACAACATTACCAGCTTAACTGCCAACAAATCCTTGATTGGTCGTCGCTTGACATTGTCCAGAGTGAAATATGATCGAATCAAGGCCACTTTACCTTTCTGATTTCTATACTTGTTTATTTTTCTTTGTAATTTCAACTTTGACAATTTGTAACAACTTAGCCATTTTGGCACTTAATTTCAGTTACCATATTGGCTTCGCATTTGCTCATGTGTTATTCTGTTAAGATTTTAATTTCCTGGAGCATAGGTTTATATCTCTTCAAATATTTCCTATTTACTCTCAAGAGTCTTTGATCCTCTGCTAATTCTTTGATCCCGTAGGCATTATTTGAAAATTCTTGGACAATCTGGAATGGACCCTCCCAATTAGGGTACCACTTACCTAATGTTATATCTTTTCGATCCATAGGTAAAATTACTTTCCACGCCAAATCTTCAATTGAAAACGTCTTAACCTTGACTCTTTTATTATAAACTTTTGCTACTCGCTATTTCTACCTTCTCAAGATTTCTAAGGTATTTAATCTCTCCCCATCCATATCAACCAGTTTGTCCAACATCATATTACAATAAGACTCAGGTGGTCTTTCACTTTGTCTTTGGACTCTAGTTTATTGGTGGTAGATTTTGACTGGTAAAACTGCGTCATGTCCATAAGTCAAACGAAAAGGTGTAGCGTTTGTAACCTCCTTAGGGGAAGTTCGGAAAGCCCATAAGATTTGATCTAATGTCTTATGCCAATTTTTTGGTTTCTTCCTCACATGCATTTTTATCAATCCAATAACCACCTTGTTTGCTTCTTCGATTTGACCATTCGCCTGAGCATAATAAGGCGTAGATGTTAGCAGTTAAATCCATACTTATTTAGCAAACTATTGCATCTTTAGACCAGTGAACACTGATCCTTAATCAGTCTTAATGGTCTCAGGGATCTCAAACCTATAAATTATATGCCTCTGGATAAATTCAATGATCGTCTCTTGGTTAACATTCGACAGAGGTATGGCCTCAATCCACGTAGTAAAGTAGTCAATACCCACTAAGATGTATCTATGACCTTTAGATGACGCTGGTCGAATCTCGCCAACCAGATCTAGAGCCCATCCTCTGAAGGGCCAAGGCTTTACTATAAAATGTAGTTCGCTTGCAGGGCCGTGTTGAATACATGCATGCATTTGTAACTTTTGGCATTCTTTAGAAAATTCAATGCATTCGTTCAAGATAGTATGTTAATGCATTCCTTGTTGAAATAATAACCACTTCATTTGGTGGCCCACTTGATGAGCCTCACATGCCCCGCTATGTACATTCGACAAGGCTAAATATGCCTTATTTTCGCTAAGACACTTGAGCAAAACTCCTTCAGGCATCTTCTTGAACAATTCATTTCCCACAAAAGTATAACTCAATGAACGATATGTGATTTTTCTTTCTGCAGATACTATTGGATTTTTCAAGTAGTCCAGTATTGATTTTCTCCAATTTGCGTCTTTCAAGTTATCAACAAGCAATATCTTAATATTTTCTTCGTCTGCATAGCTTAACTTTGTCATTTCTAAATCTGAAGGAGATAATTTGGTTGCTACTACTTTTCCTCGGACTTCGTTCGAATCTTCCAACTTATATTTTGACACCTTGTATCCAGAAGCAACTTGAGCCAAGTCATTAGCTTCCTGATTCTTGAGTCGAGGGACGTGTCTAATGTTTAAAAATTCAAATTTTCGCAAAAGTCGACTTGCTATTATGAAATACATTATCAAATTTTCTTTGACACATTTATATTCTCTAGTTATCTGCTTAACAACTAATTCAGAATCTCCAACTATTTCGACTCTAGTTGCCCCCAACTCCAACCGAATTTCAAGGCCAACTATCAAAGCTTCATACTCAACCTCATTATTTGAGCAAGGACCATCTATCTTATACCTAAATTTTGTTGGAATATTAATAGGAGAAATAATCAAAACTCTAATACCAATTCCATCTTTATGACTGGAGCCATCAAAATATAATTTCCATGGCTCAAGTTCCAGATAATTTTGGGGAGTTTTGACCATTGCATAGTCAACTATAAAGTCTGCGACCACTAGCCCCTTCATAGCCTTCAAAGGCACATAAGTTAAATAATATGCAGTCAAGGCAAATGCCCATTTTCCAATTCGATTGTGCAGAATTGGTTTAGATAGTATATGTTTAATAATATCAAAATGAGACAAAACATAAACATCAATAGGCTTTATATAATGCTTTAACTTGGTACAAGAAAAGTACAGACACATACATAATTTTTTGACCATGCTATATCTAGTCTCTCCATCATTGAGAACCCAACTAAGATAATAAATGGCGATTTCGACGCCATTTTCATCTTCTTGAGCAAGCATGCTCCCAATGGTTACATCATACGCAGAAATATACAACCTCATACTTTTACTTCTACAAGGAGGTGACAAAATTGGAGGACTAACGAGATATTCTTTAATCTTGTTGAACGCTTCCTGATGTTTCTACTCCCATTTGAATCCTTCCTTTTTTGTCGAAGTAAAGGTGAAAAGGCATGAGTCCTAACGCTTAAATTTGAGATAAACCTCCTTAAGAAATTTATCTTTCGAAGCAACGACAACAATTACTTCTTTGTTGATGGCGCTTTCGCCTCCATGATGGCCTTGGTCTTATTTTGGTTGATTTTAATCCCCTTTTTGTGGACCGCAAAGCCTAGAAAATCCCTTTCCTGCATGCAAAAAGCACACTTGAGAAGATTCATCTTTAAACCATGTTTTCTCATTCTTTTGAATGACTGTCGAAGATGGTCTATGTGGCTTTTTCCTGACACAGATTTAACGACTATATCGTCAATGTAAATATGCATAAATGTCTCAATTAAATCATGAAAAATGGATTTTATCTCTCTTTGATAAGTTTCCCCAGCATTCTTTAAACCAAAATGCATCACTACCCACTCATAGGTGCATAAGGCTCCAGGGAATCGAAATGCCATTTTTGACACATCTTCTTCGGCAATAAAAATCTGATTATATACAGAATATCCGTCGAGCATACTAAGGTACTCGAAGCTTGCAGCCAAATCGACTAGCATTTTTGCCACTGGCATTGGATATTCATCCTTTGTGGTTGCAGAATTCAAATCTCTGAAGTCAATGTAAACCCTCAAAGTCCCATTCTCTTTTATAACACGAACAATATTAGCAATGCAGTCAACATACCTTGTTGTACGGATGAACTTACACTACATAAGCCTTTCAATTTCTTCCTTAATTTTGATAGGATTTCTGGTGCAAATCACCTTAGAGTTTGCTTGATTGGCTTTTTACCAGGCTTTATAGGCAGCTTTAATTCTAGTAGTTCTCTGCTTAATCCAGTGATCTCGTTGTAGTCCCACGCAAAGCAGTCTTTGTACTTCCTTAATAATTGGATCACTTCGACTCTGAGTTCTGGGTCAAGATGGCATTAATGTATGTTGGCCTTTTATTTGCCCCATCCCCCAAGTCAATTTCTTTTAAAGGATCTTGCGCCAACATTTTTATATTTGGTGCTATTGGATCCTTTTCAAAACCCAGAGGCTCATCGTCATAAATGGCATCGAGCCTCTGGCTTGTTATATGAACTGGTAACTCATCAGTTGGCTTTGGTTCAAAATCAACACTAGGCCCCTCAAGATACACTTTTGTTTTATTGGCTTCGACAACCATGTATTTAACTTCGGCCTCAAGGGCCGCTTTCAACCTATTTTCGGCTAGATAAGCCGAGATCTTTTGCAACATGATGGACCCATACATAATAACTATCTTCGTCCTCCCAACCAGTTGGTCGAATTCCTGACAACCCTTCGGCCTCCTTTTCATCCCCTATGATTTCCTTATCTCATAGAAATCCATGGGTTGGGTGAAAATGAAGAGAATAAAACACCTTATCTGAAGGCATGTATGCAAACCTAGCTGGGCTACAGGGTGCTATGTTTGCTAAGTTCCTGTCGAAATGACGCTTGTCTACATGGTTAACCTCGGCCATAAAATAGCTTTGTCTGGCTTAAATATTCTCCATTATGTCGTTCTCTCACTGGATTGAAATTCTTTGATAGAGCGATGAAGGTATCGCCCCTATGTCTTGTATCCACTCACGATCCAAGAGTAAGTTATAGTTGGCCTTTGATTCTATGACCATGAACAAAGTTGGCCTTGTAATGGATCCAACTTTCAAATCAACCTGAATAACCCCAAAGTGTGACCAATATTCCCTTCATAATTTGATAAGACCATGTTATGTGGCCTTAGGTCAGTATCAAACTTACCAATCCTCTTCTGCATGAAGTGTGACATTAAATTAACTGCTGCTCCACCATCAACTAGGATTTTATTTACTCCAGTATTCTCAATATTTCATCTAATGAATAAAGATTTTATATGATTTCGCATTCCCTCATCTAGCCTTTCGAAGAAAGCATTTTGTTCTTTGACACACCCATTATTCATCACATAGTAACAAACTGGCCTGTGTCGAGCCATCTCTGCTTTATCCACCTCTCCAGTCTCTTCGACCTCAGTCACTTGGTCATATTCTAATGGTAACACTAAGTCGACATTGAAATTGATATTCAACGAAGACTCTTACCCTTAGTCGAAGTCATCTGTCAGCATGTCATCATCTACTGTTGGTTGCTCTGGCAGTTTCTCCTTGGATCCTTCCCCTTTGGAAGAGAAGAGTTTCCTTTCCACTGGTTTCATTTCTCCAACTTTATCTTTGGCTTGAGGTTGGTTAGTGCTTGATTTATCCTTTCCATTTTCAGCAGCTTCTCTTTCCACTTTCCTCCTTCTCTGTTGCCTTCGCCACTGAGACCTCGACATAGGATTTCTTCATTTATAATTCTCAGACCCATTTGTCTGCTTCCTCCACACCTGGAACTCCTTGCGATAGGATATTGAAGATCCTTTACCAACTTCAAAGCTTCGCCACTTCTCTTGACCTTGATCACTTCTTTTAGCAGACCTTACCCATTTATCCCTTGGGGCATCAACAATTGGCTTGAATGTGGTTGGCCTATTCGGCCGGAGCTTTGGGCCTCCTTGCTGTTGTCTGCGAGGAACTCCTCTTTTGTCGAAGATGTATTGACTTCTGGCATCCTTCCAGTTTCCCTTGTAGCGGGCTATTCAAACTCACTCCAGATTCTCAGCAGCCTTTCTGTCGAACACAGAACTGCACCTGGGGCACAACATCACATCAGACTTCTTTTTCTGGCAACGATGGACGAATTCAACTAGGTTCTCATCATTCTTGGGGTAAGAAACCCTCATCTGGTCCTCATTTTGCTGGGCACTTTCTTCATCCACTTCCATGCAAGCTTCTCCACTTAGTTCGACCATGTTGATCTCCAAGTTAGGACCATCTGTAATCCCAACCTTCTGCAACTTAACACTAAGGCCCTCAGTAATCTCATCCATTTGACTTCATGTTTGAAACCCTCAATTGCTTCAACCATAGCGATTTCCTTATCATGATGTTTAGTAGCTTCGACCATGTTAACATCTGTAGGCTCAGTATAATGGGCATCTTCCACCTGCAAGGGGTCAGAATCAATTTTCATTTGGGATTTTCCCTTGACTCTGAACTTCAATCTTCCGTCCTTGATCGCATTCTGCACAAGATCCTTGAAAAGTTGTGATATTTACAAAATCCTCTTTTCTTCAGTTGTACTAACAGAGGTATTTTAGCACCAGGTGGTACTATGATTTGGTCATCTTTAACTAATAAGTTAAAAATCTCATCACACTTAGTTACGTCAAAAGTGTACGTTCTTTTAGGGAATTTATCGTTCTTTTCTGGTTCGACGAGGTTTTTCTCGTTCGAAGGTGCAAGAACATTACAAACATAAGGTGACCCTTGCTTTAGTTCGGTCATACCGACTTTGCCTTGATCGAGATTATTAACATCGATGTTGGCTTCTTAATCCTCCTCATCCATTTTGACATACGCTACCCTCTCATTTCTATTATTCTTATTTGCCCTAGCCTTTTCAGTCTTCAGACATTTTACCTGTTGAACCTTGTCTGCCAATTTGGCCATATCTCTTAAATACTGGGTATCTAGTTTCTTCGTGATGGAATAATCCAAACCACCAGCCGCCATCTTGATCAACTCATGCTCGGGCACTTGTGTAAAACACCTTGCCTTTAATAAATAGAACCTATTCAGATAAAAATCTATTGGCTCTGTAAACTTGCGCTTAATGCTAGCCAATTCCTTTAGACTAATCTCTAAGTACCCCATATAAAATTGTTCATGAAACAATCTCTCCAAGCGAGTCCAATCATGGATGGAGTTCATTGGGAGTGTAGTAAACCAAGTAAAAGAATTCTTGGTGAAGGAACTTGGAAAATACTTTATCTTCATATTTTAATTGTTGGCAATGTCCCCAACCTCGGTCAGATACCTTGCTATATGTTTGATAGTGGATTCGCTAGTGTCTCCAGAAAATTTTGTAAATGTTGGGACCTTCCATCCCCTAGACAGTTCAGTCTGCAAGACATATTTAGATAATAGGGAAGTGTAGTTTGGTCTGTGAAGGCCTACGTTAATTCCATCTCGTGTCATTATCATTTCGACTATTGCAGGAAAATTATTCTCTCCTGTACAATCGACTTGTCAAACTCGGTGAACTATTCCATCAGCGTCTTGGTCACAATTAACCAACATAACCTTGGGTCGTTCGACTTCCCTAGGAATTGGCTATTCAACCAATCTGAGTTTGACGCGTTGGCCTTGATTAACCTCGCCCACATTTGGTGCGACAGGTTGGGCATGGTTAATCATTGGGTCTTCTTCAAAAATCACTCCTTGATTTTCCACTAGCCATGATGGTCGTGGTTGTGCAACAGGTTAAACTGGCGCCCTTGGAGCACCAACGAAATATGCAATTCGCACCATTTGCGCGACTAATTGGTGAGTTTTTTGGGCGTTTTACTGATTAGTTTGAGTATCATTTTGAATTAAAGGATTGAAGATCGTGCCCATTTGTTGGGCGATCATATGAACCATCTCATGGTTGCTTTTGTTCATTTGTTGCCTTAACACTGCTGCAGAATTTGTGCTAAAAGTGGGCATTGGATGGGCAGAAAATCATGTTCCCAGGGGTAGGATATTTTGACCAAGATTGTTGACGGCTGATCTCGACCCTGGCAACAGCGAATACGCAGTCACCGCTGGGTCAACAAACGTTGATGCACTATTATGCAAACTCGTCATCACTAAAGTTGACATGCCATATGGTTGTTCGCGACCATTCATAGGCATTGTGAACCCAAACACATAGGGCCTGAAACCACTAAAAACTATTGGTCTTGGAGTCATTGGTTGACTCTGTATTCTCACAGGGGATAATATTAGTCCACTTTGTGTGCTTGACGACATGGCCGTCGTATTCACCGTCGAAGGCATTGCCTCGGTCAAAATTTCTACAACTGTGCTTTCCCCTGTTGTCTGAGAGTGTTTGTCTCCATTGTTGTTTGGTGGATTGACCATTCTCCTAACGTATTTCCTTTTTGGCAAAATTTTATTATTTCTGTCTATCATACCACTTCTCAATCGCATGCAATAAAGTTTGAAAATTTGTTTTATGTGGATGAAGAACTAAAAAAATTAAAACAACTAAGCACAAGGGTCCCAAGTGGATTTTGGTAAATAACCGGTAGTCCTTCAAAATTAATACTTTGGTTACTTGCAGGATCGACTAGATTGATCCTAGGACATATGTGCAGAGTTTTTCTTAAGTTCTATTGATAATGAACATTTCGACACTAATTTGTAACTTTAAAGTAATGCAAGAATAATTTATAGAATACAAAGAAATAGAGGATAACTTCGACTGAAATTTAAAAAGGGTGAAAATAATATTAATATCAATGACTTGATATTGAATGAAAATATGGTGATTCATACGTACATTTCACTCAACAATTCTTTTCACAACACACTTAGATACTTTGAGTAATATGAGTTTTGTATACAATCGAACACACTGAATCATGATACTAAGACCCCTATTTATACTAAATTAATAGTAACGGTAACAAACGGCCTCTTCTCCAGAGAATGACACGTTTTTGCTTGAATGTGTTTCGCCTTTCACAGACTTCCACACGTCCTTCAAGAAACTGATAAGGCTAAAAACAATTATCCAACCTCATTTCAAATCATCTCGTCGAAATCATCATCAAACTAGGTCTAAAATATTCTAAGTCCTAGAATGATACCACCCTGTAGAAGTAGAAGTCACTTTGCCAATATTCAATCGAAATCTCATACAGTTGAAATCTTCACCAAAATCTTTTTAATCGAACTCGATTTACTTGCTTCAAACATTCCTTTCAACTTTCCTTGATATCTCAAATCTTTTCTTAGCGTCAAAATTCCAGCTAACACCGATATAAACAGAGGAATCTTTTTGAAGTTCTCTGGGGAAAGGAACATTCTAGATGCCATCATGGAGAAGACACAGCAGACACTATAGTACAAAAGTCAGTGTAGAAACAAGGAACCGGGGTCTGATATATGCAGTAGTATATAGTATTTGTATTAGAAGCACTATTATCGGTTGTATTTTATTTGACTTTATTGTGTATTATATATTTTTTTAATTTATATATGTCATTTTATATTATTTCAAAAAAATATATAAAATTGAATATGATATTATAGTTATAATGCATTGTCTCTAAAATAAAGTCAAACATTATTATTTTGTGTGAAAACAGAAATGAATCTCCGAGTTATGTCTGGTGTGAATACGAAAATGTATTTCCAAATTATGGCATGCATAAATATGATTCAAATCAACTTATGTCAAAACGAAGATGTTTCAATGAGGAATGCATGAGGTGTATATAGACTAAATCTTGGCAAAAATATGGGACGAAACTCACTTGAGATGTATTTTTGTGTTAAAAGGATGCGTCTGAAAATGCATTTGCAAAATTGAAAAGACATTTTTAAATTATCATAAAGTATTTTTCCACAGTTTAAATTTTAGATCATCTCCAATGACATAGTTCGCCTGCTGGACAATAATTTCGAAGAAAATAAATTCTTTGTACTATGCCAGTTGACGTTGTTATATTGAATAAAAGAAATAATAAAAGCTTATGACCTTGTTTTTCATTCTTTTATAACAGTTGATTTGTTTTATAAAACTATTTAAAAAATTTTACACTTCAATTTTCTTTCACAATTTTCTTTATAAAAAAAAATTAAATTGAAATAAAACAATTAATACTAATTTAAATAATTTAAAGTGTTATTCTAAGTTAAATTAAAAGTAATATAAATAAAATATTAATATATGAAATAAAGTTGTGGGATCCAACATTAGAGGGAAAAATTAAATGAGTTGTTTCAGACTAATGTATTTAATGGATCTAAAAAAAAATCCAAAAGTGAATAGCACCATTGGAGAGGAGTGAATCTAAGTGTCTTTGCGACTTTTTGGTCTTAAAGATTTCAGAAATGTATTTCCGAATTAAATTTAGTTATAAAATTAGAATGAGTAAAAAACGAATGAGTTGTGTGCATGAGGTGCATCCGAAGATATATCTCCAAATTCTAATGGTATTTTTTTAACTTTTCACAAAATATCTCAGTAAATCATATGTACATTAAGAAATCACCTTACAAAAATGTGAATTTTAATGTTAAACTTTTTCAAGAAAAAGGATGGATCCTTTTGGTCTATACATCATTTTACCTAAAACCCCCAACTCCCCCATATTGGTTTATTATTGAGTTTGAACCAATGTAATGATAATAAGATTCAAAATTGAAATTGTATGTTTTTCTTTCTTAAAAGATTTGAAGTACATTTAAGAATTTCTCCTCCCAAATAATGAACTTTCAGTTGCATGAATAAAAAAGTCAAGCTTCTATCACATACTTAAGAGACTCATTGCTGTCATATTGGAGTTCGAAGAAAAATGTGGTGAAATATATATATATATATATATATATATATATATATATATATATATATATATATATATATATATATATATATATATGTTTGCGAAATCAAGAAAAAGTTAAACAATTATATCACAGAGCCAGCAAATTTGTCTGATATATGACATGCACAACATATGTATGCATAATGTATCATTTACAAAGTTGCTACTATAACAAAACTATTTCAAAGTGATTAGTGAAACATTTACATTTTGTTTATGAAGAATAAACCTCCTAAATTAACAAAAACTTTTTTTTATAAGCAAGTAAACTTCATTTCTCTATGAATACTATGAGTATTCAAACCCATTTACATATACAATCAAGTCAATAATCAATTAATAACCATCTTCCCCAACCTTCATACACCTTCTAACCAATATCAACACCCCTAAATAAAAAACCAGGGAAATTTAAACCAGTTGTAGTAATTACAAGTAAGCAACATTTTTTTATCCTTTGCTAGCCACCACCAAGCCAACCTCATGATTCTATACGAAATCTCAGAAGAATTCACGATTTCATCCTCAAACATAATGCGATTTCTCGCAGTCAAGATGCTCCAACAAATAATAATCCACAAGCCCACTGCATTTGTTATGTCAACCTTTCCTTGGAGTTTACTGCACCACTCCCGCAAATGTTCTCGTCCTACCCCAATGAAAGTATTTTTCACCTCCAACCAAATGCACATGTTATTCCAAATGTCTCTCACTTTGTGGCAACCGAAAAATACATGATTTGGTTCCTCAATAGCATGAAAACAAAAACCACAGGATAACTCATGTGGATTTGTTATAACTCCTCTCCTAGCTAAATTACCTCAAGTTGCAAGTCTTCCTAAAATGAGTCTCCACGCGAAAATCCTCGTTTTCAACGGGACCGCCCCTTTCCACATCAATTTCAGTGCAAGCTTAGTATCAATATCCAGCTGCATTTCTCCTTGCGCAGACCTCATTAACGTATAGTAAGATTTCACGGAAAAACAATTTGATATATCGTAAGGCCAAACTACCCTGTCCATTACTGCTCTATCTAAAGGAACTTCCTCCAGAATTTACTTGAGTTCCCTACATTCTTGCTGTAATTCTGCAGTAAATCCAATAGCAGGATCGGGAAACTCTATTGCCTATTCCCATGTATCGTTACTCCATGCCCCAAACTCACATATCTTTCCCATTTTCTTTTGAGAAACATTAAACAGACCAGGATAAGACACTGCCAAAGGGACTCCTGCTAACCATCTTGAAATCCAAAATAAAGTATTGGAGCCACTGCCAACCTTATGCACCAGCAGATCCACAAATGCATTCTGATCACCAATGGTGTTTAAGAGTTTCAAATCTTTCCACCATAAGGATGAACCCTTAATAATATCAGTGCCATCCTTAGAGAAAATGATATTATGAACATCTCCGTATCTTGCCTCCAAAACACCCCTCCAAATAGCGCTATCATTGGTTACGATTCTCTATATCCATTTGGCAAGCAGAGCTCTAAGCCACCTTCATCCTTACTCCTACAGATATCCGACCAGCTCACCCACGCCATACCACATGTTTTCTTGCTGCCAGCCCAAAGGAACTGTCTTTGGATTGCCACAATTGCTTTTCTAACCTTAACTGGAACCATGAAGAAAGATAAATAATGTAAAGGTATGTTAGTCAGAACCAAGTTTATGAGCGTAATTCTGCCTCCAATAGATAATATTCTGGATTTCCATCCCGCCAATCTCAACTTTAAACAATCCAGCACCGGATTCCAAAAAGAAGCTCTTCGGTGATTTCCTCCTATCATTATGCCCAGAAATTTAAAAGGACCCTGTTCAATCTTACACTTAGATGCCATATAGGGAACTTTTGTTAAGATTAATCTTCAGGTCAGACACCATTTTAAATCCCAATAGTATTGCTTTCACCGCCTGTTGACACTGGATTTCAACTGATGTGGGTATTCGGAGATTCCAGGGTGTGTCGGCGCAAAGAGGAACGTCAAGGTGTCGAGTCGACACCAACAGAAAGGCTTTGGTGTCGGAGGGAAACGAGGTGACAAGCTGATTTCGACTTCAATGGACAAATGCTTAGGCGGGAAAAGTTTGAAACCTCCACGACTATGGGAAGTTGAAAAGAAAGTGGGGTGCCACGTGTCAGCTTCAGAAGGCATTTGGGCAGACAAACAATTACATTTTTATTTTTAGAGGTCGCATTTTTTCACATTGTAAGGGGAAAATACTCAAAGTACCAAGCTTAGAGAGAAACGAGTTCACTCCCGCAAACAAATGTACACTTGCATCCAAATTTTACTTAATGCAATTTACTTCCAGTATTTAATTTAAGACATTGTTTTTTCCTTGCTTTACTCAGCCCTTCCTTTATTTCTTTGTTTTGCGCCAAACTCGTTGATCGTTAAAAAACTCTTCGCGTCACCAAGATCACCTCAGCGTGACGCCTCTCACTAAAAAACCAAGAAACTAAAACGTACCATAAACATATGCTTCCAATTCCTTGTTCTGGGATTTGTGTGGCCGATCCCGCAAGCGAACCTGCGACGGAAGGCCAGCGGTTGTTCGCGCCGGCGAACAAAGTGGCACACCCGGTGGGACCCTGTGAATTGAGTATATGTTTTTGCGTAGTGGTAAGATGGTAACACCACGACCAAACGAAGAACCGTCTCCGGCGGAAACTACGGTGGGAACACAGACAACTGATGTCGGCTCTGGCACCATATCAACAGTGTCCACCTCTCCCAGCAGACCAATTGCAACGCCGCATCGAAATGACCCGAGATCGACAATGGCAGGGACTACGGGGCAATATATGCCTAGTATCACCATGCCTATACCTAGATCGTATGGAATTCCGCCAGAGTTCATGTCAAGTTTACATTCTAGCGGCCATTTATTTGGGGAAAGTCCGTCCCCAGTATTTTCGACTTATCAAGGGACAGGACACGCGTAGAACCAGATGATTCGACCCCCAGGATTCAACCTTGTCTCTCAATCCATACCGACCTTTACCTCTACTTCTGTCGCGGTTATGAGGCAACAGATGGATGAGAGTAATCATGAGATGGTCCACATGTTGACCCAACAAATGGGTATAATATTAAGACCACTGATACAAGAGTCAGCACAGAGTTACCAACAATTGGCGACTCAGATGACACGAATCGGTGACTTCTTAGGGGCCCCTAGGGCTCAGGGTCGACAGACCCCACCACCTCGACCAGAGACACCTCGTCATCAGGACGAAGTCTTCGACGAAACCATAGAACAACCTCGTGAGTTCGAGGAGATCCCTAGGAGAGTTCAAAGGCCTCCTGTGATTGTCCATAGGAACCAAGATCCAGATTTTGTTGTCCAGCAGGTTCGACAGGACGCCTTGGCTGGAGAACATAACTTGGAGGCCGTAGTCGAACGTATCATGGTCCGTAATGGGGCGAACCCAGGCCTTCGACGGCCGACATATACATCCCCATTACCTGATTTTGTATTACAAACAGAATTGCCCAGGGGATGGAAAGTGCCTAAGTTCACCAAGTTCACTGGGGAAACAGAAGAGTCCACGGTCGAACACGTCGCTAGGTATCAAACCGAAGCAGGCGACATAGCGAACAATGAGGACTTGAAAATGAAATATTTCCCAAGTTCCCTCACGAAGAACGCGTTCACATGGTTTACCACGTTGCCCCCTCAGTCCATTCACACATGGGCACAATTGGAGAGACTGTTTCACGAACAATTTTATATGGGACAGTCGAAAATAAGTTTGAAAGAGTTGGCAAGCATCAAACGCAAGGCCACGGAGTCAGTAGACCAGTACTTGAATAGGTTTAGACTTTTGAAAGCACGGTGCTTTACTCAAGTCCCTGAACACGAATTAGTCAAAACGGCAGCTGGCGGTTTGGACTATTCGATCAGGAAGAAGTTGAACACACAGTATCTTAGGGATATGGCTCAACTGGCCGACCGAGTTCGGCAGGTCAAACGACTGAAAGCTGAAAAAGCCCAGTCTAACAGATATCGTAAAAAAGAAAAAGTATCTTATGTGGCTGCTGACGAATATTCGTTCGATGATGAAGAAGTCATCGACGAAAGTGAGATCCACGTGGCTGAACTCAAGCCAGGACCTCCCTATACATGCAAGCTGTTGAAACCATCGAACGGGAAAAATCCCACCGAAACTAACAAGACGGATAAATACGTCGCTAAAACTTATACCTTTGACGTGTCCAAATGTGATGAAATATTTGATTTACTGGTTAAAGATGGTCAAATAATTATTCCGTCTGGTTTGAAATATCCCCCTCTAGAACAAAAGAAAAAGAGGGGATTTTGTAAATTTCATAATTTCCTTGGTCATAAAACAGCTCAATGTGTTCTTTTCAGGGATCTGGTGCAGAAAGCTTTGAAGGAGGGTCGACTCCAATTTGGCGAGAAGCCGAAGATGCAGGTTGACACCTACCCACCGAAGGTTGAAGAGGCTTTGTACTCAGAAGTGTACGAATGTTTGATGGTCGAAGCTACTGAGGGCCTCGACGAGCAACCAATGGCTGAAGTGGTAGAATGCATGATGGTCGAAACTACTGAAGTTTTCGACAAGAGACCAGAGGACAAACTTGAAGCAGTGTACCCCCAGGCTGGTGAAAGTTTGGAGGATTTTTAAGAAAAGTGCAGGATAAGCGGCTCGAAAGCCGAACTATGCCCCAGATGCAATGCTGTGTTCGATGAGAAAGCTGCTGAGAGGTATGAGGCAAGCAAGAAAGAAGCGCTTCCAGAGAGCAAGCCACCTGTCCCAAGGTTTGTGTTCGACGGGAGCGGAGCCCCTCGTCGTAATGAGGAGTACCGAAAGCTGTTCCAAGGGGCAAGGCCTAACAGTTTCGTGCCTCCATCAAACTCCCCACAGGAAAGATGGATGGCACCAGTGAATCAGAAAGGGAGCAAAAGACCAAAATGGAAAGCTCTTGATTTAGAAAAGGAGGCGAGTGTCGCCGACAAAGGGGTCGAACAAGCAGGATATAGGGTGTCCCCCAACTACAAAGGGAAAAACCCTATGACTAGGACCCAGTGGAGGCGCTATCAGCGTAATAAGAAGGCTGAAAGAGAGGCCACGACTTCAAAAGTGAAGCCTGTCGAGACATCTGGGCAGAAGCGCCAATACCCAAGAGGAAGATGGGTAGAAAAGAACAAGGTGGCAACGAACCAGACCATGGCAGTGACTGTAAACACTTCAGGGGAAAAGGAAGTGGTGTCGACCCAGAGCTCAAAGTGTACTTCGATGACGGAGAACAAGAAAGAGCCAGAGTATACTCCTCAGTCAGATGAAGAAGAGCCAAAATACTCCCCTCAGTTCGACGAAGAGAATGACCCATCACCTGAAGGAGATTTTGATGAAGACATGTACGATGACACCAATGATGACACCTATGGAGAAGATTTCGTGGTAAACTGTGGTATCGTGTCGGTTCTACAAGCTGAGTATGATGTGGTGTCTGAGATCTCTGAGACTGAAGAAGACTTCGTCACTGGTGAAAATGCGGATGATAAGCCGTTATGCTATTATGTGATGAACAGTGGCGTAGTCGAAGAACAAACGGCCATGTTTGAGCGTCCTAGCCCGGGGATGATGTATCATCTAAAGCCGTTATTAATAAAGGCGAAGATTGATGGGGTGTCTGTCAACAAAGTGTTTGTAGATGGTGGAGCGACTGTGAACCTAATGCCTCACAGTCTGTTTAAGAAAATTGGAAAGAAGGAGGCTGACCTCCGACAGCACAACATGGTTTTGTCCAACTACGAAGGCAAGACCAGTAACATCCTGGGGGTTGTCCAAGTGGACTTGGCAGTAGGTACAACCAATAGGCTGACGCTTTTCATGGTCATCAAATCGAAAGCAAACTTCAATCTGTTGTTGGGACGTGAGTGGATCCATGGAATTGGGGCAGTGCCATCAACAATGCACCAGAGATTGATCATTTGGAGGAAGGATGGCATCGTCGAAAATATAGAGGCAGATCAAAGCTACTACAAAGTCGACGAAGCCAAGGGTACCAAGAAGTCTTTTGACCAGAACTTAGCAAATGTGGCTCCTTGTGATGACAGATCAGGGTCTTACACCTCCGTCGACACGGGTTGTGTCCTGAACCTAGACCCCGACTATGGGTTCATCTGGGACGCTGCCGACGAAGGTATGGAGCCAATGGAAACGCCACCAACGGGGTGGTCCACTACTGGTGAAAATGACTGCTGAGTCAGAAAGCATGACACGGATTTCGGCCTATCTGGCCGAAAACAGAAAGATGTCGGCACTCGAAAAGGACGAGACTCTCGAAATAACTAAGGGGGCCGACCATGACGAAAAAGCTAATGGCTCACAAGGCCAAAGGGAAGCTGTAGAAAATCAAAGGCTTGATGGTATCTATGATGACGAGCCTTTAGGGTTCGAAAAAGGCCCAGATCATGAACTACAGAGAATGCAAGCCCAGGACCTACTTGAGGAAGTCGACTTGGGGGGTGGAACAACCAAAAGGCCCACCTACGTAAGTGCCAAGGCAAGACCGACAATGAAAGCCAAATTGGTTAAAGTGTTGAAAGAATACAAGGACTATTTTTCCTGGGATTATGGCCAAATGTCTGGTTTGAGTCGGAGTGTAGTGGAGCATCGCCTTCCAATCCAGCCAGGTAAAAGGCCAGTAAAGCAACACCCTCGACGTTTCGCCCCAAAAGTGACGTCGAAGATCAAGCAGAAAATTGAAAGATTGCTCAAAAGTCGGTTCATTAGAACTGCAAGGTATGTAGAATGGATAACAAACATAGTTCCCGTTATTAATAAAAATGGGACCCTTCGGGTGTGCATTGACTTTAGGGATTTGAACAACGCTACTCCTAAAGACGAATATTCGATGCCTGTGGCAGAGATGCTAGTCGACTCAGCCGCGGGGTTTGAGTATTTGAGCATGCTCGACGGCTATTCCGGCTATAATCAAATTCTCATAGACGAAGAAGATGTCCCCAAAACTGCATTTCGATGCCTTGGAGCTTTGGGGACATATGAATGGGTGGTGATGCCTTTTGGGTTGAAGAACGCTGGGGCAACCTACCAAAGGGCTATGAATGCTATATTCCATGATTTTATTGATAATTTTATGCAGGTATACATTGATGACATAGTCATAAAATCGTCATCTGAGGATGGTCATCTCGACCACCTCCGACGCTCATTTGAGCGAATGAGAAAATATGGATTAAAAATGAATCCACTAAAATGTGCCTTTGGTGTTCGTGCAGGGGATTTCCTGGGATTCGTAGTCCACAAGCGAGGCATCGAGATCAACCAGAACAAAACAAAGGCCATCTTGGATCTCAAGCCTCCAACAACAAAGAAGCAGTTCCAGTCTTTGTTGGGGAAGATAAATTTCTTGAGGAGGTTCATCTCAAACCTAAGTGGCAAGACGAAAGTGTTTTCACCACTGCTCAAGACCAAGAAGGAAAGTGAGTTCCGTTGGGGGCAAGAGCAACAAGAGGCTTTCGACGCAATCAAAGAATACGTTACGAAGCCTTCAATCCTATTGCCACCTAGTATAAATAAAAGCATGAAGTTGTACATTGCAGCGTCGGATACGACCATAGGCAGTATGTTAGCACAAGAGGATGATGGTGGCATCGAAAGACCCATCTATTACCTTAGTAGGATATTGATAGATGCTGAGACTAGGTACACTATGATTGAAAAGCTATGCCTATGTTTGTACTTCTCATGTACGAAATTGAAACAATATATCAAACCAGTTAATGTTTATGTTTCGTCACATTTTGATGTCATTAAGCATATGTTGTCCAAACCAATTTTGCATAGTCGAATTGGGAAATAGGCACTAGCGTTAACTGAGTTCTCCCTGACATATGTCCCTTTGAGGGCGATGAAGGGTCAAATAGTGGCAGACTTCATTGTCGACCACGTTATAGTCGAAACGTCGATACATAGCATCGACGTCGCCTCGTGGAAACTGTACTTTGACGGGTCGAGCCATAAAAACGGGGCAGGTATGGGAATCCTAATAATATCCCCACAAGGAATCCCAACTACCTTTAAATGCAAAGTCGATGGCAAGTGTTCAAACAACGAGGCAGAGTACGAAGCCTTAATTACTGGTCTCAAGATACTCAAAGACTTGGGAGCCAAAGAGATTGAGATAAAAAGAGATTCAGAATTGGTGATTAAACAAATCACGAGGGAGTACAAGTGTTTAAAGGAGCACCTTTTAAGTTACTTGTCATTGGCGAAGCGTTTGCTGGAACATTTCAAGATTGTCAACATTTCGCATGTGCCAAGGATAAAAAACCAAAAAGCTAACGAGCTGGCACAAATTGCCTCTGGTTATAAAGTGTCAGAAGGTAAGGTGAAAGGCTTCGTCGAAACTAGGAAAAGATGGTGTCGAACGTACACACACCATCAAGTTGGTCGATATCCAAAGTCTCGATGAGCTTGGTCGAAGGTTTAGAAAGTTGTTAGGTTTTCGTTAACGATATGCCACCGACAGATTGGTGAAGGCCAATTATAGAGTATCTAAAAAAACCGTTGGGCAACACTAATCGAAAGACTAAGTACAGAGCGATGAGTTATGTCTTGAGAGGAAACGAGTTGCTGAAGAAAACCCCATAAGGGGTATTGCTCAAGTGTCTAGGAGACACTGATGCATATTTGGCATCTTCTGAGGTTTATAATGGGGCTTGTGGAGCTCACCAGGTCGGCCAAAAAATGAAATGGCATTTGTTTCGACAAGGGTTCTATTGGCCCAGCATGCTTAAGGATTGTATAGATTACGCGAAAGGATGCCAGGATTGCCAGAAACACGCGAACATCCAGCATATCCCAGCCAGCGAATTACATGTGATTGTCAAGCCATGGCCTTTTCGAGGATGGGCTTTAGATGTAATAGAAGAGATTCGGCCAGCTTCGTCGAAGCAGCAAAGATTCATTCTCGTAGGAATAGACTATTTCACAAAATGGATAGAGGCTGCCCCTTTGGTGAAAGTGGATCAAGAGGTCGTGATAGATTTCATCCAGAATCATATCTTGTATAGATTTGGGATACCTGAGACAATCACGACGGATCAGGGTTCTGTGTTTGTGGGGCAGAAGATGCAGGAGTTTGCGGCGGAAATAGATTTCAAGTTAGTTACTTCGACGCCATACTATGTGTCGCTCCCGGGATTTTCATCCAAGTACAAACGCGAAAGTGGCACCGAAACAGAGTCGCCAGCAATGTGTATTTATCCCAAGAGAGGGAAAGGAAACACCGCGTAAACCTGAGAGAAAGGAAATGCATGGTCTTACGACCAAGAGAACTGAGTTCGGGAGTCGGTTACGCGAGAGGAAGGTATTAGCACCCCCTCGCGTCCATCGTACCCGATGGGATCCACGCTTGCTTGCTTCAATCAAAGGGTGTAAGAAAAGAATGCTGAAAAAAAAAGGAACTGGAAAAGGAAGGGAAAGAGAAAGAGAAACAAATGTAGGGAAAACAAAAGAAGTGCTCGCATGGGCCCTACCCCACTGCCTACGTATCTCATCGGGAGCATGAGAATCAGAGCGACGTAGTTCCCCTCACTAGGGATGGATTGTTTGTATTTTAGGGAACGGCTTATGTTCTAGCTCAGGTGTTGCAGGCTCGCTGGTCCGAGTGCGTTACCGTCTTGCAAGAGAACGAGTAGAAGCGCGTTCGTACGCTAAGAGTGAATGAGGTGAGAAAAGAATTCCCGAAGGAAAGACGTTATTGTTTGTTTTTGTTTTTTAGAAGTTTTTTCCATTTATTTGCATATGATAGTGTATCTGAATCTTAGTTATTGGAATGTGTACGTTCTCACATTCCAAGATGGAATGGGTAAGAAAGCACACTAAGAGTAAAGAAGACCCCCACACTTAGTTCCAATTGTCAAGGTTCAAACACACTAGCGTATTTGTATTTATTAAGTGTTTTTGTTGATTAAGAAATGAAGAAGTGTTTTTTATTATTTGCACCTTCAACAAGTATTGCATTTAAGTCCCTCACACAAGATCAAATGTTTAACACATTGACCCAAGATGGGTTATATGCTATACATTTTAAGATTATAAGAGAAGACCCCTTATAATCTTTTCTTTATGTGAAAGGCCTAAATGCAATAAATGCCTACCTTTATTAGATATTTTGAATTTTCTTTAAGAGATGAGAAAAGAGACTCAAGAGAGGAGAAAAGGTAAAACCTATGTGGACTAAGACTCAATCCTAATTGAAGATTAAAGGGAGTGATCCTAAAGGTTTGTGAGGTTTCAACCTAAAGTCTAAAGAAAGAATGAATTAAACAATTCACTTCTAAAGTAGAAGATGAATTGTAATTCACAAGGGGAAAGTGATGAGTTATTAAAAGAAAGCACATAAGTGCTTAACAAAACACAAAATGGAATTGTAAAAGAGAAAGGATAGAAGTTGAATGTGGATTCCTTATCCACACTCAATTGAAACTTACCAAAGCCCCTACATGGTTAGTAAACATGTATAAGAAGTATAAGAAGTAGAAGAACATGTAATGCATCATAAAACTCAAAAGAATTAAATGAGAAACCAAATCCTAGAGCCACAACCAGAATGGGCATCATATGGACAACAAGTGAATATCATCATACAAGTGCAAGTGAATAAGCAATAATCATCACCCATTAGCATTTAAACATGTTACAAGAAGAAGGGATAGATGAAAGATGGAAAAAAAATGAAGAGGACATTCATAAATGGAACATGTAAATCAACAACCAGAATTGAAACTAAATGGAAAATGGTTTATAAACATCTCAAAAGTATTTATGAATCAACTTCAAGACATTCAAGAAGTAATATAAGAAGAATTGAAATGAAAGTTCAAAAAAAAAAGTGCAAACAATACATGTTAATGATGCACAAAGTTCAAATTGAAATGAACATGTAAAGATGACCTATAATGTGTATCAAAGACCTATAATATCATATGAATGGCTCATAACATATGCAAATGCTCATACAAATGTGCACAAAAGAATTCATGTAAACATGCACTAAAGTTGTAATGACATGCCATGGATTATACTTCCAATGTAATGCATCAAACAAAGACCAAATGGATTCATGAAAATTATGCCAGCATATTATTGGAATTCCTAGGTCAGAAATGCATCATACATCAAGATAGCATGTAAAAATTCAGAGCAAAATGACTTCAAACAAAGCAATTAGGTCAAATTGAAACATCATGCAAAGTGGTGAAAACATAGGCATCAAAACATGTAATAAAGTGACCTAAAAAATCAAACAAAAATCATCTAACATGCTTCAATGTATTCGTGAATCAATGCAAAAAGAATCATGTCAAAACAGTTGGTAATGAGCAAGAACAAAATTAAACAAATTCATGTATCATGCTTAGAATGCATCTAAATGGAAATTCAAAGAAAATTGTGCAACAGGGGCAAAAGTGTCATAAAATCATGAAATGAAAATATCAAAAATTTCCTAAATGTCTTAATAACATTCATAAATTTTCCCAGAATTTTATAATAACATCTTGTAATTTTAAAAATTAAAAAAGAAACGTGCACAAAATTAAGAAAATAAAAAGAAATGAAATAAGAGAGGGAGGTGTACGCGTAGCAATTGTTCAATTCAAATTGGTTTGGGCTTTGAAACACACGGTGCAAATAGCAATTTAACCCAGTCCACATCTGCGCAATCCACACTAGCAATCATGCACACTCAGTCAAACAAAAGTCAAGCAAATATCACCCTTGGATCAAGTCAAGTCAACACCAAAGTCAAAGTAATTGAATCCAACACACGCGCGTGGAGACACACACTACATACCATGCACTGCACCACACAATGATTAAATGAATTCAGAAATGATGCACATGACATGCACATGCGTTTTAATGTGCTGGCAAGCGTTCCACCCTTGGATCAACAAAATCGCACGGCTGACATTCAAACTGCAAGAAACCCTAACATAAAGACCACCGGCCGGAGAGGGACCTCCGGTCACCTTCTCCGGCCACTCACCACCATCTGCAATCTTCAAACGTCACCCAAAATGCACAAAATGTGTACCAATCGAAAGCTAAGCTTATGCACATCATGAATATGCTCATAAAAAACACAAAACACACACACATAGCAAGAACAGAGGAGATCAAATCATGCCCTAGGCTTTGAAACTATGCCTCTAAGAGGCCTATCAACTAGCCGGATTAAGCAGAGCTTCTATCAAGCTTAAATTAACAAAAACAAGCTAAAATTAATGAAGATCAACTGAAGCAAAGTTGAATGATGAAACCTGAAACTGTGGAGCAATTGGAGATGTTGAGAAAAACCAGAGAAAAGCTTGATATGCTGAGCTTCTAGATCTTCAAACTTAGCAAAATAAATGCTATGGATTCGTAAATAGATGAAGGATGTTGAAGCTTGCAATGATGCTGAACTTGCAGAAATGGAGTTGTTCTTGTTGCTCTTGATTCAACCACACCAAGCAATGATCAATGGAAGCACAATGGAGTTGAAATCGTGGAGAAGAAGATGAGCAAAATCAGAGAGAGTGAGAGGAGAATTCTGAAGTGAATGTGTGAAAAATGAGTGTTCCCTGAGAAATGTGAGTGAAATTTGGCTTTATAGTGTGAGTTAGAAATGAACCAGAGGGGGTTAAGTGAGTGAGTCAACTGAGTCCAAGTTGAGTTAACTGAGCTGCCTCTAACTAACTGAGCCAAGTTAGTTAGGGCGAGTCAGCTGTGGTTGTGCCATAGTGGTGGAGGTCCATGGTGTTATGGTGGAAGTGAAAATGAACTGACATTGCACGCCTGTCTCACCAAACTTGTTCAGCAAGTTGCTTTTTTCTATTTTCGTGCATGGCACGTGCTCATGTGCATGGACATGTGATGAGTGTTTGGTTAAATGAAGAAAGAGTTGGAGGGTGAGCAATGCACGAGCAAGCTGAGACAACAACAACAACATTCATTTTTTCTGGTTTTTAGCAGCCCAAGGTTTAATGGTTTGACCAAGAATTTATCTCTAGTTTGTGAATGAAACAAAGAGGTATTGATGCCAAATGGAAGAGGAGATATCATGGAACAAGTTTGGGGTGAAAATTGAATTGAATTGAGGCTTGGAAATTGGTGAAAAGCAACTTGGAGCATCAAGGTTTGGGACTGGTTTGTAGGCAAGACAGTTGGTCGGTTGACAAGGTAGCTTGGTGCATGGAATTTCAGTCTGAACACACTAAATTGAGACCACTATAACTCACTCATAGCTTGATCAATTCAAAATTTTCCCAACATCAATATTGAAGATGACACTACAAAGAACAACTTTGATGTTGAAAATTTTCTCATTTGGAGCTTTCTTCTTGGAGAAATTAGGGTTGACTTTTGGCACACCAACTGTTTGAGGAAATGATGTGCGCGTGACCTGAAAATTCTTGGTCATGACCTAGTTTTGGCCTACTTTCTTCCAACTTTGATCCATCATATCTCCCTCAATATTTATCCAATTAAGATGTTCTACACATGGATTTGAAGCTTAAAGCAAGACCTTTTGTTGTGGCCGAGTGGAATTTTCATTTGGTGCTCCAATTTTAAATGGCCTTGGCTCAAACTCTGATGCAAAATGGCCAAAACTTGCTATTTTTAGTAACCCTACTTCACCCAAAAATGGCAACTTTCCACATCTTGATTTTTTCATGATTCCTTTGGAATTTCTTGACCAAATTTTGTACATTGGACATATGTAACATGAATTTCATGATTTTGGGCTCAAAAAGTCAAGAGTTGACTTTTTCCTCTGATTATTTGACTTTGCCCCAATTTCTCTGATTCTTGATCTTTCTTCCAATTGAACCACTTCCAAAACCAATTGAGGGGCAATTCTCCATACACATACACTTAAGAACATGTAGAATACCATGACATCAAGTTTTGTCCAAAAAATCAAAGATTCCCTGATTTAATGGGAAACCCTAGTTTTGGTGCCCACCTCCTAGGAGAAAAATGTGCAGTCTTCAATTTCAAATTCCTCAGAGTATGTTGTGTATCCTCTTAAAGGATGATGAGATATACCATTTGAGGATGATTTTGGATCAATGAGATATCTCTTTTGAGGGTTTTCCTTCAATTTTTGAACCTCTTGCATAGTGAAAGATGTAGTGCTTCAATCTCCCATTGAATCTCTCATCCTTGAGGTTGTGGATGATCCATTGAGATGGTATGAGACATGAAAGACCTCTTGGCTTGCCTTGAGGAAACTTGATTGACCTTTTTGTGCTTTGAATGATTCCTTGATTGTCCACCTTCCACCTGATCACATGCCCTGATGGTAAGAATGATGCCATGCTTCATTTTTCTATGTTAAATGCAATGTAATGTTAATGAGGTGGATATGATATGATAAATGATAATGCCATGCTATGATGACAAAGAGGGAGAGCAAATTTTGGGGTATTACAGCTGCCCCTATTCAAGCGCTGTAGACCTGAATGCCTGAAAGCAATTGCTTTCGGACTTTCAAGGTATATAGTGATTGAATACCAAATATAACCAAAAATTTGCTCTGGATGATGAAGAAGAAACTTCCACGACATTGCTGGCTTGAATCTTCAATGACACATTGTCGGAGAAAACTGTCTTTTGAATGACGCCAGACGACTACTGGCTTGCCACACTGCTGGTGGACTTTAATAATGTCTTTTATGCAATTCCAGACGACTACTGGCCTGCCACGCTACTGGTGGACTTTAATAATGTCTTTTATGCAATTCCAGACGACTACTGGCCTGCCACGCTACTGGTGGACTTTGATAATGTCTTTTATGCAATTCCAGACGACTACTGGCCTGCCACGCTACTGGTGGACTTTGATAATGTCTTTTATGCAATTCCAGACGACTACTGGCCTGCCACGCTACTGGTGGACTTTGCAGCTTCGTGCCACCCGAAGACGGACTTTTGCCAATCCACTGTTGGACTTTTGGAATATGCCACCCTTAGATGGACCTTTCGCCAATCCACTGTTGGACTTTTAGCTGCTTTGCCACCCGAAGATGGACTTTTGCCAATCCACTGTTGGACTTTTAGAATATGCCACCCTTAGATGGACCTTTCGCCAATCCACTGTTGGACTTTTGCCACCCGAAGACGGACTTTTGCCAATCCACTGTTGGACTTTTAGAATTTGCAAAATTGTATTACTCTCTGCATCTGTGTCAGACATCTCTGCTGACTCTGCTGAGGAGCAAAGACCAATGATTTGACTTTGGAGACTCCTGAAAGGATAACCTCTCCACTGGAGAATGAATGAACAATCCGTCTGCTTCGAATTGTCAAGCTTGCCAAAAATAAATTGGACTTGAAGAATAATAAATCTGCTAGGAATCACTTCATCTGTTAGGGGAATGAATTCTGGTCACAGCGATTCTGCTGGGGATGAGAATTTCTTTGCATGGCGTCTTGCTAGGGAGGAAGAGTCATAAAAAAACTCTGCTTGAGGATCTATCCAATCCAAGACCCTTTGTAGGGGTTATCAACCTTCAGACCTGGCTGGGGAAAGACTGTACCATCCTTGTTGAGGAATAGATTCTGCCGATCCTATAAACCTCCGCGAGGAGAACAACAACTCAGCTGGGGGAGTATTGCTGACAAGACTCAACACTGAACTCCGTGGGGATACCTTGACCAGAGATACGATCTTGCTGGGTATCAGGGCTACTCTGCCAGGGATATGCAAATCCTGGTTAGAACATTCCACTGCAACTTGCTAGGAAAGAGTCCTTAGAGATCTGTTGGGGAAACCCAAAGCAAATCCACAGTATTCTGCTGAAGAATATGACTGTCAAGCTTAGGATAAGTACCACAATGCCCCATGTTAGGCGAGCTTCCCTTTAGACAATTCCGTTAGGGATGACGAGTTTATAACAAACTCTGCTGGCGGAAACTACTTGGAAACGTCTCGTGCTGGGGAATGCCTTTTGAGAGGATTTTACAGAAGACCAACTGTCCTCAAACTCTACTAGGGATGATCAACACTTCATGCTGGGGAAACAATCATGCCCCATGCTTGGACAAAACAACAATTCGTCCCCGAAGAGGATGTCATAAGAGGCTTTTACAGAAGATCTAGCCTCTTCAAACTCTTGTGACTTCGCTGGGGATAATGACCATCAGTTTCGGTGTCGACGAGACCACTCTTTTGGGGAACCTGTGACCGTTATCGACACAGAAAAGCTTGTAGCTGTTGGAAGTACTGTATGAGAGAATCGACTTAATAAGATGCAACGGTACCCAGTTGAACTTAATTCACTGATATCGACCCGTTATGAACAATCGTCGACCGAACGATGAACGCCGATCTCCTTACCCGTAATTGCCCCAGTCTTTTGCGTGGGGTGATTTATTGCTGGTCTTGTGCTTAAAATCATCTACACCTGCTACCCTACAACAAAAGAATATGCCCACATGCCCCGAATATTGCGTGGCTAGAATCCACCATCCGGGAGTATTCAGCATTCGAAGTAATTTCAAATGTTTTTTCTGCGCATGTTATTGCAAGGCTGCCATGTTTTCAAATGCAATGTTTTATCAAAAATTAGGACGTTTTTGCAAACAAAGCAATAAAACAAAAATAGAAAGCTTTTTATTGAAATTCAATTTATTGACTGAGAGCCCAGAATAGGCAATTACATCTGGAAGCAATCCCTGGAAAGAGGTGATCGCTGAAAATTGAGAAAAGAAACTATCCTAATGGCAATGTGAAAACGGAATTCCACTTTGTTTCCATTCTGTTATGACCAGTATGTCTTCAAAACTCCCCGACCTTGCCTTCTGAGGAATGATCAGACCGATTCCTATCCTTCAGAACGTCAGTTGTTCAAACAGTAATGGGGGATAGATAACTCAGACCATAGTCGTTCGCTTAAATCCCTCTTTTGTGTGGACCGCCCTTTCAGGTTTTCGATCCACCAGGATACCCTTTTTTGCCTAAGTTGCCCTTTCGGGTTTTCAACTTACCGGGTGTACAAATCTTTTTTCAATTATATCCCTAATTTTTGCTCGAACCTTATTCTGTTTTTGGTTCGCCGGGATGCCCTTTTTTGCCTGGATTTTTTTTTATTCTTATTATCCAGCGGGTCTATTCATGCGAAGTATTTTTTGACTACGTCCGAGTTGACAGGGGATGAAAAGTCTTCGCCATCCATGGTTGTAAGCAATAAAGCTCCGCCCGAAAAGACCTTTCTAACCACGAATGGACCTTCATAGTTAGGAGTCCACTTGCCCCTGTGATCTGTATTGGGAGGAAGGATCCTTTTGAGTACCACATCTCCGACTTTGTAAACCCGAGGACGCACCTTCTGGTCAAATGCCTGCTTCATTCTGCGCTGATATAATTGCCCATGGCATACAGCCGCCAATCGCTTTTCCTCAATAAGGCTCAACTGATCAAATCTGGCTCGTACCCATTCAGCCTCATCTAGCTTAACATCCATCATAACTCTGAGGGACGGAATTTCTACTTCAACCGGTAGCACTGCCTCCATACCATATACGAGTGAGAATGGGGTTGCCCCAGTGGACGTGCGTACCGACGTTCGATACCCATGCAAAGCAAATGGTAACATCTCATGCCAATCTTTGTACGTGACAACCATCTTCTGTACAATCTTCTTGATATTTTTGTTGGCCGCTTCGACCGCGCCGTTCATCTTTGGGCGGTACGGAGAAGAATTGTGATGTTCGATTTTGAAGTCCCGGCATAACTCAGCCATCATCTTATTGTTCAAATTAGAACCATTATCAGTAATGATTCTTTCGGGAACTCCATATCGGCAAATGATGTCCCGTTTTAAGAAACGAGCGACCACTTGTTTTGTAACATTGGCATAGGATGCGGCTTCAACCCATTTGGTGAAGTAATCAATTGCCACCAAGATGAAACGATGACCATTGGAAGCTGTAGGCTCAATCTTTCCGATCATATCAATGCCCCACATGGCAAACGGCCAAGGCGACGACATGATACTCAACGGATTTGGAGGCACATGCACCTTGTCTACATAGATCTGGCATTTATGGCATTTGCGGGCATATTTGCAACAATCTGACTCCATAGTCAACCAATAATATCCCGACCTTAACAACTTTTTAGCCATTGCATGCCCTCCGACATGGGTACCGAAAGAGCCTTCGTGCACTTCAATCATCAACAAGTCTGCTTCATGTCTATCCACACATCTAAGCAGGACCGTGTCAAAATTTCTTTTATATAGCACGCCATCTTTGTTCAAGAAGAAACTACCGGCTAACCTTCTCAACGTCTTCCTGTCTTTGGACGATGCCCCGGGCGGGTACTCTTGACTTTTCAAGAAACACTTAATGTCATAAAACCATGGCTTGTCATCAGACGCTGCATCGACCGCAAACACAAATGCTGGTCTGTCAAGGCGGGATACCTCAATCTTAGGTACATGGTTCCATCCTTGCACTTTGATCATGGAAGACAAAGTGGCCAAGGCATCAGCGAACCTATTCTCATCTCGAGGAATATGGTACAGTTTCACTGTTGTGAAAAATGTCAGCAATCTCCTTGTATAATCTCTATACGGCACTAGATTTGCTTGGTGCGTGTACCAACTCCCTTTCACTTGATTGATTACCAAAGCTGAATCACCAAATATATCAAGGGTCTTAATCCGTAGATTAATCGCCTCCTCGATCCCCATTATACAAGCTTCGTACTCTGCTTCATTGTTGGTGCATCCGAAAGTTATTCGTGCAGTGAAAGGCATATGAACACCTTCCGGCGTGATAAGAACCGCTCCAACTCCGCACCCATTCATATTGACAGCCCCATCGAACATCAGACTCCATTTGGATTCAGGGTCTGGCCCCTCCTCCGGAAGTGGTTCCTCGCAGTCTTTAGCTTTGAGAAACATGATGTCCTCATCAGGGAAGTCAAATTTCATGGGTTGGTAATCATCAATCGGCTGTTGCGCAAGATAGTCGGACAAGATACTTCCTTTGATGGCCTTTTGTGAAGTGTACTGAATGTCATACTCTGTCAAGACCATTTGCCACCGTGCAACTCTGCCTGTCAATGCTGGTTTCTCGAAAATGTACTTGATAGGATCCATTTTTGAAATCAACAAAGGCGTGTGCCTAACCATATATTGCCTCAATCGCTTAGCGGCCCATGCAAGCGCACAGCATGTCTTTTCAAGCATTGAGTATCGGGACTCATAATCATTGAACTTTTTGCTCAGGTAGTAGATAGCATGCTCCTTCCTACCTGTCTCGTCATGTTGACCGAGAACACAACCCATGGAACCTTCAAGCACTGTCAGATACATTATCAGCGGTCTCCCTTCAACTGGAGGCATTAGAATCGGAGGTTCCTGCAAGTATTCTTTTATCTTATCGAATGCCAATTGGCAATCGTCATTCCACCTGACCGTTTGATCTTTCCTTACCAATTTAAATATTGGCTCACACGTGGCTGTTAGGTGAGATATGAACCTTGCAATGTAATTCAATCTACCCAAGAAACCACGAACCTCTTTTTCTGTTCTCGGTTCAGGCATTTCTTGTATTGCTTTCACCTTGGCAGGATCAACCTCGATTCCTCTTTCGCTCACAATGAAACCCAGTAACTTTCCATAACGTACCCCAAACGTGCACTTGTTTGGATTTAATCTCAGACGGAACTTTCTCAACCTTTCAAACAGCTTTTTCAGGTTAATCAGATGTTCCTCTTCTGTTCTCGACTTGGCAATCATATCATCTACATAACATTCGATCTCCTTATGAATCAAGTCATGAAACAATGTCACCATCGCCCGCTGGTACGTTGCCCCTGCGTTTTTCAAACCAAAAGGCATTACTTTATAACAATATGTACCCCACGGAGTAATGAACGTGGTCTTCTCCATATCTTCAGGTGCCATCTTGATCTGGTTGTACCCGGAGAAACCGTCCATAAATGAGAACACTGAAAACTGAGCTGTATTATCGACCAGCACATCAATATGAGGTAGTGGAAAATCATCTTTCGGGCTAGCTTTATTAAGATCTCGATAATCCACACACATTCTCACTTTTCCATCCTTCTTCGGTACTGGCACGATGTTGGCTACCCACGGAGGATACTTTGTCACAGCAAGAAACCCAGCATCCCACTGCTTCTGGACTTCCTCCTTAATCTTTAAAGCCATGTCGGGGTGAGTCCGACGAAGTTTCTGCTTAACTGGCGGACATTCTTCTCTTAATGGCAGCCTGTGCACGACAATATCCGTATCCAACCCCGGCATGTCTTGATACGACCAGGCGAAGATGTCAACATACTCGCGCAACATTTCCGTCAAAGTTTGCTTCACATCTGCTTGCAAACTGGTGCCAATCCTGATCTCTTTCTTGGCATCCTTGGTACCAATATTGATGATTTCTACAGTCTCCTGATGAGGCTGGATGACCCTTTCCTCTTGTTTCAACAATCTGACCAATTCTTCAGGGAGTTCACAATCTTTCTCATCCCCTTCTTCGGCTTGATAAATCGGATTGTCAAAGTCATACATGGCCATATCAAAATCGTTATCAGTGGTATCCGGAGGATCAAGTCTGCATGAACGGGTTCATGCCTTATTTTAGAATTTATTTTTAAGCAAAACAAAAGAAAATGAAACATTGCCATTTTATTTTTTTTGTGCAAAACTAAAAATTGAAAGACAGAGATCAAAATTTGATTGCAAAACGTCCTTTATTAATGATTAAACATTGCAAATGCAACCATGGTGGCCCTACAAATGAATCTATACGCCTTGGGCAGAGCGCAATATTTTGACATGCATTATGGTTAGAAAAAACAAAGAAAAATTACTCTGTCTGAAGAGTAACCCGGATGACTTCTTCAACGGACCAGTTTTGCACTTGTTGTCCCGGAGCATGAGGGCGTACCCAGTTGTCCAGGTCACAATTACTGTCAACACTATCCTCTGTGGCTGCACAAGACTGGTCCGTGTAGATAATTCCCCCACTATTGAAAGTAATGGGTCCCCTACTCCCCGCATCTGAAGTTGTAGAGGGATGATAACCAATACCAAATTTGTCTTCCTTCATTGGGGTCTCTATCAACCTGCCCCAACCTTGGGCGTTGCCTGCCCTGACGACTTCGACAGCTTGTTTGTAAGATGAAATGGAGGTACCGGCCCCAGCTGGTACAGAAGAAGACTCAGGTGCATCGTCAATATTGACTGCTTCAAATGATTGGCACAGCATCTCATGAATTTCCCCGTCCATTTCAATGTACTTGAACGTGGACAAGTGACTCACAAAGATGTCTTCTTCCCCGCACACCGTCACAACCTACCCTTCAAACTCATACTTCAGCTTTTGATGTAGAGTAGAAGTAACAGCCCCGGCTCCGTGAATCCAAGGGCGTCCCAATAGGCAGCTATATGCAGGTTGTATGTCCATTACATGGAACGTGGATTTGAATACCTGTGGTCCAATTTGTACGGGCAGTTCCACCTCACCAAACACAGATCGTCTGGTCCCATCGAATGCCCTGACCACCAATTCACTAGGCCTTAAGATCAAACCATCAACTTCCAGCTTCATTAATGCCTTCTTGGGCAAGACATTGAGTGATGAACCAGTGTCTACCAGTACATGAGATAACACTGCGCCCTTACACTCCATCGTGATATGCAAAGCCTTATTGTGGTTTCTTCCTTCAATGGTCAGATCTCTACTTGTAAAGCCCAAGCCATGGCTAACATTAACATTGGAGATTACGCCCTCGAGCTGATTAATAGTAATTTCCTGTGGCACGTATGCACTCTTCAATACTTTCAACAACGCCTGCCGGTGCGCATCAGAGCACATCAATAGTGACAAGATTGAAATCTTTGAAGGGGTCTGATTCAGTTGGTCCACAATCTTATAATCGCTTTTCTTGATTATCTTCATAAATTCTTCCATTTCCTTATCAAAAGTAATCTTTATCTCTGCTTCAGGTGTAGGCGCATTTTCAACCACCTGTTTACCCTTAGCCTTTGCTGCAGCTTCTACCTCCTTATCACTTCTCAAGGTTTGGGGAGCGAACAACCTTCCACTCCTTGTAAAGCCCCCTACACCCCCTACATTATCAATATTTGGGCTGACTGACGACTCAACTTCTTGCTTTTTACCTTCGTAATATACATCTGCCCCATAGTGCCATGGGATAGCTTTCGTAGATGTGAACGGAATTGGTCCTGGCACCGTGATAGTGACAGGACTGGGCCCTTCTGGCGCAACACTCGCCACGGGAGCTGCATTGACCGGCATTTGAATCTCAGCGGGGGTGTAATAGATGGTCACGGTTGATATCTCATCAGTGTCTTTCACGACTCTGTCGAACTGTAGACATCCTTCATCGATCAGATTCTGTAAACCCATCTTCAATTTATCACAGCCGTTCTCCTGATTCATACACTCAGAGCAATCTTGATTACAGCCCGGGAACACCTGTCCCTTCAATAAACGATCTTTTACTACCAACAAAGAAGTTTTCACTTGATGAACGTCTAACACCAAATTCAATCTCCTCCCATCTTCAATAGCGTACACATTTGCTGCACTATGATCAGGCATGGGATGCTGAGTAATATTAGGAGCGGGAGAGAAATTGATGGCTTTAGCATCAATCAAATCTTGTACTTTATGATGGAAAGCCCAGCATTTTTCAATGGAGTGCCCCTGAGCACCTGAGTGGAACTCACAACGAGCATTAGCATCGAAGTTAGGTGGCAGGTTTCCAGCAACCGGAGCTTTCATAGTACGGAGTTCTACCAACTTTAACTCGAGTAGCCGGGGCAACAGCGCGGCATAAGTCATAGGGAGAGGATCCATCTTACGATCCCTCTGCCTAGACCTTTGCTGAAAAAAAGGTTGTTGTTGTTGAACTTGTTGTTGGGGTTGTTGTTTTTGAACAGACGGTGTGGGGATTGTTACAGCATCTACCTGATAATAAGCTTGAGAACACCCTCTGCCTCGTCCTCTAAACACAACATTCGTATCACCTTCTCTTCTTTTCTGGTTACTAGCAAACGGTTTCTTCGTCCCCGAAGAGCCAGCCCCACTCACATCCTGGATCTTTCCAAGCTTTAACAGACTTTCTATTCTTTCTCCCGCAATCACAATATCAGCAAATCCAGTTGACGGACAAGCAGCCAATCTGTCAAGATAAGCCCCTTGCAAGGTGCCCATGAACATATCTGCCATTTCTCTGTCTGACAAGGGAGGTTGAACCTGGGCAGCCATTTCCCTCCACCTCTGTGCATATTCTTTGAAACTCTCCTTGGCATTTTGTGACAACCCCTGCAATTGAGTGCGGTTGGGCGCCATGTCAATATTATACTGGTATTACTTCAGGAACGCTTCTGCCAGATCTTTCCAACTCTTCACAGCAGCTCTATTCAACTTCATATACCAGGTCAAGGACGCCCCAGCCAGACTGTCCTGAAAATAGTGCATCCATAGCTTCTCGTCATCCGTATGGGCTGAAATCTTCCCAAAGTAAGCTTGAAGATGCGTTTGGGGACACGCATTGCCGTGATACTTATCAAAAGTGGGAGGTTTGAATTTAGGGGGAATTCTGACTCCTGAGACCAGCCCCAAGCTGGTAACATCAATACCCATAGAGTTCTTGCATTCTATGGCCCTGATCTTTTCTGCTAACTCATCATACCTTCGATCACCTTGATTACCCACATCAGCATCCAGCAGAGTAAATTGGTCTTCCAGGGTATCTTCAAGAGTAACACCAGCATGCCTACCATTTCCATTACCCCGATTGTTACCACCAGGAGGAGGGTTGCCACCGGGAGGAGGAATGCCACGTCCCTGTGAATTGTCATGCTGATCACCTTCGGGCCCATTGTCTGGACGCTCTACCAGAAGCCTCAATCTCTCCTGATTTTGCGCCATGCCAGTCATGAAGGTCATGAACTGGTCCATACGCGCCCTCATTTCAGCCAAATCACTTTGCACTTGATCCATGATTCTTACTTGATTCCTTCGCGTCGAATATCGGTGAATATGACTCTCCGCTATACTGCCTGAAACCAAATAAAGGTTAGAGTCCCTGCAACGAGTACCTGAAAAGCAAGTAACAAAAAATGCAAAATGATATGCAATGCCATGCAATGCCATGTTTGTCATTTCCGAGGTGCTTTATACCCTGATTCCAATCCAACCACAGAAATCTGAAGACCAGAAATTGTGATATAAAGAGACGTGTCGTGGTCATGTGCTCGTGTGCAGCTATCTGATAAGGAATAATTCTGAATAAAACTGCTCATACTCATTCAACGAAGTATTCAAGTACATTTAAGAAAGGTTCAACCGCAAATGCAATACAAGGAAAAATGGATCCATCAACAAGCCTGATGGTAACCATTAACAACAAAATATAAGGAAAAGAACATCAGTCTGACAATTCCACATCCTTCAGCTTATCACTTGAGTATTTGATCTCCTCAAAAAGTATACGGGTACGCTGGTGATTCGGCTTTTCAATCATTTCTTTGATCAAGACATCCCTTTTCTCAAGAGCTTCAGTTAAAGAACCCATATGCAGCATCAGAGCCTCGTCATCACACACTCCTTTGTGTCTCTTTATGCCAGCTTGCATCTTGAGTATCTCCCTTTCTATCATGACTTCCTCAAGCTCTTTCTTGGTATTCCTCAGCTCACCTCTAGCTTCTTCTAGCTGTTCTTGACTCTTACCGAGGCTTTCCCGATACTTTCTCCTCTGCTCATGCGCCTTTTCAAGCTCTTCGTCCTTAATCTGCAACTGTTCCTGTAATTCAGCATTCTCTATCCTAACTTCGTCCCAAGCGTGCTGAAACTTTGTTAACTTTTCTTTGGTCTGTGCTAACGCCTGTTTGGTTTGCTTGTGGGCTTGAGTAGCATCATCAGCACCTTTACTAATCTTCCGGAAATGTTGGGCTCTTCCAGCAAAGTCTTTTTCTTTTGCAGTTAGGATTTGTTCAGCATCTTGGGCTTTCCGCTCCAGCTCTTTGTTGACATGTAGAGCATTCTGAAGACGGCTACTCAACTCGGAATTCTCTCCTTGAAGTTTTTTCACCAAGGCTTGCAACTTGTCAACTTCTTCCACAGTAGCAGTGCTTCTTGCTTTCTCATTCTCCGGATACAAAAGGGGTGCCTTACCAAAAGGCAAGAGAAAATCTTCAACTCTTTTCTTCACCCACTCTTCATATGCTGGATAAACCCGGTTGTTAGGCTTTCCTAGAGTAACTTTCCCCTTTTTCAGTATGCTACCCCAGCTTTCAGAAGCTTTCTGTGCTGCTTCCCACCCATCTGATGTATGAAAATAGAGGGACTCCTCCACATCTCTCTTAATAGGCGGACCTGTCAGGGCATACCCAAATTGTCGAATGGCCAAAGAAGGATTGTAGTTAATCCCACCCAGTCTTCCTATCAGTGGAACGTTAGGGAACTTACCACAGCTGTGGATAATATTCTTGCCAATCAGCCCATGATCTACCCATACGATGTCCTTGGCCACCAATCCCATTAAACGCTGTTTCCACTCTAGAGAATCTTTGGAATCCACAAAAGCCCCTGATTGTGGTAAACGGCCTGCAAACCACTTATAGAACAAAGGTGTACAACAACGAATTATCCCTCCTCTTTTCTTTTCGTTTCGGTTGTACAACGAGTAGTGAAGATCTCCCAGTAGCGTTGGCACCGGGTTCTTCATCATGAATATTCGTATAGCGTCCGTATCAATGAAATCCGGCTCGTTGGGAAACAACACTATGCCGTATATACAAAGGGCTAGCAAAGCATTAAAAACAAGCCAATTCTCGCCTTTAGCTGCTTCCTGGGCCTTCTTAATCAGATATTCTAGCTTGTAACCACGAATCTTTCCTTTGTTGGAGACATTGGCGTCTAACTCTGATTTGCTCAAATAAAGAGCACCAGCCACCTTTCCAAAGTCAAGATCCCCCACCGATCCAAAGAAAGGGGGCTCCTCCTTGATAGCAATCCCCAACATGTTGGAATACTCCTCCAGGGTAGGAACCAACACATAGTCTGGAAATACAAAACATCTCAGAGGCGGATCATAGAACTGCATCAACGTATGGAGACCTCTGGCTTCATAATCACTGACATTACGGACCATAGATAAAATCCACCCATATTTCTCTTCAAAAGCTTCTCGTACTGCAGGACTCGCCATTCCCTTCAGCATAACAATAGGGCCTAAAGTAGGCGTAAGGAACTTATAGCTGATGATATTCTTCCTCTCTTTAGTGTTCATCTTTGCAGGGACCTGATGACTGGAATCAAGGGTAATATATGCACCTGGAAATGAATAAACATGTATGTTAGGATATGATAATGCAATGCAAAGGGCAATGTGATCAGGTAATCAGGTGTCTGTGCTGAACTGTGAACGGTGTCAGTGTAGCTCTGAGACTAATATAGAACCATAGATAAGAACCATCTGAATACAATAGGATGAAACTTCCTTTCGGTGCAATGATGATAGAAAACCGGGTATGTAGGAGGTCATGGTTACCTGCAAACCTGTAAACAACCCGCCCTTCTCACATGTGGGTACTAGGATGTTCAGTATCCTGGGCTCTCAGGTCGAGAAATGATGATGCGTTCACCATTTCTGGTTTGGCATCATCATCAATCGAGGAGGCCTCAACTGATTCTCCAAAACGAAAGATCCTCAGCTTCTGGCACTGAGGTCGAGAAGCAATAGTACATTCATCCCTCAGGGTACAGTACTATCGCCAATCGAGGAGTGCCTCCGCTGACTCTCTTTCAAAAAGGGATGTCCTATAGCAAGTTCCCAGCATTGGGTCCTCGGATCGAGAATGTGCAATGGGTTTGCTACGGAATGTGGTCTGCCACTGTCACATCTCGGGAGGAGTGCCACAACTGAGTCCTCGGGAATGGTCACCAGAGTCGACGGTTCCTCAAGAGAATAACCACTGGCCTGCATAACATGCAGTAGCAGAAAGCTCCTGATAGAACCTCGTCTGGTTGTGGGTCTCATGAACAACAATACGTGGTCACCACCACGCAAGCGTCATGACTATCCACTCTAATACCTATGTATGTACTCAAGCCTTGGTAGTGAGCTTATCTCTCAGAACACCCATCCCGCCAAACAGACAAAACAGTGCAACACAATATAATATATGATATGTAATGCTAAAATGCGGTAAATACAGTAAAATAAATAAACAACAACATATAGCACAACAGTAAACACCCAATGAAAGAAAACAAACAAGCGCTAGGATTGACTCGCTTAGGATGGACCAGTAACAGGCCAGGTATCCCCAGCAGAGTCGCCAGCTGTCGCTCCCGGGATTTTCATCCAAGTACAAACGCGAAAGTGGCACCGAAACAGAGTCGCCAGCAATGTGTATTTATCCCAAGAGAGGGAAAGGAAACACCGCGTAAACCTGAGAGAAAGGAAATGCATGGTCTTACGACCAAGAGAACTGAGTTCGGGAGTCGGTTACGCGAGAGGAAGGTATTAGCACCCCCTCGCGTCCATCGTACCCGATGGGATCCACGCTTGCTTGCTTCAATCAAAGGGTGTAAGAAAAGAATGCTGAAAAAAAAAGGAACTGGAAAAGGAAGGGAAAGAGAAAGAGAAACAAATGTAGGGAAAACAAAAGAAGTGCTCGCATGGGCCCTACCCCACTGCCTACGTATCTCATCGGGAGCATGAGAATCAGAGCGACGTAGTTCCCCTCACTAGGGATGGATTGTTTGTATTTTAGGGAACGGCTTATGTTCTAGCTCAGGTGTTGCAGGCTCGCTGGTCCGAGTGCGTTACCGTCTTGCAAGAGAACGAGTAGAAGCGCGTTCGTACGCTAAGAGTGAATGAGGTGAGAAAAGAATTCCCGAAGGAAAGACGTTATTGTTTGTTTTTGTTTTTTAGAAGTTTTTTCCATTTATTTGCATATGATAGTGTATCTGAATCTTAGTTATTGGAATGTGTACGTTCTCACATTCCAAGATGGAATGGGTAAGAAAGCACACTAAGAGTAAAGAAGACCCCCACACTTAGTTCCAATTGTCAAGGTTCAAACACACTAGCGTATTTGTATTTATTAAGTGTTTTTGTTGATTAAGAAATGAAGAAGTGTTTTTTATTATTTGCACCTTCAACAAGTATTGCATTTAAGTCCCTCACACAAGATCAAATGTTTAACACATTGACCCAAGATGGGTTATATGCTATACATTTTAAGATTATAAGAGAAGACCCCTTATAATCTTTTCTTTATGTGAAAGGCCTAAATGCAATAAATGCCTACCTTTATTAGATATTTTGAATTTTCTTTAAGAGATGAGAAAAGAGACTCAAGAGAGGAGAAAAGGTAAAACCTATGTGGACTAAGACTCAATCCTAATTGAAGATTAAAGGGAGTGATCCTAAAGGTTTGTGAGGTTTCAACCTAAAGTCTAAAGAAAGAATGAATTAAACAATTCACTTCTAAAGTAGAAGATGAATTGTAATTCACAAGGGGAAAGTGATGAGTTATTAAAAGAAAGCACATAAGTGCTTAACAAAACACAAAATGGAATTGTAAAAGAGAAAGGATAGAAGTTGAATGTGGATTCCTTATCCACACTCAATTGAAACTTACCAAAGCCCCTACATGGTTAGTAAACATGTATAAGAAGTATAAGAAGTAGAAGAACATGTAATGCATCATAAAACTCAAAAGAATTAAATGAGAAACCAAATCCTAGAGCCACAACCAGAATGGGCATCATATGGACAACAAGTGAATATCATCATACAAGTGCAAGTGAATAAGCAATAATCATCACCCATTAGCATTTAAACATGTTACAAGAAGAAGGGATAGATGAAAGATGGAAAAAAAATGAAGAGGACATTCATAAATGGAACATGTAAATCAACAACCAGAATTGAAACTAAATGGAAAATGGTTTATAAACATCTCAAAAGTATTTATGAATCAACTTCAAGACATTCAAGAAGTAATATAAGAAGAATTGAAATGAAAGTTCAAAAAGAAAGTGCAAACAATACATGTTAATGATGCACAAAGTTCAAATTGAAATGAACATGTAAAGATGACCTATAATGTGTATCAAAGACCTATAATATCATATGAATGGCTCATAACATATGCAAATGCTCATACAAATGTGCACAAAAGAATTCATGTAAACATGCACTAAAGTTGTAATGACATGCCATGGATTATACTTCCAATGTAATGCATCAAACAAAGACCAAATGGATTCATGAAAATTATGCCAGCATATTATTGGAATTCCTAGGTCAGAAATGCATCATACATCAAGATAGCATGTAAAAATTCAGAGCAAAATGACTTCAAACAAAGCAATTAGGTCAAATTGAAACATCATGCAAAGTGGTGCAAACATAGGCATCAAAACATGTAATAAAGTGACCTAAAAAATCAAACAAAAATCATCTAACATGCTTCAATGTATTAGTGAATCAATGCAAAAAGAATCATGTCAAAACAGTTGGTAATGAGCAAGAACAAAATTAAACAAATTCATGTATCATGCTTAGAATGCATCTAAATGGAAATTCAAAGAAAATTGTGCAACAGGGGCAAAAGTGTCATAAAATCATGAAATGAAAATATCAAAAATTTCCTAAATGTCTTAATAACATTCATAAATTTTCCCAGAATTTTATAATAACATCTTGTAATTTTAAAAATTAAAAAAGAAACGTGCACAAAATTAAGAAAATAAAAAGAAATGAAATAAGAGAGGGAGGTGTACGCGTAGCAATTGTTCAATTCAAATTGGTTTGGGCTTTGAAACACACGGTGCAAATAGCAATTTAACCCAGTCCACATCTGCGCAATCCACACTAGCAATCATGCACACTCAGTCAAACAAAAGTCAAGCAAATATCACCCTTGGATCAAGTCAAGTCAACACCAAAGTCAAAGTAATTGAATCCAACACACGCGCGTGGAGACACACACTACATACCATGCACTGCACCACACAATGATTAAATGAATTCAGAAATGATGCACATGACATGCACATGCGTTTTAATGTGCTGGCAAGCGTTCCACCCTTGGATCAACAAAATCGCACGGCTGACATTCAAACTGCAAGAAACCCTAACATAAAGACCACCGGCCGGAGAGGGACCTCCGGTCACCTTCTCCGCCCACTCACCACCATCTGCAATCTTCAAACGTCACCCAAAATGCACAAAATGTGTACCAATCGAAAGCTAAGCTTATGCACATCATGAATATGCTCATAAAAAACACAAAACACACACACATAGCAAGAACAGAGGAGATCAAATCATGCCCTAGGCTTTGAAACTATGCCTCTAAGAGGCCTATCAACTAGCCGGATTAAGCAGAGCTTCTATCAAGCTTAAATTAACAAAAACAAGCTAAAATTAATGAAGATCAACTGAAGCAAAGTTGAATGATGAAACCTGAAACTGTGGAGCAATTGGAGATGTTGAGAAAAACCAGAGAAAAGCTTGATATGCTGAGCTTCTAGATCTTCAAACTTAGCAAAATAAATGCTATGGATTCGTAAATAGATGAAGGATGTTGAAGCTTGCAATGATGCTGAACTTGCAGAAATGGAGTTGTTCTTGTTGCTCTTGATTCAACCACACCAAGCAATGATCAATGGAAGCACAATGGAGTTGAAATCGTGGAGAAGAAGATGAGCAAAATCAGAGAGAGTGAGAGGAGAATTCTGAAGTGAATGTGTGAAAAATGAGTGTTCCCTGAGAAATGTGAGTGAAATTTGGCTTTATAGTGTGAGTTAGAAATGAACCAGAGGGGGTTAAGTGAGTGAGTCAACTGAGTCCAAGTTGAGTTAACTGAGCTGCCTCTAACTAACTGAGCCAAGTTAGTTAGGGCGAGTCAGCTGTGGTTGTGCCATAGTGGTGGAGGTCCATGGTGTTATGGTGGAAGTGAAAATGAACTGACATTGCACGGCTGTCTCACCAAACTTGTTCAGCAAGTTGCTTTTTTCTATTTTCGTGCATGGCACGTGCTCATGTGCATGGACATGTGATGAGTGTTTGGTTAAATGAAGAAAGAGTTGGAGGGTGAGCAATGCACGAGCAAGCTGAGACAACAACAACAACATTCATTTTTTCTGGTTTTTAGCAGCCCAAGGTTTAATGGTTTGACCAAGAATTTATCTCTAGTTTGTGAATGAAACAAAGAGGTATTGATGCCAAATGGAAGAGGAGATATCATGGAACAAGTTTGGGGTGAAAATTGAATTGAATTGAGGCTTGGAAATTGGTGAAAAGCAACTTGGAGCATCAAGGTTTGGGACTGGTTTGTAGGCAAGACAGTTGGTCGGTTGACAAGGTAGCTTGGTGCATGGAATTTCAGTCTGAACACACTAAATTGAGACCACTATAACTCACTCATAGCTTGATCAATTCAAAATTTTCCCAACATCAATATTGAAGATGACACTACAAAGAACAACTTTGATGTTGAAAATTTTCTCATTTGGAGCTTTCTTCTTGGAGAAATTAGGCTTGACTTTTGGCACACCAACTGTTTGAGGAAATGATGTGCGCGTGACCTGAAAATTCTTGGTCATGACCTAGTTTTGGCCTACTTTCTTCCAACTTTGATCCATCATATCTCCCTCAATATTTATCCAATTGAGATGTTCTACACATGGATTTGAAGCTTAAAGCAAGACCTTTTGTTGTGGCCGAGTGGAATTTTCATTTGGTGCTCCAATTTTAAATGGCCTTGGCTCAAACTCTGATGCAAAATGGCCAAAACTTGTTATTTTTAGTAACCCTACTTCACCCAAAAATGGCAACTTTCCACATCTTGATTTTTTCATGATTCCTTTGGAATTTCTTGACCAAATTTTGTACATTGGACATATGTAACATGAATTTCATGATTTTGGGCTCAAAAAGTCAAGAGTTGACTTTTTCCTCTGATTATTTGACTTTGCCCCAATTTCTCTGATTCTTGATCTTTCTTCCAATTGAACCACTTCCAAAACCAATTGAGGGGCAATTCTCCATACACATACACTTAAGAACATGTAGAATACCATGACATCAAGTTTTGTCCAAAAAATCAAAGATTCCCTGATTTAATGGGAAACCCTAGTTTTGGTGCCCACCTCCTAGGAGAAAAATGTGCAGTCTTCAATTTCAAATTCCTCAGAGTATGTTGTGTATCCTCTTAAAGGATGATGAGATATACCATTTGAGGATGATTTTGGATCAATGAGATATCTCTTTTGAGGGTTTTCCTTCAATTTTTGAACCTCTTGCATAGTGAAAGATGTAGTGCTTCAATCTCCCATTGAATCTCTCATCCTTGAGGTTGTGGATGATCCATTGAGATGGTATGAGACATGAAAGACCTCTTGGCTTGCCTTGAGGAAACTTGATTGACCTTTTTGTGCTTTGAATGATTCCTTGATTGTCCACCTTCCACCTGATCACATGCCCTGATGGTAAGAATGATGCCATGCTTCATTTTTCTATGTTAAATGCAATGTAATGTTAATGAGGTGGATATGATATGATAAATGATAATGCCATGCTATGATGACAAAGAGGGAGAGCAAATTTTGGGGTATTACACTATGCTCAGGCTAATGGTCAGGTCGAAGCAGCTAACAAGGTAATAATTGGTTTGATCAAGAATCACGTGGCGAAAAGGCCAAAAAACTGGCATAAGACGTTGAGCCAAGTGTTGTGGGCTTGTCGAACGTCACCCAAGGAGTCGACCAACTCTACTTCATTCCGTCTAACCTACGGGCACGACGTTGTGCTACCCGCAGAAGTATGCTTGCAGTCCGTTAGAGTGCAACGACAGTATGAGATTCCGTCGGAACAATACTGGAAAATGATGTTAGATGAACTCGTGGACTTAGATGAGGAAAGAATGGTGGCTTTAAATGTGTTGCTGCGCCAAAAGGCCCGAGTCGCCAGGGCATACAATAAGAAAGTCCAAATAAAAACCTTTGTCGCAAACGACTATGTTTAGAAAGTGGTGTTGCCCATGGATCGTCGAGATCGAACGATGGGAAAATGGTCGCCCAACTGGGAATGGCCATTTCAGGTAACACGAGTGTTCAGTAACAACGCATATGAAGTGCAGGAGTTGGGAGCAGACCAACGAATCTTAAGAGTAAATGGGAAATATTTGAAAAAATACAGACCCATGCTACAGGAGGTTCACATCAAAACATAGTTTTCATTAATTTAAGGCCAAACATGGCTTACAAAATATGGTGCATTACATTAGACCAACATACAAACTAAGGAAATTCAGGGAATCTAGCCTTAAAATCATCAAAGAGGACATTCTCATGAACTATCTTGCTCTCAAGAAGAACCTTTCGTCGCTGCATGCGGCTGATAGCATCTCTAATCTTCATAGCCGTTTCGACGTGGACAAGCCCTTGAGCGACTTCGTGGTCGATGGTTTCTTGAGAAGGAAGAGGCTCAGCTGAGTCCAAAGAGGCTTTTTAGCGTTCGACCTCAGCTATCTTTGTTGTCAGCTCCGTGATCTGGGCTTGATATTCAGATATCTGTTGGTCGAAGGCTTGGCGTTTGTTGGAATGCTCTTGTTTTTTGGTTTCATAGTCCCCAAGCTTCTGTTCGCAGATGGAGCTAAGATGCCACTCACGTTTCATGTCGTCATGGCGGAACCGAATCTGGGCGTCGGCCTGATGATGCATAGCGAGGTCCTTGGTCATTTGAGTGAAGAAGGCTTCGAATTTGATCAGGTATGTGGCCATAGGGGCAGGGAGTTGAAATTTAGAAAGTTCATCGAGGAGTTTGAAGACGTCGTTGGCAACGGTGGAGTCCTCGGCGACAGCCGCCAGGAACTGTTCCTCAAAAAGGTAGGACCGCAGCTGCTAAAGTTTGCGATTGAAAGAAGCATCCACTTCTGGAGTTGGGATTGCGGTTGAACCAGTGGGTTGAATCTCTTCGCCTGCCTGGCGAAGTTTGTGTGGTGCCTTCAGGGTTGCTGCTGGATTTGTTGCCTTCGCTGCCAAGAGTGCCTCTGGAGTAAGAGATTCCTCGACAACAGCCGAAACCTTTTCTGGTTGATGTTCAGGGATTTGGAGTGTCTCCCCAACTTCAGTATCCACGGCGGGCGAAGGATTAATAGTCACCCCAGGGAATGCATCATCATGCCCCAAGTTATCAGTTGCAGCAGGAGACGTATTCACCAAGCTTTCCTCAGGGATAAGAGGGTGAAACTCATCAATCTTTTGGGGACTTGGCATAACAGCGACATTGGCAGTAGGGGCATCGGTGGCCGATTCAGTGTCACCCTCACCAACAGTGGTCGAAGTGACCACATTTTCCTGCAAAAGACAAAATGCCGGTGAGCTTCGTCACCCCAAGGTCGTCTAGGACACAAATAAAGTTGGAATACCTGCACAGGAGTTGTTGTCTTGGGGAGGGCGACAGAGGGAATTGGTTTGAAAACATCTTCAAGATTTCTCGAGACAATTGGGGCCACCGTCGAGACGCTGGGTTTCAAAGGAGTCCTCCATGTTATAGCCTTTTTCTTCCTCACCAAAGGGGTAGATGGAGGAGACGCTGGAGCTGCTGCAGTGAAGACTCGTGAGTGAGTGCTCTCATTCGATTCAATCCTTTCCGGGGAAGGTACTTTTTCAGAAACCTACGCAGAAATGATGTAAGAACAAAGGGAGGACAAGGACACAAAACAAGAAATTAAAAATACCTGTAGAAGGTTGGCACTAGGTTTTTTGGCAGGTCTGGTGGAAGTCGACGCAGCGGTTGTTTCTCGTTTGCGCCCCTGAAAGCAAAGCTGAAACTAGTTAGTTAAGACCTATGGGCAAACGAAATCAAGAGTCCAGGGTCTACCTTTGTCGAAGTATCCTCTGCAGGGTCAACATCTATGACAGGGGCCGTGGTCGACGGTTTAGGGATACCAGTTGTAGAAGCAAAAGCGTCAACCACGTTTGCCAGGAAAAGATTGGGAGTAAAAGCTTGAGTGTGGTACTCCAACCACCAAGCCTCAAATTCCTGAGTAGTGAAAAAGGAAGGCTGGAAGGAGAAAACCGGTAGCTCCAAGTGTTGAGAGTCCCTGACAAACCTCATGCAAGCATTGTGATCTACGTGGGTCAAGCGTCGACCAGACCGTACTATATCTTCAGGATGCCTCACTAAGGGTTTTGGCAACATCTGGCTTAGGCCAAATTGTCGAGCCACCAAATTTGGATAGTAGTTCATAAAACCATATCCATTGTTCCCCGTTTCGATGCGAAAAGAGATCATGGTGGAAGTAAGAAACGCCCGCCATATAGCATTCGACAGCGCGACAGCTTGAGGTGAGACTCCAGGAAATGGTTGTCTGAGCCAGTCAGGCCCAAACTTATGCTCCACAAATGGCGCCATGTCAGGGACGAAAGAAGAGGTTTCCACAAACATACTGAGATACCTCATAAAAAGGGCTTGTCTTGGAGCTTCTTGGGTGGTCATCAAGGCCAGTCGCAGTCCCTCGACAGAACGTGTTTTGTTTAGATGCTCCATCTTCGCAGAGGCTGGATATCCTAATTTATGCTCGAAAGTGGCGTTGAACCAGTGTTGCAACAACCACATATGCCCTGAGATGTTTAAGGCTTTAGTGGTTTGGTGGAGAAGTTTCAGTCTCATGGCCGACAGGCCAAGAGAATGGTAGAGGGAGGCTAACAGAAGTTTGGCCAGAGATATCTGTCGGCCTTCGTGGATCTGAATGGCTAAACTAATGAAACTTTTGGCTATCTGCAAGGAGCCAGGGCAAAACATATAATATGACAACCAGAGAGTCAAGAAAGCAATATGCTCTTCGTCAGAGACTTCTGTAGAATGTTTGTCATGATGATCTTCGACGTAGTTTTTGAAGCCAGCCTGCTCAAATTCGAAGGTGTTGTCCGTCTCCAAAGTCGGGTCGAACGTCTCACCAAGTGGCGAAAGGCCAGTGATAACCGCCACATCGAAGAGCGTTGGCAAGAGCATGCCACAAGGAAGGTGGAATGTGTTTGTCGATCCTTCCCAAAAGTACATCGACGCCAGTAGCAAACAAGGGTTGACCCTGTGGGAGGTTCTGGAGAGTTGAATGGCGTCGAAGATACCATACTCTTTCCATTGCCTTTGACGTTTCCCTTCGACTTTGTCAAGCCAGGCGAGGTAACCTTTGTTGCCTGGAGTTGGCATGGATCTAAAAACGCGAGATTTGGGTGCCATGTATTTGAGGTCTAAGGTGCCCCCTTTCTCGAAAGCAGGTGAGATCGTCTGGTCGAAGCAAGGGAAGAACTTCTGGAGTTCTTGTGGATTAGGTTTATTGTTTGGAAGGGGGCCATGGAAACCACACAGCTTATTCTCAACCTCGAATGGGATAACCATTTGGCGGCACCAGTTGGCCACCACCGTTTCATCAGCGGAAGATGGTTATGGAAGAGGATGTTGTGTTTTCGCTTTAGAGATTACGTACGCGACCGGGTTGTTACCAGTGGTTTGAGGAATGTGAGTTGTAGGGGTTCTTGATGAGGCCATTGGAAGAAAGAACGCAAAGGGTGCTCTGAGGCGGTGAAAGCTTTAAGAAGAGGAAATCAAAGCCTGGGTTTTTAGGAGCAAACGACAGTTTCGTGAAGAAGGAGTTATGAAAAATGGTAAGTTCCTAAAGAAGACTATTTATAGGGTGCATGCAGAAAAATGAAAGATAAAAAACTTTTCAACTTCTGCGAGTAGGTGGGGTTTGGTTTCGAGGCCCATGACTTAGATGGGACTAGTCATCATGGCATTTTCTGGGGAATCGTGGGATTGAGATTGCCATCATCATGTCAGACGGAGCTTGCCACATGTTTAGAAGGAAGACAAAACGATTGGCAAAGGCGTCGAAATCCTGTAAGAAACCAAAAAGTCAGATTTCTCCATCGACACAGTATTCAGTCGAAACTGGCCTTTTGAGGGGGGCAATTTGTTGACACTGGATTTTGACTGATGTGGGTATCCGGAGATTCCAGGGCGTGTCGACGCAAAGAGGCACGTCAAGGTTTCGATTCGACACCAACAGAAAGGCTTTGGCGTCAGAGGGAAATGAGGAGACAAGCTGATTTCGACTTCAAATGACAAATGCTTAGGCGGGAAAAGTTTGAAACCTCCACGACTATGGGAAGTTGAAAAGAAAGTGGGGTGCCACGTGTCAGCTTCAGAAGACATTTGGGCAGACAAACAGTTACATTTTTAGGCCTATATAAAGCACTGTAATTTTCATTTTTAGAGGTCGCATTTTTTCACATTGTAAGGGGAAAATACTCAAAGTACCAAGCTTAGAGAGAAACGAGTTCACTCCCGCAAACAAATGTACACTTGCGTCCAAATTTTACTTAATGCAATTTACTTCCAGTATTTAATTTAAGACATTGTTTTTTCCTTGCTTTACTCAGCCCTTCCTTTATTTCTTTGTTTTGCGCCAAACTCGTTGATCGTTAAAAAACTCTTCGCGTCACCAAGGTCACCTCAGCGTGACGCCTTTCACTAAAAAACCAAGAAACTAAAATGCACCATAAACATACGCTTCCAATTCCCTGTTCTGGGATTTGTGTGGCCGATCCTGCAAGCGAACCTGCGACGGAAGGCCAGCGGTTGTTCGCGCCGGCGAACACCGCCCATAAATTCTGAATCGTGCTGTCGCATATAATGATTGTATCGTCAGAATATTGGAGGATATCATATGAAACTCTGTTATTAATTTTAAACTCCAGCAGAGAACCAATACACACAGCTTTCTTGACAAGAAAGCACAACACCTCACCAATCATAGCAAAAAGAAAAGGGGATAGGGGGTCTCCTTGCTTGAGGCCCCTTGAAGCTTTGAAATCGCAAGTAGGACTGCCATTGATTAAAATAGATAAGTGGTTATTCATCACCGTACCCTCTATCCACTTCACCCATCTTTCGCCAAACCCCATCGCAACCATGACTTTCTTTAAAAACGTCCAGTCGACACAGTCATACGCTTTTTCGAAGTCCACCTTCAAAATAGCCCACGGCTTCTTGTTTCGTTTAGCAAAGTCCATGATCTCATTTAGAACCAAGACACCTTCTTGTAATTGTCTACATTTGATAAAAGCAGTTTGATTACTTGAGATCACCTTGCCAAGAACACGATTCAGTCTAAAAGCTAGTAATTTTGTAATAATCTTGTACACACTCCCTACTAAAGATATAGGTCGATGGTCGTCAAACGTCTGAGGATTATCTTTGTAATAACCCTCACAGAAGATATAGCATTCAACCTTTGCCTGTGTTTCAGAGACATGTGGAAGAAATTGGAATTTTGGTCCCCCTCCTGGATCCACTTAGTTCTAGATTTCTGGTATATGATACTATTCCTGATGCGCATATTTTTCCACATCTCAGACTGAGCCTCTTTTCTGACCTGCAGCACTTCCTCTAAATCACTTTCACCTCCAGTCACCATATTCTATTCTATTTCATTCAAAGTATCTATTTCCTCTTGAATTGAAAGATCCAACCAACCGAACACATGTTTGTTCCACCATTTAAGCCTTTCCTTTAGCATAGTCATTTTCCTGCTCAACACAAACGATGCATTACCCTTTATCACAAAAGATGACCATTCCGACTTCACAAATTCCATGAAATCCTTATGGTCAAACCAACAGTTGAACGATTTAAAGGGTTTGGGACCCCAATTTGCCTTCCTAAGATTAAGCCACACAGGCCCGTGGTCCGAAACATCACGTTTGCCTATAACTTACGCAGTAGAATTCCACTTAATTAAAATACTTGGGGATACAAGGAATCTGTCTAGACGACTATAGCTTCTACCATTAGCACTAAACCAAGTAAAAATGTTACCAGAAACTATAGCTATAGCTTCTACCATTAACAAAAACTATAAGCAATTTTTCAATTTTTTAATGATCATACTGTCATGTTCTTATCTCTTTCTTCCATAAACAGTTTTCTTGACAGCTCCAACTGAGACCAAAAACTGGTCTAGTGATGATAAAGTCCTCATGTCATCATGAGGGAAATAGCTTGCTGCTTTTCCTTTGATTGATAAAAACAGAAGGGAAAGTGAAGGCCAAGTATCGTACCGGTCATCCAAAAACTCATCTAAAAATCCAAATGCGGCGCAGAAATTAGACTTACTTGCATTTATTGGTGCGGCAAAGTGAGCTGGGTTGATTCCATTCTTCTAAATTTCCAATCTCGTGAAATGCTATAGACCCAGTCTCTTACCTGAATCAATGTTGGAGGTTCAGAAACACTCCGAGTTTTTCTATACTTGAGGTTCACCAATCTCCGAATAGTAAAGACTTTATGTTTTTGTTGTCTTTCTCTCATACAAGGTTTTCAGTTTCGTCCATAACGTATATGCATCAGAAAGACACTTTGATCTATTCATTGTCACATTTTTCCAACCATTTTCCTATTCATCAAATTCCAATGATCATCTGACTTGCCGGTTTGCTTTGTTCCTTAATTTTGCAAAGGTTAATACAGATCTTTGCAAAAGAGTGTGTCTTCCATCTGGGGCTTCCAAATGAAGTAGTTTGAAGAGGTTAACTTAATTGTTATTATTGATGCCATTGAGGTTGACTCGCCTATTGTGAATAATAGAAGTTAAAATGTGTGGTGAGCCGAAGCTTTGATACCATGCTTGTTGGGAAAGATATCACTTAAAAACACCTAATGCAATAATGCAATGTCAGCGGATGGTTATCCCAAAGCCGTACTTTTTCACACTATAATAATAACAATAATAACAATGGAACAAGAATATATTTGTTGTAAATGAAAAAATACAGAAAAATAATTATTATTACAATCTCACTAACAAAAGGTGGATACACTCTCTTTTGGATTTTTTTTCTTCTCAAATTTATTGACTTATTATTACTGATGATGATTTAAAATGAAGAATGAAGGTGACTTTAATAATAGTGCAACTTGATGAGTAATGGCTATAATTATAGAGAAGTTTTCTCCTTTTGCTACGTATTTTCTTTAATCACATTCACTAAATTTATTTCCTAATCTTTCGAGGAAAAACTTATCACACAAAACATTAAATTTGTCATAGTTAAATAAAACTCTAATTAGTTTGCTATAATTGAATCGTAGCTAACCTACGCAGAATTAACTTCAAAAGATAAGGAATTTCTTAATGCACGCTATATATTATTAGTACACCATGTGAAAATACTAAAATGCCCTCAGATTTTGGATATGCATCTCTGAATGCACCCAATACACACCCAACCTAGGCCATTCTGAGTGACGCCCTAGTAGTTGGGTTTTTTTAACTCAGAGATGCATTTCCAAAATCTGTCCGTAGATACATTTCCGTAACATATGTGCAGCAGTAATAGAGACAGAAACCAGAAACATGTATTTTGACAAAATAAAATTACCATTCATAACATAAAATCAGCATTACATAGGTGATTTCAACATAAAATAAAACATTACATTTCAATATCCAGTTGAACGCTTCAACATCTTCGACCGATCTTGAAATCGTCGCTTCCAACTCGAGCGAAAATTTTGTTTCGAAATGGAAAAATGTATTCCACATAGCCCTTACATATGCATCCGTCTTGAGATCAAAGTTGTTGAACTCAATCTTCCATTCGTTGTCAATCAATGGTGAACGGTACTCTAGCTTGAAATTTTTTTGATTGTCTCCATAAGGTAGGAGATTATGGACTTCCTATTTCAGATATCCAAAAGAGGTGTACTCATTGTGCTTAAATTTTTGCCCAGGTGTCGTGCTGGAGAAGGAGACATTTTTGACATATCAAATAATGTTTATTTGTGACATTTGAGACATTTTTTGTTTGTCTGAAATAAAAAACAAGAGCCCCTTAATTTATTGAAGTTGTAGACTAATGTGGACCTAAAAAATTCTATAATGTGTATTAGTGCTGATTTCAGAGATATATCTCAGATACCACACCCTATTATCTTATTCCAAAGATACATCTCTGAAACCTATCCTGAACCAGACAGAAAACAAAACCTAATTGATGACTTTGTTTAGTAAATGAACAAATATTTTAGAAAAGATAAAAAATGTATTAAAATATTAAGAAATTGTATATATTACACTTCATTAATATTGAGACACAATTACATACACTTATTTATCCATCTAAATAGAAAATTAAAACAAATCAAAAGATTTGTCAAAAGATGGGTGGTACCCCTTGGACTTTTATGCATTTGATTCTCTTTCAAAGTTGCTCAATTTCTCGAACTCTTGCATCCTTTCCGCAAAATGGTCCTGCCAAGTCTCGACTTTTGTTGTTGAGTGAGCTACCTACTCCGGTGATGTAAGTGGTATAGGGCATCCTAGTTTCAAGTAAACTTGAACAAAGTGCCATGATTTTGAAAGTCATCTAATACACATAATACAATCATTTGGATTTTGAGGTGGGGCGGTGCACACTGGGAAAAAGGTTTCCAAAAAATCGTATCGTGTAAGATAAATACACACTCTATCATAAGCACATGCTATAAGGTGACCCATTTCAGGAAAGCGCATCCATTGTGCCTCTGGTGCCGGTCTACTAAGGCAACTCATAAATTGCCTCAAATTTTTCTTTCTTTCTATAAAGTCGTATGTTTGATTCTTTATGAGTTCTCAACTCATGGATAAGTTGATGGTGGGCAAGTGTATGATTATCTTCTCCTTTATCGAGTAAAACTGAAACAGCTCGATAACCATAATTACCGTCACCCTCAACATTGACGATCCACTCGATGTATTTGTGCATAAAAACCGACATCTCGTCAATGAGTGGAATCTTTGGTGGAGGCGGTGAAGGAGGTGGCTTGCTAATGCGAGCTTCTTTAAAAACACTTTTTTTTTGAGATTTTAGAGTTCTTGAGTCAGAAAAAACTTTGTTGAAATGTTCAAAATACAAAGGAGGTCGCACCGTTGGATTGCTACTCGGTGTAGACTTGAGCTTCTTTGGAGCACCTTTTGTTTTTACCAATTGAAATGGTGGTTTCAAGTCAGTGGTTTTCAGATAAGCAATGTTCCTCAATTTTTCTTTAATGTGGAGTTTCATGATGATCCTATCTGACGAGACCACAATTCTGTTAAAGGAGGTGATTGGATCACTATTCAGTTAAACCCTACAATTTTTGAGCTGGCGAGTTTCGATAGAAGTTCTGTTATGAAGTATTGCTCACGAAGAATATGTTATATTTAAAAATAAGTAAAACGAGATGATAAAGTTCATACCTTTTGTAGATATATTATCACACGTGGCTCTTTTGTCTGATACTATCCAAAGAATTGGTTGGCGACTAATTAGGAGACGCTCCTTGCTTTCCATATGGAAGCTCTCATTTCTAAGGCAAGAACAATGACAACAATGAGGGCCTCGTATTCTACTTAGTTGTTGCGAGCCTTGAATTTAAACTTTAATGCTTGCTCGATGAGTATGTCTCGAGGTCCTCTAAGACTATTCTTGCACCGCTCCCTTTCACGTTTGAGGCATATCAAATTATAGCACCCACTATGGGGTTGACTCCCCGTCTACATGCAAGCTAAATTCTGCCCCAAAATCTACTAGATCTTAGGATTTGAAGTATCCCCTCAGGATGTATTGGATATCATATTTTGAGAGTTCCACCACCGAAGACACCATTTTCCCCACAAATCTAGCTTCTTCAGAACCTGTTGAACATAATAGTTAGTTTTAACGAAGATTTTGTGACCCCGAAAATAATATCTCAGCTCCCTTGTTGTGAGGACGATGACCAATACTAGCTTCTCAATCTTTTGGTAACATGTTTTGGCGCCTTTGAACACCTTTCTTATGAAATACACATACCTTTCTACCTTATGTATCTTCAGGGCAAGCACTAAGCTCATCACCTGATTTGTGAATAAGGGGTAGATGAGTAGTGGCGATTCCTCCCTCAAGCAAGTGAGAATGAGAGGAGATGCAAGGAAGGATTTTACCTTTAAGAAATCCTCCTCAAATTCTGCAGTCCATTCAAGTATTTTCTTCTTCTTCAGGGAGGAAAAGAAAAGGAAATCCTTGTCACCTGCACATAAAAGGAAGCGAGATAGGGAGCCAAGGCGACCTATAAGTTGATGCACCTCATTGACATTAGAGGGGCTTCTCATAGTGATGATGACTTAAAATTTATTCAGATTGGCTTCCATGCCTTTTTTTGTCAGCATGAACCCTAGGAACTTTCTGGCTTGAACTCCGAAGGAGCACTTGGCAGAGATTCAAATGCATATCGTACTTCCTGACTGAATATAGAACATCCTCAAAATCTTTGGCATGGTTGCTCCATTTAGTATTTTTCATTATCATGTCATCAACATATACCTCTAGGTTCATCCTTATTTGGTGGGAGAACACAATGCCATGAGTGGCTGGTAGGTGGCGCCAATATTCTTGAGGTTGAAGGGTATAACATTGTAGTAGTAGTTGTCATTATTCGACATGAATGTTGTTTTGGGGGTGTTAAAGGGATCCATTTGAATCTGGTTGTACCTTGAGTAGGCATCCATGAAGCCCAATGTGTGGTAACCTAGGATCCATCGATAAGACGATTGATGTTCGGTAGCAGGTAAAGGTTCTTAGGCCAGGAAACATTCATATTAGTAAAGTCCACGCACATGCGCCATCTCTTCACTACCTTGCTCACCAACACCATGTTGGCCAACCATGTAGGATATTTTTTTGCGTACTGAACCTGTTGTTGGATAGCTTTCCTAATTCCCCATCACACACGGATCTCTTATCCTTGTCAACTTTCCGCTTCCTCTGCACCATTGTCTTAGCAAAAGGGTCAATGGCGAAACAATGGCTCACCACTTTGGTATCTATCCTGAGCATATCATAGGGGGATCAGGCAAACATGTTGACATTTCTAATGAGTTAGTTGAATAGCTCGTGTTCCTCTTCCTCGATAAGCAAAGTACCTATCTTCGTCACCTCATGGGATGAGGGACCTATTCTGACTTCCTTCAAGTCCTCTGTGGGCGTGAGTCTCTCATTGTTTGCGCCCAACTTAGGATCCCAATAATCGATGTCTGCGTCTAGTGTTTTAGGGAGGGGGTCTCCTACAAGGGCGAGCTCTTCCCTTTCTAACACTAGGCTATTCTGATAACATTCTTGAGCTATCTGCTAGTCTATTTGAACCATGTCGACTCGCCCACCATACAATGGGTACTTCAAGACTATGTATCAGGTAGAAATAACTGCCCTAAATGCGTTGATGGTGGGTCGGCCTAGGATGATATTGTATGGTGATAGGGAATTCCTAATAAGGTAGTTGGCTTCAATTGCCTTAGTTTCTACTCCGCCACCACATGTTGTCTATAGAATCACGTGGACCCTTACTTGTACCTATTCGCCTGACAATCTTATTAATGATCCCTTGAACACTTTGACATTTTTAGGATTGCGATGAAGCTTCTGAAAAGCATCCCGTAATAGGACATCATAAAAAATCCCAGGATCTATCAAGACTCGCTTGATATCCCAATTTCCCATGGCTCATTTCATCTGCATAGTCTTACCCTAATCATCTATCATAAGACATTCATCTGCACTTTCATTCTACAAGTAACATCATTGATTCAAAGGGTTCTTGTTATTTATCATGCAAGACATTTGATTTATGCCAAGGGTATCACTAATCTTCATAGACTAGGGTTTTATGGTGTACTTGTGAAGGAAGCTTGTGGGATTTTTACATCATATTTGACTTTTGGGTACAATTACCTTGACTTTTATTGGTTTGGGTTGTGGGATTATCAGTATTGGTCTAAGCTTTTAGATCATGTTGGATTACATCGTGGACAAATGAATTTGAAGGTCATTTTCAAGTTTGACCTTGGTCAACAAAGTCAACCATGGAAGGTTCCCTTTTTGTTTACCATTCTCTTTTCAGGTCTTACATGGTTATTTGATTGGTTATTTGCTATTTTGGATTCAAGACATTGTAATTCAAATTTAATTCAAGGATTGCAAAACTCAAATTCAAAAATTAGTGGGAAAGTCATTTTTCTTATGAAACAAGTCACACATTACAATTCAATGTCAAAGTTTCCATTTCAACATCAAATAGTTCATTACAAAGACCAGAGATTTCAAAATTATACAAAAAACCTTTTTTGACATAGGGTTGACTTTTGGTCAAACAGCTTACCAAAGTCAAACTAATCCTAATGATATTTTTCTTTTAATTTTGTTCCTCCAAGTCTTCAAGGTCTCCAAAACCTCTCCATGTTCTTGATGCATTCTAAAACCTCTTCATTATTCATGATGTCGTGTCACACCTTCATGATTCATACAAAGCATCATATTTAATGCCAAACCTTGATACAACCAGCCCTGTAAAAATCATCATCACTGTTAGCACATCTACACTCAAACATGTTAGGCCATGATACATCTCAACATACATATCATGCACACATGACAAACCAAGTCACATAGCAGCACCACACACACACAATACACATTCTCAAAGTTCAGCAGACATACCATAACAAGACTTGCCATACCAAAACACCATCCAAACCAATTAATCAAACCAACTAATATTTTCCATAATATCTAACTAATAAACATAACAATCCACACTAATTTTTAACCAAAGCACTAACAGTTCACAACACACTAACTATCACATTCAACAAACTCCCTAACAGTTCAACCTAACTGCATACAATCCTAATTGTCATTTACATTAATTGAAACACTAATCCATTTCCATAACAATTCAAGTTTCATGAGCATAACTCAACTACTAACAGTTCAGTTCAAGCCATTCTTTTTTTATCATCCGCATGTAAATAGTCCATCACTAACTATCAATAGTATAACACTAAATGATTTCAAAACTCACTAACATTTTTCTCATTACTACTAATCCAGATAGCAGTAACTGATTCCACAAATTCACATAACAATTCCATTTCTTACAGTTCAAACTAACTAACATTTTCTAAACTAACCCTATTAACATACTAACTGTCATAGCTCCAATCCACTAACTAACCTAACTGTTTTTCAAAATGTTATCTTTAACATAACAGTTCCAACTAAACTAATAGTTCCAAATAACATCAATTAACCCCTACTTAACTAACAAACTCGAAAAGGAACCACAGCCGAATCTATGCAAAAATCAAGAGAAAGAATTAGACAATCAAGGAGAGTTAATATGTTCTACACAGTATACGAAACATAGCAATAATGAAGAGCTGCACCCACAAATAATGAAGACTAACTTTGGGCCACAGATGCAATTATTGGCCCAAATGGAATTAGCAAAAACCCAGAAGCAAATGAGTCTAAACCCAAAGGATGTGGAAATAAACAGGGAGGGACAGTCAATAAATTCGGAGTACCGGCAAAATGATAATATTGTGGGCCATTCAATGGAATCCGAAAAGGCCCAAGAAACAGAGGGTGAAGGGCAGATAAACATCCAAAGTCAAGATTAGAAGATCCGGAAAAGAACAATGAAAAGGAAAAGAGAAAGCTGGCAGAGAAAGCGTCACAAACAGGAAATAGAGATGATAATGTAACACAAGAGCAGACGAATCATAACATGGCAAAGGAGATCGACGATCGGGTGCAAGATAATGATGAAGTGAACACAACAATACACAAATCAAATGGGCGAATGATCTCAAGTAACATCGAAGGAGCGAGTTGTATGGAGAGAAGAAGACATAGAAAAAACATCCTAAATGAGAAGAAGAAATTAAGAAGGCAATTGAAGAGAACAGAACAAAAGAAGGGAAGAAAGAAAGGCAAAACCAGTAGCGTTAGCAAACCAAAAAACCAGGTATTATCATCACAACTCAACCATTGTAATATGATTGATATGGCAGAATGGAAATCGTGGACACTTTTACATGGGGGAAGTAGAGAAATAGTGAAAGGAGTTTGGGATTTCGGAAAGGAAATTGGTACGATTACAGAAGGGGAAGAAGGAGAAATTATACAGCAATTAAGAGCTAATGAAGAGAGGGACAAAAGGGAAATGGAGGGTGGAATAGAAAAGAGGTAGAAAAGGTACTCAGGTACATAAGGGAGGTTAATAAATACTATCATGAAGATTGTTACCTACAATGTAAGAGGTTTGGGAGGAGAGGCAAAAAAAAAAGAAAAAAGAAATATCACAGTTAATAAGAAAGTATAAACCTGACTTGGTGTGTATACAAGAGACCAAGATGGAAGAGGTGGAGAAAAGATTATGCGACAGATTATAGGACGATGACGAATTCAACTTTACATTCAAGCCAGCAGAAGGGAGGTCGAGAGGTCTATTGATGATATGGAACAAAAAGTTTCTCAAAATTATCTGAAGTGAGAGGAGATCATTTCATACATATTGAAGGGATTTTGGGTCAAGAGAGGATTCCAATATCATTAACCAATGTGTATGCACCCTGCGAAGGCAACAGAAAAAGAAATTTATGGAGAAAGTTGGAAGAACTAATAGCTTCAAAACCGAGCTCGAAATGGTGTGTAATGGGGGATTTTAACGCAATAAGAACGGAATCAGAGAGAAAAGGAATATGGGTGTTCACAAGAAGAGAAGAAATGGTTGAATTTGATGCATTCATTTCAGGCTCAGAACTGAATGATCTACCACTAACATGAAGGAGATTTACCTGGTCAAAATTAGATGGATCGTCCATGAGCCGAATAGATCGATTTTTGCTATCTGAAAACTGGTGCCGACAATGGCCAAATTGTCGCCAGTGGTGTTTAGACAAAGGATTATCAGACCATTTCCCCATATTTTTATGCGAGGAGAACAAAGATTGGGGGCCAAAACCTTTTCGCACGTTTAATTGCTGGAGCGAAATGGAGGGATACCATAAATTCGTAGAAGACACTTGGAGGTTTATGGAAATTGAAGGATGGGGGGCATTCGTACTAAAAGAAAATTTCAAAAGCATGAAAAACCAGCTGAAAGAATGGTACAGGTCTCACCATGGGAATTTAGACGGGAGAATAGAGGAAGCAAAGAGAACAGTAAATGAGGTAGGAAAAAAAGGAGAGTAGTTCTTACTGGAAATAGATTAAATAGAAGCCAAAAGGGACGCAACAGCAAGACTATATTCTCTTTCGAAGTTAAAGTGCAGTATGACGTGGCAAAAGTCGCGTATAAGGTGGCTCAAGGAAGGAGACGCCAATACAAAGTTTTTTTTCAGAGAAGCGTGCTAAAAAGAAGAAGAATGAATGGGATAACTTGTATTGAGTCAAACGGTAGGAAAATAACAGGAGTGGAGGAAATAAAACAAGAAATACATGACCATTTCAGTGATCTGTTCAAGGAATGTACGATGAATAGACCTATAATACATAACATGGTGTTTAATAGAATTGGAGAAGAAGACAACAAAAGACTCACTGCAGAATTTTCAGAAGAGGAAATCAAAAAAGCAGTTTGGGATTGCGATAGTGCGAAAAGCCCAGGACCGGATGGTTTCAAATTCGGATTTATTAAATAATTTTGGGAGGTAATTAAAACGGAATTTCAAAGATTCATATCAGAATTCCATTGCAATGGTCGAATAGTGAGGGGTGCAAATAACACGTTCATAACGTTAATCCCAAAGATTGAAAACCCAGTGAAGCTAAATGAGTTCCGACCAATTTCACTGATTGGATGTATGTACAAAGTTTTGGCCAAAATTCCGGCTAATAGATTAAAAGGAGTGGTCCAAAAAGTAGTCTCGACATCTCAGTTTGCTTTCTTGGAGGGTCGGCAACTTGTGGATGGCAGCTTAATAGCAAATGAGATAGTGGACGAGCTCAAAAAAAAGAAAAGAGAGGCATTGATGTTCAAAGCAGATTTTGAAAAAGCTTTTGACTCAGTTGATTGGAGATATCTAGATTATGTCATGAAGAGAATGGGATTTAATGATAAATGGAAATGATGGTTATCTGAATGCCTTCGATCATCCCGGATATCGGTACTGGTGAATGAAAGTCCTACAAAGGAGTTTAAAGTAGGTAAGGGCTTAAGACAAGGTGACCCTTTATCGCCATTTTTGTTTCTATTGGCAACAGAAGGGTTAAATAGTATGATGTCAAAGTCAGTTCAACATAATTTATTTGAGGGATACCAAATTGGGGAAGGCGGAACAGAGATATCTCACTTACAATATGCGGATGACACACTGATAATAGGAAAGAAAAGTTGGAAAAATATCTGGGAAATCAAAGCAATTATGCAACTGTTTGAAATCGTGTTCGGGTTGAAGGTGAATTGTCATAAAAGCTTATTGGTAGGAATTAACATAAACAACACCTGGTTAGTAGAGGCGGCAAGAGTGCTGAATTGTAAGACATGAGAGCTTCCTTTCAAATACTTAGGGCTGCCGGTAGGAGGGAATCATCGTAGAGAAGGGATATGGAAGCCAATGGTGGATGCGGTGAGATCGAGACTATCGAAGTGGAACAACAGACACCTTTCAATAGGAGGTAGAATTGTCCTTCTAAAGTCGGTATTGTATGCTATTCTGATATATTTCCTTTCTTTCTTCAAGGCGCCGTTAAGTATAATTTCAAAACTCGAAACATACTTTAAGAAATTTCTGTGGGGAGGGGGACTAGAGAATAGGAAAATCAGTTGGATAAAGTGGGATAAGATTTGTAGAGAAAAGGCGGAGGGGGGGTTGGGAATCAAGAACTTAAAGACCTTTAATCTTGCTCTTCTAGGCAAGTGGAAATGGAGAATCTTGACAGAAAAAAATAGCCTGTGGGTAAAAGTGCTAGAAAGTAAATACGGAGTATCAGAAGGGAAATTAAAATGGGATGAAAGGAATGGATCTGCGTGGTGGAAAGATGTCAACAAGATCGAAAAAGGGTGTTGGGGATTGAAAGTTAATTGGTTTTCAGAAAAACTATCAAGACACATAGGAAATGGATAGGACACTTTATTCTGGCTGGATAATTGGGACATGAAGGGTGCCCTGAAGGATAGATATCCAGGCCTGTTTGCATTGGCATAAGAGAAGAATGTTATAGTTAGTAAGGTGTTTCATGGAGATGGAGAGCAACAACAACGGAAGATTACATAGAGGAGAATGCTAAGTGAGGAAGAAAAGACTTTAGAGGCAAAAAAATTAGTAATTATACAAGGCATTAACCTCAAAGAAAATGAGAAGGACTTATGGTCATGGTCGAGAAACTCATACTCGGTCAAAGAAGCTTACAATATATTGGCATCTGATCAGAGAAGTGAAGAGTCAAGACATCTTAGAGCAGCTTGGAATGAGCTAGTTCCGCTAAAAGTGTCGACATTAGTGTGGAGAATGATGCAGAATAAAATTCCAACTAAAGACAACCTAATCAAACGAAACATTGTGCATGAATCTCATAAATTTTGTGTCTTCAGATGTGAAAAGGAAGAAAGCATACGACATGTTTTTTTCGAGTGCAGAGTAGCAGTAGAAATGTGGCAGCAAGTGTTAAAATAGTTGAATATCAGCTCCGCTCTTCACAATTCAGTGCTAGAAAACTATATTCAATTTTCGAAATTTTTAGCAAATGGAAGGGTGAGAGTAGAAAGATTTAGTGCAATCTGGTTTGCCGGTATTTGGACAACATGGAAAGCTCGAAATGGAAAAATATTTCATGATAAAGATATCTCGACTCAAGCCAGAGTAGAGGAAATAAAATGGACGACATGGAAATGGATAAAGGCCAAGGTGAAAGGATTTAGTTACGATTTTAACCAATGGAATCTAAACCCTCTGTGTTGCTTGGGTATAGTAGACAGAGCTTGAATTCTTATGCATTATGTCTCTGTCCATCGAAAGCTTTAGACTATGTGCAGGAGTTTTTCTAACTGGTGGATGCTTTCGTGGATGCTCCATTTGGACAGCTTCTGATGTTTTTGGTCTCGGTCTATGGTGTTACTTCAATTTCATGCCGAGAGTTTGGTTCCGTATGCGGCCGGCTGTAATTATACAGGAGATTTGGTGGTTTGGGAGATGGGTGAGCGGTTGATTTGGTTGTGGCTAGATTAGTTCAAATGGAAGGTTATGTAGTTTGAGTCTGGTAGGGAAGGTTCTTGTAAGGTGGAAAGGTGGAAATATAGATGGGTCTGGTGGTGGTTGCATTGGTATGTACTTCACTACTGATGTTTAGTAGTTTTCGTTGAAGAGAATTTATATTGATAGTGCATTTGGGTTCCCTTATATGTCCCTCTTTTTAGTCTGTAAGTGGGATGTAGGTACAGGAGAAGATAAGTCTTTGAAGCATATTGGTTTTTTGGTTGTGGTTATGTTGATCAAAAGGGTGGTATATTAGTATTGGAGTTTGTTTTTGCAGGCTGGGTTTGGATCATGTTGTTGTAATTCAGAAACTGCGTTTTGTTTGTGTTGGTTGGGTCAGCTTGGTGTCTCCTTTCCCAGGCTTGGTTAGGCGCAACTATGATACATTATTGCCTGGTGTAAATGTGGTATATACCTCTTGAATGTTGTGGTATATTGGTGTCATACCCCAAATTTTGACCACTAAGATTTCCCATCATTGTGAAAATCATCATCACAATATGGATGGGCCATCATACTTCATCAGTCTCCCCAAAGATGGGTGAGCATCCACTACAATCAAGAATTAGGGTTTCAAGCCCTCTCAGAGTTCTTAGACAAAGGATCAATCAAGGAATGACATGATCTTCAACTTGTCTAACCTCTCAAACACCTACAATGGATCAAAAGGACTCCCACTTCAAGGACCAAGCACAAGGCTGCTCCCTTCTAGGTGGATCAAGTCTCAAGATCGACAGTGTCACCAAATTAGGGTTTTGGTCGACCAGGGCCTCCAGATGGAAAATTTTCATCTGGGCACAAGCTAATGATCCAAAACATAACCTAATATACTTCATGGGGCCTCATGGACCCAATCATCAAGTCAATTTTGCCTCAGGGGATGCATTCATCAAAAATCAGGAATTAGGGTTTCTTGACCTAATTCACCCCTAAGTTGACTTTTAGGGAAAATCATGAGCCAAGACCTCAAGAGAGGGTTTGAGGGTCTATAATGAACTATATTGATCCATTTGCAACAATGGATTAATCCAAGAGGCTTGAGCAACAAGTTTCAATTTCATCTGCACCACAGTTAGGGTTTTAAGGAAAAAGTCAACTGTAACTTTGACTTTTGACCAGGACATGCTCCCAAGCCCTATGACATGCATCAATATACCCTATGACACCCACAGAACATGTACATCAAGTTTGATTTAGGTCAAGGACATGATTTCATGAAGAATTGCACAGTTTGGAATTCATCTGATAAAAAGTCAACTATGCACAAAAGTCAACTTTGACTTTTTGAGATTTTTCACCAAAATGGATTTTTAACCCTAAAATGATGTTAATGTATGATTTGAATCATCATTCATCAAGAAAAATCAAGAAAAGTTGGATAACTTGTAAAAGGGGTAACCATAAAAAACTTAGAAAATTTTCTAAGTTAAAAATAAAGTGGCTAAGGTACCAACTTTGGAGAACCATAACTCCTAAACCACAAAGCCATTTTCTCCCATCCAAGGCTTGATTTGTAGATCTCATTGCCCTCTACAAAAACTTCAACTAGACCTAATTCCAATTCATTGTGGATTTTGAGTTATGGAGTGACCAAAATCAAGAAAAGTCACTTTGTTCCAACACTTAGTGAAAATTTCACTAAGTCAGATTTTACCCTACTTTTTTCCAAATGTAGGGGGATTTTTCACTTGGATTCAAAAGAGATCAAAACCAAATATGTTCAAACAGTTGTTGTATCATTTAAAGGCTTTCCAAAATGGCCAAGAACATTACCAAATTCCATTTGAGTCATGAGATATGACATTGGAAAGTTGCCTTGCTGAAATATGCCAAGGCAAGGCAGAATTTGCATTTTTGCTCGATTTTCCAAAATCAGCCAAATCCAAATGCTCCTATCTACTTGGACACCTCAGAAGATTGAATCTAAAGGGGACAATCACTGAGCCAAGCCTCCAAAGTCTTTGGAACAAGAAATAGCATGTTGAACCTAGAATGGCCAAAATAGGGACAAGACTCCAATTTTGGATTGGAGCACTCAATGGAAGCATCAAGGTGGCATGGACTGAGCCATTCTCAACTGAATTCAGTCAAGACTTATCCAAGACCAAGGGAACCACAGCCCTGTGCCCTAACCTCTAGTCAATGGCTAGAGGAGACTTGGATTTCCATTGGCCAACATTGAACAAACACCTGCTGCAGTTGCCATTCACTGTGGATCCCAAAACAAACTTGCTCTACTATAAATAGAGCTCAGTTGTGATCAGTTTAAGTACACCAAAGGCCTACAACACTTGCCTTTCTCAAAAACCACTTCTCACTCTCAAAAATGCCTTTCTTAGCAAGTCACTATCGGGTTTTTCATTAGAGAGCAATTCCACTCAAACCAATCACACACACACCTCATATACATCATATGTGAGCTGATCAAACACTTAAACAACAACTGGAACACTGATTTCTCAGAATCACCAGTCAATTGCTCAAGGTTTTAACCAAAGTGCAGTTGAGATGCCATGAAGTGATCCAGCCATTCTCAGTCAAGTCCAAGCATTCAAACACACTCCATAGGGTGTAGGGAAGCTGTTCAGATCATCACAATTCATCTGTAACACCTCCTACTCAGAAATTAATTTGCTCTTGCTGTCACGACATAGAGGTAAGCTTAAACTTGGTCATCTCTCAATCTATGCATATTTCCTCGCACAATACTTTTGCCAAATGTTCATAATCATGCATGGAATGTTTCCCCTCAATTAATTGCATTGTTTGAATCGTGTATCAAAAATCCTAGCCTTCATGCAGAAATTAGGGTTCTTGAGGATTTTTCGTGATTTCTTGTTATATGTTTAATTTAAATGAAATTAAATACCATAGACATGATCGTGAGGTTGAAACGAGTTGATTGGTATGTGGATTGCATGATATAATCAAGTATTCAGTGAGATTGGAGAGAAAATGCAAATCTGGGCAAGCCCAGAACACGCGCGTGTTCTTGGCGCCATTTTCATAAATTCAAATATTTGAGTTTTGTGATTTTATTTAATTGATTCAAAAATTAATTTCTCTCTGAGTTTTAATGATTTTGAGTTGATTCTTTTTCTAATAATTCACAAAAATGTTAAAATATTTTATTTTCCCAAAAAATCCCAAAAATATTATTTATTTTATATAATTGATATTTTTGCAAAGAATTAATGTTTTAATTTTTTTGACATTTAAAATATTTTTTCCACCTTGATTTTGCAACTTTTAATGCTTTCTAATTATTTTGTAGGTCAATACTTAATTTTTGAAACATTAATCCAAGATCACAATTTGTTTTTCCTATGTTAAACAATTTTGATCATTTTAATTGAATTTTTATTCAATTAAAACACATTTTTTGAAAACAAATTAGGGTTTTTTGATTAATTCAACCCTCATAAATCATTTTCAAAACTTTTTGGGCCTCTAATAGAGTGTAAGACCCAATCCTTTTTTTGACCAAATCATTTTTTGGGCCTCAGTGTATTGTATAAGTCCCGATACCGTAAAAAACAAACGGCGCGATCGTTGCCTTTTGAAAAATAACCATGGGCCTCTCCTTGAGCTATAAGACCCATTCAAACTTTTTGGGCCTCTAATAGAGTGTAAGACCCAACCCCCTTGTAACCAAAATCATTTTGGGCCTCGGATATTGTATAAGTCCCTTCGTGTTAAAAGAAAACCTCGGCGCGATCGCCATTTCAAACGGAAAAGTCAACTGGGCCTACCCTCGAGTCATAAGCCCCACTCTTTTTATTTAAACCTTTTAGGCCTCTTGAGAGAATGTAAGACTCATCCCTTTGTACAGAAAATAATTTTTGGGCCATAGTCACTTGTATAAGTCCCTCTGTACAAATTTAAACAGTGCACTCACTGATAAAACTCCTGGGCCTCTCCTTGAGCTGTAAGCCCCAAATATTTCTTTTTCAAAGCACTTTCTCCTTTGATTTTGAATATACTATTGTTTTCAATCTTTCTTTGTTGAACAACTAACCAAACAGCATGGAAGCTCTACAACCGAGTAAGTGGTTATCGCTTTCATTTACCGCTTTCATATACATGTAAACTATATTGTGGGGCTGTTTCGCTATAAGTCTTCTTTTATAAACTCATATCAACTGTGTAATAATAGTATAGATATTTAGAGTTTCCCCGGCAACTACGTCTAGCACTAGGTAAAGTCGTTGATCACTCTTAGAAATAGTCTAAACTAGATCCCTATAGGATTACCAAACACAGTCTTCCCTCCTCTTGGGGTTAAACAATATGGAGATATGAAAGGCAGCATTCTCTGTGAACCCTTTCATAGACTGTCACTCGTAGAAGTTGTCAAGAAACTCTATTCCCCAGAGATGATCTCTTCTTTGTGAATTGCATCTCTTGAGTTTCTTCCAAATTCTCGAACTTTCCTGGCTTGATCTATTCTCGGTGAATGGCATGTCTTGAATTTCTCGGGGTTTGGGGACCCACAGGCTTCTTAAAAGCACTTGTCAAGAAACTCTACTCCCCAAAGATGATCTTTTCTCCGTGAATGGCATCTCTTGAGTTTCTTCCAAATTCTCGAACTTTCCTGACTTGATCTATTCCTTGTGAATAGCTTGCCTTGAATTTTTCGGGGTTTGGGGACCCATCGGCTTCTTAAAAGCAACCTAGCCTCCTCTTGGGCTTAGTACAAGGACCCTACGGCTTCTTAGAAGTATTCACAGCCTCCTCTTAGGCTTCGTATAATGATCTCTTCCTCCGGGAATGATAGCCTCCTCTTGGGCTTCATACAAAGACCGATCGGCTTCTTAAAAGTTTTCAGCCTCTTCTTGGGCTTCATACAAATTGTCCCGACGACCTCCTAGAGGTATAGGAACAGAAATTAGTCATCTGCATAGAACAGTCCTTTCAAAGAGTCTACTACTGTTTCTCAAAGCATAGTACAAAAGACGAAACTCTAGACTCGGACAGTCTAATTTCCTTGAGTCTCAAAGACATTCTCAAGTGACCCCTTTCGTTAAATAGGAAGAAAACCCGTAGACTCGGACAATCTCAATACCCTTCGGATTTCCCACTTCCTTAAAGAACATGAATGGCCCAGATCCTCGAATCAAATCCTTGAGTACAGTGTTGCTCATATAAGAACTGATTTTCTCTTTAAATCAACATACTGGACCTGTCACTTAACTGAACAGTAACCATAGCCTCCTCTTAGGCTTTGTATAATGATCCTTCTCCAGTGAAGTTAGCCTCTCTCTTGGGCTTTATACAATGATTCTCCCCAGCGGAGTTAACAACGTTTAGCCTCTTTCTCGGGCTTTGTACGAGACACATAAGAGACTCCCTCGTTTAGTCGATCACCCTTTCGCCTCCATCTCGGGCTTCGTACGAGATACAAAAAACTCCCTTGTTGAGTCAATTAGCCTCTATCTCGGGCTTTATACGAGATACCAAAAGACTCCCTCGTTGAGTCAAAACCTTTTAGCCTCTCTCTCGGGCTTTGTACGAGACACATAATAGCCTCCTCTTAGGCTTTGTATAAGAAAACCACTGGTTGATCCAATCAACCTTTTAACATCAAAGTTGTGCCTCGTTCACAGTACACAAACATCAACAACTCTTTCCCCTCCATCTAACTGCTGTAAGCGGCAAGCCTCTGGATCATCTACATCCATGCCAATGTCCCTCTTTTAGTATGAGAAATTCCTAAGGAAAGATGGCATTACTCTACACTGAGTTAAAAGTCTTCTCCTTCAGGTTGAAATCCCCTATAAAGGAAATTATGGCATTCCTGGATTCACAAATCCCGGTTAAAGTAATTCTCCTTTATAAACAGTCGTAACAGACAAACCCCTCTTTAGAGATGACAAATTCTCTCTAAAGTCAACACCTTTTAGCTTCACATCTTGGGCTTCGAACAAGATACAAATAGACCCTTCAGCTTCACATCTTAGGCTTTGAACAAGATACAAATCACCTTTCGCTTCATGTCTTGGGCTTTGAACAAGACACCAAAATAACCATTTCCTCCCATAGAATAGGAGGAACTACGAACGCTCTGATTTCCCTGTTTCGGTAAACGGGAATACGTAGGCATAAGATTGAAAGAAAAATCTTAGCGAGCACACTAAACAAATACCCAAAATCCCATACTTTCATATATATTCATCCTAACATCTCAACCGATAGCCTAAAGCACCCCTCGTCAACAAAATAAACCTAGGAAAAACCCCGAATCTTTGTAGTATTTGTAACCTAACAGACCGCTGTTTAATCTCAGTATGCAAGCAGGGTTAATTGGAGACATCTATTTCCCTTCCTTCATCAGCTTTAATTGGATAAAAAATGAATCGAACTGTAGTACTAGAGCGATCGTGCTTCGCAACCACATCCAAAAATCACTCGCTACAGAAAAATGGCGACTCTGCTGGGGAATACCGTAGGTCTCTTTAGGGATCTTGTAGAAACCTTGACGTCACTAGGATCTTAGGTCAAAACGCCGTTAATTTGGAATGAAACCACAGATTGGTGACTCCGCTGGGAAACCATTTTCTGTCAGGAACTTAAGATTCTTAGCTTTTAAAAGTCTAGGATGATTAGGACAAATATATATACTGCTTTTCCTAATTGCTATACATGTTTATTTTTCTGCTAATGGGAATACGTGTGATGCCGCATGTGGAAAGATTGAGTATACACTTAACATAAGTGATGGCGACGAGGTCGACCATCAACCTCAGTGGAGGCTGACCAATGCAACCCATTCTCTCACCTAGACAATGGGTCGATTGTGATGTCTGAGAAGCTGAGGAGCCAAACCCTTTTGTAGTGCAGAAACTATCGGGAATAGTTGTTACGCGATACTACCCTCATTTGAGGCTGGTGATCTATTCTCGGTGAATGGCACTTACTCTAAGATCGCTCTACAACTCGCTGGCGATCCGCTTGTTGTTTTGCTTTCCTGGGAGGAGCTGATGATAATGAGTACAGGTACAAAAATCACCCTAGTATAAACCTTTAGGGATGGGTAGAGCCTTGACTTCATGACAACGACCCTTTGACCCCATGTTTTTTCTATGTTTTTGTGTGCTGCATTTATGCATTCATTTAAAAAACATTAAAAACATTCAAAAAAATTCTCTTTTAGTCTCTCTGTTTTTCAAATTAAACTGAGACTGTGATTGCAAATATCAGAGAAAAGGATTGCACTAATGGATTTCGGTAGAAGGAGAACTCATAGTTATACCTTCAAGGTTCCAAAGCTAGAGGATTTGAGAAGGTTAGCAAGGATGATCACAAACCCAGAGGCTTTCAGAGCCAAGCACGAAGGTTTGCTACCACTGTTAAGAGTCCATGTGATTGAGGGAATCATGGATGCGCTCATTCAGTTTTATGATCCAGTTTATCACTGTTTCATATTCCCGGATTACCAGCTCGCACCAACGCTGGAGGAGTATTCTCACCTGATTGATCTACACATTACTGATCGAGCTCCATTTTCTGGACTGGAAGAAATTCCAAAGAATCAGACCATTGCAAGAGCAATTCATTTAGACGAGTCTGAGGTTAGGACTCACCTAACTACCAAGGGTGGCATCCAAGGTTTACCAGCCCAGTTCTTGACAAAGAAAGCCCTATATTTTGCCAGTATAGGAAACGTGACTGCTTTTGAAAGCATCTTTGTCTTGCTCACCTACGGGTTATTTTTGTTTCCCAGCATTAATAATTTCGTCGATATCAACTCCATTAAGGTTTTTCTCATTGGAAACCCTGTGCCGACTTTGCTCGCAGATGCGTATCATTCTGTACACTTGGGAAATTTGTACAGCGGAGGGGAGATCACATGTTGTGTACCTCTGCTTTACAAATGGTTTATCTCTCACTTGCCCAAGTCTGCTGCTTTTTGGGATTGCAAGAGGGCCTTACGTTGGTCGCAGAAGATCACGTCTCTTACCAACTCTGATATAGATTGGTGTAATAGGATATATGATGGAATCAGGATCATTGACCGTTGTGGAAACTTCCCCAACGTACCCCTTATAGGAATTAAGGGAGGAATCAACTATCATCCAGTTCTCGTTCAGCGTCAATTTGGATACCCGATGAGACACGTCCCACGGGGTGTTCATCTGGAAGGTCTTTTCTTCAAAGAAGGATAAAATGACAGAGCACTAAAGACGGAAATAGTGCACACTTGGAAGCATGTTCATAAGAAAGGACGAGAGTCTCTGGAAAAACCAGACTGTGTCTCGGTGGAGCCTTATCTCCATTGGGTACAAACCAGAGCTCTCAAGCTAAAAATACCTTATCCTCATTATGGAATTCTTCCGCCGAGGGAATCTGTCATGTACTTCATGACGGAAACTGAAAAGCTTCAGGTTACTCTCAACAAAGTTCAAAAGGATAGAAGGTCTTGGAAGAACAAGTACCACACCCTCAACGTAGAGTGCATCAAAATACAGTAATTAGTGAAAGATAAGGATGCTCTGATTGAAATTTTGGAGCAACATGCTGTGGATAATCAGGATAACCAAAGGAATCTGTCATGTACTTCATGACGGAAACTGAAAAGCTTCAGGTTACTCTCAACAAAGTTCAAAAGGATAGAAGGTCTTGGAAGAACAAGTACCACACCCTCAACGTAGAGTGCATCAAAATACAGTAATTAGTGAAAGATAAGGATGCTCTGATTGAAATTTTGGAGCAACATGCTGTGGATAATCAGGATAACCAAAGGAATTTGCTCGCTCCTTTCACCTGGCAAAGGAATGACAACCCGACAACGGCCCAAGAGCCCCGGTCAAAGAAAAGGAAGATACCAGAATCAGCACCCGATTTCTCTTCAGAGAGGACTCAGTACCCATTAGTTTAGGTTTCTGTTTCTGCACCTTGTAATCTACTGTATTTCCATTTCTGTAATCCTTTGAATTCAATAAAAAAGGGGTTTCCCCACCGTTTGATATTTGCAATCTAATTGTCGAAGTTTATTTTGATTAAACCTTAAACAATTAATATAATCATTGCATTCATCATTCTCACATCGCGTATTCTTCTTACCTACGAATCTCACGTTTGTGTCTCGGTTCTAGAGTCAAACTGTCTCATTCGTATAATACTCGGGCCAATCGTCAGAAAAAGATGGATGATCTTGAGGAAGAAAACAGAGAGTTGAAAGAAGAGATCGGCGCTCTAAGAGAGGATATGAGGAAGCTTCGTAACGACATGCAAGCCATGGCAGAAGCTCAGCTACAAAGAACTGTGATCTCAGAGATCACCTCTACGCCCATAGTGGAGAAGTATGATCCTAGGTATCAAATACCGAAAGATCATCCTTGGGGAATGCCTATTAATTATATCCTGGAAGGATATGTTCCGCCGATCACTGAAGATCAGGGAATCACAACAGAAGCCGCTGGGCCTGAAGGTTACAAACTTCGGGAAAGCGAAGATGTCAGAGGCATACTGAAGACTCCTGAAGGTTACAAACTTTGGGAGACGCCAAGACTCACTACCGTAGTCACGGTACCACCCCCTGTGGTGCACACTGTCCCGGAAGGACAGATTCCACAGTCACCTTCTGGTAAGAAGGAAACTATGTTTGACAGAATGGAGGAATTCCAGGAGCAGTTCTTGGAAATGCAGAAGGAACTGCAAGCCATTCGCGGTCAGGATCTATTTGGAAAGGACGCTGCAGATCTCTGCTTGGTCCCAAATGTGAAAGTCCCGCACAAATTTCAAGTGCCCGACTTTGAAAAGTACAAGGGTAACTCTTGCCCTCAAAGCCATCTGGTGATGTACGCTCGGCAGATGTCAGCTCAGATGGAAAATCAGGACCTACTGATTCATTACTTTCAGGATAGTTTAACCGGTGCCGCATTAAAATGGTACATGGGTTTAAACCGTGCCACGATCATCACTTTCAGAGATCTTGGCACTGCCTTCGTCCAACAATACAAATACAATTTGGACATGGCACCCGACAGAGATCAACTCAGATCAATGTCGCAAAAGGACAAGGAAACCTTTAAGGAGTACGCTCAAAGGTGGCGTGAGATCGCCGCTCAAATTTGTCCACCTCTGGAGGAAAAAAAGATGACAAAGATCTTCTTAAAGACCTTAAGCTCATTTTACTATGACCGAATGGTTGCCAGTGCGCCCAGTGATTTCACCGAAATGGTTGGCGTGGGCGTACGTCTTGAGGAAGCCGTCCGAGAAGGACGTTTGGTAAAAGGCACTGGATCGACGAGCGGTACTAAAAAATACGGTAGTGCTCTCCCTAAGAAAAAAGAGCAAGATATTGGGAATATCTCTCTCGGAAAGCAAAGGCAACATTATCAACCGGTAGCAGCTGTGACTCCTGCTATCAACCCTGCGTCTATTCCTACGTATCAACTTCAGGTTGCGCAGAGCCAACCTGATCAACAAAGGACACAACAGCCTCTTCAGCAGGCTCGTCCTCCATACAACAACAACCGTACAACACGGCCACCAGGATTTAATCCTATACTCATGTCGTACGCAGAGCTGTTTCCATTACTACTGGCTAAGGGCACATTCAGACTAAATCTCCTCTTACAGTACCGGAAAATCCTCCTTTTTGGTTTAAGGTGGATCAAACTTGCCCTTACCATCAAGGAGGATCAGGGTATAACATAGAGAACTATCTCAATTTCAAGTCTGACGTGCAAAAGCTTGTTAGGAGCGGGGTCTTATCCTTCAAGGATACAAATCCTAATGTTCTCACGAACCCCCTGCCTCAACATGAAAAGGCTGCAATCAATTTGATAGAAGGAGAGGCTAACAATGTCTATCAAATTCACGATGTACTCTTATTGAGGACCAATCTAGTCAAGATGCATTGTAGACAGAGTGGATATGGCCACGTGCCACCTCATAATTATCACCAGTGTGATATCTGCTCTAAAGACAATCAAGGATGTTCTGTAGTGCAAGCAGCCCTACAGGAACAAATGGATCTCGGATGGATCCAAGAGCACCGAATTCGTGGAGTTAACATGGTCTACACGAATTCTAACATCATTCAGAACCACAATATCCGTGCGATGAATGTCAACCTAGTGGCGATGCACTCAAGGCAAAGCCAGTATCATAATCTGTCGCGGCACGATTACAGTTCCTGTTTGATTTGCTCGGTAAACAAACAGGGATGCTCTTTCATACAGGAGGCCCTCCAGCGTCAGATGGATCTTGGATGGATCCAAGATTACCATGATAGGAATTCCTATCAAATCAACATGGTTCAGATCTTCGATATTCGCGTGATGAATACCAACCTGGTAGAGTTACATGCTGAGCAGGTCCGACTCGGATTCTTAATATCACATGACTATCAAAGCTGTAAGGAAGGTTGCGAAAACGATCGAGGTTATACCCTTGTCCAGGAGGCACTTCAGCACTTGTTAAATCCCTGGTGGATGCCAATTTATATGGATGAAGATACTCAGCAGATTAGTATCAGTAACAGGAATCCTACTCGGCGTCAGAGTCAGGATGTCCGATCTATGGAAGCTAACCTAGTGAGGTTACATTGTATTCAAAGTGGGCGTGGCCATGTGCCACCACACAATTATGACTGTTGTAGCGTCTGTTCAGAAAGTAACCAAGGGTGTTACCTTGTGAGAGCAGCTCTTCAGGGTCAGGTAGATCGTGGAGAGATTCGCCCATATCTGGGTTCAGGACCCATCAACTGGACGCCGAACTACCTTGCCGATCAAGTTGAGGATGTTGTCACGATCTCTGGTCATCACAGGACCAGGGATGTTTTTGCCATTATCCCTCTACTTGACGAATCTAAAGTTCCCAACCGGGAACGGATCGAGATTAATTATGATGGTCAGAAAACTCAGAAGGGTCCCGTAGTCATCTATCTGCCGGGACCAACACCGTATGAATCAACTAAGGTTATCCCTTACAAATGCGGTGCAACGACAGTTGAAAATGGAAAGGAAATTCCATTACCCTCCGTCGTGAATATTGCAGACATCAGTCGAGTAACATGGAGTGGTAGAATCTTCAACCGAGGGGTTGGAGAACCTAACAAGGAAAAGGAACTTCAGACGGAAACTCCTGATCTACCAGTCAGTCAATCCAGTAATCCCGACCTTTTGAAAAATGATGATGAGATGCTGAAGCTCATCCAAAGGAGTGAATACAACATTGTCGATCAACTGTTACAAACTCCTTCAAAGATCTCGGTATTATCGCTGTTACTCAGTTCAGAAGCCCACAGGGAGGCTCTACAGAAAGTCTTGGAGCAAGCCTTTGTGGAACAGGATGTAACAATCAGACAATTTGATAGCATTGTCTCTAACATCACTTCCTGCAATAATTTGGGATTTAGTGATGAGGAATTACCCGAAGAGGGTCTTCGTCATAACATGGCGCTCAACATTACAGTTAACTGCCAGGACGATGCTTTAGCCAGCGTACTGGTAGACACAGGGTCAGCCCTGAATGTTATGCCAAAGTCCACTTTGATGTAATTATCATTCAAAGGCCCTCCAATGAGAATCAGCGAGGTCGTCGTCAAAGCGTTCGACGGATCCAGAAAAACAGTTATCGGCGAAGTTAATCTTCCCATAACTATCGGTCCTCACACTTTCCAAGTCACTTTCCAGGTCATGGATATCCGGGCAACGTACAGTTGTTTATTAGGAAGACCTTGGACACATCAGGCTGGAGCGGTCACTTCGACCCTCCACCAAAAGCTAAAGTTCGTCAAGAACGATCAACTTGTCACAGTTTGTGGGGAACAAGCCTTGCTTGTAAGCAACTTGTCATCGTCTACTGGCATAGAACCCGAGGAGGTTATTGGAACTCAGTTCCAAGCACTGTCGGTAAGCAAGAACAATCAGTTTAGAGGAGGAACCTCGATTTCCTCATACAATGATGCTATTAAAGCGGTCGAGAGTACCGATACAACAGGATGGGGACAGCTTGTCATTCCTATTGACAATAAAACAAAGAAGGGTCTTGGTTTTTCTGCAACCTGTACCCAGACAGCTGCCAACGATAAAAGTCTTCATCCCCTTCAAAACTTCTTCCACAGTGGAGGTTTTCTTCACCCGGTGTCTCAGGCAGAACATGCTGTCAATGAGGAAGATCCCTCCGACACAGATGAAGAATGGAAGTCCTATCTGAACGAGGACAGTTATATGTCTCAGGAAGAGGTGCCTACGCCATTTTGCTATCCCGCACAGAGTCTGAGATTTATACCAAGGTTAGACGTCAAAATGATCTATGGAGATTGTGATCCGGAAGGATGTCGTGCTCCGTCAAATTCATTATAGGAAGACACTCTGATGAAAGACAACTTTGACCACAATTACTATGGTCCAATGGATGGTCTTCCAATGTGGCAACCTTACCCAAGAAACTTGGGGCAAGAGAGTCAGTCGAACAATGAAAATCAGCTGAGCATCATTGAACAGAATACTTGTGTCCCCACCATGTCATGGGATCAACACTCATGTCATTCAGAAACTACTCAACATGAAGATGAATTTGCAACGTTTGCAGGACTTGAATTCATCAACTATGCTTTTCCCGAGGTCAACGTCATCGAGAGAGATGACTCCTCCAGTTCAAAAGAAGTGTGGGACACCTTGGGACAACCGAGTGGGAAATACGACTATATGGTCAAGTACACCGCTCCCGAAAGCTCTCGTATCAGGCTCGAAGATATCCAGCCTACTGGATGGGGAGATATAGCTGAGAGCACAAATTCTATGCAAAATACAACTGAGGAATTCTCCTACGACAATTCTGCTTGGGAGACAGATTCTAATGATCCTGCTCCACCAAAAATCAGCATTATTTCTGAAGACAAATCAAGGAAGGTGCCAGACTTTGTGATTCACCGAGGAGTTTGCCGCCAATGGGTTGCTGTCGAGGTTCCAAAGGCCGTTCACCAGTCAAAGAATTGCCATCTTTTAACCTTTCACCCTGCCCAGGTGAAACGGATGTTTTGATAGGGCTCGCTTTCTGTAATTTTCCCTCTTCGCTCCGCCCAAAGCGACAGAGTTTTGTTTTATAGGGCTGTAGTTTCAAGAATCGACTTGTTCATTAATAAAATAACGTCGTTCTGTAATTTCCGCATTAATTGTTGTTTTCTCAGAAAATGGTAATCCTAAAAAACAATTCAAATAAAAACAAGCAGTAAAATAAAACACTGCACACACTTGCATTTTCTCTATCTCTTCTAAACACGAATCATCACGTCATCCAGATTGTTTGTTTTAAACCCCGTTGAAACATACGATCCGATGCCTTCTCCCAACTTTGAGTTCCCGGTATTCGAGGCTGAAGAAGAAAATGACGACCAAATTCCAGAAGAGATCTCTCGACTACTCAGACAAGAGGAAAGGTCCATTGAACCTCACAAAGAACCTTTGGAAACGGTAAACTTGGGTTCAGAACAAGAGAGGAAACAAATCAGGATTGGGGCACTGCTCAGTCCAACTTCCAAAGAAGGTTTGATAAAGCTTCTCAGAGAATTTCCCGATGTATTCGCTTGGTCCTATCAGGATATGCCAGGGTTGGATACCAGCATCGTGGAACATCACTTACCATTAAGATCGGAATGTCCTCCAGTAAAGCAAAGGTTGAGACGCACTCACCCGGACATGGCCATCAAAATCAAAGAGGAGGTGCAGAAACAGATTGACGCGGGTTTCCTCGCCACATCTGAATATCCTCAATGGTTAGCCAACATCGTACCCATTCCCAAAAAGGACGGAAAGGTCATAATGTGTGTTGACTACAGGGATCTAAACAAGACGAGTCCAAAGGACGACTTTCCTTTACCACACATTGACATGCTGGTAGACAGCACAGCAAAGTTCAAAATTTTCTCCTTCATGGATGGATTCTCGGGCTATAACCAGATCAAAATGGCGCCGAAAGACATGGAGAAAACTTCATTCATTACCCCATGGGGCACCTTTTGTTACAAGGTAATGTCGTTCGGTTTGAAGAACGTTGGGGCAACCTATCAAAGGGCCATGACTACTCTGTTTCATGACATGATACACAAGGAAATCGAGGTATATGTTGATGATATGATTGCAAAATCAAAAATAGAGAGTGAGCACGTTGAACATCTGTCAAAATTGTTCGAACGTTTAAGAAAATTCAAGCTCCGCTTGAATCCCAACAAGTGCAACTTTGGTGTCCGTTCAGGGAAATTACTAGGGTTCATCGTCAGCCAGAAAGGAATTGAGGTTGATCCTGACAAGGTCAAGGCCATTCAAGAAATGCCTTCTCCGAAAACCGAAAAATAAGTCAGAGGATTCCTGGGACGTTTGAACTACATCTCCAGATTCATATTCCTCATGACTGCCACATGTGCGCCGATTTTCAAATTACTCAAAAAGAACCAGGATTGCGTTTGGACAGAAGATTGTCAAACCGCCTTCGACAGTATCAAGGAATATCTGTTGAATCCTCCGATTCTATTACCTCCAGTGGAAGGAAGACCGCTGATCATTTACCTCACAGTCCTAGAGGACTCAATGGGATGTGTACTTAGCCAACAAGACGAAACCAAACGGAAAGAGTCTGCCATTTACTATTTGAGCAAGAAATTCACCGACTGCGAAACTCGGTACACGATGCTTGAGAAAACTTGTTGCGCTTTGGCTTGGGCAGCCAAACGTCTTCACCAATACATGATTCGTCATACTACTTGGTTAATCTCAGAAATGGATCCAATCAAGTATGTCTTCGAAAAGCCTGCTCTCACGGGAAGGATTGCCCGTTGACAGATGTTGTTATCAGAATATGACATAGAGTACCACGCTCAGAAAGCCGTTAAAGGAAGTATTTTAGCCGATCATTTGGCTCATCAACCGATTGACGATCAGGAATCAATCGGGTTTGACTTCCCAGACGAAGATGTCATGTATCTAAAAATGAAAGATTGCGATGAACCGTTACCTAGTGAAGGGCCAGAACCAGGTTCCCAATGGGGACTTATCTTTGACGGAGCAGTTAATCATTATGGAAACGGAATTGGGGAAATCATTGTTACCCCTCAGGGTACCCACATTCCTTTCACTGCTCGACTTACGTTCAAATGTACGAACAACGAGGCCGAATACGAAGCTTGTATTATGGGTCTCGAAGAAGCAATTGATTTAAGGATCAAAAACTTGGACGTATATGGCGATTCAGCCCTGGTTATCAATCAGATAAAAGGAGATTGGAACACATACCAATCAGGATTGATTCCTTACAAAGACTACGCAAGAAGGTTGCTACCTTTCTTCGACAGAGTTGAGTTTCATCACATCCCTTGTGAGGAGAATCACATGGCTGATGCATTAGCCACCCTCTCTTCTATGATTAGTGTAGGTCAACGGACTGACCTACCTAAGATCGACATAATGCGCCTTGAACGACCCACTTACATCTTCGCGATCGAAGCATTCATAGACGACAAACCTTGGTATCACGATATCAAATGCTTCCTTCAAAAACAAGAGTACCCACCTGGGGCATCCAGGAAAGATAGGAAAACCCTCAGAAGATTGGCTGGAAGCTTCTTCCTGAGCGATGACACTCTCTATAAGAGAAATTTTGACATGGTCTTGCTCCGATGCGTCGATAGACCAGAAGCAGACATGCTTATGAAAGAAATTCATGAAGGATCCTTTGGCACTCATGCCAATGGACACACAATGGCGAGAAAAATTCTGAGAGCAGGGTATTACTGGTTGACCATGGAATCCGACTGCTACAAGTACATGAGGAGGTGTCACAAGTGTCAGATATACTCTGACAAAATTCATGTACCGTCATCACATCTCAAAGTTCTTTCTTCCCCATGGCCATTTTCCATATGGGGAATCGACATGATTGGCATGATTGAGCCCAAGGATTCAAACGGACATCGGTTCATCCTGGTAGCCATTGACTATTTCACCAAGTGGGTCAAAGCAACGTCATTCGCCAATGTAACCCGACAAGTGGTGGTCCGATTTATCAAAAACAATATCATCTGCCGATATGGTGTTCCAAGCGAGATCATTACTGATAATGGATCTAACTTAAACAACAAGATGATGAAGAAGTTGTGTGCAGAGTTCAAGATCGAACACCATAACTCATCTCCCTACCAACCCAAGATGAACGGAGCGGTAGAAGCGGCTAACAAGAACATCAAGAAGATCGTTCAAAAGATGGTTGTAACCTACAAAGACTGGCACGAGATGCTACCCTTTGCTCTTCACGGTTATCGAACATTTGTCCGCACTTCAACAGGGGCAACCCCCTTCTCTCTAGTGTATGGCATGGAAGCAGTGCTCCCCATAGAAGTAGAGATCCCATCAATCTGAGTATTGATGGAAGCTAAGCTCACCGAAGCTGAATGGTGTCAAAGTCGACACGACGAACTGAACCTGATCGAAGAGAAGTGAATCACGACACTATGCCATGGTCAGTTGTATCAACAGAGAATGAAGAGGGCATTTGACAAAAAGGTCCGACCTCATGTTTTCAGAAAAGGAGACATCGTGCTCAAGAAGATACATTCATTTCTCACTGATTCGCGAGGTAAATGGACTCCGAATTATGATGGCCCCTATGTGGTCACGAAAGCTTTCTCAGGCGGCGCCTTGAGACTTGAAACCATGGACGGAGAGGAATTTTCCTACCCCACAAATATTGATGTAGTCAAGAAATACTTCGCCTAAACTAAAAAAAAACGTCTCGGTGGATTGAAAACCCGAAAGGGTGGTCCAGGCAAAAGTTAGAGACATGAGAAAAAATTATCCCGATGGATTGGAAACATCACAGTACAATCCAGGCAAAAGTTAGGGATAATGGCAAGTAACTATATTCAATAGAGGCAAGTCCCTCAGCAGCAGTTACATCATCCTCCAGAAAACTCTAGTAAAGGTCATCTTTGACAGAAGCTCAGGATGTCCCGAATTCAAAGTTGGTAGAAGGATAGTGGTCGTTATGTTTCAACGTAGCCCTTTTCCCTGTAAATTACCATTTTCTAACTTTGTAAATACTCTTTGGAATCACGCGTTTGGCTGATCTCCATCTTATCAATGAAATTTGAGCCCTTGTGCTTTTGTTTGTAATTCTTATTTGTTTTAACTTTACAGAACGAAATTTTAACATGATTAACGATTCTTGAAATAAAACAAAAATGAATTTATTTGTTAAAACTTTTTCTACTTTTTAATAAAGACGACAATTTCTTTTGACTGTTGAATATCAGAAGAACATCGGTCGCTTCTCCAGAAGTAATCGAACCTCAAAGTGCAGAATCAAAGTACTCCTTCTAGCGCCAGTACGCCTGAATGAAAGGATCAACTGTGTCAGAGACCTTGTTTCGTCTGACACGCCTCGGCCGAGTTCTTATCTCCTAAGCCCGACCAACATAGCTCCCAACAGGGACTATCTCTCCTAAGCAAGGTGGAATTGCTATTCTGAACCAACGATACTTCTTCGCCCCGCGATGGCCGAGTATCCAGTCGTGTTCACCTGTCAGTTTGTATGTCGCGTCAGTTTTGTCAGCATAAACATACATGCATCATTGCATTATTGATTTACATTCACATTTCATATTGCATCGCTATCACTCTAGTCGGTCTTGTCCCCTAGTGATAATAGTCCTCTCAATCGAGTTGTCCGCCCTTTCCTCGTCAGAAAGTGTGTTACGTCTGAACAATCTCTCTCCTCCAGTTTTATTTCTGGATTGAAGTTGGGTCCTCGACCACTTTGATAACTTGAACCTCTGAAAGACCAGAGAGCCCTCAGTTAACATCACTCTTCGCCATTGAAGATGATATCCTTGTTTTCCCGGATTAAAGAAAATCCCGAGAGAAAGCCTCCCAAATCGGAGATTCGGAAGTACGACAGTTTTTCTCTGAAAAACCCACTGATGAAAAGGTCATCGGCACCTCAAAATTGGATCACATCACATGGCATTTCTCTGAGAAGATCTCCGAGAAAAGTATGATGTAAAGACCCCAAACGAATGCAGTCTCTCAAGGGACTCGCATTCCCCGAGTAGAGTCAACAAATGGCATCTCCAACAGAGAAGTTTGTACACCTCTACAACTCAGACGACTGGGTTCCCCAGCAAGTCTGACATCGAAACTTTTTCCACTCAAATGGCATCTCCCCAGGAAAATTCGGCGAGAAGTTTGAAGCAAAGCCGCTACGAATAGTGTCCCTTGTCAGTAAAGTTTATTGACGAAAGAAACTAAGACTAGATCCTCGGTAGGAAACCAGGATCGAGGGGAAGTTTACATCAGAAACTAAGACCAGTTCCTTGGTAGGAAACCAGGATCGAGGGGAAGTTTACATCAGAAACTAAGACCAGTTCCTCGGTAGGAAACCAGGATCGAGGGGAAGTTTACATCAGAAACTAAGACCAGTTCCTTGGTAGGAAACCAGGATCGAGGGGAAGTTTATTTTAGAAACTGAGACCAGTTCCTTGGCTGAAGACCAGGATCGAGGGGAAGTTTACCTTTTCTAAGCATCATTACTTAGCTAAAGAAGATGAATGCGTAAGCTACGATTCATAACCACCATCAAAATTTCGGGTATTCCGATATTTAATCCTCTTGCACCCCGAATGCCCGAATACCTTCGTCATTCACACCTTCCTGTCCAAGAAGATTAAATAGGGGCATCTGTCATACCCCAAATTTGACCACTAAGATTTCCCATCATTGTGAAAATCATCATCACAATATGGATGGGCCATCATACTTCATCAGTCTCCCCAAAGATGGGTGAGCATCCACTACAATCAAGAATTAGGGTTTCAAGCCCTCTCAGAGTTCTTAGACAAAGGATCAATCAAGGAATGACATGATCTTCAACTTGTCTAACCTCTCAAACACCTACAATGGATCAAAAGGACTCTCACTTCAAGGACCAAGCACAAGGCTGCTCCCTTCTAGGTGGATCAAGTCTCAAGATCGACAGTGTCACCAAATTAGGGTTTTGGTTGACCAGGGCCTCCAGATGGAAATTTTTCATCTGGGCACAAGCCAATGATCCAAAACATAACCTAATATACTTCATGGGGCCTCATGGACCCAATCATCAAGTCAATTTTGCCTCAGGGGATGCATTCATAAAATATCAGGAATTAGGATTTCTTGACCTAATTCACCCCTAAGTTGACTTTTAGGGCAAATCATGAGCCAAGACCTCAAGAGAGGGTTTGAGGGTCTCTAATGAACTATATTGATCCATTTGCAACAATGGATTAATCCAAGAGGCTTGAGCAACAAGTTTCAATTTCATCTGCACCACAATTAGGGTTTTAAGGAAAAAGTCAACTGTGACTTTGACTTTTGACCAGGACATGCTCCCAAGCCCTATGACATGCATCAATATACCCTGTGACACCCATGGAACATGTCCATCAAGTTTGATTTAGGTCAAGGACATGATTTCATGAAGAATTGCACAGTTTGGAATTCATCTGATAAAAAGTCAACTGTGCACAAAAGTCAACTTTGACTTTTTGAGATTTTTCACCAAAATGGATTTTTAACCCTAAAATGATGTTAATGTATGATTTGAATCATCATTCATCAAGAAAAATCAAGAAAAGTTGGATAACTTGTAAAAGGGGTAACCATAAAAAACTTAGAAAATTTTCTAAGTTAAAAATAAAGTGGCTAGGGTACCAACTTTGGAGAACCATAACTCCTTAACCACAAAGCCATTTTCTCTCATCCAAGTCTTGATTTGTAGATCTCATTGCCCTCTACAAAAACTTCAACTAGACCTAATTCCAATTCATTGTGGATTTTGAGTTATGGAGTGACCAAAATCAAGAAAAGTCACTTTGTTCCAACACTTAGTGAAAATTTCACTAAGTCAGATTTTACCCTACTTTTTGCCAAATGTAGGGGGATTTTTCACTTGGATTCAAAAGAGATCAAAACCAAATATGTTCAAACAGTTGTTGTAACATGTAAAGGCTTTCCAAAATGGCCAAGAACATTACCAAATTCCATTTGAGTCATGAGATATAACATTGGAAAGTTGCCTTGCTGAAATCTGCCAAGGCAAGGCAGAATTTGCATTTTTGCTCGATTTGCCAAAATCAGCCAAATCCAAATGCTCTTATCCACTTGGACACCTCAGAGGATTGAATCTAAAGGGGACAATCACTGAGCCAAGCCTCCAATGCCTTTGGAACAAGAAATAGCATGTTGAACCTAGAATGGCCAAAATAGGGACAAGACTCCAATTTCGGATTGGAGCATTCAATGGAAGCATCACGGTGGCATGGACTGAGCCATTCTCAACTGAATTCAGTCAAGACTTATCCAAGACCAAGGGAACCACAGCCCTGTGCCCTAACCTCTAGTCAATGGCTAGAGGAGACTTGGATTTCCATTGGCCAACATTGAACAAACACCTGTTGCAGTTGCCATTCACTGTGGATCCCAAAACAAACTTTCTCTACTATAAATAGAGCTCAATTGTGATCAGTTTAAGTACACCAAAGGCCTACAACACTTGCCTTTCTCAAAAACCACTTCTCACTCTCAAAAATGCCTTTCTTAGCAAGTCACTATCGGGTTTTTTATTAGAGAGCAATTCCACTCAAACCAATCACACACACACCTCATATACATCATATGTGAGCTGATCAAACACTTAAACAACAACTGGAACACTGATTTCACAGAATCACCAGTCAATTGCTCAAGGTTTTAACCAAAGTGCAGTTGAGATGCCATGAAGTGATCCAGCCATTCTCAGTCAAGTCCAAGCATTCAAACACACTCCATAGGGTGTATGGAAGCTGTTCAGATCATCACAATTCATCTGTAACACCTCCTACTCAGAAATCAATTTGCTCTTGCTGTCACGACATAGAGGTAAGCTTAAACTTGGTCATCTCTCAATCTATGCATATTTCCTCGCACAATACTTTTGCCAAATGTTCATAATCATGCATGGAATTTTTCCCCTCAATTAATTGCATTGTTTGAATCGTGTATCAAAAATCCTAGCCTTCATGCATAAATTAGGGTTCTTGAGGATTTTTCGTGATTTCTTGTTATATGTTTAATTTAAATGAAATTAAATACCATAGACATGATCGTGAGGTTGAAACGAGTTTATTGGTATGTGGATTGCATGATATAATCAAGTATTCAGTGAGATTGGAGAGAAAATGCAAATCTGGGCAAGCCCAGAACACGCGCGTGTTCATGGGTGTTCTTGGCGCCATTTTCATAAATTCAAATATTTGAATTTTGTGATTTTATTTAATTGATTCAAAAATTAATTTCTCTCTGAGTTTTAATGATTTTGAGTTGATTCGTTTTTTAATAATTCACAAAAATGTTAAAATATTTTATTTTCCCAAAAAATCCCAAAAATATTATTTATTTTATATAATTGATATGTTTGCAAAGAATTAATGTTTTAATTGTTTTTGACATTTAAAATATTTTTTCCACCTTGATTTTGCAACTTTTAATGCTTTCTAATTATTTTGTAGGTCAATACTTAATTTTTGAAACATTAATCCAAGATCACAATTTGTTTTTCCTATGTTAAACAATTTTGATCATTTTAATTGAATTTTTATTCAATTAAAACACATTTTTTTAAAACAAATTAGGGTTTTTGGATTAATTCAACCCTCATAAATCATTTTCAAAACTTTTTGGGCCTCTAATAGAGTGTAAGACCCAATCCTTTTTTTGACCAAATCATTTTTTGGGCCTCAATGTATTGTATAAGTCCCGATACCGTAAAAAACAAACGGCGTGATCGTCGCCTTTTGAAAAATAACCATGGGCATCTCCTTGAGCTATAAGACCCATTCAAACTTTCTGGGCGTCTAATAGAGTGTAAGACCCAACCCCCTTTTAACCAAAATCATTTTGGGCCTCGGATATTGTATAAGTCCCTTCGTGTTAAAAGAAAACCTCTGCGCGATCGTCATTTCAAACGAAAATGTCAACTGGGCCTACCCTCGAGTCATAAGCCCCACTCTTTTTATTTAAACCTTTTGGGCCTCTTGAGAGAGTGTAAGACCCATCCCTTTGTACAGAAAACAATTTTTGGGCCACAGTCACTTGTATAAGTCCCTCTGTACAAATTCAAACAGCGCGCTCACTAATAAAACTCCTGGGCCTCTCCTTGAGCTGTAAGCCCCAAATCTTTCTTTTTCAAAGCACTTTCTCCTTTGATTTTGAATATACTGTTGTTTTCAATCTTTCTTTGTTGAATAACTAACCAAATAACATGGAAGCTCTACAACCGAGTAAGTGGTTATCGCTTTCATTTACCGCTTTCATGTACATGTAAACTGTATTGTGGAGCTGTTTTGCTGTAAGTCTTCTTTCATGAACTCATATCAACTGTGTAATAATAGTATAGATATTTAGAGTTTCCCCGGCAACTACGTCTAGCACTGGGTAAAGCCGTTGATCACTCTTAGAAATAGTCTAAACTAGATCCCCATAGGATTACCAGACACAGTCTTCCCTCCTCTTGGGGTAAAACAATATGGAGATATAAAAGGCAGCATTCTCTGTGAACCTTTTCATAGACTGTCACTCGTAGAAGTTGTCAAGAAACTCTATTCCCCAGAGATGATCTCTTCTCCGTGAATTGCATCTCTTGAGTTTCTTCCAAATTCTCGAACTTTCCTGGCTTGATCTATTCTCGGTGAATGGCATGTCTTGAATTTCTCGGGGTTTGGGGACCCACAGGCTTCTTAAAAGCACTTGTCAAGAAACTCTACTCCCCAGAGATGATCTATTCTCCGTGAATGGCATCTCTTGAGTTTCTTCCAAATTCTCAAACTTTCCTGACTTGATATATTCCTTGTGAATAGATTGCCTTGAATTTTTCGGGGTTTGGGGATCCATCGGCTTCTTAAAAGCAACCTAGCCTCCTCTTGGGCTTAGTACAAGGACCTTACGACTTCTTAGAAGTATTCACAGCCTCCTCTTAGGCTTCGTATAATGATCTCTTCCTCCGAGAATGATAGCCTCCTCTTGGGCTTCATACAAGGACCGATCGACTTCTTAAAAGTTTCCAGCCTCCTCTTGGGCTTCATACAAATTGTCCCGACGACCTCCTAGAGATATAGGAACAGAAATTAGTCATCTGCATAGAACAGTCCTTTCAAAGAGTCTACTACTGTTTCTCAAAGCACAGTACAAAAGATGAAACTCTAGACTCCGACAGTCTAATTTCCTTGAGTCTCAAAGACATTCTCAAGTGACCCCTTTCGTTAAATAGGAAGAAAACCCGTAGACTCGGACAGTCTCAATACCCTTCGGATTTCCCACTTCCTTAAAGAACAGGAATGGCCCGGTGTAGGTGGCTAATTTCGACGCCAGGGAAATGGTTCAAAAGAAAAGGAGAAAAATTCGACAATGTGATTCGACCGGATATTGCAGTTAGAAAGCTTTTTAACGAAAAGAGGCAAGTCGAAAGAACATGGTACTTAAAAGAAGCATGGGCGGATTTTTCCAAGTAAGGAAGATAATTTTGACGAGGGAAGTTTCGGTCCGTTCGATGGGTGTTTTGAATTTCAAATTTCTAGAGGGAGTTTCATTTTTGAAATGGGACGCGTGGAACGCATCTAGGAGGCGAATACATGCAGAATGACATTTGTCGCCATTAGGAGAGATAGCTGTTATGGGTAGTTACTTAGTTTGTATATAAATATGAGGTCTTGGTGTTAGACTCAGGGTGTTCCAAACTTTGTACAAATTACCGTAAATACTCAAAGTAACCGTGTGAGAGAAACGAGTGTTCTGGAAAATGTATGTATGGAAAACACCAGTTTACATTCATGCATTTCAATAAAATTTCAAGCTTTCCTTCATTTCTTTATATTTAAGTCATCTTTTTACTTCAAAAATTTACTTTGTTTTAGTTTGAATTTATCTTCAATTGCTCTTTCGCCATTACCGTGTCTTTGTTCTATCAGTCGAAACAATTGTTAAAAAGAAATCTTAGAAACATAGAACGAATACATTACTTTTCAAAATCAAACACATTCTCAAAAGCACTTTGTCCTAGGATTTGTTTGGTTGGTCCTGTTAGTAAACTAATTTTCATAAATTAGGAAACCAGAGATTGTTCGCCAAATTCATTAGGCAATAATTTGGCACGCCCGGTGGGACCTAGTGCATCTGTCTAGTTTATCCTTTTGTTTTTATAACAAGTTCTTGGAAGGAAAATTTTATTTCATTGTATGATTCTAAGAAGTGGCAAGTTAGCCTTGAACAACGAAGAAAGACCAAAAAGAACAAGAACAAGACGAATGGCGAATCAAAACGCGCCTAGTAATCAAAACCTTAACAATCCAACGCCTATTCCTTCGAAAGGAGATAATACGGCGTCAGTTTCTGTGTCAGAAGCAATACCATCATCAACGGGGTCAATTCCAGCGTTTTCGGCATCCCAAAACGCGCCCAGTATTTCTACGGTGGGACCCTAAATGCCTCAAATGACCCCTCCTCCTATAGGGGGTGTTCATAGGCCATTTGTGACGAATTTTTCAATGCCTCCACATAGTAGAGAACAGCCTTATGGAATGCCAACAATGGTGATGGCAAGTTTGCACAATTCGTCGTCATCATATTCTGATCCTTTGATGAATGTTACTTCGCCCCTACAAGGATCAGGGTCTGGTACAAACCGCATAGGCAAAATAGGTCAGCCTGTGTCAACGGGATACCAAACTTATATGCCTGCAATCACTAATAATTCTGCACAAGTCATTAGGCAACAAATGGACGAAAGTAACCATGACATGGTGCAGATGTTAACACAACAAATGGGGGCTGTGTTTAATCCTTTAATCCAAAACACCACCCAAACGAACCAGTTATTAGCAGCGCAAATGACGCGCATCACTGATTTCTTTGGTGTTCCTCAAACCCAACCAAGGGAACAAATAGTTCAGAATCCCAGAGTAGTCGTCGAAGAGGAACCCACAATAAACCAGAGGCCAGCGAATGTTCCTCAAGGAAACCCTAGAAACCAAGAGGTAGTGGTTGAACAGCCTCATATTGAAATTCCCGTCCAACAAGAGCCTAGAAGGGTGTTAGTCCATAGAGACCAAGATGCTGATGATGTTGTGCAACAATTGCGCTACAACAACATGCCAGCATAAAACAATTTAGCAGCCATGGTCGAAAGGATTATGGCCAAAAATGGTGTGAATGTGGGACTGCAAAGGCCCAGTTATACATCCCCATTGTCTGAGTATATTCTGCAACAAGAGTTACCCCCAAGGTGGAAAGTCCCCAAATTTACCAAATTCTCAGGGGACACTAGCGAATCCACTGTCGAACAGATAGCCCGTTACTTGATCGAAGCAGGAGAAATTGCACGCAATGAAAATTTAAAAATGAAATATTTTCCAAGTTCTTTAACAAAAAATGCCTTTACTTGGTTCACATCTTTGCATGCAAATTCGATCCACACGTGGGGCCAGTTAGAAAGGCTGTTCCATGAACAATTTTACATGGGACAAACAAAAGTAAGTTTGAAGGAGTTGGCTAGTGTTAAAAGAAAATTCTCTGAGCCAATTGATGATTATTTAAATAGGTTTAGGCTACTTAAGGCGAGATGTTTCACGCAAGTGCCTGAGCACGAATTAGTCGAAATGGCAGCAGGTGGTCTAGACTATTCAATTAGGAAGATGTTAGACACTCAATATCTGAGGGATATGGCACAATTGGCGGACAGGGTGAGGCAGGTCGAACGTTTAAAAGCCGAAAAAGCTAGAGCAACTAAAAATAAGAAAGAAAGAGTGGCTTATGTGGGGGTATGTCAAGATGATGATGACGACGAGAGCGAATCGTTTAGTTTCGACGAACAAGAAGTTGACTTAGCAGAATTGAAACAGGGTCCGCCATACTCCTGTAAAGTATTGGCTCCGTCAAACGGAAAAAAACCAGTCGAACCTGAGAAGAATGATAAGTTTCCAAAAAGGACCTATACATTCGACGTCACTAAGTGTGACGAAATATTTGACTTGTTGGTTAAAGATGGCCAAATGATAGTGCCACCTGGCACCAAAGTGCCTCCAATAGAACAACAGAAAAAGAGAGGTTTTTGTAAGTACCATAATTTTTTAGGTCATAAAACATCTCAATGTTTCCTTTTCAGGGATCTGGTGCAAAATGCCATTCGTGACGGAAGATTGAAGTTCGGCGACAAGTTGAAGCCACCAATGAAGGTTGACTCAAATCCGATACAGATGGTCGAAGCCCACTATGCTGAACCATCCACTGTGAACATGGTGGAGGTCGAAGAGGGTTCTGACTGCAGCTTTGAGATGATAGAAGCCACTGAAGGTTTCGACGCAAATGTGAACATGGTAGAGATCGCTGAGATCCCTACAGACGAAAGTGATGTGGAGGAAATATCCGAAGATTTCGTCAACAAACCAGTGATGATCAAGGTTACTCAATACCTTGACGAAGGAAGCTTGAAGAATTCCATCAACAAAGAGGCCACTGAAGGCCTCAACCAGGTGAACAAAGATGAAACCATTGAGGGTCTCAACTTTGTGAAGAATGACGAAACTATTGAGAGTTCCGTCGAGAAAGTGAAGGAGGCTACTGAGGGTCTCAACTTTGTGAAGAATGACGAAGCTACTGAAGGCTTTGTCGAAGACAAGAATAAGGCTACTGAGGGCCTTAAGGGAGCCAGCATGGAGTTTGGTGTTACTATCGACCAAGCCAACGAAGCCAGTACTGAGATTAGCGAAGTTGTCGCTAAGGTGAACGCAAAGACTACTGATGGTCCTGCGAAGCCAACTGTTTATGGTATTCTACGAAGGACAGCAGAGGATGCCAGAGAGAAATATGTGGGTTTTTGTTGCCATCATGACATTAAGAAGGCATCGCCAGAAGGGGATTTCGACCTGGCAAAGAAGAAACATGAGATTGAGGAAGGACTCACTTTGAAAATGAATAAGTTGAGTATTGGAGATGGAAAAATAGCCAATGTTAATATGGTCGAAGTGTCCCAGAAAGCTCCAATGCAGACTGACGAAGAGCGCCGTAGAGAGGAATATCAAAAAGTGGCATACCCTAAAGAGGAAGAGAATCTGATTGAGTTCCTTCAAAGGTGTCAGAAGAAAAAGTCTGAGGTTATGTTGTGCCCCTGCTGTAGTGCTGTGTTCGACAAGAAGGCAGCAGACAACCTGGAGGGAATGGAAAAAGCCAAAAGGAAAGGAAACTGGGGGGCAGTTCCACCTGCGAGAACGGAGAGGTTCGACCCAAGGCGAAGTGATCAAAATCAGTAAAGGTTTGGGCAAAGGTACCCAAATACCTTCAAACCCACCAACAAAGCTCCTAATGACAAATGGGTTCAACCAATAAGGGAAGCCCAGGGACAGAGAAAGTGGAAAAATTTCGAAGTTCAGAGGGGTTCGTCTATGGCTGGCAGCAAGGAAGGCGAAAGGCCAAAACCAAGGCCTGATCCCTCAGAGAATTATAAAGGCAAGAATCCCATGTCGAGATCCCAATGGAGGCGTTTCCAAAGACAAAAAAGGGCGAAAAAGGAAGCTGTTGAGAAAGGAGCTGCTGAGGAAGTAGCTGTCGAAAGAAGCAAACCAGAGTCAAGTAGCAATACTGATGTAGTGAATCGACAAGAGGCATCTTACAGCATCAATTCCTACAATGCAATTGAACCAGTACCATCTAAGGAAAAAGTGGGGGAGGATGACGAAATGACGGACGATTTCAGGTCTGAGTCAGACGCGTCTCTTGACATTGTGTGCAACGTGGTCTCTGTCCTTCCAAAAGAGTACGACCAAATCATGGAGGTCGAAGAAGAGGAGGATGTTGTCGAGAGTGAAGTTATAGGACACAGGCCAGTGTGTTACTATATCATGAATAACGGCTGTGTCGAGGAACAAAATGCCTTTTTCAAAAGGCCAGATGACTCCATGCGTGGCCACCTCAAGCCCCTATTCATAAAAGGGAAAGTGGAGAACGTGGGAGTAAACAAAATCCTGGTCGATGGAGGGGCTGCAGTTAACTTAATGCCCCATTATATGTTGAAGAAAATTGGGAAAGATGAGTCTGACGCAAAACCCCACAACATGGTACTATCAAACTATGAAGGCAAAGTGGGAACTACTTTGGGTGTTATCCAAGTGGATTTAACTGTTGGGACTATAACTAGACCAATGATGTTCATGGTCATAGCCTCGAATGCTAATTATAATTTGCTTTTGGGTAGAGAATGGATCCATGGCGTGGGTGTTGTGCCCTCATTGATGCATCAGCGTATAGCTATTTGGCGATCTGACGGAATTGTCGAAAACATAGAGGCGGATCAAAGCTATTTCATGGCTGAGGTAAATCATGTGGATCGATGCAGTTTTGACAAACACTTGGCCCATATAGCTCCATGCAGTCCAGCAAATTTCGACCTGAAGGCTACTGATAATGCGTTTTGTTCGTTGTATCTCCACCCCACATATGGTTTCCAGTGGGATATGGAAGTGGTCGACGAGGCAAACTATGTCTTTGGGACTGCACATATAGAGCCAACCGGCTGGGGAAGTGAGTTTGGTGACTATGAGTGAGTCATCAGCGCTCGAAAGGATTACGACTTATATAGCCGGAAATAAACTCAAGGCGGCTCTAGAAGCCAAAGTAAAATATATGGCTGTCGAAGCCAATAAAAATGATTTCAACAAACAATGTCCCCAAAGGGACGTTGAAAAGGATTTGTTCCACACAGAGATTGGCGAATGGCAACATCAAAAGTTAGACGCCATTTATGATGACGAACCCTTGGGGTTTTAAAAGGATCTAGCTTCGACTGATATGAAGATGGTGGCGCAGGATCTATTAGAAGAAGTTGATTTAGGACTGGGGGAAGAAAAAAGGCCAACCTACATAAGTGTCAGGATAGACCCTCAGTTAAAAGTCGAAATAGTCCAACTGCTGAAAGAGTTTAAAGATTGTTTCGCGTGGGACTGCGACAAAATGCCTGGTCTCGACAGGAGTTTGGTCGAATTGAAGTTGCCTATAATAGCAGGAAAGAAGCCTGTCAAGCAAACTCCCAGACGCTTCGCACCAGAAATTTTGTCGAAGATTAAAGAGGAGGTCGAAAGACTTCTGAAATGTAAGTTCATCCGCACAACGAGGTACGTCGAATGGATTGCAAATATTGTTCCTGTAATAAAGAAAAATGGCAAATTAAGGGTATGCGTTGACTTTCGAGATTTGAATTCAGCTACCCCTAAGGACGAATATCCTATGCCAATAGCGGAAATGCTTATAGATTCTGCTGCAGGCCATGAGTATCTAAGTATATTAGATGGATACTCTGGCTATAATCAAATTTTTATTGCTGAAGAAGATGTCCCTAAGACGGCATTTCGTTGTCCTGGAGCCATAGGCACCTACGAATGGGTGGTGATACCTTTTGGTTTAAAAAATGATGGGGCAACTTAAAAAATGCTGGGGCAACTTATGCAGATCTATATAGATGACATTGTAATTAAGTCTGTTTCAGGCGAAAATCATATTGACCATCTTTGACAATCATTCGAAAGGATGAGGAAGTTTGGTTTAAAAATGAACCCTCTCAAATGTGCTTTTGGTGTGCAGGCGGGAGATTTCCTTGGCTTTGTGGTCCACAAGAAGGGGATCGAAATCAATGAAAACAAAGCCAAAGCAATAATGGAGGCGAAAGCGCCATCAACAAAGAAGGAGTTGCAGTCTCTGCTTGGGAAGATCAACTTTCTCAGAAGGTTCATCTCCAACCTTAGTGGAAAAACGCAAGCCTTCTTTCCTCTACTTCGACTGAAGAAGGAAGATTTTATATGGGGGCAAGATCAGCAAGATGCGTTCGACAAAATCAAGGAATACTTGACCCATCCTCCAATCTTGATGTCTCCTTGTAGAAGTAAAAGTATGAGGTTGTATATAGCGGCATCAGATAGGACATTAGGAAGTATGTTATGTCAAGAGGATGAGAATGGCGTCGAAAGAGCCATATACTACCTCAGTAGAGTCTTAAATGATGCCGAAACTAGGTATAGTGTAATAGAAAAGTTATGTCTGTGTGTTTACTTTTCGTGTATGAAGTTAAAGCACTACATAAAGCCAGTCGATGTATATATTTCCTCTCATTTTGACGTAATAAAGCATATGTTATCAAAATCAATTTTACATAGTCGAATTGGGAAATGGGCTTTGGCATTGACTGAATATTCCTTAATGTATTTGCCTTTGAAGGTTGTCAAGGGACAAGTGGTGGCTGACTTTATAGCTGACCACGCCATAAATGAAGATTATGTTGAATATGTCGAAATAGAGCCATGGAAACTATACTTCGACGGTTCCAGCCATAAGAATGGAACTGGCATTGGGCTATTGGTTATTTCTCCTAACAGAATTCCAACAAAATTCAAGTATAAAGTCGAAGGCTTATGTTCGAACAATGAAGCAGAATATGAAGCTTTGATAACTGGACTTGAAATTTTATTGGAATTGGGGGCAACTAGAGTCGAAATAATGGGAGACTCTGAGTTGGTAATAAAGCAAGTGACCAAGGAGTACAAGTGTGTTAAAGAAAATTTAATCATGTACTTCGTAATAGCTAACAGGCTCTTGAAGAAATTTGACAGTGTAACTATCAGACATATTCCTCGAATGGAAAATCAAGTGGCGAATGATTTGGCACAACTCGCATCTGGTTATAAAGTTTCGAAAGAAAAGTTGGAAAAGGCCATTGAAGTAAGAGGAAGAGTTGTATCAACTAAGTTGTCCCCGTCAGATTTGGAGACAATAAAGTTAGGATATGGTGACGAAGAAAATTTTGAGATATTTAATATAGACGATTCGAGAGTCGAAGATTGGAGAAATCCCATCAAGGATTATTTGCAAGACCCAAATCAGAAAGTCGAAAGGAAAGTTAAGTACAGGGCGTTAAGTTATGTGCTTTTTGGAAATGAGTTGTTTAAAAAGACTTCAGAGGGAGTTTTGTTAAAATGTTTGGGCGAAGATGAAGCTTTTATAGCATTGTTGAATGTGCACAGGGGAGCAAGTGGTGCTCATCAAGCAGGCCATAAAATGAAATGGTTATTATTTCGACAAGGGATGTATTGGCCAACAATGTTGAAGGATTGTGTCGAATTTGCAAAAGGTTGCCAGGAATGTCAAGTACATGCAGGGATACCACACATTCCTGCAAGTGAGTTACATTCGATTGTGAAGCCTTGGCCATTTAGGGGTTGGGCTTTAGATTTAATTGGAGAAATTCGACTATCATCGTCGAAAGGCCAAAGATACATTTTGGTTGGAATAGATTATTTCACAAAATGGATAGAAGTCATATCTTTGGCAAATGTTGATCAAGAAGCAGTCATAGAAATCATTCGAAAACATATTATCTATAGATATGGGATACCTGAGATAATAACGACAGATCAAGGATCTGCGTTTACTGGGAAGAATATGCAAACGTTTGCAAAGGAGGTGGGATTCAAGCTCCTCACTTCGACACCTTATTACGCTCAAGCAAATGGACAAGTCGAAGCAGCAAATAAGGTGGTGATAAGTTTAATTAAAAAGCAAGTGGGGACAAAGCCTAAGAATTGGCATAAGACGTTGGATCAAATCTTATGGGCTTGTCGAACATCCCCTAAAGAAGCAACAAATACTACTCCATTTAGATTGACATATGGACATGATGCAGTTTTACCAGTTGAGGTTTATTTACAGTCGATTCGAATTCAGAGGCATCATGAAATTCCATCAGATACATATTGGAGTATGATGATGGACGAGTTAGTTGATTTGGACGAAGAAAGATTAAATGCGTTGGATTTATTGAAAAGGCAAAAGGAAAGAGTCGAAAAGTTTTACAATAAGAAAGTGAAATGTAAGACTTTCCTAATTGGTGAGTTAGTTTGGAAAGTAATTCTCCCCATGGATCGAAAAGACAGACTTATGGGAAAATGGTCCCCTAAGTGGGAAAGGCCTTTTCGAATTATACAAGTATTCTCCAATGGTGCATATGAAGTCGAGGAAGTGGATAAAGATAAGCGTATATTAAAAATAAACGGGAAATATTTGAAAAAATATAGGCCCACATTACAAGAAATTAAAATAATAGTCGAATAATTGTGCAGAGAAAAGCAATATGGCGGATTAAAAATCCTCTCACCAAATAATATAGATCCAATGTCATTACAAAAGGGCCTTAAAAGGCCAAACAAAAAATTACAAGTACTCAAACAGGAAAAGATGCTTTCAGCTTCTCAAATTTCAACCTCTGGATTTGGAGACGACGCTCGCAAAGAGCCTTGCCTTTCAAAAGTTCCTCAATTTCCTCACCAAGCTTACGGGCCCTATCAACATGATGCACACCAACTTCAAGCTCTTTATGAATTTCCTCCTGGTCGTTCTGTTGCAATTCTGCTTGACGTTTTTCCACCTGGGAAATTTTGCTTTGAAGAGCAGCAATTTGCTTTTTCCACTTGAGGATATTTTTACCACACAAAGCTGCTTCCTGCTTATTTTGCTCAGACACTTGCTCCAGTTCAGTTACTTTGTTGGACGAATTCGATGCAGCTTCCCACTCAGCAAGTTGGGTTTCTGTTTTATTTTCAAGCTTCTTGGAGTACTCTCGAAGTCGATTAAAGTCAGTTACCACAAGATCTATCAAGGTAGTGAGATTTAACACCACATCAGTGACTTCAGGAGGAGCCTCCAAGACATTGATTTGCTTTAGGATTTTCTTCAGGTCGAATTGAGCAGATGAATCATTCTCCAGAAGTTGAAATAAGTCAATATCAAGAACTTTCTGTCGAATGTTTGCCAGCGATTCGTCCACTGATTTGGCATCAGAAGTAGTCCCTGAGGTGGTCGAACTACTGATGGTAGTGTCAGCAAAATTGTAGTGGGAACTGAGCATGGTCTTTAGGTACTAAAAAGGCCATTGCACCTTCAGATTTTCTAGCTCCTCACGGGAAAGTTGGGTCGAAGTCGTCCCGGTCGAAGCAGTTTTATTTGTTTTGCCGAGGTTTTCTTCGACGTTTTCTGTCTCTTCGTCCGTAGCAGCTGTGGGAGTTGGCGGTTTTTCGTCTTCTTTTTCTTCTTCCTCTTCAGCATCAGTTGCACCCTCCTCATCTTTCTCTTCGACATCAAATCCTGAGTGGGGGGGATTGGTCTTCAGGTTCATTTCTTGTGGCAGCCACTGCAGTGGGCGTCACAGTATCCCCACCAGTTTCGACTAAGTCTTCAGTTTCAGGACCAGTTTCTTCTTCCACTACTTTTGGAATTCGTGTAGAAATAGCAGTGGGTTAATTTACTTCAGTAGCTGATTCCTTCGCAGAATTCTTAGGAGAGGATTTGTAGGCGCTGGTTGGGTTATAAGTGGGATCACTGCTAGTCTTGGGGAGAACTTGGACCATGGGATGTCCATGAATATCAACAGGAACCTGAAAGATAAATAGATCAAAGAAGGTAATACAAGTAAATAGCCTTTTAGCATCGAAAGGAAAAGAAAAATCATACCTTTGGAGTTTGGTCTTCAAGCTAGAGCTTTCACTTTCTGCTGGAGCAGGAGTGGCTTCCTCGCCTGGATTTTCTGGTAGAGTTTTTTCTAAAACTCTGGGAGTAGGAGGTTTCTGTGGGAGAGGTTTGGTTGTCTTTTTCTTCTTTTTGGTGGGTTTTACTTGATCTGGTGACTCATCACCATCATCAATGTCAGCAGCTTTGACTTCTTTTGCTTTCCTTTTCTTTGGCGTCGATGGCGGTCTTCAACTGCCCTGTGGATCAAGAACATTTTATTAGTAGTTCAGAAAATAAAACATTTGGTGAACTAAAAGAAAGTAAATAGATACCTTCGCCAAAGGTGTCTTGGCAATATCTTTCTGGGGATTTGCATCTCCAGCAGTTGTTGCTTCGCCTGTGGCGGGTTTCTTGGTCGGAATCTTGATGGCTAGGAGAAGAAAAGAAGAAAAGAGTCAGGCATAAAACAACATATATTTGAGTAAATAAAAAGTGAGATTGAACTGCTTCCCATTTTCCACACCTTCATATATAGGAGTGTCCACGCGAACGTGTTCTATGCCAATATGAAGGTGGCCTTTGAAATTGTCCAGGGTGTACTTAGTCGGAACCACTCGCTTGGCACGTTTCTGGTTTTCTTGGCGAAGAATTTTCAGAGAATCCCCACAAATGAACCAATCTGGAAATGGAGGGCTAAGAGCCACACCAAATTCAGCAGATGGTAGAGGGGGAAATTTTGGGCGATAAAGTTTAAAAGCTACCTCATAACGTTGTTCTGGTCGAACATACGTAGGTAGTTTTAACTCATCAAGTTTTTCTGTAAACTTTTGTTTCAAAGTAACCGCTGCTTCGCGTATGGTTCGACTAAGATCATTAGGCCTGTAGGCAGTTTCAAAGTATTTCTGGAAAGCTTGGATTTCTTTGATGTGTCGAGAAGTACCTTTCTTGGTCCTGTCCTGCACAAGGGCAAAGGCTCTAGTCAGTTGAGTGGTGAAAGAATCCACGTTAAACATTTGAGAATCATAATAGGCCCTCCACCATTCGTTAAACTCTTGAGTGCAGAGGAACCTAGGTCGAAAGACCACTGGTTGGATTTCGACCAGGTTAGAATACTTCGCCAACAACTCAGAGCATTCATCCTCGGTGTGGGTCATGTTGTAATGAATCAGAGAGCCTTTTCTGGAAAAAAGAGGTTTTGGTATTATCTGTATCAACCGAAACTGCCGAGAAACCAGGTTGGGTTGATAATTGACAAGGGAAACTTTGAGTTTCGAAGGGCCAAGTTTGGAAACTAGAAGTCTTGGAGTAAGGAAAGATTCCCAGACATTGAGGAATTCGTCTTTCAGAGATTTCGACTCCAGGGGAAGTTTTCTAGTAAACCAGGAGGGTCCAACCTTCCTCTCAGCAAAAGGAGCCATGTTGGGTGTAAAACTATAACGCTTAGCAAACATCATGACGTAGCTGGTAAAGGTTTGTTGGAGACTCAGACCTTCGTCATGGGGTGTTAGTTGCGCCAAACGAAGACCTTCGACTCTTCTGTCCCCTAGAGCAGATATATCCACGGTTGGTTTGTTGGGAAGGGAAGCTTCGAAAGTGGCATTGAGCCACAATTGTAAGAGCCAAAAAGGCCCTGATAACAGTAAAGTTTTCTTTTCCTTGATGTTCTTCAAGATGGTGACTCCTTCGCCAAGGGATTCGTATAAATTTGCCAAAATCATCTCGCTAAGACATAGCCGGTGCCCAGCGTGAAGCTGATTTGCTATGGTGATATAACGCTTCGCCACTTGGAGAGATCTTGAGCAAAAAACGCATCTCGACAGCCAAAAGGCCAGGAAAGCTACATGTTCTTGATCAGATACTTCCTTGGTTTCCTTGTCATGATAATTGGCAATATAGGATGTAAAGGTGGCTTTGTTGGTGTCGAAGCCTATTGAGTCATCAGCTACCAAGTTTGGATCATAATCAATTCCTAGAGGACTTAAGCCAGTAATGGCAGCTATGTCGAATATGGTAGGGGTAATCATCCCACAAGGAATGTGGAAATTGTTGTAAGTGATGTCCTAGAAATAAAGGGAAGCTAGAAGCATGGAAGGGCAATATCCTGGCCCTACTTTCGACAGCTGAATAAGATCATAAATGCCCATGGTTTTCCAATCATTGCTTTTAACCTTTTCTATCTTTTCCAACCAAGCCAGATAATCAGAGGGATCTTTTGACAGAGGACAGGATCTAAAAATTCTAAAATTATTCATGTATTCTAGGTTTATGACTTCGTCAGAAGGGGTCCCTTGGCCATCTACTTTGGATTTTTCATCTATAATTTTCTCCTTATCCATTCTAGGTCTAACACCATTTGCTATGGGTTTGTAGCGATGGTAGGTTGGGAAAAATTCTCGTACCTTAACTGGATCTAATGTTAAGTCAAGTAACGGTCCTAACATGGCATGGGATTTTCCAGAAATTAAGATGGGAATAAGTACCTGGGATTGATAAATGGAGCGCTTTTCCTCTTCATTGGGAGGTTCTCGAACATACTCTTGGTTTCCCACCACCTTGGGACCGAAGATCCTTTCCACTGGTGCTAAACTGTTGGACTTTCGAGAATCTTTACCGGTGATTTTTTGAGTTGCGGAAGACGCCATTGTTGATTGCAGAGAAGTAGAGAGAAAATGGGGAAAATGAAGTTTGAAAAGAATTTTTGGAGAGAAGGAACGTAAAAGGTGGAAAAAATGAAGTCTTTAACTTATATATAAGTTGGGAAAGTGAAAGTGGTTGGTATTCTGGAATTGAAATGGGAAAAGTAGTGGGAAGATTATTGGACACGTGGAGAGTGTGAAGTGGATAATGCTGACGGTGGCAGTTAGGGTTTGACCCACGATGTGATAGGGGTTAGAGTAGGAATGATGAAGATCTCAAAAACGTGGGCTAAAATGACGTTTTGGGAAAAGCGTAATGATGATTCTGACATTTCTAATGTCTAAATCATGTGAACAGTCACTAGTCGAATGATCCATGGCGTCGAATTGCACTGGCAAAAAATGTTTTTCTCCCTCGGTCGAAAATGAATTTTTTGGGGGGCAATTTGTAGGTGGCTAATTTCGACGCCAGGGAAATGGTTCAAAAGAAAAGGAGAAAAATTCGACAATGTGATTCGACCGGATATTGCAGTTAGAAAGCTTTTTGACGAAAAGAGGCAAGTCGAAAGAACATGGTACTTAAAAGAAGCATTGGCAGATTTTTCCAAGTAAGGAAGATAATTTCGACGAAGGAAGTTTTGGTCCGTTCGACGGGTGTTTTGAATTTCAAATTTCTAGAGGGAGTTTCATTTTTGAAATGGGACGCGTGGAGCGCATCTAGGAGGCGAATACATGCAGAATGACATTTGTCGCCATTAGGAGAGATAGCTGTTATGGGTAGTTACTTCGTTTGTATATAAATAGGAGGTCTTGGTGTTAGACTCAGGGTGTTCCAAACTTTGTACAAATTACCGTAAATACTCAAATTAACCGTGTGAGAGAAACGAGTGTTCTGGAAAATGTATGTATGGAAAACACCAGTTTACATTCATGCATTTCAATAAAATTTCAAGCTTTCCTTCATTTCTTTATATTTAAGTCATCTTTTTACTTCAGAAATTTACTTTATTTTAGTTTGAATTTATCTTCAATTGCTCTTTCGCCATTACCGTGTCTTTGTTCTATCAGTCGAAACAATTGTTAAAAAGAAATCTTAGAAACATAGAACGAATACATTACTTTTCAAAATCAAACACATTCTCAAAAGCACTTTGTCCTAGGATTTGTTTGGTTGGTCCTGTTAGTAAACTAATTTTCATAAATTAGGAAACCAGAGATTGTTCGCCAAATTCATTAGCGAACACCCGGATCCTCGAATCAAATCCTTGAGTACAATGTTGCTCATATAAGAACTGATTTTATCTTTAAATCAACATACTGGACATGTCACTTAACTGAACAATAACCACAGCCTCCTCTTAGGCTTTGTATAATGATCCTTCTCCAGTGAAGTTAGCCTCTCTCTTGGGCTTTATACAATGATTCTCCCCAGCGGAGTTAACAACGTTTAGCCTCTTTCTCGGGCTTTGTACGAGACACATAAGAGACTCCCTCGTTGATTCGATCACCCTTCCGCCTCCATCTCGGGCTTCGTACGAGATACAAAAAACTCCCTTGTTGAGTCAATTAGCCTCCATCTCGGGCTTTATACGAGATACGAAAAGACTCCCTCGTTGAGTCAAAACCTTTTAGCCTCTCTCTCGGGCTTTGTACGAGACACATAATAGCCTTCTCTTAGGCTTTGTATAAGAAAACCACTGGTTGATCCAATCAACCTTTTAGCATCAAAGCTGTGCCTCGTTCACAGTACACAAACATCAACAACTCTTTCCCCTCCATCTAACTGCTGTAAGCGGCAAGCCTCTGGATCATCTACATCCATGCCAATGTCCCTCTTTTAGTATGATAAATTCCTAAGGAAAGATGGCATTACTCTACACTGAGTTAAAAGTCTTCTCCTTCAGGTTGAAATCCCCTATAAAGGAAATTATGGCATTGTCGGGTTCACAAATCCCGGTTAAAGTAATTCTCCTTTATAAACAGTCGTAACAGACGAACCCTCTTTAGAGATGACAAATTCTCTCTAAAGTCAACACCTTTTAGCTTCACATCTTGGGCTTCGAACAAGATACAAATAGACCCTTCAGCTTCACATCTTGGGCTTTGAACAAGATACAAATCACCTTTCGCTTCATGTCTTGGGCTTTGAACAAGACACCAAAATAACCATTTCCTCCCATAGAATAGGAGGAACTACGAACGCTCTGATTTCCCTGTTTCGGTAAACGGGAATACGTAGGCATAAGATTGAAAGAAAAATCTTAGCGAGCACACTAAACAAAAACCCAAAATCCCATACTTTCATATATATTCGTCCTAACATCTCAACCGATAGCCTAAAGCACCCCTCGTCAACAAAATAAACCTAGGAAAAACCCCGAATCTTTGTAGCATCTGTAACCTAACAGACCGCTGTTTAATCTCAGTATGCAAGCATGGTTAATTGGAGACATCTATTTCCCTTCCTTCATCAGCTTTAATAGGATAAAAAATGAATCGAACTGTTGTACTAGAGCGATCGTGCTTCGCAACCACATCCAAAAATCACTCGCTACAATTAGGTGCTTTCCATTTTGGACAGAATTATAGCTGCTGCTCATCAGACCTCCTTTTGGATCACTTTTTTCCTATTACTAGCAGTAGGGTTAGTTGTTGCTATGGATTGACTTTAGTTCATTTCATTTGTGCTCATTGGTTTTGGTGTGTTGTAACAATATTTTTAGCAACTTAGGCATTTCTTATGCCTGCTATTAATATATCTATTTGCTTTGGCCTTTCAAAAAAAAAACTAACAAACTAACAACATCAACTAACTTCTACTAACCAATCTTAACTGTTTTAAACCAAAAAACAAACCAAACTAGAAAATTGAAACTAAGTGATTCAACTATTCCTAACTAACTAACACCACAACACTAACAATCCGCTAACAGTTCAGTTTAACATTCAAACTACCACTAATTGTCCAAAATTCAAACTTATTTAATACCAAACTAAATTTGTTAATCTCCTAACTACTTTGCTAATTGATTAAGCTAATTTTCCATCCAAATTAACAACTAACCAAACCTATCCTAAAAACTGCCCAAATCGGTTATGATTTCCCTCCAGATTAATCTCTATTTAAACACTTGTTGCACCCCAAAATTTTCCATCTCTTTTTCTAACCTTAACTGGCTTTCGCTTCGCGTTCATATATGCATCTCCATTAGGTCATAATAATCACAATCATGCATTTCATTGAGCTCCTAAAGACATGGATCATAGCATTTTCTTGTAATTTGAGTTTTCCCTATTCAGAGGTGAATTATCTGGCTATTGCACTCAAGATTGAGACAAAGGTTGAGATCCCAACATCATGAGTATCTTCTTATCAAGACTTTCTGTATGCTAATGCAAGAGGTTGAATTCTGATAATTATAAGCACCTTTGTCAAATTTTATTGAGTATCAAGTTTATCTTCTTCAAGATTTCTCAAGAGCGTCAGATGCATAGGGTTTCATCAGTGGTCTAACTGGGAGGATTTCAGATTAGGGTTTTGTTTCTTGTCAGTTTCCTAAATCACTGCTTCATCAATATGCACCCAAAGCATGGAGATTAGGGTTTCTTATCCCTTTGTTGTTTGAGATGAGGTGTCGTTCAATCCAGATTCGCTTGAGATTAGCAGGTCAAGTATATGTGCAGTAATGTTTCAGGTCAATTGGATGTGATATGCTCTTGGTCAAGAAAGAGGAGATGGTTTCGTTCTTCATATCTGGAGATCATCAAATCAGGGTTTCGTATCAATTCAAGTTGTCTGTTGAAGTCAGGTTGCAGAGCCATTGAAGGTCAAAGAATTTGGTACATTTCAAGTTATTTGCAAGTGCTATTTGTGTGGTTCAGGTTCTCGTCATTGATCTAAGGATTCGTTAAGTTGGTCGTTCAAATCAAGATCATTTTAAGATGGATTCAAGGTTGTGATGTCATTTTGGATTAGTGGCATTAAAGTTTAATTGTCAAGGTTTTAGGTGTTGTTCAGGTGTGGAGGCACATTACCATTACCCATACCCGTTCCGGTAACCAATTTTAGTTTCGTTCAATTATCCAATAAATCCAATTTTCCAATTTCTAAACCATTTTCCATTTCAATTTTCATATCCATTTTCACCTTTTCTAATCCAAACCAATTTCTTTAAACAAGTTACCCATTTCAAGTTTGATATCCATATCCATTATCCATTTAGATAATCCATTATCCACATTTTTTTACCCATTCTTCAATTCAATTTATCCACAAGAATCCATTTTTATTTTCCAAATCCAATTCCCACTCAATTATCCGGATTTTTTTTTAAACTAACATATTTTTTCAAGAAAAATACAAAAAAAAAACTAACTTTTCAGGATAATTACAGAAATGGCTGGGTTTGAGAAACCGGTACAAGGGTGGCGCCATTTGAAATGGCGCCTCAGTTAGAGGCCACAAGCCATTTCAAATGGCGCCTCAGGCCATTGGTTTTCCCTAGAAAAAGCTCCTGAGGAGGAGCCATTTGAAATGGCGCCTCAGGGCTTTTTCTTTTTTTTTCTTTTTTTTTAATTTTTTTTTAATTTTTTTTAATTTACTAAAAATTATATTATTTTATAGGTTATCCTTAGCCTATAAATAAGGGTTGTCCCTCACTCGTTCCGGTAGTATCTGAATGTAGGCTCCGTAAAGGCATATCCCGCGTTGGTAACCAGTTGCTTCAGGACCTTGTCTTTGAACGCCCGAAGGACATTCTGCCCGATGTGTCTAATGCAATACACATGGCAAGATGGAGGATCCTGCCAGCCGTTATCAGGATTGTTGTAAGCACTATCGATTGAGGGATGCCTATCGGAGATCAGACATACGTCAGGTTGGGGGGTAACATATTGTCGGAGATTTTTTAAGAAAAAACTCCAACCTCCAGCAGTCTCCCCTTCAACTAAACCGAATGCGATAGGGAAAATGTTGTTGTTGCCATCCTGTGCCACGGCCATTAGTAGCGTGCCCTTATATTTTCCGTACAACCACGTTCCATCAATTTGAATTATAAGTTTACAAAACGTAAATCCTTTGATGCATGGTTCAAACAAGCATGCCTACACTATTGACAAGATCACACTCTGCATACCTACACTCTGCTTCTACTGTTCGTAAGCATGCTTATGCACTAAATTAAAAAAACACTTTTTTTTTTTATTTCAGATTTAAAAATATAAAAAAAAAACAAAAAATAAAAAAAAATAAAAAGAAAAGAAAAAGCCCTGAGGCGCCATTTCAAATGGCTCCTCCTCAGGAGTTTTTTCTAGGGAAAACCAATGGCCTGAGGCGCCATTTGAAATGGCTTGTGGCCTCTAACTGAGGCGTCATTTCAAATGGCGCCGCCCTTGTACCGGTTTCTCAAACCCAGCCATTTTTATAATTATCTTGAAAAATTGATTTTTTTGGTTTTTTTTTTGAAAAAGTATATTAGTTTAAAAAAAAATTCCAATTATCCACTTTCATTCTCAATTCATAATTTCATATAAAAGTCCATTTTTAATTAATTCACAATAAGTCCATTTTACAAAATTACAAAAAAAAAAAAGGAAAGGTCCATCAACAAGTTCCATTACATTTCAAAAAAGTCAAGTTACAATCAAAGAATTCATTGCATCAATTAGAAACAATTACAAAAAAAATCCAAAGAGAAAAAACAAGTATCAAGCACGCCATCCTTCTTCAAGTAGCAATTCTCCTCCAGCCTAGCTACACCCACAACCCAACCCACCTTTACAAAGGAATTGAAAAAATAAAACAACAAGCTGCTAGATGATATTTTTTTCCAAACCGTACAAATACGACTACCTGCATATTTCAAGCCACATGAAAAAAACCTTTCCAAGTTCACTATGCCTTCAGCCAAGCATAAGGCCATTTTAAAGCCAACAACATAACCCACAACAGCAAGGCCACTGCACCTGCGATAATGCTACAAAATTGTACAACCTGCACACAATTTCCAGCTGCCAAACCTCCCACATGACCCCACCTCAAGCTCCAAAGCACCAATACGCAATGTACCGCAACAGACAAAAGTTGCATCTAAAAGCATAAGGCCCTTTTCCAAATTGTACCTAAAAAACCATGACGCGTATGTTATGACAAATCGACACAAAAACGACACAACAAAAGCTGGTGCACATCACAAAAAGAAAAAGCAAAAACGCTGCTAAAAAAATTCAAAACAAGAAAACCAATTTCAATTGGAATTTTTCCAATTCAAGAACTATATCCCTGCTTCATATAAAATTCAATTCCTCCACCCCTTGTTGCGGACGGAACTGATCACAAACCATTCAACCTATTACCACAAATCCTCCAAATTCCCAACCATCATACTAAAACCCTTTCCTTATCCTCTCATTCATCCATTCTCCACTCATCAATCTCAAAAAACATAACACACAAACCTTAAATCTTCTTCTTCTTCAACCTAAACCAACACGAACCAAATACCTTTAACCATAATCCTTCAATGAATCTTCTTCAATCATCTTCATTATCAATTTAACCTCAACACAATCCTCCCCTCAATCGTTCTTCCAACCAAAACAACAATTACCCTTTCAACAACCATAACCTCCCATTTTTTCAAAACCTTCAACAAATCATTCCGAACCAGATAAAGGAGAAGAAGAAGAACGAAATGAATTGAAAATCCAAGCAAGAACGGACAAACCTGATTGAGCCACCATGAGAAGACCGAATACGAACCCATACGAGTCGAGATCGAGTGAAAGCGAACAAAAATCTATAACGGTCGAAAACAGAGACGAGGTTCGCAGAGAAAGGTTGGGTCGGTTCGCTTTCGACCTTGTGATAACATTTTTCTGTGGTGGATTTCTGTGATTATTTTGTTTTTTTTTTTCTGAAGCGTGGTTTGAATGCTCTTGTTTTGTATCGTTTGACCTTGTAAAATGAGGCTGGCAGTTTCTCTTTTCTATTAGAGTGGAGCCGTGGTGTTTTGTTGTTAAAATGCCTTTCCAATTTGTTGTTTTTTTTATAAAAAAATTGGTATATGGTATTGTGTTATTGGTTTTTTTTTACAAGCTGTTTTGGTTTGATTCATGGCTATGTGGTTGGTGGGCTTTTGAGCCCGTGAAGTATCACTTCACATCCATGTTTTATTTTCTCACCACTGAGTCTTGTCCTTGGCAAATAGATGATGGGTTTTCGCAAGCCCATATGATTCCATGCATATGACCCATGATTATTTCTAACACCACTTTCAACTTCTATGTGCATTTTTTTCTTTTCTCATATTTCTTCTTTTTTCTTTTTTTTTTTACTATCTTTTTAATTTTATTTTCTTCTTTTTTTTAAAAAAAAAAGGAGATTATTATTGATCTTTTATTCTAATCTTTCTTGTATATATTATTTAATTTTCTTATTCATTTTCATCTCATTTATTCCATTTTGATTTGACTTCCCTTCGTCTCATTTTGGTCTATGAAGTCTTTAAAATCGTGAATATTGGTTATTGAGGTTGTTTTACTTTCATTATTCCAAATATGTAGGGAATGATCCTTTGGATCATTTTTTGTACTTTGAGATCGTGATAGGTTAACTTCACTTAATCGATAAATGTTCGTGATTAAGACGAGACGGTTCCCTTCTTTTTGTGTGGCACGATTCTTTGAGAATGATCTACATATCATTTCTCTATTGTGTTTTAGCACAAACATTGTTATTGACCGGCCTCTCATAACATGATCTTCCTCATAGATCTTGCTACGATTGCTTAACATAGCGCTACAGTGGACCCGATTCGAAAGTGATCATCCGATCAAAAACAATTAACAACTGAAAACTAACTGTGATTTTTGTTCATTATTATTTTATCTTTCTGTCCATATATCATTATTCATATATTATTGTTCATATTGTCATTGTTCATATCATCCTGTCATTTTCATCTTATTAAAAAAATCACAAAAACATTTTAAATTTATCAAAACCCTAAAAAACTTTCAATTGGTGGACTGTGGTTACTATCTTTGGGCATTATGGAATTGAGACACTGTGCAGAAACCCTAGAAAAGGATTTTTGGATCTTATTTATCTCTTCTTTTTGTTTAATGTTTAGATTAGGACATTTGCACACGTACGGCTTCCTCTAGGGCTACCTGACAATGATACCTTTTATTTCTCGCAATCCCTTGTACTTTACATGTACCTCACTCTTTTTCCGGTGTACTCATTTTACTTGCTTTTTCTTTGATTGTGGTTTTGTTTACTAGGAGCACCCTTGGGGACTAGCATAGAATAAACCATTTTTAAATTAATTCTCGATTCAATGTCGAGCCATTTTCACCCTCGTAAGTCCATTTTCTTGAGCATCACCATCAACCTCCCTAACCTAATCACCTTTTTTTTTTTTTCATTTCTTTCTATAACATTATTTTCTTCCTAAGCAAACCTTGGTCTTGTACCAAGTGCATTTTCAAACTTTTTCTCAATAAACTTGGATGGTTGTGGGGTGGTTAGGCGAAGGCCTTGTCCTATCCCAAGTGTTTGAAACTACCTTTAAGGTTCACTGTCTAAAAACATTTACCATCCAAAGTTAAAACATCTCTTAAATAAAACAAATATTGTCCTCCTTGTATTAAACTAAAGAGAGGGGGTTGAGTGAAGACTTCTTCCTCTCCGAGTATTAGGATGCTCACTTTAGAGTGTGTGATCTCGATACTCGTCTTTCAATACAAAGACTTGACTATATTCGCCACACCATTTTCAAAACAAATCTTTTGAGATAAAGAATTGGACAGAAAAGGGCATGTTATTTCCGTTCTACCGCAATACGGGTAACACATAAGACTCCACGAGCGAGCGACAATACACCTAACTGCTAGAACACAAACGTTAACATCGTCCATAAAAAAACAACGAACCGTAGTCCCGAACTACGGATGCTCTGATTCCTCATTCCCTGATGAGGATATGTAGGCATAAGGATCCTTATCCTTAGCAAGCTCAGTAACAACTAACTCCCCCTTTCTCTCGCTCAGTGCGATCGAGACCTTTCCTAACCCGTAGTCAGGAACTACAGACACTCGTATTCTTCATTGGTCAATGAAGATACGTAGGCACAAGATGCCGAGGTCTTGGAGAGCTACCTTTTATTTTTCCCACCTTTTCCTTTGTCTATAATCTTATTTTCTTCTTCCCTAATCCTCTATGAGCACTTTGTTTCTCGAACCCTTTTCTTTTCCTACTAGAACATTCTTAAAAGGTAAGATACCTTAGCAACATCCTTACACACAAGACAAACGGATGGTTCCCATCGAGTACGATGGATGTGAGGGATGCTAATACCTTCCCTTTGCATAACCGGCTTCCGAACCTATAATTTGGCTGCGAGACCATCTTATCCTTACTCTTAGGGTTTTCTCGATGTTTTCCCTTCCCCTTTTAGGATAAATAAAGTTTGATGGCGACTTTGTGTCTTCGCCAGTCGTTTTTCGCATAGCGACAACACTCTTGTACAACCACAAATAGATACACAATTCACAGCAAAAACTCTTTGCAATTATCTCCACTCTCCCTCACGAGCACACTCAAAGCTCGAAATTTCATTGTAGAGCAAAACTTCATCTTGAAGTTTTGCTACAACAAGTGCTTAATCTCTTTACTCTAACACTCAACATTAGCAATAATACACCAGGATCCTACGGACTAAGTCATAGAAGCAGAAGAAGAAGAAGAAGTAAAAACAACAATAAGTAGCAAAGGATTAAAGTGCATAACTGTTAGTATGTATGGTTTTCTCTCTTCCTCTTCAACCTCATCTTCAAAATTCATCAACAGCTCCCAGGGAAAATCACAGCCTTGTAGGTAGGATCTTCTACTTATTACTTTTTTTACTTCAAAGTTGTTGCCAAGATGTAGAGGATGTTGAGGGGAATCAAATCCCTAAGGTATCATGCTTTAATTCCCCTCCCACTAGGTTTAATTTTTATTGGAGTAGATTAGGGTTCTTGGAATTTTTTTGATGATTTGAATGTTTCAGTGAGTTTCAAGCGGAGTAAGTGTGAAAGTTGATTAGAAGAGGTAAAAACAAGCTGAGTAGTGGTGGTTTTGGGTCGTTCTGGCTAGCTTTGGTGCCTCCAGCGCGACTGAGGGATTTTCGGCCAAGGAGAGTTATCAGAGAGGGAGATAAATTTGACCATGCATGGAAAGTTAAATGAGTGATTATGAGGCATCCCCATTCCTTTTCCCTCACACGCATGACCCTCTACTTCTAAGCCTAAAGGGCTTTGCTCTTGGAAGCCTTGGGATTTCTAACACGCACCCTCTCCCTCTGAATTCAAGCAATAATAACAAGAGCTTGGGCCTTTAGGATTCTGGGCCCAGCGCCCAGATGCTAGCCATACACACTTTTTCCTTAGTAAACCCCCTGTAGAGTGAATTTAGTTTATTTAATTATTATTTGTTTCTTTTTTTTATTCTTTTTTTAGCACATAAAGAAAATACAATAAAAATACAGTTTAAGAAAATGGAATTATTTAGGTTAATTTTTTAGTTAGGTTAGGTTGCTAATTGAATTTAATATTGTTAGAATTTATTTTTAATTTTAATTAGTGATTAGTTAGAAATTAGGGTTTAACATGATTAAATTCAATTGTTAATTCCATTGTTTTTTCCTTCATAATTTCATGTGCTCGATATAAGATTCTTAGCATGTTCATCCTATTTGATTAGTTAGTCAAATTCATTTTTGATCAATTAAATACTTTTTATGAATTAGATTTGTTGTATGATTTTCATGAACAATTGCATGCTCCCCTTAGGATTACTATTCATTCAAGTGATCATAAGTCTCTTGATCACTTGATTGAATTAGACCTTTACATTTGCATTATAATTTATCCATCAAGTCAAATTTAACTTTTTTCTCATTCAAGACCATGGAGATAGAAGGACATCAAGACCTGGTCATGCTGAGCTTCATCCTTCAAGCACACCTAGCCTCATCCTTTTCAAAAAAAAAAACTTCTTTTTAACTTTAAAACACTTGCTAATTATGATTCGAATTGTGCGCTATGAGCCTTAAGCAATGAAGAATAATGAGAGGGATCATTCCTACCCTTGTTTTGAATATCTTTGAATATAGGACGTAGGCTCTAGTTATTCAAAGTATTCATCTTCGTTCATAAACTTTAGTTTAATTCAAATCAAACAACTTTTCAACTTTCATCCCCTGACCAACACTTCCAACAATCCACATCAACAATACCTTTCTCTTTGGACCAAACACAATACTCTTTGAATACCCATACAAATTCTTTGATTTAAACACCACTTCTTTGGTTTAAACACCACTTTTATTTCCAGTTCTTTGGTTTAAATACTACTCTTATTTCCTCTTTGGTTTAAACACCACTTTATTTCCTCTTTGGTTTAAACACCACTCTTATTTCCTCTTTGGTTTAAACACCACTTTTATTTTCTCTTTAGTTTAAACACCACTTTTATTTCCTCTTTGGTTCAGACACTTCTCTATGGGTTCAAACAACACAATCTTGGTCCAAACAACGCCTTCACCATTTCACAAATCTTTTCCAATTCATTCACAAACTTTTGCAATTCAAATCAAGCATATTTCTTTATTTTCATAAAAGAACTGTTATAATCTATTCCTTAGTAGTCAGACTAAAAGCTTATAGCATTCGAACAAGGATCAGAATCAGCTAACGTTAAAACAGTTCTAGGATACGATTATAATTGTTCCCTAAAAAACCCAATAAATACTTATTTTTTACCCATGAACTACGGAGCTCTGATTTTCTCATTGCACTATGAGAATATGTAGGCACGAGGGTTTGAATCCTCGGTGAGCACATTAATTAAAAACTTATTTTTCCTTTGTAAGTTCTGTGACTTTTGGGTTGGCTGCATTTTGGTAAAACAACATGCTGTTAGCAAGATGTTAAACCAGATGTTCTGCCATAACAGTTAGACATCATGTTCTGCATGATGTTGTGACATGTTCTAGGACATGTTATACCAGATAGTTAAGGCATGACTATTTTGGTATTTTGAGTGTGATTTTTTAGTGTGTTCTAATTCACACATATGTGTTATCCAAGGAAGAATATTATAGGAACTTCTATTTTGACAGATTGTGTTGGTTTCCTGAAAAAGGATCGTTGAGCCTTTTTAGGAAACTTTGTATTTTGTTCCTATTTTTATGCAGGAGATTATGCTTATGATTCCAAACTGATTCCTGATGAATTGCGCCTCAAGAGCCCAAGCCCACAAGGTCTGAAGGTTACTTAAAGAAAACCTAGACCTAATGAAGATACGACTTTCACTTTTGTAAAATAAGGGGAGGTTTTGTAGTGTTAGGTTTTGAGAGTCTCTTGTGTGTTAATTGTATGTCACCCTTGTATCTTTTGATACATTGTGGTACACTGATTTTGTATTGTTAATTGTCCACTATAAAGCTTGTAAGCAAGAGTGTATTGTTCTTGGTTGAAGCTTTACAAGAGTGTATTGCAGAAACATAAATAACACAATCAATTGGTTACCCAGTTTGGTGCAACGTCACATACATATGGGGGCACCCTACTCAGTTTTTGGGTGAGCTTCAGGGATATTTTTTCTGGTACTGTTTGTTTAGGACAACAGCTAGTGGAATTCTGTCACCAAAGAATGTGTTTGGATTGTTCATTGTGAAGTTTTGAATTCCTTATCCAATGGAGTTGAGTATCATGTGTTCAATTTGATAAACACATGTGTGGCGACCAATGATGGTTGGGATCCTCTCAAGATCTTTCATGAAGGCACATCTGGTCAACAAGTTTCAGAGGTCTCTTCCTAAGAGTTATGTCATGATTGTGACTGTTGTTGAAGAAGAAAATCAAGACATCTTCAGCATAAGTGGGCTTCTTAGATCACTGTATTATTGATCTGTCTTTAAGAATGACAGTTGCTAGTTTGAAAATCAAAAGCATGAATTCTGTTTCCTACCCTATAGGAGTTTGTGACCTGGCATATGTTAAAGAGATAATCCGATTCTGAGGAAAGTGGATGGTTGGACAAGGTCAGATGTCAAGAATATTCACCTGGACATCGTCTAGACTCTACTGCTCAAGGATATGTTAGACCTGGTACAGACACTTAGTGTCATGAACTTAAAGATGCATTTGTCTACCTTGTCACTATTTTTAAGGTGGACTTATGATGTAAACCCCTGTTTTGAAGTATTAACTCTGATTTGTCTGGCTGCATTTGGTAGTTCAAAATTTTGTTTTGCTTATGATGTCTGAAGGACTTCAAGGGATAGGATGTTCAAGACTATATCAAGTAGTTAGATCTTAAAGAGAGAGGAATCTGTTTCCATCAAGAGGAACTTGCTCTGGAGATATCTCTTCCAGCATTTAGCTGGTCTTATCAAGCATGTGTGTTTCATCTTAAGTCCATCTCAGCCTGATGTTGACCAAGGAATGGTTACAACTCAAGAAAGATTCTAATTATCTTTATCTGATTTTTTTAGACTGGTATTTTGACATTAGGTACTTCAGACTTATTGTTTGAGTATAGCAATATCTGATATACTCCTTGTTTCACTGTAAAAATTTTGGCCCTTTAAAATGATGGTGTCTAAAGTGGATTTAAAAGGGTTGGGAACTGGAATTCCTAGTTCTGACTGTTTAAAAGTGAGATAAGCATTCTTCAGGTGTATGATCAAGGACTGAAGGTAATTTTCTCTTAGGGCTAACAGTTGGTCACTAATGAGATTTATGAAGCTCTGAGGAGGAAGCTAATTCCATAGCCAGTTGCTTTTCTGTGAACTGCTTGCTTTTGCTTATGACCTAGGAAGGTGAAGTCTCTAAATGTTGCATCATCAGATTTCTGCAGGTGTTGAAGACCTTCCTCTCATAGTTCTTATGAGGGCAGTGCAAGAAAGAGTCTTAGTGGTTGAAGTAGCACACTAAGGTGGAAGAGTTTGATAAGTGTGATATGCTTAGTAAACACCCTAGTAATGTGGGCAACTCAGATGGTGTTTATTGGAGGGAACCTCTTCTTGCTTGCATATGTGTTTATGTTGGGGATGTGTTGTCAAACAGGTTGTCTTGACATCGTGCTTATATGTAGAAGCTATTTTTTGTTCTTGTTGTGTGTGAGAGTTTATTTCTCTCTGTGAAGTTTTCCTTGGGCATCTCTGCTCTGCCTTTGTAGTTTGTTGGCTTACTGTTGTGTTTAAATGCTAGTTCTCAAGAAGTTCTTGCAAGTAGATGTGCCTGAGCTGCTATGATGATAACAGATCCTGAATATTGTCCAGATCCAAGGTTAAGGGTTCAAGGGACTAATGTCCAAGCAAATGTTAGAACATCATTCAAGTAGATTAACCTTCCAGAAAATACAACAGATTGTTCATGGGAGCTCTTCTTATGGAGTTCGTGTTCACCAACAGGTTCAATACTGAATTATCTAGTTCTGATGGAGTTTGGAGTGGAGTTTTGGTCAAGTCTGGTTATGATGGCTTTGACAGCTTTGAAAGGAATGCTCTGCAGTGTAGTGCAGGATGTCATACCTGATGCTGTGGAGAACCATGGTTTCTCTGGGTGTTCTATTGTGATGCTGTGATGTGAAGCATGGAAATGACTTCTGCATTTCTATGTGTTCCCTGGTCGTGAAAGAATGTCATGTTCTAACATTAGTCTTGGTGTTGATGCTTATGAGCAGATGTATTTCTTCTGAAGTAGTTTGTATGCATGATGTCAAACCAAATGTGTATGACATCTTGCCTGCCTAAAGTGCTTTGGATTATTCTTGGTCTCTCTTAAAGGTGTTTGAGTTTTTTTTTGTTGTGCTTATGTCTCTGATATATGAACTGGGATAGTTCATGGTTGCATGGATATGTCTTTGTAAACAATATTGTCTGTGTTCTGGGAGAATTTATTTTTCTTTGCAGTTGGTTGTGGTCTTCAGAGGAAGTGGTGTACCTGTCTGTTTTGTTGCAGCAAGATTGCAGTTTGTACAAAGCTTACATGTTCTCATGTAGCTTGTGTTGTTTGGTGATGTCAGACTTGATGTCTTGACATTGTGCTTGAGCTTTTCAGCTTCACCTTGCTGATTTCTTCAGCTATGTAATCCATATGGAGTTGTTTCTGTTCTCACTGTGTGGTGTTCTTATATGGATCCTGTTCTGTTTCTAGCATGTGTACCTCTGGTTATTAAGGATGTTTCTTATTGAGAAACAATCTTGTCTTTATGGATCAGTAAGAATATTTATTGGTCTAAGTATATTGCTGAGAAAGTTATTGCTCCAAATTGATTCGGATGCTAGAAGATTCCAATGTCAAACGCGATGTCATGACATTGTACTGCGACAAGCTGGTCACAATCAGGATTTTCAAGAACTCTCACTCTGCACAACTGGACAAGATCATTATCCTGTCAAGGGTGTTTTGGGAATTGGTATTAATGAAGAGTTATAGCATATACAGTTTAGGAGGCCTGAAACACGTTTTTTAGCATGTGTTTCTCAAGAAAAGCGATTTTTCAATGACTTGGAAAATGTCATTTCAGATGCTGCAGTCAAAGCTTGAAAAGCGAAAAAGGAGAATGCCTCTGTTACCTAGGATACTTTCACTCTATTCCATAATGTTATCCTTGACTGTTCAGGTGTTATAAGCTAGGTTGGTATTCTGTGTTTCAAAAATCATACAGTTCCAGCCGTGTACCTAGTTGTGTTTCAATATGAGCCAAAATTCCAAAACCAATGATGCTTCAAAGGCTGGTGCATTGGATGCCAAGAATGATAAGAGTGTTGGTATGAAAAAGGTTGAGTCCAAAGTTGGGACATCTGCTGGCTCATCCACTGGAGTATCGAGGACAAGGAAGGCTTCTATGACAACGATGAGGCCCTGAAAGAAGAACCATGACTCTGATGAGGATGGTGATGAAGATTGGGTTAATTTCATTAACTCAGGAGGTAGGAGTCCATAGTTGCAATTTTCTTTTGGTTAGTGTTGTTTATTTTTTATGTTTGTGTTGTAATATTTCCCTAACAACATTTGTTTCCATCTGGTGTTTTGTGTTTGCTTCCATTAGTACTGTTTGTAGCCGTAGCTACTCTGTGTTTTCATTTATGTTTGTTTAAATTTACTTTGTTGTCTTTTTGTCAATTTTTGGCTAAAAAGGGAAAGTAAAGTGTTAGGTTATTTGTTGTTTCTGATGTTGGATCAGATGTCGTGGTTTCATGTCATGTGTTTTACTACTGCTTAGGAAGATTAGTTCTTTTATGTTGTTGTTGGACTGTATGCAACTATTTAGGGGGAGCATGATAATCTGTCATGTTTGTGTTGCTTCCACTGAGGTGAGATATGTAGGCAATGATGTGCAATCACATGTCCTGACATGTTGAGGTTGTGGATAACCTTGGATGCTCTATGGTAATTTATTACTCTGGTACTCTGAGTAATACGCGAGTGTCATACCCCAAATTTTGACCACTAAGATTCCCATCATTGTGAAAATCATCATCACAGTATGGAGGAACCATCATGCTTCATCAGTCTCCCCAAAGATGGGTGAGCATTCACTACAATCAAAATTAGGGTTTCAAGCCCTCTCTGAGTGCTTAGACAAAGGATCAATCAAGGAATGACATGATCCTCAACTTGTCTAGCCTCTCAAATATCCATAATGGATCAAGAGGACTCCCACTTCAAGGATTAAGCACAGGGTTGCTCCCTTCTAGGTGGATCAAGTCTCAAGATCGACAGTGTCACCAAATTAGGGTTTTGGTCGACCAGGGCCTCCAGATGGAAATTTTTCATCTGGGCACAAGCCAATGATCCAAAACATAACCTAATATACTCCATGGAACCTCATGGACCCAATCATCAAGTCAATTTTGCCTCAGGGGATGCATTCATCAAAAATCAAGAATTAGGGTTTCTTGACCTAATTCACCCCTAAGTTGACTTTTGGGACAAATCATGAACCAAGACCTCAAGATAGGGTTTAAGGGTCTCTAATGAACTATATTGATCCATTTGGAACAATGGATTAATCCAAGAAGCTTGAGCAACAAGTCTCAATTTCATCTGCACTACAATTAGGGTTTTAAGGAAAAAGTCAACTGTAACTTTGACTTTTGACTAGGACATGCTCCCAAACCCTAAGACATGATTCAATATGCCCTATGACACCCATGGAACATGTCCATCAAGTTTGATTTAGGTTAAGGACATGATTTCCTGAAGAATTGCAAAGTTTGGAATTCATCTAATAAAAGTCAACTGTGCACAAAAGTCAACTTTGACTTTTTGAGATTTTTCACCAAAATGGGTTTTTAACCCTAAAATGATGTTAATGTATGATTTGAATCATCATTCATCAAGAAAAATCAACAAAAGTTGGATAACTTGTAAAAGGGGTAACCATAAAAACTTAGAAAATTTTCTAAGTTAAAAATAAAGTGACAAAGGGTACCAACTTTGAAGGATCATAACTCCTAAACCACAAAGCCATTTTTTCTCATCCAAAGATGGATTTGTAGCCCTCATTACCCTCTACAAAAACTTCAACTAGACCTAAGTCCAATTCATTAAGGATTTTGAGTTATGGAGTGATCAAAATGGCTGAAAAGTGAAAATGTCACTTTTTCCAACACTTAGTGAAATTTTCACTAAGTCAGAATCTGCCTTCACTTTTTGCCAAATGTAGGGGGATTTTTCACTTGGATTCAAAAGAGATCAAAACCAAACATGTTCAAACAGTTGTTGTATCATGTAAGGGCTTTCCAAAATGACCAAGAACATTGCCAAATTCAATTTGAGTCATGAGATATGACATTGGAAAGTTGCCTTGCTGAAATCTGCCAAGGCAAGGCAGAATTTGCAACTTTGCTCGATTTGCCAAAATCAGCCAAATTCAAATGCTCCTATCCACTTGGACACATCTAAGGATTGAATCTAAAGGGGACAATCACTGAGCCAAGCCTCCAAAGTCCATGGAACAAGAAATAACATGTTGAACTTAGAATGGCCAAAATAGGGACAAGACTCCAAATTTGGATTGAAGCATTCAATGGAAGCATCAAGGTGGCATGGACTGAGCCATTCTCATCTGAAATCAGTCAAGACTTATCCAAGACCAAGGGAACCAAAGCTCTGTGCCCTAACCTCTAGTCAATGGCTAGAGGAGACTTGGATTTTCATTTGCCAACATTGGCCAAACCTACTTACCAGTTGCCATTCACTATTCCTTGCAAAACAAACTTGCTCTACTATAAATAGAGCTCAATTGTGATCAGTTTGAGTACACCAAAGCCATCTAACAGATGCTTTCCTCAAAATCTCTTTCTCTTGGCAAAAATGCCTTTCTTACCAAGGTAGCTATCGGGTTTTGAGTTTGAGAGCTTTTCCAATCAAACCAATCACTCACACACCTCACATACATCATATAGAAGTGATCCAAACACTCACTTTACATCTGGAACACTCATTTCAAAAAATCACCAGCCAATTGCTCAAGTTCTTAACAGTTTTGCAGTTGAGGTGCCATCTTCAACTCCAAACCATTTCAATCCATTCCAAGCACTCAGACACATCACTTGGCACCTAGGGAAGCTATCCAGATCATTGGAACCAAGCTGTAACACCTCCAACACAAATCACGATCACCAGCTGCAAGTGGTAAGCATGAGCTCTTCTAACTCTATGATCCATGCAATTTTTACTGCACAATAATTTGGCCATAATGTTCATAATCATGCATGGAATGTTTTCCCTCAATTAATTGCATTGTTTGAATCGTGTATCAAAAATCCTAGCCTTCATGCAGAAATTAGGGTTCTTGAGGATTTTTCATGATTTCTTGTTATATGTTTAATTTAAATGAAATTAATGGACATAGACATGATCGTGAGGTTGAGACGAGCATAATGATATGTGGATTGCATGTTATAATCAAGTATTTAGGGAGATTGGATAGAAAATGCAAATCTGAGAATCTCAGAACACGCATGTGTTCTTCAGCTTGTTCTTGGCGCCATTTTTCCAAATTTGAATATTTGAATTTTTTGATTTTATTTAATTGATTCAAAAATTAATTTCTCTCTGAGTTTTAATGATTTTGAGTTGATTCTTATTTTAATAATTCACAAAAATTTTAAAATATTTTATTTTCCCAAAAAATCCCAAAAATATTATTTATTTCATATAATTGATATTTTTGCAAAGAATTAATATTTTAATTGTTTTTGACATTTTAAATATTTTTTCCACATTGATTTTGCAACTTTTAATGCTTTCTAATTATTTTGTAGGTCAATACTTAATTTTTGAAGCATTAATCCAAGATCACAATTTGTTTTTCACATATTAAACAATTTTGATCATTTTAATTGAATTTTTATTCAATTAAATACATTTTTGAAAACAAATTGGGGTTTTTGGATTAATTCAACCCTCATAAATCATTTTCAAAACTTTTTGGGCCTATAATAGAGTGTAAGACCCAATCCTTTTTTGACCAAATCATTTTTGGGCCTCAGTGTATTGTATAAGTCCCGATACCGTCAAAAACAAACGGCGCGATCGTCGCCTTTTGAAAAATAACCTTGGGCCTCTCCTAGAGCTATAAGACCCATTCAAAACTCTTTAGGCCTCTAATAGAGTGTAAGACCCAACCCCCTTTTAACCAAAATCATTTTGAGCCTCACTTATTGTATAAGTCCCTCTGCGTTAAAAGAAAATCTCGGCGCGATCGCCATTTTAAACGAAAAAATAAATTGAGCCTCACTTAGAAGTATTCACAACCTCCTCTTAAGCTTCGTATAATGATCTCTTCCTCCGGCAATGATAGCCTCCTCTTGGGCATCGTACAAGGACCCGTCGGCTTCTTAAAAGTTTCCAGCCTCCTCTTGGGCTTCGTACAAATTGTCCCGACGACCTCCTAGAGGTATAGGAATAGAACTTAATCATCTGCATAGAACAATCCTTTCATAGAGTCTACTACTGTTTCTCAAAAATTGGTACAAAAGATAAAACCCTAGACTTGGACAGTCTAATATCCTTGAGTCTCAAAGACATTCTCAAGTGAACCCTTCGTTAAATAGGAAGAAAAACCCGTAGACTTGGACAGTCTCAATACCCTTCGATTTCCCGCTTCCTTAAAGAACAGGAATAACCCGTATCCTTGAATCAAATCTTCAAGTACAGTGTTGCTCATATAAGAACTGATTTTCTCTTTAAAATCAGTATACTGGACCTGTCACTTAACTGAAACAGTCACCATAGCCTCTCTCTTGGGCTTTATACAATGATCCTCCCCTAGCGGAGTCAAACAAATTTTAGCCTCCATCTCGGGCTTTGTACGAGATACAAAAACTCTCTTGTTGAGTCAAATAGCCTCCATCTCGGGCTTTATACGAGACACCAAAAGACTCCATCGTCGAGTCAAAACCTTTTAGCCTCTCTCTCGGGCTTTGTACGAGACACATAATAGCCTCCTCTTAGGCTTTGTATAAGAAAACCACTGGTTAATCCAATTAACCTTTTAGCATCAAAGCTGTGCCTCGTTCACAGTACACAAACATCAATAACTCCTTCCCCTTCATCTAATTGCTGTAAGCGGCAAGCCTCTGGATCATCTACATCCATGCCACTGTCCCTCTTTTAGCATGAGAAGTTCCTAAGAAAAGATAGCATTGCTCTACACTGAGTTAAAGTCTTCTCCTTCAGGTTAAAACCCCCCTATAAAGGAAATTATGGCATTGCTAGGATTCGCATATCCCGGTTAAAGTAATTCTCCTTTATAACCAGTCACCCAACAGTTGTGACAAACAAACCCCTCTTTAGAGATGACAAATTCTCTCTAAAGTCGAGGACCTTCAGCTTCACATCTTGGGCTTTGAACAAGATACAAACCACATTTTCGCTTCACGTCTTGGGCTTTGAACAAGACACCAAAAATACCCATTTCCTCCCATAGAATAGGAGGAACTACGAACGCTCTGATTTCCTTGTTTCGGTAAATGGGAATACGTAGGCATAAGATCGAAAGAAAATATCTTAGCGAGCACACTAAACAAAAACCCAAAATCCCATATCTCCATCAATCAAAATCAGTAATTCAAAAAGCATCAGTCCTAACATCCTAATCCTTGTTCCCCGCCCGAAACCCTCTGTCTAGATAAAAAAGAAGAAGAAAACAGTATTGGTGAAAATACAAATAACCAGTACAAAGGCCCCCCCACATTGATAGCATCTGTAACCTAACAGACCGCTGTTTAAACTCAGTATGCAAAGCAGGGTTAATTGGAGACATCTATTTCCCTTCCTTATTCAGCTCACAATAGGATAAAAAATGAATCGACCTGTAGTAAGCTCAAACCGCAGAGAGCGACCAGCGCTTAAGAACCGCATCCAAAATCGCTCGCTACAGCGAGGCTTCGGCTGTATGCATTTCTAATGTATGAACTTGGATAGTTCATGCTTATATATCTTTTGCTTTGGGTTTTCCCCTTGAGAGGGATGTGTGAATTGTGGCTGTTGAGGTTTAGATGTCTTGTGCTTTGGGTTTCCCCATTCAGGGGGAGTATTGGTTATTTCTGATAGGGGGAGAAATGGACCTGTCTGAGATTACTAAGCTGTGATGTTAGACCACATGTCTTGACATTTTTGGAGTTTGAAGGAGGTGTAATCTCTAATGATCTGTAACTTCACTTTATATCTGATATCTTTCTGATTGCATGTTTTGTGGTATTATTCCTCTTCTCCAGAATTGGTGTGCAAAGATTGTTTTAGCCAAAATTTGCCAAAGAGGGAGATTGTAAGTTCTGTGACTTTTGGGTTGGCTGCATTTTGGTAAAACAACATGTTGTTAGCAAGATGTTAAACCAGATGTTCTTCCATGATAGTCAGACATCATGTTCTGCATGATGTTGTGAAATGTTCTAGGACATGTTATACCATATAGTTAGGGCATGACTATTTTGGTATTTTAAGTGTGATTTTTGAGTGTGTTTTCATTCACACATATGCGCTATCCAAGGAAGGATATTATGGGAACTTCTGCTTTGAAAAATTGTGTTGCTTTTCTGAAAAAGGATCGTTGAGCCTTTTTAGGAAACTTTGTATTATGTTCCTATTTTTGTGCAGGAGATTATGCTTATGATTCCAAACTGATTCTTGATGAATTGCACCTCAAGAGCCCTAGCCCACAAGGTATGAAGGCTATTTAAAGAAGACCTAAACCTAATGAAGATATGGCTTTCACCTTTGTAAAATAAGGGGAGGTTTTGTAGTGTTAGGTTTTGAGAGTCTCTTGTGTGTTAATTGTATGTCACCCTTGTATCTTTTGATACATTGTGGTAGAGTGATTTTGTATTGTTAATTGTCCACTCTAAAGCTTGTAAGCAACAGTGTATTGTTCTTGGTTAAAGCTTTTAAGCAAAACCGAGTATTGTAGTTGGAAAACTGTTCTTTTTTTTTTTGTTTCTTGAAGTATTTTCACTGGGATTGTGACTGATTAGGAAGTGAGAGGGGGGGGGGGGGTCTCATATCTAGAGGGTTTCAAGGTAGAAGTTGCACAAGGTGGTGATTAGGAGAGAAGTTGTAAACGGGCGAGGTTAGCTTTGAACTAATGCTATCATAGTGAATTTCCTTCTTGGCTTGGATGCCCCCAGATGTAGGTGATGTTGCACCGAGCGGGGTTACCATCTGATTGTGTTATTTATGTTTCTGCATTTTATTTTCAGTCTGGATTATTTTACTTTTCTATCAGACAAAAGATGTCGTAACATTTGTCTTGACATTTTATTCTAATGTGAGGACATCCGTATTAACAAGTGATAGAGTGCTAGAATTTCATCCTAAATTTAAAACCGGTCACAAATAACCTTTAGATAATAACACCCATTCGTGCAAAGAACAATGAAAATGGTTCACGTTGAGTACAATGAATGTGAGGGATGATAATATCTTTCCCTTCCATAACCAACTTCCGTACTTGTTCATATTCCCTTTGGGTTTTATTGATTTTTTCATTTCTCTTAGAATAAATAAAATTCAGTGGCAAATCTGTTGTATTTTCGATCGTGTGATGCGCTCGGGTATTTTTTGCGCCAAGACACCATGAGGGTTGACTCTTATGGCATCCCTATCAGAAAAGGTGATGTTTGCCCCCCATTTTACCTCGTTCACCCTTGGGGAAACCATGAGATATAAAATTTGCAGCAAGCACCAGCCTTGCGTATTTCCTTCAGGAGGAGCTTGAACTTCCTCCACCAGCAAAACCCTCGGGTATGGTGTTTGTAACACCCTGTATAATATATATCTAGAATAATACCATACAAGTGTTATTATCTGGTACTGACACCATCATAAGTGCCTATTGGCATAATTTACATACTTGACCATTTATATAAAACACAAAAGAAACTACATTGGTACAAGATATGGAAAATGCCAAAACAATAAAACTAAGATTTAAGTACAATATCCTTCATTGTATGAGATACATAACACATAATGCACAACAAAATAAGCATAACCTATGCTTTCCTTGAAACACCCAAGCATAGCTCCACTTGTAAACTAAACCTACAACCAAAACCTGAAAAACAACAACAATAATAAGGTGAAATAATAATCTCAGTGAGTTCCCCTATCTTATGGGTTCACTCGGCTCTACAAGGTTCTAATCAATTCTATCTCAAGTAAAAAGGGGAAAAGGTATAATACTTAAGTTCACACAATTTGCAATGTATGGAAACATGCCTCTTGAGTCCATCAACTCAAACAATCACTAGTTCAGAAACCTTACTAAGGTATCCCATTTTCCTGTCCTCTCCTACGTCTAGGACTTTCGGCACAGATCATGGATCCTTGTAGCATACTTTGAAATATGAAATGGATTCGGATTCAAGGCTGATTTCCACATAAATCATCGCTTCCCATGGGAATACCCCATCTCAAGCATTTTACCCGTAGGCTCCATTCGTAATACACACGAGAATCAAACCTGTCAAAGTAATAATGCATATATCCTAAAGGAACTCTACAAAGGCATCACTCTTGGGACAACACGAATAAGGGTTGTTTCCGACTATGTGATAAATCATAACATAACGTCGAATGGATTCAAATTCTAAGGGATAACATCAACCTTTCGAATCGTTGCTTCTATTCGCCTATGTAATCACTAAGGATAGCGTGATTGTATTCGATAATCACAAGGCATCACATTCGCCTTAACCATAAAAACACAACCATACATATTCCATACAAAGCTCTCCTCACAACTAGACAATTACTTGCCAATGATACACACCTAGTCATCCTTGCACAAGAATTGCCATCTATGCTATTCATCATGACCTAATCATCTTACTAATTCATTCTATTACTTAATATCAAGGATTTCTTCACCATTCTTATAGTCTTTTAAGCATATTATCACACAATCAAACATTCAATCAATATACATATATGGCACAACACATTATCATACATGAAACACACATATCGTAATACAACATGTCAAACATAACTAACATTATAGTTCACATACATAATAAGGCATACAAACCACTACTAACTTTTACCAAGCGTTCTTGGTTAGGTGTGATCTCACATCACCATCTAATACTCCCCTCGAATACCCTTTCCAATTCATAGGGTATACATCTTCATCTATCACATATTATGCTACATTCATTCAATTGATACCAATTTATTAATCACGCATCTATATCCATAGAGCATGGGAATAGCTTTCCAACGCTTCTGACCGTACCTCGATCTGAGGTACAGTTCAAAAATTATGAAGAAAACAAAACATGAAATACACTGCAGGGTTCGTAGTGCAAAGGTCGGGCGAGATTACTCACTTTGAGTTCGCTGTGCGAACTCTAGGATAACCAGGAAAAATGATGGAAGCAACGAAAGGCCTCAGTGCTCGCAGTACGAGGCCTGGGCGAACATTCTCTTTCACTTCGCTGTCAGCTCGTAGTGCGAACGTAGCAGGCTGAGATGTTCGCCTACAGTTTGTTGGATCTCGCAGTGCGAACCATGCGTTTCCCAGATTTCTAGCAACGTGTAAAACAGGTACATCCATGGCCAAACCACATACCCACATATTTATGAAGCATACAATCACCCAATAATCATAGTATAACATATTATAAGCATGAAATTCATCAAAACAACATGTATCAACATCAAATTCACATTTAATCATGTTTTCACACAAAACCTAACCCACCAAAGTTTTCATTTTCTTCCCCCCAATGATATACTAGCTAATGGAACTCATCTCATTGAAGAAGAAGATGAATTGATGATGAATCCAAGAGCTTTTCTTCTTCTCTTCCACTTCTCTCTTATTCTTCTTTTCCTCTTCTCTTACCAACTTTCTCTTCTTCCTTCTATTTATTTTCCACCAAATACACACACACACACACACACACACATATATATATATATATATATATATATATATATATATATATATATATATTATCCAATGGTATAAAATATCCCCAAATTGATATTTTGTCATCTAACACCAATTGACCAAATATTAGAGTTACCAAAATATCTTTTCTTACAATTACTAATATTGGTATGTCTCTTTTATTAATAATTTATCTCTTTAGAGTTCACTAGATACTCTATTGATCACAATTGATGACACTTAGAGCATTTAAGGAAACATGGGGTATTATAGTGTTTGCATTAGAGTGTAGAGTTTTATCGGTCATCCTTAGAAGAAAAATGGAAGGAATAAGAATGAAAGAGGTGTGACCCAAGTTAGTTTCACCGGGGCTCCATGATGGACGCCACTGTACTAGTCAAAAAGTACATGTGTGTGTTGTATCCCTACAAGGGTAGTGGATGCTCATATGTCTTAGTATGTTTATAACAGTTAGAGCTTGCCCACAGTAACAAGAAGTCGTGGATGAATGTTTTACGTTCTTTATAGCGGTATTAGAGGCCAGCTCACTTGAGGTGAGAGGCTCTGTTTGTTATGCGATATGTGATCAAGTTAGGATCTATCTTTCTCCAGTTAGGGGAGACGTATTTATAGAGGTCTCTGGACCTAGGGTTTCCTTGGGAATGATCACCTCCGACTCAGTCAATGGTGATTCGTTGAATTCCTACTTCCTAGGGAGTGGGACAGTTAATGACTCTGACTTATCTCTGACCATGAAATGTCTTTTCCCCTGTTTCCCACGATTAAGCGAGTGAAAAGTATTTAGGAAGAGATGATACCTCTTGGAGGGCGACATATGGTCGTCACCCTTCCCAAAGGCTACAAAGCTCCCACCCTTGTTAGGTCCTCTACGACTATAACAATTCATAAGTCATTCAAACTAACTTTGATTTTAAGAAACTATCATTCATTTGAAATTTGAGACATTTATATTTTATAATTAATTAATAATTAAAAGAAATCATGTTTTTGATTTAGTCTTTCTTTTACCATCATATGTCATTTTTCTTTTGTTTATGTTCCTTTATTTTAGTCATGACTAAGCGAACAATTATTAAAGTTGTTCCTTCTAATATGCATGTAATATTTGAATTAATCTCTATAATTTTTAAATTAAAATGACTAAAATTAAATATGATACCTATTATATGGATAAATTTCAATTTGAACCAATTTTATCGAAATTAAAATAAATTTAAAAATAACAAAAACAAAATAATATATATCCGAATGGATTAAAATCAAACAAACAAAATTACATAACTAAAACTAAAAAAAAATACATTTATAAAGACCAAATAGATAATTAAACCTAAAGATTTTGCGTAAAGTTTAATAAATTGAGATATATTTGAATTTATGGTTAAATATGTTTGTGGTTCTCCTAATTATTTTAAAATTCATTTTTAGTCCCTCAAAATATTTCTTTTAAAAAATTGTCCTTCTAAAATTTTTCATCCACACTTTTGATCTCTAATACTAAAATTATCGTTAACATTGTCGTTAATTCAGTCACTAAGTAATAAATCGTTGTTAATTCTATCACTAAGTTATAAAAATCGCCGTTGAGTTATAAGAGGGGGAAAATTGTGAATGAAAAATTTTAGCTCGACCATTCTTTAAAGAAATTATTTTGAGGGACAAAAACAAAATTTGAGATATTTACGAGGAGCACAACTCTTGAATTTATCCATACTATTATAAAATTTTATAAAATAAACCTATTTGTTATACCTCTCTAAAACGTGACATTCTTATATGCATTTTCATTAGTCTTTTATTTGTTATTAAACACACTTATATTTTATTTTATTTTTTGAAATAAAAGAATATATATATTTCAAAATATATATTAAACACACATATATTTTATAATTAATAAATAACTAAATTAATTAAATATTAATTATGCAATCAGAATAAATTAATAGTTAAAAATTTTATTATTATTATTGTAATTTATTACACTTAATTTTTTTAGACTATTGTCAAAATGGCTGAGTAGGTCTAAGACACCATTATAACACGGGAAAGCATTCTTTGAATATCATTATTGACACTCTTTTTTCAATTGAATCGCCATCTATTCAAAAACCTCATTATTGGTATTCTTCTTAAAAGAAAATTATCTTGAACAAACTCTAACTACTTTTAATTTTAGTTATATATAACTTTGACGTAAATGCACTTTCGATGTCCTAGTTTAATAATTTTAAAGTTTTGATTTCCATTTTAAAAAGTCGATTATTTGTTTCCTCAATTTTACATCTCAGATTTTGTTAGTCCTCTCCAATTTTTAAGATGTGACATTGATGATTAAAAAAAATATACATATTTTTAATGATGTGCCATTGTTGAGTAGAATAATTGATTATTAATTAACTTTTTATATAATTAATTAATAAACAATCTTTTTTAAGTTTTTTAAAATATTAATTAAATAATAAAAATTATGAAAATAAAATTTTAAACGCTCATTCATTAGACAAATATCCCAATAACCAATTCACAATTTGATGTTCATGTATCCTATAAAAATACGTTAAGTAATTGTAATAAAAACAATGTGAAACTTGTTTGTTTCTTCTCTTCACTATTATGTATTAATAAGAGCTTGATTAATCTAACTCTTATTAATATATGAGTAAATAAAGAAAAGAAGAAGAGAATAGAGTGAATTGGGAAGCAAGTCGGGACATGTTATTGATGAAGCAAGCCACACATCGTTTTTATTGCAATTACTCTAAGGTTTATATAGGCTATATGAACATCAACTTGTGAATTAATTATTGGACTATTTCTCTTACAAATGAATAAGCTCTAATTCAAACCATCCATTTTCAATTTTTTTAATGAATAAGCTTTAATTTAAACCATACAACTTTTTACATAGCTGTGGAGAGAAAAAAATATAAATAAAAAACAAAGTTAAAAAACTCTGCATATTTTTTAATCTATATCTATATTTTTTAGTTTTAACATACAAAAAATATAATAATAATAATAATAAAAGAAGCAAAATAATTAAGATAAAAAATATAATATTTGTAATTTTTTTTTAAAATAAAAAGTGTTAAAAAAGAAAACATATACAAAGTGTTAAATATGAGAAAATATTTATATAACACAAATTGTACATACATTTTCTACTAATATGAAACATCTCATAATTTGTACATGTAATCATATTTTCTGTGTGTGTGCACTACTAATATAAAACATCTCATAATTTGTACATGTAATCATATTTTCTGTGTGTGTGCACTACTAATATAAAACACCTCATAATTTGTACATGTACTCCTAGATTTGTTATTTTTATGTGGTTATACCACGTAGTGTTTATGAGTAAATATTTACAATTATACATGGTCATTTTATGTCAAGAAAATAAAATATTATATAATAGCTTATAGAACTTTTAAGATGTATGAGCATAGCCACTAAACAACTTAATAGAAATTATATGAATTGCTTTAAAAAAGAATACAAAGAATGTACTTTAGATAATTATTAAATTAAATAATAATAATTAAAATTTACATGCACTAGATTGTCATGGGAATAATCTTCTTACTTTTTTTCTCTACACCACTAAAAAAAATGTAATTTACCCTCCTCTTTTAGCGTCGTAAACCAACTCCGACATTAAGTTGTGCCGGCTAAACCCACACTAAAAACTATTTTATTTTAATATAAAACAAAAATATTATTAGCGTCGGTCTAACCAATTTTATATGACATACACTTATTATTATTATTATCTTTGTTTATTTAGAATTTGGCTAGTCGAGTCTACATATTTTATTATCTTTAAATAATATATATTCAATTAATTAAAGTCGGCTTAACCGACACTACATTCTCTATATTAGTTATTTTTGTTGTTGTAAAAATAAGACTTAGATTCATACATATTGTTAAAATATAGAAGTTTTGTTCCCATCAAAGTTCAAGTTCATGACCTTTTGATTGTCAAAACTCTTGCATTGACTCACTAGCCACTACACAACAACAATTTAATTGTTTTGGTTGTAATCTCATATCCATTTAGTTCAGGAAAGCCTGTATGAATTGGTGGTGTTCATATGCACCCATATGCATCATCACTCAAATTTGATGACTTTTCCAAAATTGACTTTAGCGTCGGATAACTCGATGCTACACAATTTTATTAACGTTTACAAATTGCCTTTAACATTAGAATGGCTGATGCTAAGTGTTTTTATTGACATCACTTTATTGACTTTAGTGTCCGCTAGGCCAACACTACACTATTTTGTTGACTTTTAAAAATTGACTTAAGCGTTGGTTTGGTTGATGATATCATACTTTGTTGACTTTTAATCATTTAAATATAAAAGCATCGACCTCTACTACCGTCTATTTAGATTCAGCTTAGCCGAGGCTAGATAACCACGACTTTTTTCTAGCTGACGCTATACTATAGCTTCGGAGGTTTTATCCAATGCTAGACATCGATGCAAAAATCTTGTTTGTGTCGCTTTTCTTACTTTTAGTGTCATATTATGTCAATGCTAATAGTTATTTTTCTAATAGTGCTAGCCCTATTTTTTATTTTAGAGATTAAAATAAACCTTTATTTAATTTTTACAATAAAAAATAGACTTTTAATTTGTAAGCTAACAATTATATTTGGGTTAGGCCTAAAGCTCTTTTTTAACAACCTCACCTTTGGGTCGACCATGTGTTCTTATTCTTAAAATTAGAATGATTTATTAATTTATTATAAGTTACAAGAGACTATAATTTTATCATACCATAACCTATGACTACCTCTGTTTTTTTTATAAGTCGCTTTGGGAAAAAATTTTGTACCATAATATAAGTCGTTTTATAATACCAATGAATCATTAATGTTATTCCTACTATACCCTTAAATATTTATTATTCTCTCTCATTTCAATTATGTAAATTTGTCTTTCCAATATCATTAATAGAGGACAATTTTGTAAAATCATTCATAATTTCTCTTTTCCATACTACATTTATTACATTTCTTAATATGTGTGAAAAGTCAAAAACGACTTATAAAACAAAACGGAGGGAGTATACTTTAGAAGGATAAATCATTAATGGGCTTGGGAAATTTCAAGATGTTATGACATAATGAGGTTTTTAAGAGCATTTTTATTGTGAGGGCAAGGGTCCTTAGTCCTTGTTTTAATGATGTCAAAACTAGTATTATTTTGTACTTGTACTTTGGACGGTATCATTGCGTCTTAGATTGCATTCATCCGTTAATATGCATATAATAATCCACATAAGTGTGTCTATGCATATAGGATCATCCTATATATGAAATTTGGGCATTTGATCATGTTGGATACCTTAGATAAACTCAAAAAGGGATTTAAGTTGTCCTAAATACTTACAAAAATGTGTTTTTAGCATTCTGGAGTCTTTGCGTCGACTCACAGGTATGTGGAGGTCGACGCATGTTGTTGCATAAAACATTTGTTGCTCTCGGGTGTCTTTGCGTCGACCCACAGGTGTGTGGCGGTCAACGCATACTGTAAGAAAAATAATCTTTTGTTTTGAGTTGCCCTTGCGTCGACGCATGACTTGGTTCAGGTCGTCGAATCGCTTAAAATTTTGCGCAAATTTGCATTCGGGCGCGCTCAGGTCAACCCACATATTTCTTTGGTCGACCTCGCGCTCATGTAAACTCATTTTTTTGATTCTTTGTGTTTCAAAAAGCTGTTATTTCAGTTATTTGGTCTTGGTCTCATATCTATTCATATGCTTCATCATTGTACATGAATAGAACAAAAAAGTGAAAATATACACTGATTTTGCTCATCATCTTCATTCTCACACTTGCATTCTTCAACAATTACACATAATCATTTTTGTTGATCTTTTGCATTGTCGAGGTGATAACGTCCAAACGTAGGATTTGTGTATCTAGTTTGGGTTAATAATTCAGTGGGGTTTTCTTGAATAAAACCTTTGGGGTTTTGTCCTCCAAGATCTTGAGGATTTGGGGGGTTTGCACAAATCTTTGCTTCACAGATTCAGTCGAGTGAGAGGTTTGAAGAACGGTGAGTTTGTTCAAATAAGTAGCGGTAACCAAAGGATTGTGTAAAAATATTTGAGGTTGAATGTCTTGCGATCGAAATCAGCCGAGTGAAAGGTTTGAAGAATGGTGAGTTCGTTCAAACAAGTAGCGGTAATCGGAGGTTTGTTCAAAGCGTTTGATGCACTTGATTCGACTTGAATCAAGGGGAGAGAAGGGAATAGTATCATCTTTAACAATTAGGCTCGAGTGTGTGGTGACTATAACTTCTCTTGTACAAACTTTGCAACTTGATAATACATATCTCAATTCTAATTTTAGAATTGGGGGCAGACGTACCCGAAGCGAGGACGAAAGGGGAACTGCCTAAATAAATCTGGTGTCGTTCTCTCTTTCTCTATCTCTTTAATTTATGTTGTTAACGTTTGTGTGATATCAACTGTTCGATAAATTTCTACTATTGTGTAGTGCCGAAATTCTGTTTTGAAAACTCATTACAATCACTTGGATTGTAATTGTGAAAAATTCTGCACTCTCATTTCATTGGAAATTTAACTTGGGGTGTTGTACACAACAAGTGTTCGACGTATTGATCGCACACAAACTGTTTGTTATATTGCCAATTAATTTTACTTCTTATAATTCATTGGAAACTGGTTAAGAGTAAGTGACCATTATTTGTATTGATTAATTGGAAACATATTGATTTGTTTTCTCATTGAATTTAATTTCATTCGGTTTTGCATATCCGATCTTACCAATATCAGTTTGTTTAGACGATTTAGATCCACGACCGCTTCCGCACCATTTTAAAAACTATTTTTTAAGCGCCGACTCTTGTTAAAAATTAGTGATTTATTCAACCCCCCCCCCCCTTCTAGATCATTGCCATCGTCTAACAAGTGGTATCAAAGTCTGGTTCATCTAGTGCTTCATATATAACTTTTTAGAAAATGGCTAACAAACCAAAAGGGGCGTACAACAGAGCACCGGTTTTAACGGTGAAAACTACTGTTATTGGAAATATTGTATGCGCGTGCATATCAATTCTATTGATAGAAAGGTATGGAGCGTTATACAAAATGGTCCTATTGAAATCACTATGACCAATATGGATAACATTGTTGTGCCTAAGCCGGAAGCACAATGGAACGAAGAAGATGAGAAAAAGTATAACTACGATTCAAAAGCTAGAAATATTCTCATATCCTCTTTAGGAGTTGATGAATATTATAGAGTTTCACATTGTACTACTGCTAAAGCTATGTGGGAGGCATTGCAAGTTGCCCATGAGGGAACTAATGATGTCAAACTAGCTCGAATCAACACTTTGACACGAGAGTTTGATCTCTTTCACATGAAGCATGGTGAAACCATTGCTGAAATGAAAAAGAGATTTACTCATTTAATCAATCGGCTAAACTCACTTGGTAGACCCGTTTCCAATGATGTTGCTACTAATAAAATTTTGAGATGTCTTACTAGGGAGTGGCAATCAAAGGCCACAGCCATAAAGGAAGCTAATCACCTTATGACCTTGGACATCACAACTTTATTTGGCAAGCTTGAGGAACATGAGCAAGCACTTATTAGTCTCGACCAACACGAGAAAAAGGAAAAGAAAGAGAAGGCCAAAGACACGAACAAGAAGTCTATAGCTTTAAAGGCTTCTAGCTTAAAGTCCTCTACAAAAGAGCTAAGTGGTAGTGAATCGAGTGATGATGATGAAGATACAAATGAAGAAATGGGGATGTTTGTGAGACGATATAATCGTTATACAAGGGAAAACGGAATTCAACATTCGGATAAGAATCTCATCAACTTTCAACGACAAAAAAAGTCCTCTAAGAATGAAGGAAACAAGAGTGGTAAAGCAAAAGGTTCTGGCTACAATTGTGGAAAAGTCGGTCATTATAAACCGGATTGTCCATTGATAAAGAAAGACAAGGGGAAAGAAAAGAATCGTCAACAAAAGAAACCGAGAAAACCTAGAAGAGCTTACATTGCTTGGGAAAGTGATAGTGATTCGTCTAGTGAAGATAGCTCAATTGATGAAGATGAGTCCGTCAACCTTTGTCTCTCGGCTAATCAAAAGAAGAAGAAGAAGAAGAAGGTAAGACATGCTAAGAATGAACACTCTAATAAAATGTCTCATTCCAAATTACAAAATACTTTTGATACTTTACATCATGAGGCTAAAGAAGCCTTTAAATGTTTAGCTTCAAACAAACAAATTTTCTCACATTTAGAGAAGAAGATTTCCAATCTCGAAAAGGAATTAGAGGCTCTTAAGAACTCTATGGTGGAAGCAACAAAAGAAAAAATTGAGGATGAAAAATGTACTTTGTTAAATTGGGTAAGTTGTGAAACTTGTCACATTTGGAAAAAAAAGGTGAGAACTCTTAAAGCCAAACTAGACAAGGCTTTAGAACCTAAAGTCACTTTTGCTATTGATCGATCACATTTAAGAAAAAGCATGAATAATACCTATCATAAATAGACTTATGTGATTAGATATCAAGTTAGCAATAGTAACACCAATGTTAACCTTACTTGTTTGTATTGTTGCAAGAGGGGTCATACCATTGCCAAATGACGCTTTAGGAGATTCTTAGTTCCTAAAGGCATTTTCCAATGGTTTCCTAAATGCAACCAAAGATTCACTCACACCCAAGGACCCAATAAAAATTGGGTACCTATTTCCCTTGTTTGATTGTGTAGGTACAATGTCTTGAGTTTACGGAGAGAAGATGGGTTCTCGATAGTGGATGTTCAAGACACATGACGGGAGATATTTCCTTATTCATTGACTTTGTGGCAAAGAAGAAAGGATTTGTGACCTACGGTGACAACAACAATGGGGAAATACTTAACAAAGGTAGTGTAGGAAATCCCTTTTCTACTACTATCTCAGACGTGCTATTAGTTAAGGGTCTTAAACACAACCTTATTAGCATTAGTCAATTATGCTACAAAGGTTATAAAGTTTCATTTTCAAAAGATTGCTGCATAATTGAAAATAATGATAAGAAGGATGACGTGTTTAAAGGCATGAGGGTTAACAATGTTTATATGCTTGACTTGAGTGAAGTATCGTTGAGTAGCACTAAATGTCTTGTCACTATGAGTGAAGATTCATGGCTATGGCATAGGCGCTTAGAGCATGTCAACTTCGATATACTAAACAAAGTAGTCTCTAAGGATCTAGTAGTCGGCTTACCCAAAATCAAATTTTCAAAAGATCACTTATGTGATGTGTGCCAAATAGGGAAGCAAACAAAAATCTTGTTTAAATCTAAAATATTGTTACAACAACGAGATCCCTTGAACTCCTCCATATGGACCTTTTTGGACCATCTAGGATTAAAAGCTTGGGTGGTAACTACTATTGTTTTGTGATTGTAGACGACTACTCTAGGTTTTGTTGGACTATTTTCTTACCAAGCAAGAGTGATACTTTTTTAGCTTTTAAGAAGTTTACCAAGCTCTCTCAAAGCAAATTGAATACAAGCATTGTAACAATCTGAAGCGATCATGGAGGTGAATTTGAAAACCACCTCTTTGAAGAATTTTGTGATAAGCATGGAATTGATCATAATTTTTCCGCACCACGTACTCTTCAACAAAATGGAGTAGTGAAACGTAAAAATCGAATTTTGGAAGAATTAGGAAGAACTGTGATCAATGAGAGTGGCCTTCCTAAATACTTTTGGGTCGATGCTATTAGTACAACTTGTTATGTTTTGAATAGAGTGTTTATCCGTCCTATTCTCAACAAAACTCCTTATGAGCTTTCGAAAGGAAGGAAGCCTAACGTATCACATTTTCATGTTTTTGGTTGTAAATGATTTGTGTTAAATAATAGTACGGAGAACCTTGATAAGTTTGATTCAAAGGGCGATGAAGGTATCTTTCTTGGATACTCTCAAACTAGTAAGACATATAGGATATACAATAAAAGGTTACTTACTGTTGAAGAATCCGTACATGTTACTTTTGATGAATCTTATCTGAAAAATGTCGGAAAAGGTATTTCTTTTCATGGTGCAGGTGTATCTTCAAAAGACATACTCAAAGACACTGAAAAAGGGACTGATTAGCTTGAATCGGTGAAAGTTGAGGAGGAGGAAGATCACAACTCTGAAAAGATTGAAGAGGATCATCCAATTAGCAACGATGACCATCCTCTAGGTTGGAAATCCTCCAAGGATCATCCCATTGACAACATACTTGGAGACATATCAAAGGGAGTAACTACGAGATCCAAGCTAAGTAACTTTTGTTATCACTTTGTTTTCGTCTCTAAGATTAAGCCTAAAAACTCCAAAGAGGACTTACTCTATGAACATTGGTTTTTACCAATGCAAGAGGAATTAAACCAATTCAAAAGAAATAAGGTTTGGGACCTTGTCCCCCCCCCCCCCCCCCCCCCTCCGCGAGGCCATCAAGTAATTGGCACCAAATGGGTGTTTAGGAACAAGCTTGACGAAAATGGAGTTATAACAAGGAACAAATCACGCTTAGTGGCAAAAGGATATAACCAAGAGGAGGGCATAGACTATGAGGAAACTTATGCTCCTGTTGCCTGACTTGAGGTTATACGCCTTTTGCTAGCCTACACATGTTCTAAAAATTTCAAATTGTTCCAAATGGATGTAAATAGTGCTTTTCTAAACGGATACATTAATGAAGAGGTCTATATATCTCAACCTCCTGGTTTTGAATCTCATGAGTATCCTAATCATGTTTATAAGCTTAAACGTGCTTTGCACGGTCTCAAACAAGCCCCTAGGGCTTGGTATGAGCATCTTAGCAAATTTTTACTATACCAAGGATACTCAAGAGGGAAGGTTGATACAACCCTCTCTATTAAGTGTCAAGGAAAACACTCTATTTTAGTACAAGTATATGTAGATGAAATTATATTTGGATATACTAACATGGACTTGGTCAAGGAATTTTCTAAGTTGATGCAGGGTGAGTTTGAGATGAACATGATGGGGGAGCTAAACTACTTCCTACAACTTCAAATCAAACAACTCGAAGAAGGAACATTCGTGAGTCAAAGGAAGTATTGCTATGAGCTACTCAAGCACTTCGATATGACTAACTCTAAAGAAATTGACACTCCAATGCCTACATGTGTAAACTTGGATCGAGATGAGAATGGTAAGTTTGTTGATGTAAAGAGGTATAGAGTTATGATAGGTTCTCTTCTCTATCTTACCGAATCTTGACCGGATATCATGTTTAGTGTATGTATGTGTGCTAGATATCAATCATGTCCCAAGGAATCGCATTTAAAAGCCGACAAGCACATACTTAGATACCTATGTGGTACTCTAAAGTATGGGTTTTGGTTTTCCAAGGGAAGTGATTGCACTTTGGTTGACTATTCCAATTTTGACTTTACCGGTTGCAAATCGGATAGGAAGAGCACTAGTGGCACTTGTCATTTTTTCTCAAATTCCTTAGTGAGTTGGCATAGCAAAAAGCAAGTTTATGTTGCTTTGTCAACAGCCGAGGCAAAATACATTGCGGCCAATAGTTGTTGTGCCCAAATCTTGTGGCACAAGTAACAATTACTCGACTTCAATGTTAAACTTGAACGTATTCCTATTTTGTGTGACAATACAAGAGCCATTAACTTAACCAAAAATCCAGTACTACATTCATGCACGAAACATATTGAAATTCGCCATCATTTCCTTAGGGATCATGTAGAGAAAAATGATGTTGTAGTCGACCATGTTGATAGCAAGAATAAACTTGCCGACATTTTTACAAAACCGCTTGTGACAGAACCCTTTTTTAACATCCGTAGGGAACTTGGCGTTCTCGATATCTCGGATCGTGTTTAAATTGAATGGTTGTATGCTCTATATCTATGCTTGTCTATACTTTGATTAATTACATTGAAAAGCTCAAGCTACGTGAGGGCATTCATCGTTCATCTTCATTGGAGGTAATATCGTTCCTATTTATTTGACTTATCTTGATCATATATATATATATATATATATATATATATATATATAAGTGATTGTACTATGATTAGTGTTATCTTGATGTTTATTTAAGTGTTTAGATCCTTTTTTAATCCATTTTTTATGTTTGAAATATGTGCGGGCTTGTTATTTATCTTTGTGTGATGCATACATAACATGATATTTTCATTTTTTCATGTTTGCACTGCATGCATCGACCTGAACAGGGCATAGGTCGACTCATGCCCTTCCCATTTTAACAATATTTAATTCGGCCTTGTATGCGTCAACCCCATGCGTCGACTCATACTGTATGCTTCTGAATTTTAAAATTTTCAACTGCATGCGTCGACGCATCCTAGGCTTTAGGTCGATGCATCGCTTCGTGTCTCAGAATTTTTCCTTGGAATTTGAAGCGTAACTGCTTTTCTTGGGAACTAAATGTCATTCAATGTGCCTTTTCATTTCATCTTCACATTATCATCATCATTTGCATCTTTTCATCTCATTTCTCTTCACCAACACTCTCTCAAATTTCTCTACAAACCCTAAAACCCATTTCCAAAACTCTCTCAAATCAGAAACTTCAAGTTCAAATTAGTGAACAATTTGGTTTTTCATCACCAATCTCCACTCGGGTATTGTTCATTACTCCCAAAATCAAGAGTTTCCATGGCTTCTTCAAGAGCAATAGGAAAAAGGTCCACTCGAGCTTCCACCTCTAGAGCAGCAACATCACAACCTCCCTCAAATATTCTGGTAAATGCTATGTCCTTACTTTCTGATGAACTAGCTGAAACTTATGAGAAGAACTTTAAGAAAAGGTCAGTTATCAAGCAATTTGTTTACTATCCAAAAGTGGTTGAACATATGCACATCCCAGAAATTATTGATATGCTTAGTCATCAAAAGTTTGATAATTTTCTAGAGTGTGGTACAAATTATAATGATGACATGGTTAGGTTGTTTTACACTGGTATACACGGAAAGTTTCATGATTATGACTTTGGCTACAAGATAGGTGGTAAGAGTCTATAGGTTGATGCTGCTGTTTGGAGAGACCTATTTGGTATGTGTCCACTTTTGAGTCCTGATCTTAAAATATCTAATACCAAATTGGCTCCGGATTATGAATTCAAATATGCTCTAAATTCAATGTTGAAGGATCCTTATCCTGAAGATATTGTTGCTAGTGATTTGTTTTCTAAATCTGTTACTACCGGTCGGTTGAAGCCGGTTGATAGGATTCTACAGTGGATTGTGGCTCATATTCTCCGTGCTAAGAAGGGAGGTTATTCGAGAGTTGACCAAGATGAGGTGCATTTGGTCTATTTGCTGAAGAATAAGAAAAGAGTTCACTGGCCATACTACATTGCTAGCAGGATTTTTGCTCTAAGGGAATCAGGTAGAGGGATAACTTTATGATATGGTTCATTCATTCAAAGTGTTCTTGATAGGGGTGAGATTATTGTTCAAGATATTCCATACATATCCATTACGAGTGATCAAGAATTTATCCAAAAAACCATGACTTTGATGGGTTACCTTTAGGATCGTCAATGGAAAAGGTATGCGGTCAAGACAGAGGTCTAGGGTGCAAGAGTTCAGAATCCAGATGAGGATGAAGAGGAAGAAGAAGGGGAGGATGAGGAAGCTCATCAGATGGAGACTGACCATCCTGTTGATGATCATGATGATGGTGATTGGTTGGGAAATTCACCTGTGCAGGATCCCTATGCCAATCAAGGCTGGGGAGAATGGAAACACACAAGCTGTACTAACCAAGGTTCATCCTACATGTCTCCGTCTCCACCTCAATATCAACCAAAAAATTCTAAAGTCCTTCAGATGTTGAGGAATATACAACTTCAATAACAAAATTTTGCTACTCTTCAAGAGGAAAGGTTCACAGCTATGCAGGGTCAGATCCATGCTCAAAGTGATAATTTTGATTTGTTTGCTTCTACTGTCCTACAAAGGTTTGATACTATGGCTGAGACTACTGCAAATCAGCATCGATATCTCTGTTTGCTTTAATACGCTAAAGAGGATTGTTCTTAACTTCATTGAACGCCAAGAGGAGCAAAGAGTATCACATCCGGATTACTTTTTTAGAGGGAGGGGTCACCCACACAGGGGGAGGAGACCATAGATGGTTAAGTTGTGTTGGTGTTGTGCATTTCATGTGTCATTTAGCATGTTATTGTGTGTTTTGTTTTGTAATTTGTTTGGTTATGTTTGTTGACTTGAAACTTGTATTGAACTACTTTGGTTGTGTAATGCACTAAGTATTCTTCTTCATGTTTCATGTCCTATTTATGTTTATATCTCTTGCATTAACTTCATTTTATGTGAATGGTTGTTGATGTTTTATCCGTTGCAAAGAGTATGATTATGTACATATGAATGTGTTTTAATTACGATTGACCTCTTGCTTCACTGTTTTTTATGTTGTCAAAGCAGAAGAATGCAAAAGCAAGTGCTTCACAAAGATAGATTAGAATTTTTTTCAGAGAAGTGCATAAAATCAAGGGGAGGATGCTTCACAAAGTACTCGATATGTCGAAGATTTTGTAAAGGTTTTTCCATCATCAAAAAGGGAGAGTATTTGAGGGCAACGTTCCTTAGTCCTTGTTTTAATGATGTCAAAACTAGTATTACCTCGTACTTGTACTTTGGACGGTATTATCGCGTCTTAGATTGCATTCATCCGTTAATATGCATGTAATAATCCACATAAGTGTGTCTATGCATATAAGATCATCCTATATATGAAATTTGGGCATTTGATCATGTTGGATACCTTAGGTAAACTCAAAAAAGGATTTAAGTTGTCCCAAATACTCATAAAAATGGGACCCTATATTAACTTTTTATATAATTAATTAATAATTAATCATATTTATTAAGTTTTTTAAAATATTAATTAAATAATAAAAATAATGAAAATAGATTTTAAACCTTAGCTCATTCATTAGACAAATATCCCAATAACCAATTCACAATTTGATGTTCATGTAGCCCATAAAAACACTTAAAGTAATTGTAATAAAAACAATGTGAAACTTGCTTGTCTTCTTCTCTTTACTATTCACCATTATGTATTAATAAGAGCTGGATTAATCTAGCTCTTATTAATATATAATTAAATAATGAAAAGAATAAGAGAATAGAGTGAATTGGGAAGCAAGTCGGGACATGTTATTGATGAAGCAAGCCACACATCGTTTTTATTGCAATTACTCTAAGGTTTATATAGGCTATATGAACATCAACTTGTGAATTAATTATTGAACTATTTCTCTTACAAATGAATAAGCTCTGATTCAAACCATCCATTTTCAATATTTTTAATGAATAAGCTCTAATTCAAACCATACAACTTTTTACATAGTTGGAGAGAAAAAATATAAATAAAAAACAAAGTTAAAAAAACTCTGCATATTTTCTAATCTATATCTATATTTTTTAGTTTTAACATACAAACAAATATAATAATAATAAAAGAAGCAAAATAATTAAGATAAAAAGTAAAATATTTGTAAATTTTTTTTTAAAAATAAAAAGTGTTAAAAAAGAAAACCATATACAAAGTGTTAAATGTGAGAAAATATTTATATAACACAAATTGTACATACATTTTCTACCAATATGAAACACCTCATAATTTGTACATGTAATCCTAGATTTGTTATTTTTATGTGGTTATACCACGTAGTATTTATGAGTAAATATTTACAATTATACATGGTCACTTTATGTCAAGAAAATAAAATATTATATAATAGCTTATAAAACTGTAAGATGTATGAGTATAGCCACTAAACAATTTAATAGAAATTATATGAAGTGCTTTAGAAAAGAATACAAAGAACGTAATTTAGATAATTATTAAATTAAAAAATAATAATTAAAATTTACATACATTAGATTGCCATGGGAATAATCTTCCTACTTTTTTTCTCTACACCACTAAAAAATGCAATTTACCCTCCTTTTTTTAGCATCGTAAACTAATACTGACGTTAAGTTACGCCGGCTAAACCCACACTAAAAACTATTTTATGTTAATATATAACAAAAATAATTAGCATCGGCGTAACCAATTCTATATGACATATACTTATTATTAATATTATTATCATTGTTTATTTAGAATTTGGCTAGCCGAGTCTACATATTTTATTATCTTTAAATAATATATATTCAATTATTAGAGTCGGCTTAATCGACACTACATTCTCTATATTAGTTATTTTTGTTGTTGTAAAAATAAGACTTGAATCCGTACATATTGTTAAACTATAGAAGTTTTGTTCCCATCAAAATTCAAGTTCATGACCTTTTGATTGTCAAAACTCTTGCATTGACTCACTAGCCACCACAACAAAAATTTAATTGTTTTGGTTGTAATCTCATATCCATTTAGTTCAGGATTGAAGTTGTTCATATGCACCCATAAGCATCATCACTCAAATTTGCTGACTTTTCTAAAATTGACTTTAGCGTCGGATAGCCCGATGCTACACAATTTTATAACGTTTATGAATTGACTTTAGCATTAGAATGGCTGATGCTAAGTGTTTTTATTGACATCACTTTATTGCCTTTAGTATCAGCTAGGCCGACACTACACTATTTTGTTGACTTTTAAAAATTGACTTAAGCGTTGGTTTGTCCGATGCTATCATACTTTGTTGACTTTTAATCATTTAAATATAATAACATTGACCTCTACTAGCATCTGTTTAGATTCGGCTTAGCCGAGTCTAGATAACCATGGCTTCTTTCTAGCCTACACTATATTATAACTTCGGAGGTTTTATCCAATGCCCGACATTGACGCAAAAATCTTGTTTATGTTGTTTTTCTTACTTTTAGTGTCTTGTTATGTCAATGCTAATAGTTATTTTTCTAATAGTGCTAGCACTATTTTTTATTTTAGACTTTAAAAAGAATTATTTATTTAATTTTTACAATAAAAAATAGACTTTTAATTTGTAAGCTAACAATTATATTTGGGTTAAGCCTAAAGCTCTTTTTGAGCAACCTCACCTTTGGACCGACCATGTGTTCTTATTCTTAAAATTAGATTGATTTATTAATTTCTTATAAGTTACAAGAGACTATAATTTTATCATATCATAACCTATTATAATTTAGAATGATAAATCATTAATGGGCTTGGGCAATTTCAAGATGTTATGACATAATGAGGTTTTTTAAGAGCATTTTTATTTTGAGGGAAAAGTTCCTTAGTCCTTGTTATAATGATGTCAACATTAGTATTATCTCCTACTTGTACTTTGGAAGGTATCATCGCGTCTTAGATTGCATTCATCCGTTAATATGCATATAATAATCCACATAAATGTGTCTATGCATATAGGATCATCTTATATATGAAATTTGGGCATTTGATCATGTTGGATACCTTTGGTAAACTCAAAAAGGGATTTAAGTTGTCCCAAATACTCACAAAAATATGTTTTTAGCAATCTGGACTCTTTGCGTCGACTCACAGGTATGTAGAGGTCGACACATGCTATTGCATAAAAAATTTGTTGCTCTCGGGTGTCCTTGCGTCAACCCACATGTGTGTGGCGGTCGAAGCATACTGTAAGAAAAATAATCTTTTGTTTTGAGGTGCCCTTGTGTCAACACATGACTTGGTTCAGGTCGATGCATTGCTTAAAATTTTGTGCAGATTTGCATTCATGTGCGCTCAGGTCGACCCACATATTTCTTTGGTCGACCTCTCACTCATGTAAACTCATTTATCTGATTATTTGTGTTTTAAAAAGCTGTTATTTCAGTTATTTGGTCTTGGTCTCATATATATTCATATGCTTCATCATTGTACATGAATAAAACAACAAAAGTGAAAATATACACTGATTTTTCTAATCATCTTCATTCTCACACTTGCATTCTTCAACAATTACACATAATCATTTTTGTTTATCTTTTGCATTGTCGAGGTGATAACGTCTAAACGTAGGATTTGTGTATCTAGTTTGGGTTGAGAATTCAGTGGGTTTTTCTTGAATAAAACCTTTGGGGTTTTGTCTTCCAAGATCTTGAGGATTTGGGGGGTTTTTGCACAAATCTTTGCTTCACAGATTCAGCCGAATGAAATGTTTGAAGAACGGTGGGTTCGTTCAAACAAGTAGCGGTAACCGGAGGATTGTGTAAAAAGATTTGGGGTCGAACGTCTTACGATTGAAATCAGCTGAGTGAAAGGTTTGAATAACGGTGAGTTCGATCAAATAAGTAGTAGTAACCGGAGGTTTGTTCGAAGCGTTTGATGCACTTTATTCGACTTGAATCAAGGGGAGAGAAGGGAATAATATCATCTTCAACAATTAGGCTTGAGTGTGTGGTGACTATAACTTCTCTTGTATAAAATTTGTGACTTGATAATACATATCTCAATTCTTGTTTTAGAATTGGGGGCAGACGTACCCGAAGCGAGGACGAAAGGGGAACTGCCTAAACAAATCTGGTGTTGTTCTCTCTTTCTCTATCTCTTTAATTTGTGTTATTAACATTTGTGTGATATCAACTGTTCGATAAATTTCCACTGTTGTGTAGTGCTGAAATTATGTTTTTGAAAACTCATTACAATCACTTGGATTGTAATTATGAAAAATTATGCACTCTTATTTCATAGGAAATTCAACTTGGGGTGTTGTACACAGCAAGTGTTCAACGTATTGATCATGCACAAACTGTGTTGTGATATTGCCAAATTTAATTTTACTTCTTATAATTCATTGGAAACTAGTTAAAAGAAAGTGACCATTATTTGTATTGATTAATTGGCAACGTATTGATTCGTTTTCTCATTGAATTTAATTCCGTTCAGTTTTGCATATCTGATCTTACAAACAACGGTTTGTTTAGAACGATTTAAATCCACGACCGCTTCCGCACCATTTTGAAAACCATTTTTTAAGCACCGACTCTTGTTAAAAATTAGTGATCTATTCAACTCCCCCCTACTTTTAGATCATTTCCATTGTCTAACATTATAATATGTTATGTCATGGGTAATGTTTCACGTTTGCTTGTTTTAACTTTCAGAGGAGTAGGTATGAACATGAGAGGATGGGTTTGTGTGTACAGGACTCGTCTAGACTATTTGTTTCACAGCCAATAGATTTTGTACATGAGTTCACATTCTCATTCTACTTTAATGATTTCCCAGAGCAGATTCCATATGTTGAGCTTCATAAGGGGTTTCGAGGTATGTGGTATATTAAAGGATGTGCATGTATCTTGTTATTGAAACAAACAAGATCAGGTGTTTGGCTTTGTGAGATTCAACATTGTCTGTGATGTGGGGAAGTTATCAAAAGCGTTGAATAATGTTTGTTTTGGGTAGTATCATGTGCGGGAGAATGTTGCTTGTTTTGATTAATTTGGAGATAAGCGTGGAACTCAGAAGGATATGGAGGTCATGGTGAGGGAGGTGAGGTCAAAAGGAGAAAAATAATATAAACTTAAAGGGAGGGTGAGATCGATAGTAGGATGAAGGAGAGGAAGATTATTTTTAAAAAGGTGAAGGAGGATGTATGAGTGTCTAAGGAGGCGATAAAAAGGAAGAGGGGAGAGATAACAATAGGTAAGAAACCGATAGTCAGTGAGGGGGTGAAGGAGGCAAGGTCGAGATAGAAAGCAAAGGTGGTGGAGGAACGGTGTGAGGGAGTTGGTGGTAAGGGTTGGTGTATTTTATCATTCAAAGCCCATGAGAAGGATGTGACATGGGCAAAGCAAAGAGAAGTTGTGACGGTTTGTGATTGTGAAATAATGTCATCATTATAACAACATTTTGTTTAAGTTGGGATCTCTGATATTCAAGTAGTTATGATAGGTGGAGCTAAGGTATTTTTATAAAACATTGGAAATGTGGGGGTGAATGAAGTTCTCAATAATGCGTCCAAATTTTTTAGCTTCGTTTTTTAGAATATGAACATAGGAATATTTCAATTGCAAATCGAGATAGAGGTGTTTGGTTATGGCTGTTTAGTGTTTCGTTGCATGCTGGAACATGGTATTTTTTAATGTTATTGCTTCTTCTTGCAGGCAACCTTCAGAAGATGGATCCTTAACTGGTGATAAAAATCATTTTTACTTTGCTCGGATTTTGGTCTGTTCCTACAATATGACGAACATTAATGAGGTTTTTCACATTATGATGGATGTTTTTTTGCACGTTATTAAAGTGGTAGAGGAGTCAAGATGGGGTCAAGTGGAGATGCTATGAAGAACTGTATTGGTCAAAAAGTACATGTGTTTGTGTTCCTCCTACAAGGGTAAAGGAATGATCAGTGTATTTTAATGCACATTCTCTTATGTTTGTACTTAGGAATTTCCTTAGTTTGTATTGTTTATTTTACTCTTTTATTATGTTTTTATAATTAAGTCTTTGTTTGCCGTTAATCTATTTTCGCAGCTTATTTTCAGCTTTAGCGGTTATTTGATACCTGTCCACTGTTCGGATCATAACTGGAGCTACGGTAATCGGATTTACGCATTCTACCATGTGTTGGAAAGCTGAGACAAAGAGCTACAACTTTCTTGTTTTAGAAAGAAGCTGATTCGGAGTGTAGCAGGCCCGAATAATTCGTTGAAGTCAGGACCCGAATTCTGCCTTTAGAAATATTTAGTTTTGGGCAGGATTTTTTATGTTTTTCGACCCAGTTGGGTTAGAACCGGATTTGTGATGCTTCCCTATACCTAGTAGCAGCCGTGCTACTGTTTATAACCTTCTTTTGATGATTTTACTTTGCTTTTTACAATTGTAATGGAGAACTAATTCCCGAAGGCAAATCATGTTGTTTCATCGCTTTGAGGTTATTCTAATACCAATTTAATTTGATTTCTGTTCAATTCTTTTCGATGAAGTCATTTGCTTAATTTGATTGCAATCGTTTGCTTAATTCGATTGTGTTCATAGAATAGAATTGATTAAATTCGATTGTATGCATGTTCCTAAATTTAATTGTTTTATCGTTTGCTTAATTCGTTAACTCGTCATATTCTTAACCGTTTGCTTAATTCGGTAAATAGGAACATAATTCATTTGATTTTGATAAGCGCTTATCTAATTGATCTCATAATCGAATTAGGATCAAAGCTGCTTAGGGATTGGTGTTATAATAATCGATGATAAGTCAGAATCCGAATCAGTAGGATTAGCCGTATTAGCTTAATTGATAATCACTTATTTAATCACCTTTTTTTGCACTATTTTTATTTAATCAAAACCAACCAAACCCCCCCCCCCCCCCCCCCACACACACACACACACACACACAGTAAACCTTTATTGTGTTGGTTAATAACATTACAAGAATCCTTGTGAGAATGATACTCGAGTTGTCGTTACCGTTACTACTGTTTTAAAAAAATACTTGTTTTGATTCTGTGCGCGACAGATGATCAAATTGGCGCTGTTGCCGGGGATTCTTGTTGATTTTAGCCAATTTTTAGAATTTTAGTTTAGAGTTTTGTTATATTTTTTGTTTTTTGTTTTTGTTTTTGCGTGTTAATTTTCAGGGTTGTAGTGCAGTGATAAGAGTTCCAGCCTGTCAGGTAAGTTGGAAGCTATTGTTTCGATTTGCCTCGAAATTTTCCAAAAAATAAAAAAAAATGTTGAAAAGTACTCATTTAGAATAAAATTCTAAAAGATTTTGACCCTGAAAATTGCAAATTCATTATTTTCCTATTCTATTTGATTTATTTTCTATTTTCATATTTTCAAAAAAATCTGAAATTTTTTGTAGAGATTTATTATGATTTGATTTGATTTTTAGTTATATTTTCATAGTTTTTAGATTTTATTTTATTCGCTTTCCTATTTTTCCATTCTTTTTCTTAATAGAGACGTTGTTGGTATTTTTCTTAATTGTTGCTGCATTGTTGAATTAGTTTTGTGATCTCTAATTCTTTGTTAATTTTTTTCCTTTTGATAACATGCCTGAACAAAGAAAATTAAGAGAGCTTGCTGCTCCTGATGTTCATTACAATGGTTTAAGTATTGAATATACTGGTGTTGTTGTTCCTTTCAAATTGAAATTTGATTTAATACACTTGTTGCCAAGGTTTAATGGTCTTGCAGGTGAGGATCCGAATAAGAATCTGAATGAATCCCAGATTGTGTGTTCTACACCTTCTGAACCTTCACTAGAGGACCTTGTCAAGAAAATGACTATAAATGATCTCCAGTTTCAGCAACGAACAAATTCTAGTATTCAGGTTTTGCAGACACAGATTGGACAGCTTGCCACTTTAGTGAATGACATGCAGCAAGCTCAAGAATCAAACCAACTACCTGCCCAAACAATAGTGAATCCAAAAGAGTTGCTTTCTGATTTAGTTGATGATACCTATTCTGAATTGTTGTCTGATTTTCCATCATTAGTAGATTTTGATGATACTTACTCTTTCGATTCATGTACCGACACTAACATTTGCTCTGTTTGTGCTGAGATTAATGATGCCTTGCAGGGTGATGCTTTTCATGATGTCGTTTATGCAGCTGAAGCTCTTGATATCCCGGCTGCCCCAACCATGCCTTCCATTGAACAACCTTCTTCATTAGAGCTTAAACCACTTCCAGACAATCTAAAATATGCCAATTTAGAGAGGAATGAAAAGCTACCTGTTATAATTTCTTCTAACCTTGATTTCGATCAAGAAAATAAGCTTTTGTAGGTTTTGAAGAAACATAAGAAGGGAATTGGATGGACCTCGATTGAAGATGGAAGAAAAGCAGTGAGTCATCCCCTTAATCCTTTAATCTCTGATGCTGTGGAAAAGAATATCACTTTCTCGTGCCCATTCGACACTTTTACTTATCGAAGATTCTTCTTTGACCCTAGAATAAAAGGCGAAGGCACTAATAATAATTTCAAGTTCAATGGATGCTACCCAAAGCTACTGTATGAGATTCCCACTTTGGAAGAAGAGACTTTAGAAGAGCTCTCTTTGGGAAAGGATGCTTATGTGATCATATATCCGCCTTGACTCCTCGGGTGTGTTCTTTCCTTTCTCTCACTCTTATTTTATATTAATGTTCTTTCATTGAGGATAACGTATGTTTTAAGTGTGGGGAGAGAACTATTTCTTTATTTTGTTTTCTTAAGTTTGTTTTAAGTTTTCTTCGTTTTGATTTAAATTTTCTTTTGTTTTGGTTTTGTTCTTAAATAAAATAAAACAAAATTTACTTAGAAACACAATGCATCTTTTGAAATTTTTAGGTTATAGATTAATTTGAGGTTAGATTGTGGAGACTTGGGAAAAATTCATAAGATCGGTACCATTTTAACACCTTAAGTCTCCCAAATATGGAAACCGATTTAAATACTTGTTATGACATAGTCTTGAGTTCTCATCCTTTAATAGCTCTTAAGTAGTTTATCTAGCAGTCATCACCATTTAGAATCACACACTAAGTAATTATGTTGATGCAAATAAGTGAATGATCCCGTGCTTAATAAGAAATCTAAATAGGAATACGCCTTTTAAGTTAGGTGACCCTCACCCGGTCACTTAAGCTAACGGTTATGAAACCTTCAAAAAAAATGTTGTTGTCGTAAAGTGGTTAATTTTGAATAGTTAACAAGATATGGATCATAGTCACTAACAGACTTATTTACCATGTGTGTGAATAGATAACAGGCTTAATGTGATTGCATTAGAATGAAAGAAAGCAAAAAGGAGCATGAGTAAGTTAGGCTTAAGCATAATAACATGATTCAGATTGGTTTGTATAGGAGGGAGGTTTATGACCGCACAATTGCGGATTTGTGTTCTTACGATATCCTTGGTGCTCAAAATTAGTACCTATCGATACAATCTTGACTGAAGAAGAGTTTGTGGTCTAGAATGAGTTTCTGAATGCTATTGTTTTCCATGAGTCTTGATATTATTTTGCTCGGAGTGCAAAAGTTCAAGTGTGGGGGGAATTTGATCAGTGCATTTTAATGCACATTCTCTTATGTTTGTACTTAGGTATTTCCTTAGTTTGTTTTGTTTATTTTACTGTTGTTGCGGTGAGAATCGGATAACAAGCTATTAATTAACTTGTATCACATTTCTTTGAATTCACCACCGAGCTTTGATTTATCCAAAGGAAAGGGTAAAGTTCGAAGAAAACCCTAAGAGGATCTAGGTTCGGGGGTTGGTTATACAAAGGGAAGGTATTAGCACCCTAAGTATCTGTAGTACTCTACAGGAACCTCTTGTTTGTATTGTGTTATGGTATGTTTACTTGCTAAGGGAATCTGCTAAAGGTAAGGTAAAGACCTAAGGGTATGTACACTAAGTTTGCTCGCCAAGACGTCGCAGCTTGTGCCTACGTATCTGACTAAAGAATCAGAGCAACCGTAATTCACCTAATTAAGGGTGAAAGAGGAACCATTGACTATGGCCAAAGTTCCAAGGGGAAATGAGTATGAGCTCATTTAGAGTTAAAGAAACTCTCTAAGTCTAAGTTGTCGGGGGAAGGTGAATACTCAAGGTGATGAGTCTCACATAGAGTCCCAGAACTCTAACTTAATTCTAAGTTATAAGGTTGAATGGCTATGAGGCCAAGGTGATAATGAGCTATCTATGACCATGAGGTCAATAGATAGACTTTGACTATGAGGTCAAAAGGGGGGTGGCTATGAGGCCAAGAGAGAAGGGCTATGACTTTGAGGTCAAAGCTTTACCTATGACTATGAGGTCAAGGTTGAAGAGATTACTCTATGACTATGAGGTCAAGAGGGAATCCTATGACTATGAGGTCAAGAAAAAAAGGATGCCTATGACTATGAGGTCAAAGGTAGTAATGAGCTTTCTATGACTTTGAGGTCAATAGAAAGACTTTCCTTTGGAAGGAAAGGGGAGGATAACATTTTGTGAACAAGAGTTACAGTGAGGTTGGAATATAATGAAACATATTAGTTCAAGAATTCCAAAACAGTAAGCATTAATCAACATATGAAATAAACTCCAAGTATGAACATGGAAAACAAGAATAAGTGGTCATATAAATATGCCAAGTATGGCAGAGAAAGCATTCTCACAGTTTGAAAACATAGACATTTAGAGTCATGCAACTTAGCAATAGAGGTAAAAAAAATACAGACAACATCTTCATGATAAGGTTTTGTTAAAGTCAGGAAACAATTTTCAAACAAAACCTCACAAGTTACAGAATACTCTAAAGAAAATCTTTTAACGTCTTTTTAAAAAAAAACAGTTGATTTTATTTACAGAAAAGTATGAGAATTAAAAAAGAAGTCATGCATATTATTATTGTTTTGAAATCCTTAGAAAATAAAATATTTGTGAGATAAAACAAATGGAATAAAAAAAAAGAAAAAAGAGAAGAAAAAAAAAGGAATTACACAGTGTGGCACCCGCCACACTAAACTACATGGCAGGTGCCACTAGTGGGCTTTTTATGTGGCCATCACTGTGGCAGGCGCCATAGTGCCCTCCCACTAGTGGCTTGCGCCACTTTCACCCATGGCAGGCGCCATGTGGTTTTTTTTTGTAGTGTGTGCTATATATTTTTTTTGGTGTGTCAGTGGTGTGGCGGGTGCCACCCAAGCATGTTATTTTTTAGCCTGGCGAGTGCCACTATAACTTTTCCTTGTTCATTTTTTTTTATTCAAACACGAATCCAGTTCATGATTTATTAAACAAACCCACACATTTATGATTTATGATTTGTAACATTTATCACAGAATCAGACAATAACAAATATGATAACATGATAACAGTATGAGGCAAATATGAAGCAAAATGATCATGGTATTTCAAAAACTGAGTGAAACAGAGTGTGATACCTAGTGGAGAAAGTCCACTGCTTCTTCACGGGTACAGGTTTCTGGAAATGGTGGATGAGTTTCCTCTCCTTCAAAGATCAACTGCTACAGAGTTAACTCTTCTCTCTTTTAGTTTCCCAGAAAGAATCACAAGTTACTGGTGGTTAGGATATTGTGTGTTTTTGTTGGTTTGAAGTGTTTACAGGGGGAATGAAAGTGGTAAATTCCTTGTAAGTTTTTAGGAGATTACTTGTAGGATTATGGAATGGAGAAGTGGAGAGATTTTGAGAGAGTTTTCTTGTATCTTTCTCTGTGTTTTTGTGTGTTGAACAAAGGAGAAGTGGTCTCCTTTTATAGGTAAAACAAATTGGTTTGTGCCTTGGAGATACAGTGGACAAATGATTTATCCATAGGGGAAAAAATTAGGGTTTGTATGGCACTTCCTTCAGCCTTTGAACCCAGTAAACCTTGGAGATCACTATGCTTCATTTGCTGAACAAATGCAGCGGAGGATATGGTGCAGGTCTGTTACTTTCATCCTTCAATATCCATTCCAAAAACTCTTTTTATTGTGTCATGAGAGAGAAAGTGAAAAGAGGATATAGTTGGAATTAAAGATTACGGACTCCTGAGCATGAATACATATTTTTTTATGCTGACCCATTTTATTTCATTAATCCAATATGGTGTCCAAGAGTCCTTTTGGCTATGTCAGGAGAGAGTGAGCTCAAAGAGGTAGTGTTTAGTGACTTCACAAAAATTGCCCTACAAACAAGGCATCTTCTGATTTTTCAAACAATAACAAGGGGCACATGAAATGAATTAAGTGCACACTGCCTTGTTACTAAACCATACGTGAACACCACTTTAAATTCTCAACTTTATGACCTTGATTCAAATGACAAAATTTTAGACCCAATGGAATTTTGAAATAAATCACATGTCCATGAAAAAAGAAAATGTCACAGGAACAAACTTAGAAAATTCTAAGTTACAAAATTTAATCCTTCCATGACACCAATTTGAGATGTTACACTTTGGTGAATATTTATCCCAATGAAAAATTCTTGCACTCAAGAAGAAGTTTTTTTAAGACTCATAAGTGGACTCCAAGGATGTTCATTAACACATGGAATAATGTCTCAAGACTTGGGAGCACACTTTGCTTGACATGAAAGGCAATGATTGACTTGTCTTGATAAAACACTTGATTTATTGTTTGAAGAAGACTTCTTGGATGCATGTAGATTCAAATGGTTGCATTTGGGGCCAAAAGATGTCTTAGGGAGACCTTGTCCTCTTTATGTAAACCCCATCTTTCACAATAAAAAGAAATAACTTGCAAAAATGAAATGGTTAGTTAACAATGCACACATGATTGAGGTCTAGATGTAAGTGCAAGATAATATGACATCTAAGGGGTAAAATTTGGGGTACAACAACTATTTTATTATGTTATTATAATTAAGTCTTTATTTTCCGTTAATCTATTTTCGTAGCTTATTTTCAACTTTACGGTTATTTGATACTTGTCCACTGTTCGGATCATAACTAGAGCTACGGTAATCGGATTTACGCGTCTACCAGGCGTTTAAAAGCTGCGACAAAGAGCTACAACTTTCATGTTTTAGGCAGAAGCTGATTCGGAGTGTAGCAGGCTCGAATAATTCGTTGAAGTCAGGACCCGAATTCTTCCTTTAGGAATATTTAGTTTTGGGTCGGATTTTTTTTATGTTTTTCGACCTAGTTGGGTTAGAACCGGATTTGTGATGCTTCTCTATACCTAGTAGCATCCGTGCTACTGTTCATAACCTTTTTTTCACGATTTTACTTTGCTTTTTACAATTGTAATGGAGAACTAATTCCCGAAGGCAAATCCTACTGCTTACGGGTTTCATCGCTTTGAGGTTATTCTAATACCAATTTAATTCGATATTTAATCAATTCTTTCCTATGAAGTCATTTGCTTAATTTGATTGCAATCGTTTTCTTACTTCGATTGAGTTCATAGGATAGAATTGATTAAATTCGATTGTATGCATGTTCCTAAATTTAATTGTGTTATCGTTTGCTTAATTCGATAACTCGTCATATTCTTAACCGTTTTCTTAATTCAGTCAATAGGAACATAATTTATTTGATTTTGATAAGCGCATCTCTAATTGATCTCATAATCGAATAGGATCGAAGCCGCTTAGGGATTGGTGTTGTAATAGCCGATGATAAGTCGAAATCCAAATCAGTTGAATTAGTCATTTTAGCTTAATTAATAATCACTTATTTTAATCAATTTTTTTTCACTATTTTTCTTTTAATCAAAACCACCCCCCTTCATAAACCATTAATGTGTTGGTTGATAACATTACAAGAATCCTTGTGAGAATGATACTCGGGTTGTCGTTACCGTTACTACTGTTTTCAAAAATACTCATTTTTTATCCCTGCGCGACAGTGGATCAGGGAACTCATAAGTCTTAGTAGGTATATTGTTGGGTGAGAATATGGAAACAACATTGTCTAGAAGGGGGATGAATAGACCCAAAACCCTTTAGACAATTTGAAAATTTTTAGGTCACATATAACGAAATCAGAGATTTTAAAAAGCATAAAAACAAAACACAAAACGAGAGCTTGGAAGCATCTCAATGAATCAATGCCATATGAAAAGGTACATGAGGCTACCATGATATTGATTACTTCTAGTGTAAATCACTTACATGACAACCAAAGTCGCTTTAAATGAAGCGATTTAAAAACTCATTATTTAGATATTCTTAACAATGCATAATTGACTACATGATGAGTCCTTAAGATTGATATACCACAAACCTAAGCTTATACATTAAATCTCTATAAGCAAGGTCTAAAATATATGGTATACAATTAATGCAATCTTGCAAATATGAATGAATACTTGTAAAGTAAAAGGATATGGAAAGGGAAAGATACACAAAGATATATAGTGTTCCGACATTTGTCCTCGCTTTGCTTACATGCATTATTCAATGGATGATGCCATCAGAATATAATCACAGTTTTCCACTATGATGATAAAATGATTACAGTGTTTTGATTACATAGAACTATCCCACGATAATTCCTATTATGATGCAGACACTAAACTACTAACACTATAAAATATCCCTCAAGATCTTCATCCAAAAACCTAGTTATCCACAATAACCTGCTCCAAGTAATCGTGTGTGGCGATCCAACTGATTTCTTATCTGAGAGATTGCCATTAACTGAGCGTATATTGGACAACTCTCAACTTTGTCTGCAAGCAATCTTTCTCCAATACCACCAAAGAAGGACAACTTCCAACTCCGCCTTATGGACCATTGATACTTGATTCTTCCAAAGTCTTCCTTGAAGTATAATGGAAAATCTCATCTTATTGGATAACAACTCAATGCCAAATTGAACTCAAGAAACGATATATGCACCTATTACAAAATAATCAGCTGCACACAAAAATATTAGACACCTTAATGTACAACTAGTCTCCCTTTCACTCAATCTTTAGATAAGGGTCCATAAACAAGGAAAATATTAAGGATGAAGATGGTGAACAGTGCTATATAATCTCAAAAACAACTGATATTAAAATTGATAATTCAAGTAATTTAGCTTTGATGAATGAATAACACACACACACACACACAAGGTTCAATCAATTTTCTAAATAAGTGGATCTTGGTTCTTGATTCTTATCAAGAGCTTGATCAAATCCTCAATAAGATTGATCAACCCATTCTTAAATTCACACAAGGACAACAACCAAATTGCACAAAACAAGATACATAAAAAAGATAAAGAATTGACATGGGTTCAATATCAAAAGGTCGGTGTTTGGAGAAAAAGAGAGAAGAATGGTGAAAGATGAACACACTAAGAAGAGAAGACAAAAAATCACAATTTTTGTCTCTACGGATCACCATAGATATACCACACTTGTTACTTTTACCAAAAGAAACAATCATTTAAATAAGTGATGGAAACCTTTGAAGGTTTGATTTGAATTAAGAAAGTTTTTTTATTCGAATTAATCTGGACAGTGTCAAAAAGATCACTTTTTTAAAGCTAATGATTCGAATAATTTTTTGTACTTGATTTGAATCAAATGAGGTTATGATTTTAATCATGTTCAATTTGTGATTCGAATCATTTGATCTAGAGTCGCGTTAGAACTCTTTGTATTCCTAAATTTCTCTTATACAGAATTCTTGCCAACTTTTAGAACATTTTTCTTCATTGCATTGCATCTCTATTTATAGAGGTTTTCCAGTTGCATATTCTGTCTCTCTCTTTTTGGTTATTTGGCCTTTATAATGATCTTTTAACTTAAGCCCAAAGAATAAAGCATATTCTTTATGATGTACTATGATAGTACACTGCACATGGGAGACAACATGACATTGTGGCAGCACCGCGATAGTAGCAGCAATACTGGAGCAGGAGTTGTACAACAACAACATGCCTTGACATCTTTTTCAGGGTTTTGTCTTGTAGTGTTTCATCTTTATCCATTGAAATTCTGGTACAGATGTGTGATGTCATAGTGTAATGTCACAACATCGCAATCTGCTGAACAAGGCAATAATAGAAACAATAACACACTGAATTGTTCACCCAGTTCGGTTCAACAACCTACATCTGGGGGCATACCAAGCCAAGAAGGAAGTCCACTATTAGTAGTATCAAATTACAGACTCAACAAACCAGTTGACGATCTACCTAATTTAATCACTACCCAATGACCCTTCTACCTAAGTCCTCCCTAGGTAAGAGACTCCATCTCACTTCCTATCATTACTATGATGTCTAGCAGTCAACTACACCGTCACTGCATCAACAACTTGATTACCAACAACTGTACAATCATAGAAGACACCCTTCCATGACACCCTTTCATGACACCCTTTGGAGTTGCTTCAAAGCTTCCTCCAAGCACAATACCAAACACAAACTCATTACCTACAGGTTTCTGAGTTACACATAGTGACCATCTCACAACCCGAGTGGTTCACTTTGACAAAGCCCTAAAGATCTACATCTTGGACCCGTACCTATTCTAGGTTACAAGCACTCTATTTATAATGTAATCCCAACTGGATTTGGGCCTTCAAATCAGATCATATCTTCTGTAAAAAATCTGCTTCTAAATAGATCTTCAATCATATCTACAATTAAATCTTCAATTATTAACTCTGAATATTCTCCATATTTTTAAGCTTTAAATGCGCAACAAACTGATCTGATTGTAACAGAATATCTCTCCCTTGATCTTCGCCTATATTCTCTGATTCTCTATAGCAGAATTTCTCATTCACACCAGAAACACGTGCAGCCCTAATCACATAACTGTCTGATGTTTTAATGTTCTGGTATAGTGATGTTAAGACATTGCATGTGACATCATTCTTCAGTACTTTAACTCTTCTTTAGCAATAAACCAGAATGTTAGCTATACTGTTAGAAGCTCATGTTGCAACATCAATCATGACATCAACATTGTTTTAACAAAATTTCAGCCAATAACTAGAACTTACAATCTCCCCCTTTGGCTAATTTTGGCTAAAACAACTATATAACCATTACAACTTAAACCATCGCAGTAATTACAACTCTATACTACTGTCAGTAGTTAACAGTAACCACTGAACCTATTAGTAACCATCAGTAGCTACTGTGCGCAGCAATCCTGGAGAACATCTTCTAGGGAATAGTTGAATGATGTTAAGACATCATGTCTGACACCTTCTTTTGGCAGCACAACCCATCACAATCACTTCAGGCAGCACATCAGGAGGAAGAAGTAGAAAGTCCCGAAGTTGTGCACTCAGATTACAGAGATCTGGTGTACATGAGGAAGAAGATTTTAGACACTCCCCCTTGATGTAGCACATTTCTTTTTCCTTTCAACTCAGACCTGGAATCATTGTGGAAGACTCCCCCATAAAAGAAGTGTGTGTCTGTTCACCAAAGACCAATGGTGGCATGAGAGAATTCTGCACACCTTCTTTGATCAGACCCCCTGGTCAATCTGTGGCATAACATGACACGTTGAGAAGTGTCATTCTGCCAGCCCAGGTAACTCAGAACACAGGTCACAACTGTGTTCATAACTCAGGACACAAGTCACAAAGCTTCAACATCAACTCAAGGATGTACCATCCTTTTCTGCTGCATCAGGAATTGTAGGTTCCCATATAGACCATCTCTCTCCTTTCTCCCCCTTTTTAGCCACAAATTGGCAAAGGAAACCCTCACAAAACCAGACCCAAGAAGTGCTTACCCAAACACGAATAAAAGCCATAAGACTTATGAGATACAAACACTCACTGGCTGAAGGAGAACAAACTAACCCCTATAAATAGCTGACCAGTAACTTAGGAATTAACGAGCCTTGAATATGTCAATGTTCTTGGTCAAACAAATGCTATTTTAGGTATCAAAAACTGTATTCAAATTCAATGCCTTCCTTCCAAAAACTGCCTTGACTGCCTTAAATAATTTACAACTGAATCTTACCATAAATTAGGCCAATAGCGCTCCATGCACAGTCTAAGCCACGTGTTTCACTTTATCCTAACACCACCGTCCAAAATACCACCCTGTTTGGCACAAGCAAAAACATGTCTTATATCATGTTCTGACATCTCTTCAGACATTGCCTGCTGGCTCCTTAACCACATCTTCTTATTTAATAGATGCAACTTCTCACAACTTCTTCTAGATTGCTTCCAACCATCAGCCAAGTACACCACTTTTGCTTTTCAGACTATCTTTACACAGCTATGACAGGTCCCATCATCACACTGTACAAGTTTGATCAGTACACATGCTGCAATAGGCTATAGTAATCAGTTTTACACTCAACGCCCTTCATGATATCCCACCAATAATGCCACATTCCTCATGGGGATTATAGGTACAAGATATGCCAAGTCCAAAGGGCAACAGCCCATTTGATTGGAAATTTTTCAGACAAGATAAACTCCTTTCTGTCCTTACATACACCAGCTCCTAATGAAGTCTTCAATATGATAGTATCCATGTATTTCCTGAACTACTTACCATCAAGATTAGAATCTGCCCATTCTAATCCACACTATGTCAGAACTGCCACTTCAGACTATAATGTTGCTTCTTCAAACTCCATAAGTATGGTACATACCCAACCATTAATGTTGTAACAACATGTAGGACATCAGCACGAGTAGTTATACCAGAAGGAATAACATCAGACAACTAGACAAGACCTAGCCTCATCCTACTAGGACCACTTCCACCCAGGCACCAAGCACGAAGTTCTGGTAACCAATATGTCAAGAACAGCAGGTTCCCAAGAAAAACAGATTCCCACACCAGAGACTACTCTGACTGGTCAGGCGATACAAACAATGCCATATTATCCATTATAAATATCAAACCTCCTTGCTCCTATCAGCACACCAAGGAACGAAACATGAGTCAGTCTAACAAGAATGCAGCAAAGAGGCGCATGCAAGAGGACAAGAAGCCAGATCCTCAGAAGTTGAAGGACACAACCCTGTCCAAAGCTGGATCATCTTCTGGAGCAACAAGAACACGCAAGACATCAGAAACCAGGATGAAGACTATCAAGAAAAACCAAGTGCAGCTTCAAGCAACTGAAGATGAATGGGATGAAGATTGGAAGACTTTTCTTGATTCGGGGGGTTGGGATAATCTTTAGACACTTTGTTTGTTGTTTTTACTAATCTTGTAACCTTTCATCAATGCAATAAATTTCGGTTTTACTTCTGTTCCACAGCTGTACAAGACACTAAAACAACTTTTCAATTTACTTTAACCTAAGTGCCAACACCAAAAGCTCCCATAATATCATTCTCCCCCTAAGAAGAACACCTTCCATCACCATAAGCCATCCAACAGCCTAATGTCATAACATGTTATCTGACATTTTCTCCTAACCAATCTTCACAATCTTGATCAGCATGCAATCTTCACAATATATATACCTTTGTAGCCTAAATCCATAGACAAGTATTCCCCCTGTCATGGTTATTAATGCTCTAGATGAGAATGAACATTTGAGCATACTTCTGAGCACATGCATTTTGGTACCACTGTCCCTTTCTCTCAAGGCAGTCATTCTCTATTAACCTCTTCATCTAAGGCAGACCTTCTACTTCATCATTCTCCCATATTATTACGTAGACGCTCCTTAAGCATGATGTAGGCAACAATCTTCTGAACCAGGGCATAATCTTCCCCTCATCCTTCTTCAAGAAGAATAGTCTCCTTGAGTCTTCCACTCATTGTCCTACTGCCCAAGAGTAACTCAAACTCATCCCTGACAAATTGGTCATCAATCAACCCCACCAGTTGACTCATCTCCAAAGTGCTTAACCCTTAAAAATACTTCTCAACACTTCTGCAATCCTGCACTTTAACCTCAGACAAATACAAAGTCTCCCGTCAATGTATATTGTCATTAGTTGAATGCACAACACCATCCTAATCAGACAAACATGCAAGATACAACATTTTATCTGGTCTGACATCCTTTTCCTGCAGACTTGAGGCACTGGTTGATCCTTCTTTTGCTGATCACTTTAGATTCGGAAGTGGCTTGACTTGATACTTCACCATGAGCACCCCTAACTTCCTTTGGCGGGGAAAGCAAAGAACTGAAATGATGTTTCAACATCAGTCTGTATCATATAAACCAACTGCTATGGCTCTGGAGACAACACCCATAATAATGCGCACAAAACTCCACACGAGGCCACATCACCATCTGATCAACTTCCAAGATCAGACCAACAACCCTGCAGTAACTTGCATAACACACTCTTCCAGAAGCTTCTTCTTATAAGCACAAGGTTCAGACCTGCCACCCTTCTGCAGAACCATACCACAGACAATCTGCTCCTTTGAATCCTTCAAGGCACAAAACTGAAAAAGCTCAAGCAAACACTAATAGACCACAGGCTGATTTACACTGCTACTGCACACAGACTCTTGGATGCATTTTCCCTAAAATATTGTCCTCAGACAGTTTAGCTCAACCAAGGATCATCTCCTTCTCTTCTGCTATCAAGATTTCTACCTTTCTTCAACCAGCTCCAGCTGAGATGTTATGACATTATGAATAACATCTCAAAAATTGTTCAACTTCATAGCTTCAGTGATCCTTCAAAATAGGTCCTTGACTAAGCATTTACAATAATCTACTCATGTGTAGCGCGATGTCGAGACATTAGAATTGACATATTAAGCTCAGCTTCTTTCTTGATGAAACTTCCTCCTCATTCGATCATCACAACTAAGCTTAAGAGATAACTTGTCAAGATCTTCACTCCCGCATGAAAGATTTGACAGTGATACTCTTTTGCTTTGTCTCCACCCTCATCAATGTTCTGGACAGATTGGTCTTCAAAACACTGAAACTTCTATGCCATACTATCTTTACTAAGAACATTCACCTTTTGATCACTTCTTTCCCAAAACACAGATAAGAGATAGTCCTCATGCAAACTGCAACATCATAGAATACCCTGCTGAGGAGACCAAACCTTAATGTCTTTCCAAGAGCATTCATTTCTAGAATCTCACCACCAGAGATACAAGAACCAACCAGGGTTACATCAGATACCAAACAGCGGAACAACAACTCCTCAACAACCTTCAGGCACTACTCAAGTGCCAACAAATCAAACTCACAACAGCAGTTCTCCTGATATCAACAGACAGGTTCAATACATACTCTGTCATGAATAGTCCATACTTCACTTCAAGGGATCATACAAACACCTATATAAACAGACCAAGTCCATACTATCTTCCTTGCTCATGAACCAGAAAGTATCTTCCCTAGATCTCATCCAGAGACAGACAGGATGCCTGCTTTGATACCAATTGAAATTCTGGTACAGATGTGTGATGTCATAGTGTAATGTCACAACATCGCAATCTGCTAAACAAGGCAATAATAGAAACAATAACACACTGAATTGTTCACCCAGTTCGGTTCAACAACCTACATCTGGGGTCATACCAAGCCAGGAAGGAAGTCCACTATTAGTAGTATCAAATTACAGACTCAACAAACCAGTTGACGATCTACCTAATTTAATCACTACCCAATGACCCTTCTACCTAAGTCCTCCCTAGGTAAGAGACTCCATCTCACTTCCTATCATTACTATGATGTCTAGCAGTCAACTACACTGTCACTGCATCAACAACTTGATTACCAACAACTGTACAATCATAGAAGACACCCTTCCATGACACCCTTTCATGACACCCTTTGGAGTTGCTTCAAAGCTTCCTCCAAGCACAATACCAAACACAAACTCATTACCTACAGGTTTCTGAGTTACACATAGTGACCATCTCACAACCCGAGTGGTTCACTTTGACAAAGCCCTAAAGATCTACATCTTGGACCCGTACCTATTCTAGGTTACAAGCACTCTATTTATAATGTAATCCCAACTGGATTTAGGCCTTCAAATCAGATCATATCTTCTGTAAAAAATCTGCTTCTAAATATATCTTCAATCATATCTACAATTAAATCTTCAATTATTAACTCTGAATATTCTCCATATCTTTAAGCTTTAAATGCGCAACAAACTGATCTGATTGTAACAGAATATCTCTCCTTTGATCTTCGCCTATATTCTCTGATTCTCTATAGCAGAATTTCTCATTCACACCAGAAACACGTGCAGCCCTAATCACATAACTGTCTGATGTTTTAATGTTCTGGTATAGTGATGTTAAGACATCGCATGTGACATCATTCTTCAGTACTTTAACTCTTCTTTAGCAATAAACCAGAATGTTAGCTATACTGTTAGAAGCTCATGTTGCAACATCAATCATGACATCAACATTGTTTTAACAAAATTTCAGCCAATAACTAGAACTTACATCCATTTATTTTCTCCAACTCAGTCTTATTTTCTTCTCAAATATCTACCATGTCAGCATTAACACTAAAGTTAAGAACAAGTACCAACATCTTCTAGATCAAGGTCTGCTGGATGTTGTTCAAGGATTCCTAGTGTGACAGAAGTCATCACCCGAGCCAATTCTGCACAAACACAATACACATAAAATTGACAAAAGATAGCACCTAGTGTTGTCTATCCTATATTAACTAAAGTAACATAGAACATAAATAAATGACATTTCTCAAGATATAAATTACTCTAAGATTCAAGTATAAAAGGATTAAATATCTTACACTGTTAGAACAAGATTTGTTCATGACATATATCCTTTGGGTTTTGATGATAATAAAGTATTGAAAGAACAATGTGTAAGTCCTGTGGTTTTTGGATTGGCTGCATTTTGGTAAAACAACATGTTGTTAAGCAAGATGTTGAACCAGATGTTCTGTCATGTTAGTCAGACATCATGTTCTACATGATGTTGGGACATGTTCCAGGACATGTTATACCAGGTAGTTAGGGTATGACTATTTTTGTAATTTTAGTGTGATTTTTGAGTGTGTTCTGATGCACACGTGGGCAACTGTTATGGGAGAATATTGTAGGGATTTCTGTTATTGCAGATTCTGTTATTTTTTTGTAAAAAGGATCCTTGAGCCTTTTTAGGAAAGTTTGTATTTTCCTTCTATTTTGATGCAGGTTGATTTGCAGCTAGTTTATACTGATTGCTGCTATTTGTACGCCTCAATAAGCCCAAGTCCAGTAGGTCTGAAGGTTATTTAAAGAGAAGAAAAACCCTATTTGAAGAAGAGAGCATAACGTGAGAATTGTGTGTAATTAGGATTAGCTATTATTTTGGTTTGTCCCTAGGATTTTCGTTTGTTAATTATATATCACTCATGTATCTTCTGATGCATTGAGTTTGATTGATTGTTCATTGTTCACTCTAAGCTTTTAAGAAAAGAGTGCATTGTTCTTGGTTGAAGCTTTTAAGCAAAACCGAGTATTATTTTGGAAGTGTGATCTTTTATTGTTTGTTTTGTATACAGTCACTGGGATTGGGAATGTTTGATATCACTGAGGTGATTCAGGAAGTGAGAGGGGTTTCTCATATCTAGATGGTGATTTCTAGGTAGTAGTTGCACTGGGTAGGGATTAAGTGAGAAGTTGTAAACTGGGATTGTTTAGCTTCAAATTAATACTGCTAATAGTGGATTTCCTTCCTGGCTTGGTAGCCCCCAGATGTAGGTGAGTTGCACCGAACTGGGTTAATAATTCTGGTTTTATTTACTTTCTGTAATTTACAGTTTTTGGTTGTGTGTGGTCAAACTATGTTCAATTGTTGTGACATCTGTCTCGACATCTGGTATCTGCGTGCCAAAATTTCAATTGGCATCAGAGCAGGTCACCCTGTTCTGCTTTTGGGCGAGCTCCAGGGAGTTTGTATTCTGGTACTATGGACTAGGAAGGAGCAGGAAATGTTAATAGGCCTCCAATCTTGGATGGCGCAAACTATGACTATTGGAAGGCACGTATGGTGGATTTCCTAAAATTTATGGATAGCAGAACTTGGAAGGCTATCATCAAGGATTGGGAGCACCCTGTGATTAAAGATTAAGATGGAAAAGAAACCCTGAAGCCAGAAGAAGATTGGACCAAGGAGGAAGATGAGACAACTCTTGGAAACTCCAAAGCCTTGAATGCCTTATTCAATGGAGTGGACAAGAACATGTTTAGGTTGATCAACACCTCTACTGTGGCTAAGGATGCTTGGGAAATTATCAAGACAGCTTATGAAGGAACTTCCAAGGTTAAGATATCAAGATTTCAGCTTCTCACTACCAAATTTGAGAACTTGAAGATGAGGGACGATGAAAGTATTCATGACTTTCACATGAGTATACTTGAAGTAGCAAATGCTTTTAGTGCCTTGGGTGAGAAGATACCAGATGAGAAGTTGGTAAAGAAAATTCTTAGGTCTCTTCCTAAGAAGTTTGACATGAAGGTCACTGCCATAGAGGAAGCCCAAAACATTAGTAGTATGAGGGTTGATGAGTTAGTTTGCACACTTCAAACATTTGAATTGACCTTAAATGATAGGATTGAAAAGACGAACAAAAGCATTGCTTTTGTATCCAATGTTAAAGACAAAGAGGAATAGGCTAATCTGGACACTGAGGAGGGACTGTCAAATACTATTGTTCTACTTGGGAAGAAGTTCAATATAATTCTAAAGAGAATGGATAAAATAGGAAGAACTGGTGTCAAGGACATCACCTCTGACATCAGAAATAAGTCTAATTCTCAAGATAACTCCAGAACTGAAGAGAAGTCAGAGCAAAGTAAAGGGATTCAATGTTATGAATGTGAAAGATTTGGTCACATAAGGCCAGAGTGTCCCAACTATCTCAAGAAGCAAAAAAAGGATTGGTTATTTCTTGGTCTGATGATAAGTATGAAGATGAATCCAACTCAGAATCTATTAAACCTACTACTGTTTTCTCTGGCAGATGGGCTGATGAAGTGGAAGCATGTGATGAAAATGATTTCTATGAAGACCTGGAGGTTGATTACAAAGAAACATGCAATCAGTGTGAGGAATATCAGAAGACAAAAGAAAATCAGAAAAATGTCATAGTTGAACTGGAAAGTGAGAAGAAGGAAATCCTAAGTGTTACTTCTCATCTTCAAAATGAAATAACTCTCTTGAATTCCAAGCTCAGTAGTGCAACAGACTCTGTGAGAAGGATGAAGAAAGGTGAAGACACAAAAGTGCATTATCAATCTGTTACCAATCAAAGGAAAGTTTCTATAGGGAAGCACTTTTCCCAAGAAAGAAAAAAGATGGTCACAATGTTTAACCATAGGTTACAACATTCTGGCGGACATAGTGAACATCAAAGTAATTACCAATCTTCTTGGAAATGTCATCACTGAAATGAGTTTGGGCATATAAAACCTTTTTGCTATAAATTGTATGGAAATCAAAAAACCTGTTGTTCATCAAGTAAGCAAAAAGAGGAGCTTCAGAGATAGGGAGGTGAATTTTGTAGCTCACACTTCTTTGAGAGCTTGAACTAGAAATGACTGGTACTTTGATAGGGGTTGTTCGAGACATATGACAGGGGCTCAGGAGTTGCTGGTAGATATAAAATCTCAGTCCACAGGTTCTGTAAGATTTAGTGGTGGTGTGAAAGGAGAAATAAAAGGTATTGGAAAATTAGAATGTGTTGGGTCTCCTAGGCTAGATGATGTGCTCTTTGTGAAAGGTATAACTGTAAATCTATTCAGCATTACTCAGTTGTGTGATCAAGGTCTGTTGGTAAATTTCTCTAGGTCATAATGCCTAGTCAAGGGTGGAAGGAACATTGTTCAAATGAAAGGTGTGAGGTCCAAAGACAAATGCTATCTTTGGGAACCCTAAACAACATCTTACTCTACACCCTGCTCTATTCCTAAAGAGGAGGAAGTAAAGTTATGGCACCAGAGACTTGGACATCTTTCTCTTAAAAGAATGTATGAGATCATTACAGTAAGAGCCATTACAGGGATACTAGAACTCAAGGTCATAAACTAGGAAGGTTGTTGTGAATGTAAGGTTGATGTGCAACCCATGATGTTTCCATCAATGTTGCAACATCGGACTACTTCTAAAGTTCTGGAACTTCTTCACATAGCCTTAATGGGCCAATGCAAGAGGAAAGCTTGGGTGGAAAGAAGTATGTCCTTATGAGTGTAGATGATTTCTCTGAGTTTACATGGGTAAGTTTCATTAGAGAAAAGTCAGATATCTTTGAAACCTTTAAAGATATATGTCAGGATGTTCAAAGGGAACAAAATAAGAGGATTGTCAAGATCAGAAGCTATCGTGATAGAGAGTTTGAGTGTGCAAGATTTTTTAGAGTTTTGTGCTTTTAGAGACATAAGTTATGAGTTTTTATCTTCTATCTCTTTGCAACATGATGAAATTGTCAAGCAAAATGAGGATTATATCAAAATCTGCAAGAGTAATGCTTCAGGCAAAGAATTTATCATATCTCTTTTGGACTGAAGCTATGAATATTATGTGCTACATTCATAATAAGGTTGCATTGAGAGTTGGCACTACAACCACTCTCTATGAGTTATGGAAGAGCAGGATGTAACACCCTTCTAAACCCCATGGAAAAATACGTCATAAATCAGAGTAAGATAACATGCATCTCAAATAAGGATTTCACATATAATTCAAACATCACGCATACACCGGTCATGCTCGATAACACTTAAATTGAATTCATGCTTTTCATACATAGCATGTAGCAACGAAATCACTTTCATTCAAAATGTACATAATAAATAGTCTCATAAATAACTCATTCATACCACCACTTAGGCATGAAAGCCAAAACTCCACATAATTCAAATAACGATAGCAAAATAAAATAGAGTACATAAAGTATCTCTCAAAACATGAATCAAAACGTTCCCAGTGTTACATGACCAGAGCATGACTCGCCCCAAAATAAATAAGGAAAATAAAGTATATAACTCCAACAGCTACCCTCGTGCTAGAAGCCACTCTACTCTTCAGTACCTGAGCGATATCGTATAAAACATCATTTCAACAGAAGGGTGAAAATTCACATAATTATCGAAATCATATAATAATATATAATACATAGCATACATGCATAGCATAATTATTCTCACACTTCAAATGCTTTATAAACATAGTATCACTCAAGCAACCATACTATTCATAAGTACATACTCACAAATCCACAATTTCACCAATTCATGAAATTCACATAATGCACATAATCTCATATTGCAATTATAGACACGATATGACCCAATGCAAGACTCAAATGCAATACTCATGCATGTGGTACCAATCACTATTATTATTTTTCGATTTTTACATTAAACTAGACCCGTCCTTTAAGCTTCAAACCCCTCTCTAGGTTTGGGACAAGTCACTAGTTCCCACGGAACTAACAAGCATTGCCTCTTGACTACAATGATGCATGTGCAAGTTCAACAACCATATGCAATTAAGATCATATCTCAATCTTAACATCCATGCATATCTTCAATAATTCATCATAATTGAATTACCACACAATTACACATACTTGCACATATTTATGAATCATCCACACACAATTCACATTCAAATAGTATACAACACATTTTACAATACAATCACGACTATATTATCATTACAACAAGCAATAACTATCATGTATTTCATGTCGTCACACACCAAAATATACTTATACAAGCACACACATAAGTATTCGATAAATTATCCACAAATAATTTCATAACCGGCAGCAAACAGTGCAACAATTCATTACTAGAACATATACACAATTGGCTTCCCAAACATATTAGATATAAAAATATTGGGCAACTAATTCTCTTATCTATACTATGTTATAGCTCTATTCATTAGCTTTCCGACGCTTCGAACGGGGACCAAAACGGACTTCCGGATCAAAAGTTATGACCAAACCGAATTCGACCGAAAACATGAACAGTCGTGACGGACAACATGCAGAATTTTCTGCGTTTTTCACCGTTGGAGGCCTTCCAGGCCTCCGATTTCGATTCTGTAAAAACCCAAACTCTCAGAAAATTAAAACTCATCCAATACTGTAATTATCTCAAGTAAATTTACAATTTTAACATAATTAAACCATCTAATCATTGTTTTAAGATTATGCCTAAAACCTTTGAACTTGATGGATATAGGTTCAATCCTCAAAAAGAAAAAGAATACACACATATAAAGCACACAAATTCATCATATAATCATCATATAACAACCACCATGAAAATTAGGGATTTTTATCCTAAATATTCTACTACCCATCATACACTATCATACAATCCCATAACCATGTAAAGACTCACCCTTACCTTGGTTTCTTGATGAACTCTTGAGTTTCTTCCTTAAGTTTTCTTCTCCTCTTTTCCCCTTTTTCCTTTTCTCTATGATAATTGTTTTTCTTCTTTTTCCCTCACTAACCCTATTTTTCTCTTTATATATAAAACCCTTATAACAACTAATTCTAGTAACTAATGGGCTTACTAATCATACCCCCACCTTTACCCTTCACATTCTCATCCAATAGCCCCAATTATAGTATTTCTATTATTTCTATATCATTTCCACCAAATAAATCAATTACGCACAAAACCACACAATTAATTAATTAATATATATATATATATATATATATATATATATATATATATATGTATGTATATATATATATATATATATATCATTACTAAAATTGAGGTGTTACAACCCTCCCCCACTTAAAAGATTTTTGCCCACGAAAATTACCTCAAATGAACAGATCAGGATAAGACTTTCTCATTTGAACCTCAAGCCCCCATGTCACGTTTCCATCTGCTGGTCCTCCCCAAGTTACCTTCACCTAGGCAATCTTTTTACCTCGAAGTTGCTTCAACTCCTGATCCTCTATCCGCATAGGTGACGTCTCCACAGTCAGGTTATCTCTCACCTGCACAACATCTACTTGGACTACATGAGACGGATCCACAATGTATTTCCTCAATTGAGATACATGGAACATATCAAGCGACAGTGGCAAAGCAACCTGATAGGCCACCTCTCTTATTGTCTACAAAATCTGGTATGGACCGATAAAATGCGACGTTAACTTTCGCGACTTCAATGCCCGACCAACACCAGTTACCGGAGTAACTCTAAGAAACACATGATCTCCTTCCTAAAATTGAAGTGCTTTCCTCCTCTTGTCATGATAACTCTTCTGACAACTCTGAGAAATCTTCATCTTCTCCTGAATCATCTTAATCTTATCAGTAGTCTGCTGGACTATCTCAGGTCCAACCACAACACTCTCTCCCGACTCACACCAACACAATGGCATCCTACACCTCCTACCATACAAGGCTTCAAATGGTGCCATTCCAATACTCGAATGAAAACTGTTTTTGTAAGTAAACTCAATTAAAGGCAAGTAGTTATCCTAAAAACCTCCTCTTTCCAACACACAAGCTCTCAAAATATCCTTAAGTGACTTAATCGTCCTCTCTATCTGACCATCTGTCTGCAGATGATAAGCAGAACTCAACCGCAATTTCGTACCCAAAGCACTTTGCAAACATTCCCAAAATCTCGAAGTAAACCTCTGATCTCTATCTGACACAATGCTAGACAGAATACCATGCAAACTGACAATCCTCTCAATGTACAGACTTGCTAACTTCTCCAATGGGTAATCCATTCTCATTGGAATAAAATGAGCAAATTTCGTCAATCTATCCATAATGACCCAAATAGCCTCACAATTACTCGGTGTTCTGGGTAAACCAGACACAAAATCCATCAATATACTATCCCATTTCCACTCAGGAATAGATAATGGTTGTATCAAACCCGATGGTTTCTGATGTTCGATCTTCGACTTCTGACAAGTCAAACAAGAATACATAAACTCTGCAATTTCTTTCTTCATACTAGGCCACCAAAATATTTTCCTCAAATCCTGATACATCTTAGTAGCACTCAGATGAATACTCAATCCACTACGATGCCCTTCCTCAAGAATACTCTTTTTCAGCTCAGCTATATCCGGAACACAAACTTTATCACGACATCTCATAATACCATTTTCATCAATCCAAAAATCACCACCTCGACCTTGATTGATCAAAGTCAATCGATCTACCAAACTCAAATCAGATTTCTGACCTTCCCGGATCTCATCAAGAATACCACTAGTAAGCTTCAGCATACCAAGCTTAACTCCATGAGAAGTCTCTTCACAAACCAAACTCATATCTCGAAATTGCTCAATCATCTCTAACTCTCTTACCATCATCATTGGCATATGTAAAGATTTCCGACTCAATGCATCAGCTACTACGTTTGCTTTACCCAGATGATAATTCAAACCAAAATCATAATCTTTCAGAAGTTCCAACCATCTCCTTTACCTCGAATTCAACTCTTTCTGATCAAAGAGATATTTCAAGCTCTTATGATCACTAAACACTTCAAATCTCGATCCGAACAAATAATGCCTCCAAAGCTTTAATACAAACACAACAACAACCAACTCTAAATCATGCATCAGATAATTCCTCTCATGCACTTTAAGTTTCCTTGAAGCATAAGCTACAACTTGCTGATGTTGCATCAATACACCTCCCAATCCCATTAACGAAGCATCACAATATACAACAAACGGTTTTGCCAGATCAGGCAAAATTAAAACAGGAGCTGTCGTCAACCTTCTCTTAAGCTCTTGAAAACTTTCTTCACACTTTGCATCCCAAACAAAAGCTTGACCCTTCCTAGTCAACTGCGTCAACGACAAGGCTAACTTGGCAAATCCTTCAATGAATTCCCGATAATAACCTGCCAAACCAAGAAAACTTTTAATCTCAAAAATTGATTTTGGAGCTTCCCACTTCGACGGATCAACTGCAATACCTCAACTCGAAATCACATGGCCAAGGAAACGCACTTCCTTCAACCAAAACTCGCACTTAGAAAGTTTAGCATACAACTGCTTCTCTTTCAACACTGAGAACATAATTTTCAAATGCTCAGCATGATCCTCTTCACTCTTCGAATAGATCAAAATATCATCAATGAACACAACCACAAACTTGTCTAAATACAGATGGAAAATCCTGTTCATGTACTCCATAAATACACCTGGTGCATTAGTCACACCAAACGACATCACGGAATACTAATAATAACCATACCTTGTTCTAAAAGAAGTCTTCTGAATATCTTCAGCCTTCACACAAATCTGGTGATACCCAGACCTCAAATCTATCTTACAGAACACACTTGCACCAACCAACTGATCCATCAGATCATCAATCCTCGGAAGTGGATACTTATTCTTAATAGTCACCTTGTTTAATTGTCTATAGTCCACACAAAGCCTCATAGAACCTTCTTTCTTCTTAACCAACAAAACTGGTGCACCCCACGGTGACACTCGGACGAATGAATCTATTCTTAAGCAGATCTTTGAGTTGACTCTTTAGCTTTTTCAATTCCGATGCAGACATACGATATTGAGTCATTGATACCGGACTAGTTCTAGGAACTAAGTCGATCGCAAACTCCACTTCACGTTCCGGCGATAAATCACTTATCTCATCAGGAAAAACTTTTGGAAAATCACAAATAATTGGCAAAACAGCAACTTCTCCACCTTCACTAATACTCAAATTTTCCATCAACATAAACATCTCAGCACCATTCTGCACTGACTCATTCACTTGCTTAATAGACATAAACAAGTCTCCTTCATTCTCAAGTTTAAGAAAAACAACTGTCATATCAAAAAAGTTTATATAAACATGGTTGAACTCCAACTAGTCCATCCCAAGGATAACATCAAATTGATCTAAGTGTAGGCACACTAAATCAACTCCAAAATCCTTACCAAAAATACTCAACGGACAATTCAAACACACATATGGAGTAGTCACTCAACCCATAGCAAAAGTATCAATAACCATACCACCATTCATAATAGACAACTCAAGAGTTAATCTCTTAACACAATCCAAAGCAATTAAAGAATGTGTAACTCCAGTATCAATTATAGCAATCAAAGGTGTACCATTAATGAAGCACGTACCTCTGATCAATCGATCTTCACTAGCAGTCTCAGATCCTGATAGAGCAAACACCTTCCCTTTAGCTTGAGCCTTCTTCGGTTTATCACACTTGGTACTAATGTGCCCTTGCTCACCACAATTGTAGCAAGTCACACCCGCACCACTTTTGCACTTAAAAGCCTTGTGGCCTGGCTTGCCACACTTGAAACATTTCAGTTCAGCACTTGTGCACTCTGGGGCACGATGTCCTTCATCACCACACTTATAGCACTTAACTGGAGTAGGAGCTCCTCCCCCATTTGGCTTCTTGTCATAACCAACTCTCTATTTCCCTTTATCAGTAGGAGTCACATACGACTTCACTCTGAATGGGTTCTTTCCCTTCTTCTCATTCAAACTCTTGTAGTGAGTAGACCGAGCTCTACTATCCTCATCATAGATCCTACTCTTGTTAACCAACTCAAAAAATTGCCTAATCTCCTAATAACCAATGGCTTGCTTAATCTCAGGCCTCAAACCATTGTTCTTGGAGTTTCCAACAACAAATTTTCATTAGAATAAACAATACCGATAGTGTTACACACACATATCGAATATAAAAGAGAATAAACGCAATAACAACTTGGTCAACTGACCGACCTGCTCTGATACCACTAATGTAACACCCTTCTAAACCCCACGAATAACATGCATCTCAAATAAGGGTGTCATATATAATTCAAACATCACACATACACCTGCCATGCTCGATAACACTTAAATTGAATTCATGCTTTTCATACACTTTCACATAGCATGTAGTAGTGGAATCACTTTTATTCATAATGAACATAATAAATAGTCTCATAAATAACTCATTCATATCACCACTTAGGCATGAAAGCCAAAACTCCATATAATTCAAATAACGATCGCAAAATAAAATAGAGTACATAAAGTATCTCTCAAAACATGAATCAAAATGTTTCTAGTGTTACATGACCAGAGCATGACTCGACCCAAAATAAATAAGGAAAATAAAGTAAATAACTCCAACAGCTACCCTCGTGCTAGAAGCCACTCTACTCTTCAGTACCTGAGCGATGTCGTATAAAACATCATTCCAACAGAAGGGTGAGAATTCACATAATTATCGAAATCACATAATAATATATAATACATAGCATACATGCATATCATGATTGTTCTCACACTTCAAATTCTTTATAAACATAGTATCACTCAAGCAACCATACTATTCATAAGTACATACTCACAAATCCACAATTTCACCAATTCATCAAATTCACATAATGAACATAATCTCATATTGCAATTATAGACATGATATGACACAATGCAAGACTCAAATGCAATACTCATGCATGTGGTACCAATCACTGTTATTAATTTTCAGTTTTTACATTAAACCGGGTCTGTCCTCTAGACCAATAACACACAAAAGCTCGTCCTCTAAGCTTCAAACCCCTCTCTAGGTTTGGGACAAGTCACTAGTTCCCACGGAACTAACAAGCAATGCCTCTTGACTACAATGATGCATGTGCAAGTTCGACAACCATATGCAATTAAGACTATCTCTCAATCTTAACATCCTTGCATATCTTCAATAATTCATCGTAATTGAGTTACCACACAATTACACATACTTGCACATATTTATGGATCATCCACACACAATTCATTTTCAAATAGTATACAACACATTTTACAATACAATCACGACTATATTATCATTACAACTGTAGCATGCGATTTTTGTCGGTGACGCGACCACCTTATCGCCATGGGTTTTTCCTCACCGCAATGGTAGGAGTTGGGTGCTACTTTTTTATTTCTTATTTATCCTGTGAAGTTAGAAAGGAAATGGAAGCTATCTCAAACTAACCTTGCACACAAATGTTTAACTGAACAAATGCGTAAAGAGATCGGGGAGTTCGGGGTCAGGTTATACAATGGGGAGTTGTCAATTACCCATCCTATATGTGGTTATCCATAGGTCGTTAGCAATTAGACCTACTGTTTTCTACTTACTGGTGTTTGTCTATTGATTGGAAAAGTTTATCCTCCGGGAGGGTTTGAGAGAGAGTTATTGTTGATTTTGGGTATTTCCCGATGTTTTTTATAAGGTACTGGACCTAAAGTTTTTGATTAGTGTGTGAAGGTAATGGACCTAAAGTTTCTGATTGGCGTGCTCGCTAAGATTTTGCAATCTTATGCCTACGTATTCCCGTTAAAGATAAACAAGGAAATCAGAGCAATCATAGTTCCTCCTATTCTATGGGAGGAAAATATGATTTGGTGTCTTGTTCAAAGCCCAAGATTGAAGCTAAAGGTTATTTGTGTCTTGTTCAAAGCCCAAGATTGAAGCTAAAAGGTTTGACTGAGAGAGAATTTGTCATCTCTAAAGGGAGATATCTCGTCTGTTTATCACAACTGTTGGGTGACTGATTATAAAGGAGAATTACTTAAATAGGATGTGAGAATCCAGTAATGCCATAATTTCCTTTATAAGGGATTTGTCCTGAAGGAGAAAACTTTAACTCAGTGTTGAGCAATGCCATTTTTCCTTAGGAATCTTTCATGCTGATAGAGGGACAGTGGCGTGGATGTTTGTAATCCAGAGGCTTGTCACTTACATCTGTTAGATGAAAGAGGGGATTTACCAGGATAAGAGATGGACGACAGCTTAGATTTTTGAATCGACAAGTGTGCCACTTATAGCAGTTATCTGGGATTAAGGTTTGTTTTGATTTATCTATTTCGATGAGTGACGTACAGAGAAATGTCTTCCTACAGAGAGGTTTTTGATTTCCTCTGAGGGGGTTTTGGTTTTTGTATGTGCCTTGATCAAAGCCCAAGGTTAAAGCTAAGAGAATGATTGACTCCACTGGGAAGGTCCTTATACAAAGCCTAAGAGGAGACTGAAAAAGGTTGACTCAACAAGAGAGTGTTTATTTGTCTTGTACAAAGCCCAAGATTGAGGCTAAAAAAGAGATTGACTCTTTTGGGGAATATCATTATATAAAGCCTAAGAGGAGGCTGAAGGTTGACTTTTTCGGGGAAATATTTTGTCTGTCTTGTACAAAGCCCAAGATTGAGGCTAAAAGAACTTATTGACTCCACTGGGGATATATTTGGGGTGTCTTATACAAAGCCCAAGATTAAGGCTAAAAAAGAGATTGACTCTTGCTTAGGGAGATTAATTCACAAAGCCTAAAAGAAGGCTGGGAGGAATTGACTTCGTTGGAGAGATATTTATACAGAGCTTAAGAGAAGGTTAGAAGAATTTGACTTTGCTGGAGAACATTTATATATGTCTTGTACAAAGCCCAAGATTGAGGCTAAAAGAACTGACTCAATAAGAGAGTGTTTTTTATTTGTCTTGTACAAAGCCCAAGATTGAGGCTGACTCTACTGAGGAAAATCATTATACAAAGCCTAAGAGGAGGCTGAAAAGGGTTGGCTCAACAAGAGAGTGTTTAAGAAAGAAGATTGACTCAACAAGAGAGTGTTGAAAAGGTGATTGACTCAACAAGAGAGTGTTGTAAGGTGATTGACTCAACAAAAGAGTGCTGAAAGGTGATTGACTCAACAAGAGAGTGCTGAAAGGTGATTGACTCAATAAGAGAGTGCTGAAAGATGATTGACTCAACAAGAGAGAGCTGAAAGGTGATGAGGAAGAAGAAAGAATCATTATACAAAGCCTAAGAGGAGGCTGACTGAGGAATTTCTTATACAAAGCCTAAGAGGAAGCTAGATTCTGCTGAGGATTATTGAGATCCAGAGGCAGGTCCAAAGTGGGGAATCAACTCTTGCTGAGGATTACAGAAGAGTTGAGGTATCAGTTGCCTTGAGGTTCTGATAGGCTAGTGTTGTATTGATGATAAGTTGACCCTTAGCTGGGGAAGTTTAGGATGAAAGATTGAGTTTTAGAACCTATGGAGGTTTTAACTCTGCTGGAGATTGATTAAATGACCAAGGTTTCTCCTGTGTTTGTAGGGAGCATGAGAATGTCTTAAGATCCAAAAGGAGATTAGACTTTCCAAGTCTGCTGGTATGAAAGGTTTATCTTTGTATGATGCCCAAGAGGAGGCAGGTGCTTTAAGGGATGAGAATCAACCCTAAATTGGTCTGAGGTCTTGACTCTTTGGAAAGACTGCTCTAACGACGGATGACTAAGTTCTGTCCTATACCTTTAAGAGGTCTCGAGTCCTTGTACCAAGCCCAAGAGAAGGCATGAGAACTTCTAAGAAGCCGGAGGGTCCTTGTACAAAGCCTAAGAGGAGGTTGGGATGCTTTTAGGAAGCCTGTTGGTCCAAACCTAAGAAAAGTTCAAGAAAAGTTTCACCGGGAATAATCTTTTCTTTAGTGAACAGTTCTAAGGTTTGAAGAAATTCAGGAGAGGTTTCACCGGGAATTAATCCTCTCTGGGGGAATGAATTTCTTTGACAATTTTCTAATAGTGACAGTCTGAGAAAAGTTTCACCGGGAATAATGTCTTTCTCTTTGTTCCATATTGTATAAGACTTACAGGTGAGCAAGCTTCCATTGTAACATCTATATGGTTAGTTGTTCAAGAAATTAAAGAAAGTTTGGATAACAACTATGAATTTGAACCTAAATCAAAAGGGAAGTTGTTTTGAAAAGATTGGGGCTTACACTTAAGGAGAGGCCCAAAGAATTGTTTATTTACAAAAAAAGGGTTGGGTCTTACAACTCAAAGAGAGTCCCAAAGTGTTTGAAAAATAAAATAAATGGGACTTACAACACAAGGGTAGGCCCAGATGATTTTATTTTGAAATGGCGATCACGCCGAGATTTCTGAAAACGTGTCGGGACTTACACAATGACTGAGTGTCATACCCCAAATTTTGACCACCAAGATTTCCCATCATTATGCAAATCATCATCACAATATGGATGTACCTTCATGCCTCATCAATCTCCTCAAAGATGGTTGACCATTCACCACAATCGAGAATTAGGGTTTCAAGTGTAACACCCCCTATCTATACCCCCAGGCTAATAAAGCGGTAAATAAAAATTCGAAAATTCATCAGAGTACATTTGAAAACATGGCATAGACAGGGAGCATCACATCAAATTGCAACAAACATAACATACAACACCTGCTCATTAAGATATGCAACAGTGGGGTAGCAATCAACAGAGGAACTCAGTTCCTTACACCCACATTTCAGATTTTAGAATAAAAGCGGAAAATCTAAAACTGAATAACATATATACATATATCATATAAAAGGTCTGTCATACATAAAGTTATACACATACAATTCCAAAAGATATCATCACATAAACAAAATAATCACAAACGGCCACCCTAGCTACCCGGTGTCACATATCAGAGCCGACCGACAAAAGAATGAAGATGCAACGCTTCACAAAAAGACCTCCAGTAACTCTAATCTGCAATGCCTCATAGGGCATTATAAAACAGCAGAAGGGTGAGAAAAACAATCATAATACCGTTGAGTAAAATTATATATTAACACAAAAATACACAAGTATAAAGTTCTCAGCACAAATGCACCACAATCGAATAAAACATAACACAGTACAATTATCAGGTATTCATCACCAATACACGTCAATCACACATAATACACCCCTCATCACTCAATTATACATATTCCATCACATTAATCACATTCACAATTAACATACACAATTAATCCATGATTATGCAAATACACAGAGACCGACACAACGACTCTATGCACATGCCATACGGTACCGACTTCCAATGTTTCTCATGTCTCATCACCAGTTCACTCAGGAACTATTGGAACCATCGCTCGTTATTGAGAATCTCAAGTAACACCCCGTCGGGCCTACGATGTTCACCCGTCGCTTTAGGTCCTCAGGCATCGCCTCATATTTTCGAGGCACACGACGTTATGGATCGCTTTAAGTCCCATCATGGGCACACGATCGTCTACAATCATCGCTTTAGGTCCTCAGGCAGCGCCTCATATTTTTGAGGCACACGATGTTATAGCAAATTCCCTCAGGAATTAAACCGCCACTCAGGACGTTTCCACAATACATATCATGATGCTTGGCATACAATGACTCATGACATTCACATTGCATACATACACACATTCATGATCATGCATTTATCATCAAATACCACACATAGTATTTTCTTGCCCTTAGGCCACAAATCATCATCGACACATAGTATTCTTATCCCAACACAGCACACAATCCATACAAAGCTAAGTACGGAGGACTGATGTCTCTATTAAGGGTCCATGTAGTCGAAGGAATCCTGCCTCGCTGATTCAGTTTTACGATCCGGTTTATCACTGTTTCACATTCCTGGATTATCAACTAGCACCAACACTGGAGGAGTATTCTCACCTGGCTGATTTACCCATCACTGACCAAGCTCCTTTTTCTGGACTGGAAGAAATTCTAAAGGATCAAACCATTGCAAGAGCAATCTATTTGGACGAGTTAGAAGTCAGGACTCACATGACCACTAAGGAAGGAATCCAAGGTTTACCAGCCAAGTTTTTGGTAGAGAAAGCTCTGTACTTTGCCAGTATAGGAAACATTACTGCTTTCGAAGATATCTTTGTTCTACTCACATACGGGTTGTTCCTATTTCCCAACATCGATAACTTCATCGATACCAATGCCATTATGATATTTCTAATTGGAAATCCTGTACCGACCCTGCTCGCAGATGCTTATCATTCTGTACACTTAAGGAATCTGTACAGCGTAGGAATGATCATATGTTGTGTACCCCTATTACACAAATGGTTCACTTCCCACTTACCCAAGTCGGCTGCTTTTTGGGATCATAAGAGTACTCTACGTTGGTCACAGAGAATCATGTCTCTCACCAACTCTGACATAGATTGGTACAATCAAATCTATGATGGGATAAGGATCATTGACAAATGTGGAAATTTCCCTAATGTACCCCTCATAGGAACTAAAGGAGGAATCAACTATCATCCAATTTTAGTTCGTCGTCAACTTGGATACCCGATGAGGCATATCCCGCGTAACTGGAAGGTCTTTTCTTCAAGGAAGGAGAAAATGACAGGGCACTAAAGACGAAAATAGTGCATGCTTGGAAACATGTTCACAGGAAAGGAAAAGAGTCTCTAGGAAAACCAGATTGTGTCTCTATGGAACCTTATCTACACTGGGTACAAACTAGAGCCCTCAAGCTGAGGATGCCTTACCCTCATCAAGAGGTTCTTCCGCTAAAGGAATATGTCCTGTATTTTATGTCTGATGCGGAAAAACTCCAGGTCACTCTCAATAAAGTTCGACTGCAAAAGAAATCTTGGAAGAACAAGTATCGTATTCTCAATGTAGAGTGTACTAAAATTTAGCAACTGTTAAAAGAAAAGGATGCTTTCATTAAGATATTAGAGCAATATGTTGTAGAAAGTCAGGAAGACCGAAGAAATTTGCTCACTCCTTTCACTTGTAGCAACTGTTGTAAAAAGGACTGACAACCCAACAACGGATCAAGAGCCCCGGTCAAAGAAAAGGAAAATACCAGAACCAGCACCTGAGCTCTCCTCAGAGAGGACTCAGGATCCATAAGCTTAGACTTTTCCTTTTACAGCACTTTGTAAAATATTGTATTTCCATTTCCGCAATCTTTCAAATTCAATAAAACGGGGTCTCCCCACTGTATGATATTTGAAATCTATTTGTTGAAGTTTATTTTTGATTAAAATAACAAAATATATATATATATAATCATTGCATTGCATTCATCATTCTCACATAACACATTCCTCTTGCCTTCGAATCTCACGTATGTGTCACGATTCTAGAGTCAAACTGTCTCATTCGTATAATACTCAGGCCAATCGACAAAAGAAAATGGATGATCTCGAGGAAGAGAACAGAGAGCTGAGAGAAGAAATCGACGCTCTAAAAGAAGATCTGAGGAAATTTCACAGTGACATGCAATCTCTGGCCGTAGCTCAGAGGCAACAACAAAGGACTGTGATCTCGGAGATCACATCTACGCCCATAGTGGAGACATACGATCCTCGGTACAACATGCCCAAAGATCATCCCTGGGGCATGCCTATCAACTTTATCCCTGAAGGATATATTTCGCCGGTCACGGAAGGCCCGAAAATTGCAGCAGGAACCACTGGGCCTGAAGGTTACAAACTTCGAGAAGGCGAAGATGCAAGAGTCATGACAGTAACTCCTAAAGGTTACAAACTTCGGGATAGGGAAGCACCAAAAGTCACCGCTGTAATGACTATACCACAACCCATGGTACACACTGTCCCGGAAGGACAGATCCCACAAATACTCTCTGGTGGAAACAAAAGTATATATGACAGAATGAATGAGTTCCAGGAACAATTCCTGGAGATGTAGAAAGAACTGCATGCCATTCGCAGTCAGGATTTACTCGGAAAGGACACCGCAGACCTTTGTTTGGTCCCCAATGTGAAAATCCCACACAAATTCAAGGTGCCTGACTTTGAAAAATACAGGGGCAACTCTTGCCCTCAAAGTCATTTGGTGATGTATGCTCGAAAGATGTCAACTCAGATAGAAAATCAACAGCTACTGATCCATTACTTCCAAGATAGTTTAACCGGTGCCGCGCTCAAAAGGTACATGGGTTTAAACCGCACCAAGATCGTCAATTTCAGAGATCTCAGCGCTGCCTTTGTTCAGCAATATAAATATAACTTGGACATGGCACCAGATAGAGATCAACTCAAAGCAATGTCGCAGAAGGACAAAGAAACCTTTAAGGAATATGCTCAGAGATGGCGTGAAATTGCTGCCCAGATTTGTCCCCCTCTTAAGGAAAAAGAGATGAAAAAGATATTTTGGAAAACCTTAAGTTCATTCTATTACGACCGAATGGTCGCCAGTGTGCCCAACGACTTTACTGAAATGGTAAACATGGGTGTGCGCCTTAGGAAGCAGTCCGAGAAGGATGTCTGGTCAAAGATACAGGACCATCAAGCAGTACCAAAAGATACGATAGTGCTTTCCCTAAGAAAAATGAGCAAGATATTAGTAATATCTCTCTCGAAAAGCAAAGACAAAGGTATCAACCAGTAGCAGCAGTAATTCCTGCTATCAACCCTGTGCCTGTTCCAACGTATCAACCTCAGGTTGCTCAAAGCCAACCGAATCAACAACAGTATCAGCAAAGGACACAACAGCCTCTTCAAGCAGGCTCGTCCTTCGTACAACCATACAACGCGACCACCAGGGTTTGACCCTATACCAATGTTGTACACAGAACTGTTTCCACTACTACTGGTCAAGGGGCACGTCCAGACCAGGTCTCCTCTTACAGTACCAGAGAATCCGCCTTTTTGGTTCAAAGCGGATCAAACTTGCCCTTACCATCAAGGCACAACATTGAAAATTGTCTCAGCTTCAAGTTCGATTTATAGAAGCTTGTTAGGAACGGGGTATTATCCTTCAAGGATACAAATCCAAATGTTCAAACGAACCCGTTGCCTCAACATGAGAAGACTGCAGTAAATTTAATAGAGGAAGAATCTAACCACCGTTATCAAATTCACGATGTACTCCTATTATAAACGAATCTGGTCAAGATGCATTGCATACAGAGTAGGTACAGTCATGTACCGCCTCACAATTATCACCAGTGTGATATCTACTCAAAGAATAATCAAGGATGTTCTGTAGTGTAATCAGCTCTACAAGAACAGATGGATCTCGGATGGATCCAAGATCACCGAATCCGTGAGGTCAATATGGTTCACAAAAATCCCAACATCATTCAGAACCACGACATCCGTACGATGAACGTCAACTTGGTGGCAATGCACTTAAGGCAAAGCCAACATCATGATCTTCCATGGCACGATTACAATTCATGTCCGATATGCTCAATAAACAATCAGGGATGCTCTTTTGTACAAGAGGCCCTCCAGCGTCAGATGGATCTCGGATGGATTCAGGACTACCGTGATAGAAGTCATTATCAAGTTAATATGATTCAAATCTTTGATATTCGCTTGATGAATACCAGTTTGGTAGAACTACATGCTAAGCATGTCAGGCGCAGTTTTCTGGCTTCACATGATTATCAGGACTGTAAAGTGTGTCGTAAAGACGACCAAGGATGTGCACTTGTCCAAATAACACTTCAACACTTGTTGAACCACTGGTGGCTTCCGATCTACCTAGATGAAGACACACAACAAGTCAGTATGACTGACAGGAATCCTACTAGGCATCAAAGTCAGGATGTTCGATCGATGGAACAGATCTAGTTAAGTTGCACTGCATACAAAGCAGACGTGGCTGGGTGCCACCACACAGTTATGAGCGCTGTAGAGTTTGCTCAAAGAATAACCAAGGATGCTACCTTGTGCGAGCGGCTCTTCAAAATCAGTTGGACCGAAAGGAGATCCGACCATGTTCACGTTCTGGTTCGATCAGCGTAATGTAAGACTATCTTCCTAATCAAAGCAAAGGCGTTGTCTTAATCCCTAAACAGGAAATGGCCAAAGACGTGTGCGCCATAATCCCTCTACTCCATGAATCAAGAGTTCCTCTTGAGAGTAGAAAGATTCTCAATCTCGAACCAATTGAGGTCGGCTACGATGGTTAGAAAAATCAAAAGGCTCCTGTAGTTATCTATCTGCCATGACCAATACCGTACCAATCCAATAAGGCTATCCCTTACAAATACGGTGCAACAACAATCGAGAATGGAAAGGAAACTCCATTACCCTCCGTCGTAAACATTGCAGACATCAGCCGAGTAACACGGAGCGGCCGGATCTTTAACAGAGGAGTTGGAGAACCCACCAGAGAAAACGAACCTCAAACAGAAGTTCCCAATCAACCAGTCGGTCAATCCAGTAATCTCGACCTTTCAAAGAACAACGATGAGATACTGAAGCTCATCCAAAAGAGTGAGTACAACATTGTAGACCAACTGTTGCAAACTCCTTCAAGAATCTCTGTGCTATCTCTTTTGCTCAGTTCCGAAGCTCACAGAGAAGCCCTACAGAAAGTCTTAGAGCAAGCTTTTATGGAACAAGATGTGACGATAAGACAATTCGACAGCATCATCTCCAACATCACTTCCTACAACAATTTGGGATTCAGTGATGAAGAACTGCCGAAAGAAGGCAGAAATCACAACATGGCACTTAACATTTCAGTCAACTACCAGAACGATGCTTTAGCCAGGGTACTGGTAGATACTGGATCAGCTCTAAATGTTATGCCAAAATCAACTCTGATGCGACTATCATTTCAAGGAGCTCCAATGAGAGGCAGTGAGGTCATCGTCAAAGCCTTTGACGGATCCCAAAAATCAGTTATCGATGAAATCGACCTTCCTATAACTATCTGTCCTCACACTTTCCAAGTCACTTTCCAGGTCATGGACATCCGGGCAGCATACAGATGTTTATTAGGAAGACCTTGGATACACGAGGCTGGGGCAGTCACTTCGACACTTCACCAGAAGCTGAAGTTTGTCAAAAATGACAAGCTAGTCACAGTCTGCGGAGAGCAGGCCTTGATCATGAGCAACTTATCATCGTCATCCTATGTAGAACCCGAGGAGGTTGTTGGAACCCAGTTTCAGGCCCTATCGATAAGTAACGAGAATTGATCAGAAAAAGGAACGTCGATTTCCTCATACAAAGACGCTTTCAAAGTGATCAAGAGTAACAATGCAAAAGGATGGGGACAGCTTGTCATTCCTGCTGATAACAAGACAAAGAAGGGTCTTGGTTTTTGCTCAACCTGTACCCAGACTACTACTAACAATGAAAGTTTTCATCCCATTCAGGACTTCTTCCACGGTGGAGGTTTCCTTTACCCAGTAACTCAAGAAGTACATACCATCAATGAGGGTGACTCCTCCGATACAGATGAAGAATGGAAGTCCTATCTCAACGAGGACAGTTATATGTCTTAGGAAGAAATGCATACTCTATTTTACTATCCCACGCAAAGTCCGAGATATATACCAAGATCAGATGTCAAGATGATATACGGAGGTTGTGATCTTGAGGGATGCCGTGCTCCACCTAACCCATGGGAGGATACTCCAATGAAAGATAACTTTGACTATGACTATTATGACCCAATGGATAACTTACCTATCTGGAAGTCATACCCAGAAGACTTGGGGCAGAAGAGTCAGCCCAACGATGCATATCAGCTGAGCATCATTGAAAAGAATACATGCGTCCCCACCAAATCGTGGGATCATTACTCAGGGAATTCTGAAAATATCCAGCACAACGATGAACCTACAAAGATTGCAGGGCAAAAGTTCATCAACTATGCTTTTCCTGAGGTCAACGTCATCGATAGGGATGACTCATCCAGATCCACTGAAGTATGGGACACCTTAGGACAGCCGAGTGGCAAGTACAACTTCTTGATCAAGTACACCGCACCAGAAAGCTCTCGTATCAGGCTCGAAGACATCCAGCTAACTGGATGGGGAGATCCGCTTGAGGATGAAAACACTGTTCAAGATACAACAGAAGAGTTCGTCTATGACAACTCTGCATGGGAGGAAGACTCCAACGATCCTGCTCCGCCAGAAATCAACGTCATTTCTGAGGACAAGCCAAGAAAGAAGGTACCAGACTTTGTGATTCACCGAGGATTTCTCCGCCAATGGGCTGCTGTCGATGTCCCGAAAGTCGTTCATAAGTCTAAGTAATTGCCATCTTTGTTTTAACCTTTCACCCTGCCCAGGTGAGACGGATGTTTTTATAGGGCTCACTTTTTGTAAATGCCCCTCTTCACTTTGCCCAAAGCGACAGAGTTTTTGTTTTATAGGGCTGTAGTTTCAGGAATCGACTAAATCATAAATAAATAAACTTCATTCTGTAATTTCGCTTTTTCAGAAAATGGTAATCCTAAAAACAACTCAAAAAGAAAAACAAGCATTTTTCGGAAAATGGACTGCACACACTCTTGCATTTCTCTCTATCTCTTCTAAAAAAAATAAACCATCACGTTATGCAGATTGCTTGTTTTCAACCCCATTGAAACATACGATCCAATGCCTTCTCCCAACTTTGAATTCCCGGTATTTGAGGCTGAAGAAGAAGAAGACGAAGAAATTCCAGAAGAGATCTCCCAATTACTCAGACAAGAGGAAAGGTCCATTGAACCTCACAAAGAGCCGTTGGAAACAGTAAACTTGGGTTCAGAATAAGAGAGAAAAGAAGTTAAGATTGGAGCACTGCTCAGTCCAAGTGTCAAAGAAAGCTTGATAGAACTTCTCAAAGAGTTTCTCGATGTATTCGCTTGGTCCTATCAGGACATTCCAGGGTTGGATACCAGCATCATGGAACATCATCTACCGTTATGATCAGAATGTCTGCCAGTAAAACAAAGACTGAGACAGATTCACCCAGATATGGATATCAAAATCAAAGAGGAAGTGCAGAAACAGATTGACGCAGGTTTCCTCACCACCTCAGAATATCCTCAATGGCTAGCCAACATAGTGCCAATTCCGAAAAAGGATGGAAAATTCAGAATGTGCGTGGACTACAGGGATCTGAACAAAGCCAGTCCAAAAGATGACTTTCCCTTACCGTACATAGACATGCTGGTAGACAGTACAACAAAGTTCAAAGGCTTCTCCTTCATGGATAGATTCTCGGGCTATAATCAAATCAAAATGGCGTCGGAAGACATGGAGAAAACTTCACTCATCACCCCATGGGGCACCTTTTGTTACAAGGTAATGCTGTTCGGTTTGAAGAACGCCGGGGCAACCTATTGAAGGGCCATGACTACGCTGTTTCACGACATGATGCACAAATAAATCGAAGTGTATGTCGATGATATGATTTCCAAATCTAAAACAGAAGAGCAGCATGTGACACACCTGTCCAAACTATTCGAGCGTCTGAGAAAGTACAAACTCCGCTTGAATCCCAACAAATGCACGTTCGGTGTCCGCTCAGGAAAACTGCTAGGGTTCATTGTCAGCCAGAAAGGAATTGAGGTTGATCCTGACAAGGTCAAGGCCATTCAAGAAATGCCTTCTCCAAGGTCATTGGTATCACGATATTAAATGCTTCCTTCAGAAACAAGAGTACCCGACTGGGGCATCAAGAAAAGACAGGAAGACCCTCAGAAGACTGGATGGCAGCTTCTTCCTAAGCGGTGATACACTCTATAAGAGAAACTTTGACATGGTCTTGCTCCAATGCGTAGACAGACCAGAAGCAAACATGCTGATGAAATAGATTCACGAAGGATCCTTTGGCACTCATGCCAACAGACACACAATGGAGAGAAAAATTCTGAGAGCAGGGTACTATTGGTTGATAATGGAATCCGATTGCTACAAATACATGAGGAGGTGTCACAAGTGTCAAATATACGCTGACAAAATCCATGTACCGCCAACGCATCTTAAAGTTCTCTCTTCCCCATGGCCTTTTTCCATATGGGGAATCGACATGATTGGCATGATTGAACCCAAGGCTTTGAATGGACATCAGTTCATCCTGGTAGCCATTGATTACATCACCAAGTGTGTCGAAGCAGTGTCATACACCAATGTGACCAGACAAGTGGTGGTCCGATTTATCAAGAACAACCTCATCTGCCGTTATGGTGTTCCAAGCCAAATCATTACTGATAATGGATCTAACTTGAACAACAAGATGATGAAAGAATTGTGTGCTGAGTTCAAGATCGAACACCATAATTCATCTCCATACCGGCCTAAGATGAATGGAGCAGTAGAAACGGCTAACAAGAACATCAAAAAGGTCGTTCAAAAGATGGTTATAACCTACAAAGACTGGCATGAAATGCTACCCTTTGCTCTTAACGGTTATCGTACGTCTGTCTGCACTTCAACAGGGGCAACCCCTTTCTCTCTAGTATATGGCATGGAGGCAATGCTTCCCATAGAAGTAGAAATCCCATCAATCCGGGTATTGATGGCAGCTAAGCTAACAGAGGCTAAATGGTGTCAAAGTCGACACAACCAATTAAACCTGATCGAAGAAAAGCGAATAACGGCACTATGCCATGGTCAATTGTATCAGTAAAGGATGAAGAGAGCATTTGACAAAAAGGTCCGATCTCGCGTCTTCAGAAAAGAAGACCTTGTTCTCAAAAAGATACAATCATTCCTCACTGATTCCCGGGGCAAATGGACTCCGAATTACGATGGTCACTATGTGGTCAAGAAATCTTTCTCAGGCGGCGTCTTTAGACTCGCAACCTTGGATGGAGAGGAATTTACCTACCCCACGAGTGTTGATGTAGTCAAGAAATACTTCGCCTAAATAAAAAAAATGTCTCGGTGGATTGAAAACCCGAAAGGGCGATCCAGGCAAAAATTAGAGACATAAGCAAAAAATAATCCCGATGGATTGAAAATATCAAAGTACAATTCAGGCAAAAGTTAGGGATTAATGGCAAGTAACTACGTCTGACGAGGTTAAATCCCCCGCAGTAATGCCATCCATCAGGAAAACTCCAGTCAAGGTCTTCTTTAACAGAAGCTCAGGATGTCCAGAATTCAAAGTTGGTAGAAGGATAGCGGTCGTTATGTTTCAATGTAGCTCTTTTCCCTTAAATTACCATTTTCTAACTTTGTAAATATTCTATGGAATCACGCGTTTGGCTGATTTCCATCCTATCAATAAAATTTGAGCCCTGGTGCTTTTGTTTGTAATTCTTATTTGTTTTAGCTTTACAGAATGACATTTTTAACATTATTAACGATTCTCGAAATAAAACAAAAATGAATTTACTTGTCAAAAATTTTCTGCTTTTAAAATAAAGATGGAAATTCTTTTGACTGTTGAACATCGAAGGAACATCGATCGCTTCTCCGATGGTGGTTGAACCTCAAAGTACAGAATCAAAGTACTCCTTCTAAACCAATACGCCTGAATGAAGGATCAACTGTGTCAGATACCATGTTTTATCTGACATCCCCGACAGGGTGCTTACCTCTCAAGACCGATGGACGTGTTCTCTCACAGGGATTACCTCTTCAAAGCAAGACAAGGATTGCTATTTTGAACCAATGGTACTTTTCATCCCCCGCCATGGCCGAGTATCCAGTCGTGTTCATCTATTAGTTTGTATGTCGCGCCACTTTTGTAAGTATAAACATACATACATCATGCATCATTATCACTCTGGTCAGTCTTATCCCCAAGTGATAAAAGTCCTCTTATCAATCGAGTTGTCAGTTATTTCCTCGTCAGGAAATGTTACGTCTGAACAATCTCTCTCCCCCAGTTTATTTCTGGGTTGGAGACGGTCCTCGACCACTTTGATAACTTGAACCTCTAAAAGGCAAGAAGACATTCAACAAACATCACTCTTCACCATTGAAGATGATATCTTCGCTTTCCCGAATTAAGGTAAATCCCCAGAGAAAGCCTCTCGACCGAAGACTCTCAGCAACACATTGGTTTTTCTCTTCAGAAATTCAATGTCAATGAAGTCATCAGCACCTCAAAATTGGATTGCATCACATGGCATTTCTTCGAGAAGATCTCGAAGAAAAGTATGATGTAATATCCCCAAGCAGGAAACAGCCTCTCAAGAGACTAGTTTTCCCCAGTAGAGTCAACAAATGGCATCTCCAACAGAGAAGTTTGAACACCTCTATGCTCAGACGAATGGGTTTCCCCAGCAAGTCTGACGTCAAAACTTTTTCCCATCAAATGGCATCTCCCCAAGAAAATTCGGCGAGAAGTTTGATGAAAACCGCTACACATAGCGTCCTTTGTCAAGGAAGGAACTTGACGAAAAAAACTGAGACCAGTTCCTTGGCTGAAGACCAGGATTGAGGGGAAGTTTAATGACAAAAGAAACTGAGACCAATTCCTTGGCTGAAGACCAGGATCGAGGGGAAGTTTATTGACAAAAGAAACTGAGACCAGTTCCATGGCTAAAAACCAGGATCGGGGGGAAAGTTTATTGACAAAAGAAACTTAGACCAGTTTTGTGGCTAAAGACCCGGATCGAGGGGAAGTTTATATCACAAACTTAGACCAGTTCCTTGGCTGAAGATCAGGATCGAGGGGAAGTTTTTACCCTTTTCTAAGTATCAATGCTTAGTAAAAGAAGATGAATGAGCAAACTACCATTCGTAATCACCATCAAAATTTAGGGTATTCCGATATTTAATCCTCTTGTACCCCGAATGCCCGAATACCTTCGCCATTCACACCTTCGGGTCCAAGAAGATTAAATAGGGGGCATCTGTCATACCCCAAATTTTGACCACCAAGATTTCCCATCATTGTGCAAATCATCATCATAATATGGATGTACCTTCATGCCTCATCAATCTCCTCAAAGATGGTTGAGCATTCACCACAATCGAGAATTAGGGTTTCAAGCCCTCTCAGAGCACTTAGACAAAGGATCAATCAAGAAATGACATGATCTTCAAATTGTCTGACCTCTTAAAACATCCAAAAAGGATCAAGAGGAATCTCACATCAAGAATCAAGCACAAAGTTGTGGCATTTCAAGTGGTTTGAGCCTCGAAACACCCGATGTGGCCAAATTAGGGTTTTGGACGACTGGGACCTCCAGAGTGAAATTTTCACAAGAGGATGAGCCAAGACTCCAACATGTGACTCAATATGCTCAAAATAACCCTAAGGATCCATTTGCAAAGTTAAATTACCCTCAGAGGATGCATTCCCCAAAAGTCGGGAATTAGGGTTTTTACGCGCCGAACCGTTCCGGAGCCAAAAGTCAAAACATGACTTTTTTGGCAAAAATGATCCTTATGATCCATATTTTCATAAAATGTGACTTATAATGACATTTGAACAAGAATTGATCAAGAAATCATGATAACTTGTAAAAGGGGTAACCTTGAAAAATTGAAAAAATTTCTAAGTTATTAAGTTTGAATGATTTTGGTACCAACTTCCAAGTATCATAACTTGAGATCCAAGCAACCATATTGGGTGATCCAAAGCTGGATTTGTAGGTCTTGTTACACTCTACAAAAGCATCAACTACCTCAGACTCCAATTCTTTATAGATTTTGAGTTATGGAGTGATCAAAATGACAAAAGCATGAAAATGACACTTTTTCCAACACTTAGTGAAAATCTGCCTAAGTTACCAGCCATGAACATCAATGTTCATGAGGATTTTTCAATGGGATCCAAATAGTTTCAAAACAAACTATGATCACACATGTTTTGTATCATATAAGGGCTTTCTAAAAAGCACAAGAGCCTCCCATAACTCAACCTGAGCAAGGAGATATGAATCCCTCAAAATCACCATTTCCAACTGTTCTAGGCAAGGCAGATTTTGTGCATTTGCTCGATTTGGCAAATTTGGACAACTCCAATCCTTGTCATCCATTTGGACACATTTTAGGATAAAACAAAAGGGGAATCATCTAATCCCCAAGCCTCCAAAGTCCAAGAATCTACATATAGCCATGCCAAACCTAAAAGAGCTAAAAAGTGCCAAGACTCCAATTTTGTTTCAATGCATTCAATGGATGCATCAAGGTGGCATGAACTGAGGCAAGCTTAACTGAATGAGTCAAGCCTTATCTCTGAACCAAAAAACCATAGGCCTGTGCTCTAACCTGAAGTCGATGGCTAGAGGAGACTTGAGATTCCATTTGATCCACATTGGCCACAGACCTGCTGCAGTTGCCACGCACTATTGCTTGCAAAACAAACTTGTTCCACTATAAATAGAGCTCATTTGTACTCAGTTTGAGTACACCAAAGCACCCAAACTGATGTTTTCCTTAAAATCTCCCTTTCACTCCAATTTTTCCTTCTAACTCAAGTCACTATCGAGTTTTGAGATTAAGAGTGATTCCAACCAAACCAATCACACACACACCTCATAAACATCATGTATGAGTGATCCATAACACGAAATCACATCTGGAACATAAAATTCTCAAAATCACCAGCCAATTGCTCAAGTTCTTGATAGAGTTACAGTTGAGGTACCACAACCAGTTCCAGCTCATTTCAATCCACTCCAAGCATTCAAACACACTCCATGGCACCTAAGGAAGCTGTCCAGATCATTGGAACCTAGCTGTAACACCTCCATCACCAAACTCGAACACCAGCTGCAAGAGGTAAGCATGAACCCTTCAAACTCTATATTCCACGCATCATAAATATATTTTTGAGTTACCATCTTGTTCTTGCATGTATATAGAGTGATAACCCTCAATCAATTGCCATGAATCAATCGTGTATGGAATTTCATTGTGTTCATGCTGAAATTAGGGTTCTTGAGGTTTTCTGTTGATTTCTTTCTCTATACTTAATATAAATGCAATTAAACTATATGGTTGTGATCCTTGTTCAAAAACGAACAAGATTGGTATTAGAATCATGCAAAACCATTGAGAAATCATGGAGAAAAGTGAGAAAATGCAAATCTGCAAAAACAGAGGGCGCGGGCAAGAACCCAAGTGTTCTTGGCGCCATAATTCAAATTTTTGAATTTTTAGTTATTTTTGTTTAATTGATTCAAAAATTAATTTCTCTCTGAATATTTATGTTTTTGAATTAATTCTTTTTCTCAAAATTCACTGAAATGTTTAAATATTTTATTTTACAAAAAAATCCAATTTATATTATTTATTTAATATAGTTAGAATGTTTGTAATTAATTTCATTTATTATTTTTAAACAATTTTTAAAATGAAATTCCCACTTTGATCATTCAAAACCAGTTGAATTCCAAGCTCTCATATGATTAAACATGATTTTTCAAAATATTTTTCAAAGTGTACAACTTGTTTTTGAATATATTTGATATTTTATCATTTATTATTTAAATTTCCTTTGAAAAATGACATTTTAATTTAAAATTAAGGTTTCCTCTCGATTTTAAATTTTCAAAAATTTTGGGCCTCTGATAGAGTGTAAGACTCATCCCTTTTAAATACAAAAACAATTTTTGGGCCTCAGTCATTGTATAAGACCCACTGTGTTTTCAAAAATCCCAGCGCCATCGCCAGTTCAAAACAAAATAACCTGGGCCTACCCTTTGTGTTGTAAGTCCCATTTCTTTTCTTTTTCAAAACACTTTGGGCCTCTAATAGAGTGTAAGACCCAACCCCCCTTTGTACATAAATAATTTTTGGGCCTCAGTCACTGTATAAGTCCCAGTACAGTTTTCAAAATGACGGTGCGATCACTGTCAACTTTGGGCCTACCCTTGTGTTGTAAGTCCCATTTCTTTTCTTTTTTCAAACTTTTGGGCCTCTCCTTGAGTTGTAAGACCCATCCCTTTGTATAGAAAACCACTTTGGGCCTCAGTCATTGTATAAGCCCCAGTACAGTTTATAAAACAACGGTACGATTACTGTTTTTCATCTGGGCCTCCCTTTGAGTATAAGCCCCAATAACCTTTTCAAAAACAACTTCCCTTTTGATTTAGGTTCAAGCTCATAGTTGTTATAAAAAATTTCTTTACTTTCTTGAATAACTAACCATACAGCTGTTACAATGGAAGCTTGCTCACCTGTAAGTTTTATCAGCTTTCATTTACATGTTTTCATATATATAACTGTATTGCTAGAAGCTTGCCCACCTGTAAGTCCTTCTTTCATATCCTTTTAAATACTTGTCATATATCAACTGTATATATACTTGTATATCTGCTTAGAGTTTTCCCCGACAACTAGGTCTAGAACTAGGTAAAACCAGTTGGTCACTCTTAAATACAGTCAAAAATAGATCCCCATAGGATTTCCAGATACAGTCTTGCCTTCTCTTGGGCTTAAACAATATGGAACAAAGAGAAAGGCATTATTCCCGGTGAAACTTTTCTCAGACTGTCACTAATAGAAATTGTCAAAAAAGTTCATTTCCCCAGAGAGGATTAATTCTCGGTGAAACCTCTCTTGAATTTCTTCAAACCCTAGAACTGTTCACTTAAGAAAATATTATTCTCGGTGAAACTTTTCTTGAACTCTTCTTAGGTTTGGGACCCACAGGCTTCCTAAAAGCATCCTCGTCTCCTCTTGGGCTTTGTACAAGGACCCTCCGGCTTCTTAGAAGTTCTCATGCCTTCTCTTGGGCTAATACAAGGACCTTGAAGACCTCTTAAAGGTATATGATAGAACTTAGTCATCCTTTGCTAGAGCAGTCTTTCCAGAGTCAAATCTCAGACCAATTTTAGGGTTGATTCTCATCCCTTAAAAACACCTGCCTCCTCTTGGGCATCATACAAAGATAAACTCTTCCATACCAGTAGACTTGGACAGTCTAATCCCCTCTTGGATCTCAAAGACATTCTCAAGTTTCTTACCAATACAGGAGAAACCCTGGTCATTTTAATCTATATTCAACAGAGTTAAAACCCATGGGTTCTAAAACCAAGTATTTCTCCTAAAATTCCCCAGCCAGGGTCAGCTTATCATCGGTATAACATTATCCCAAATCAGAACCTCAAGGCATCTGATATCAAAACTCTTCAGTAAACCCTCAACAAGAGTTGATTCCCCATTTGGACCTGCATCTGGATCTCAACAATCCTCGGCAGATGCTTGCCTCCTCTTAAGCTTTGTATAATGATATTTCCTTTCCTCAGTATAGTCAGCCTCCTCTTGGGCTTTGTACAATGATTTTCCCCAGCTGAGTTAACCTTTTCAGACTCTCTTGTTGAGTCAATCACCTTTCCCCACTTTCTTGTTGAGTCAATGGTACAAAACAAAAACACTCTCTTGTTGAGTCGACCCTTTTCAGCCTCAATCTTGGGCTTTGTACAAGACACCATATAAATTTCCATAAGCAGAGTCGATCCTCTTTTCAGGCTCAATCTTGGGCTTTGTACAAGACAGATAGTACTCTCCAGCAGAGTCAAACTCATTTCAACTTCAATCTTGGGCTTTGTACAAGACACCTAAAATATCCTCAGCCGAGTCAGTAAAATCTCATTTTTAGCCTCAATCTTGGGCTTTGTACAAGACAGATAAAGATTTCTTTCCCACCGAGTCAGTCTTCTTTTCAGCCTCAATCTTGGGCTTTGTACAAGACACATACAAACCCTCCCCAGTGGAGTCAAAATCCCTTTTAGCCTCAATCTTGGGCTTTGTATAAGACAGACAGAATATTTTCCCCGAAAAAGTCAAACTTTTAACCTCCTCTTAGGCTTTGTATAATGATATCCCCAAAAGAGTTAGTCTCTTTTTAGCCTCAATCTTGGGCTTTGTAAAAGACAGATAAACACTCTTTTATTGAGTCAGTCTTTTTCCAGCCTCCTCTTAGGCTTTATATAAGGACTTCCCCAGTGGAGTCAATCAATCTCTTAGCTTCAACCTTGGGCTTTGATCAAGCCACACAAAAATCAACATCCCCTCAGAGGAAATCAAAATCTTTCTGTAGAAGGATACTTCTCTGTGTTATCACACATCAATACATACATTCAAAACAAACCTTAATCCCAAATAACTGCTGTAAGTGGCACACTTGTTGATTCAAAAGTTCAAGTTGTCGTCCATCTTTTATCCTGGTAAAACTTCCTTCTTTCATATAATTGCTGTAAGCGGCAAGCCTCTGGATTATTTACATCCATGCCACTGTCCCTCTCTTAAATATGAAAGATTCCTAAGGAAAAATGGCGTTGCTCTACACTGAGTTAAAGTTTCCGCCTTCAGGATAAATCCCTATAAAGAAAATTATGGCATTGATGGATTCTCATATCCCAGTTAAAGTAATCCTCCTTTATAATCAGTCACCCAACAACTGTAATAAACAGACGAGATGTCTCCCTTTAGAGATGACAAATTTTCTCTTAGTCAAACCTTTTAGCTTCAACCTTGGGCGTTGAACAAGACACAAATACTCAACCTTTTAGCTTTAATCTTGGGCTTTGAACAAGACACCAAAACATCTTTTCCTCCCATAGAATGGAGGTACTACGATTGCTCTGATTTCCCTGTTTCTTTAAATGGGAATACGTAGGCATAAGATTGTGAAATCTTAGCGAGCATACCAATCAAAAACTTTAGGTTCAGTACCTTCTCACTAACCAAAACTTTAGGTCCAGTACCTTATCAAAACCCTCGGAAAACCCGAAACCAACAAAAACTCTCTCTCTCTCTCAAACATCTCCCAAAAAAGAAACTTTCCTAACCCATCAACAGATAAACACCATCAAGTACAAAGCAGAACCTAAAACTAACAACCTGTGGATAACCACATATAGGATGGGTAATTGATAACTCCCTATTGTATAATCTGGCCCCGAACTCCCCGAATCTCTTTAAGCGTTTCTTCAGTTAAACATTCGTGTGCAAGGTTAGTTTTAGATAGCTTCCCTTTCCCTTCCAGCTTCACGGGATAAATAAGAAATCAGAAAGTAGTACCCCACCATTCCTCCTCATTGCGGTGAAGAAAAGACCCTTTGCGATAAGGTGGTCGCGTCACCGACAAAAATCGCACGCTACACTGAGGCCCAAATTATTTTGTATTTACAAGGGATAGGTCTTACACTCTATTAGAGGCCCAATGTTTATTAAAGAAATGAAATGGGACTTACAACACAAGGGCAGACCCAAATTTATTTTGTTTAAAAGATGACGACCGCGCCGCAGTTTTAGAAAACACAGTGGGACTTATACAACGACTGAGGCCCAAATTTATTGTATTTTGACAAGGGATGGGTCTTACACTCTATTAGAGGCCCAAAGTGTTTTAAAGATCAAAATTTAGAGAAAACCCTAACTTTGAATTTAAAAGATATAATTTTCAAAGGAAATTAAATAAAAAATGATATGAAATATCAAATATATTCAAAAACAAGTTGTTCACTTTGAAAAATGTTTTGAAAAATCATGTTTAATCACATGAAAGCTTGAAATCCAATTGGTTTTGCAAAATCAAAGTGAGGATTTCATTTAAAAATGTTTAAAAACAATAAAAATGAAATTAATTACAAAAATTCTAACTATATTAAATAAATAATATAAATTGGATTTTTTTGTAAAGTAAAATATTTAAACATTTTTGTGAATTTTGAGAAAAATAATTAATTCAAAAACACAAATATTCAGAGAGAAATTAATTTTTGAATCAATTAACAAAAATATCAAAATATTCAAAAATTCAAATTTTGAAAAAGGGCGCCAATGGTCAAGGAAGAACACGCGCGCACCCTGTTTCTGCAGATTTACGTTTTCTCACTTTTCTCCATGATTACTCAATAGTTTTGCACGATTCAAGTATCAATCTTGTTCGTTTTTGAACAAGGATCACAACCATATAGATTAATTTCATTTATATTAAGTATGGAGGAAGAAATCAATGAAAAACCTCAAGAACCCTAATTTCAGCATGAACATAATGAAATTTTATACACGATTGATTCATGGCAATTGATTGAGGGTTATCACTCTACATACATGCATAAACAAGATGGTAACTTAAAAATTCATTCATGATGCATGGATCATAGAGTTTGAAGGGTTCAGGCTTACCTCTTGCAGCTGGTGATCGAGTTTGATGATGGAGGTGTAGCATATATGTTCCAATGATCTGGACAGCTTCCTTAGGTGCCAAGGAGTGTGTTTGAATGCTTGGAGTGGATTGAAATGAGCTAGAATTTGATGTGGTACCTCAACTGGAACTCTGTCAAGAACTTGAGCAATTGGCTGGTGATTTTGTGAATTTGATGTTCTAGATGTTGTTTTAGTGTTTAGATCACCTACATATGATGTTTATGAGGTGTGTGTGTGATTGGTTTGGTTGGAATCACTCTCAATCTCAAAACCCGATAGTGACTTGAGTTAGAAGGCAAAATTGGAATGAAAGAGAGATTTTGAGTAAAGCATCAGTTTGGGTGCTTTGGTGTACTCAAACTGATCACAAATGAGCTCTATTTATAGTAGAGCAAGTTTGTTTTGGTTGCAATAGTGAATGGCAACTGCAGCAGGTATGTGGCAAATGTTGATCCAATGGAACCTCAAGTCTCCTCTAGCCATTGACTTGAGGTTAGAGCACAGACTATGAGTCCTATGTGGCAGGGATAAGGCTTTACTGAACTTGGATAACATTGTCTTGATGAATGCCACCTCTATGCATCATTTAAATGCTTGGAAACAAAATTGACCATTTGAAGCATCTTGAATTTTAGGGGTGTCATGCCTAAACATAGATCCATGGACTTGTGAGGCTTGTGAATCAGTGTTTGTCCATTGGTTGTTCCCCCTTGAGGTGTGCAGATGGATAACCATGCTTGTTATTGCAGAAATTAATCAATTCGAGCAACAATGCACAGATCTGCCTTGCAAAAATCCGTGAAAAATACCATTTTCAATGGATCATATCTTCTTGCTCAAGTTGAGTTATGGGAGGCTCTTTTACTTTTTAAAGAGCCCTCATATGGTACTATCCATGTATGATCATAGTTGGTCTTGAAACTATTTGAATCCAAATGAAAAAAACCCCATGAACTTTGATGTTCAAGGCTGGTAACTTAGGCAGATTTTCACTAAGTGTTGAAAAAGTGTCATTTTCTTCATTTTTGTCAATTTGATTACTCCATAACTTAAAATCCATGAAGAATTGGAGTTTGATGTAGTTGAAACTTTTGTAGAATATAGGAAGACCTACAAATCAGGCTTTGGATCACTCAAAATGGCTGCTTAGATCACAAGTTATGATCCTTGGAAGTTGGTACCAAAATCATTCAAATTTAGTAACTTAGAAAAATTTTCAATTTTTCAAGATTACCCCTTTTACGAGTTATATTGGTTTCTTGATCAATTCTTGTTCAAATGACATTATAAGTCATATTTTATGAAAATATGAGTCATAAGGATCATTTTTGCCAAAAAAAAGTCATGTTTTGACTTTTGGCTCCAGAGCGGTTCGGCGCGTAAAAACCTTAACTCCTGACTTTTGAGGAATGCATCCTCTGAGGGTCATTTATCTTTGCAAATGGATCCCTAGGGTTATTTTGAGCATATTGAGTCACATGTTGAAGTCTTGGCTCATCCTTTTGTAAAAATCTCACTCTGGAGGTCCTAGTCGTCCCAAACCCTAATTTGGCGACATCGGGTGTTTCGAGGCTTGAACCACTTGGAATGTGGCAACTTTGTGCTTGATTTTTGATGCGAGGGTCCTCTTGATCCTTTTTGGATGTTTTAAGAGGTTATACAAGTTGAACATCATGTCATTTCTTGATTGATCCTTTGTCTAAGTGTTCTGAGAGGGCTCAAAAATCCTAATTCTTGATTGTAGTGAATGCTCAACAATCCTTGAGGAGATTGATGAGGCATGATAGCACATCCATATTGTGGTAATGATCCTCACAATGATGAGAAATCTTGGTGGTCAAAATTTGGGGTATGACAATAACAAGCAATAACTATCATGCATTTCATGTCGTCACACACCAAAATATACTTGTACAAGCACACACACAAGTATTCGATAAATTATCCACAAATAATTTCACAACCGGCAACAAACAGTGCAATAATTCATTACTAGAACATATACACAATTGGCTCCCCAAACATATTAGATATAAAAATATTGGGCAAATAATTCTCTTATCTATACTATGTTATAGCTCTATTCATTTGCTTTATGACGCTTTGAACGGGGACCAAAATGAACTTACGGATCAAAAGTTATGACCAAACCGATTTCGACCGAAAACATTAACAGTCGTGATGGACGGCATGCCGAATTTTCTGCGTTTTTCACCGTTAGAGGCCTGACCTCCGATTTCGATTCCGTAAAAACCAAAACTCTCAGAAAATTAATACCCATCCAATACTATAATTATCTCAAGTAAATTTACAATTTTAACACAATTAAACCATCTAATCATTGTTTTAAGAGTATGCCTAAAACCTTTGAACTTGATGGATATAGGTTCAATCCTCAAAAAGAAAAAGAATACACACATATAAGGCACACAAATTCATCATATAATCATCATATAACAGCCACCATGAAAATTAGGGATTTTTATCCTAAAAATGCTACTACCCGTCATACACTATCATACAATCCCATAACCATGTAAAGACCCACCCTTACCTTGGTTTCTTGATGAACTCTTGAGTTTCCTCCTTAGGTTTTCTTCTCCTCTTTTCCCCTTATTCATTTTCTCTATGATAACTGATTTTCTTATTTTTCCCTCATTAACCCTATTTTTCTCTTTATATATAAAACCCTTATAACAACTAATTCTAGTAACTAATGGGCTTACTAATCATACCCCACCTTTACTCTTCACATTCTCATCCAATAGGCCCAATTATCGTATTTCTATTATTTCTATATCATTTCCACTAAATAAAATAATCCAAATAAATCAATTACGCACAAAATCACACAATTAATTAATTAATATAATATATATAAATAATTATTAAAATTGGGGTGTTACACAGGAGACCCAGAGTCAAATACTTTCACATCTTTGGAAGTACATGTTATATCTTAGCTAACAAAGAGCAAAATGGTAGAGTGCATCGTGAAGATGATGAAGGAATCTTCCTGGGATACTCTTCAAGCAACATAGCTTATCTAATCTTTAACTTCAGGACCGGAATGACGATGGAATCTATAAATGTTGTAATTGATGATTCAATTACTGAACAGATGACAGATGTTGAAAACAACGTTGGGACATCATCTTGTCAGACTATTGAGACTGAAAAAGAGGAAAGCTGCAGTGTCACTACCATTGTTCTAGATCACTCTCAAGTGAGTTCAGATCTCTCTGTGAAGGGAGATACAGGACAATCAAAGGCTCTCATTGCAATACACTCAATTGAAAGAGACACCATTGAAGCTACAAAGAGACATCACTGAAGCTACAAAGAGAATAGGTAGCACACGTCTTGGTTCCAAGCTTGGACTAATGATGAGTTCTAGTATTCAAGAAAAGAAAATCTTGAATTGTGTCCTTAAAACAAGGGATAGTGTCTGAATTAATGAGAAGCGAGTATATGCTTCTTGGTGTACTGACGGAACTGAAGAAGATTGCCTTCGCTCAGTATGGATAAAGCAGATGGTGAAAAATCGTAATGTAATGACAGATGTTATAACCTTACATTGTGAGTATCTGAATGGTTGGGATAAGAACCCTGACATGGATCATTATCTAGTCGTGAATTTGGCTTAAGGACAAGGTGTTACTAAGGAACAGTTGACTGGTATGTCTACTAAAGTTTTATATGCAGATTATGTTGCAGACATGGGTTATGAGGAAGGAACTTGCGCCATTGAGGAATTATAGCAATTACAGAAATGGAGGAGTGCAACACACAGTGCATCTTTCCTCTACTCTCTGATGCTTGGTAGGCTTGAGCTAGTGAAGATTCGTAATGAGTGGAATAAAAGATCTCTGCAATATAGAAGTGTAATACCCCAAATTTTGACCACTAAATTTTCCCATCATTGTGCAAATCATCATCACAATATGGATGTACCTTTATGCTTCATCAGTCTCCCCAAAGATGGGTGAGCATCCAATACAATCAAAATTAGGGTTTCAAGCCCTCTCTGAGCTTTAGACAAAGGATCAATCAAGAAATGACATGATCTTCAACTTGTCTAATCTCTCAAACATCCACAATGAATCAAAAAGGACTCCCACTTCAAGGATTAAGCACAAGGCTGCTCCCTTCTAGGTGGATCAAGTCTCAAGATCGACAGTGTCACCAAATTAGGGTTTTGGTCGACCAGGGCCTCCAGATGGAAATTTTCATCTGGGCACAAGGCAATGATCCAAAACATAACCTAATATACTTCATGAACCCATGCATCAAGTCAATTTTGCCTCAGGGGATGCATTCATCAAAAATCAGGAATTAGGGTTTCTTGACCTAATTCACCCCTAAGTTGACTTTTGGGACAAACCATGAGCCAAGACCTCAAGACATGATTTGAGGGTCTCTAATATACCATATTGATCCATTTGGAACAATGGATTGATCCAAGAAGTTTGAGCAACAAGTCTCAATTTCATCTGCACCACAATTAGGGTTTTAAGGGAAAAGTCAACTGTAACTTTGACTTTTGACCAGGACATGCTCCCAAACCCTAGACCATGCCTTAATGTACCCTATGACACCCTTGGAACATGTCCATCAAGTTTGATTTAGGTCAAGGACATGATTTCATGAAGAATTGCACAGTTTGGAATTCATCTGATAAAAAGTCAACTGTGCACAAAAGTCAACTTTGACTTTTTGAGATTTTTCACCAAAATGGATTTTTAACCCTAAAATGATGTTAATGTATGATTTGAATCATCATTCATCAAGAAAAATCAAGAAAAGTGAGATAACTTGTAAAAGGGGTAACCATAAAACTTAGAAATTTTTCAAAGTTAAAAATAAAGTGGCAAAGGTACCAACTTTGGAGGACCATAACTCCTAAACCACAAGGCCATTTTTTCTCATCCAAAGATGGATTTGTAGCCCTCATTATCACCTACAAAAACTTCAACTACAAGTCATTCCAATTCATTAAGGATTTTGAGTTATGGAGTGATCAAAGTGGCTGAAAAGTGAAAATGTCACTTTTTCCAACACTTAGTGAAATTTTCACTAAGTCAGATTCTGCTTCACTTTTTGCCAAATGTAGGGGAATTTTTCACTTGGAATCAAAAGAGATCTAAACCAAACTTGTTCAAACAGTTGTTGTATCATGTAAGAGCTTTCCAAAATGGCCAAGAACATTGCCAAATTCAACCTACACCATGAGATACAACATTGCCAAGTTGCCTTGCTGAAATCTGTCAAGGCAAGGCAGAATTTGCAACTTTGGTCGATTTGCCAAAATCAGCCAAATTCAATTGCTCCTATCCACTTGGACACCTCAGAGGATTAAATCTAAAGGGGACAATCACTGAGCCAAGCCTCCAAAGTCCATGGAACAAGAAATAGCATGTTGAACCTAGAATGGCCAAAATGGGGACAAAACTTCAAATTTGGAATGAGGCATTCAATGGAACCATCAAGGTGGCATGGACTGAGCCATTCTCATCTGAAATCAGTCAAGACTTATCCAAGACCAAGGGGACCAAAGCTCTGTGCCCTAACCTCTAGTCAATGGCTAGAGGAGACTTGGATTTTCATTTGCCAACATTGGCCAAACCTACTTACCAGCTGCCATGCACTATTCCTTGCAAAACAAACTTGCTCTACTATAAATAGAGCTCAATTGTGGTCAGTTTAAGTACACCAAAGCCATCTAACAGATGCTTTCCTCAAAATCTCTTTCTCTTGGCAAAAATGCCTTTCTTAGCAAGGTAGCTATCGAGTTTTGAGTTTGAGAGCAATTCTGCACAAACCAATCACTCACACACCTCACATACATCACATATGAGCTGATCAAACACTCACATAACTTCTGAAACATCAATTTCATGAAATCACCAGCTGGTTGCTCAAATTTTCAAACAAAGTGTAGCTGAGGTACCACAAAATGATCCAGCCAATTTCAATCAAGTCCAACCATCCAAACACAATCCATAGGGTGTAGGGAAGCTGTTCAGATCATCACAACTCATCTGTAACACCTCCAAATCAAAAATCACTTTGGACTTACTGTCACGACTTGGAGGTAAGCACATACTTGGTCATCTCTCAATCTATGCATATTTCCTCACACAATAATTTGGCCATATGTTCATAATCATGCATGGAATGTTTTCCCTCAATTAATTGCATTGTTTGAATCGTGTATCAAAAATCCTAGCCTTCATGCAGAAATTAGGGTTCTTGAGGTCTCTTCGTGATTTCTTGTTGTATGTTTAATTTAAATGAAATTAAAGTACATAGACATGATCGTGAGTTTGAGACGAGCATAATGATATGTGGATTGCATGATATGATTACGTATTCATGGAGATTGGATAGAAAACGCAAATCTGGGCAAACTGAAAAACGCGCGTGTTCTTGGTGTTGTTCTTGGCGCCATTTTTAGAAATTCAAATATTTGAAATTTGTGATTTTGTTTAATTGATTCAAAAATTAATTTCTCTCTGAGTTTTAATGATTTTGAGTTGATTCTTTTTTTAATAATTCACAAAAATGTTAAAATATTTTATTTTATCAAAAAATCCCAAAAATATTATTTATTTCATATAATTGATATATTTGTAAAGAATTAATATTTTGATTGTTTTTGACATTTTAAATATTTTTTCTACATTGATTTTGTAACTTTTAATGCTTTCTAGTTATTTTGTAGGTCAATACTTAATTTTTGAAGCATTAATCCAAAATCACAATTTGTTTTTCACATGTTAAACAATTTTTGATCATTTTAATTGAATTTTTATTCAATTAAATACATTTTTGAAAACAAATTAGGGTTTTTGGATTAATTCAACCCTCACAAATCATTTTCAAAACTCTTTTTGGGCCTCTTGAGAGAGTGTAAGACCCATCCCCCCTTGTACAAAAACCTTTTGGGCCTCATCCATTGTATAAGCCCCTCTGTACAAGTAAACGGCGCGATCGTCGCCCGTTTAAAAATAAAAATCATCTGGGCCTCTCCTTGAGCTATAAGACCCATTCAAAACACTTTGGGCCTCTATTAGAGTGTAAGACCCAAACCCACTTTTAACCAAAACATCTTGGGCCTCACTTATTGTATAAGTCCCTCTGCGTTAAAAGAAAACCTTGGCGCGATCGCCATTTTAAACGAAAAATCATTTGGGCCTACCCTCGTGTTATAAGCCCCACTCTTTTCTTTAAACCTTTTTGGGCCTCTTGAGAGAGTGTAAGACCCATCCCTTTGTACAGAAAACCATTTTGGGCCCCAGTCACTTGTATAAGTCCCGCTGTACAAATTCAACAGTGCGCTCACTGATAAAACCCTGGGCCTCTCCTCGAGCTGTAAGCCCCAAATCTTTCTTTTTCAAAGCACTTTCTCCTTTGATTTTGAATATATTGTTGTTTTCAATCTTTCTTTGTTTAACAACTAACCAAACAGCATGGAAGCACTACAACCGAGTAAGTGGTTATCGCTTTCGTTTACTGCTTTCATATTATAAACTGTATTGTGGGGCTGCTCACTGTAAGTCTCCTTTCATAAACTCATATCTACTGTGTAATAATAGTATAGATATTTCGAGTTTCCCCGGCAACTACGTCTAGAACTAGGTGACGCCATTTCGCTTATTCGTAGAAATAGACTCCTAGATCCCCAATAGGAGCACCAGATACAGTCTTCTCTTCGGCTGTCCTCCTTAGGAATCGTCAAGAAGCTCTACTCCCCAAGATGAATGTATTCTCCGTGAATGGCATCTTTGAGTTTCTTCCTAATTCTCGAACTTTCCTGACTTGATCTATTCCTTGTGGATAGCTTGCCTTGAATGTCTCGGGGTTTGGGTACCCACTACGGTCATAATCTTGGACCTTAACTAAGGAACCCTCTTTAAAAGCTAAAAGTCGCTGGATAGTAAACCTCGCACGTTTACCAGTGGTTTTTATCTTTAAAAGAGTTATCTCTCCTAATGGAAAGGAGATGATAGACCCACGGGCTTCTTAAAAGCATCGGCCTCCTCTTGGGCATTATTCAAGGACCCTACGGCTTCTTAGAAGTATTCACCGCCTCCTCTTAGGCTTCGTATAATGATCTCTTCCTCCGGGAATGATAGCCTCCTCTTGGGCTTCGTACAAGGACCCGTCGGCTTCTTAAAAGTTTCCAGCCTCCTTTTGGGCTTCATACAAATTGTCCCGACGACCTCCTAGAGGTATAGGAACAGAACCTAGTCATCTTCATAGAACAGTCCTTTCATAGAGTCTACTACTGTTTCTCACAGCATAGTACAAAAGATAAAACTCTAGACACTGACAGTCTAACTTCCTTGAGTCTCAAAGACATTCTCAAGCACCCTTCGTTAGATAGGAAGGAAACCCGCAGACTCGGACAGTCTCAATACCCTTTGGATTTCCTGTTTCCTCAAAGAAAAGGAAATATCCCTGATCCTCAAATCAAACCCCTGGGTACAGTGTTACTCATATAAGAACTGATTTTCTCTTTTAAAATCAGTATATTGGATCTGTCACTCAACTGAAACAGTTACAATAGCCTCCATCTCGGGCTTCGTACGAGATACCAAAATTCTCCCCAGTGGAGTCAAACAACCTTTTCGCCTCTCTCTCGGGCTTCGTACGAGACACATAAGCGACTCCCTCGTTGAGTCAATCCCCCTTTCGCCTCCATCTCGGGCTTTGTACGAGATACAAAAAGGTTCATATTGAGCCAAACAAATAGCCTCCTCTTAGGCTTTGTATAATGATATGCCCCACTGGGTCGAACCCTTTTAGCCTCTTTCTCAGGCTTTGTACGAGACACCAAATAGCCTCCTCTTAGGCTTTGTATAATGATTTTCCTAGCGGAAAGTAGCCTCCTCTTAGGCTTTGTATAAGAAAACCACTGGTTAATCCAATTAACCTTTTAGCATCAAAGCTGTGCCTTGTTCACAGTATACAAACATCAACAACTCCTTCCCCTTCATCTAATCGCTGTAAGCGGCAAGCCTCTGGATCATCTACATCCATGCCATTGTCCCTCTTTTAGCATGAGAAATTCCTAAGGAAAGATGGCATTGCTCTACACTGAGTTAAAGTCTTCTCCTTCAGGTTAAAACCCTTTCTTCAGAAATTATGGCATTGCTCGGATCCGCGTATCCCAGTTAAAGTAATTCTCCTTCTCCCCTCTTTAGAGATGACAAATTCTCTCTAAAGCCGAGACCTTTTAGCTTCACGTCTTGGGCTTTGAACAAGACACAAATAGACCTTTTAGCTTCACATCTTGGGCTTTGAACAAGATACAAACTATCCTTTCGCTTCACGTCTTGGGCTTTGAACAAGACACCAAACACCCATTTCCTCCCATAGAATAGGAGGAACTACGAACGCTCTGATTTCCCTGTTTCGGTAAACGGGAATACGTAGGCATAAGATCGAAAAAAAAGATCTTAGCGAGCGCAATCAACAAAAAACCCAAATCCCATATCTCCATCAATCAAAAGCAGTATTTCAAAAGCATCAGCCCTAACGCCCTAATCCTTGTTCCCCGCTAGAAATTCCTAGAAAGAAAGAAAATCGTCTTGGCGAAAATACAAATACCCAGTACAAAGGCCCCCCACATTGATAGCATCCGTAACCTAACAGACTGCTGTTTAAACTCAGTATGCAAAGCAGGGTTAATTGGAGACATCTATTTCCCTTCCTTATTCAACTTACAATAGGATAAAAAATGAATCGACCTGTAGTCAAAGCTCAAACCGCAGAGAGCGACCAGCGCTTAAGAACCGCGTCCAAAATCGCTCGCTACAGAAAAGTGGCACCCACCGTGGGGCCGTTCACTGACTTTCTTAAAATTTAAGGTGAAAACCTTGGACGAATCTTTTTCATGGCAGTGGCCACCACAGAAAAGTGGCGCCCACCGTGGGGCCGATCTTTCTTTCTTTCTGTTTTCCTTGTAAAATGGCGACTCTGCTGGGGAGTCATTGCCAAGATCTTTCTGCCTTAGGGCATCATCCCCGTTTTCTACGGAAAATGGGAACTCTACCGAAGAGAAAGGTTGACCTATGCTGGTCCATCTCTTAGGCAGGGAACCACAGATTGGGGCTTCCGCCGGGGAACCCATTCCTGTCAGGAACTTAGGAATCATAGCTTTATAAGTCTAGGATGATTAGGACAAATATATATACTGCTTTTCCTAATTGCTATACGTGTTTATTTTTCTGCTAATGGGAATGCGTGTGATGCCGCATGTGGTGAGTTTGAGTATACACTTAAGAAAAGCCAACCTTTTTTGTAGTGCGGAAACTATCGGAAATAGTTGTTACACGATACTACCCTCATTTGAGGCTGGTGATCTATTCTCGGTGAATGGCACTTACTCTAAGATTGCATCACAACTCGCTGGCAATCCGCTTGTTGTCTTGCCTTCCTGGGAGGAGCTGATGATAATGAGTACAGGTACAAAAATCATCCTAGTATAAACCTTTGGGGATGGGTAGAGCCTTGACTTCATGACAACGACCCTCTGACCCCATGTTTTTTCTATGTTTTTGTGTGCTGCATTCATGCATTCATTTAATAAAACATTAAAACATTCAAAAAACTTTCTCTTCTAGTCTCTCTGTTTTTCAAATTAAACTAAGACTGTGATTGCAAATATCAGAGAAGAGGATTATGCTAATGGATTTCGGTAGAAGGAGAACTCACCAGTATACCTTCAAGGTTCCAAAATTAGGGGATTTGAGAAGGTTAGCAAGGATGATCGCTAACCCAGAGGCTTTCAGAGCCAAGCACAGAGGTTTGCTACCACTGTTAAGAGTCCATGTGATTAAGGGAATCATGGACGCACTCATTCAGTTCTACGATCCGGTTTATCATTGTTTCACATTCCCGGATTACCAGCTTGCACCAACGCTGGAGGAGTATTCTCATCTGACTGATTTACATATCACTGATCGAGCTCCGTTTTCTGGACTGGAAGAAATTCCAAAGAATCAGACTATTGCAATAGCAATTTATTTGGACGAGTCTGAGGCCAGGACTCACATGACCACTAAGGGTGGCATCCAAGGTTTGCCAGCCCAGTTCTTGACAAAGAAAGCTCTGTACTTCGCTAGTATAGGGAACATGACTGCTTTTGAAAGCATCTTTGTCCTGCTCACCTACGGGTTATTTTTGTTTCCTAACATCAATAACTTCGTCGATATCAACGCTATTAAGGTTTTTCTTATTGGAAACCCTGTGCCGACTTTGGTCGCAGATGCGTATCATTCTGTACACTTGGGAAATTTGTACAGCGGAGGGGAGATCACATGTTGTGTACCTTTGCTCTACAAATGGTTTATCTCTCACTTGCCCAAGTCTGCTGCTTTTTGGGATTGCAAGAGTGTCTTACGTTGGTCACAGAAGATCATGTCCCTTACCAACTCTGATATAGATTGGTGTAATAGGATTTATGAGGGAATCAGAATCATTGACCGTTGTGGAAACTTCCCCAGCGTACCCCTCATAGGAACTAAAGGAGGAATCAACTATCATCTGATATTAGTTCTTCGTCAATTTGGATACCCGATGAGACACATCCCACTGGGTGTTCATCTGGAAGGTCTTTTCTTCAAAGAAGGAGAAAATGACAGAGCACTAAAGATGGAAATAGTACAAGCTTGGAAACATGTTCATAAGAAAGGACGAGAGTCTCTGGGAAAACCAAACTGTGCCTCGGTGGAACCTTATCTCCATTGGGTACAAACTAGAGCTCTCAAGCTAAAGATGCCTTATCCTCGTTACGGAATTCTTCCGCCAAGGGAAACTGTCATGTACTTCATGACGGAAACTGAAAGGCTTCAGGTTACTCTCAACAAAGTTCAAAAGGAAAGAAGATCTTGGAAGAACAAGTACCGCACCCTCGACGTAGAGTGTATCCAAATACAGCAACTATTAAAAGAGAAAGATGCTCTGATTGAAATTTTGGAGCAGCATGCTGTAGAGAATCAAGATGACCAAAGGAATTTGCTCGCTCATTTCACCTGGCAAAGGAATGACAACCCGACAACGGCCCAAGCGCCCCGGTCAAAGAAGAGGACTCGGGACCCTTTAGTTTAGGTTTCTGTTTCTGCACTTTGTAATCTACTGTATTTCCATTTCTGTAATCCTTTGGAATTCAATAAAAAGGGGTTTTCCCCACTGTTTGATATTTGCAATCTAATTGTCGAAGTTTATTTTGATTAAACCAAAAAAAAAACAATTAATATAATCATTGCATTCATCATTCTCACATCGCGTATTCTTCTTCCCTACGAATCTTACGTTTGTGTCTCGATTCTAGAGTCAAACTGTCTCATTCGTATAATACTCGGGCCAATCGTCAGAAAAGGATGGATGATCTTGAGGAAGAAAACAGAGAGTTGAAAGAAGAGATCGACGCTCTGAGAGAGGATATGAGAAAGCTTCGTAACGACATGCAAGCCATGGCAGAAGCTCAGCTACAAAGAACTGTGATCTTAGAGATCACCTCAACGCCCATCATAGAAAAGTATGATCTTAGGTATCAGATACCGAAAGATCGTCCGTGGGGCATGCCTGTTAACTATATCCCAGAAGGATATGTTCCGCCGATCACTGAAGATCAGGGAATCGCAACAGAAGCCGCTGGGCCTGAAGGTTACAAACTTTGGGAAAGTGAAGATGCCAGGGGCATACTCAAGACTCCTGAAGGTTACAAACTTCGGGAGGTGCCAAGACTTACTGCCGTAGTCAAGGTACCACCCCCTGTAGTGCACACTGTCCCGGAAGGACAGATTCCACCAACACCTTCTGGTAAGAAGGAAACTATGTTTGACAGAATGGATGAATTCCAGGAGCAGTTCTTGGAAATGCAGAAAGAGCTGCAAGCCATTCGCGGTCAGGATCTATTTGGAAAGGACGCCGCAGACCTCTGCTTGGTCCCAAATGTGAAAGTCCCGCACAAGTTCCAAGTGCCCGACTTTGAAAAATACAAGGGTAGCTCTTGCCCTCAGAGCCATCTGGTGATGTACGCTCGGCGGATGTCAACTCAGACAGAGAATCAGGACCTGCTGATTCACTACTTCCAGGATAGTTTAACCGGTGCCGCACTCAAATGGTACATGGGTTTAAACCGTACTACAATCAGCACTTTCAGAGATCTTGGTACTGCCTTCGTCCAACAATACAAGTACAATTTGGACATGGCACCCGACAGAGATCAACTCAGATCAATGTCACAAAAGGACAAGGAAACCTTTAAGGAGTATGCTCAAAGGTGGCGTGAAATTGCCGCTCAAATTTGTCCACCTCTTGAGGAAAAAGAGATGACAAAAATCTTCTTAAAGACCTTAAGCTCATTTTACTATGACCGAATGGTTGCCAGTGCGCCCAGTGATTTCACCGAAATGGTCGGCATGGGTGTACGTCTTGAGGAAGCCATCCGAGAAGGACGTTTGGTGAAAGACACTGGATCGACGAGCGGTACTAAAAAATACGGTAGTGCTCTCCCTAAGGAAAAAGAGCAAGATATTGGGAATATCTCCCTCGGAAAGCAAAGGCGACGTTATCAGCCAGTAGCAGCTGTTACTCCTGCTATCGGCCCCGCGCCTGTTCCTACATATCAACCTCAGGTTGCGCAGAGCCAACCTGACCAACAAAGGACACAACAGCCTCTTCAGCAGGCTCGTCCTCCATATAACAACAACCGTACAATACGGCCACCAGGATTTGATCCTATACCCGTGACGTACGCAGAACTGTTTCCGTTACTGCTGGCTAAGGGGCACATTCAGACTAAGTCTCCCCTTTCAGTTCCGAAAAATCCGCCTTTTTGGTTTAAAGCGGATCAAACATGCCCTTATCATCAAGGAGGTTCAGGGCATAACATTGAGACTTGTCTCAATTTCAAATCCGACGTGCAAAAGCTTGTTAGGAGCGGGCTCTTATCTTTCAAAGATACGAATCCCAATGTTCTCACGAACCCGCTACCTCAACATGAGAAAGCTGCAGTCAATCTGATTGAGAAAGAGACTAACAATGCCTATCAAATTCACGATGTACTCTTGTTGGAAACCAATCTGGTCAAGATGCATTGTAGACGGAGTGGGTATGGCTATGTGCCACCTCATAACTATCACCAGTGTGATATCTGTTCTAAAGACAACCAGGGATATTCTGTAGTGCAAACAGCTCTACAGGAACAAATGGATCTTGGATGGATCCAAGAGCACCGAGTTCTTGGAGTTAACATGGTTTACACGAATTCCAACGTCATTCAAAACCACGACATCTGTGCGATGAATGTCAACTTGGTGGCGATGCACTCAAGGCAAAGCCAGTATCATAATCTGCCGCGGCACGATTATAGTTCCTGTCTGATTTGCTCGGTAAACAAACAGGGATGCTCTTTCATACAAGAGGCCCTCCAGCGTCAGATGGATCCAAGACTACCATGATAGGAACTCCTATCAGATCAATATGGTTCAAATATTTGATATCCGTGTAATGAATACCAACCTGGTAGAGTTACATGCTGAGCAGGTCCGACTTGGATTCTTAGTATCACATGACTATCAAAATTGTAAAGCAGGTTGCGAAAACGATCGAGGTTGTACCCTTGTCCAGGAGGCACTTCAGTACTTGTTAAATCACTAGTGGATGCCAATCTATATGGATGAAGATACTCAGCAGATTAGTATCAATCACAGGAATCCTACTCGTCGTCAAAGTCAGGATGTCCGATCAATGGAAGGTAACCTAGTGAGGTTACATTGCATTCAAAGTGGGCGTGGCCAGGTGCCACCACACAATTATGACCGTTGTAGCGCCTGTTCGGAAAGTAACCAAGGGTGTTACCTTGTGAGAGCAGCACTTCAGGGTCAGGTGGACCGTAGAGAAATTCGTCCATATCCAGGTTCAGGACCCATCATTTGGTCGCCGAACTACCTTGCCGAGCAAGTTGAGGATGTCCTCACGATCTCTGGTCATCACAGGACCAGGGATGTTTTTGCCATCGTCCCTCTACTTGGCGAATCTAGAGTTCCCAACCGGGAACGGATCGAGATTACTTAGGATGGTCAGAAAAATCATAAGGTTCCCATAGTCATCTATCTACCGGGACCACTACCGTATGAATCAGCTAAGGTTATCCCTTACAAATACGGTGCAACAATAATCGAGAATGGAAAGGAAATTCCATTACCCTCCGTCGTGAATATTGCAGACATCAGTCGTGTAACACGGAGCGGTCGAATCTTCAATCGAGGGGTTGGAGAATCCAACAAAGAAAAGGAACTTCAGGCAGGAATTCCTGATCCACCAGTCGGTCAATCTAGCAATCCCGACTTTTCAAAAGACAAAGATGAGATGCTAAAGCTCATCTAAAGGAGTGAATACAACATTGTTGATCAACTGTTACAGACTCCCTCAAAGATCTCAGTATTATCACTGTTACTCAGTTCAGAAGCACACAGGGAGGCTCTACAGAAAGTCTTGGAGCAAGCCTTTGTGGAACAGGATGTAACAATCAGACAGTTCGGTAACATTGTCTCTAACATCACTTCCTGCAATAATTTGGGATTTAGTGATGAGGAATTACCTGAAGAAGGTCGCCGTCATAACATGGCGCTCAATATCACAGTTAACTGCCAGGACGATGCTTTAGCCAGCGTACTGGTAGACACAGGGTCAGCCCTGAATGTTATGCCGAAGGCCACTTTGATGCAATTATCATTCAAGGGCCCTCCGATGAGAGTCAGCGAGGTCGTCGTCAAAGCATTCGACGGATCCAGAAAAACAGTTATCGGCGAAATTGATCTTCCCATAACTATTGGTCCTCACACTTTCCAAATCACTTTCCAGGTCATGGACATCCGGGCAACGTACAGTTGTTTATTAGGAAGACCTTGGATACATCAGGCTGGAGCGGTTACTTCAACCCTCCACCAAAAGCTAAAGTTCGTCAAGGATGATCAACTTGTCACGGTTTATGGGGACCAAGCCTTGCTTGTGAGTAACTTATCATCATCTACTTGTGTGGAACCCGAGGAGGTTATTGGAACTCAGTTCCAAGCACTATCGGTGAGCAAGGACAATCAGTTCAAAGAAGGAACTTCAATTTCTTCATACAAAGATGCTATTAAAGCGGTCGAGAGTACCGATACAACAGGATGGGGACGGTTTGTCATTCCTATTGACAATAAAACAAAGAAGGGTCTTGGTTTTTCTGCAACCTGTACCTAGACAGTTGCCAACGATGAAAGTCTTCATCCCCTTCAAAACTTCTTCCACAGTGGAGGTTTTCTTCACCCAGTGTCTCAGACAGTTCATGCTATCAATGAGGAAGATCCCTCTGACACAGATGAAGAATGGAAGTCCTACCTTAACAAGGACAATTATATGTCTCAGGAAGAGGTGCCCATGCCTTTTTGCTTTCCTACAGAAAGTCCGAGATTTATACCAAGATCAGATGTCAAAATGATCTACGGGGATTGTGATCCGGAAGGATGCCGTGCTCCGCCAAATTCATTAGAGGAAGACACTCCGATGAAAGACAATTTTGACTACAAATACTACAGCCCGATGGATGGCCTGCCAATGTGGCAGCCTTACCCAGGAAACTTGGGGCCATAAAGTCAGCCGAGTAATGAAACTCAGCTGAGCATCATTGAACAGAATACCTGTGTCCCCGCCATGTCGTGGGATCAACACTCAGGCCATTCAGAAACTACTCAACATGAAGATGAATTTGCAACGTTTGCAGGACTAGAATTCATCAACTATGCTTTTTCTGAGGTCAACGTCATCGAGAGGGATGACTTCTCCAGTTCCAAAGAAGTTTGGGACACTCTGGGACAACCAAGTGGAAAATACGACTATATGGTCAAGTACACTGCTCCCGAAAGCTCTCGTATCAGGCTCGAAGATATCCAGTCAATTGGATGGGGAGATACAGCTGAGAGCACAAATGCTATGCAAAATACAACAGAGGAATCCTCCTACGACAATTCTGCTTGGGAGACAAATTCCAATGATCCTGCTCCACCAGAAATCAGCGTCATTTCTGAAGACAGATCCAAGAAGGTACCAGACTTTGTGATTCACTGAGGAGTTCGCCGCCAATGGGTTGCTGTCGATGTTCCGAAGGTCGTTCATCAGTCAAAGTAATTGCCATCTTTAACCTTTCACCCTGCCCAGGTGAAACGGATGTTTTGATAGGGCTCGTTTTCTGTAAATTTCCCTCCTCGCTTTGCCCAAAGCGACAGAGTTTTGTTTTATAGGGCTGTAGTTTCAAGAATCGACTTGTTCATTAATAAAATAACTTCGTTCTGTAATTTCTGCATTAATTGCTGTTTTCTCTTTTTGCTTTTTCAGAAAATGGTAATCCTAAAAACCATTCAATAATAAAAACAAGCAGTAAAATCAAAACACTGCACACACTTACATTTTCTCTATCTCTTCTAAACACGAATCATCACGTCATGCAGATTGCTTATTTTATACCCCGTTGAAACATACGATCCGATGCCTTCTTCCAACTTTGAGTTCCCGGTATTCGAGGCTGAAGAAGAAAATGACGACCAAATTCCAGAAGAGATCTCCCGACTACTCAGACAAGAGGAAAGGTCCATTGAACCTCACAAAGAACCTTTGGAAACGGTAAACTTGGGTTCAGAAAAAGAGAGAAAAGAAATCAGGATCGGAGCACTGCTCAGTCCAACTGCCAGAGAGGGTTTGATAAAGCTCCTCAAAGAATTCCCCGATGTATTCGCTTGGTCCTATCAGGATATGCCAGGGTTGGATACCAGCATAGTGGAACATCATTTACCGTTGAAATCGGAATGTCCGCCAGTAAAGCAAAGGTTGAGACGCACTCACCCGGACATGGCCATCAAAATCAAAGAGGAGGTACAGAAACAGATTGACGCGGGTTTCCTCGCTACATCTGAATATCCTCAATGGTTGGTCAACATTGTACCCGTTCCCAAAAAGGATGGAAAGGTCAGAATGTGTGTTGATTACAGAGATCTAAACAAGGCAAGTCCAAAGGACGACTTTCCTTTACCACACATTGACATGCTGGTTGACAGCACAGCAAAGTTTAAAGTATTCTCCTTCATGGATGGATTCTCGGGCTATAACCAGATCAAAATGGCGCCGAAATACATGGAGAAAACTTTGTTCATTACCCCATGGGGTACCTTTTGTTACAAGGTAATGCCGTTCGGTTTGAAGAATGCCAGGGCAACCTATCAAAGGGCCATGACTACTCTGTTTCATGACATAATACACAAAGAAATCGAGGTATATGTCGATGATTTGATTGCAAAATCAAAAACAGAGAGTGAGCACGTTGAACATCTGTCAAAATTGTTCGAACGTCTAAGAAAATTCAAGCTCCGCTTGAATCCCAACAAGTGCACCTTCGGTGTCCGTTCAGGGAAGCTACTAGGGTTCATCGTCAGCCAGAAAGGGATTGAGGTTGATCCTGACAAGGTCAAGGCCATTCAAGAAATGCCTTCTCCGAAAACTGAAAAACAAGTCAGAGGATTCCTGGGATGTTTGAACTACATCTCCAGATTCATATTCCTTATGACCGCGACGTGTGCGTCGATTTTCAAATTACTCAAAAAGAACCAGGATTGCGTTTGGACAGAAGATTGCCAAACCGCCTTCGACAGTATCAAGGAATATCTGTTGAATCCTCCGATTCTATCACCTCCAGTGGAAGGAAGACCACTGATCATTTACCTCACAGTCCTAGAGGACTCGATGGGATGTGTACTTGGCCAACAAGACGAAACTAAAAGGAAAGAGTCTGTCATTTACTATCTAAGCAAGAAATTCACCGACTGAGAAACTCGGTACACAATGCTTGAGAAAACTTGTTGCGCTTTGGCTTGGGCAGCCAAACGTCTTCGCCAGTACATGATTCGTCATACTACTTGGTTGGTCTCCGAAATGGATCCAATCAAGTACGTTTTCGAAAAACCTGCTCTCACGGGAAGGATTGCCCGTTGGCAGATGTTACTATCAGAATATGACATAGAGTACCACGCTCAGAAAGCTGTTAAGGGAAGTATTTTAGCCGATCATTTGGCTCATCAACCGATTGACGGTCAAGAATCAATCGGGTTTGACTTCCCAGACGAAGATGTCATGTATCTAAAGATGAAAGATTGCGATGAACCGCTACCCAGTGAAGGGCCAGAACCAGGTTCCCAGTGGGGACTTATCTTTGACGGAGCAGTCAATCATTATGGAAACAGAATTGGGGAAATCATTGTTACCCCTCAGGGTTCCCACATTCCTTTCACTGCCAGACTTACGTTCAAATGTACGAACAACGAGGCCGAATACGAAGCATGTATTATGGGTCTCGAAGAAGCGATTGATTTAAGGATCAAAAACTTGGACGTATACGGCGACTCAGCCCTAGTGATCAATCAGATAAAAGGAGATTGGAATACATACCAATCAGGATTGATTCCTTACAAAGACTATGCAAGGAGGTTGTTACCCTTCTTCAACAGAGTCGACTTTCATCACATCCCTCGTGATGAGAATCACATGGCTGATGCATTAGCCACTCTCTCTTCCATGATCAGTGTAGGTCGATGGAACGACATACCTAAGATCGACATCATGCGCCTTGAACGGCCCGCTTACATCTTCGCGATTGAAGCAGTCATAGACGACAGACCTTGGTATCACGATATCAAATGCTTCCTTCAGAAATAACAGTATCCACCTGGGGCATCCAGGAAAGACAGAAAAACCCTTGGAAGATTGGCTGGAAGCTTCTTCCTGAGCAGTGATACACTTTACAAGAGAAATTTTGACATGGTCTTGCTCCGATGCGTCGACAGACCAGAAGCAGACATGCTCATGAAAGAAATTCATGAAGGATCCTTTGGCACTCATGCCAACGGACACACAATGGCGAGAAAAATTCTCAGGGCCGGGTACTATTGGTTGACCATGGAATCCGACTGCTACAAGTACATGAGGAGGTGTCATAAGTGTCAGATATACTCCGACAAAATTCATGTACCGCCATCACATCTCAAAGTTCTTTCTTCCCCGTGGCCATTTTCGATATGGGGAATTGACATGATTGGCATGATTGAGCCCAAGGCTTCAAACGGACATCGGTTCATCCTGGTGGCCATTGACTACTTCACCAAGTGGGTCGAAGCAGTGTCATTCGCCAATGTAACCCGACAAGTGGTGGTCCAATTTATCAAAAACAATATCATATGCCGTTATGGTGTTCCAAGCAAGATCATTACTGATAATGGATCTAACTTGAACAATAAGATGATGAAAGAGTTGTGTGCAGAGTTCAAGATCGAACACCATAACTCATCTCCCTACCGACCCAAGATGAATGGAGCGGTAGAAGCGGCTAACAAGAACATCAAGAAGATTGTTCAAAAGATGGTGGTAACCTATAAAGATTGGCACGAAATGCTACCCTTTGCGCTTCATGGTTATCGCACATCTGTCCGTACTTCAACAGGGGCAACCCCTTTCTCTCTAGTATATGGCATGGAGGCAGTTCTCCCCATAGAAGTAGAGATCCCATCAATCCGGGTATTGATGGAAACGAAGCTCACCGAAGCTGAATGGTGTCAAAGTCGACACGACGACCTGAACCTGATCGAAGAGAAGCGAATCACGGCACTATGCCACGGTCAGTTGTATCAACAGAGAATGAAAAGGGCGTTCGACAAAAAGGTCCGACCTCGTGTCTTCAGGAAAGGAGACCTTGTGCTCAAGAAGATACAATCATTTCTCACTGATTCTCGGGGCAAATGGACCCCAAATTATGATGGTCCCTATGTGGTCACGAAAGCTTTCTCAGGCGGCGCCTTGAGACTCGCAACCAAGGACGGAGAGGAATTTTCCTACCCTACGAATGTTGATGTAGTCAAGAAATACTTCGCCTAAAACTAAAAAATAAACGTCTCGGTGGATTGAAAACCCGAAAGGGCGGTCCAGGCAAAAGTTAGAGACATGAAAAAAATCATCCCGATGGATTGGAAACATCATAGTACAATCCAGGCAAAAATTAGGGATAATGGCAAGTAGCTATGTTCAACAGAGGCAAGTCCCTCAGCAGTAGTTACATCATCCATCGGAGAAAATCTCCCGTAAAAGGCCATCTTCGACAGAAGCTCGGGATGCCCCGAATTCAAAGTTGGTAGAAGGATAGTGGTCGTTATGTTTCAACGTAGCCCTTTTCCCTGTAAATTACCATTTTCTAACTTTGTAAATACTCTTTGGAATCACGCGTTTGGCTGATTTCCATCTTATCAATAAAATTTGAGCCCTTGTGCTTTTGTTTGTAATTCTTTACTTGTTTTAAGCTTTACAGAACGATGTTGTTTAAACTTGATCAGCGATTCTTGAAATAAAACAAAAATGAATTTACTTGTTAAACTTTTTCTGCTTTTAAATTAAAGATGGCATTTCTTTTTACTGTTGAACATCAGAAGAACATCGATCGCTTCTCCCGCAGTAAGCGAACTTCAAAGTGCAGAATCAAAGTACTTCTTCTAAGCCAGTGTGCCTGAATGAAGGATCAGCTGTATCAGATGCGGCTTTCCCATCTGATACCCTCGGCCGAGTTCTCATCTCCTAAGCCCGATCAACATAGCTCCCAACGGGACTATCTCTCCCAAGCAAGGTGGAATTGCTATTTTGAATCAACGGTACTTCTTCGCCCCGCGATGGTCGAGTATCCAATTGTGTTCATCCATTAGTCTGTATGTCGCGTCAGTTTTGTCAGCATATACATACGTATTTCATGCATTTTTTATTTGCATTTACATTTCATATTACATCACTATCACTCTAGTCGGTCTTGTCCCCTAGTGGTAGAAGTCCTCTCAATCGAGTTGTCAGTTCTTGCCTCGTCAGGAAATACTGTGTCTGAACAACCTCGCTTCCAGTTTAATTCTGGAAAGAAGTTGGTCCTTGACCACTTTGATAACTTGAACCTCTGAATGACCAGAGAAACCTTCAACAGACGTCACTCTTCGCCATTGAAGATGATATCCTTGCTTTCCCGGATTAAGGAAAATCCACAGAGAAAGCCTCGTGATTAGAGACTCGGCAGCATGCCAGTTTTGCTCTGAAAAAACCACTGATGAGAAGGTCATTAGTACCTCAAAATTGGATCCCATCATATGGCATTTCTCCGGGAAGATCCCGAGAAAAGTATGATGTAACCCCAAATGAAAACAGTCTCTCAAGAGACTCGCTTCCCCCAGTAGAATCGACAAATGGCGTCTCCAACAGAGAAGTTTGTGTACCTCCACAACTCAGACGTTGGGTTCCTCAGCAAGTCTGACATCAAACCTTTTTCCGTCAAATGGCATCTCTCCAGGAAAATTTGGCGAGAAGTTTGAGGAAAACCGCTACTAACAGCGTTCCTTGTCAAGAAAGTTTATTGACAAAAGAAACTGAGACCAGTTCCTTGGTAGGAAACCAGGATCGAGGGGAAGTTTATTTCAAAAGAAACTGAGACCAGTTCCTTGGTAGGAAACCAGGATCGAGGGGAAGTTCATTTCAGAGACTGAGACCAGTTCCTTGGTAGGAAACCAGGATCGAGGGGAAGTTCATTTCAGAGACTGAGACCAGTTCCTTGGTAGGAAACCAAGAACGAGGGGAAGTTCAAAAGAAAACTGAGACCAGTTCCTTGATAGGAAACCAGGATCGAGGGGAAGTTTAAATCAGAAACTGAGACCAGTTCCTTGGCTAAGGACCAGGATCGAGGGGAAGTTTACCTTTTCTAAGCATCATTGCTTAGCTAAAGAAGATGAATGCGTAAGCTACCATTCATAACCACCATCAAAATTTCGGATATTCCGATATTTAATCCTCTTGCACCCCGAATGCCCGAATCCCTTCGTCATTCACACCTTCGGGTCCAAGAAGATTAAATAGGGGCATCTGTAATACCCCAAATTTTGACCACTAAAGTTTCCCATCATTGTGCAAATCATCTTCACAATATGGATGTACCTTTATGCTTCATCAGTCTCCCCAAAGATGGGTGAGCATCCAATACAATCAAAATTAGGGTTTCAAGCCCTCTCTGAGCTTTAGAGAAAGGATCAATCAAGAAATGACATGATCTTCAACTTGTCTAATCTCTCAAACATCCACAATGGATCAAAAAGGACTCCCACTTCAAGGATTAAGCACAAGGCTGCTCCCTTCTAGGTGGATCAAGTCTCAAGATCGACAGTGTCACCAAATTAGGGTTTTGGTCGACCAGGGCCTCCAGATGGAAATTTTCATCTGGGCACAAGGCAATGATCCAAAACATAACCTAATATACTTCATGAACCCATGCATCAAGTCAATTTTGCCTCAGGGGATGCATTCATCAAAAATCAGGAATTAGGGTTTCTTGACCTAATTCACCCCTAAGTTGACTTTTGGGACAAACCATGAGCCAAGACCTCAAGACATGATTTGAGGGTCTCTAATATACCATATTGATCCATTTGGAACAATGGATTGATCCAAGAAGTTTGAGTAACAAGTCTCAATTTCATCTGCACCACAATTAGGGTTTTAAGGGAAAAGTCAACTGTAACTTTGACTTTTGACCAGGACATGCTCCCAAACCCTAGACCATGCCTTAATGTACCCTATGACACCCTTGGAACATGTCCATCAAGTTTGATTTAGGTCAAGGACATGATTTCATGAAGAATTGCACAGTTTGGAATTCATCTGATAAAAAGTCAACTGTGCACAAAAGTCAACTTTGACTTTTTGAGATTTTTCACCAAAATGGATTTTTAACCCTAAAATGATGTTAATGTATGATTTGAATCATCATTCATCAAGAAAAATCAAGAAAAGTGAGATAACTTGTAAAAGGGGTAACCATAAAACTTAGAAATTTTTCAAAGTTAAAAATAAAGTGGCAAAGGTACCAACTTTGGAGGACCATAACTCCTAAACCACAAGGCCATTTTTTCTCATCCAAAGATGGATTTGTAGCCCTCATTATCACCTACAAAAACTTCAACTACAAGTCATTCCAATTCATTAAGGATTTTGAGTTATGGAGTGATCAAAGTGGCTGAAAAGTGAAAATGTCACTTTTTCCAACACTTAGTGAAATTTTCACTAAGTCAGATTCTGCTTCACTTTTTGCCAAATGTAGGGGAATTTTTCACTTGGAATCAAAAGAGATCTAAACCAAACTTGTTCAAACAGTTGTTGTATCATGTAAGAGCTTTCCAAAATGGCCAAGAACATTGCCAAATTCAACCTACACCATGAGATACAACATTGCCAAGTTGCCTTGCTGAAATCTGTCAAGGCAAGGCAGAATTTGCAACTTTGGTCGATTTGCCAAAATCAGCCAAATTCAATTGCTCCTATCCACTTGGACACCTCAGAGGATTAAATCTAAAGGGGACAATCACTGAGCCAAGCCTCCAAAGTCCATGGAACAAGAAATAGCATGTTGAACCTAGAATGGCCAAAATGGGGACAAAACTTCAAATTTGGAATGAGGCATTCAATGGAACCATCAAGGTGGCATGGACTGAGCCATTCTCATCTGAAATCAGTCAAGACTTATCCAAGACCAAGGGGACCAAAGCTCTGTGCCCTAACCTCTAGTCAATGGCTAGAGGAGACTTGGATTTTCATTTGCCAACATTGGCCAAACCTACTTACCAGCTGCCATGCACTATTCCTTGCAAAAAAAACTTGCTCTACTATAAATAGAGCTCAATTGTGGTCAGTTTAAGTACACCAAAGCCATCTAACAGATGCTTTCCTCAAAATCTCTTTCTCTTGGCAAAAATGCCTTTCTTAGCAAGGTAGCTATCGAGTTTTGAGTTTGAGAGCAATTCTGCACAAACCAATCACTCGCACACCTCACATACATCACATATGAGCTGATCAAACACTCACATAACTTCTGAAACATCAATTTCATGAAATCACCAGCTGGTTGCTCAAATTTTCAAACAAAGTGCAGCAGAGGTACCACAAAATGATCCATCCAATTTCAATCAAGTCCAACCATCCAAACACAATCCATAGGGTGTAGGGAAGCTGTTCAGATCATCACAACTCATCTGTAACACCTCCAAATCAAAAATCACTTTGGACTTGCTGTCACGACTTGGAGGTAAGCACATACTTGGTCATCTCTCAATCTATGCATATTTCCTCGCACAATAATTTGGCCATATGTTCATAATCATGCATGGAATGTTTTCCCTCAATTAATTGCATTGTTTGAATCGTGTATCAAAAATCCTAGCCTTCATGCAGAAATTAGGGTTCTTGAGGTCTCTTCGTGATTTCTTGTTGTATGTTTAATTTAAATGAAATTAAAGTACATAGACATGATCGTGAGTTTGAGACGAGCATAATGATATGTGGATTGCATGATATGATTACGTATTCATGGAGATTGGATAGAAAACGCAAATCTGGGCAAACTGAAAAACGCGCGTGTTCTTGGTGTTGTTCTTGGCGCCATTTTTAGAAATTCAAATATTTGAAATTTGTGATTTTGTTTAATTTTGATTCAAAAATTAATTTCTCTCTGAGTTTTAATGATTTTGAGTTGATTCTTTTTTTAATAATTCACAAAAATGTTAAAATATTTTATTTTATCAAAAAATCCCAAAAATATTATTTATTTCATATAATTGATATTTTTGTAAAGAATTAATATTTTGATTGTTTTTGACATTTTAAATATTTTTTCTACATTGATTTTGTAACTTTTAATGCTTTCTAATTATTTTGTAGGTCAATACTTAATTTTTGAAGCATTAATCCAAAATCACAATTTGTTTTTCACATGTTAAACAATTTTTGATCATTTTAATTGAATTTTTATTCAATTAAATACATTTTTGAAAACAAATTAGGGTTTTTGGATTAATTCAACCCTCACAAATTATTTTCAAAACTCTTTTTGGGCCTCTTGAGAGAGTGTAAGACCCATCCCCCCTTGTACAAAAACCTTTTGGGCCTCATCCATTGTATAAGTCCATCTGTACAAGTAAACGGCGCGATCGTCGCCCGTTTAAAAATAAAAATCATCTGGGCCTCTCCTTGAGCTATAAGACCCATTCAAAACACTTTGGGTCTCTATTAGAGTGTAAGACCCAAACCCACTTTTAACCAAAACATCTTGGGCCTCACTTATTGTATAAGTCCCTCTGCGTTAAAAGAAAACCTCGGCGCGATCGCCATTTTAAACGAAAAATCATTTGGGCCTACCCTCGTGTTATAAGCCCCACTCTTTTCTTTAAACCTTTTTGGGCCTCTTGAGAGAGTGTAAGACCCATCCCTTTGTACAGAAAACCATTTTGGGCCCCAGTCACTTGTATAAGTCCCGCTGTACAAATTCAACAGTGCGCTCACTGATAAAACCCTGGGCCTCTCCTCGAGCTGTAAGCCCCAAATCTTTCTTTTTCAAAGCACTTTCTCCTTTGATTTTGAATATATTGTTGTTTTCAATCTTTCTTTGTTTAACAACTAACCAAACAGCATGGAAGCACTACAACCGAGTAAGTGGTTATCGCTTTCGTTTACTGCTTTCATATTATAAACTGTATTGTGGGGCTGCTCACTGTAAGTCTCCTTTCATAAACTCATATCTACTGTGTAATAATAGTATAGATATTTCGAGTTTCCCCAGAAACTACGTCTAGAACTAGGTGACGCCGTTTCGCTTATTCGTAGAAATAGACGCCTAGATCCCCAATAGGAGCACCAGATACAGTCTTCTCTTCGGCTGTCCTCCTTAGGAGTCGTCAAGAAGCTCTACTCCCCAAGATGAATGTATTCTCCGTGAATGGCATCTTTGAGTTTCTTTCCAATTCTCGAACTTTCCTGACTTGATCTATTCCTTGTGGATAGCTTGCCTTGAATGTCTCGGGATTTGGGTACCCACTACGGTCATAATCTTGGACCTTAACTAAGGAACCCTCTGTAAAAGCTAAAAGTCGCTGGATAGTAAACCTCGCACGTTTACCAGTGGTTTTTATCTTTAAAAGAGTTATCTCTCCTAATGGAAAGGAGATGATAGACCCACGGGCTTCTTAAAAGTATCGGCCTCCTCTTGGGCATTATTCAAGGACCCTACGGCTTCTTAGAAGTATTAACCGCCTCCTCTTAGGCTTAGTATAATGATCTCTTCCTCCGGGAATGATAGCCTCCTCTTGGGCTTCGTACAAGGACCCGTCGGCTTCTTAAAATTTTCCAGCCTCCTCTTGGGCTTCATACAAATTGTCCCGACGACCTCCTAGAGGTATAGGAACAGAACCTAGTCATCTTCATAGAACAGTCTTTTCATAGAGTCTACTACTGTTTCTCACAGCATAGTACAAAAGATAAAACTCTAGACACGGACAGTCTAACTTCCTTGAGTCTCAAAGACATTCTCAAGCACCCTTCGTTAGATAGGAAGGAAACCCGCAGACTCGGACAGTCTCAATACCCTTTGGATTTCCCGTTTTCTCAAAGAAAAGGAAATATCTCTGATCCTCAAATCAAACCCCTGGGTACAGTGTTACTCATATAAGAACTGATTTTCTCTTTTAAAATCAGTATATTGGATCTGTCACACAACTGAAACAGTTACAATAGCCTCCATCTCGGGCTTCGTACGAGATACCAAAATTCTCCCCAGTGGAGTCAAACAACCTTTTCGCCTCTCTCTCGGGCTTCGTACGAGACACATAAGCGACTCCCTCATTGAGTCAATCCCCCTTTCGTCTCCATCTCGGGCTTTGTACAAGATACAAAAAGGTTCATATTGAGCCAAACAAATAGCCTCCTCTTAGGCTTTGTATAACGATATGCCCCACTGGGTCGAACCCTTTTAGCCTCTTTCTCAGGCTTTGTACGAGACACCAAATAGCCTCCTCTTAGGCTTTGTATAATGATTTTCCTAGCGGAAAGTAGCCTCCTCTTAGGCTTTGTATAAGAAAACCACTGGTTAATCCAATTAACCTTTTAGCATCAAAGCTGTGCCTTGTTCACAGTATACAAACATCAACAACTCCTTCCCCTTCATCTAATCGCTGTAAGCGGCAAGCCTCTGGATCATCTACATCCATGCCACTGTCCCTCTTTTAGCATGAGAAATTCCTAAGGAAAGATGGCATTGCTCTACACTGAGTTAAAGTCTTCTCCTTCAGGTTAAAACCCTTTCTTTGGAAATTATGTCATTGCTCGGATCCGTGTATCCCAGTTAAAGTAATTCTCCTTCTCCCCTCTTTAGAGATGACAAATTCTCTCTAAAGCCGAGACCTTTCAGCTTCACGTCTTGGGCTTTGAACAAGACACAAATAGACCTTTTAGCTTCACATCTTGGGCTTTGAACAAGATACAAACTATCCTTTCGCTTCACGTCTTGGGCTTTGAACAAGACACCAAACACCCATTTCCTCCCATAGAATAGGAGGAACTACGAACGCTCTGATTTCCCTGTTTCGGTAAACGGGAATACGTAGGCATAAGATCGAAAAAAAAGATCTTAGCGAGCGCAATCAACAAAAAACCCAAATCCCATATCTCCATCAACCAAAAGCAGTATTTCAAAAGCATCAGCCCTAACACCCTAATCCTTGTTCCCCGCTAGAAATTCCTAGAAAGAAAGAAAACCGTATTGGCGAAAATACAAATAACCAGTACAAAGGCCCCCCACATTGATAGCATCCGTAACCTAACAGACCGCTGTTTAAACTCAGTATGCAAAGCAGGGTTAATTGGAGACATCTATTTCCCTTCCTTATTCAGCTCACAATAGGATAAAAAATGAATCGACCTGTAGTCAAAGCTCAAACCGCAGAGAGCGACCAGCGCTTAAGAACCGTGTCCAAAATCACTCGCTACAAGAAGGGCTAGTTTGAAGAAGATGTACGTGAAGGATGTGGTAAGGGAGTTTAGGATCAACATTCCTAAGATAGATGACAGCTTCAAGGAGTGTAAAAGGATCTTTGATCGAGGCAAGAATTGGAGGATCATCTAAAAGTGGTCTATTTTTTTGTTCTTTTTGGATTTTGTTTTTTTTTGTTTCCATATGAACATGTGATGTATGCATTTTGTTACTTTTTTGTGCTTCCATATCTGCGCTTCTATTTTGTGTATGTTTACATTTACTCTATTTTTTGTCAATTTTTGGCTAAAAAGGGGGGAGTAAAGTGTTATTTTTCTGATGTTTGGTCGGATGTCATGACTTTATGCTATGTGTGTACTACTGCTTAGGAAGAGTAGTTGTGTTTTTGTTGCTGAACTTGTGCAACTATTTAGGGGAAGTTGTGTTTGTGGAACTCTCTGTTGTGTCTGGGAGAAGTTATTCTCTGCAGTAGGGTGTAGTCTTCATGGGGAGTGAGGCTGAGGTGGTTGTGGTTGTTGCTGCATTTTATGGGAACTTGAATTGTTCAAGTTTTTTTTTTTGTTTTCTTTTTCAGGGGGAAAGCTGATTATGTATGACAGGGGGAGTGGTGTACCTGTCTGTTTTGCTGCTGCAAGAGTGCAGTTTGTATATAGCTTACATGTTATCACGTAGCTTGTGTTGTTTTGTGATGTTAGACCTAATGTCTTGACATTATGCTGTCAGATATCTTTATGGTGGGACAGTGTAGCGAGCGATTTTTGTCGGTGACGTGACCACCTTATCGCTGGTTTTTGGGTTTCTCCCCACAATGAGGAGGGGGTGATACTTTCTGACTTCTTATTTATCCCATGAAGCTGGAAGGGAAATGGAAGCTATCTAAAACTAACCTTGCACGTGAATGTTTAACTGAACAAATGCTTAATAGAGATTCGGGGAGTTCGGGGTCAGGTTATACAATGGGGAGTTGTCAGTTACCCATCCTATATGTGGTTATCCACAGGACATTAGCTTTAGGTATTTCTTTATACTTGATGGTGTTTATCCGTTAATGGGTTGGGAAAGTTTCTTGGGAAATATGAGTGAATGAGTGAGTTTTTGTTGATGTTCGGGTTTTCCCGATGTTTTGGGTAAGGTACAGGACCTAAGTTTTGATTGATGTGTGAAGGTACTGGACCTAGAGTTTTTTATTAGTATGCTCGCTAAGATTTCATAATTTTATGCCTACGTATTCTCGTTTAAATGAAACAGGGAAATCAGAGCAATCGTAGTTCCTCCTATTCTAAGGGAGGAAAAAGATGTTTGGTGTCTTGTCCAAAGCCCAAGATTGAAGCTAAAAGGTTTTGACTGAGAGAGAATTTGTCATCTCTAAAGAGGGATTGGACTTTCTCCGAGGGGATTGTTGATTTTTGTGTGCCTTGACCAAAGCCCAAGGTTGAAGCTAAGAGGTTGATTGACTCCACTGGGAAAGTCCTTATACAAGGCCTAAGAGGAGGCTGGAAGTGACCGACTCAACAAGAGAGTGTTTATATGTCTTGTACAAAGCCCAAGATTGAGGCAAAAAAGAGACTGACTCTTTGGGGATATCATTATACAAAGCCTAAGAGGAGGCTAAAAGTTTGACTTTCCAGGAAAATATCTTTGTTTGTCTTGTACAAAGCCCAAGATTGAGGCTAAAAAGGAATTTTGACTCTGCCGGGGAGGTTCGTATATGTCTTGTACAAAGCCCAAGATTGAGGCTGAAATGGGAAATGTAACTAACTCGGCTGAGGAATTTTCAGGTGCCTTGTATAAAGCCCAAGATTGAGGTTGAACTGAGTTTAACTCTGCAGGAGAGTATTATCTGTCTTGTACAAAGCCCAAGATTGAGGCTGAAAAGAGTTAGACTCAGCTTAGGGAATTTATTTCTGGAAGCCTGAAGAAGGCTAGGAGGAATTGACTCTGCTGGAGAAGATATTTTTCCCAAGCTTAAGAGAATATTATGAAGATTTATGTCTTGTACAAAGCCCAAGATTGAGGCTAAAGAGGTTGACTCAACAAGAGAGTGCTTTTATCTGTCCTGTACAAAGCCCAGGATTGTGGCTGAACAAGCTGGAGAAAACATTCCACATAGCTTGAGAGAAGGCTGACTCCTGCTAGGGGAAATCAATATACCAAGCCTAAAAGGAGGTTGGATAAGATTGACTCAACAAGAGAGTGTTTTTATCTGTCTTGTACAAAGCCCAAGATTGAGGCTAAAAGGGTTGACTCAACAAGAGAGTGCTAAAAGGTGATTGACTCAACAAGAGAGTCTGAAAGTTGATTGACTCAACAAGAGAATCTAAGAAGTGATTGACTCAACAAGAGAGTCTGAAAAGGTAATTGACTCAACAAGAGAGTCTGAAAGGGTAATTGACTCAACAAGAGAGTCTGAAAAGGTTAGCTCCGCTGGGGAGAATCATTGTACAAAGCCCAAGAGGAGGCTAACTTTGCTAAGGAAATATCATTATACAAAGCCTAAGAGGAGGCTAGCTTTCTGCTGGGGATTATTGAGATCTCGAGGCAGGTCCAAATGGGGAATCAACTCTTGTTGAGGGTTCCAGAAGAGTTTGAGATATCAGATTCCTTGAGGTTCTAATTTGGGATAGTGTTATACTGATGATAAATTGATCCTGGCTTGGGGGATTTTAGGAGAGAGACTGGGTTTTAACTCAGCTAGGAATTGATCGGATGATCAGGGTTTCTCCTATGTTTGTAGGGAACTTGATAATTTCTTTGAGACTCAAGGGGATTTAGACTGTCCAAGTCTACTGGTGTGGAAGAGTTTTATCTTTTGTATGATGCTCCCAGTGGAGGTAAGGGTATTAAGGGATGAGAATCAACCCTAAATTGGTCTGAGATTTGACACTGGAAAGACTGCTCTAGAAAAGGATGACTAAGTTCTGTCTTATACCTTTAAGAGGTCTTCAGGGTCCTTGTATTAAGCCCAAGAGAAGGCATGAGAACTTCTAAGAAGCCGGAGGGTCCTTGTACAAACCCCAAGAGGAGGCGGGGATGCTTTTAGGAAGCCTGTGGGTCCCAAACCAAGAAAAGTTCAAAAAATGTTATTCACCGAGAATAGATCATTTAGTGAAAGTTCTGAGGTTTGAAGAAACTCAAGAGATGCTATTCACCGAGAATAGATCAACTCTGGGGAGTAGAATTTCTTTAACAATTTCTAGGGGTGACAGCCTGAGAAAAGGTTCACGAAGAATACTGTCTTTCTCTTTGTTCCGTATTGTTTAAGCCCAAGAGAAGGCAAGACTGTATCTGGAAATCCTATGGGGATCTAGTTTTGATTGTATTCAAGAGTGACCAACTGGCTTTACCTAGTTCTAGACCTAGTTTCCGGGGAAAACTCTAAATAACTATACTAGTATATATACAGTTGATATATGACAAGTATTTAAAAGGATATGAAAGAAGACTTACAGTGTGCAGCTTCCCACAATACAGTTATATATATTAAAGCGAGTAAATGAAAGCTGTTTAAACTTACAGGTGAGCAAGCTTCCATGCTGTATTGTTAATCGTTCAAAGAAATTAAAGAAAGTTTTGATAACAACATGTATATTGGAATCTAAATCAAAAGAGAATACATTTTTGAAAAGAATGTTGGGGCTTATACTCAAGGAGAGGCCAAGGGTTTAACAGTGATCGCACTGTTGTTTTGAAGATCGTATTGGGACTTATACAATGACTGAGGCCCAACGAGGTTTATTTACAAGAGGGTTGGTGTAGCAAGCGAAACTAGACGTGTTTCTTAAGTATTGTCGCTCTTTTGGGGTACTACAGGTCGATTCATTTTTTATCCTATTGAAGCTGATGAAGGAAGGGAAATAGATGTCTCCAATTAACCCTACTTGCATACCGAGTTTAAACAGCAGTCTGTTAGGTTACGGATGCGATATGGAAGTGGGGCCTCTTTCTTCTTACTTTGTTTAGAGTGAAAAACTTAGGGGGTTAGGACTGATACTCTTTGATTGATGTATGTGGGTATGGGATTGTGGGTTTTTGTTGAGTGTGCTCGCTAAGATTTTTCTTTCAATCTTATGCCTACGTATTCCCGTTTACCGAAACAGGGAAATCAGAGCAATCGTAGTTCCTCCTATTCTATGGGAGGAAATGGTGTTTTGGTGTCTTGTTCGAAGCCCAAGACGTGAAGCGAGAGGTTGTTTGTATCTTGTTCAAAGCCCAAGATGTGAAGCTGAAAAGTCTATTTGTATCTTGTTCGAAGCCCAAGATGTGAAGCTGAAAAGACTTTAGAGAGAATTTGTCATCTCTAAAGGGGGGTTTATTTGTCATAATTGTTAGGTGACTGATTACAAAGGAGAATTACTTTAACCGGGATATATGAATCCGGCAATGCCATGATTTCCTTCATAGGGGATTTCCAACCTGAAGGAGAAGACTTTAACTCAGTGTAGAGCAATGCCATCTTTCCTTAGGAATTTCTCATGCTAAAAGAGGGACAGTGGCGTGGATGTAGATGATCCAGAGGCTTGCCGCTTACAGCAGTTAGATGGAGGTAAAGGAGTTATTGACGTTTGCATACTGTGAACGAGGCACAGCTTTGATGCTAAAAGGTTGATTGTCTCAACCAGGGTTTTCTTATACAAAGCCTAAGAGGAGGCTGTTGACCCAACAAGAGGATGCTTTTCTGTGTCTCGTACGAAGCCCGAGAGAGAGGCTAAAAGGGTTTGACTCAACAAGAGAATGTTTTTATATGTGTCTTGTACGAAGCCCAAGACGGAGGCTAAAGGTTGACTCAACAAGAGAGCCTTTTATACTCAACAAGAGAGTGTTTTGTATCTCGTACGAAGCCCGAGATAGAGGCTAGAAAATGTTCGACTTAACAAGAGAGTCTTTTTGTATCTCGTACAAAGCCCGAGATGGAGGTTGTGGTTACTGTTTCAGTTGAGTGACAAGTCCAATATGCTGATTTAAAGAGAAAATCAGTTCTTATATGAGTAATATTTGCACTCAGAGATTTTGATTCGAGCATCAGGGATATTTCCTTTTCTTTAAGGAAATGGGAAATCCAAAGGGTACTAAGACTGCCCGAGTCTACAGATTTCATCTCCTAGTTTTAAAGGGAACTTTGAGAACGTCTTTGAGACTCAAGGGAATTAGACTGTCCAAGTCTAGAGTTTCATCTTTTGTACTATGCTTTGAGAAATAGTAGTAGCAGTATCTAGACTCTTTGAAAGACTGTTCTATTAAGATGACTAATTTCTGTTCCTATACCTCTAGGAGGTCGTTAGGACAATCTGTACGAAGCCCAAGAGGAGGCTGGAAACTTTTAAGAAGTTGAGGGACAATTTGTACGAAGCCCAAGAGGAGGCTATCATTCCCGGAGGAAGAAATCATTTATACGAAGCCTAAGAGGAGGTTGTGATTACTTCTAAGAAGCCGACGGGTCCTTGTACAACGCCCAAAAGGAGGCGGGGATGCTTTTAGGAAGCTTGTGGGTCCCCAAATCCTGAGAAATTCAAGACAGGCTATTCACAGAGAATAGATCAAGCCAGGAAAGTTCGAGAATTTGGAAGAAACTCAAGAGATGCCATTCACGGAGAAAAGATCATCTCTGGGGAATAGAGTTTCTTTGACGATTTCTAAGGGTGACAGCCTGTGAAAGGGTTCACCGAGAATGTTGCCTTTCACGTCTCCATATTGTTTAACCCCAAGAGGAGGGAAGACTGTATCTGGTAATCCTGTGGGGATCTAGTTTTGTCTATTTCTAAGAGTGATCAACGGGCGTACTGCTAGACGTAGTTGCCGGGAAACTCTAAATATCTATACTATTATTACACAGTCGATATGAGTTTATGAAAGAAGACTTACAGTGAAACAGCCCCCGCAATACAATTATATGTATATGAAAGCGGTATATGAAAGCATATAAACACTTACTCGGGGTTAGAGCTTCCATGCTGTTTGGTTAGTTGTTCAACAAAGAAAGATTGAAAATAACAGTATATCAAAAATCAAAGGAGAAAGTGCTTTAAAAAGAAAGATTGGGGCTTACAGCTCAAGGAGAGGCCCAAGGTTTTACCGGTGATCACACTGTTGTTTTTGTACAGGGGGACTTATACAAATGACTGAGGCCCGATAAAGGTCTTCTGTACAAAGGGGTGGGTCTTACACTCTCTCAAGAGGCCCAAAGAGTTTTAAAGAAAAGAAACGGGTCTTACTACTCGAGGGTAGGCCCAGATGTCTTTTGTTTTGAAATGGCGATCGCGCCGAGATTTTGAAAACGCAGTGGGTCTTATACAATGATTGAGGCTAAAAATAAGGTTAGGTTTTCAAAGGGGTTGGGTTTTACACTCTAATAGAGGCCCAAAAGTTTTGAATGGGTCTTATAGCTCGAGGAGAGGCCCAAAAGTTTTGAATGGGTCTTATAGCTCGAGGAGAGGCCCAAAAGTTTTGAATGGGTCTTATAGCTCGAGGAGAGGCCCAAAAGTTTTGAATGGGTATTATAGCTCGAGGAGAGGCCCAAAAGTTTTTGAAATTGTTTTGTGAGGGTGAAAATCAAAGAAACCCTAATTTTATTCTTTAAAAGTAAATATTTAAAGAAAATCAAACAAAATACCAAATAAATTTGAATAAACCATTTGTGATTTTGTTTAAGGTTTGAAAAAATGAGGGATAATCACAAGGGATATTTAAACTCATTTGGTTTTGATTTTCAAAGTAAATATTCACTTTTAAAATGCTTAAAAATAATTAAAAATGAATTTATTCACAAAAATGCTAATTATATTAAATAAATAATATAAACTTAAATATTTCAATATTTTTGTGATTTTTTGCAAAAAGAACCAATAAAAAATAATTAAAATTGAAAGAGTTATTAATTTTCCAAATAATTAACAAAACATGAAAATATTGGAAAAATAGCAAAAAATGTGAAAAAACACAAAATGGCATGGGTGGGGTTTGAACCCAAGACCTCAAGGTTACAAGGCGTGCGCCTTACCACTGGGGTGGTGATACATCCATTGTTTGAATTGAAAACACAAATATACAAGTCATGCCTTGGTTTTAGGCCTGGCCCAAGGCAAGTTTTGGCTCAGAAACGTGAAGGTCATAACTTTCTCAATTCTTAATGGTTTGAGACAAAATTTATATGCATCTGGACCAGAATTTCACAAAGAAATCCAATGGTGGTGGTAGTTTTTTCAGATCACACTCCCTCCTCAAAACCCGATAGTGGTTTTGAAAAAGGCCTATAATTACATTTTCTATGCTACACTTTGATACAGGCATGAATTACATGATCAATTGGCTCAAACACAACATATATAACATGTATGAGGTGTGCATGATCAGTGGACTTCAAAGCATTGCATATTTTGGAAAGTTCAAGTCATAAGGCTTACCTCCTTTTAAGCTTTTTGGAGTTTTTGTGCAATCTGTCAAGCCTCTTATTCCAGAAATGATTTAATGCTTTAGACACACTCAAATGATCCCTTAGAAGCTTTTAGGATGATTGGAATCAGCTAGTACCTGCAAAAACACAAACTGGCCCTTTCTTGCAAAAGGGGTTAAAAGTGACCAAAATGGCAACTCTCTCAAATGGTGTTTCAGATGAGGGGAACCATTTGGGACAGTTCAAGGATGATATTTGGAGTGTGTTTGAGGTTTTATCTGGTTTGGAAAGTGACTGAATCAAGACATGGCTTGAAAAATGCACAAAAAGCCTATTTTGAGGTTTTGAGAGGTGACTTTGTGATTTTGATATTACAGGTCACTTGTGAGTGTTTGGATCACCTACATATGATGTTTATGAGGTGTGTGTGTGATTGGTTTGATTGAAAAAGCTCTCAAACTCAAAAACTCAGAGTTACCTTGCTAAAGAAGGCATTTTTGCCAAGAGAAAGAGATTTTGAGGAAAGCATCTGTTTGATGGCTTTGGTGTACTCAAACTGAGCACAAATGAGCTCTATTTATAGTAGAGAAAGTCTGTTTTGGGATCAATAGTGAATGGCAACTATAGCAGAGGTTTGGCCAATGTTGGCAAATGAAAATCCAAGTCTCCTCTAGCCATTTACTAGAGGTTAGAGCACAGAGCTTTGGTTCCCTACTTGTTGGAGGAATCTTGACTGAATTCAGTTGCAAATGCGTCAGTCCATGCCACCTCTAAGCATCTATTAAATGCTTCAATCCAAAATTGGAGTCTTGTCCCTCTTTTAGGCAATTCTAGGTTTGGCATGTCACTTCTTGTTCCAAGGACTTTGGAGGCTTGGCTCAGTGATTGTCGCCTTTAGATTTGATCTTCAGATGTGTCCAACATGATGACAAGGCTTGAAATTGGCTGATTTTGGCAAATCGACCAAAAATGCAAAATTCTGCCTTGCCTTGGCAGTTTTCAGCAAGGCATTTTGCCACTACCACAACTCTTAGCTCAAATTGAATTTGGTGATGTTCTTGGCCATTTTGGAAAGCCCTTATATGATACAACAACTGTTTGATCATATTTGGTTTTGATACCTTTTGGATCCAAGTGAAAAATCCCCCTACATTTGGAAAAAAGTGAAGGCAGATTCTGACTTAGTGAAAATTTCACTAAGTGTTGGAAAAAAGTGACATTTTCACTTTTTGTGATTTTGATCAATCCATAACTCAAAATCCATAATGAATTGGAATAAGGTCTAGTTGAAGTTTTTGTAGAGGGCCATGAGATCTACAAATCAAGCTTTGGATGGGGAAAAATGGCTTTGTGGCTTAGGAGCTATGATCCTCCAAAGTTGGTACCCTTGCCACTTTGTTCATAACTTAGAAAATTTTCTAAGTTTTTATGGTTACCCCTTTTACAAGTTATCCCATTTTCTTTGATTTTTCTTGATGAATGATGATTCAAATCATACATTAACATCATTTTAGGGTTAAAAATCCATAATTGTGAAAAATCTCAAAAAGTCAAAGTTGACTTTTGTGCACAATTGACTTTTTATCCGATGAATTCCAAACTGTGCAATCCTTTAGGAAATCATGTCCTTGGCCTAAATAAAACTTGATGGACATGTTCCATGGGTGTTATAGGGTATATTGAATCATGTCTTAGGGCTTGGGAGCATGTCCTGGTTAAAAGTCAAAGTTACAGTTGACTTTTTCCGCGAAACCCTAACTATGGTACTGATGAAATTGAGACTTGTTGCTCAAGCTTCATGGATCAATCCATTATTACAAATGGATCAATGTGGTGTATTAGAGACCCTCAAATCCTCTCTTGAGGCCTTGGCTCATGATTCGTCCCAAAAGTCAACTTAGGGGTGAATTATGTCAAGAAACCCTAATTCCTGATTTTTTATGAATGCATCCCCTGAGGCAAAATTGACTTGATGATTGGGTCCATGAGGTTCCATGGAGCATATTAGGATATGATTTGAAGTATTGGCTCATGCCCAGAGGAAAATCTCCATCTGGAGGCCCTGGTCGACCAAACCCTAATTTAGTGACACTGGCGATCTCGAGGCTTGATCCACCTAGAAGGGAGCAACCTTGTGCTTAATCCTTAAAGTGGGAGTCCTTTTGATCCTTTGTGGATGTTTGAGAGGTTTAGACAAGTTGAAGATCATGTCATTCCTTGATTGATCCTTTGTCTAAGAAATCTGAGAGGGCTTGAAACCCTAAGTTTAAATGTAGTGGATGCTCACCCATCTTTGGGGAGACTAATGAGGTATAATGATACACCCATATTGTGATGATGATTTACACAATGATGGGAATCTAGGTGGTCAAAATTTGGGGTATGACAGTTGGGTCTTACAACTCAAGGAGAACCCCAAAGATTTATTTTTGTACAAGTGATGGGGCTTACAACTCAGGGAGAGGCCCAGGGAGGTTTTGAACTGGCGATCGCGCCGAGATTTTTTTATCGTGTCGGGACTTATACAATATCCGAGGCCCAAAATGGTTTATGTGCAACAAGGGTTGGGTCTTTGTTGGTTGCAGAATAGGGCAAGCAAGCAAAAATATTTAATTTCAGAAGAATTCCCTCCGGGATTTATGTCGTGTCCACAGAGATCGGTTCAAGGGAAAGAATGACGTTCGACAATCTCTCGCGTTAATGAGTTTGGGTTTAAATGGTTTAAAACATAAAAACAGAAAAGTAAACATTAAAACATAAAACAAATTCATTCTTCAGCAAGACAAACTTTTCCGGCATGCACATAACCGACTCCTCACAAACTTAAACTTACCGACCATTTATACTCCACCTACGAATACTCCTCAATATCACCCTGCATCGCTCACAACACAGGTTATGTCTAATGCAAAGTTGAGAGAACAACCGTTTTACCATTGCCGGTACTTTCGCACGCTAGCTCAAGGCACGGAGGCATTAAGATTCGACGCCTATTGAAGATTGTTAGCTCCTAAATCTATCACTAGAATCCATAAACTAACAGATAATCATCCCTAATCGAAGTTTGCGAGGATTATCTCTAACGCAACTCAAACCCCATGCATAAAGCAAAAATCAGAGACAATCACCAATAAAGATTTGTAAAGCAAGTTTTATACAACGCCATGGGCGACAAATATACATGAGTTTACAGCAAATACATATACACAACCCAACAAAGAAGAAAAACACAAAGAATAAGAGAAATGAACCAAACATCTCGCAGTTTGTCAGAGCCGATCGACGATCAATCCACCCCGATTCAACCGTATGCAAGCTTCCATGTTGTTTTCTAAGCTAATCTACTGAAAAAATGAAGTTTGATGGGGTTGGAGCAAGAATCCCCTAAACCATCCCTAACAAAATAACTGAAAATCTATTAAATACAATCAGAATTTTCGCAGGTTCGCTAGGCGAACCCTTCCATTCGCTAAGCAAATGCACGAAAATGGCACTTAAGTGCCTACAAAAAGTTAAACCGCCTCTTGATATCTTCAGAAGTTCGCTAAGCGAACGATTTATTCGCCTAGCGAATGCTCGTTAGGAAGTTCGCTAAGCGAACTTTGGTCTCTTTCTCCTCTTTCCAATTCCAGACTCCTTCGCTGGGACCTTCGCCAAGCGAACATTCGCTGTCACACTCGCTAAGCAAACATGACTGAAAACCAGTCCCTTATTTGACCACAACTTCTGCACCGTAGCTCGGATTGACGCACGGTCGGGGGCACTGGAAAGCTTATTCATTGCTCTTTATGAATATGGCAAGATATCCTTGATTGAATACCTGCGAAAATGAGATAAAATCAATTAAACACAATGATATTTACAAGAAAATGCAATATACACACGAAAACGTAAAGTAAACATATTTACACATAAAGTGGGGTTTATTCAACCAATTTTAACACAAAGTAACGATAAGTGCAACAAAACTTATATACAAAAATAGGTACATTTTGCACTTATCAGTCTTACACTCTATTAGAGGCCCAAAGTGTTTTAAAAGGTTTGATAAAGATCAAGAACCAAAGAAACCCTAATTTCATTTTCTTTTAAAAGTAATCCTTTTAATAAAATGAATAAAAATGACAAAAATACCAAATAAGTCTAAATAAACTACTTTTGATTTTTGATTAAGGTTCAAAAAATGAGTTTTTAATCACAAGATGATTTAGGACTCATTTGATTTTGATTTTCAAGATGAATATTCATTTTTGAAATGTTTAAAAACAATTAAAAATGAATTTATTTACAAAAATATCAACTATATTAAATAAATAATATAAATTTGATTTTTTTGTGGAATAAAATATTTTAACATTTTTGTGATTTTTTGCAAAAAGAACCAATCAAAAATAATTAAAATTGAGAGAGAAATTAATTTTCCAAATCATTTAAAATAATATGACAAATATAAAAAAAAAATGGAAAAAGTGGTAAAAAAAAGGGTCTGGGGCGAGGGGGATTCGAACCCCAAACCTCCAAGTCACAGCGCGCGCCTTCTACCACTGGGGTGGTGATACATCCGTGTATCAAAACCACCCCATAAATACATAAGGGATGCCTTATTTTAGGCCTGGGCAAGGCAAGGCAAGGCCAACTTTTGGGCCAAAAACGTAAAGGCTATAACTTTCTCATTTCTCCATAGATTGGGACAAAATTTAGGTTTATCCTGCCTAGAATTTCACAAGGAATCCAATGGTGCCCTTGGTTTTTTCAGATGAGGTCCCCATTTTAAAACCCGATGGTGGTTTTGAAATAGGCCTATAATTGCATTTTCTATGCTACCTCGTGTTACAGGCAAGAATTACATGATGAATTGGTTCAAACACAATATATACAACATGTATGAGATGTTTATGATCAGTGGGCTTCAAAGCAATGCATAATTCAAAGAGTTCAAGTTGTGATGCTTACCTCTTTGGGAGCTTTTTGTGCTATCTGCCAAGTTTCTTGTGCCAGAAGTAATTTGATGCTTTGGACACTCTCAATTGAGCCCTTAGAAGCTTTTAGAATGGTTAGAACCAGCTGGACTCCTCAGGAACAAGTTTGAGCTTTTTCTTGCAAAAGGGGCAAAAGTGACCAATATGGCAACTCTCTCAAATGGTGTTCCAGATATGGGGAACCATTTAGGACAGTTTAAAGATGATATTTGGAGTGTGTTTGAGGTCTTATCTGGTTTTGAAAGTGACTGAATCAAGACATGGCTTGAAAAATGCAAAAAAGTCCAATTTTGAGGTTTTGAAAGGGGACTTTGTGATTTTGGTGTTACAGGTCACATATGAGAGTTTGAATAGCTTAGATACAACATATTAGAGGTGTTTGGATCATGATCAGTGATGGAATTGCTCTCTAACTCAAAAACTCAGAGATACCTTGCAAAAGAAGGCATTTTGGCCTAAAGAGAGGGATTTTGAGGAAAACATTAGTTTGGGTGCTTTGGTGTACTCAAACTGATCACAATTGATGTTTATTTATAGTACACTAAGTTTGTTTTGGCATCAATAGTGAATGGAGGCTGCAGTAGGCCTTTGGCCAATGTTATGCAAAAGGAATCTCAAGTCTCCTCTAGCCATTGACTTGAGATTGGAGCACAGGCCAATTTAGCTTTGGTTCAGAGATAAGTTTGGACTGAATTCAGTTGGAATAGGCTCAGTTCATGCCACCTTGATGCATTCATTAAAGGCCTGGAAACAAAATTGGAGTCTTGGCACTTTTTAGCTCTTTTAGGTTTGGCATGGCTACTTGTAGATTCTTGGACTTTGGATGCTTAGAGATCAAATCATCCCCCTTGGATTTGATCCTCAGATGTGTCCAAATGGATGACAAGGCTTGGATTTATCAGATTTGGACAAATCGAGGAAAATGCACAAATTCTGCCTTGTAAAAACCAGTTCATGATGCCATGTTCCAAGGGTTGTATCTCCTTGCTCAAATGGAATTTGGAGATGATCTGGTATTTGTTGGAAAGCCCTCATGGAATACTTTAACTTTGATGTCCACCCCTAGACCTGGTTTGACTTGGATCAAGGTGAAAACTGCCCCTACATTTTGGAAAAAGTAAGGTAGATTCTGACTTAGTGAAAATTTCACTAAGTGTTGGAAAAATGTCATTTTCATGTTTTCAGCCATTTTGGTCACTCCATAACTAAAACTCCATGAGGAATTGGAGTTTGATGTAGTTGAAGCTTATAAAGTATGCAATGAGAGCTACAAATCCAGCTTTGGATCATCCAAAATGGTTGCTTGGATCTCAAGTTATAGTCCTTGGAAGTTGGTACCCTAGCCACTTTGTTCCATAACTTAGAAAAATTCTAAGTTTTTTATGGTTACCCCTTTTACAAGTTAACTCACTGTCTTTGATTTTTCTTGATGAATGATGATTCAAATCACATATTAAAATTATTTTAGGGTCAAGTAACCATAATTGTGAAAATTTCCAAAAAGTCAAACTTGATTTTGTGCACAGTTGACTTTTTATTGGATGAAATCCAAACTGTGTGATCCTTTGTGAAATCAAGTCCTTGACCTAAATCAAACCTAATGGATATTTTCCATAGGTGTTATAGGGTGTATTGAATAATGTCCCAAGATTTGGGAGCATATCCTGGTCAAAAGTCAAAGGTACAGTTGACTTTTCCCTCGAAACCCTAATTGTGGTCCTGATGAAATTGAAACTTGTAGATCAAGCTTCTTAGATTAATCCATTGTTACAAATGGATCAATGTAGTGTATTGGAGACCCTAAAATCATGTCTTGAGGTCTTGGGTCATGTTTTGTCCCAAAAGTCAACTTAGGGGTGAATTAGGTCAAGAAACCCTGATTCCTGATTTTTGGGTAAATGCATCCCCTGAGGTTAAATTGACTTGATGATTGGATCCATGAGGTCCCTTGGAGTATCTTGGGTTATGCTTCGAAGCATTGGCTCATGCCCAGAGGAAAATTTCCATCTGGAGGCCTCAGTCGACCAAAACCCTAATTTGGTGACACTGGCGATCTTGAGGCTTGATCCACTTGGAATGTTGCAACCTTGTGCTTGATTCTTGATGTGGGAGTCCTCTTGATCCTTTATAGGTGTTTGAGAGTTTGGACAAGTTGAAGATCATGTGATTTCTTGATTGATCCTTTGTCTAAGTGCTCTGAGAGGGCTCAAAACCCTAATTCTTGTTTGTAGTGACTACTCAGCCATCTTTGAGGAGATTGATGAGGCATGTAAGTACATCCATATTGTGATGATGATTTGCACAATGATGGGAAATCTTAGTGGTCAAAATTTGGGGTATGACAGATGCCCCTATTTAATTTTCTTGGACCCGAAGGTATTCGGGCATTCAGGGTACAAGAGGATTAAATATCGGAATACCCGAAATTTTGATGGTGGTTATGAATGGTTGCTTGCTCATCCATCTTCTTTTGCTAAGCAATGATACTTAGAAAAGGTAAAAACTTCCCCTCGATCCTGGTCTTCAGCCATGGAACTGGTCTCAGTTTCTGATATAAACTACCCCTCGATCCTGGTTTTCAGCCAAGGAACTAGTCTCAATTTCTGATATAAACTTCCCCTCGATCCTGGTCTTCAACCAAGGAACTGGTCTTAGTTTCTAAAACAAACTTCCCCTCGATCCTGGTCTTCATCCAAGGAACTGGTCTTAGTTTCTTTTGTCAATAAACTTCCCCTCGATCCTGGTCTTCAGCCAAGGAACTGGTCTCAATTTCTTTTGTCAATAAACTTTCTTGACAAGAAACGCTATTTGTAGCGGTTTCCATCAAACTTCTCGCCGGATTTTCCTGGGGAGATGCCATTTGATGGGAAAAGTTTTGATGTCAGACTTGCTGGGGAACCCATTTGTCTGAGCTGTAGAGGTGCACAAACTTCTCTATTGGAGATGCCATTTGTCGATTCTACTGGGGAAAACGAGTCTCTTGAGAGACTGTTTCCTGCTTGGGGATATTACATCATACTTTTCCTCGAGATCTTCTCGGAGAAATGCCATGTGATGCAATCCAACTTGGAGGTGCTGATGACCTTTTTGTCAGGGAATTTTCTGGAGAAAAACTGTTGTATTGCTGAATCTTTGATTAAGAGGCTTTCTCTAGGGATTTTCCTTAATCCGGGAAAGCGAAGATATCATCTTCAATGGCGAAGAGTGACGTTCGTCGAAAGTTTTCTTTCTTTTCAGAGGTTCAAGTTATCAAAGTGGTCGAAGACCGTCTCCATCCCAAAAATAAACTGGGGAGAAAGGTGGTTCAGAAAAAACATTCCCTGACGAGGAAAGAACTGATAACTCGAGTGAGAGGACTTTTATCACTTGGGAACAAGACCGACTAGAGTGATAGAGATGCAATATGAATGTGAATGTGAATCAATAATGCATGATGTATGTATGTGTATGCTGACAAAACTGACGCGACATACAGACTAGCGGATGAACACGACTGGATACTCGGCCACTGCGGGGGATGAAGAAGTATCTTTGGTTCAAGATAGCAATTCTGCCTTGCTTAGGAGAAAAATTTCCTGTGGGGGAACAACGTTGGTCGGGCTTAGGAGATAAGAACTTTCTCGGGGATGTTAGATGCAACACGGTCTCTGACACAGTTGATCCTTCATTTAGGCGCACTGGTTTAGAATGAGTACTTTGATTCTGCACTTTGAAGCTTAATCGCCTTTGGAGAAGCGATCGATGTCCTTTCGATGTTCAACAGTCAAAAGAAATTGCCATCTTTATTTTAAGAGCAGGAAAATTTTGACAAGTAAATTCATTTTTGTTTTATTTCAAGAATCGTTAATCATGTTAATGGCAAACAAAAGCACTAAGGCTCAAATTTTATTGATAGGACGGAAATCAGCCAAGCGCATGATTCCATAGAGTATTTACAAAGTTAGAAGAATGGTAATTTAAGGGAAAAGGGCTACATTGAAACATAACGACCGCTATCCTTCTATCAACTTTGAATTCTGGACATCCTGAGCTTCTGTCGAAGATGGCCTTGACTGGAGTTTTCCTGACGGATGGCATGACTGCTGTTGAGGGATTTGCCCCTTTACTGGACGTAGTTACTTGCCATGGATCCCTAACTTTTGTCTGGATTGTACTTTGAGATTTCCAATCCATCGGGATGATTTTTTATTATCTCTCTAATTTTTGCCTGGACCGCCCTTTCGGGTTTTCAATCCACCGAGATGTTTTTTATTTATTTATTTAGGCGAAGTATTTCTTGACTACGTCAACATTTGTGGGGTAGGCAAATTCTTCTCCATCCATGGTTGCGAGTCTCAAGGTGCCGCCTGAGAAGGCTTTCTTGATCACACAGGGGCCGTCATAATTCGGAGTCCATTTACCCCAGGAATCAGTGAGAAATGATTGTATCTTCTTGAGCACGAGGTCTCCTTTTCTGAAGACGCAAGGTCGAACCTTTTTGTCAAACTCCTTCTTCATCCTTTGCTGATTCAACTGACCATGGTATAGTACCGTTATTCGCTTTTCTTCGATTAGATTCAGTTCGTCGTGTCGACTTTGACACCATTCAGCCTCTGTTAACTTGGCTTCCATTAATACCTGGATTGATGGGATCTCTACTTCTATGGGAAGCACTGCCTCTATGCCATATACTAGAGAGAAAGGGGTTGCCCCTGTTGAAGTGCAGACAGATGTGCGATAATCGTGAAGAGCAAAGGGGAACATCTCGTGCCAGTCTTTGTAGGTTACAACCATCTTCTGAACAATCTTCTTGATGCTCTTGTTAGTCGCTTCTACCGCTCCGTTCATCTTGGGTCGGTAGGGAGATGAGTTATGGTGTTCGATCTTGAACTCTGCACACAACTCTTTCATCATCTTATTGTTTAAGTTGGATTCATTATCGGTAATGATCTGGCTCGGAACACCATAACGGCAGATGAGATTGTTTTTGATAAAGCGGACTACCACTTGTCGGGTTACATTGGCGTATGACGCTGCTTCGACCCACTTGGTGAAGTAGTCAATGGCTACCAGGATGAACCGATGTCCGTTTGAAGGTTTGGGTTCAATCATGCCAATCATGTCGATTCCCCATATGGAAAAAGGCCATGGGGAAGAAAGAGATTTGAGATGTGTTGGCAGTACATGGATTCTGTCTGGGTATATTTGACACTTGTGACACCTTCTCATGTACTTGTAGCAATCAGATTCCATTGCCAGCCAATAGTACCATGCTCTTAGGATTTTTCTCACCATTGTGTGTCCGTTGGCATGAGTGCCAAAAGATCCTTCGTGAATTTCTTTTATCAGCATGTTTACTTCTGGTCTGTCTACACATCGGAGCAAGACCATGTTGAAATTTCTCTAATAGAGTGTATCACCGCTTAGAAAGAAGCTTCCTGCTAGCCTTCTGAGGGTTTTTCTGTCTTTTCTGGATGCCCCATGTGGGTATTCTTGTTTCTGAAGGAAGCATTTGATATCGTGATACCAAGGTTTGTCATCTATGACTGCTTCGATCGTGAAGATGTAGGCGGGCCTCTCAAGGCACATTATGTCGAACTTAGGTATGTCATTCCATTGACCTACACTAATCATGGAAGAGAGAGTAGCTAATGCATCAGCCATGTGATTCTCTTCACGAGGGATATGATGAAACTCGATTTTGTTGAAGAGTGGTAACAACCTTCTCGCGTAATCTTATTAAGGAATCAGTCATGATTAGTATGTGTTCCAATCTCCTTTGATCTGATTGATAACCAGGGCTGAGTCGCCATATACATCCAAGTTCTTGATCCTTAATTCGATCGCTTCTTCGAGACCCATGATACAAGCTTCGTATTCGGCTTCGTTGTTTGTACACTTGAATGTCAGTCGGGCAGTGAAAGGTATATGGGTACCCTGAGGTGTTATGATGATTGCCCCAATTCCATTTTCGTAATGATTGACAGCTCCGTCAAAAATTAGTCCCCATTGGTAACCTGGTTCTGGCCCTTCACTGGGTAGCGGTTCATCGCAGTCTTTCATTTTTAGATACATGACATCTTCGTCTGGGAAGTCAAATCCGACTGATTCTTGATTGTCAATCGGTTGATGAGCCAAATGATCGGCTAAAACACTTCCTTTTACGGCTTTCTGAGCATGGTACTCGATGTCGTATTCTGATAACAACATCTGCTAACGGGCAATCCTTCCCGTGAGAGTAGGTTTTTCAAAGACGTACTTGATCGGATCCATTTTGGAGATTAACCAAGTAGTGTGACGAATCATATATTGGCGAAGACGTTTGGCTACCCAAGCTAGAGCACAACAAGTTTTCTCAAGCATAGTGTACCGAGTCTCGCGGTTGGTGAATTTCTTGCTCAAATAGTAGATGGCAGACTCTTTCCTTTTGGTTTCGTCTTTTTGGCCGAGTACACAACCCATTGAGTCTTCCAAGACTATTAGGTAGATGATCAGTGGCCTTCCTTCCACTGGAGGTGATAGAATCGGTGGGTTCAATAGGTATTTCTTGATACTGTCGAAGGCGGTTTGACAGTCTTATGTCCAAACGCAGCTCTGATTCTTTTTTAGTAATTTGAATATTGGCGCGCATGTCGGGGTCATGAGGAATATAAATCTGGAAATGTAATTCAATCGTCCCAGGAATCCCCTGACTTGTTTTTCAGTCCTTGGAGAAGGAATTTCTTGAATGGCCTTGACTTTGTCAGGATCAACCTCAATTCCTTTCTGGCTGATGATGAACCCTAAAAGTTTCCCTGAACGAACACCGAATGTGCACTTGTTGAGATTCAAGCGGAGTTTGTACTTTCTCAGACGCTCGAATAGTTTTGACATGTGGGTCACATGCTCCTCTTCTGTCTTAGATTTTGCAATCATATCATTGACATATACCTTGATTTCTTTGTGTATCATGTCATGAAACAGAGTAGTCATGGCCCTTTGATAGGTCGCCCCGGCGTTCTTTAAACCGAACGGAATTACCTTGTAACAAAAGGTGCCCCATGGGGTGATAAACGAAGTTTTCTCCATATCTTTCAGCACCATTTTTATCTGATTATAGCCCGAGAATCCATCCATGAAGGAGAAAACTTTGAACTTTGTTGTACTGTCTACCAGCATGTCAATGTGTGGTAAGGGAAAGTCATCCTTTGGACTGGCTTTGTTCAGATCCATGTAGGCTACACACATTCTAACCTTTCCGTCCTTTTTTGGAACAGGTACTATGTTGGCTAACCATTGAGGATATTCTGATGTAGCGAGGAAACCCGCGTCAATCTGTTTCTGTATTTCCTCTTTGATTTTGATGGCCATGTCTGGATGAGTCCTTCTCAACCTCTGTTTGACTGGCGGACATTATGATCTTAACGATAAATGATGCTCCACGATCTTGGTATCCAACCCTGGCATATACTGATAGGACCAAGCGAATACATCAGGAAACTCTTTGAGAAGCCTTATCAAACCCTCTTTGTCAGTTGGACTGAGCAGTGCCTCAATCTTGATTTCTTTTTTCTCTTCCTCTGAACCTAAATTGACCATCTCCAACGGCTCTTTGTGAGGTTCAATGGACCTTTCCTCTTGTCTGAGTAATCGGGAGATCTCCTCTGAAATTTCTTCGTCATCTTCTTCTTCAGCCTCAAATACCGGGAATTCAAAGTTGGGAGAAGGCATTGGATCGTATGTTTCAGTGGGGTTTAAAACAAGCAATCTGCATGACGTGATGATTGTTTTTTAGAAGAGATAGAGAAAATGCAAGAGTGTGTGCAGTGTATTTTCGGAAAACTGCTTGTTTTTATTTGTTTGAGTTGTTTTTAGGATTACCATTTTCTGAAAAAGCGAAAAGAGAAAACAACAATAACTGTGGAAATTACAGAACGACATTATTTTATTTATGATTTAGTCGATTCTTGAAACTACAGCCCTATAACACAAAACTCAGTCGCTTTGGGCAAAGCGAAGAGGGATATTTACAGAAAGTGAGCCCTATCAAAACATCTGTTTCACCTGGGCAGGGTGAAAGGTTAAGATAAAGACGACAATTACTTTGTCTTATGAACAATCTTCGGAACATCGACTGCAACCCATTGGCAGCGAACTCCTCGGTCACAAAGTCTGGTACCTTCTTTCTTGGATTGTCTTCAGAAATAACGCTGATTTCTGGTGGAGCAGGATCGTTGGAATCTGTTTCCCAGGCAGAGTTGTCGTAGGAGGATTCCTCAGTTTTATTTTGCATAGTATTTGTCCTCTCAGGTAAATCTCCCTATCCAGTTGGTTGGATAGCTTCGAGCCTGATACGAGAGCTTTCAGGAGCGGTGTATTTGACCATAAAGTCGTACTTTTCACTCAGTTGTCCCAAGGTGTCCCACACCTCTTTGGAACTAGAAGAGTCATCCCTTTCGATGACGTTGACCTCGGGAAAAGCATAATTAATGAATTCTAGTCCTGCAAACTTTGCAAATTCATCGTCGTGCTGGATATTTTCTAAATGCCCTGAGTGTTGATCCCATGACATGGTGGGGACGCAGGTATTCTTTTCGATGATGCTCAGCTGATAAGCATCGTTGGGATGATTCTCTTGCCCCGAGTCTCCTGGGTACGGCTACCACATAGGCATGCCATCCATCGGGCCATAATAGTCGTGGTCAAAGTTGTCTTTCAACAGAGTGTCTTCCTCCAATGAATTTGGTGGAGCACGGCATCCTTTCGGATCACAATCTCCATATATCATTTTGACATCTGACCTTGGTATAAATCTCGGACTCTGTGCGGGATATCAAAATGGCGTAGGCACCTCCTCCTGAGACATATAACTGTCCTCGTTAAGATAGGACTTCCATTTCTCATCTGTGTCAGAGGAATCTCCCTCGTTGATGGTATGTACTTCTTGAGACACTGGGTGAAGGAAACCTCCACTATGGAAGAAGTTCTGAATGGGATGAAGACTTTCATTGTTAGTAGTAGTCTGGGTACAAGTCGAGGAAAAACCAAGACCCTTCTTTGTTTTATTGTTATTAGGAATGACAAGTTGTCCCCATCCCTTTGCATTGTTACTTTTGATCGCTTCGAGAGCATCTTTGTACAAGGAAATCGAGGTTCCCTTTTCTGATTGATCGTCATTGCCCACTGAAAGTGCTTGGAACTGGGTTCCTATAACCTCCTTCGGTTCTACACAAGTGGTCAATGAAAGGTTACTCACGATCAAGGCTTGTTCTCCACAGACCGTGATGAGTTGGTCATTCTTGACAAACTTCAGCTTTTGGTGAAGTATCGAAGTGACTGCCCCAGCCTGGTGTATCCAAGGTCTTCCCAACAAATAGTTGTATGTCGCTCGGATGTCCATGACCTGGAAAGTGACTAGGAAAGTATAAGGACCGATATTTATGGGAAGGTCGACTTCGCCGATAACTGTTTTTCTGGACCCGTCAAATGCTTTGACGACACCTCACTGCCTCTCATCGGAGATCCTTTAAATGATAGTCACATCATAGTGGACTTTGGCATTACAGTGAGAGTCGATCTGGTATCTACTAGTACGTTGGCTAAGGCATCGTCCTGGCAGTTAACTGTGATATTGAGCGCCATGTTGTGACTTTTGCCTTCTTCTGGCAATTCCTCATCACTAAACCCCAAGTTGTTGCAGGAAGTGATGTTAGAGACGATGTTGTCGAATTGTCTTATCGACACATCCTGTTCCACAAAGGCCTGTTCTAAGACTTTCTATAGAGCCTCTCGGTGGGCTTCGGAACTCAGCAAAAGAGATAACACGGAGATCTTTGAAGGAGTTTGTAACAGCTGATCAACAATGTTATATTCACTCCTTTGGATGAGCTTCAGTATCTCATCATCGTTCTTTGAAAGGTCGGGATCACTGGATTGACTGATCGATTGATTAGGAACTTCTGTTTGAGGTTCCTTTTCTCGGGTATGTTCTCCAACTCCTCTGTTGAAGATCCGACCGCTTCGTGTTACTCGACCGATGTCTGCAATATTAACAACGAAGGGTAATGGAATTTCCTTTCCATTTTCAATTGTGGTTGCACCGTATTTGTAAGGGATAACCTTAGTTGATTCATATGGTAGTGGTCCCGGCAGATAGATAACTACAGGAGCCTTCTGATTTCTCTGACTGTCGTAAGTAACTTCAATTAGTTCCTGGTTAGGAACTTTCGATTCGTCAAGTAAAGGGATGATGGTACAAACATCTTTGGTCCTCTCATGATCAAAGATTACGACAACGTCCTTGATTTGATCAGTGAAATAGTCTGGCGTCCAGTTGATTGACCTAGAACTCGGACATGGTCGAATCTCTTTACGGTCCAACTGACTTTGAAGGGCTGCTCGCACGAGGTAACATCCTTGATTATTTTCCGAGCAGACCCTACAGCGCTCGTAGTTATGTGGTGGCACCTGGACACGTCCGCTTTGAATGCAGTGTAACCCCACTAGGTCTGTTTCTATGAATCGAACATCCTGACTTTAATGCCGAGTAGGGTTCCCGTTAACCACACTGATTTGTTGCGTGTCTTCATCCATATAGATTGGAAGCCACCAATGGTTTAACAAGTGTTGCAAAGTTCTTTGCACGAGAGCGCACCCTTGGTTACTCTCACAACACACCTTGCAGTTCTGATAATTATGCGAAGTCAGGAAACTGAGTTGGACTTGTGTAGCATGAACTCCACCAAGATGGTATTCATCAAACGAATATCGAATATTTGAATCATGTTAATCTGATAAGGATTTCTATCATGGTAGTCCTGGATCCACCCAAGATCCATCTGACGCTGGAGAGCCTCTTGTACCAAAGAGCATCCCTGTTTGTTTACTGAGCAAGTCAGACAGGAATTGTAATCGTGTCGCGGCAGATTATGATATGGCTTTGCCTTGAGTGCATTGCCACTAAGTTGACATTCATTGCACGGATGTCATGGTTCTGAATGATGTTGGAATTTGTATAAGTCATATTGACTTCACGAATTCGGTGATCTTGGATCCATCTGAGATCCATCTATTCTTGTAGAGCGGATTCCACCACAGAATATCCTTGATTATTTTTTGAGCAGATATCACACTGGTGATAGTTATGAGACGATACATGACCATATCTGCTTTGTCTGCGATGCATCTTGACCAGGTTGGCCCTCAATAAGAGTACATCATGAATTTGATAGCTGTTGTTAGACTCTCCTTCTATCAAATTTACCGCAACTTTCTCGTGTTGAGGCAGCGGGTTCGTGAGAACATTGGGATTCGTATCGTTGAAGGATAAAACCACGCTCCTAACAAGCTTTTTCACATCGGATTTGAAACTGAGACAATTTTCTATGTTATGCCTCGGTCCTCCTTGATGATAAGAGCAAGTCTGATCCGCTTTGAACCAAAAAGGCGGATTTTCCGGTATTGTAAGAGGAGCCCTGGTTTGGACGTGTCCCTTGACCAGTAGTAATGGAAACAGTTATGCGTACAACATCGGTATAGGGTCAAACCCTGGTGGTCGTGTTGTACGGTTGTTGTTGTTGTACGGAGGATGAGCCTGTTGAAGAGGTTGTTGTGTCCTTTGTTGAAATTGTTGTTGATTAGGTTGGCTCTGAGCAACCTGAGGTTGATACGTAGGAACAGGCGCAGGGTTAATAGCATGAGTTACCGCTTCTACTGGTTGGTACCGTCGCCTTTGATTTTCGAGAGAGATATTGCCAATATCCTGCTCTTTTTTCTTAGGGAGAGCACTGTCGTATCTTTTGGTACTGCTTGATGGTGCAGCGTCTTTAACTAACCGTCCATCTCTGACTGCTTCCTCAAGACGAACTCCCATGCCCACCATCTCGGTGAAGTCACTGGGCGCACTGGCAACCATTCGGTCGTAGTAGAATGAACTCAAGGTTTTTAAGAAGATCTTTGTCATCTCTTTTTCCTCAAGAGGTGGACTAATCTGGGCGGAAATTTCACGCCATCTCTGAGCGTACTCCTTAAAGGTTTCCTTATCCTTCTGTGACATCGATCTGAGTTGATCTCTATCCGGTGCCATGTCTAGATTATACTTATATTGTTGCACGAAGGCAGCACCAAGATCTCTGAAAGTAGTGATCTTAGTTCGGTTTAAACCCATGTACCATTTTAATGTGGCATCGGTTAAACTATCCTGAAAATAGTGAATCAGTAGCTCCTGGTTCTTTGTCTGAGTTGACATTCGCCGAGCGTACATCACCAAATGGCTTTGAGGGCAAGAGTTACCCTTGTACTTTTCAAATTCGGGCACTTTGAATTTGTGCGGAACTTTCACATTGGGGACCAAACACAGGTCTGCGGCGTCCTTTCCCAATAGATCCTGACCGCGAATGGCTTGTAATTCTTTCTGCGTCTCCAGGAATTATTCCTGGAACTCATTCATTCTGTCGAACATACTTTCATTTCCGTCAGAAGGTATATGTGGAATCTGTCCTTTCGGGACAATGTGTATCACGGGTGGTGGTATAGTCATCATGGCGGTGACTCTAGGTCCTTCCCGAAGTTTGTAACCTTCAGGAGTTGTTGTCATGCCCCTGGCATCTTTGCTTTCCCGAAGTTTGTAACCTTCAGGCCCAGTGGCTTCTGCTGCAGTTTCCGGATCTTCAGTGATCGGCGGAATATATCCTTCCAGGATATAATTGAGTGGCATGCCCCAGGGACAATCTTTCGGCATTTTATACCTAGGATCATACTTTTCCACTATGGATGTCAATGTGATCTCTGAGATCACAGTCCTTTGTTGTTGCATCTGAGTTGCTGCCAGAGCTTGTATGTCGTTATGAAGCTTTCTCATATCCTCTTTCAGAGTGTCGTTCTCTTCCTTCAACTCTATGTTCTCTTCCTCAAGATTATCCATCTTTTTCTATCGATTGGCCCGAGTATTATACGAATGAGACAGTTTGACTCTAGAATCGAGACACAAACGTGATATTTGTAAGGAAAGAAGAATGTGTTACGTGAGAATGATGAATGATATGCAATGATTATATTAATTGTATATATTTTTTGTTTATTCAAAGTAAACTTCGACAATTGGATTGCAAATATCAAACAGTGGGGGAAGAACCCCGTTTTATTGAATTCAAAGATTGCGGAAATGGAAATACAGTAATCTACATAGTGCTGTAAAAGGAAATCTAAACTTATGGGTCCTGAGTCATCTCTGAGGGGAGCTCAGGTGCTGGTTCTGGTACTTTCCTTTTCTTTGACCGGGGCTCTTAAGCCATTGTCGGGTTGTCATTCCTCTGCCAAGTGAAAGGAGCGAGCAAATTCCTTTGGTCATCCTGATTTTCTATAGCATGTTGCTCTAAATTCTCAACCAGAGCATCTTTTTCTTTTAATAGTTGCTGTATTTTCTTGCACTCCACATTGAGAATACGCTACTTGTTCCTCCAAGACCTTCTCTCCTGTTGAACTCTGTTGAGAGTAACCTGAGGTTTTTCCGTATCAGACATAAAGTAAAGGATAAGGTCCCTTAATGGAAGAACTTCCTGACGAGGGTAAGGCATCCTCAACTTGAGAGCTCTAGTTTGTACCCAGTGGAGATAAGGCTCCACCGAGACACAGTCTGGTTTTCCTAAAGACTCTCTTTCTTTCCTATGAACGTGTTTCCAAGCATGCACTATTTATGTCTTTAGTGCCCTGTCATTTTCTTCTTCCTTGAAGAAAAGACCTTCTAGATGAGCATTTCGCGGGACATGCCTCATCGGGTATCCGAGTTGACGACGAACTAAAACTGGATGATAGTTGATTCCTCCTTTAGTTCCTATAAGGGGTACATTAGGGAAGTTTCCACAACGGTCAATGATTTTGATCCCATCATATATTCAATTGTACCAATCGATGTCAGAGTTGGTAAGAGACATGATTCTTTGCGACCAACGTAAAGAACTCTTAGGATCCTAAAAATGCAGCAGACTTGGGTAAGTGGGAAGTGAACCATTTGTATAACAGGGGTACACAACATGTGATCATTCCTCCGCTGTACAAATTCCTTAAGTGTACATAATGATAAGCATCGGCGAGCAAGATCGGTACAGGGTTTCCAATCAGAAAAATCTTAATGGCGTTGATATCAACGAAGTTATCAATGTTGGGAAACAGAAATAACCCGTAGGTAAAAAAACAAAGATGCTTTCGAAAGCGACCACGTTCCCTATACTAGCAAAGTACAGAGCTTTCTTTATCAAGAACTGGGCTGGCAAACCCTGGATTCCACCCTTAGTGGTCATGTGAGTCCTGACTTATGACTCGTCCAAATAAATTGCTCTTGCAATGGTTTAATCCTTTGGAATTTCTTCCAGTCCAGAAAAGGGAGCCTGATCAGTAATGTGCAAATCAGTCAGGTGAGAGTACTCCTCCAGCGTTGGTGCTATTTGATAATCCGAGAATGTGAAACAGTGATAGACCGGATCGTAAAACTGATGTAGTGTAGACAGGATTCCTTCAATTACATGGACCCTTAACAGAGACAGCAATCCTCCATACTTAGCTCAGAAAGCCTCAGGGTTGGTTATCATTCTTGACAATCCTCTTAAGTCCTCTAACTTTGGAACCTTAAAGGTGTACTTGTGAGTTTTCCTTCTACCGAAGTCCATTAGCGCAATCTCTTTGTCTGACATTTGCAATCATTGTCTTAGTTTAATTTGAAAAAGAGAGACTAGAAGAGAAGATTTTTCTTTGTTTTTTAATGTTTTTTAAATGAATGCATGAAAGAAGCACACAAAAACATAGAAAAAACATGGGGTCAAAGGGTCGGTGTCATGAAGTCAAGGCTCTACCCATCCCCAAAGGTTTATACTGGTGATTTTTTGTACCTGTCCTCAAAATCACTGACCCCTCTGTAGCGAGCGAAACTGGACGTGTTTCTTAAGCACTATCGCTCTTTGGGGGTTACTACAATTTGATTCATTTTTTATCCTATTGAATCTGATGAAGGAAGGGAAATAGAAGTCTCCAATTAACCCTGCTTGCATACTGAGTTTAAACAGCGGTCTGTTAAGTTACGGATGCTATATGGTAATGGGGACTTTTTCTTCTTTCTTTTTTTTTTTAAGAGTCAAAACATTGGATGGTTCATGGGTAGGATGTTTAGGACTGAGGGTATGGGATTGTGGGTTTTTGTTGAGTGTGCTCGCTAAGATTTTTCTTTCAATCTTATGCCTACGTATTCCCGTTTTCCGAAACAGGGAAATCAGAGAGATCGTAGTTCCTCCTATTCTATGGGAGGAAATGGTGTTTGGTGTCTTATTCAAAGCCCAAGACGTGAAGCTGAAAAGGTGGTTTATATCTTGTTCAAAGCCCAAGATGTGAAGCTGAAGGGTCTACTTGTATCTTGTTCGAAGCCCAAGATGTGAAGCTAAAAAGGGTGTTGACTTTAGAGAGAATTTGTCATCTCTAAAGGGGGTCTGTTTGTCACAACTGTTGGGTGACTGACTATAAAGGAGGATTACTTTAACCGGGATATGCGAATCCTAGCAATGCCATAATTTCCTTTATAGGGGGTTTTAACCTGAAGGAGAAGATTTTAACTCAGTGTAGAGCAATGATGTCTTTCCTTAGGAATTTCTCATGCTAAAAGAAGGACAGTGGCGTGGATGTAAATAATCCAGAGGCTTGCCGCTTACAGCAGTTAGATGAAGGGAGTGGTTGATGTTTGTATACTGTGAACGAGGCATAGTTTCGATGCTAAAAGGCTGATTGACTCAACCGGGGTTTCCTTATACAAAGCCTAAGAGGAGGCTATCGGCCCAACAAGAGGGTGATTTTGTGTGTCTCGTTCGAAGCCCGAGAGAGAGGGTAAAAGGGTTGTCTCAACAAGAGAGTGCTTTGTATCTCATATGAAGCCCGAGATGGAGGCTAAAAGGGATGACTCAATAAGAGAGTGCTTTGTATCTCATACGAAGCCCGAGATGGAGGCTATGGTTACTGTTTCAGTCAAGTGACAGGTCCAATATGCTTATTTAAAGAGAAAATCAGTTCTTATATGAGTAAGGTTTGCCCTCCGGGATTTTGATTCGAGGATCAGGGATATTTCCTGTTCTTTAAGGAAATGGGAAATCCAAAGGGGATTGAGACTGTCCGAGTCTACGGGTTTCATCTCCTAGTTTTGAAGGGAACTTGAGAATGTATGTGAGACTCAAGGTAATTAGACTGTCCAAGTTTAGATTTTTATCTTTTGTACTACATTTAAGAAACAGCAGTAGCAGGATCAGACTCTTTGAAAGACTGTTCTATTAAGATGACTAATTTCTGTTCCTATACCTCTAGGAGGTCGTCAGGATAATTTGTACGAAGCCCAAGAGGAGGCTGGAATCTTTTAAGAAGCCGAGGGACAAATTGTACGAAGCCCAAGAGGAGGCTATCATTCCCGGAGGAAGAAATCATTTATATGAAGCCTAAGAGGAGGCTGTGAATACTTCTAAGAAGCCGACTGGTCCTTGTACAACGCCCAAGAGGATGCGGGGATGCTTTTAAGAAGCCTGTGGGTCCCCAAACCCCAAGAAATTCAAGACAGGCTATTCACAGAGAATAGATCAAGCCAGGAAAGTCCGAGAATTTGGAAGAAACTCAAGAGATGTCATTCACGGAGAAAAGATCATCTCTGGGGAATAGAGTTTCTTGACAATGTCTAAGGGTGACAGTCTGTGAAAGGATTCACCGAGAATGCTGCCTTTCACATCTCCATATTATTTAACCCCGAGAGGAGGAAAGACTGTATCTGGTAATCCTATGGGGATCTAGTTTAGTCTATTTAAGAGTGATCAACAGGGCTTAGTGCTAGACGTAGTTGCCGGGGAAACTCTAAATATCTATACTAGTATTACACAGTTGATATGAGTTTATGAAAGAAGACTTACAGTGAAACAGCCCCACAATACAGTTTATATGTATATGAAAGCGGATAAAGAAAGCATATAAACACTTACTCGGTTGTAGAGCTTCCGTGCTGTTTGGTTAGTTGTTCAACAAAGAAAGATTGAAAACAACAGTATATTCAAAATCAAAGGAGAAAGTGCTTTGAAATGAAAGATTGGGGCTTACAGCTCAAGGAGAGGCTCAGAGTTTTTATCAGTGATGGCACTGTGGTTTTGAATTTGTACAGTGGGACTTATACAAGTGACTGAGGCCCAAAAAGGTTTTTTGTACAAAGGAATGGGTCTTACACTCTCTCAAGAGGCCCAAAAGGTTTAAATAAAAAGAGTGGGGCTTATAAAACGAGGGTAGGCCCAGATGATTTTTCATTTGAAATGGCGATCGCGCCGAGATTTTAAAAATGCAGTGGGTCTTATACAATGACTGGGGCCCAAGATAATTTGGCTTTCAAAAGGGGTTGGGTCTTACACTCTAATAGAGCCCCAAAAGTTTTGAATGTGTCTTATAGCTCGAGGAGAGGCCCAAAAGGTTTATTTTTAAACGGGCGACGATCGCGCCGAACTTTTCTTTTAATGCGGAGGGACTTATACAATATCTGAGGCCCAAAATTGTTTTGGTTAAAAGGGGATTGGGTCTTACACTCTATTAGAGGCCCAAAGGTTTTGAATGGGTCTTATAGCTCGAGGAGAGGCTCATAGGTTTTGTTTTTGGATTGGGTGATCATCGCGCCGAACTTTTTGAAATACAACGGAACTTATACAATAAGTGAGGCCCGAGAAAATTTGTATTTACAAAGGGTTGGGTCTTACACTCTATTAGAGGCCCATGAGTGTTTGAAAATGATTTGTGAGGGTGAAAATCAAAGAAACCCTAATTTGTTATTCTTTTAAAAGTAAATATTAAAAGAAAATCAATGAAAAATACTAAATTAATTTGAATAAACCACTTGTGATTTTTGTTTAAGGTTTGTAAAATGAATTTTTAATCACAAGAGATATTAAAACTCATTTGGTCTTGATTATTCAAGATGAATGTTCATTTTAAAATGTTTAAAAACAAATAAAAATGAATTTATTCACAAAAATACTAATTATATTAAATAAATAATATAAACTTAATTTTTTGTGGAATAAAATATTTCAACATTTTTGTGATTTTTTGCAAAAAGAACCAATCAAAAATAATTAAAATTTAAAGAGTTATTAATTTTCCAATTAATTAATAAAACATAAAAATATTGGAAAAAATAGCAAAATGTGAAAAAACACAAAATGGCATGGGTGGGGTTTGAACCACGACCTCAAGGTCACAAGGCGTGTGCCTTACCACTGGGGTGGTGATACATCCATTGTTTGAAGTGAAACCACAAATATACAAGTCATGCCTTGGTTTTAGGCCTGGCCCAAGGCAAGGCAAGGCAAGTTTTGGCTCAGAAACGTGAAGGTCATAACTTTCTCAATTCTTAACGGTTTGAGACAAAATTTATATGCATCTGGACCAAAATTTCACAAGGAATCCAATGGTGGTGGTAGTTTTTTCAGATCACGCTCCCTCCTCAAAACCCGATAGTGGTTTTGAAAAAGGCCTATAATTGCATTTTCTATGCTACACTTTGATACGGGCATGTATTACATGATCAATTGGTTCAAACACAACATATATAACATGTATGAGGTGTGCATGATCAGTGGACTTCAAAGCATTGCATATCTTGGAAAGTTCAAGTCATGAGGCTTACCTCTTTTTGAGCTTTTTGGAGTTTTTGTGCAATCTGTCAAGCCTCTTGTTCTAGAAATGATTTGATGCTTTAGACACACTCAAATTATCCCTTAGAAGCTTTTAGGATGATTGGAATCAGCTGGTACCTGCAAAAACACAAACTCGCCCTTTCTTGCAAAAGGGGTTAAAAGTGACCAAAATAGCAACTCTCTCAAATGGTGTTCCAGATGGGGGGAACCATTTGGGACAGTTCAAGTATGATATTTGGAGTGTGTTTGAGGTTTTATCTGGTTTGGAAAGTGACTGAATCAAGACATGGCTTGAAAAATGCACAAAAAGCCTATTTTGAGGTTTTGAGAGGTGACTTTGTGATTTTGTGATTACAGGTCACTTGTGAGAGTTTGGATCACCTACATGTGATGTTTATGAGGTGTGTGTGTGATTGGTTTGATTAAAAAAGCTCTCAAACTCAAAAACTCTTAGTTACCTTGCTAAAGAAGGCATTTTTGCCAAGAGAAAGGGATTTTGAGGAAAGCATCTGTTTGATGGCTTTGGTGTACTCAAACTGAGCACAAATGAGCTCTATTTATAGTAGAGCAAGTTTGTTTTGGGATCAATAGTGAATGGCAACTGCAGCTGAGGTTTGGCCAATGTTGGCAAATGAAAATCCAAGTCTCCTCTAGCCATTGACTAGAGGTTAGAGCACAGAGCTTTGGTTCCCTACTTGTTGGAAGAATCATGATTAAATTCAGTTGCAAATGTGTCAGTCCATGCCACCTCTAAGCATCTATTAAATGCTTCAATCCAAAATTGGAGTCTTGTCCCTCTTTTAGGCAATTCTAGGTTTGGCATGCTACTTCTTGTTCCAAGGACTTTGGAGGCTTGGCTCAGTGATTGTCCCCTTTAGATTTGATCCTCAGATGTGTCCAACATGATGACAAGGCTTGAAATTGGCTGATTTTGGCAAATCGACCAAAAATGCAAAATTCTGCCTTGCCTTGGCAGTTTTCAGCAAGTCATTTTGCCACTACCATAACTCTTAGCTCAAATTGAATTTGGTGATGTTCTTGGCCATTTTGGAAAGCCCTTATATGATACAACAACTGTTTGATCATATTTAGTTTTGATACTTTTTGGATCCAAGTGAAAAATGTCCCTACATTTGGAAAAAGTGAAGGCAGATTCTGACTTAATGAAATTTTCACTAAGTGTTGGAAAAAAGTGACATTTTCACTTTTTGTGATTTTGATCAATCCATAACTCAAAATACATGAAGAATTGGAATGAGGTCTAGTTGAAGTTTTTGTAGAGGGCCATGAGATCTACAAATCAAGCTTTGGATGGGGAAAATGGCTTTGTGGTTTAGGAGTTATGATCCTCCAAAGTTGGTACCCTTGCCACTTTGTTCATAACTTAGAAAATTTTCTAAGTTTTTATGGTTATCCCTTTTACAAGTTATCCCACTTTCTTTGATTTTTCTTGATGAATGATGATTCAAATCATACATTAACATCATTTTAGGGTTAAAATCCATAATTGTGAAAAATCTCAAAAAGTCAAAGTTGACTTTTGTGCACAGTTGACTTTTTATCTGATGAATTCCAAACTGTTCAATCCTTCAGGGAATCATGTCCTTGACCTAAATCAGGTTCCATGGGTATTATAGGGTATATTGAATCATGTCTTAGGGCTTGGGAGCATGTCCTGGTCAAAAGTCAAAGTTACAGTTGACTTTTCTCGCGAAACCCTAATTGTGGTACTGATGAAATTGAGACTTGTTGCTCAAGCTTCCTGGATCAATCCATTGTTACAAATGGATCAATGTGGTGTATTAGAGACCCTCAAATCCTCTCTTGAGGCCTTTTCTCATGCTTTGCCCCAAAAGTCAACTTAGGGGTGAATTAGGTCAAGAAACCCTAATTCCTGATTTTTTATGTATGCATCCCCTGAGGCAAAATTGACTTGAGGCTTGGGTCCATGAGGTTCCATGGAGTATATTAGGTTATGCTTTGAAGCATTGGCTCATGCCCAGAGGAAAATTTCCAACTGGAGGCCCTAGTCGACCAAACCCTAATTTGGTGACACTGGCGATCTTGAGGCTTGATCCACCTAAAAGGGAGCAACCTTGTGCTTAATCCTTGAAGTGGGAGTCCTTTTGATCCATTGTGGATGTTTGAGAGGTTTAGACAAGTTGATGATCATGTCATTCCTTGATTGATCCTTTGTCTAAGAACTCTGAGAGGGCTTGAAACCCTAAGTTTGACTGTAGTGGATGCTCACCCATCCTTGGGGAGACTAATGAGGCATAATGATACACCCATATTGTGATCATGATTTGCACAATGATGGGAATCTTAGTGGTCAAAATTTGGGGTATGACACCCTCTTGGGATAACAACAGCAAGCGGATCGCCAGCGAGCTGTAGTATCTTAGAGTAGTCTCAAATAAGGGTAGTATCGCGTGATAACTATTTTCAATAGCTTCCGCACTACAAAATGGTTTCAGTCTACTAAAATCCTCAGCTTCTCAGATAACCCAATGGAACAATCATCTTTCAACAACCTAAGTCGTATAGGCATTGAATCCGCAAAGGGCATCTCCACTGATTCGATGGTCGACCGAGGTCTTTTATTTGGGAGTCACTCCCTGTAAGATTACTCGTCTAGTGCCATCACTTATCTTAGGTGTATACTCAATATTTCCAGATGCGGCATCACACGCATTCCCATTAGCAGAAAAGTAAACACAGATATCAATTAGGAAAAGCAGTATATATATTTGTCTTAATATCTTAGACCTCTATGATCCTATGATCCTAACAGACAATGACTCCCCAGTAGAGTTGCCATTTCTATGGTATTTCGTGAACTTAAGGCCTTCTACTTAAGACTGTAAGAAAGAATGCCTCCCACTATGGTCGCCATTTTTTCTGTAGCGCGGTTTTTGTGGTTTCGAATCACTATCACTTTGGTACTACAGTTTGATTCATTTTTTTTCCTGTTAAGCTGATTAAAGAAGGGAAATAGATGTCTCCAATTAACCCTGGTTGCAAACTGAGTTTAAACAGTCAAAACTGTTGGTTTACAGATGCTATCAAAATAGGGGGTCTGTCTTAGGTTATTTGCTTAAGAAGATGGAGTGTCTTGACTGTACAGGAGGTTTTTTTTGTTAGGATACTAGGTCTGTTTTTCTTTGGTTGATATATGAAGGTACTGGACTTTGGGTTTTTTGATTGGTATGCTCGCTAAGATTTCGTAATCTTATGCCTACGTATTCCCGTTTAACGAAACAGGGAAATCAGAGCGATCGTAGTTCTTCCTATTTTACGGGAGGAAAAAAGGTGTTTTGGTGTCTTATTCAAAGCCCAAGATTAAAGCTAAAGGTGATTTGTATCTTGTTGAAAGCCCAAGATATGAAGCTGAAGGTTTATTTGTATCTTGTTCAAAGCCCAAGATATGAAGCTAAAGGGTTTTGACTGAGAGAGAATTTGTCATCTCTAAAGAGGGATTGTTGATGTTTGTATGCTGTGAGCAAAGCGCAAATTTGATGCTAAAAGGTTGATTGACTCAACCAGGGATTTCTTTATACAAAGCCTAAGAGGAGGCTAGAATTTTGACTTTTCCGGGGGAAATGGTCTTTCTGTCTTGTACAAAGCCCAAGATTGAGGCTAAAAGGGATTTTTGACTCCGTTGGGGAGAATGTATCTTGTATAAAGCTCAAGATGGAGGCTGAACTGAGTTTGACTCAACAAGAGAGTGTTTGTATGTGTCTTATACAAAGCCCGAGATGGAGGCTAAAAGAGTTGACTCAACAAGAGAGTCTTTTATACTCAATAAGATAGTGTTTGTATGTGTCTCGTACAAAGCCCGAGACGGAGGCTAAAATAGTTGACTCAACAAGAGAGTCTTTTATACTCAACAAGAGAGTGATTTATATGTGTCTTCTATGAAGCCCAAGACGGAGGCTAAAAGTTGACTCAACAAGAGAATCTTTTATACTCAACAAGAGAGTGTTTTTATATGTCTTGTACAAAGCCCAAGACGGAGGCTAAAAGTTGTTGACTCAACAAGAGAGTCTTTTATACTCAACAAGAGAGTTACTTGTACAAAGCACTAGACGGAGGCTAAAAGTTGTTGACTCAACAAGAGAGTCTGAAAAGGTTAGCTCCGCTAGGGAGAATAATTTGTACGAAGCCTAAGAGGGGGTTGTCTTAGTGCTGAGGATTAGATCCATAGGCAGACCCAAGGGTGGGGAACTCTCATGAGAGAGACCGGTTTCAGAGTGATCGGTGTTTCTTCCTATGTTTGAAAGGAACTTGAGAATGTCTTTGAGACTCAAGAGGCTTATATTGTCCAAGTCTAGAGTTTTATCTATTGTAAAATGCCCAAGAACAAGCACGTGCATTAAGGGACGAGTATCAACCCTAAAATGGCCGGAGTTTTTGACGCTGGAAAGACTGCTCTAGCAAAGGATGGCTAAGTTTTGTCTTATACCTTTAAGAGGTCGTCAGGGTCCTTGTATTAAGCCCAAGAGAAGGCATGAGAACTTCTAAGAAGCCGAAGGGTCCTTGTACAACGCCCAAGAGGAGGCGGGGATGCTTTTAGAAAGCCTGTGGGTCCCCAAACCAAGAGAAGTTCAAGAAATGCAATTCACTGAGAAGAGATCATTCCAGGAAAGTTCAAGAATTTGGAAGAAACTCAAGAGATACCATTCACGGAGAAAATATCATCTCTGGGGAGTTAGAGTTTCTTTGACAATTTCTAAGGGTGACAGTCTGAGAAAGGGTTCACCGAGAATGCTGCCTTTCTCTTTGTTCCATATTGTTTAACCCCAAGAGGAGGGAAGACTGTATCTGGAATCCTACGGGGGATCTAGTTTTGTTTGTATTTAAGAGTGGCCAACAGGGCTTTACTTAGTTCTAGACGTAGTTGGCGGGGAAAACTCTAAATAACTATACTAGTATGACACAGTGGATATATGATGAGTATTTAAAGGAGGTATGAAAGAAGACTAACCATGTGCGGCTTCCCACAATACAGTTATATATATATATGATGTGTATTTAAAAGAATGAAAGAAGACTAACCATGCGCCGCTTCCCACAATACAGTTATATATATAAAAGCAGTAAATGAAAGCGGATAAACACTTACCCGTTGTAGAGCTTCCATGTTGTTTGGTTAGTTGTTCAACAAATAAAATTTGATAACAACAAGTATATTAAATCTTAATCAAAAGAAAAGTTGTTTTGAAAAGATTGTTGGGGCTTATAGCTCAAGGAGAGGCCCAAGTTTTAACGATGGTCGCACCGTTGTTTTGAAAACTGTACAGAGGGATTTATACAATATGTGAGGCCCAAAAGTTTTTTATGTACAGGGGGATGGGGCTTACAGCTCAAGGAGAGGCCCAGATGATTTTGTTAAAAAGGCGACGATCGCGTCGTTGTTTTTGAAAATACAGCGGGACTTATACAATGACTAAGGCCAAAAAAGTGGTGTATTTACAAAGGGTTGGGTCTTACACTCTATTAGAGGCTCAAAAGTTATTTAAAGAAAAGGAATGGGGCTTATAACACGAGGGTAGGCCCAGATGGTCTTATTTTAAACCGGCGATCGTGCCGAGATTTTTGAAAACACAGTGGGTTTTATACAATGACTGATGTAACGCCCCAGTTTTAGTTAGTTCTATTTTATTGAGTCGTTTTGATTATTATATTATTATATTATTTTATTTCTGACTTTTATTTGAAAATATATTATTTTTCATCATTGTTTATGTTTTATCGCGTTTTGAGAGCGTTTGCGAGATGTTTGAGTTGAGGGGTAAAATAGTCTTTTAGGGGTTTAGATATTTATATAAATAGAAAGTGGAGAGAAAAGGAGAGAAAAGAAAAGGAAAGAAAGAAAAGAGAAGAGAAGGAGAAAGAGAGAAAGGGAGAAGAGGAAAAGTCGAGGAAACTCCGTTTCAATCGCGATTAATCGGGTAAGGGTGAGAAGTTTCGATTATATCCTGCTTGTATATGTATATGTATGTGTATGTTTGAATGTTTACTTGTTTCTCTTAGTTTTTTCGGTTATAGGTCGAAAACGCGTAAACGAGTAGAAATCGATGTTTTCACGGACGGAAATCGATATAAATTGTGTTGTATGATCTCTACATGTTTATGAACCATTTCTAATAATTGTTTTGCTGCTGGAAGTGATTTGGGTGGGAAAAATAGATTTTTGGGTTTTGAAAACGGAGCAGAATTTTTCTGCACCTGGTATAAAGCGTCGGGCGGTTCTATGATTTCGCCGGGCGGTTCGGGATTTCGCCGGGCGGTTTTTGAGAGGCGCAGCCTTTACACGATTCTGACTCTATTGAGCCATTTGGGAGAAATGGTGACGCCTCTACCTCGCCGGGCGAAGTAGCGGCGAAGGGATTTAGCCGGGCGGTTTTTGGGTTTCGCCGGGCGGTCCTGGGGAAATTTCACATTTTTATTTCCTTTTAAATTCCATAACTTGTGATCCGTTTATCGGTTTGGTGTGTTCTTTATATCGTTGGAAAGCTTATGAAATGTTTTTTCTTATTAAAATGGTTTTGAGATTGTTGGCCGATTAAATTATGTCGGGAATTTGAAATCGTGTCGTTTTGTCGACTTTTGCCGTTTTAATTGTGTGAATTTGATGGGTATCATGCAATGTGCTGTTGATGTGGATATTGTATGACTTGTGTGTTGTTGTGTAATGAAAATGCAAGAAATACATGTTGTAATGATGATTTGTGGCCTAAGGGCATGAAAATGATATGTGTGGTATTTAATGATATATGCATGATCATGGAATGTGTATATGTGTGCATTTGAATGTCATGAGTCATTGTATGTCAAGCATCATGATATGCATGTTGGTGATTACGTGTGCCCTAGTGGGTGTGAGCGACGAAACGATTCCAGAGGGAATCCGCTATAACATCGTGCGCCTTATACCGAGAGGACTTAAAGCGATGATTATAGACGATCGTGCGCCTTATACAAAGAGGACTTAAAGCGATCGGATCATGTACCTTATACCGAGAGGACTTAAAGCGGTCCATAAACGTCGTGCGCCTTATACCAAGAGGACTTAAAGCGACGGGGAACATCGTTTTCCCGACGGGGAGTTATGTTGAGTAACAAGCGATGATTCCAATAGTTCTTGAGTGAATTAATGTTGAGAATTGATGGATGGATGGTACCGCATATGCATTGCATAGAGTCGTTGTGTCGGTCTCTGTGCATTTGCATAAATCATGAATGGATTGATTATGTGTGGAATTCATGAATTGATTGATTATGTGTTGAGACTTATGTTTGAATTGGTGAATTGATATGCATATGTGATAAATGCATTGGTTGTGGATAATATGTCTTATGTGTAGACATGTGATATATGATGTGGTGGTGTGTTTTCATATGTTATAACGTTGGTATGCCTTATGTGCGAATAGGTGATTATGTGAGTATAAGTGATATATGTTATGGATTTGTGACATGCTCTATGTGTATTAATATGTGATGCTTGAGGTGAGAATAACTATGTATGTGAATTTATATGTTTTGCATATTATTATGCAATCTTGATCTAGTTGTTATTTCTCACCCTTCTGCTGTGGTTTGTTGCTCTATGAGGCAATTGCAGATTTGTTGTCTTGGAGGCTTTTGTGAAGATTAGTTCTCCATTCTTTTTTCGGTCTTGGTGTCTCCTCTGATACGTAGCACGGGAGTCGGGGAACGATTATGCTATATATGTATACCTTTGTTAGATTTATAATTGTATTACCGTTGTATATATATTTTGATGTTAGCAAATAATTTATTTGTAAAACAAGTCAGTTATGGATCTTTCCGCTTTATTCCATAATTGAACTTCATTATGTTGGAAAAAGTTACCCTTTGAGGTTTGCTCCATTTTGTGTTATGTATCAAATAAATGAGCAGGGATTGTGTTTTCTTTTTTAAGTGTGACATCCCTATTTTCTGTCAGAAAAATAAATTTTTATTTACTCTGATTTACATTTGTGTTATTTATTCGCGGAGGGAATTGGGGTGTTACATTAGTGGTATCAGAGCAGGTCGGTCCGTCCGGCCAAGTTGTTGAGTCTGTTGGTGTGGCAGTTGAATACTGTCGGTGTTGTTTGTTTCTTAGTACGTGATATGTGTGTGGAACACTGTCAGTACTTTCTGGTTTTTCTAGTCCTTTGTCTACGGGATTTAGATTGAGATAAGTGGGGGAGAAGCTGGTACTTCTCCAAGTTGCTTCAGTTGTGGGTTGGCTCAGTGTGCCGTTGGTTGCAAGATTGTAAGTGTTATTTGGACAGTGTTGTTCCCGATTCCAGAGGGAATGCGGAGGTAAGGTTTATGTCGACTAAGGATTGGTGCCTTAGTTAGTTTTGTGCATGAGATGTAAGGAATACTATTATAGTTTGGTAAAGACGGTTTATGCCCCATCATGATTGTCGACTGTCTATTGACAAATTGAGGAACTGATCACCCTTAATCTCTTGTTGATAGTAGACGGGAATTATGTTGGATGGAATAGACGTGTCTTTCCGACTTTGATAGTGTGTGCAATGAATGGTTCGTAATTTTAGAAATGGTTATGGATTGTTTTGATGAGTCGATGAAGATTTTTTTTTATATCTGAAGGTGAGGCGGATTAGAGGTTTTGTATATTGGTCAAGTTGGAATATCTCTGAGGGAGAATGATTGGGCATTACTAATGGTTGTTCTCAGAGAGTAGAGTGTGAACTTAAATTGGACGCAGGTGAATAGTCGATGTTATATCTGCTAAGTGAGTAGGACACTCTTTGGACTTGAGACTAAGGTGTTTGTTATGTTTGTGAGGCTAGTGTTCTGGAAATTGACAGGAAAGTCACAGTGATGGGCCGTCAGTTGTGCATGGTTTTCAGATGTGTCTTTGGATGAAACATTAGTGTGTCGACTTAAAGAGGTCCAGCATGGTTGGTAAGGAAAAAGATGATAGCAGGAGGTTGCATGTTAACCAGTGAGTAGTATGGAAACTTGCAGTTGTGTTCTGGATAGCTTGAGTTTTGAATTGTGACGAATCGTAAACGATTTGAAATTCCTTGATGGTATGAGACTATGGAAATCTTGAGAAAACCCTTAGGTGTGGATGTAATATTTGAGAGTTCTTTTTGGTTGGTGGTTGCTACATGTTGGAATTTATGGAATTTGGACTGTTAAGCGAAGAAATTGTGTATGGATTACTGACAGTTGAATAAGGTAACGATTGGAACAAGTGTCCACTTTCATGAAGAGATGACTGGAATGGTTTGGTTGAGTTTGAGTGAAATTACAATTGTTTGGGATGTTTGATAAGAGTGGTGAATTGTATGAGATGAGGCTTTGATCGATTTAATGTGACTGGTTAGGTTGTTATCCTCGGAATAGGTTGTTATTTACTCGGCTAAGCTCGTATGCGAGTAACCAGTTACCCAGTGTAAAGTTTTGCGAAAGCTTTAAGGATTTATATCTTTTGGATTTTGGCAGGGAATTACAAGTACAGTGATGGTATTTGGTGTTAGTAATGTGTCTCTAATGTTTATGGAGTAGAGGAATTATATCTTCCATATTTAATTGGATAAGTTCGTAGTGGTTTTGATTGAGGATATTCGGATCTATTATAAACTCAGAGGAAGAACAAGTTAAGTGTTTGAGATTTGAATTACAAGTGTTGAAAAGAGACGAAGTTTTATGCTAAGTTATTCGAGTGAGAATTTTGGTTGAAAAAGGGTTAGTTTCTTGGAAATGTTATTTCAGATGAGAGTATGGTTAATGGATCCATCGGAAGTAGATGTAGTTCTACATGAGAGGCTCCGAAGTTGGTTAAGGAGATTAGAAACTTTTGGACTCAGTTGGTTGTTATTACAGGTTATGGAAGACTTTGTTAAGTTCGTACTTCTGGTATCTCAGTTGACTTGCAAAGGGTGAGTCGTTTGTTTAGATGTTCGTTGTGAGTAAGTTTTGGTGAGCTGGAGTAGAAGTCGTCTACGGTTTAAGCTTTGATTTTGTGTGATCCTAATAAACCGGTTGTGGGGTATTGTGATGTGTCTTTGATGAGTTTAGTCAGCGTGGTAATGCAAGAGGGTAAAGTCGTGGCTTATGCTTTACGACAATTGAGGATTCATAAAAGGATCTATACTATTCTGGAATTGGAATTGGTTGCGGTTGTATTGTGTTGGAATAATTGGAAGTATTATCTTTATGGTTCTAGGTTCGAAGTGTTTGGTAATCACGAGAATATTGAGTACTTGTTTAGTCTGAAGGAATAGAGTATGAGACAACGAGGAGAGCTGGAATTCGTGACGAGTTATGAATTTGGATTGGATTATCTTTGGGAAAAGTTAGTGTTGTGCGTGAAAAGTTAAATCGAAAGTTGTTATGCATGTCTATTTTGATGGTCAGAGAATTAAAATTATTTGAGCAGTTCAGAGACTTGTGTCTGGTGTGTGAGGTAACACAGTAGAGTGTGAAGTTGGGTATATTAAAAGTGAACAGTGATTTTTGGCAGAGATGAGAAAGAGTTATACTTTGGACGTGAGATTGGTAGACTTGATGGTTTCGAGTAATTAGAGTGCGCAGCGGAAGCGTGAAGTGGCACATTTTGTATTTGAGTGTGTGGCTTATAAGAGTTCATAGGTTAAACATTGGAAACATGTGGGAATGATGAGACTATTGGACGTTTCAGAATGGAAGTGTTAGGTGGAAGGTTTAAATATTCTTCATGGGCTACTATGTAGATGGATGTTTTGGGTTGTACGTTCGATTGGTGGAGCGTAGCATTGTTGTAATATTGTTGTGTGACAAGGATATTGATATTGTGGTTTTGTAGAAGTTGTTGAAATGATGTTTGGTCGTGGAACTTTAGGTTCTTGTCCTTGTTGTAGCCTCATTTCCATCGTGATGGTTCGGGTGCGTGTGGCTAATTCCTTGTGGAGGATTAGGCGAGTGTTACCTGTGTGTTCGTAACTTGGGTATTCTTTGAGTTGTGAGTTGGTCGTCAAGTGCAATGTATGGGCTTTGCATCTTGTTGTCGTCGTTGTCGTGTCGTTGTTGTGGTTGCTGTTAGCCAGGTGGTTTGTCAGTTGTGTTACTCGTGGTGTTGCCTTTTGTTAGCAAGTTGGGTTGTATATTATTATGCTTGAGGTGAGAATAACTATGTATGTGAATTTATATGTTTTGCATATTATTATGCAATCTTGATCTAGTTGTTATTTCTCACCCTTCTGCTGTGGTTTGTTGCTCTATGAGGCAATTGCAGATTTGTTGTCTTAGAGGCTTTTGTGAAGATTAGTTCTCCATTCTTTTATCAGTCTTGGTGTCTGCTCTGATACGTAGCACGGGAGTCGGGGAACGATTATGCTATATATGTATACCTTTGTTAGATTTATAATTGTATTACCGTTGTATATATATTTTGATGTTAGCTAATAATTTATTTGTAAAACAAGTCATTTATGGATCTTTCCGCTTTATTCCATAATTGAACTTCATTATGTTGGAAAAAGTTGCCCTTTGAGGTTTGCTCCATTTTGTGTTATGTATCAAATAAATGAGCAGGGATTGTGTTTTCTTTCTTTAAGTGTGACATCCCTGTTTTCTGTCGGAAAAATAAATTTTTATTTACTCTTATTTACATTTGTGTTATTTATTCGCGAAGGGAATTGGGGTGTTACAACTGAGGCCCAAACTATTTTGGTTTTGAAGAGGGGTTGGGTCTTACACTCTATTAGAGGCCCAAGAGTTATTTAAAGAAAATTAATGGGGCTTATAACACGAGGGTAGGCCCAAGGTTTTGATTTTGAATTGGCGATCGCGCCGAGATTTTTTTTTTTAACGCAGAGGGACTTATACAATATCTGAGGCCCAAAATGGTTTTGGTTAAATGGGGATTGGTTCTTACACTCTATTAGAGGCCTAAAGATTTTTAAAATGAAAAATGTGGGTCTTATAGCTCAATGAGAAGCCCAGATGGTCTTATTTAAAAGGCGACGACCGCGCCGTGATTTTGAAATACAACGGGACTTATACAATGTGTGAGGCCCAAAATGGTTTGTATTTTCAAAGGGTTGGGTCTTACACTCTATTAGAGGCCCATGAGTGTTTGAAAATGATTGATGAGGGTTGAATTAATCAAAACCCTAATTTTGTTTAAAAAGGAATTAATTTTGTTAAAAAATTAATAAAAAGTATTGAAAACATGTGAAAAATGAGTGGTGATCTTGGATCAATGTTTCAAAAATCATATTTATATCCACAAAATGATTGGAAACCAATTAAATTGGAAAAATCAAGGAGGAAAAATATTTTAAATGTTAAAAAACAAATAAAAGATTAATTCTTTGCAAAAATATCAAGTATATGAAATAAATAATATTTTTGGGAATTTTTGGTAAATAAAATATTTTAACATTTTTGTGAATTATTAAAAAAAGAATCAACTCAAAATCATTAAAACTCAGAGAGAAATTAATTTTTGAATCAATTAAATAAAATCACAAAATTCAAATATTCAAATTTTCAAAAAGGGCGCCAAGAACACACCAAGAACACGCGCCCTCCCTCTGTTTCTGCAGATTTGCATTTTCTCACCAATCTCACTGAATACTTGATGAAATCATACAATCCATATATCAATCTGCTCGTTTTCACCTCACGGTCATGTCTATGGTCTTTAATTTCATTTATTTTAAGTATAGAATAAGAAATCAAAGAGAAACCTTAAGAACCCTAAAATTTGCATGAAGGCTCCGAAATTCCATACAAGATTCAAACAAAGCAATTGATTGAGGGTAAACACTCTATGCATGATTATGAACATATGGCAAAATTATTGTGCAGCAAAATATGCATGGATCATAAAGTTAGAAGAACTCAGGCTTACCTCTTGCAGCTGGTGAACGTGTTTTATGTTAGAGGTGTTGCAAGCTAGTTCCAATGATTTGCACAGCTTCCTTAGGTGCCAAGTGATGTGTCTGAATGCTTGGAGTGGTTTGAAACAAGCTGGAACTTGAGATGGTACCTCAACTGCAAATCTGTCAAAAGCTTAAGCAAGTGGCAAGTGATTTTGTGATTTTGGTGTTACATATGTTATGTGAGTGTTTGGATCACTTCTATATGATGTTTATGAGGTGTGTGTATGATTGGTTTAGTTGGAATGGCTCTCAAACTCAAAACCCGATAGTGACTTGACTTGGAAGGCAATTTTGGAGTGGAAGAAGAGATTTTGAGGAAAGCATCAGTTTGATGGCTTTGGTGTACTTAAACTGAGCACAAATGAGCTCTATTTATAGTAGAGCAAGTTTGTTTTGCAAGCAATAGTGAATGGCAACTGCAGCAGAGGTTTGGCAAATGTTGATTAATAGGAATCCAAGTCTCCTCTAGCCATTGACTAGAGGTTAGAACACAGGCCTTTGGTTCCCTAGTTCAGAGATCATCCTTGACTCATTCAGTTGGAAATGGTTCAGTTCATGCCACCTTGGTGCATCCATTGAATGCTCCAAAACAAAATTGGAGTCTTGTCTCCTCTTTAGGGTTTTTTAGGTTTGACATGCTATTTTTAGTTCCAAAGACTTTGGAGGCTTGGAGATCAGATTATCCCCCTTAGATTTGATCCTCAGATGTGTCCAAAATGATGACAAGGCTTGGAATTATCTAATCTTGCCAAATCGAGCAAAAGTGCAAAATTCTGCCTTGCCATGATAGTTGCAGCAAGGCATGTTGCAGCTGTCATAACTTTAGCTCAAGTGGAATTTCATGGGATTCTTGGCCATTTTGGAAAGCTCTCGTATGATACAACACATGTGTGATCATAGTTTGTTTTGAAACTTTTTGGATCCAAGTGAAAAATGCCCCTACATTTTGAAAAAAGTGAAATAGATTCTGACTTAGTGAAAATTTCACTAAGTGTTGGAAAAAGTGACTTTCGTGTTTTCAGCCATTTTGATCCAACCATAACTCAAAATCCATGATGAATTGGAAAGAGGTGTAGTTGTCACTTTTAAAGTATGCCATGAGAGCTACAAATCCATCTTTGGATCAGCCCAAATGGTTGCTTGGATCTCAAGTTATGATCCTTGGAAGTTGGTACCCTAGCCACTTTGTTCCATAACTTAGAAAAATTCTAAGTTTTTATGGTTACCCCTTTTACAAGTTATCCCACTTTTCTTGATTTTTCTTGATGAATGATGATTCAAATCACACATTAACATCATTTTAGGGTTAGGGAACCATAATTGATCAAAAAATTAAAAAGTCAAACTTTGACTTTTGGGCACAGTTGACTTTTTATCAGATGAATTCCAAATTGTGCGATCCTCTATGAAATCAAGTCCTTGACCTAAATCAAACTTGATGGATTGATTTCATAGGTGTTATATGGTGTATTAAATCATGTCCCAAGGTTTGGGAGCATGTCCTGGTCAAAAGTCAAAGGTACAGTTGATTTTTCTCGCGAAACCCTAACTGTGGTTCTGATGAACTTGAAACTTGTGCACCAAGCTTCTTGGATCAATCCATAGTTGCAAATGGATAAATTTAGTGTGTTAGAGACCCTCAAATCCTCTCTTGAGGTCTTGGCTCATGTTTTGTCCCAAAAGTCAACTTAGGGGTGAATTAGGTCAAGAAACCCTAATTCCTGATTTTTATTGTATGCACCCCTGAGGAAAAATTGACTTGATGATTAGGTTCATGATGTCCCTTGGAGCATCTTAAGTGATGCTTTGAAGCATTGGCTCATGCCCAGAGGAAAATTTCCATCTGGAGGCCTTGGTTGACCAAAACCCTAATTTGGTGACACTGGCGATCTTGAGACTTGATCCACTTGGAATGTTGCAACTTTGTGCTTGATTCTTGATGTGGGGGTCCTCTTGATCCATTGTGGGTGTTTGAGAGGTTTAGACAAGTTGAAGATCATGTCACTCCTTGATTGATCTTTTGTCTAAGAGCTCTGAGAGGGCCTGAAACCCTAAGTTTGATTGTAGTGGATGCTCACCCATCTTTGGGGAGACTAATTAGGTATAATGGTTCATCCATATTGTGGTAATGATTTGCATAATGATGGGAAATCTTAGTGGTCAAAATTTTGGGTATGACACTTAGGAAATTTATTTCTCGAAGCCTAAAGAAGGCTAGGAGGAATTGACTCCGCTGGAGAAGATATTTTTACCAAGCTTAAGAGAAGTTTATGAAGATTTATGTCTTGTACAAAGCCCAAGATTGAGGCTAAAGAGGATGACTCAACAAGAGAGTGCTTTTATCTGTCATGTACAAAGCCCAGGATTGTGGTTGAACAAGCTGGAGAAAACATTCCACACAGCTTGAGAGGAGGCTGACTCCTACTAGGGATATTCAATATACCAAGCCTAAAAGGAGGCTGGAAAAGATTAACTCAACAAGAGAGTGTTTTTATCTGTCTTGTACAAAGCCCAAGATTGAGGCTAAAAGGGTCGACTCAACAAGAGAGTGCTAAAAGGTGATTGACTCAACAAGAGAGTCTAAAAGTTGATTGACTCAACAAGAGAGTCTGAGAAGTGATTGACTCAACAAGAGAGTCTGAAAAGGTAATTGACTCAACAAGAGAGTCTGAAAGGGTAATTGACTCAACAAGAGAGTCTGAAAAGGTTAGATCCGCTGGGGAGAATCATTGTACAAAGCCCAAGAGGAGGCTAACTTTGCTGAGGAAAGATCATTATACAAAGCTTAAGAGGAGGCTAGCTTTCTACTGGGGATTATTGAGATCTCGAGGCAGGTCCAAATGGGGAATCAACTCTTGCTGAGGGTTTCAAAAGAGTTTGAGATATCAGATTCCTTGAGGTTCTGATTTGGGATAGTGTTATACTGGTGATAAATTAATCCTGGCTTGGGGCATTTTAGGAGAGAGACTGGGTTTTAACTCAGCTGGGAATTGATCGGATGATCAGGGTTTCTCCTATGTTTGTAGGGAACTTGAGAATGTCTTTGAGACTCAAGGGGATTTAGACTGTCCAAGTCTACTGGTGTGGAAGAGTTTTATCTTTTGTATGATGCCCCCATGGGAGGTAAGGGTATTAAGGGATGAGAATCAACCCTAAATTGGTATGAGATTTGACACTGGAAAGACTGCTCTAGCAAAGGATGACTAAGTTCTATCTTATACCTTTAAGAAGTCTTCAGGGCCCTTGTATTAAGCCCAAGAGAAGGCATGAGAACTTCTAAGAAGCCGGAGGGTCCTTGTACAAAGCCCAAGAGGAGGCGGGGATGCTTTTAGGAAACTTGTGGGTCCCAAACCAAGAAAAGTTCAAAAAATGCTATTCACCGAGAATAGATCATTTAGTGAAAGTTCTGAGGTTTGAAGAAACTCAAGAGATGCTATTCACTGAGAATAGATCAACTCTGGGGAATAGAGTTTCTTTGACAATTTCTAGGGGTGACAGCCTGAGAAAAGGTTCACGAAGAATACTGCCTTTCTCTTTGTTCCATATTGTTTAAGCCCAAGAGAAGGCAAGATTGTATCTGGAAATCCTATGGGGATCTAGTTTTGATTGTATTCAAGAGTGACCAACTGGCTTTACCTAGTTCTAGACCTAGTTGTCGGGGAAAACTCTAAATAACTATACTAGTATAAATACAATTGATATATGACAAGTATTTAAAAGGATATGAAAAAAATACTTACAATGCGCAGCTTCCCACAATACAGTTATATATATTAAAGCGAGTAAATGAAAGCTGTTAAAACTTACAAGTGAGCAAGCTTCCATGCTGTATTGTTAGTCGTTCAAAGAAATTAAATAAATTTTTTATAACAACATGTATATTCGAATCTAAATCAAAAGGGAAGTTCTTTTTGAAAACAGTGTTGGGGCTTATACTCAAGGAGAGGCCCATGGTTTAACAGTGATCGCACCGTTGTTGTGAAGATCGTATTGGGACTTATACAATGACTGAGGCCCAACGAGGTCTATTTACAAGAGGATTAGGTCTTACAACTCAAGGAGAAGCCCAAAGATTTATTTTTGTACAAGTGATGGGGCTTACAACTCAGGGAGAGGCCCAGGGAGGTTTTGAACTGGCGACGCGCCGAGATTTTTTTATCGTGTCGGGACTTATACAATATCTGAGGCCCAAAATGGTTTATGTACAACAAGGGCTGGGTCTTACACTCTATTAGAGGCCCAAAGTGTTTTAAAAGGTTTGATAAAGATCAAGAACCAAAGAAACCCTATTTTCATTTTCTTTTAAAAGTAATCATTTTAAAAAAATGAATAAAAATGACAAAAATACCAAATAAGTCTAAATAAACTACTTGTGATTTTTTATTAAGGTTTGAAAAATGAGCTTTTAATCACAAGATGATTTAGGACTCATTTGATTTTGATTTTCAAGATGAATATTCATTTTTGAAATGTTTAAAAACAATTAAAAATGAATTTATTTACAAAAATATCAACTATATTAAATAAATAATATAAATTTGATTTTTTTGTGGAATAAAATATTTTAACATTTTTGTGATTTTTTGCAAAAAGAACCAATAAAAAATAATTAAAATTGAGAGAGAAATTAATGTTCCAAATCATTTAAAATAATATGACAAATATAAAAAAAAATGGAAAAAATGGTCAAAAAGGGTCTGGGGCGAGGGGGTTCGAACCCCAGACCTCCAAGTCACAGCGTGCGCCTTCTACCACTGGGGTGGTGATACATCCGTGTATCAAAACCACCCCATAAATACATAAGGGATGCCTTGTTTTAGGCCTGGGCAAGGCAAGGCAAGGCCAACTTTTGGGCCATAAACATAAAGGCTATAACTTTCTCATTTCTCCATGGATTGGGACAAAATTTAGGTCTATCCTGACTAGAATTTCACAAGGAATCCAATGGTGCCCTTGGTTTTTTCAGATGAGGTCCCCATTTTAAAACCCGATGGTGGTTTTAAAATACGCCTATAATTGCATTTTCTATGCTACCTCATGTTACAGGCAAGAATTATATGATGAATTGGTTCAAACACAACATATACAACATGTATGAGATGTTTATGATCAGTGGACTTCAAAGCAATGCATAATTCAAAGAGTTCAAGTTGTGATGCTTACCTCTTTGGGAGCTTTTTGTGCTATCTGCCAAGTTTCTTGTGCCAGAAGTAATTTGATGCTTTGGACACTCTCAATTAATCCCTTAGAAGCTTTTAGAATGGTTAGAACCAGTTGGACTCCTCAGGAACAAGTTTGAGCTTTTTCTTGCAAAAGGGGCAAAAGTGACCAATATGGCAACTCTCTCAAATGGTGTTCCAGATGTGGGGAACCATTTGGGACAGTTCAAAGATGATATTTGGAGTGTGTTTGAGGTCTTATTTGGTTTTGAAAGTGACTGAATCAAGACATGGCTTGAAAAATGCAAAAAAAAGTCCAATTTTGAGGTTTTGAAAGGGGACTTTATGATTTTGGTGTTACAGGTCACATATGAGAGTTTGAATAGCTTAGATATAACATATTAGAGGTGTTTGGATCATGAGCTGTGATGGAATTGCTCTCTAACTCAAAAACTCAGAGATACCTTGCAAAAGAAGCCATTGGGGCCTAAAGAGAGGGATTTTGAGGAAAGAATCAGTTTGGGTGCTTTGGTGTACTCAAACTGATCACAAATGATGTCTATTTATAGTGCACTAAGTTTGTTTTGGCATCAATAGTGAATGGAGGCTGCAGCAGGCCTTTGGCCAATGTTATGCAAAAGGAATCTCAAGTCTCCTCTAGCCATTGACTTGAGATTAGAGTACAGGCCAATTTAGCTTTGGTTCAGAGATAAGTTTGGACTGAATTCAGTTGGAATAGGCTCAGTTCATGCCACCTTGATGCATTCATTAAAGGCCTGGAAACAAAATTGGAGTCTTGGCACTTTTTAGCTCTTTTAGGTTTGGCATGGCTACTTGTAGATTCTTGGAATTTGGAGGCTTGGAGATCAGATCATCCCCCTTGGATTTGATCCTCAGATGTGTCCAAATGGATGACAAGGCTTGGATTTATCAGATTTGGACAAATCGAGCAAAATGCACAAATTCTGCATTGTAAAAACCAGTTCATGATGCCATGTTCCAAGGGTTGTATCTCCTTGCTCAAATGGAATTTGAAGATGGTCTGGTATTTGTTGGAAAGCCCTCATGGCATACTTTAACTTTGATGCCCACCCCTAGACCTGGTTTGACTTGGATCAAGGTGAAAACTTCCCCTACATTTTGGAAAAAATAAGGCAGATTCTGTCTTAGTGAAATTTCACTAAGTGTTGGAAAAATGTCATTTTCATGTTTTCAGCCATTTTGGTCACTCCATAACTAAAAATCCATGAGGAATTGGAGTTTTATGTAGTTGAAGCTTTTAAATTATGCAATTAGAGCTACAAATCCAGCTTTGTTTCATCCAAAATGGTTGCTTGGATCTCAAGTTATGGTCCTTGGAAGTTGGTACCCTAGCCACTTTGTTCCATAACTTAGAAAAATTCTAAGTTTTTTATGGTTACCCCTTTTACAAGTTAACTCACTTTCTTTGATTTTTCTTGATGAATGATGATTCAAATCACATATTAACATTGTTTTAGGGTCAAGGAACCATAATTGTGAAAAATTCCAAAAAGTCAAACTTGATTTTGTGCACAGTTGACTTTTTATCGGATGAAATCCAATCTGTGCGATCCTTTGTGAAATCAAGTCCTTGACCTAAATCAAACCTAATGGATATGTTCCATAGGTGTTATAGGGTGTATTGAATCATATCCCAAGGTTTGGGAGCATGTCCTGGTCAAAAGTCAAAGGTACAGTTGACTTTTCCCTCGAAACCCTAATTGTGGTCCTTATGAAATTGAAACTTGTAGATCAAGCTTCTTAGATCAACCCATTGTTGCAAATGGATCAATGTAGTGTATTGGAGACCCTTAAATCATGTCTTGAGGTCTTGGCTCATGTTTTGTTCCAAAAGTCAACTTAGGGGTGAATTAGGTCAAAAAACCCTAATTCCTGATTTTTGGGTAAATGCATCCCCTGAGGTTAAATTGACTTAATGATTGGATCCAAGAGGTCCCTTGGAGTATCTTGGGTTATGCTTTGAAGCATTGGCTCATGCCCAGAGGAAAATTTCCATCTGGAGGCCTCAGTCGACCAAAAACCCTAATTTGGCGACACTGACGATCTTGAGGCTTGATCCACTTGGAATGTTGCAACCTTGTGCTTGATTCTTGATGTGGGAGTCCTCTTGATCCTTTATAGGTGTTTGAGAGTTTAGAAAAGTTGAATATGATGTCATTTCTTGATTGATCCTTTGTCTAAGTGCTCTGAGAGGACTCAAAACCCTAATTCTTGTTTGTAGTGAATGCTCAACCATCTTTGAGGAGATTGATGAGGCATGTAAGTACATCCATATTGTGATGATGATTTGCACATTGATGGGAAATCTTATTGGTCAAAATTTGGGGTGTGACAGACAGCATTGTGGTACTTGGGTTTCTATGTTTCTGTTTTTGTTTCCGCTATGTACCTCTGGTATGTGCTAAGGTTGTTTTAGCCAAAATTTGCCAAAGGGGGAGATTGTAAGTCCTGTGGTTTTTGGATTAGCTGCATTTTGGTAAAACAACATGCTGTTAAGCAAGATGTTGAACCAGATGTTCTGCCATATTAGTCAGACATCATGTTCTACATGATGTTGGGACATATTCCAGGACATGTTATACCAGGTAGTTAGGGCATGACTATTTTGGTAATTTTTGTGTGATTTTTTAGTGTGTTTTGATGCACACGTGGGCGGCTGTTATGGGAGAATATTGTGGGGATTTCTGTTATTGCAGATTCTGTTATTTTTCATAAAAAAGGATCCTTGAGCCTTTTTAGGAAAGTTTGTATTTTCCTTCTATTTTGATGCAGGTTGATTTGCAGCCAGTTTATATTGATTGCTGCTAATTGTGCGCCTCAAGAAGCCCAAGTCCAGTAGGTCTGAAGGCTATTTAAAGAGAAGAAAAACCCTATTTGAAGAAGAGAGCATAACGTGATAATTGTGTGTAATTAGGATTAGTCGTTGTTCTGGTTGGTCCCTAGGGTTTTCGTTTGTTAATTGTATGTCACTCATGTATCTTCTGATGCATTGAGTTTAACTGGTTGTTCATTGTTCACTCTAAGGTTTTAAGCAAAGAGTGTATTGTTCTTGGTTGAAGCTTTTAAGCGAAACCGAGTATTATTTTGGAAGTATGATCTTCTATTACTTGTTTCGTATACAATCACTGGGATTGGGACTGTTTGATATCACTGAGGTGATTTTGGAAGTGAGAGGGGTTTCTCATATCTAGATGGTGATTTCTAGGTAGAAGTTACACTAGGTAGGGATTAAGTGAGAAGTTGTAAACTGGGATTGTTTTGTTTTGAATTAATACTGCTAATAGTGGATTTCCTTCCTGGCTTGGTAGCCCCCAGATGTAGGTGAGTTGCACCGAACTGGGTTAACAATTCTGGTGTTATTTACTTTCTGTAATTTACAATTTTTGGTTGTGTGTGGTCAAACTGTGTTCCAGTGTTGTGACATCTGTCTCGACATCTAGTATCTGCGTACCAGAATTTCACAATGGTGTTATCAAATATGTGTTCCAAGTATGCAGGTTCTAAAGGTTAAAGAGAATGTATTCAGAATCTGATATAAGGACGCATTTGAGAGGAGCTAATTTACTAGCCTCTAGTGGATCGGAATTTGAAGAACACTCTCTAAGTGGTGTCTGGCGTAGACTCTGAAGCTGAAGGTCTCAGCATCCGAAGAAGCAACATATTGTCTCTACACTTGGTGAATGTAATTAGATTTTGGTGATCATTCAGAATTAGTGATAAAGCTAAAGCTATGCATACCACAGAAAGCAAACTGCATTGTCAAATCAGTTTGTCAGCTAGAGTCCAAGTTCATAAGGCTCAAGAGTTGACATGCTTTACGGATATCTACTCTCAACGGATCTATAGTACAAGATTTCATGGAAGATGCATTGGTTAAACATGTTACACAATGGATTAAGATCTTTTGGTGTATCTATCTTCAATGTCTCTTGTACTATAGAGAAACAAAGACACTTGTTCAAGTTATCTCTTCCAACAGCTATTCTTCTACAACTGTTATATAAGTAGCTGAAGATTCAATCTGAATTTTCAACAAGGAACAATGAGAAAATAGATAAGGAAAGCCAAGAAGGATATGAGTGTCTTACACTTCTATCTGGATGGAGGAATAACAAGATCAACAATGAGCAACACAATCGAGTATGCCGAAATTTTGTTATTTGTTGTAAATTGTACAAAGCCTTAATATTTCTTAGACATTGAATATCTTATAAATCTTAAGTGCTTAAGGTCTTTGTTATGGTGATTACCATGTGTAATAACCTAATTTTTAAACCTAAGATCCCACATATCATTTGCATATTTGCAAACAAACAAGATCACAAACATTGGTCCTCCCGCCCTTCTCTGTGGGTTTGCTTATGAGTAGAGATCACCAAGCATCTGTGTATTATTCTTACTTGCTTTATATTTGTTTATGATTACTAACCTCTAACCAAAATACAAAAATATGTTGCAGTTTGCTTGTTTTCTTTCTTTGTGTGTTTAGGGTGTTGCAGGATTATCAAAGTTAAGGGCATTGGTTCCAAGTCAAATGAGGTTAATCATTCAAACCAAGATCAGATGGAAGTTTGGCCTAATATTGGTCAAACCATCAAGGATTTACTTCAATTGCAAGTATCTGTATCAGTGGATTATTTCTCAGACAATGTGAATCCAAAGGTCAAGAGAATTAGGGATTATATTCATTGTGTTTGGGCATTGGTAGAGGTTTTTCAACAAAGGGTCATTGGTCTAGGTTTTCACCTTAAGGCCACAATGATCATTATTTTGTCCTTATTGCAAGCTCATCATCATCATCTAAAGTGGTTAAGGATTGGTTAAAGCTCTCATCAAATCAAGATGTTTCTTGTTAATTAAGCTATGGTTCAAGACTTCATCAATGTTTCAAATGGGATTTGGTGGCTTCTTGAATTCTGTGATTCAATTGAAGTTTGAGTTTCATTGATGGCAAGAGCATGGCTTGGATTCAAGTGTGACTATTCAGTTATGGTCAAGATCAGATGGAATTTTGACATAATCTTGGTCAAACCATCAAAGGACTGCTTGAATTGCAAATTGGTTGTGGCAGTGGTCTATTTCTCAAGCATTGAATGTTCAAGGTCAAGATGCTGTATTGGAATTCATCAGGTTATCAAAAAGTGATTTATGAGAGGTTTGGTCCAAGTTGATTCAAGTGGCCTTTGCTTCAATTACAAGTTCATCAGTGGTTCATCCATGGGTTTATTTTCCTCAATGTTGATCCGTAATCAGGGTAAATTAGATTCAAATGGTTGTCGCTTCAGGTGCAAGTAATTTACTGGTTCAGGAGTAGTTGTGTTCATCTTTATTAGTGGCGTGAGGAAATAGTGCAAGTCGGTTTTGAATTAAAATCGAGAGCTCATGGATGTGTGCGTATGAATGGGAGCCAAATCCATTTTAAACCATCTCCTTTTTTTCAAATCCAATTATTCATCAAATTTCATTCATAATTAAGATCCATATTCTTATCCATTTAAATTTCAAATTCATTAACCACTTTTCATATCCAAATATCCATATTACCTTCCAATATCAATTTCAAATTCCAAATATCCAATTTCCATTTAAATCCAATTACCTTTTTTTAATCCATTTTAATCATTCATTATCCATTATAGAAAATTTTACCCCATACCCCTACAATTATACCCATACCCCTACAGTTTTTAAAAAATGTCAATTCTATCCCAGTTTATTTTTTATTATTTTATTTTTTTACATTTTACTATTCCTGTCAGACTGTGTCAAAGTTCTGAAAAATTCACCCAATCAAACTCGTCCCGGAACACTTATGATATGACTTCCGATATGTTTTTTTTTCACTCCGGAAGACTTTGGATAAGACTTTCGGTTTATTACCAAACATGTACCGGAAGTGTTGCAAAAAGACTTTCAGTTCTTAGACTTACTTATGAGTTTTCCGGAACACTTTCCATCATGTCTTCTGGTTTGCTCGTAGTGTGTACCTGAACACTTTTCCTAAGAGTTTCGGTTTGTTAAATTTGTATACCGGAACTCTTTTTCTGAGACTTCCGGTTTGTTTTCGTAAATCTAACTTTTTTTTTTTTTAATTTTTTTTATGTAGGTACGGAAATTCCTCCGCAAATATGCGATTAAGACCAGATATGTGTAGATACGCCTGATGTTTTTTCAACTACTCAAAGATTTGGTACACGATAAGAGGTGATAAGATGGATTAAAGAGATCGGAATCCAAAATAAAGTAACGGTTATCATCACTTGTTCAGATATTGAAACAGGGAAGAGAGGAAGAAGTAACAAATTAATATTTGGTTATGATAAAGGTGGGAAACACAAGGATATTGATAGTGGTACCGAAAGTGCAACGAAAAATGTGGATGTCCATTTAAAATCAGGTCGGTTCCGACGAAAGATGGGTCTGGATGGAAGGTTGATGTAAAATGTGGAGTTCATAACCATGGTCTACCTGATAGATTAGAAGGTCACTCATTTGTTGGTAGGTTGACAGCGGATCAAAATCAACATGTTGTTGATTTGACAAAGAGAAAGGTTTCACCTAGACATATATTGCTTTCCTTGTAAGAGCAAGATCCAGATAATGTCACTCGGATCACGCAAATATACAAGCAAAAGAGTACGATAGAAAAAGAGATAAGAGGTCCTAGAAGTGAGATACAACATTTGTTTAAGCTTATTGAGGGTGCGGGTTATGTTTATTGGTGTAGAAAAAGAGATGACTCTGAAGTTGTTAGAGATATATTTTGGGCTCATCCAGATTCAGTTAAGTTGTTGAATATTTTTCCTATTGTGTTAGTTATGGACAGTACTTACAAGACAAACATATATAGGCAACCTCTGTTTGAAATTGTTGGCATAGCATCAACCGAGTTGAGTTTTGCTGTCCCATTTGCGTATATTGAGTCAGAGCAGACTGGGACTTTTTGTTGGGTATTAGATAAGCTTAAACAATTATTTGTGAAGAATGATTTGTGTCCACATGTGATTTTGACAGATAGAGATCTTGCCTTGATGAAAGCCATTGAAACTGTGTTTCCAAGGTCGATCAATTTGCTATGTCGATTTCATATTAACAAAAATGTTGGTGCAAAACAGAAACAATATGTGGCTAGTGACATGCAAGAGACAATTGACAAATTATGGACGGAAGTTGTATCGGCTAGTAATGAGATTGAGTATGATCAACGGTTGAACCAACTTGAGCAGGCGTGCGTTGATTGTAATGAATTTATTGATTATGTGAAGGACACATGGTTGACACCACATAGACAAAGATTTGTTGGAGCATGGATTGATTGAGTGCTACATTTGGGTAACATCGCGACTAATCGATATGTATTTATTTTTAGTATTTCTAAATTGTATATTTTTTTTTGGATTTTTTTTAAGTATTTATAATATGTATTATTTTTAGGGTTAAGTCTGCTCATTGGAAGTTAAAGTATATGTTGGGGAACAGTATTGGTGACATGGTCAAATATTGGGAGGCTATGAATGACAACTTAAAGTTATAACTGGGCAACATTAGAGCTTCTTTTCAAAAGAGTTTTTATGAAGTTGAGCACGCCCAAGTAAGTCCATTTTACAATAATTTACGTGGTTCAGTGTCTCGAGCTGCATTGAGGCGCATTGCTAAAGAGTTAACACGAGTTGATTATGTTGGAACTAACAAGGAAATGTGTCGTTGTACTCTTAGAACAACCTATGGATTACCTTGTGCTTGTGAGTTGACAGGATATAGAATTGGTGGTATATCGATACCAATAGATGTTGTGCATGTTCATTGGAGGAAACTAAGTATGGAAGTTAAGTTGGAGGAAGACGTAGATGATGGATCAGAGGTGGATATAAGTAATGCAATAGATGAGTTATGGAAAAGGTTTAGGTCACTTCGTATCACAATCTTCACAGAAGAAATCTCAACCATCACAGACTTCGAAGAAGTTGAAGTTATTAAAATCTTCGCAGTCATCTAAGCAGTTCATCCTTTAGTTTCCTAATCATATCATGTCATATATTGATGATATAGTTAATGTTGTATCAGATGGTAATTGTGAATTTAGAGTCATTGCTTCATTGCATGGATATGGTGAAGATGGTTGGCCAATGGTTTGTCGAGACTTGGGGTTGGAAATAATACATAATGAAAAATGAATTTTGTATGCCAATTTATTTGGTGAACAGTTAGCAGAAGTGAGAGAATCTTTGATGATAGAGGCATTTAGTCCTCAACCACCACAGAAATGGTTGACTCTACCAGATATGGGTTACTTGATAGTGAATCGTTATAATGTTGTACTTGTCTGTTTAGGGTTTGAATGCTTGACTTTCTTCCCTATGACAACTTCATTTTCACCAAATGTATCATTTTACTGCATTGGTTTTGTAAACAGAAATCATTGGGTTCAGATACTTAGTTATTTTTACTTAGGTTTTTTAGTTAATGTGACTAACCTAATTTCTTAGTTATTTTTACTTAATGTTTTGATTTTTTTTTTTTGTTCAGGTAAACATGAAAGAAGGGTTTCCATTGCCACCAGTGACAGTAGATTGGAAGAAGTTTCGTTTTCCAGAAGCAACATCTTGGATGATAGGATTTGCGGCACGTCTACAACATTGGCAACAACTTACGCCTATATTACCAACGCATTATGAATTATAATTTATCTTATTCATTTTTTATTTCAAAACACGAATCGTGAATTATGTTATTCATTTTTAATTTCAAAACGTGAATCAACTATTATGTTATTCATTTTAAAGCTAAACATAAGTCTACAAGTTAACACATAAACATATCCCAACTAGGTCAAGTGAGTCTAAAAGTTAATACATAAACATAAACATAAGTCACTAAGTCTAAATATTAACACATTTAAATAAACATAAATATAAGTCAATGTGAACAGCAATACGTAAAGCTTCGAACAACTCAGTAAACTGTGGATCATCCTCTTCAGCACCAGCCCGTTGAAGATAACGATGAATCAATGAAGAAACACGAGCCCAGCTAGGATCAGATGGTCCTGCTTCGTAAACAGGACCTGGCACCTCTCTTGGCGCATCACGACGGGGCGGTATCAGACGAGGATGCGAAACATGATAATACCACTGAAGATATCCATCATCTATCTCAGATGGGGTGGTGGCCAGTACTGTCGGACGAATCACATCCGCAACACTCTGATGGTAACTAATCCACTCAACATCAATATCACCAGTCATCGTATAAACAAGAGGTGGAGGTGGAACATACTGCATGTATCTAAACTAACGCATACATCTGTCAGGCAAGTATGGAACAATAATGTCACCCCACCTCAGACACCCCCTATATAGACATAACTCATCAAACTGACGCCATGCTCTATGGTTCTCGAATGGGCACCATATGACATCGTCAGGTGTCAGCTCATCCAGAATGGGTCTCAAGTCATCCACCTTCAGGACACCTTGCTTATAGGACCATCTCATCGCTCGAGGGAGACCAACATTAGTAGCTGGTATCCAATTCTCTCCTTTTTTTTTCAAGTGTTGGAAAATATTCATGAATCCAGCACTGTTACAAAATTAATATTATTAGTTAATTTAAAATAATTAATTATAACATAATAAACTAGAAAAGTAAAATTAATATACTAGATAAAATTAATTAAAAGAAAATAAACTAAATTAAAATAAACACATGTAGGAGAGTCGGATAAACACCGAGCTGCTTACAACTGAACATGGAAGCATCTCCGAGATATCTATAAAGGGTAGTCAACGCAGCTGCTCCTCAACTATATCCTGATAAGCCCCCTAAGTCCATAAATAGTGCGAGGTATCGTGCCCGACAAGCGTAAAGGTCTTGTCCATAAAAATCGTAGAACCCACTAACATCAACAAATATGCTCTAGTCGCATATGCCCAACTAGAAGCGACTATATGCTCGACGAATAGATCGTATAACCACTCCAACTTATAATAACAACCCCTGCACTCTCAGACTTTTTTTGTGCCTCTCTCTGTGAAACTCCTAAGTAATCAACAGCCCAGTCAATAGCAAGCCCTTCACTGATATCTTGAGGGCTCCAGAAGACTCCCTTGATGGGCAAGTGAAGCAGACAAGAGACGTCATCCGGAGTAATCTTCATCTCACCAAATGGCATGTGAAATAAAGATGTCTCTAGATGCCATCTCTCGACAAATGCGGATACCAGGTTCGTATCTATCTTCGACAAACTGGTTCTCTGAAGTGAAGATAAACCAAAGTTAGATACCAAATTCTCCATCTCTCTAGGAAGCAGCAGTGGAACCCTCTGAATCAGCTTCAACCCATGTCCTGCTACCTTCAACTCTTTCTTCGGACCCCTCTCCAGAAAACAATTAAAAGTAAATATATTATAAAATACAACATAACAAATTCAGATTTTATTCAATATCAAATAATTGTAGTTTATTTACCTCACCGAACCATATATGTCTAGCAATATGATGTTCGTACTTAACCAAAAGAGAGGTATCGTACGGTCCTCCTGGATATCCAACAGGTTGTGCTGCTGATGCAGATGCACCAATACTCTCTTCCTCAGTCATTCGCGATGATTCGCCCTGTCCTAGACCCCGATTAGGGATCTTACCGTCCCTGCCTCGTGTGCGCACCACTGCTAAAATAAAAACATAAAAAAAAAATTAAAAAAAATTAAAAAAACGATCCGGAACACTTCATGTAAGAGTTCCGGTATGATTTTTCATGTAAAAGAATCGGAACATTTCATGTAAGAGTTCCGGTACAAAAACTCAAAAAAGAATTGTACCGGAAGACTTCTTCCATGACTTCCGGTACGAAACCACTTCCGGAAGACTTACTCTATGTGTTCCGGTATGGACTTTATGAACCGGAAGACCTGTGATAAATGTTCTGGTATGAAGTTTATGAACCGGGAGACTTGTAGCAAGTGTTCCGATAAATAGTTGAACAAGTTTCTCTCTTGGAAGACTTCAGGAAATGGAAATGAAAATTTCTAAAATTATAACTATTTATACGAGAGTATTTTGGTCATAAAAAATTTAGTGTAGGGGTATGGGTATAATTGTAAGGGTATGGGATAAAATTTTCTCCATTATAATAATCCTATTTCCAATTACAAAGCCCATTATATTTTTTTTTTACAACCATTTTTGCCATACAAAAAGATAGAAGAAATGAAACCCATGAACACCATTATCCATACAAGTCCATGATACCAAAATTTGCCAAAAAAATCATTAATGGTCCACTCCTTTTGCGGTGGACTACATCATGCCAAGAAATGTGAAGCCTCTGGATTTTGCTACATCAATGACTTGGTTTTAGGGATCTTAGAGCTTCTTAAATTTCATCCTCGTATTTTATATATTGATATAGATGTGCACCATGGAGATGGTGTAGAAGAAGTCTTCTACTTTACTGACAGGGTGATGACGGTCAGCTTTCACAAGTATGGAGATATGTTCTTTCCAGGAACTGGTGATGCTAAGGAAATAGGAGAAAGAGAATGGAAGTTTTATGCAATAAATGTCCCACTCAAGGATGGAATTGATGACTCTAGCTTCACTAGACTTTTCAAGACTATTATTTTCAAAGTAGTTGAAACATATCAACCTGGTGCAATAATTCTCCAGTGTGGAGTTGATTCACTTGCTGGAGATTGCTTGGGTTGCTTCAATCTCTCTATTGATGGCCATGCTGAATGTGTTAGATTCGTGAAGAGATTTAATTTGCCCTTACTGGTCACTGGAGGTAGTGGACACACAAAAGAAAATGTTGCTCGATGTTGGGCAGTTGAAACTGGAGTTCTTCTAGATACAGAGCTTCCAAATGAGATTCTAGAGAATAACCTATCAAATATTTTAGACCAGACTCCTCATTGAAGATTCCAAATGGGCACATAGAAAATTTAAACAGCAAATCATATCTTAGCACTATAAAAATGCAATTTGGGAAATATACGCTGCATACAACATGCTCTAAGTGTGCAAATGCAAGAGGTCCCACCTGACTTCTACATTCCTGATTTCAATGAAGATTTGCCATAACTCATTCAGTGATGAAGCAATTGCTGCATTTGTGGAGACTAATGGAGAGTCTTTGAATGAACTATCACTTAATAAAGTTAAAAAGGTTGGCTACCACAGAACCTTATCACTTGCAAGCTATGAAACACGAACACTTTTAGGAGTAGGCGTGTCGCAGTGTCCGACACGCATCGGTGTTCGACTCTTGTATGACACTCGTACGACACGTGTTGGAAAAGTTAAAGAAATATCGGAAAAGTCAGACAAGTGTCCACTAAAAAAATGGTTGTTTTCTTTATTTCGACATTCTTCGAATCAATGGTTGACACTCATACGACACTTATAACACATATGTTTGACAATTTAGACAAGTGTTTTAAACAAAAATTTGTTTTTCCTTTTTTTCAACACACTTTTATACATATTTTGGACAAATCTCACACTAATTTAAAATTGTTAACCGTGTATTATTAAAGACATTAATTTTGATTAGAATATTTTCAACTTATTTAATCATAGATGAATAATCAAAACTTAAATACTCTCTTATATATAGCGGTGTCAGTGTCCTACGTTTTTAAAATTATCGGTGTCAGAGTGTCCGTGTCGTGTCCCGGTGTCTGTGTCAGAGTCCGTGCTTTATAGCTTGCAAGCCATTCACAAACTGCAGCAAAAATAAACCCGAGGAAGTTGTTCGGCGGTGTGGACTTTGCCAAGAATCAGATATGGTGCTAAAGGAAAATCGAGATGGAAAATTTATGGTTGGATGCTTGGGTTATCCTCAGTGTAGAAGTGTTGTCTGTGGGGTCCAGCCATTTGGTGTTTTGCATGAAAGGAAAATAACACTTGGTGTTTTGCATGAAAGGAAAATAACATTTGGTGTTTTGCATGAAAGGAAAATAACACTTGGTGTTTTGCATGAAAGGCAAAGGACACTTGGTGTCTTGCATGAAAGGCAAAGAACAAGTGTCTTCATGCATGTAAGACCTTTTGGCTTGCTTCTCCTATAAATAGGACCAAGAGCAAGCATTCAAAATACAACCACAAGAGAAACAAGAAGCAAGAGAAATAGAGCCTTGCTCAAGAGAGAAAATTATTTTAGAGAGTTTTTCCTTGTGAGAGAAATAGTGAGCCAATTTGTGAGAGTGTTCCTTACAAATTGAGAGATACTTTGTAGAGAGTTCCACCTAAGGGTGAAGTTGTTGTATTCCCATTTTTATTATAGTGGATGTTTTAAGAGGCCTAAGGGTCCCGTGGTTTTTCCCTTTCTCACATTGAGAAGGTTTTCCACGCTAAAATCTTTTTGTGTCATTTTTGCTTAATTTTTCACGTTTCCGCAAGTGCCTATTTTTGAGTTCACGGAGGAGGGAAATTATGGAAGGTTATTTCCCAACAGTGGTATCAGAGCTCTGTGTGAGTTCTGGGTAACTACGGTGTTGTACTCGTAAGAAAGTTCTTAGTATGCTCTGTGGTTGCAACATTGTTTGATCTTCCACATCAGAAAAGAAATATTCTTGTTGGAATTAAATCGTAGTATTGTGAAAGTGTGTCTTTGTAAGTTCTGGCTAAGGAAAGACTTGGTATTTAAGCGCGTCAATATTGACCCACCTCTCTTTCCTGGGAACTTCCTAGTTGCACTATTCATAAACCACGGTAACTTTTCCCGTGTACGACACTATTTACAAAATCTCCTAGCTAAAAGAACTACTTTCCCGTGTTCTCAAAAATGGATGGTTCTATCAGTTATGAAGGAGATATGTTCAAGCTGACCGCTGATAATTATACCTATTGGAAGCCGATGATGGAAGACCACCTATATTGCAAAGATTTGCATGAGCCAATCTCTCAAAAGGATAAGCCAACGGAGAAGAAAGATAACGAGTGGGAGCTCCAAAATCGGAAGGCAGTTGCCATGATCAGAAAATACATAGATAGGAGTCTATTCGAGCATGTGTCAACTTATACAAATGCGTATGAGTTGTGGACCAAACTTGAATCCTTGATTCAAAAGAAGACACCGAGAAATAAAGCACACCTTGTCAGACGACTGGTGAAATTGGAGTACTCAGATGGCCAAAATATGATCGAGCACTTGAATACCTTCAAAGGTATCGTGAACCAGCTGACGAAAGCTGACATGAAGATAGATGATGAGTTGCAAACTCTTCTGCTCCTAAGTTCTCTACCTGAGAGTTGGGACACTCTAGTTGTCACTCTTAGTAACTCTGCTCCAGACGGAAAACTTGTCTTGGATTCTGTCACAGATTCCTTGCTAAATGAAGAATCAAGACGGAGGGAAAGAGGCTTCAACAACCAGTTCGAAGCCAACATTGTTGATAACAGAGGAAGGAGTAAGAATCATGAAAGAGGAGGTCGTGGGAGATCACAAGCTAGATCCAAGTCTCGCACAAGAGTAAGCTGTTATTATTGTGGCAAATCGGGCCATAGAAGACCTGAGTGCAGATTCTTGAAGAGAGATCAACAGGCTGGAAAAGTCCGTCCAGATTTAATAAATCCAAAGAAGAATAAGGAAGAAGGAGCCACAACTGCAGTAGCCTCGAACAACGAGGATATTTTCCTTTTTGGAGATGTCAACTATCTAAATGTTGCATTCGATAATTGCACTTGGATAATTGACACCGGAGCATCTTTCCACGTTACACCTCATGAAGAATTATTCTCATCATACCAAAGAGGAGATTTTGGTACGGTGAAGATGGGAAACTACGTCACAAGCAAGATTGTTGGTATTGGTGAAGTGACTATGATCACAGACAATGGAAATAAGCTTGTGTTGAAGGAAGTAAGACATGTACCAGAGATGCGTCTAAACCTTATATCAGCAGGAAAGTTGGATAACCTAGGGATGATAAACCAGTTCGGCGATGGTAGATGGAAGCTTAGCAAAGGGAGCATGACACTTGCTCGTGGCAAAAAGGAAGGCTCCCTGTACATCATGCAGGGAAAGATAAACAAGGGAGAGACTAATGTTTCTCAAGATGCAACCAAAGAATTGTGGCATAAACGACTTGGCCACATGAGTGATAAAAGCTTAGAGATTCTTGCTAAAGATCATCTTTCAAATATCAAGGGACAACCACTTGAATCATGTGAAGACTGTCTAGCAGGCAAACAACACAGAGTATCTTTTCAAAGATCAGATGATGCAAGAAGACGAAAGAAAATCCTAGATCTTGTTCACTCAGATGTCTGCTCCACATCTGAAAGGTCTCTTGGTGGCGCACAATACTTTGTTACCTTCATTGATGATCACTCTAGAAAGGTGTGGGTGTATCCATTGAAGAAGAAAGATCAAGTTCTACAAGCTTTCAAGGAGTTTCACGCCTCTGTAGAGCGAGCATCTGGAAGAAAGTTGAAATGCTTAAGAAGTGACAATGGAGGTGAATACCTAGGTCCATTTGAAGCATATTGTAAAGCTCATGGGATAAGACATGAGAGGACACCTCCGAAGACTCCCCAAATGAATGGAGTAGCTGAAAGAATGAACAGAACGATTGCAGAGAAAGTCAGAAGCATGCTTTCTCATGCAAAACTTCCCAAATCATTTTGGGGTGAAGCAGTGAGAACTGCCATTGATCTAATAAACTTGTCTCCTTCAAGACCGTTAAATGGAGAGATACCGAATGAAGTATGGTATGGAAAGAAAGCCTCTTACGGTCAATTGAAAGTATTCGGGTGTAAGGCATTTGTTCATATTCCTAAAGATGAAAGAGCAAAACTCGATGCCAAGACGAAGGAGTGTATATACCTTGGTTCTCCAAGAGATGAACTTGGCTTTAGACTGTGGGATCCTGCAAACAAGAAGATTGTTCGAAGCAGAGATGTGGTATTTTATGAAGATCAAACAATCAATGATATTCAATCTAAGAAGTCAAATACCATTGTGGTACAAAACTCAGGGGGAGAGATTCCTCAACGAGATATTGAACCTGATCAGACAGCACAACCCCATCATATGGAGCAACCTGACCAAACAGAAGAAGATCAGGAAATGCAGGAAGAACAAATGATAGATACTGATCAGAGAGACCAAGAACCTCAAGTGAGAAGATCCGTGCGAGTAAGACAACCATCAAGAAGATATTCCCCAGATGAGTATGTCACTCTCACTGATGAAGGAGAACCTCAAAACTTCATAGAAGCCATTGAGACGGATGACAAAGACAAATGGATGCAAGCCATGCAAGAAGAATTACAGTCACTGAATGAGAACCAGACATATGACTTGGTGAAATTACCAAAGGGAAGAAGGGCTTTGAAAAATAAGTGGGTGTTCAAACTCAAGTCTGAAGAGAACAACCCAAACCCCAGATACAAAGCACGAATTGTCGTGAAGGGGTGCCATCAGAAGAAAGGCATAGACTTCGAAGAGATATTCTCACCAGTGGTGAAGATGACATCCATAAGAGCAATCCTTGGTCTAGCTGCAACACTAGATTTGGAGATAGAGCAACTTGATGTCAAAACAGCATTCTTACATGGAGACTTGGAGGAAGAGATATACATGGAGCAACCCGAAGGATTTGCAGAACCAGGCAAAGAACATCTTGTGTGTCGCTTGAAGAAAAGTCTATATGGGTTGAAGCAAGCTCCAAGGCAATGGTACAAAAAGTTTGAACTCTTCATGACCCAACATAAATTTGAAAAGACTTCTGCAGACCACTGTGTGTTTGTGAAGAAATATGATAATGGTGAATCCATCATACTTTTGTTGTATGTTGATGATATGCTTATTGTTGGGAAAGACAAGACAAAGATAGATGCTCTAAAGAATGCACTGAGCAAATCTTTTGCCATGAAAGATTTGGGTGCAGTAAAGAAGATTCTTGGAATGAAAATCATTCGAGATCGTCCCAAAAGAATGTTGTGGATGTCACAAGAAGATTATATCAAGAAAGTCCTTGAGAGGTTCAACATGCATAATGCTAAACCTGTACATGTCCCACTACCTGGTCATCTGAAACTCAGTAAGACACAGTGTCCAAACAATGAAGAAGAAAAAGAAGAAATGAGCAAGGTGCCCTATTCTTCAGCTGTGGGTAGCCTTATGTATGCAATGGTTTGCACAAGACCAGACATTGCTTATGCTGTTGGAGTAGTAAGTAGATTCCTGTCAAATCCAGGAAAGGAGCATTGGAATGCTGTGAAATGGATACTGAGGTATCTAAGAGGAACTGCCAAACAGTGTTTGTGCTTTGGCAATGAAAAGCAATTACTCACTGGGTATGTAGATGCAGACATGGCAGGGGATGTAGATTCAAGAAAATCTATTTCCGGGTATTTGATTACTTTTGCAGGGGGAGCTATCTCATGGCAATCACGATTACAAAAGTGCATTGCTTTGAGTACCACAGAAGCTGAATACATAGCAATTACTGAAGGCTGTAAGGAGATCATGTGGATGAAGAAGTTCATGCAAGAGTTAGGTCAGAATCAAGAAACTTATGTTCTCTATTGCGACAATCAGAGCGCAATCCATCTCAGCAAGAACTCGACATACCATTCAAGGTCAAAACACATTGACGTAAGATATCACTGGATCCGCGATGTGTTGGAGAGTAAATTGTTGAAAGTAGAGAAAATTCATACCAATGAGAATGGGGCAGACATAATGACAAAACCTCTTCCAAAAGAGAAGATAGAGCTCTGCAAACAAGTTGCTGGATTAGCAGCAACTCCAAACTAACCCAGAACATTCCCCTATGGCTGGAGGGGGAGAAATGTGGGGTCCAGCCATTTGGTGTTTTGCATGAAAGGAAAATAACACTTGGTGTTTTGCATGAAAGGAAAATAACATTTGGTGTTTTGCATGAAAGGAAAATAACACTTGGTGTTTTGCATGAAAGGCAAAGGACACTTGGTGTCTTGCATGAAAGGCAAAGAACAAGTGTCTTCATGCATGTAAGACCTTTTGGCTTGCTTCTCCTATAAATAGGACCAAGAGCAAGCATTCAAAATACAACCACAAGAGAAACAAGAAGCAAGAGAAATAGAGCCTTGCTCAAGAGAGAAAATTATTTTAGAGAGTTTTTCCTTGTGAGAGAAATAGTGAGCCAATTTGTGAGAGTGTTCCTTACAAATTGAGAGATACTTTGTAGAGAGTTCCACCTAAGGGTGAAGTTGTTGTATTCCCATTTTTATTATAGTGGATGTTTTAAGAGGCCTAAGGGTCCCGTGGTTTTTCCCTTTCTCACATTGAGAAGGTTTTCCACGCTAAAATCTTTTTGTGTCATTTTTGCTTAATTTTTCACGTTTCCGCAAGTGCCTATTTTTGAGTTCACGGAGGAGGGAAATTATGGAAGGTTATTTCCCAACATTGTCTTGCTCCCTGGATCAATATCAGAATCGGTTGTGACCACCAATACTTGCAACAATCTCACTGTATTAACTTTTCTTCTCATGATTTCAACTGTCGCCTCCAACCACAGCGTTTTCAACGTAAGATACAAGTTCGCCGACGATCAATAACGTTCTCTTTCCGCTCTCAAAGCTCATGATTAGCGCCGTCAAATGTCTCTCATCACCGTCGTTTATCTTCCGTTAGGCGGAACCGGTCGTCCTGATTCCGCCGGGCTTTATTATGCTAAAATTGAAATTGAAACTCCTTCGAAGGATTATTGTTTGCAAGTTGATACTGGTACTGATATGATGTAGGTTAATTGCATACAGTGTAAAGAATGTCCTACCAGAAGTAGAATAGAAGAAGAAGAAAATTCTTTACACCATTTACCTGAGCATTGAAGGTATTTTGGCGAGAATTTCGTGCTTTTTGATTCGCATCTGGTGTTGCTTGATTCGTGAAATCATTTGTACCATTGTGTGTAGCTTTACGTTACGATCCATTCCGCAAATGTTTCGAGCTCCGCCGCTCTTGGCTTTGTGAATAGTACCGGTCGCGTGAGAGCTTGAAGAAGATGATGAAATACATTTTTCTGATTCACCTCTTTTGTTTGTTTTTAAACTTTCATTCTCATTTTTTTCAGTTGGGCCGGGCCGTGTAGATCATTACTACATCATCACAATCTCATTTCATAATAAGCCTCCATTTCTTTTTTCTTTTTTTTTATTTTGTTTCTTTTTTTTAGTAAAATTTTTTAAATGGTTTTCTTCATAAATTTTTCTATTAATTATTTCTTAATTTGATATTTTAAACCTTACTTCATTTCTTTATTATTTTTGCATTTTGATATTTTGTTTAAAATCTCTTTTTAAAAATTCATGTGAATTACATATTTCTTGATTTTATTGTGATTTCTTATATTGTTGATTATTAGTTCTTGAATCTTATTTAATGTGATCATAAGTTTCACCAACATCAATGGAACTTGGATGTTGATGGAGTGAAAACTCTAATCCACCAAGATGGTTGAATGATGTTGATGATAACTTGATTCATCCTTCGATTCAATTTGGTTTTGGTCTTGTGTCTTGTTGTTCTCCTCTTCTTCTTTTTATTTTGGTCAATGAAATCTATGGATCATGGATTGTTGGTTTTCAAGGATGTTTAATCTTCATTATTTCAAATCTATGGATGAATGATCATTTGGATCATTCTCCATACTTTGGAATAGTGATAGATTGTCTTTGATTAATCGATGAAAAATCTTGATTAAGATGGGATTGTTCCCTATTTTTCTTTTAGTGTGGCAAGCTTTAGGAGAGTGACTTATGTGTCACTTCTCTAGCTTGCATTAGCATAAATATTGTTATTGACTGGTCTCCCATAGTATGATCTTCTTTATAGGTTGTGATACGATTGCTTAACATAATGCTACATTTTGTCCTGAATCGGAAATCAAGTCATTTTTGTAAGCGAGATTGTCAGTCTCCTACTCTCCATAGTGTGGTGAGAAATAGATTGTCTCTTTGTCATTTAAGAGAACCAGTGGCATACTTGTCGATTTTATCCAAGTTGGAACCCTACTCTTAATGATGTATAGATTCATGTTTTCATGCTTATGGATGACTAGTCAAGTGTTCTCCGAAAAATGACAAAATGTTCTTCATCACTAATACTAAATTTGTAACTATATTGTTGCACTAACTTTACTTTGTGCCATTTAATTCTTTCTTTTTAATTCTTGTCATTTATTTTATGCCTTTACTTTAGTATTTCATATCAATTATCAAATTGTTTTTCTCTTTGGCCACTTGGACTTTTGTTTATAGTTTTGCTCTTTTTGTTTAGTCCATTTGGACTTTTTCTTAAGACATTAATTAATACAAAAACACTTAAAAAAAATTTGGTTCTCATAATCTCAGACTGTTGTGACCTTGTGATTGGACTTGGACTTTGGACTTAGATTTAGGATCCTTGCCTTATGCTCCTGGAGTTGTGATCTGGGACCTTGGACCTTTGTGTTGCCTTTGTCTATCTGTTGGGAAATTTTCTGCTGTTGGTGTTTATACTTTGACATTGTAAAAATCATCTGATGTATGACTCTCCTAATTGGCTTTTAACCCTTGGGAAGACCTTACTTTGACTTTGCTATGGCTTAACTTGGGACTTCCTCGGATGCTTTAATTTATCTGGCTATTATGCTTGTTGCTTAAAATCCAAAAGAAAAAAGTAATGTTTATGTTGACTTGTTGTCAAGTGTTTGCTCCTTGTGTGGTTAGATCTTTCCTTTTTTAGCTTTTATTTTGTGTTTAGGGTAGTCACTTCATCTCCTCCCCTTCTTCAATTTTCAAAATCTTCTCCCTTTTTCAAAACCTTCTTGTTTTCAAACTATAACCTCTTTCACAATAAAACCTTAACTTTGTCAAGTGCATTTTCAAAACCTTTTCTTTAATAAATGTCGATCAATATTAAATATACTTTGACCATTTCAAAAAGACTTTAAAAAACACTTAAACTCATTCAAACTTTTGTGCCTTTGTGCACTTTTTCATTTAAAACTTTTCATAAAGTTTAGACATGAGTCATTTTCATAGTTGAGATGTAATTCTCCTATTCCCCATAGTATTAAAATGTTGACATTTTCCACTTAGATGTTGAGTGATAGACTTGTTGATTTTTATCCATGCAAAAATCCTCCATCTTAAGGTGATACAAATGTTGTTTTCTTATACTTGTGGGCGACTAGTTGTAGTTTTCTCCTTAAAATGACAACAGTATATCAAAAGTAGTTTTCATCTACCCTAACTTATACGTATTCTTTCAATCTTGCATGTGAAGTCGGATCCGATTAATACCTGAGAAATATCTGAAGTTCGTTGTGCGAGCAATTCTTCGCACTCCGAACTACCTCGCTACAAGTTCGCACAGCGAACTTATGGTCCTTTATCTACGGCCTCTAGTATGGGATGGTTCTCTGGTCCTTCGCTGAGACCTAGCCACAACGAACATTCGCTACCAGTTTGCCCAGCGAACTTAGTGTCCTTTCCTTACTGACTCTCAATTGAGAGGGTTCGCTGAGACTTCGCCATGAGTTCGCAAAGCGAACATTCGCCGGCACTCCTTGTTGGCAGTTCGCACAACGAACATGCTGATATTCTTCTCTTCCTTTGGCTTCCTTGTCCAATTGCTTGTGTCTCACACTTTGATGTTTTCATGCCTAATTTCTGCACAATAACACACAAATCAAAGCAACCAAAGGTGTTTTTAACAATATTGAAGAATAACATGATATCATGGAGTAAATCCAACAAAACAACACAAAAGAGTTGAAAAATGCCAATAAATAAGGATCAAATTAAAGCAAGTTTGGTATTCAACAATTTCCTAGGGCAACGTGGATCACTTAGCTGACTATGATTTCCCTCAAACCAAGAAATGTCTTTTCTCACATTTCCCAAGACAGGGAGAGTATGGGGCACTTAGAGCGAGACGGTTCCTAAGGATGACTAACGTAGGTGTCTCCACTTCTAAAGGTCACCACTATCCCGCTCTTACTAGGCCCTTCAAAAATATATCACAACACAGTCCCCTAAACACAAGGGCTTTAACAAAGGGTTAAAGGTTTTAAACTACAGAGCATTGGGGGATCACGAGTCCCTAAGTCTCCTGAAACGAAACTATATGTTGATCCTAACTAACGAGACCACAAGTCTGTGAGGCGAGGCTTTAGACCTCTCAGGTGAGACTTCTATCAAGCCTTATGAAAAGAATTTAAGTTAAGTCTCTTGGGCTATACTTCAATTATGTCCCTTGGGTCAAACTTTATGTGGATCCCGCTGGAGGAAACTTCAAGTCCCTCAGGCGAGGAGTTTGGATAAGCTGGTTCGATGGGGATCCTAGTCCCTCAGGCAAGATAACATGATAAGCCTGACTGATGAGACTATAAGTCCCTCATGCGATGCATTAGACCTCTCAGGAGGGACTTCTATCAATCCCTCAGACAAGACTTTAAGTGAAGTCTCTTGGGATAGACTTCAGTTCTGTCCCTTGGGCGATAATTTATGTTTGATCCCACCCAAGGAAACTTTAAATCTCTCAGGAGGGGAGTTTTGATAAGCATATTCGATGGGACCCATAGTCCCTTAGGCGAGATTATATGTTGAACCTGACTATTTTTTATGATTTTTTATTAGGATTATTCATCTTTTTCCCCAATTTTGTTTGCATTATCTTCTTCCTCAACATATTCCAAACTTTTAATGCTTAATTTTGTATAGATTTATCTCCATGATGGACCATAAAAACCAACACTAAAAAAAACAAAATTTTTTGAGATAAATAAAAGGTAATAATTTTGTCCAGCTCAATTGAGTACGATTACATATCTAAGAAATGCAGCATACACAAATCAATAAAAAAGCACAAGCACAAATACAAAGATGTATGTTGAATCACCTTATTGAGATATAACTCACCAAAATACAAATTTGAATCACAATTGATGAGCATAGCTGAATCACCTTACTAATAAAAATTAAACATAAAACTTTACCGAAAACTCAAAACAAAATACAAACACTGAAGATCTCTTTCTACAATGAGTACAACAATGGAAGCTCATAAATGGAAGGTGCAGAAACTCAAAAATAAAATGCAAACACTGATTTACCTCCTTCTACAAAGCTTCAACCATTACTTTCAGATCTACATACAAAGCTTCAACCTTTACTTTCAGATCTACATCTAAAGTTTCACCTTTTACTTTCAACCTTAATGTTAATTGAGCTAAAATTCTTGATTTTTAATTTGATATTTTAAACAAGTATTAATTTATATGGGTGAATGGTGGCACGTTGGATTCACTTAAAGCAAAATGCTAAACCCTAACAAGTTTAAACCAAACTAAGAGAAGCAATAAAACTAACTAAGAAAAATTAAAGAAACTTATCATTCATTTTCTAAAAATCTCAATCTCCCAATGAGTACATATATAGAGCTAATAATAGATACTAGAATAAAAGGTCTAAAGGCTAAAAGGCCCAATAAACAATAAAAGCCCACTAAGATAAATTCTACTTAATATTTAAATTATCTAAAAATCACTCCATGATCCTATCATTACCAACCCCTTCAAAAACAACCTTGTCCTCAAGGTTGTAAAACTTAATTGCTGCAATCAATTTCCTGAATCCCATTGCTTGAACCGAATAGATTTTGTCACCATAATTTTCTATGAGCCATTTAGAGAATTTGGTGATGGATGAATAACCTAATACATCAAGGTGATGACAAGACACAACAAAACCACCTTCTTGTAAGAACTTAAGTGATTCAATACCAACACTTGCAACTCTTGAGGTTAGTATTACAATCACTCCATGATCAACAGGTTGTCTAGAAATTTCAAATCTAATACCTCTATTTCCACTAGTAACCACAACAATTATTTCCTTAGACCACCACCCTGCCTGTGTTGTCATTCTCAATATGGGTGTGTGTCCGGACGGAAGATGTTCAACTGACACATGCAATTTGAACCCAGGCTTATGAAAAGTATCAGTTAAGACAGCAAATATCTCATTCTCAGTTGTCAAGAAATATGTTCGGTAGAACTGATTACAGAACTCTGAGCACTGAAACTTCTTCAGCATCTCCAGCAACAGGTTCAGACCAGTTTCAGCAATATTCCTTTCTGTATGCCGAAATGCCCACATGATTGAATCCATAACAAGCCTCAATTGCTGACTTGACAAGTATATTAGTGCAGGAAAACAGTGAGTAGCCATGGCACGGAGCAGAGAGAAGAACTTCAGTCGGTGCTCTGGGTAATCCTCAAAATTTTTTGTAATCATCTTTAGTGTGCACTGAAAGACAGCTTCAAATATACGAGGTGCATCTTCAATCATGGTGGCCTTATATATGTTTTTTATTGTGGCAAAAAGGGACAAAACCTCTGATTCCCTTGCATCAGGAACATTCCTAGCATAGTCTCTCTTAACCGAACGTAGAAGCTTCACATAGGATGTTTTAGATGCATAAGGTCCCCCTTCTAAAATACTTTTTGAAATAAGCTCACTGTACATTCTGTACACATTAAACATGTCCAAAAAGATCAATGTGATTTGGGGAAGGAAAAATGCCCCTAAAGAAGATGCAACACTTGTATTCGTCTGCAGTATATTAAGTACAGTGTGTATTACATCCTGATCCTTCAAAAATTCAACATTTTGATGCGCCTGACCAATAATTTCCATCCATTGCTGATTAGGGAGCCCCATCAACAGCTGAATATATTCATCTCTCTTTTGTGAATCAGACTCTGCTTGAACCATATGAGCAACAGATTCATAGAAGGAGTGTATCTGATGGGGTTCAAGATCTGCAATAGTGATTGGAAAGCCTGGTAGAAGTTTCGATACAAATGGCTCATTTTCGCCAACCTGGGTGATCACAAACTTCCGCTTGCACTTCTGAACTATTTTCAAAAAAGTGTCACAGGCCATATCCTGAGCTCCAGGATGTGTCTCATGCATAATTTCGAACAACTTGTGAACAGCAGTTTTAAGAAACTTCCAATGAGCTCTTAAAATTCGTGGATACTGGCCAACAACGTACATGATATTACTTGCAATAACTGCTTTGTTATCTTTTCCCTTTGTGATTTCATATAGATTTAATAAATCACGAATTACTATAACCAAAAATCGGTTTTCCTGTTCTTCAATCATGGAACCAGATATAGATCTCGTTGCCCAGCAGAGTGTGTTCAAATTGTTCCATGTCCAATCCTCACCACTGAGTTGTTTACTGAATTTCCTCAGCATCTGTTTTTCAGTATCTTCATGGTCAAGATGTGACCAGTAAATAAGAGTCTCCCTCATAATCTTATATTGAACAAGAACATCATTGTCCTTCATGGTCTCACGGACAATATTCCCATTTTCATCTTCAACTATGAGAACCTCTTCAGGTTTAGCCGTTCGGCAGATCATTAGCAACCTCAACATGAAACCAGAATAAAGCTGTCGGCGTTGAAGAAGCGGAGAACCATGCCCATCAACCATACCAGGAAGCATTCCTGCTACCTGAAGTCCCATTAAGTGTGTAGAAGCTGCAGGATTATCCAAACTTCGGTGTGGCTCAAACAGCTCCGACACTAAGGAATTCCAATAGTCTAAACACACCTTAAAAACCTCGGTATCGTCAACATATGAAATGCTGATAAGATATTCAAGGCCCAACAGCAAAGCTGATATATTCTCTTGAGTGGATTCCAGGATGCGGATATGGACCTTATAAAATGAAGTGAAGAACAGTGCCAGGCTCTGTATAAAATCTTGTTCTTCAGTAGAGCCATGTGCATATGCCTCGGGTATATTTGTTGTAGGCGGGAGTATGCTCTGCAATTGTCCTATGAGTATACCATACATCCTAACATATTGCACATCATAATAATCCCCAAATTGAAGGGATACCACTTCAGATAAACATTGCAATGTTAGGTTCCGATATGTTGGAACCGGGAAAAACTTTAGCCGTGTCTCAAGCAACGATGATTTAAATATATAACCCAAAGGAATCCATGGTAAGAAGGCAGGCAATGTGGACAGTGTATCACGTATGAACTCAGCCCTTTGAGATGTTGATAGCACATATAAGTATAACTCATGTATGAGTTGAAATTCACTGTTTAATGACTGTATAAGCTCTTTAATCTTCTGCTGTGTCATTTCTCCTCTCAAAAAATCAAAAATCTCTTCACTCAAAAGTTTCGATATAGCCATGCAATTCTCACAGATTGTTTCACGAGCTTTAGCTGCCGAGACAAGAGCATGAACCTCAGGTAACATCTGCTGATATGTCACTTTTGCAGCCATATATATACCCCTATGGACAAGGACATCAAATCCCTCAAATTGAATTGGCGCAAAAAGTAGGTTTTCCTGCCAGGACTCAAATGATTCTGAACCCTGAATAACAAAATATCTTGTAAAACTCTGGTGTTCGTCACATATGTACCATTCACATGGTGTAGAATTTGTTGAATTCAAATCATCGGCAAAAACTTGTTTTCTGTCCTCATCAGCAACAATAACTGTTGTCATTGAATCACTGGTTTCCATTAAAGAATTAACATTCGTGTTTATCATGTTCACAGTATCAAAGCTCCCGCTGCTTGCTTCAAGTGACCCTTCAACCACTGCAGTCTCACAAGCAGCAGATGCATTTATCATCGACTCATCATTCTTTTCCTCATATTTTTCTCCGGTGTCTTTGTCGCTGGTCTCTTCTTTCTGAATTGCAGCAGATGCCAAATTTTTATCAGCTTCCATTTCCCTTTTCTCTATCGATGAAGTTACAAATTGCACACCACATCTTTTCAAGTGGTTCCCTGCAGGGTTGTCGGTGAGAACATCCATTTCCACTTCCACTTGAGAACTTTCGTCTTCAAAAGTAAAGACAGCATGTGCTTGTTCAATTTCGTCGACTCCATGAGCTTCGAACAGGGTATAGTCGGTGGTGGTTTCATGGGGAATAAATGGAAGGGGTATTTCATCAAACATGTGGTGGGCATCGGTAAATTCCTCTTCGCCGTTAGGCAGTGTAGGTCTCTCAGAGTCTTCTGCTGCTACACCACCACCAATATCACCAGAAAAGAAACCTAATTCTGAACCTTCCACTTGTAACTCTACCTCCTCAATCTCCTTGTGCCATATCTCAAACTCGTGAACATCGTCAACATCGGTAGACACTGCAGTTGAATCAAATCGAAGACGATTAATTTCATCCCACAACTCGGGAATGGAAGACAAAGGTAGCCACTCAGTTTTTCCTTCACACCATAAAAGTGTGCTTTCGGACAAGTATCCCTTTAAGAAATGCTCGCACACCTCGGCGAAGACGTAAGGACCGACTGGTTGTTGATTTTCTCCGAGAAGGTAGCATCCAATTTCTGTGACATTTTCATAGGTAGGTTGTGGTTGTTGTTGATGTGAAGCAAGGATTAGGTGTTGTTGTTGGTATGCAGTAACGGGTGAGAATGGAGTATTTGAGAAATAATAGGTAAGATATGGGTTTGTGGGTTGTTGGTATGCTGTAGTGGAATAATATGAATGAGTGGAAGTGTGGTAAAATGGATGATTGTAATAAGAATATGCCATGGAAGGAAGATTGAGTACAATAATGAGAGCACCAATTGTTAGGAAGCAAAATGTTAAACCCTAACAAGTTTAAACCAAACTAAGAGAAGCAATAAAACTAACTAAGAAAAATTAAAGAAACTTTTCATTCATTTTCTAAAAATCTCAATCTCCCAATGAGTACATATATAGAGCTAATAATAGATACTAGAATAAAAGGTCTAAAGGCTAAAAGGCCTAATAAACAATAAAAGCCCACTACGATAAATTCCACTTAATATTTAAATAATCTAAAAATCACTCCATGATCCTATCATTAGTAGGGCCATTTATTCTAACGCGTCCGTACGCATTCAGACGATTGAAACATAATTTCTTTAAATAAAATAAATTAGGGAAGTTAAGGATTTGAGCAAGAAAAGGGGGTGGATGTTCTAACAGTAACAGGTATCAATTGATGAAGGTGTTTCACACGAGAAATTTTTTCATATGAATAGAAAAGTGGATTTTGATTAACTTTTCTTTATTATGTGTAAAAAGTGGAATGGGATGATGTGTGGATTTTTAATTTTATTAACTTTAATTTTAATTCAATTTTTATTTATTTATTTATTTATTTATATATATTTTTTTTTTTTTTGTTTCTAGATTTTGATTAGATCTAATTATGTGGGTTTGGTGATGAAGATATAGAGAGTAGTCAAATTCAGAAATCATTTTTTATATCTAATTTTTTCGTCTCTAAATTGGTTACAAAAGTTGTATGTTACATGTCACCAAATATTAGCGTTGTGCGTTTTAAAAAGGAGTAATATGATAAGTTTGAAAAAATTGAGTATAAAATTAGTTTTTTTTTTAAGTTAAGGGATCAAACTAGACACTGTTTCCAAGATAAGGGATGCAAAAGAGTATTTAGCCTTTAGTCATTTTATTATATTTGAGTTTATTTTTTATAAAAAAATGTGTGAAAAAAATAAATATTATAGTTTGGTTCAATTTATAGTTGTACTTGTCAAAAATACATTAGTGCATGGTATCCATACGTAGGTAAGGGATACTCAGAGATCTTTGTAATTAAAGGTGGTTAGGAATTACTCACGGTGGTGAGAGACCATGTTTGGTGATGTTTATGGTGATGAAAGAGTGATTGCTCACATGAGGTGAGAGGTTTTATGATTATGTGTGTGTATTGAGTGTATAATGATATGTCCTCTCTCTTATTAGGGACGAGGTATTTATATAGGCACTTTGGGCCTAAGGTTTTCTAGGGACTGATAACCACTCACTCAGTCAATGAAGGACCATTGAATTCCTATTTTCTAACGAGACGTGGATCACTCAGTTGACTCTAAATTCCCTCCAACTAAGAAATGTCTTTTCCCACGTTTTCCATGATAGGGAGAGTATGGGGCATTTAGAGCGGGATAGTTCTTAAGTACAACTGATATATAAGCGTCGTCTCTTCTAAAGGTTGCCACTGTCTCGCCCTTATTAGGCACTTCACAAATATATCACTACACAACCCCTCAAACACAAGGGCTTTAACAAACGGCGAAGGGCTTTAAACTATCGAGCATTAGGGCATCATGAGTCCATAAGTCTCTCGAGCTAAAATTATATGGTGATCCTAACTGACAAGACCACAAGTCCCTATGGCGAGGCTCTAGACCTCTCAAACGAGACTTCTATCACATCCCATTCGGTCAAAATAGAGATATTCGATTTACCGTCTTTTATCACACCATCATAATCAAACCTAAGCCTCTTCCGGTGAATGCAAACTTCATCCATTCTTATCGGGCTACCAAGTTTCATCTTCTTTGCAATAACACAAGCACGTGGGAGACCATATGTTTTAACAATTGTGCATCCATACTTTGCGCTATCGAAGCCTACATTATCAGCTCGTTTTGCTTCGTAAAAAATATAATTCAAACTTGCTCGAGATTGTTGCCGACCAACTGAGAATAAAGATTATTGTCTTTAAATTTGTGTTCCAAAACTGTGATGCTCCGACCAAATGATGTATGTATCTCATTATACTGGTTCTAGATAATTTGGTTCACGGAATCTCAATCTCTACACAAATCGCCCTTACTATTTCCCAACTAATTCTTCAATGTAGACTGGATAGAGTCAACTCAATTTGTTGTTGTATTCTCAAGATGTCTAACCTAATCGGTCCATGCACAAACAACATTCTCCTTCACCTGGTCAAAAATTGTGCTTTCAACATATTTCAACAAATCAGAATATTTCTCGCACACCTTCCTAAAATATATAACAGAATCGTCATATAACTCTTTAGTGGAAGAATTTACTATACCATTTCATGCATCCATTATTTTTTCCACTACCACATCCGCCTTCACTATTTTTTCATCTTCGGACTTGATCTGTTTTGTCCCTACCGCGGGTTTAACCTGACTTCTCACATTCTTTATTATGTGATATCTACAAATTAATGCATAAGAAGTAGAAAATATATTTGTAATTAAATTCATCAAAGCAATATCGCGATCGATAATAATCACTTTAGGCATCTTTCCTTGATCCTTCAACATTATCTGGAACACCTCTAAGACCTAAGTAACATTCTCCTCTTTTTCACTCTCTAGAAATGCAAACCTCGCATAATAGGTCATTTCAAAGAGGTAACACCAACCATCTCCAATAATAAAAATTTGTACTTGTTGGTCTTGTACGTTGAATCAATTATGAGTACAGTAGGAAACGTGTTGAACAACTTAATGGAATCAAGATGAGTCTAAAATACATCTCTAACAGTTACTTCATCCTTGCACGTTCGGTAACTAGACACATAATTGTTATCATCCAACAGTTTTAAGAGTTATTGCATTTCAATTTTATCCCCCTTCAGCGCCTTGTTAGTTGGTATCGAATATTGTACACTTTCTTGATATTTGAGATATTTCCGGGTCTTTTATGTTTCAAAGTTGCAAGTATATTTTTTAGTTGAACAAAATTTAATGTCATGTCTACAATGCATTCCTTCTCTTTCGGCATGAGGCGACACGCAATTGGATGGTCGGCCAACCTTTCACGCAAGTCATGGTTATGTAAACCACATATGACATTAAATCACCATTTCTTATTTGTCAACATATAACCACGCAACTTAAAGGGACACTCACATTTTCTTGAACCGATGTCATCTCGTTTAAAATTATGGAGAGGTCTATATTTTCCAATTCTTTCGCACGTTTTTGTCAGAAATGCGCATCTTCTATCTGAACCATTATCGGACCTTCCGATTATCACACCTAATCCCAGTTTTGAAGCCTTCGTACGAATTTACTGAAGCATATGATCACAAAATTCAAACTCTTGCTCATTTTTAAATAGGTTGCCAACATCTACCGCATTCACAACAACACGTTTGACATACATAGACACAACATATTTGGAGAAAACATCGGGTGCACCATATCTAATGAAAATAATTACAACAAAACACTCAATAAGTGCAAATACTGTAAACGGAGCTGAAAAAATGAAAACATACGGATACCGGAGTTGCATTTCCGAATAAGTTCATACAAACTCCAGAAATGTATTTTCAAAACATACGCGCGTTTTTTAGACTGAAAACAAGATTAATGTGAGCAATAAGACTTGAAATAAATGATCTGGAATTTCAACTTTTTTTCTCCCTTTAATGTGATGAAACACACGATTGAAGATTTGAAGTGAAAATGTAGATCGAGAATGAAAGGGTTTTTAGTACGGGTTTGGAGTAGAAAACAAGTATGGCTCTGTGATCATGCAGTTCAGTGTTTTATCAAATTATTCCAGAGATGCATCTCTGCAAATATCAAACATGCAAAAATCACAAAAATTTCAAAATCTCGTACCAATCTTCCGAAGATGCATCTCCAAAATATCCACTGGATTACTCAAATATCAATATATTTGTTTGAAAACCCGAAAATGCATCTTCGAAATAAATTTTTGTTTTAATCTGAGATGACACTCAATTGATGCGCCGTAAGATGGTGCCTGATGCATCCGGAGAAACATCTCCAAAATCTGAAGAGCATTTTCGATTTTTCATAGGGTGTTTTTCCTCCCTCATAATGTGGTATAAAAAATTCCCAAAATTTAAGGATCCTGTATCATATACTTATAACTTGTTGAAGCATTTTAATACAACATATTGGAGTACGAAGAAAAATGTGGTGAAATATATGTTTGTGAAATCATAGAAAAAGTAAAACAATTATATCACATAGCTAGCAACTTTGTCTGACATATGACATGCACAACATATGTATGCATAATGTATCATTTACCCAGTTGCAGCTACTGTAACAAAACTATTCCATAGTGAAACATTTACATTTTGTTTAACAAGAATAAACCTCCTAAATTAACAAAAACTATAAGCAATTTTTCAATTTTCAAATGATCATATTGTCATGTTCTTATCTCTTTCTTCCTGAAACAGTTTTCTTGACAGCTCCAACTGAGACCAAAAACTGGTCTAGTGATGATAGAGTCCTCATATCATCAGGAGGAAAATAGCTTGCTGCTTTTCCTTTGATTGATGAGAACAGAAGGGAAAGTGAAGGCCACGTATCGTACCGGTCATCCAAAAATTCGTCTAGAAATCCAAATGCGGCGCGGAAATCAGACCTACTTGCATTTATTGGTGCGGCAAAGTGAGCTGGGATGATTCTTCTAAATTTCCAATCTCGCGAAATGCTATAGACCCAATCTCTTACCTGAATCATCGTAAAACAAAATCAAAATGTTTTTGTATAAGCACTTATCATATAAGTACTTATATATATAAGATTACCTTTTCTGGAACTTTACTGAAGACAAGAGTCTTGACAATAGGTGAAACAATCAACTTCTCCGACATCTGTTCAAAGCTAGCATTTGGTTCCAACAGATTAGACGGACCGAGAAACAAGATTTGTAGAACCATTCTTTCCCATCCTGCAAGAAAAAAAGACAGGTTAAGAAGAATGCATTTTTAGAAATAAATGAAAACAGTGTTCACCACAGAACCAAACACACGCTTAATTGAAGTGAAAATAAGAAACATGAAAAGTGAGAACTAAACGGCTACCTTTTTGTAGGTTCCTTTTGTTGTCAACTACCGGTTCGTCAGGCACTTCCTTTCCTTTACTAAGAATCTTTACAGCCAGACCGTTTTTTGCAGATGCTAAGAGGGATTCTTTGTTAATACACTCAGGTGGCTGTCTTGATACAAAAATAACAGCATCTGTAACCAATAGTGTCCTTGAAGGCTTGTGGTAGAAAGCTACTTCCACATATGGCCCAATTCCTAAGACAATAACCAAATAAGACTTTTCATAAGCTACCCTGAAGAGTTTATAAATACAAGCTGAAAACAGCTTATAGACATGTCATAGGTTGATTTGATAAACTCTCTCAAATGGTGTCGTAAGCGCTTATGTTAGTAGACAAAAACAAAAATAAGTAAATCCAAATAGATTCTTAGTATGAAAATATGCAAAAACTAATGATCATCATTACCAACTTCGGGTGAACTTAGAACCTTTTGCTCTATGTCACTAGCCCAAGGAGTGGACAAATCCCCGTCTTTCAAAGTTTTAGCGCGAAAAATGCCAAAGAATTCTAAAGGTAAGTTCAAAGGCCAACTCCATTGCCTTGGTGCCACCCATACCTGAGCCCGCGGAAATTTTCTTGAAAACGGACCGACAAATATTTTGTGCTCGTAAGCAAAAGTAGGGAGGACAATGTATTCCACCGGAGCCCCCAATTCCTTTATTAGCTACAAAAAAAAATCATATCTTAAGAAAGTCTAACAAAATCACCCTATCAATAATGTCGTTTCTATATTCCTATGTTCACAAAACTAACACTCATGATGTATGAAGCACCAGACACCAGACACGCCTTCAATTTGAGGTGCCAGACACCTCAAGTGTCACCTGACACGCCTTCAATTTGAAGAAATTTTCTTGCAGCATATTGTGGCATTTTTTTAACATAAGAGATCACTACACGTTTGTATATACTCAAAGAGATTGGTAATCATAATGGAACCTGAACACACTCATCAGTTGGAGCAATAGGTGCATGAACCCATAATCCACCAGATTTGAGCTTGATAACTGTCATTCTAATGTTTGTTGAAACACTGCTGAACCCCAAGGCTTGTTCTTGCTCAAATAGCCATATACTACCCTTCACAGCCTACATCATATGATCAAAACAAACAAGAGCAATCAGTGTCTCAAACAACAGAATCCTAGAAAAAACCAAATATAAGACAAATCAAAATAGTACAAACCTCAGTTCTAATAGTGAGTCTATTGAGGAAAGGACCAAGTGGAAAAGGAAAACCAGTGATGTTGAAGTAAAATCTTCCATTAGAATTGCTTGTTGTTGCAGAAGGGGTTGTGGATGAAGAAGCAACAACAAAATTGATTGAATCTCTTCTTTGTTGTCTTGGTTTGAGATTCAAGGAGAGACCCTTTAAGGAACCACCAACAAAATTTGAACTGGAGTCTTTCAAGTAGATGGGGTTCTTCAAAAGTGTGGAATTTGGAGACGAAACAGAAATCGTTGCCACCATTTTTTTAGTTTGTTAATGTTGTCATCATGGTAAAACTAAGGCACTGGTTTTGTGGTGGGTGCATGGAGTGAAAACACATTATTGGATATGGTTTTGACACGTGTAATTTTGGTCTTAGGATTTTGTCCAACAAGATGTTTATGAACCTCATCTTAATTCTTCTACAACCTTGTAGACTTCTTTTTTTTTTTTAAGGTATTTATTATTTCTTGACAAAAAAAAGAACAAGGTATTTATAATTTATATTTATATCTTCAAAACTACTTTTAAAATTATTTTTTAAAATATTTTAACTAAGTGAAATATAATGGCATGCTCATAGTTTTTTTATTACAATTTTTACTCTTATAGATAAAAAAAAAAATATCATCAGTTATTTTATTCTACGTATATTATAAACATGGGCATAAATCCAATATTATTAATATTAACAATTGACATTGTTCTTTAAAGACACAATATTGTGTTGTTTTAAGTTTTGTGTATATTGAAGATTGGCAAGAAGATATGCAGGAATCTGTAATCATTTTTTACTATAGTGAAAATCCTTCTAACTTTACTTTTTATCAAAGATGTTTTTTTTATTACAAAAGTCAAAGATGTTTTCAGCAGTATTAAAAGCAAGTTTAACTTCAAACATTATGTCTTCCATCAAACTTGATTTTAAGGTTGCAAACGACATGCTTGTTGCATGAGCATAGAACAGTTCATTTTGGACTGCAGAGGACACACATGAAATGAATTGACTTTCATGTGGAAAAATATTTTCCTGCCTTCTTCCTGAATAGATAATGTGCTTGAGTTGAGACATACATTTCTCAAACATGATCCATACCAATTATGCAGCCATACATGAAACATATAGCATATCCTAGAGATTTACAGAAATTGTATTATAGCAGCCAAGCACAGAAAACAATCTCAAATTAGGCAGATAGTACTTCAAATGTACTAGACAAACAACACAGTTGTTACATACAATTTACAACCATAGAACTATAAGCTGGATTAAAAGAAATATCCATACCATACAAAACATGACATGACATTGATAAATGAAGTCACCAAGTACCGCCAAGTAAAACTGGAATTGAGTCAAACAAATATTAGCCTTCAGAAAAACGGCGCAGGCATTATCATCGCCCTATTCCACAGTTTTTGTTGGTATCAAGTAGTAGTGCCAAAAACTGATTTTTGTACCTACCCAGTACCAACCAATCAAACTCCACCATAGCTGAAATCAAGACCGAGTCGAGTATACTACTATATAAAATTGAGCAATGCTGTATGTCGGATGAGAATCGACAGAGCTTGTAAAGGACTAAAGGTTCGGTGGCAAATCATGGAACAAAGTGAGGTAAAATTAGCCTATGATGATCTCAGGCAACAATTTCCCTGACAAGCCAGTCTAAGCTAGGATATGAGAAGTACAAGATGAGAAATGATGGGAGTGCAAAGAGGATTGTAACAAGTATATACATAGCCAAAATGGCTGCACTGGCCGGTATCGCATACAAGATAATCAAAAGAAATATAAGGATCAATGGGAACTTAGATGTCAACTGGACAAAGAAAATCAGTGACTTTCGAAGAGATATATGGGCATTTTCCATATTGAGGTAACTACCGGTATTACCTTGACGCTGGCTGGAGCTCGATGTATCTGGATGGTGAACTTGCCCCCTCTGGAGGTTGCTATGGTTTACTTGGCCTCCTAAGGTTAAATTACCCCTGCTTGTACAATTTTGTTGATTATCCCCACAGAAAGTTGAATGAGATTTTACTCGATCACCATTCATGCCCTCAACCATCCAAAGAAGAAAGTAGTTCTTGCGAGGGAATTTAAGATTTCCCCGATAAACTAAACGAAATGATAGTAGGTTGCACCATGGACAGGAAATGAAAAGTGGAAGTTGAACCGGCAGCGTCGGAAATTTCACAACAGCCCATTGTAGTCCCAAGATACAGTTTTTGCAGAGGGTATGACCACACCATAAAACATAAGGCACGTTTTCGACAATATTAAACGATTCCCAGCATACCGGGCATTCAAGCCCTTCCTCTCTTCCAACGACAGAGGTCTCATCATCAGAACATTCTGAAGTGGAATGAGTTGGGTTTGGAGAATCCTTTTTCAGTCCCGCATTTCCAGCAATACAATTTGATGCAAAATTCCACATTCTGAATCACAATAAGTATATAACCAATCAGAAGGTATCATCATTCAGTCCTTAATGTGATTAATTAATGACTAACTCAGCACATAAAATCTGAAACAAGCAAGTAGGACAAAACCACAAAACAGTAACAACTAACAACAACAACAACGTTAAAAGGTTTTTCTGGCAAACTGAGATGCAACACAAGGACTTAAAGGATTTCCTAGGAGGTCGGTCACCCATCCTAGTACTACTCTCGCCCAAACACACTTAGCTAGGGTTTTGATGTGACCTACTGTGATTAAACAACCCCAGAAATTTCTATCATGGAAGCATTTTCCATTCAGACATAGAAGTATAATATCGGAGATTCAAATTCCATACAATGACTGTGTCACATAATTAGTGATCTTGGTCATCTTATCACATATTAACGGCGAAGACTATTTGAAAATGACTTGGTGAACCTGTAATTTAAGTCGATCGATCTCAAATCAAAGCCGAGATCAATTAAAGTGTGTAACTACTTGTTCTATTTAACCCAATAAATCCAGATCCAAATTGTGGAGCTAGGACAAAACAGTTCACCAAATCAAGTTCAAATATGAGTTTTCAAAACAACAGCTTTCCATATAAATTGAAACTAACTTCTGCATCTCAATTTCTGTACAAACTGATGAACATCAAAGTTCACTAATTTAATAGCATACCCCAAATTCAAATAATTCTACTTCAAAATTAACTAAGCAAAAACTTAACAAAATGAACTGGTAAATTGAAAATCAACGGAAAATTGAATCATATATAAAAATTTGGGGATAAACAAACCCTAATAAAAAGGAAACAGTTGAGAAAGGGGAATTGAAGATACCGATTACGCGAAAAAATGGGAAAGTAGAAACGGATTGGAAGTGGGAGTAAGAGTGGCACGAGCAGAGAATCGAATCGCTGGTTGGTACTACTCCAATTCGATTGCAAATCGCCTCTGTTCCAAGACGACGTCGTTTTCGTGATTCGCCTCGCCCACTACATGTAGCTGTAAGTTGTCACTTTCGGTCCCATATCTTTCATTTATGGGGGAATATTATAAGAGATTATTCATTCACCCTAATACACTTAAGACCTAGACTAAGTTCTTACAATAGTTTTAAAGTTCGGATTTTAAAATTCTAACTCAAATATTACACAATAAACTCTTTCTAGAATACGATAAAGTGAGAGATACAAAAATTTAGACTTGTATTTATAAATTACTCATAATGAACTCTGGTAGTGCTTTAACACGTCACACATATATATACAATCTCAGAATTATGTAATTTATAAATAATTTAGATTTTAATGTTCGGATTTTCAAAGAGTTTAGATTTCCCTCCAAATATTCTACTCATTTGCATTCTCAAAGCTTGTTCCATTATTTTACAAACATTCTCGGAGTTTCTACTCTATTGCATTGAAGTCTAGCATGTCTCTGGAGTTCTACTCCAATGCATTACATGTCTTTAAAGTTCTACTTCATTGCAGTGCATCGGTAATTTACTCATTCGTTTTTTTGACATGTATGCATTACCTAAATAGTTTATGGGTATGATAATTTAGAGTTTATGGTTTGTGTCTTGTTTGTCATGAATTGTCTTGCAGTTAAATGGGTTACAAGATTTATGAAATACTGTGTATGGCTAATTAACCATGGGTTATTTCCTGCTTTTGTGGAGATATGGCATGCACAGACCTCGTCATTTCATTTTCTGATTGGTGAGATGTTCATCACACTTGATGGTGTATCATGCCTGCTACATCTTTTAATCACAAGAAGATTATTAAAGTGATCCAGAACCAGTAGACTTGAGGAACAGGACATGAAGGTGACTTATACAGTAGCTGGCCCGAGAAAAGCTCAACAGTAGATAGATGACACTAAAGGATGTCATGCTAGATTTTCATTTACAATGGATCTATATGAGAACCACTTGGATGCATTTCTAGATTTTGTGGGGACAATGCTCAAGTTCCACATCATAGAGCATGTTTATTGAGGACAGGCCTCATGATTTTGGTCGGCACGTCCATATTTATGGACAAAAGTGTTATGTCGATGTTATCTGCCTTAGATACTTTTGACTTGGAGAAGATTCACGAGTATAACTGGGGGAATTTGTTTGGTTTACCTTTATCCAGGTTAGTTAAAGGTTGTTTATGGAATATGAGATAGCTGACTAGAAATAATTGTCGATTTATTGTAATTTTTTCCCACTCTTACTGATATTAATTTCATAATACTCGTGCTAGGATGTTACTAATATTTCATTTGAATCATTTTCAGGCATGGACCCACCACAATTTTTCACGTCTTGTTAGTTGGGCATATGTGGAAGACTACACTAAGGTTTTGCCACGTGTGTGCTCGATCATCCCGCTCAAAGGGAATCAAGTGACCAAGCTGTTTCAAGTTGCTTTAAACCGCGTCATGTTGGATGATATTTGTTTTATGTTGTACACCGATCACCATGAGGTATGGCCCTTGGAGGTAATATCCTTGTAATATGGATGGCTAGCTTGTGTGCCTCGATTTATGTACCTCATCTACCTGGGTGATTTCTACGAAAATTTGAGTATATGTAGGATATACCCAGAGACTCAACTGTTGTTGCTCTTATCACTATCCTCCGCATGGATGTTGGTGTGATATTTGCATAGTGTTATGATCATCTGGTCCTAAAGGATGTGCGTCGTGTGCCATCTTCTCATCCACGAAGCACTGTATACACCTATTTTTAATGATTTTATAGAGTTTCACATCCTTACATGACATCAGATGCGAAAAAGAGGTCCCTTGAGGCCAACTCATCATGAGATCTTAGAAGATTAACAGACAAAGGTGGACCATGTCGTTGATGTGTTGTCGATTTGTCGTCGTATTGTGACTATTGGAACGGAGGTCATAGTTGGGGGAGAGTTTGAGGACGACACTCCTCAGATGGTTACTCAACATGTCATCTTAGCAGAGGCATGACATGTGTTGCAGTACAGGAGGCAGAAAAGGAACATGGGCTTCAAATATATGCAGTAGTTGTGTTTTACTTTGTATTTTTATATTTTGACATTTTGTATTATGGTTAGTTATGGTATTGATATTGACATTTTTAACATTTTGTATTTGACATTTTGGAATTTAGATATACACAGTAGTTCTTCTATTTTGATCTTATTATTGAATAAAAATGTGTATGAATCATTGTGGGATTGATGTATAAAAGACTTATAATGTAGGATTTATTTTAAAATGTCAAATTTCTCCTAACATACTGTCTGAAGGTGTAAAATCACTACTACAAATAATACATTTCATGACAAAGCTTTTACCGCGACCCACTAATAACCGAGGTATATGTCTTGGCAGCTAGGGGTGGAAATAGGCTAGGTTAAGCTAGGCTTTATAAGGTCTGGGTCTGGCCTACGATAAACTTAAAAGGCTTGTGCCTGGCCTATGGCCTATTATAGGCTCTCTTTTTTATCTTGGCCTGGCCTTTTTAAAAGCTTGGACTGGCCTGAAAGCCTATTTACAAGTCTTATTCTCATTATGGTTCTCAATTATTCCATATTATTTAAGAAGCTTTATAGGCTGACCTATATATACATATATAGGTCAACCTATTTATCCTTTGTTCTAATATATATGCATATATAGATCAATATATGTATCCTTTTTTTCTAATATATATGCATATATTGGACAACATATTTAGCATATTTTTAATATATATGAAAATATAGGTCGCCCTATAAGGCTTCATATGCTTTTTTAATAGCCTAAGTCTGGCCTATTTAATTAAATAGGCTTTTAAAAAAGCCTAAGCCTGACCTTTTTATTAAAAAAGTCGGGCTTGGCCTGGCCTTAAGTAGGCTAGGCTATAGGTCCTTGTAGGTCGGTCTGGCCTATTCCCACCCCTATTGGCAGCGCCGTCATTTTTTTAAAATATATACAACTTATACCATCTATTATTACCAAAAGCGAGGGAATATAACTACGTGTGAGCTCGCTTCAAATCTCATTTATTGTATTTTATGTTTTGTTTTTGTGTTTAATTGGTTTATAGCCACATGGCGTCTTTCCCTTTTTTCTTTTCCCCTTTTTTATTTATTTTTATTTGTATTACCCTCCAACCGAGGGGTAATATCTTTTACATCAACATTTTCAAATGTTTTTTTTTTATTTTTTTTTTTATTTTCTTTAATTATTAATTAACTCATTACCTCAGTTTTGTCTAAAAACCGACATGATAGTTATTTTAAATGAATTCACAGAATATGGCGCTATGGGGTTTTTCTACTTTTTTTTTAATTTCAAGTAATATATTCCCTCAGTTTAGCCAAAAAATTGATGTGTTTGTTCTATTGCATGAATACTTCAGAGAACTAGACTTTAACTTTACATTTACCTATCAACAAACACCTTAACTTTATCATCATTCTCTTAAAAAAACCTAGGCGGTTTTCATCAAAACTCTTTCAATATCAACTCGAACATCATTTCTTTTCAATGTTAACTCTTCTAACATCAACTCGAACATCATTCATTTTCAAAACTCATTGAAGCTTCATCATCATGTTTGAGGTACGTGACTTACCACTGAAATGTTCATAGAAATGGCTTTAGTTTTAGAAATGTTCATAGAAATGTTGTTAGAAATACTGTTACGCACTATGGTGTTAGTTTTAGAAATGTTCATAGAAATGTTCATAGAAATGGTAATACCGTTGAAATGTACGTAAATCTTCCATATATATTGTTACTTAAGTGTATATATCTAGTTAGTATTATTCTATGGTCTCTCTCTTCCATATATCTAGTTAATATGTTTTTATGTTCTGAATCATTTAGGATGAAGTGTTATGAAATGTGGCTTTGAAGTTCATGTTAGTGTCTTTGTTATATGTTGTTATTTTTCTTAATTTACATAGACATGGTTGATTCGATAATCACCTCTCATACAACATTTGTTGCAACCTCTGTTAATACAAAAAGTAAAATAAAAACATGAGGTGTCACGATGTGTACCAAGGTTAAAAAATCCAGGAAAACGGTGTTCATTCCCCAGTTAATTTTGATATGAGAACCGGTGAGGCTTATGGTGAAAATGCTGATGATTTTAAGGGTTAGGTGGCATTACAAGGTATAATTAAAGTGAGTATTTTGATAGATAATTGGCACGGGGTTGACAGAGATTTGAAAGATAGCATATGGACCGATATCATGGTATTTATTATGAATTTTTTAATTTGTTTTACAAGTATATATGACCGTTTATTTTTTTGGTTTAATATTGATATCAACTATATTATGTAAAATAGGAAGTGTTTATTGTTCTAGAGGATAGTATACTGAAAAAGAAATGGCTTACATATGCTGGTGAGTGCTGGAGGGGCTTTAAGACATAACTCACAGGTGAATATATAAACATTTAAAAGGTAACGTAGCACCTCCATATGTGAAGTATTCATATATTAACAAGAAAGTTTGGGAGGATTTTGTAAAGTCTCGTACCACTTATGAATTCTTGGCTAAAAGCCAAAAAAGAAAGGAGAATAGAGCTAGAAATATCTATCAACATAGATCGTCTCGTGATATGATAAACTTAAAAAGAAAATGATTAATGAAAAAAGAAAAAAAATGGGACTAGGGCTACGAGATCCTTCTAGAAGTCTTTATCGTAGTTCATATCTACCATCACACCATGAGAAATGCAAAAGGGCACGTCAAAGACAAGATGGCTCGTTCACATTAGTGGTTACACATGAAATGGCTAAAAAGATTGTAAGGAGATACTTTTTTCAAAATTACTTATTTTTGTTTATTCAATTTGGTAAAGATGAACTTTTATATATGTTATAGGATGTACTGGTTGAACAAGCCAAAGTTGGTATCTTTGTTCCACAAGATCGTCGTGACATCTTAGTAGAAAAGATTGGAATCGAGGAGCATGTTAGGTGTGTCTGTGGTTTGGGAAAATGCATTGGATTAAAGTTACATTTTGGACCATCATAACCAATTAACAAATTAAATCGTATGAGAGAAGTTGAAGAGATAGTTATTAAAAAGATAGGGGGTATTAGGACAGAAGTGGGTGAAGTGGACTCAAGAGGAGTGAGAAAGGATGTTTCGGGAGGAGAGGGGGAGGATGTTGCAAGAGGTGCTAGAGGAGCGAGAGAGGATGTTGCAGTAGAAGCGGGAGAGAATGTTGTAGGAGGTACGGGAGGTGCGAGAGAGGTTAGCTGAGGTTAACCGAGAGAAGTGTACCAGCAATATAATTGAGGTATAAGTATAATTTAAAATGTTTATGTTATATGTTATTATTATTGTTATTGTTATTGTTACTGTTATTGTTTGTGTATTTTAATTTTGGTATTGTATTTCGGTTATTTGTATGATGCAAAAATTAAAATCAATTAGTGTACTCAACCACCCAATTCCATATCAATTGGACATACATGAGAAAGTAGTTAAGAAAGTTGTTATGGTTGGTGCAAGCACGAAAGATAGTTGTTCTACCCTGTATCACAATATTGAGATCACACCACCGCAATTAGATAACACTGAGAGACTATCAAGGATGATAGACGAGATTACATAAGTCTCTGCGTTTGAGATAAAACATGAACCACAACAATCTTTTTATATTATATAAGAGTTGTGTTGTGGAATTTTTAAAGGCATATGATTGGCTGGACATACTCGTACAACAATTGTGGTGCTCGTAAGTATAATTTTAACATTGATTTCAATTTATATTCATTGTTCTCATACTTTAACATAAAGTTTTGACATTTGCATTAACTTTTAATTAGGGCGCTCCATGAGATGTGTGTTGAAAGGAAATTGAAAAAGTGTTGTTTCTTAGATCCATTAAACATTCAATTTCAAGGTAATGTAACAAACACTATCAAGATGCACATACAAAATAAGTTGGTTAGTGGTAATAAATAATGTTACATGGCACCGTTTATCCATACGTAAATATATGTTTTGATTTGGGTTTTCATTTATAAATCAGTTTTATTCACATTATTAATTATTCTGAGTGTTATATAGAAACCATTGACAACTAATTATTTCATGTCTAAAGCAAAATGTTGTAGTTATATTATACTTGTTACACTATAAACTTGACGAAGATATACAAAAGATTTTGAGCGAGTAAATTGTACTATTTGTAATACTCAAATTTTCCCTTTGGTTTTGAATAGTTTTTATTCATGTTTAATTTTTACCGACATGTAGAGCTATGTAGGGATACAATTTTGTGAAACATAATGTGTTTGGTAAAAAGCCAAAGTTCATAGAACCACATATAAGTATTACTTGCGCTTTTTGATATTCTTTTATTTTTGCTAATGTATTATTTGTTCTTTGTATGTATTAATTAGTAACTATATTAAAAGTATTTGTATTCGCGAAAACAACCCAACAACTTTGAATATGGATACTATGTTATGAGTCATATGTTTAATATTATCTCCAGAGGCATTACCAATTCGTGGTCTAAGGCATTAATTATCCATATACATGTAATTTATGTATATTTTTTAAGTTAATGTTGTTGTTGTTAGTTTATCATAATTTAATTTTGTTCAAATTATAAGGGTTTAGCCACAAAACACCATTCACACAAGAAGATGTAGATGACATCCGATCATGTTGGGTCGGTGCATTCCTATCTTATCATGAATCTCATAAACACTAGTTTTTCTTGATTTACATATATATACTAGCATTGTATATAGATTGTGTCATTATAGGAGCAAATATGTATAAGTTCTTTTGGTAGAGGTTTTATGTGTCACAAATGGCATTATAAGTATTGTAAGCATTGTACACTTTGTTTTCTAAATAATGTAAATTTGGTATTTTGTGTTATGTTCTGTATAAAATACAAATGATTTGATTCTCATATAATTTATAGGTTATATGTAAAAAAAAGATATAGGTAAGTTAAAATGAGATTTCAAACAAAATAAAGAAATATGTTATATCCCTCGGTTATTAACAAAAACCTACGTAAATACTATCCTATTTCCCTCGGTTATTAACAAAAAATGAGAGGTATTTGGCGTGCTCTACATAGTTTTGAAAATAAAATAAAATGTTGTTGCAGGGGATCAAACCAATGACCTTTTCAACTATCCCCTCGGTTATTCAGAAACTGAAGGGTAAAGTGTATTTTTTATGTCGCCCTTTGTTACCTTGCTTCTCTAACAGAGGTAAAATCCCATTCCCGTCCGATGTAAAATAAGTATATTTGTAGTAGTGAATATTGTCATGGGGTTAATCCGGAGATTGGAATACGAAGTTGTTTATCCCCCTTTGTAAAGAAACACACAAAATACGCAGGTAAGATTAGCCTGAAGATTGGAATGTGGACATGTTTTTGGAAAAAATGGGGTGTCACTCTGATGAAATATTTTAGTGCATAATAAGGGCGTCTGGATTTTGAAATTTAGACGATGTGATGGGCAATTTGGGATTTCTATAGGGTGTGGGATCACTACAGGGAGTGTAGTGAACAACACTCTTTCATAATGTTCAGGTAATCTCCACTAGATCCAAACTTTGTCATAATAGATACTAGTGTTTTTATATCAAACTAGTTAGGAGCCTATGCGGGTGCACATGTCAATTAGTCTGTTACAATATAAAAATACACTTGAAAACCAACTAATATATAATCATATCAACTAAAATATTGATCATAAAGTAGGAAAATTTGTTAATTTGAATAAACAATTTATTCAATGATTAATTTCTTAATTAAATTAAAAGCTTCATTTTACCCCTTCAGGGGTGCAGTTGAGGTGATAGAGCTCTCCACTCCCATCTCAACTATATTTATACACAAATTACTGAAAGGCTTAAATAGTCTCTTTGTCCCTATAAGTTGGTGTGTTTTTGTTTTTAGTCCCTAAACCGTTTTTTCTTGGAAATAATCCTTGAATGTTAAAATCATTTTGGTTTTAGTCCCTACTATGAAAATCCGCATGAAATATGTAAATTTTAAATCTACGGGAAAATCCGCAGGAAAAACGGATTTTGATTTTAAGGACTAAAACCAAAAATATTTAACATTTAGGGATTATTTCCAAGAAAAAAACGGTTTAGGGACTTAAAACAAAAATACGCCAACTTACACGGACGAAGAGACTATTTAAGCCTTACTGAAATTTATAAGTTTGATATCACCCCCTTTTGGATTGCGATGATGCAAATGCATTTCAATTTGTATATATATTATATACATTTCATTGATGCTCTATCCCAACTCCTCTAAAAAATGCCTAAGAGAAACTTAAGGAAGTTCATCTCACATTTTCTCATCACAATAATGAGCTTAATTGGGATTAAGTCGTCAAAAATATAAATCATGTTAATTAAATAAAAAATTTCACATAAAGATTAATATTAAAAAAATACAACATACCGCTTAAAAAAACTATTACACCAATAAATACATCACCAAACTACTATCTAATATAAAGAACATCATTTACATTGTAAGTTTCAAAGATCTAGATAAAAAGAATACCAAAAATTAATATTAACTTTAAACTTATCATGTAAGAAAATGTATAATGTTTAACCTTGTTTATGAGACATAATCAACCAAAATTTGCATTTGAGACACACATAATACAACACAAAGTTAACTTTAAATTTGACAGCCAAGAGCTTGTCTGGTTTTGAGAAACCTTTTGTTTTCAATAATAATAATAATAATAATAATAATAATAATAATAATAATAATAATAATAATAATAATAATAATAATAATAATAAAACATTTTCCAAATTAAAACCAAGACAAAAAAAATCCCTTTAAAAAAAGGTGCATGCCCGTTCCCCTGTGGAGAAAAGAACATGGTAATGGTACATTACATGAACATAACTTATATGAAACAGAATGTTGAAGACATAACTTTCACGACGTGTTTCTGCCTTATTTACTTACCAAAGTGGTAAAGTTTGATTCCGCAAACTCATCATCTGCACAACCAAGGGATTCTTAATCCACAACTCTATTACATAATAAAAGAAGCATAAACATAATAATCAAATAATGACAATTGTCAAGAAAAAGAATGACAAACCATAAAGTTTGAACATAAAACATCATCTGCATATTACACAGGTTTTTTTATGACTTTATTCATGCACCTTGCATAATATTAGTACAAGAGATTATTTTAATGGCAGGAAAAAAGAGGATAATTAAAAATATAAAACACAAGACAATATGAATATAAAACACCGAATACATAAAATCAAATAAAACACAAATATTATGAAGTAGGTGATCTCGAAATTCCCTAGAGAATGAAGTGCGACATTTGACTTGAAATTATGTTCTTAAGGGACAAATGTTAGACCCGATACTTAAGCAAAAGTGTTCAACATCTTGCACCAGAACTAACAAACAAAAGATAAACAAGATGATCAACTTAGAAAACAATAAATGGACATAAGGAATTATTGACCCAGTTTGGTGAAGCCACGCCTGCATCTGGGGGTACTCTACCCAAGAAAGGAAATTCACTATCTTGAATTAGTATAATTAGTCTTATAGGAACAACAACCCCTTGTTATTCAATGCCTCTTTCTAATCCTAGTGATTTTCTATTTAGGTCTCCCTCTAAATATGAAAACCCCTCTCACTTTCTCTCAATCACTAATCCCTATTGATTGTTCCTTTAATAAACAACTTATAAAGTGTAGAATTACAACTCAATTAAATAAACAAACATTATACCTTATGATATGAATGAGGGCACTAGGGTGGTGTACAAGTAAAACAAACAAATGACTCAAATAAAACCCTAACACTAGGTATCTTCAATACTTGCTTGTTTTCTTCAATGATGGGATTAAGTCTCTTTAAATAGAATTGCTCTGCTGGGCTTTTCTTTAATGGGCATCGGCAGATAAAGTGGATATTTGGTTAAGATTTATTTTTCCAAAATAGCTACACAACAAGATATGATTTGAATTGAATTCAAATTTAAATTTCCAAATCTTTTAAATTTGAATCTAATAAATCATCAAAAACAAATCTAATTGATTAGGTTGTTAAAAGATAGCAACAAATAATCATAAACAATTCCAAAATTGCAGTTATAATCTAAAAAAGAAAATGTGCCAATACATAAGCAACACCAGTGGTCAGATGTGCTTCACCTGCTAAAACATCATGTCTGACACGTGTCCTTTCTTCACAAAAACAGCTTGAACATACCATGTTGTTTTACATAATAGAGTCAATCCAAATAGGAACAACAATATTCCCTTTGGAAAATTTTGGCAAAACAACACTTTCACAAACATACAAGATGTGCAACATAAGTTGAGTATTAAGCACACCACACAAGCACATAGAGTAATCAACAACAGTAGCAGAAGTAGCATAATCAACATTAAATGTGGTTGCTACAATAGAAAATATAATGCTCCTAAAGTTAGTCTCACAATCAGACATGCATGCACACAATCAATAGTCATTAGTTGTCAGTCAGGTCAAATGTCTTCACACACCACAACTACTATATATCAAGAATAATAGAGTTCATACACATCTATTAATAGATCAGCTCATACATGCTCAAAGGTCATATGCCAGGTCGGATGCTCCAGTATGTGGGCACACAATAATACCGCAACAGCACATACACGCCTTGCATAACCATAGTTAGTAGTTAGAACACACTACCACTACTCCCCCTTTTTGCCATAATTTGGAAAAGTTAAGTACCATAGTCAGCACAGTCGGTGAACAAATTAGTCAGGAGTAGACAAACTATCAACCATGAGCACAAATGTTGAGCATAATGCTAGAATAATGACACACTGCAGAATGATTGTTAATGCTACATAATCTTTACGAAGTCAGTAACCCTAAAATAGTGCTCATGTACAAGGGCCATGACAATTAAAAGAAAGCAAAAGTTTCTTCCATATAATACCATATGTCTGCCACATCCTGATCTACATTTGTAAGACTTAATCTTCAGAGCTGACCTCTTCCTCTTCACTTATATATTCCTCCTTTTCACAATCAGTTTCTTCCTCGTCTTCACCTTTCTTTTCATTGGTTATCAGATCAATCAATCAATCCACCTTCTTCTTCTTGATGGTGCTTGCAATACTCGTAGCTTGCAGAGCCTTGGACACTTATATTAGTTCATGTAATACATCCTTTTTAGTGGCTTTGGAAACAAAAGAAGAACTTCCACTAGGAGTTTGACCTTGATGTTTTTCCACAATGTCTGGGACATGTGTCCCCGTAAATAGCTTCTTATCAAGGATCAGAGGTCCGTCCTTTTTGCTTGGAATTTCGTGAGGATGCAAAACTTCAGGGTGTTACTTCAAGATAATGCCAGTGATTAAGCAAGGAAAAGTTATTGGTAGTTTCACAGTAAATGAACTGGCATGCTTCATAGTCTGGCTTAACATATATTCTCCAAAGTTCAATTTAGACTTGGTTCCAATTTGAAAAATTAGCTTGATCAGTGTAGGAGTGATGCTTGAAATGTGATTAGTGGGTGCCCAATTTGTTGCACCTATCATGTTTATAACAACATACTTCACACTCAATTTACCACAAAAAAGTAACCTTTTGTTGGACCATTGTTTCACTTATCCAGCATTGATTTCCTTTGTAGTCTTGTCCATAGAGGGGACTTTTTTAGACTCTGCTGACTTGTTTCTTCCCATATATGCATCAATAATAGAGGATGAAAACTTCACACATTTCCCTCTAACTTAAACCGTCATATACTCTTGGCTTCCTTCAACATTGCAATCAGGAAATAGGTTCACAATAAACTCTTTATCTAGCTTTTCCTAGCAAGGTACAATATCAGAAATAGTTTTCATCTATCCAGTATCCTTTAGAAGATTTATGATTTCTTGCCATTCAAGGAAATATTTTCTTATATCTTTTTCAGGAGAAACTCTTCTTTGACAAACATATTTTCCACTTCTAAACACTTGTTTCGCAATGGAAAGATACATTATTTAGTGGAGCAGCAACAACATTCAAAGAAATCCTTTTTCCAACAACTTTTTTCCTGATGGTGGACACAATGTCCTGGACATTTGCTTCAACATATGTCTCAGAGTCACTTGACTGAACAAGCTTTCTCTTTAGATACTTTTTCTCAACTGATTTATCTCTAACCTTTCTTTTCTTACTAACAGAATACCCTTTAGGAGTTTTCTTCTTCACAATTTCAATATTGTCCAGGGAGGTTCTGGAAGGAACAATTTTCTTATTCTCTTTCACTCCTTCACCTATAGACTTAGTTATACTCTTCATAACTTTAACAACAAGTTTTTCATCAAATTCAATCTCTTCATCTACACTCACCACTTCTCTAGCTTTCACTTGAGTATCTTTGTCTTGAGGTTTGGACACACTTTCAATAATCTTCTGCATGATATGAGCAATGGAAATCTCATTATCAACAGCCTCCTTATTCCTTTCTTCTTGACCCTTATCCTCTTTCATTTAAGGATCCTCTTTCCTCACTTCTTCATCCACACCAGGGGGATAAATAGTTTGATTTTTTTGCACCTTTTTTACTCTGAATCTCAATCTCTACATGATGAATTTCAACATCACGAGTGTCAAAAACAGGAATATCCACAGGATGTTTAGAGGGTTCACCTCGTAGCTCACTAGATGTTGGGACAAATGTTCCAACATTTGGTTCAACATGCGAATCAACATGTGTTTCTTACATGTGGTTCCTCAACATTGGTTTTAGAATGATCAATAATTTTCCCAACGGTATTAGACATGCATTCCTCATTAATAGTCACAGATTAATTATTATTATTATAAACATGCATAGAAGATACCTTTTCAGTGGTAATAACCTTTTTATATGATAACTTCTTCTTGGTTCCAATACTCTTTGTTATTTGTGTTGAAGTGTCAATTGGAACAACCATTTGCAGAGGTTATGGGTTAAAAAAACATAATGGGTTCATCATCATTGTCGCTAGAATCCTAAACCCTAGTTTTTGGTGTTTCTTTCTTCCATATATCAACTCCTAACATTTTGACCCCATAGAAGTTGGTGACAGATTTGGGCTCTTAAGTCTTAGAAATATCATTTCTCTAACTCATTTTTGAAGGAAATTGATAGCTCAAAGAGATAGAGAGATGAAAAATTAGAGAGCAAATGAGAAAGATATAGTTCTTCAAGTGTGTGAACGCAAACAAGTTTTTGAAATGAAATAAAATAGGAATAATGCGCCTTATTTCTTGTGTAGTGATGATCACAATATATATATATATATATATATATATATATATATATATATATATATATATATATATATATATATATATATATATATATATATATATATATATATATATATATATATATATATATAGAGAGAGAGAGAGAGAGAGAGAGAGTTTCCTTTTAGACTGGAATGCTTCCTTTGAATTAATTTCTGTAAGAATTCACACATACAAATACCAATTACACCTCTTAGTAATTCAAATTGAACATTTTCTAAGGCCTTGGTACAAATATCTCTTAGAAGCTTTACTTGTAGGTCAAGAAGGTAGGTAAAACTTCTTACAAGACTCATCTTAACTTCATACTGCAAATGTTAAACATAATGTTCCAACATCTTGTCTCACATACCAAACCCAAAGTCATAAAGGGATTTATTATTTTCACATAGGGTGTCATTTATTCCACCCATACCTTTCACTTGAGTGGATTCCATGAGATTAATGGGAAGTAACTTCAGACCTTTACTGAAGGTAGGATGCTAGAGCATCTTGTGGGACATCTTGCCTATTTGGCGTACTCTACAGGTTTTTCCTTCTTCAATCATGAGTTTTAGAAATCCCTTGACAACATATTCAAATATGATCTCCTCCATGCTCTTAACCTTGGATAGAGGCTGGGAGATTCACATATAACAATTGACTTTGGATTTTGAACCCTTTATTAACACCTCTTGATCTTTGCTAGAGACAATACACTCAGACTTGTTGAAGTTCACATTAAAACCTTGATCATATAATTGAGCGATGTTGATCAAGTTTGTAGTTAATCTTCTACTAGCAGCACATCATCAAGACAAGGGAAACCTGGACTAACCAGTTTGCACATACCCTTGATTCTTCCTCTAGATCCATCACTAAAGGTGACATAACTATTAGAGTAAGGCTTCAACTCTTCAAGATAACTCTTTTCACCAATCATGTGCCCTAAGCATTCACTATCAAAGTACCAATCTTCTCTTGATGAAACTCTAAGAGATGTATGAGCTATAATACAAATGGAAGTTTCCTTGGGTTTCCACACCTTAGCTTGAATTTCCTTCCTTTTCTTTCTACCGCGCCTTGGCTGACTATAAGACTTAGGACATCCTTGCGGTCTATAGGAAAAGGGTTTTATATGGCCATATCTGCCACAGTGGTGACATATAACACCCTACTTCCCGACTCAATAATTAATAAATAAAATATAATTTTATCCAAGTAAGATGTCACTTCTCAATCCAAGAAGTCTGAATGTTACATTGTTTAATAAAAAATTATAGTCCAAATAGTAGAATTAAACAAAAGTATGGCATCCATAGCCTTAACAAATCTCCCACACCAAAAGTGTTTTAATAATTACTTTGAATTAATAGATACGTAATAGAATAATATAAAGAAAATAGTTCATTCACCGGTGTTACTATCAGAGCAACTCTACTAGTAGACTCGACCAATAGCAACATGAGGTATATCTCCAACTACTCAGGTACCTGGTTATTTGTACTCCGAAGGAGCACAAACACAACAAACACAAAAGGGGTGAGAAATTAATTTATATTGTAAATGGTGTATAATGATTAAGAGAGTAGTATTTATAAACACAAATCACATTCATTCACAATCACATTCTCACCACAACAAATGCACAAGTACAACATAATTGCAATGCAATTAGATCCGACAACATTACACGATGCACGTGATACCAATTCTCATTAATGGTTCATAATATGAACCCGATCCCCCTTCGGAACCCCTAACTCTCCCTTCTAAGTTCAGGATAAGTCTTTCGTCCCCCTTTGGACCTATGACTTTTCTCCTTCAACATATCAACAATGAATGCATAGCATGGTAATAATGCAATTAACACAACAATTATAATAATATTTAGTGATCCATAATCGATCACATAATTGTAACCATGCTTAACGTAATCCACCCTTCTAGACTACCGGCCACTAATATAATCAAACACACTCTCTCAATCATTCACCACACATCAAATAATTTGTCAATACGGAACTCGTCCATATTCGTCACTTCATACACTTCTCTCCCACCTGCTACCGACCTCTGATAAAATCGTTAAAAATATTTTATACTTGAAACAAAGTTATAGCCCTCTATTTAATTAACCAAAATTTTCAAACCCCGTTCCACGAAAGTGTTACTAAAAAGTTGATTTTTTTGAAAATTCCAGCATGATTTTCATCTTCTTTAACCCCAAAAACGTCCATGAAATCATCACCAAGAATATTCCATGGTTTTAAACTCAATCATAAACATACCAATATTAATCATCACTTATATTTATATAATCACACCAATAAATTCATAATTTCATACCCTACCATCATCATAATCACCATCCTAAACCTTTAACATACAACAAATATAAAATTCAGCAACAATTTAAAATTCATCATCAACAAATATCAATTGTTATAGCCACAAAAAATACAATTCATTCTTCACAATCTTGGTCACAAATAAACAACAATCATAACATGTCATAAGACCAACCTAAGAGGGTAAAGACCCCTCACTACCCTCTCATGATTAGACACCCTTGTAGGAATAATTTCCCCTACCTTAGAATCTTAAGCTCCAAGTTCTTTTACAATGGTTGTCTTCTTCTTCTTCCTACCCTTTCCTCTTGCCCTAACTCTCCGTTTTCCAATTCTTTCACGTACGTTTCTCACTCTCTGTTCTCACTTCACCTTCTTATTAGTAAACCAACTAAATTCCTTATTTTTCATTTATTTTTAAATCTTATAATTATTATTACTATAATAATAAATCAAACTAAAAAAATCAAATAATAACTCTCTCTCTCTCTCTCTCTCCCTCTCTCTCTCTCTCTCTATATATATATATATATATATATATATATATATATATATATATATATCATTAGGTCAACTATCTAATAAAATAATAATAAAAACAATATTATCTCTATATTATTATTGTTATTTTAAATAAATATTAACTTATTTATTATTACTACTAAATTAATTTAATTAAATCTAATATTAATACTATTAATCTCATTGTGTCCAATACCCCCCACTTCTCGTTAATTACTACCACACCTTCACTTAAAATTCTAATATTCTAAGGACACTACCCCATACCCAGGGCTCCCCTACTACCTCAACCATTAAAAACACATACAATAAAATTAAATTATTCTATAGAATTAAATAGGGTGTTATATGACACCTCCAAGAGGTTTTCTAATTGTCTTTGTTGTGAGGGAACACAAGTTAAGCCGGGTGTTGTGATATGTGGTCCTTCATCAGAAACTCAGTTTTATTTCCAGGAGCGACAAATTTCTTGGTGAGAATTTTGACCTTTTTGTTCATGGAGCTGTAGTCAATCCCTATAGCCTTCTTCTCCCAATCTCCAAGATCTCATCTAACATATCAGAACAAGTGTTCAACATACGTAGAAATTTTGTCATATTTGTTAGAACAAGATTTGTTCTCGACATATTCTCTTTTAGTTTTGATGATAACAAAATTATTAAAAGAACAATGGTTTATTTGATGTGTGTTTTATTTAAGCAGGTTCTTGTTCTGGTATATAAATAATCCGATTCTGTTTTACTTAGACACACTTGGGAATTGCTTCATTGCTAGCTTTTGGTGGCAGAGTCTGAAGAACAATTGTTAGTGTGGCTTGGCGCAGACTCTGAGCTGAAGACCTCAGCATTCAGACGAGTTACTACACTTGGTAATTGTATATCAACATCTGGTACAATTCAGAGTTAGTGATAAAGCTGTGGATTGTCCATACTGCAGAAAGCAAGTTATATTGTCTAATCAGCTTGTCAACTAGAGTCTACAAGATTGCAAGGCTCAAGAAAGGCTGGCAAGTTCTACGGATATCTGCTCTCAACGGCTCTATCAGTACAAAACCTCTTGAAGAATCAAAGGTTAAATGTGTTACACACTGGATTCAGAATCTGTTCTGCATCCATCTTCAACGTCTCTTGTACTATGGAGTAAAAGCAAAGACACTTGATCAAGTCACTTCCTCAACGTCTAGTTTCTGCAAAGGCTATAAATATGGATGAAGATTCAAGTTTGAATCTGAACAAGGATTCTTCAGATGAAGGAGTAGCAAGATCAAGCAATTATCAACTTTATTGTAATATGCAGATTTTCTGTTATAGATTGTAATTGTAAAAGCCTTAAGATTTCGTACCATTAAATGTCTTAGAAATCTTAAGAGCTTTAGGTATTTTTTATGATGATTTCCTGTACCTCTGATGCTTGCATCATGTATGTTAGACAACAACGACTTTTCTAGAGGGGTGAATAGACACCCAAGCCAAAATCACCAAATAAATTTTGGGTTTTAAAGTTGTTAAAAAAAGAAAGCGCGCGGAAGGTTTTGGTATGGATCGATAAAAGTCGTCTCTATGAACCTAGTTATTGGATCTCGGATATGCAAAGCCAAATATGAAAAGACAAACACAATAATCAAATTTAACCTTTAATTAAGTATCACGTTATTACTCGTTTAAACTAATGAACTTAGTAATGCAATTTATCGATCACTTGGTGTGCGAACGAATTTTCAGAATTTCCTTTGTGTTGTTATTGATATGGAAACCACTTATAATCAAAAGTGATTATAAGCTAATAAACAATCAAGTTTAAAACAAAAATATCACAGGAAAATTCTTACGAGTCGATCGATTAATCAATGTTATTCGACAAATTGCGTAATGAAAAATAAAACGAGTAAAGAGATAATAGAGAGATCGACACGAGGATTTGTTCATGTAATTCCCTACTTTTGTCCTCGCGTGTGGGTACGGCTATGCCTAATTTCCAATGTGGAATTAGGATACTTTCTTACTATGCAAAAAAGTCGATATACAAGAAAAGTGTTCAGAGCAACCATACAAACACTACTGGTTCTGATGTTGATTCAACCCTTTTTGTTCTTTTGATCTTGAGTAAGACCAAGACAACAATGGATGCCAATTGACTTGTCGATATTGCTACTCCTTTGAATTCTTTATCTCCAAAGCTTTCGCGCATGATCAATTGCATCGATTGTTCCACAAGACTTCAATTCGATTCGTCGTTCTCCGTTAGTTCCTTTTCGTTCTTTATCTCCAAAGGGTCCTTTTCATACTTTATCTCCAAAGGCTTTCACAACATCGCAATCCTCTCTTGAACGGCTTGCATGAAAACCCCAAAATCTTCACACGATCTTGGAGGAGAAACCCGCGATTTTTCCAGATGAAGACCCCTATAGATCTCAACCCGGTATTCTCGGCTACACAAGAACCTAATCGAACGTTATCTGACTTTTGCCTAGCTGGCACCCCAACAAAAGATTATTATGTGTGATTTGTCAGTGTGTAGATATAGAACGGAGGTTGAAGATGATGAGCAAATGCAGGCTAATTTTATGGTATCACCAGTTTGGAATGAATGATGTATTTATAGTTTTGGAAGATTGGTGGCAAGGAGGTAATTTTCGGAGTAAAAAAATTGACAGAATTGACCAACTTAAACAACATGTGTTGTCCTGAACGATGGATGTGCTGGCACATACTATAAAAAATAACAGCATGTGCCGACCCGAAAGGACATATGCGCTGACCCAAAAGAAACAGAACCTACAGGCTTATTTAGGACAGTAGATGTGTCAGCCTGAAACACGTATGTGCCGACACATAATGTTGAAACTTACAGTATGTGCCGACCTTAAATAAGTGTGTGTCGACCGAAACAAAATAGAAGCTACATGCTTAAAAAATGATTTACATGTGCCGACCTGAGTTGCGTATGTGTTGGCACATGTAGTGCATTTTTGTGCAGAAACTGATTTTCATGATTTTGGACAATTTTGAAGTGGTTTTTGATGATTCCTAAGACCTCTAATGCAAGGGAGCCACACAAAATCAGAGCTACTATCCAATATACTAAAATTTGAAGTAGCTTCAATGTTTTGACATCATGAAAAACATCTCATGGTGAAGTTGCACTCACATACTCCCCTTTTTTTATGATGGAAAAACTTGCGACGATGCATTTCATGTTGTTATTGAAGGCTCCCCCTGACATTGTGCTTCCCAACTTCATCTCGCATATGCTTCTCCCCCTTTGACAAAATCAAAAAGAAAGATAACTAATCGTGAGAAGTATCATATTCCAAATACAAATTCAAATATATCATTCAGAGGCAATTTTACATAGAAGAGCAGCGATCACATATCCCCATATATATGTAATGATACATAATTGATAAATAACCAGCATTAGAAATCAAGTAACACAAAGTAAAATTAAATAAGGCAATGCAAAAGCAAACTCATCAAGTTGCTACAATTACATCACGGATATCAACCAAATCATAAAGGAACTCTCGATGCCGCACAAGCATGTGCCTAGCATAGCGACAAGAACATGTCACAACTAAATCCAAGATGAAAAAAGTTATCAAAACACGAGACACGCAACAACAATAACAATTTATGCAATTAGCAAGCTTAAATACAATAAGCAAAACAAGCCACACACTTATACACTTAAGAACAACTTTATGCAAATGCGAAGGAGTTAATACATGAAGTTACTATAAGTATATACATTGAGAACACACAATGGTTATCAATCAAATTTTTTGGAAATGAACATTCATGGTCTTCATCATTTGAAAGAATATCAAGTATTTTTAACCAACAAATAACATGCTTTAAGAAAAGTCTTACTTTCAAGGAGAAATTGAAACAATACTACCTCACTCTTGGTGGGATAAACGATGCACTCACATGATGTTAAAAACTCAAAACAAAATAATAGAGCAATAGTATAAAGTGCAAGCCACAAGATAGAAATCAAGCAACATTGGAGATATCCATGATCCCCAATTCTCTACGAATGTTAAAAAAAAGATTGTGTTACAAGAGGTTTTGTGAAAATATCAGCAAGTTAATTTTTACTATCAACATGCTCAAAAACAACGTCCCCTTTTTCAACGTGATCGTGAAGAAAATGATGATGAATCTTGATATGTTTAGTGCGAAAATGTAGTATCAGATTCTTGGTTAAATTGATTGCACTAGTGTTGTCGCACATGATAGGAATATGTGAATGTTTGATGTCAAAATCTAGCAATTGTTGGTTAAGCCACAAAATTTGGGCGCAACAACTACCGGCGGCCACATATTCCGCTTCGGCAGTTGACAAAGCTACAAATACTTGCTTTTTACTATGCCAACTTACCAAAGATTTTGAAAACATGTGACAAGTGCCACTAGTGCTTTTCCTATCCAACTTGCAACTGACAAAGTCGAAATTGGAATAACCAACCAAACTACAATCGCTTCCCTTGGAATACCAAAGCCCAAACGTTGAAGTACCAATAAGGTATCTAAGAATACGCTTAACTTCTTTAAATTGTGATTCCTTAGAAGTTGATTGATATCGAGCAGACATGCAAACGCTAAACATAATATTGCGCCTAGAAGCCGTAAGATATAGAAGTGATCCGATCATACCTCGATACTTTTTCACATCAACATCCTTACCCTTTTCATCTCTATCCAAGTTTCCGTTTGTTGTCATAGGTGTGTCAATATCCTTTGCACTGTCCATTCCAAATATTTTTAGTAGCTCGAGACTATACTTAGTTTGAGAAACAAATGTTCCATTCGAGATTTACTTAATTTGAAGTCCAAGGAAGTAGTGTAGCTCCCCCATAAGACTCATTTCAAACTATCCCTGCATAAGCTTAGAGAACTCCTTGACAAGATGCATGTTAGTTCATCCAAAAATGATATCGTCAACATATATTTGAACAAGTAAAGTATGTTTTTCTTGACGTTTAATAAAGAGAGTGGTGTCCACCTTTCTTCTTGAATATCCTTGCTCAACCAAGAACTTGCTAAGACGGTCATACCATGCCCGAGGGGCTTGTTTAAGACCATACAACGCACATTTTAGCTTAAAGACATGATTAGGATACTCAAAATTTTCAAAACCAGGAGGTTGTGAGACATACACCTCTTCATTTATGTGACCGTTAAGGAATAAACTTTTTACGTCCATTTGATATAATTTGAAGTTCTTGGCACAAGCATAAGCGAGTAGTAGCCGGATAGCCCTGACTCGGGCTACGGGAGCATAAGTCTCCCCCTAGTCAATCCCTTCCTCTTGGTTATACCCTTGAGCTACTAGTCAGGCTTTATTTCGTGTTATCACACCATGCTCTTCAAGTTTGTTCCTAAAAACACATCGTGTGCCAATGACTTGATGATGTTGTGGACGTGGGACAAGGTCCCAAACATCATTTCTTTCAAATTGATTCAATTCTTCTTGCATTGCTAAAAGCCAATGCTCATCAAGTAAGACATCATTAACATTTTTAGGTTCAACTTGTGAAACAAAAGCATGGTGACAACAGAAATTACTTATCTTAGAGTGCGTTGTTACCCCTTTTGTGATGTCACCGATAATGTTGTCAGTTGGATGATCCTTGGAGGTTCTCCACTCCAATGGAAGACCATCATTCTCTTGTTGACTTTCATCATCTTCCTTTTCATGGCTGTCATCTTCCTCCTTCTCAATTTTCACCGCTTTAGGTTGATCATTCCCTTTTTCGGTTTCATTGAGCATGTCTTCCGTAGATGCACCTACATCAAGAAAAGAAATACCTTTCCCAACATTATTTTGTCAAGTCTCATCAAAGGTAACATGAACGGACTCCTCAACACTAAGTAATCTCTTATTATATACTCTATATGCTTTACTTGATTGTGAGTATCCAAGAAATATACCTTCATCAGCTTTCGCGTCAAATTTTCCCAGATTATCTTTTCCATTATTCAAAATAAAACACTTACATCCGAATACATGAAGGTGTGACAAATTTAGTTTTCTACCCTTTAATAATTCATATGGGGTTTTGTCAAGAATAGGACGAATAAGTATCCTATTCAAAACATAACATGCCATGCTCATAGCATCGGCCCAAAAATATTTTGGTAGACCACAATCATTGAGCATTGTTCTTGTCAACTCCCCTAAAACGCGATTTTTGCGCTCCACAACCCCATTTTGTTGTGAAGTTCGGGGAGCTAAAAAGTTATGTTCAATACCAAGTTTATCACAATATTTTTCAAAAAGATGATTTTCAAACTCATCTCCATGATCACTTCTGATGGAAACTATTTTGGAGTTCAATTTATTTTGAGATAACTTGGCAAAACATACAAAAACCGATAACATTTCATCTTTGCTACGTAAGAAAAAAGTCCAGCAAAATCTTGAGTAATCGTCTACAATTACCAAACCATAATAATTCCCACCTAGGATTTTGGTCCGTGAAGGGCCAAATAAATCCATGTGAAGAAGCTCAAGGGGTCTCGATGTTGAAACAGTGTTTTTAGATTTAAACGAGATCCTTGACTGTTTGCCCTTTTGACATGGATCACACAGGTGATCTTTTGTAAACTTTATCTTTGGTAGACCAATTACTAAATCTTTTGCAACTATTTTATTAAGTAGATCAAAGTTAACGTGTGTCAAACGTGGATGCCATAACCATGAATCTTCACTCACGGTAATAAGACATTTGGCATTATTCATGGATACACTTCGTAAATCTAGCATATAGATATTGTCTACCCTCACACCATTAAACATACAATCCTTCTTTTCATTGTGTGCAATTATACAACAATCTTTGGTGAAAGTTACCTTGTACCCATTGTCACATAATTGACTAATGCTAAGAAGGATATGTTTAATGCCTTCTACTAACATAATATATGAGATATTAATAGTTGAGGGATTACCTATACTACCTCTTCCAAGTATGACACCTTTGTTGTTATCACCGTAAGACACATACCCTTTCTTCTTGGCCACAAAGTCGAAGAATAGAGAGATGTCTCCCGTCATGTGTCTTGAGCATCCACTATCGAGAATCCATTTTCCCATCATAGAGTCAAGACACTTAACCTATATAAAATCAAACAAAAGTGGTAGGTACCCAATTCTCATTGGGTCCTTGGGAGTAGGTGAAAAAACGGTTGCATTTAGGTAACCAATGAAAAGTGTCATTTGGTACTAGAAAACGCCTAAATTTGCATTTTTCTATGGTATGACCTTTCTTGTAGCAATAGTGACAAATCAATCTATGACGAGCTTTACTTTTGCCATTTGAATCCTTCTTAATCAAATTGTAATTTTTATGAGGCTTTTCAACTTTTGAGGAGCTAATGGCAAGAGTATCACATGGTTGTGAGGCCTTGTGCACTTTGGTTTCAAGAGAACTTACTTCTTGTTGCCAAATTTGACAAGTTCACAACCGAACCGACATGGTTCCTCATCCCCATTTTTATATTTTTGACCATCTACAATAGATCGCTTTAATGCTTCAAATCTCTTTTCGGTTTCTTCAACCTTTGCTTCCAAGTGTGTAAAAACTTTTTCATTGGAAGCTAATTTCTTAAAAGCATTATGTTGCGGTGAAAATCAGATAACAAGCTATTAATTAACTTGCATCATATTTCTTTTACAACCGACTTTGATTTATCCAAAGGAAAGGTTCAAGGTCGAAGAAAACCTAAAGGGGGGAGATCTAAGGTTCGGGGGTTGGTTATACAAAGGGAAGGTATTAGCACCCTAAGTATCTGTAGTACTCTACAGGAACCTCTTGCTAAGTCTATGTTGTGTTATGTTTGCTTGCTAAAATATCTATACTAAGGTATGGACCTAGGGGTATGTACACTATGTTTTGCTCGCCAAGACGTCGCATCTTGTGCCTACGTATCTGACTAAAGAATCAGAGCAACCGTAGTTCACCTAACTAAGGGGTGAAAGAAAAGAAACATTGACTATGGCCAACGTTCCAAAGGGAAATGAGTCTGAGCTCATTTTAGAGTTCACGATAACTCTCTAAGTCTACGTCATGGGTGGAGAAAGTGAGTTCTCATGATAGTGAGAATCACATAGAGTTCTCGATAACTCTATAAGTCTAAGTAAAGGAAAGTGAGTTCTCGTGATAGAGAATCACATAGAGTTCTCGATAACTCTATCCTATTACTAAACTATGGGGGAAAATGGCTCTAGGAGGCCAAGGTGAAATGGGAATGGATTGTGACTTAGGAGTCAAAATGAAAAAACTTTCCTTTGGAAGGAGGGTCAAATGAGTCAAGTATGAATATACAGTGAACAATATGAATATGAACAAGAATAATATGAACAAGAATAATAATCAGGATAATTTTGACAGAAAATAAAATCAAGATAATATTGACAGAAAGTAAAGTCAGTGATTGATGATTAACTTATTGGATTGGTGAATCGGGTCTGATGTAGTGCTAAACTGTCGTAGCACAGTCTATGAGGAAGACCACACTATAGGAGGAGGCACAATTCAATCTTTGTGTTAAGACACGATGGAGAAATGATATGGAGGATCATTCTCCAAGGAAATCGTGCCACACGAAAAGAAAAGGTGAAGATCTCGTCTTAATCACAAACTTTCGTTAATTATTCGAAAGTAACCTATCACGATCCCAAAGTATAGAAAGAGATCTCGATGATCACTCACTACATATTTGAAATAATGAAGGTTGATCGCTTCGATAAACAACATTCGTGAATAAAAAGACTTCATCGATCGAAAATGAAAATGAAGATAAAAGTAGATGCGAAATGAAAATAAAGTTGGTCTCGTCTTAATCGAGGTTTGAATCGATAAATTGATAACCTTGATGTTTGACTTTCGTTGACCAAAAATAAAAGCGGCCTCATATTTATCAAGACTTCATTGATTTGAAATAAACCCACCAAGTCATGATTTTTGGTATATCATTGGCCAAAATAAAGAAAGATGGAATTGAAGTGAAAATAAAGGTGGTATCATCTAAATCAAGATTTAATCGAGAAATCGGTAATCTTAGATTTTTAACTTTCATTGACCAACCATAAAGAAAAATACGGCCTCATATAATCAAAATTTATTGATTTGCAATAATCAACAAAATTATGATGTTTTTATGTCATTGGCCCATAAAATAAGGTTTTGAAATAGAATCGAAAATAAAAAGAAAGTGGTAATTCAAAAGGAAAAGAATTGATTTGGAAAAAAATATATAAAACTACTTAAAACATATTAATAATTTTAAAAGAATTAGAATAAACCATTAAAGATTAAAAAATAAATAAAAATAAAAATAGAAAGAAAGGGTATGGGAGAAAAGATTAAAAGAAGGATCATATGGGCCAGTGTCAGGGTGTGATTAGAAGTTAGACCCAAAAACAAACAAACCAAAGGCTAAAGAAGGGACCCAAACGAACTGGGTCGGGTTAAACCCTCTGAACCCGGTCCGTTTCAATGCTGATGGTGGGTTGATGTTAACCCTATTCTCAACATCAGCAGCAAAACATAAGTATGAGAAAAAACCGATCCTTTCTCACCAAAATTACGTTTCAAAAATTGATTTTCTTCTCCACCATTTTCAACAGAACCTCCTTTATCTTCTCACTTCGTTTGAGTTTTTTTTTTTACACTCGCGCATATCCCTCACTCATTTGCGGTTCTCCCTCGCGATTTTCAGTGGTGGCGCAAGTGAGGCAGGTAATGGTTGTTGATGTTTCACGATTTAGGTTTCTCATTCCGTTTTCTCCTCATCTTGCATTTATTTTCGGTTCACTGTGTTTGGTTTGTGATTGTGGTCCATAATGGTTGTGTTGCGAGCGTTGTTGTTGTGGAAAGTCAGATTTTGAAAAGGGTTTGAAGGTTGTGATTTGGATAGAGGTTGAAGGATACGAGGGTTTATGGCATGTTGAAGAGAAAAAGAAGGGTTGTGTTAATGGTTGAGGGGTGAAACGAAAGAGGGTGGTTCTGGAGATTTAGCAGAGGTTTATGGTTGAATGAAGAAGGTCTTTTCTTTTTTTGAGTATTGAAGGTTGGGCCCTTATTCCTGTGGCCGAAAGAGAAAAGAGAGTCTGTCCGAAGGGAGTTGGGTTGTTGAAGGAGAAAGAAGAAACATGGTGAAGTTTTTTTCTTTTGACCAGGTAGAAGTGTTGAGGAACGTTTAAGGTTTATAGGATTGAGGGTATTTGATGGAAGGGATAAGGCTCGGTTTTATGAAGAACAGAGGAAGGCGACGTTCATTTAAAGGTGAGGAGGTTCTACATTTTTTTTTCAATTTCCGGTTTTTTTTAACTCTCCCCCTCCCTTTTCTGTCGATCCCCCTCTTTTATTTGAAAACCACAAAACTTGCTCATTAAGTTTTTGGTACAATGTATTTGTCTTGTTATTCTTGACATCACTCTTGGCATTATAGCCTTTTGGAATTTTACAGCTATTTAGCAAGAGGTATTGACAAAATAGTTAATTAAATGAAGATGAATGAATTTAAAAAAAGAAAGATTTTTCTAAAAGGAAGAGTTTGGAAATGAAATGGAAATTTGGATATGAAATTATTTATTTGGATAAATAAAATAAAACAAAAGGTGGATAATAATAATAGTGAAATGGATAAATGGATAAAATAGAAAATGGGCTTTATGGATTGTGATGGACATGAAACCAAAAGAGAATGGATATTGGGTTTAGGAATGGATAATGAAAATTGGACTAAAAATGGATAATTGAAACAAAATGTGGATAATTGAAAATAGTTTAGAAATGGATTAGGAGAAATGGGTAATTTGAAGGAAAATGGTCAATGAAAACTGAATTGAAAAACTGGGTAAATAACAAAGTGGATAAAAGACTGTTACGGGAATGGACATGCACTTCCACGCTTGAACAACACCTAAACCTTGACCACTGCACTTGACTGCCACACACCCTGAATTACATGACCAGACACTTGCACACAACCTGAAACGTACCAACTGCTATAATCTCTTTGATGGCTTTACAACCTCAATTACACTGAAACAGTACTGCACACCATGAACCTGCTAGCCTTAGAAGACTCAACTGAACGATACTTGTCAATCATAAACTTCAGGGGTGAGAAACCCTAGTCCTCGTGCCTTGAGTGCACACTTATGAAACAAATGACTTAATGAGGACCAAAACCCTAATTCAGACTCTCTTCCATAGCTTGATAATCTGATACTGATACAAACAACTTGTTTGACCAAGATTAGGTCAAACTTCCACTGAATCTCAAAACACACCACATAGACCCTAGTCCTGATGACCTTGTCTGGTCCTTGAAGAAGAACTTATGATGAAAGCAAATCACATTGGATTATTGAAGAGAGAAGGTCTCTGAGAACTTGATTGGTTAGTGATCTATTCAAAATCTTGATTGATCAACCCTTGATGCCTCTTGAAATAAAAACCTGATTCACGAATGAAACAAAACAAACAAAAACTGATAAAACAGTTAGTTATGCAATGATTGACATATGATGCTCTTGCAAAAGATGTTATGACATCTAAGGGGTCAAAAATTGGGGTACAACACATTAATAACTTCCTTTTGTAGATTTTCAAAAACATTTTTCAAATCAATAAAAGACAACTTGTCAACGTTAGAGTATTTAGAATGAGTTACATTCTTTTTCTTGTCTTGTCGTTGATTAGCCATGAAATAATAATTTGCTTCTTCATCACTCTCACTTGAGCTTTTCTCTCTTGAGACATCACTTTCGCTATCCCAGGCAACACAAGCCTTTATAGGCTTCCTAGAATTGTCTTGTTGGATTTTTCCTTTCTTACTAACAAGAGATGGACAATCCGGTCTAAAATGACCCAGCTTTTCGCATTCATAGCATATACCTTTTCCCTTGTCCTTTTTGTTGTCTTTATCTTTGAGGATGTAGATTTTCGTTTGAATCTCACAAGATTTTTCTCAGAGTGTTTGACATCATTCTTTCGAATGTATCTCCTAACAAAAAGTCCCATTTGCTCATCATCCGAGTTTTCTTCATCACACGAGTCACTATCATTATCGTGCTCTTCCTTTGAGGATCTAGAATTTGAAGCCTTAAGAGCTTTAGACTTCATTCCTTCCTCCTTATTGGCTTCCTTCTCCTTTTTCTTTTAGTTCTTGCTCGTGTTCTTCTAACTTTCCAAACAAGGTGGTAAGATCAAGTGTTGTAAGATTGTTGGCTTCTTTGATGGCCATAACCTTCGGTTGCCAATTCCTAGTAAGACATCTCAAAATCTTGTTAGTATCAATAGCATTGTAAATAGGATTACCCAACAAGTTTAAACGATTAATAAGATGTGAGAACCGCTTTTGCCAAAATCACCAAATAAAATTTGGGTTTTAAAGTTGTTAGAAAAAGAGAGCGCGCGAAAGGTTTTGGTATAGATCGATAAAAGTCATCTATATAAACCTAGTTATTAGAACTCGGATATGCAAAGACAAATATGGAATGACAAACACAATAATCGAATTTAACTTTTAATCGAGTATCACGTTATTACTCGTTTAAACTAATGAACTTGGTAATGCTATTTTCAATGATAATAAGCAAAAATAGTGAACTATGCAATTTATCGAACACTTGGTGTGCGAGCGAATTTTCAGAATTTCCTTTATGTTGTTCTTGATATGAAAACTACTTATAATCAAAAGTGATTATAAGCTAATCAACAATCAAGTTTAAAACAAAAAGATCACAGGAAAATACTTACGAGTCGATCGATTAATCAATGTTATTCGACAAAATGCGTAATGAAAAATAAAACGACTAAAGAGATAATAGAGAGATCGACACGAGGATTTGTTCACGCAGTTCCCCACTTTTGTCCTCGCGTGTGGGTACTTCTGCACCTAATTTCCAATGTGGAATTAGGATACTTTCTTACTATGCAAAAAAGTCGATATACACGAAAAATGTTCAGAGCAACCATACAAACACTATTTGTTCTGATGTTGATTCAACCCTTTTTCTTCTGTTGATCTTGAGTAAGACCAAGACAACAATGGATGCCAATTGACTTGTCGATATTGCTACTCCTTTGCTTTCTTTATCTCCAATTTTTTCGCGCACGATCAATTGCACCGATTATTCAACAAGACTTCAATTTGATTCGTCGTTCTCCACTACTTCCTTTGCGTTCTTTATCTCCAAAGGGTCCTTTGCGTACTTTATCTCCAAAGTCTTTCACAACGTCATAATCCTCTCTTGAACGTCTTGCATGAAAACCATCATATCTTCACACGATCTTGGAGGACAAACCCACATTTTTTCCAGATGAAGACTCCTACAAATCTCAACCCGATATTCTCGGCTTCACAAGAACCCAATCGGACGTTATCAGGCCTTCGCCTAGCTGGCACCCCAACAAAAGATTATTATGTGTGATTTGTTAGTGTGTAGACATAGGACGGAGGTTGAAGATGATGAGCAAATGCAGACTAATTTTATGATATCACCAGTTTGGAATAAAGCATGAATGATGTATTTATAGTTTTGGAAGATTGGTGGTAAGGAGATAATTTTCGGAGTAAAAAAATTTGGCAGAATTGACCAACTTAAACAGCATGTTCCGGCCTGAACGATGGATGTGCCGGCACATACTGTAAAAAATAACAACATGTGCCGACCTGAAAGGACATATGCGCCGACCCAAAGGAAACAAAACCTACAACCTTATTTAGGATAGTAGATGTGTCGGCCTGAAACACGTATGTGCCGGCACATAATATTGAAACTTACAGTATGTGCCGATCTGAAACAGGTGCATGTCGACTGAAATAAAACAGAAGCTACATGCTTAAAAAATGAGTTACATGTGTCGGCGTATGTGCCGGCACATGCAGTGTATTTTTGTGCAGAAACTGATTTTCATGATTTTGGACTATTTTGAAGTGGTTTTTGATGATTCCTAAGACCTCCAATGCAAGGGAGTCACACAAAATCAAAGTTGTTGTCCAATATACCAAAATGCAAAGTAGTTTCAATGTTTTGACATTGTTAGGTGCGGATTTGACCTAAAAATGAACTATATTTCTTTGCACTTTTTCCACTTTTTTCTCATGTTTTCATTTATTTTAATCATGATTATTGTTGTTCTTCTAACAATGAGAATATACCTTTGGTGCTTGTAATGTGTGTGTTATTGTGCAGGAAAAGGCACTAAATGATCAAAGTGTAAGACACAAGAAAATGATGCAAGCTTCCAAAGAGCAGAGGAAGACATCAGTTAGTTCGCTTTGCGAACTTGAAAGTGAGTGCCAGCGAAGGTTCGCTTTGCAAACTCTGGCGAGGTCTCTAGCGAATGGTCCCAGAATTTGGCAGGGGCAAAAGGCACTAAAGTTTGCTTTGCGAATGGGAAAACGAGTGTTCTCTTTGCGAGTGATCCTTCGCATTGCGAACTCACGAGAATTTCTGGGGCGGTTTAACTATTCAGAGGCACTTGAAGTGCCCTTTTTCTTCATTCGCTGTGCAAATAAATGGTTCACTTTGCGAACATGAAAATTCCTGAATGTGTATAAATAGAATTTTCACACTTTTTGAGATGATGTTTTAGTTTTGGAGACAGAGAAACTTGTAATTTTCAGCATAGAAACTCAAATCCCAAGGGGGATAAGGTAAGAGCTTCAATCTCTTGTTGGATTTGGATGTAATCTTTTGATACCTTATGTATTTCATCTAATGTATGTTTGTGAATATGTTTTGATTCTCTATTGTTTGTTATCTTTGATTGACTATTTGTGGTCTTGACAAAACCTTTACAAATCCTTGATCTTAGGTTTTCATCAATCAATGAGTAAAACTTTTGACATGGTTCGATGAGTAGGATCGATACGGTATTGCAAGGATGCGTGATAATAGTGATTAAGAATGATATTAACATTCATTTGGCAAATTGATTGAATACATGTAAAAAAGGGTTAAGCGTATGTACATATTCTGATCAATGGCATTTTATATGAAGCAATCATTTATCTAATTTGGGTGTCATCTTTGTTTACCTGTTTATCTTTGATTTGAACTGCTATAGACATATACTCTTCAGATCTGGATCTAAGATGATTATCTGTTTTGTTATAAAATCTAGAAATAGATTTAGGCTTAACACTTGCGTGAGTATCAGCTCTTAATGCTTTGTGTTGGTTTTTGTTGCGTGAGACATCACCAATGAGGTAATACAGTCGATCTTTCGACGTTGCATTAGACATAACCTCTGTCGTGGGTGACACGTGAGGATATTAGGCGAATGATTGATTTATGTATAATATGATTAGAAGAATGCATGTGTTATCAATTGATGAGATCTAATTCCAACAAGGCTCCGTTTATAATTCAGTTCTTATTTTATATTTTCCGTCTTTACATTTTCCGCATTTGCTTTTGGTTCCGCTTTAAACCAAAACTTTTGATCCATAAGCTAAGAAATGTAGATACCGTCAAATGGCATTCCTTCCCTTGCACTGATCCCTGTGGATACGACAAAACTGGGTTACTTATATATTTTTGCTTGCTGCTATTCTAGCGTCAACAGACATCATGCAAAACATCTCATGGTGAAGTTGCACTCACAGTGTACACCATGTTCTCTATTCTGCTTAGCCTTCAGCAGTTTAGATCAAAGCCCTTGTCTATGTGCTTGAGCAAAAGTCTTGTCTCATTGGGATTCAAGCAACAAGTCTTGAGCCAAGATGCTTAAGCCACGTAAGTCTCATTGCTTAAGTGCTTGAGCTGTGAAAGTCTTATTCAACTAGTCTGATTGAGCAAAGGGGGAAGTCTCTGTCTGAGGGGCGTGAGCAGGAAGTCTCAAGTGCGGCTTGAGCAAGGGGAAGTCTCAGTCTGATGACCAGAAGAGTAGGTGGCTCAATCAAAAGGCGTGAGTAAGAAGTCTTAGACATGTTCTCTAAGCATGGGGAAGTCTCAATCAAAAGACCTTGGAGCAGGTGGCTCGGTCAGAGGGTGCGAGCAGATGGAAGTCTTAGACATGTGCTCTAAGCAAAGGAAGTCTAGGACAGTTGGTCTGAGCATGTGTAAATGACTTATGCATAAGCATAATGTAACGCCCCAGTTTTTGTTAGATTTATTTAATCGAGTCGATTTAATTCTTTTTGGTCTTTATATTATTTTATTCTTGACTTTTATTTGACAATATATTATTTTTCATCGTTATTGTGTTTTATCGCGTTTTGGGAACGTTTGCGAGAAAATTGAGTGTAGGGGTATTTTGGTCTTTTGCTTGGGTAGATATTATGTTTTTCATTTAAATAGAAACATAGAGAGAAAAAGAGAGAAAATAGGAAGGGAAGAAATAAAAGAAGGAAAAGAGAGTGAGAAGAAGAAAAAGAGGAAAAACTTGAAAGTTTAGGAATCGATTCAACCGACACTTCAAAGCACGATTAATCGGGTAAGGGTGCGAAACTCGGTTATTCTATGTTTGTGTATGATTATATATGTGTGTGTTGGAAGTTTTACTAGTTTTTCGATTATAGGTCGGAATGAGATAAACGAATAGAAATCGATGTTTTCACGGTCGGAAATCGATATAAATTGCGTTGTATGATCACACTGTGTTTATGAACAATCGTTGATACTTGTCTTGCCGTGGAATTGATTGGGATGGAAATAGGTTTTTGGAAAATGTTAGGCTTTGTGTAGAACTTTGTGGAATTGTTGGAAATTATGTGTTTTGATGTTTGTTGGTTAAACTATGATTGAATCATGATCATAAACCCTTACTTGCTGGTTTGGTATGATTTGAGGGTGGAAGATGAGGGTTTGGACGTTCTGATACGAAGGGTTATTTTTCTGAATTTCGCAGTGCCCGCTTAGCACGCAGATGCCCGCTTAGCGCGTTCTTGAAAATTTGCAACCTCACCAGGCAGTGAGGAGCGCGCTCAGCGCGGGAGGTAGGCCGCTTAGCGCGACCTGGAACTTCAAAATTAAAACTATTTTCAAAATCCGTAACTCGGATCGGGACGTTCTTTGTACCATTGGAAAGCTATTGAGATGTTATTTCTTATTAAAATGGTTTTGAGACTTGTGGTAGATTTAATTATGTCGGGAATTTGGAAATGTGTCGTTTTGCCGACTTTTATCGTCGTAATTGTGCGTAATTGATGTGTTATCATGCAATATGCTTTTGATATATATCGTATGACTTGTGTGATGTTATATGATGTGTATGCATGTGATTAAATGTTGTGATGATGGTTTTTGGCCTAAAGGCAAGTAAATGCATTGTGATTGTGGTTGATTGTATATGCATAATTATTGATGTTGAGATGGTTCACATGGTTGTATATATGTATGCATTGGATTGTCATGAGTCATTGTATGCCAAACATCATGATATGCATCTTGTGATGTCGTGTGCCCTTGTGGGGTGTGAGCAACGAAACGATTCCAGAGGGAATCCGCTATAACATCGTGTGCCTTATACAAAGAGGACCTAAAGCGATGATTATAGACGATCGTGTACCTTATACAAAAAGGACCTAAAGCGATCGGGTCGTGTGCCTTATACAAAGAGGACTTAAAGCGATCCATAAACATCGTGTGCCTTATACAAAGAGTGTTGGTTCTTGGATTGGCTAGAATTTTGGTAAAACAAAGGTGTTCAATGTTGATGTCACATAGGCGATGTCTTAACATTGGTTTATGTTAAGAAGTTAAGTTGCTGAAGTTGTGAAGTCTGATGTTACTTGCGATGTTGTGACATCAGGTCTGCAGAAGATTAATAGCATCAGGTTTAGTGATGTTGTTAGGGTTTGCGTGTTAGCTGGATATTGGGAGAGCTGTTAGTCTCATTGGAAGCGGATATCTTGGGATAGATATTTTCTGTTACATAACAGATTTGATGCAGATTTGTAGGAGTGTTTAAAGGCTGAAGATTTAAGAAGATTTTGAGAGAGAAAATATGTTTTGAAGATTCAGTTTTAAATAACAAATCATGTCAGATATTGTAGCAGGTCCAAGTCCAATTCAACTAGCTGTATAAAGCGCATCAGTACTGAAGGAAAAGAAACGAAGAAAGAGAGCTAAAAACTGAGTGTCGTTTGTGTCTTCATGTATGTTTTGTAAACCATTCGAGTGTGAATTGGTATTGTTGTTTTGAGTTGTTCTTGATCAAAGATGTGAAGCAGAATCAAGTAGTGTTATTCAAAGTGTGTGATCTTTGAATTATATCACTGAAGTGATTTAGGGATTGAGTAGTGTTCTCATACTTAAGTGGTCTCTTAAGTAGAAGGTTCATTAAGTAGTGATTAAGTTTAGGAGATGCAACTGGGTTATTGAGTCTGTAAATTAATACTACTGATAGTGAAATTCATCCCTGACTTGGTAGCCCCCAGACGTAGGTAGTTAGACCGAACTGGGTGAACAATTCATTGTGTTAATTTATTGCTTGTTATTGCATTGTCCATTGCAGAGTGTGTTGTTGTGACATCGCACTTAACATCACACATCTGGTACCAGAATTTTAATTGGTATCAGAGCAGGCATCCTGTCTGTCTCTGGGTGAGATCTAGGAAAGTTACTTTCTGGTGTAAAGATGGACAAAGAAGTTTGAGGATTTGTCAACAGACCCCCTATTTTGGATGGCTCGAATTATGATTATTGGAAGCCAAGGATGATCACCTTTTTGAAATCCTTGGACAACAGGGCTTGGAAGGCTATCATTAAAGAATGGAAAACACCTGTTGTGTTTGAAAAAGATGATGCTGGGAAAGATAAAGAGGGCACCTCAAAGCCGAAGCCTGAAGAAGAATGGACCAAGGAAGAAGATGAGCTTGCCCTTGGTAATTCCAAAGCTTTAAATGCAATTTTCAACGGAGTGGATAAGAACATATTCAGGTTGATCAATACCTGTGAAGTTGCTAAGGAAGCTTGGGATATTTTGAAGGCTACACATGAAGGTACATCTAGAGTTAAGATGTCAAGACTTCAACTTCTAACATCGAAGTTTGAAAGTCTGAAGATGAAGGAAGATGAGACTATCCATGACTTCCACATGAGTATTCTTGAGCTGTCCAATGCATCCAGTGCTCTTGGAGAAAAGATGTCAGAAGAAAAGCTTTTAAGGAAAATCCTTAGGTCCCTTTCTAAGAGGTACAAGATGAAGGTGACTGCAATTGAAGAAGCTCGAGACATCAGCAAGATGAGGGTTGATGAGCTCATTGGATCTCTTCAAACTTTTGAGCTTGGATTGAATAAGGAAGAACCTGAGAAGAAGTCCAAGAGTATAGCTTTAGTTTTCAGTTCTGAAGAAGCCAAGAAAGAGAAAGTAGATGACTCTCAGGAGGAGCTGTCTCAGGCTATTGCCTTGCTGGGTAAACAGTTCAACAAAGTTATGAAGAGGATAAATAGGAGTTATAATCCCAATGTCAAGAACATTACTTCTGACATCAACAGATCAGGAGAACAAGGGAAGAAGTCTAAAGATGAAGAAAAATCTAGTAATGACAAAGGGATACAATGCTTTGAGTGTGAAGGGTATGGACATATCAAGAAGGAATGTCTCACTTTTCTAAAGAAGCAAAAAGGGTTATCAGCTTCTTGGTCTGACAGTGAGAGTGAATCTGAAGAAAATTCAGCTAAACTTGTTAGAGTTATGGTTGGGGTTTATGAGTCAGATGATAAGTCTTGGAATGATGAAGTTACTTATGATGAACTTGTTGTCACTTATAAAGATATTCTCATGAGAAGTGAACAAGTGTGTCTTGAAAGAGAAGAGCTGAAGAAAACCATAGTACAGTTAAAAGCTGAAAAGACTAACCTTGAAGCTGAAGTCAGCATACTTAACTATAAGCTGGACTCTATGACCAAAACTATCAGAATGTTGAACAATGGTACTAATGCGTTAGACAACATTCTTAGTATTGGGAAGATGGCTGGAGACAAATGTGGTTTGGGATTCACTAGTGATGCAGGTTCTATCACCCCAAAACCGGTGATGTTAAAACAGATGTTAAAACATCATAACAGAACTCCATCTAAGAAGAAATACAGACGCTAGAGGTGTCACCATTGTGGATGTTTTGGACACATTAAGGCTTATTGTTATAAGCTACATGGGTATCCACAGAAGGCTCATCAGGTTGTTCCCAAATAGAACTGTTATAAAGGAAGGCAGGCTTCCAAGCCTAAGAAGCAATGGGTCCCTAAAGTTAAGGTTACCAGCTTGATAGCTCACACTTCTTTAAGGGTTTCTACCAAAGAAGATTGGTACTTTGACAGTGGGTGTTCAAGGCACATGACTAGAGTAAAGAATCTGTTGGTAGATGTGAAGCTTCAGTCTTCAGGTTATGTTACCTTTGGTGATGGGGTCAAAGGAGAGATCAAGGGGATTGGTAAACTAAACTGTGCTGGTGCTCCCAGACTGGAAGAGGTTCTTCTTGTTAAAGGACTGACAGCAAATTTGATTAGCATTAGTCAACTTTGTGATCAAGGATTCAAAGCAGACTTTACCAAGTCTGAATGCATTGTCAAAGATGATAAAGGAAAAGTCATTATGAAGGGAGCCAGGTCTAAGGACAATTGTTATCTTTGGGTGCCACAAGACTCAAAGTCTTCCAAGTGTGTCTTTGCTAAAGAAGATGATGTCAAAATCTGGCATCAGAAGTTAGGACATCTTCACCTAAAGGGAATGAAGAGAATCATCTCCTCAGAAGCAGTCAGAGGACTTCCCAAACTTAATATTGAGGAAGGAAAAGTGTGTGGAGACTGTTAAAAAGGGAAGCAGACAAAGATGTCTCATCCAAAGCTTCAACATGACACCACCTCCAAGGTATTGGAACTACTTCATATGGACTTGATGAGACCTATGCAGGTGGAAAGTCTGGGTGGAAAGAAATATGCTTATGTAGTTGTGGATGACTATTCAAGGTACACCTGGGTAAGCTTCATCAAAGACAAATCAGAGGTGTTTAATGTTTTTAAAGATCTTTGTTAAAGACTCCAAAAAGAAAAGGAGAGTAAGGTTATCAGAATAAGAAGTGACCATGGAAGAGAGTTTGAGAATAGCAAGTTTGAAGAATTTTGCTCTGCTGAAGGTATAAGTCATGAGTTTTCTTCTCCTATTACTGCCTGCTACATTCACAACAGGGTTACCCTGAGAAGAGGCACTTCATCCACTCTGTATGAACTATGGAAGGGAAGAAAACCTAATGTTAAATACTTTCATGTTTTGGAAGTAGGTGTTATATTCTGGCTGATAGAGAACAGAGAAGAAAATTGGATTCCAAAAGTGATGAAGGAATATTTTTGGGATACTCTACTAACAGCAGAGCATATAGGGTTTTCAACTCTAGAACCAAGGTGATGATGGAGTCAATCAATGTGGTGATTGATGACAATGACAAGCAAAGAGATGATGATGTCCTAGATGATGTTGGAACATCAGTTGGTGAAGTTGCACCAGAAGCTGAAGACAGTATTCCAACTCCTAGTGTTGCTACTACTGAGCCTGAAACTGAGCAACCTCGTAAGGATCCCTCCATCAGAGTGCAGAAGGACCACCCAAAGGAGCTCATTATAGGTGATCCAAACTCTGGAGTGAGGACTAGGTCAAGAGATGTTATAGCAAGTTCATGCTTTGTCTCCAAAATTGAGCCAAAGAATGTCAAGGAAGCATTGATTGATGAGTTTTGGATAAATGCAATGCATGAAGAGTTGGAGCAATTCAAGAGGAATGAAGTATGGGAGCTTGTACCTAGGCCTGATGGAGTTAATGTGATTGGCACCAAGTGGATCTACAAGAATAAATCTGATGAACAAGGAGTGGTCACCCGAAACAAGGCCAGATTAGTTGCTCAGGGATACACTCAGGTTGAAGGAATTGATTATGATGAAACCATTGCTCATGTGGCAAGACTGGAATCTATCAGATTGCTCTTAGGTGTGGCTTGTAATTTCAAATTCAAGCTTTTTCAGATGGATGTTAAAAGTGCCTTCTTGAATGGTTACTTAAATGAAGAGGTGTATGTTGATCAACCAAAAGGATTTATTGATCCAACATTTCCTGACCATGTGTACAAACTAAGGAAAGCTCTATATGGGTTAAAGCAAGCACCAAGAGCTTGGTATGAAAGACTTACTGAATTCCTGGTTGTGAATGGCTACAGAAAAGGAGGGATTGACAAGACCTTGTTTGTTAAAGAGGAAGGAGGAAAACTGATGATAACTCAAATCTATGTTGATGACATAGTATTTGGTGGGATGTCGGATGCGATGGTGAAACATTTTGTGGAACAGATGCAGTCTGAATTTGAAATGAGTCTTGCTGGTGAGCTGAGCTATTTTCTTGGTCTACAAGTTAGACAAATGGAGGACTCCGTATTCATTTCTCAGAGCAGGTATGCAAAGAACATAGTGAAGAAGTTTGGTTTAGAAAATGCTAATCACAAGAGGACTCTTGCTTCTACTCATCTAAAATTATCCAAGGATGAACATGGTGTCAGTGTGGATCAAAGTTTATATAGAAGCATGATTGGGAGTCTATTGTATCTCACAGCTAGCAGACCTAACATTGCTATTGCTGTTGGAGTTTGTGCCAGATATCAATCTGAACCTAAGGCTAGTCACTTGAATCAAGTGAAAAGGATCTTGAAATATGTTAATGGCACTAGCGACTATGGGATGTTGTACAGTCATGGATCTGGGACTGAGTTACAAGGATATTGTGATGCTGACTGGGCTGGGAGTGCAGATGATAGGAAAAACACTTCAGGAGGATGTTTCTTCCTAGGGAATAATCTGATATCATGGTTTAGTAAAAAGCAGAACTGTGTGTCTCTTTCTACTGCTGAAGCTGAGTACATAGCCGCAGGAAGTAGTTGCTCTCAACTTGTTTGGATGAAGCAGATGTTAACAGAATATAATGTCAAGCAAGATGTCATGACATTGTACTGTGATAATTTGAGTGTTATCAATATCTCTAAGAATCCTATTCAACATAGCAGAACTAAGCATATTGATATAAGACATCATTTTATTAGAGAATTGGTTGAGGACAAAGTTTTTGTCTTAGAACATGTAGCTACAGATAAGCAATTAGCTGATATTTTCACTAAAGCCTTAGATGCAAACCAATTTGAAAGTTTAAGAAGTAAATTGGGAATTTGCATTTATGAAGATTAAGAGTATTGGAGAGTGTATTGTGCAGTTGTGTACTTTATTGAAAATTGATTCAACTGCTGAAGACATACAAGATTGGAGTTCATAAAATGTTACAAACAAAGTGTCTACAGATTGCTCCTGAAGAAGTTCCAGCTGGTGTCTGTGTTTTGCTCTTCTTCTTCAGTGGATCTAGTTTCTTGTCCTCTTGCTTGAGGTTCTTTGCTGCATATTTGGAGCTTGACTGGCTCATTCTTGGTTGCTGAGTGGTGCTAGAAGAAAGGCGTGTGTTTATAATGAAAAACAAGGCGCATCGGTGGTATCGACTGGTTAGTCAATGTGTTGGAACTTGTGTTTTTGGGAAGCATGATGTTTGACCACAACTTTATGTCAGGACATTATTTTTGGTAATTGTCCAATTGTGGTTAAAAAGGGGGAGAGTTAGCCTAGGTGTGTAGAGTGTACCCTTTATCTGGTGTGGTGCAGATGTTGAGGGGGAGTGTGCATGTTGAACAACTGGTTATGCTTGTTCTTGCTTTGAGGGGGAGCTTGCCCTATGATGCTGATTAGTGATTGGAGTGTGTGCAACATGCTGAAAGCATTTTGGAGCTGTTTGAAGAAGTGCTACTGCTAGGAGCTGTTTGTTATTTTAAAATTGTTATCCGCTGCTGAAATCTCTGATGTTGCAGAGATTGTTTCAGCCAAAATTAGCCAAAGGGGGAGATTGTTGGTTCTTGGATTGGCTAGAATTTTGGTAAAACAAAGGTGTTCAATGTTTATGTCACATGGGTGATGTCTTAACATTGGTTTATGTTAAGAAGTTAAGTTGCTGAAGTTGTGAAGTCTGATGTTACTTGCGATGTTGTGACATCAGGTCTGCAGAAGATTAATAACATCAGGTTTAGTGATGTTGTTAGGGTTTGCGTGTTAGCTGGATATTGGGGAGCTGTTAATCTCATTGGAAGCGGATATCTTGGGATAGATATTTTCTGTTACATAACAAATTTGATGCAGATTTGTAGGAGTGTTTAAAGGCTGAAGATTTAAGAAGATTTTGAGAGAGAAAATCTGTTTTGAAGATTCACTTTTAAATAACAAATCAGGTCAGATATTGTAGCAGGTCCAAGTCCAATTCAACTAGCTATATAAAGCGCATCAGTACTGAAGGAAAAGAAACGAAGAAAGAGAGCTAAAGACTGAGCGTCATTTGTGTCTTCGCGTATGTTTTGTAAACCATTTGAGTGTGAATTGGTATTGTTGTTTTGAGTTGTTCTTGATCAAAGCTGTGAAGCAGAATCAAGTAGTGTTATTCAAAGTGTGTGATCTTTGAATTATATCACTGAAGTGATTTAGGGATTAAGTAGTGTTCTCATACTTAAGTGGTCTCTTAAGTAGAAGGTTCATTAAGTAGTGATTAAGTTTAGGAGATGTCAACTGGGTTGTTGAGTCTGTAAATTAATACTACTGATAGTGAAATTCATCCCTGGTTTGGTAGCCCCCAGACCTAGGTAGTTAGACCGAACTGGGTGAACAATCCATTGTGTTGATTTATTGCTTGTTATTGCATTGTCCATTGCAGAGTGTGTTGTTGTGACATCGCACTTAACATCACACATCTGGTACCAGAATTTCAAAGAGGACCTAAAGCGACGGGGAACATCGTTTGCCCGACGGGGAGTTACACTAAGTAATAAGCGATGATTCCCATAGTTCCTGAGTGAACTAATGATGAGAATGATCGATGGAACAGTACCGCATTGCATTGCATAGAGTCGTTGTGTCGGTCTCTGTGCATTTGCATAAATTATGAATGGATTGATTTTGTGTGGAATTGTGAATGGATTTGGTGAGTTGATATATACATACATATATATATATATATATATATATATATATATATATATATATATATATATATATATTGGTGATAAATGTATTGTGCATGAGTGATATGCCTTTGTGACAGATATATGAGACATGATTTGCGTTGTTTTGTATTTGAATTTTGGTCTAAGTTGTGGTGAGAGTTTTTTAAATGTGTATTTTTATGTTATTATATAATTGTATGCAATTATATTATAATTGTGTTTCTCACCCTTCTACTGTTTTGAATGCTCTACGAGGCATTGCAGATTAGATGCTGGAGGTCTTTTTGTGAAGCTTAGGTCTTTATTCTTTTGTCGGTCGACTCTGATATGTAGCACCGGGTAGTCGGGGAGATCGTGTGTGATTATGTGTATATGTATGTGTTCTTTTTGGATTGTACATGTATGACTCTGTATATGACAGACAAACTTTTATTATATATATATGAGATTTCAGTTGCAGATTTTCCGCTTTTATTCTGTATCTGAATTGTGGGTGTAAGGAACTGAGTTCCTCTGTTATGTGCTGCCTGATTGTTGCATATATATATGAGCAGGTTGTTGTATTTTGTTTCAGTTGATGTGATGCCTCCGTCTATGCCATGAATGTTTTAATTATACTCTGATTATTTGTTATCGCTTTATTTGCTCAGGGGATAGATTAGGGGTGTTACATTAAGTGGTATCAGAGCCAGTTTGTGTCAGTTCGTGCTAGTCTGTGTCGGTCTTTGTGGTTGGGTGAGCTGTTTGTTTAACCATAGTTGTTGTTATTGGATATGAACAGAATATGGCTGGTAGAAATGACGTTGCTCTTGCTGCTGCTATGCAAGCTATGGCTCAGGCTGTGCGGGGTGCACCTAATGCTGGTGGGAATGATGAGTTCGGGAAGAACAAACCGCCTGTCTTCAAAGGAAGGCATGATCCTGATGGTGCCCAGATTTGGCTTAGGGAGATTGAAAGAATCTTTCGAGTGATGGACTGTGCTGAGGAACATAAGGTGAGACTGGGTACTCACATGTTGCAGGAGGAGGCTGATGATTGGTGGGTTAGTGCGCGTCATGTGTGGGAAGCTATGGGTTAAGAGGTCACTTGGACTTTGTTTAGCAAGGAGTTTTTGAGGAAGTATTTTCCTGAAGATGTTAGAGGAAATAAAGAGATAGAGTTCTTGGAGTTGAAACAAGGTAACATGTTTGTTGTGGATTACACTGCTAAGTTTGTGGAGCTTGTTCAGTTTTATCCACATTATGCTGAAGCAACTGCAGAGTTTTCCAAATGTGTGAAGTTTGAGAACGGATTGCATCCTGAGATCAAGCAGTCAATCGGTTATCAAAAGATTATAAGGTTTTTAGATTTGGTGGATTGTAGAATTTATGAGGAGGATAGCAAAGCTCGTTCTACTCATTATAAGAGTGTGAACGAAAGGAAAGGGAAGCAACCATTTCGTGGTGGTCCTTATGTGACACCAGCTGACAAGGGCAAGCAAATGGTTAATTTTGATAAAAGGCCAAGTGGGGGAGGTATGTATAATCCTTCGAGATGTTTTAGGTGTGGTGACTTAGGACATCGTCAGTTTGAATGTAGAAAGGATATGAGGAAGTGTTCCAATTGTGGAGGTTTAGGACATGTCGCAGCTGATTGTAAGAAGAATGTGGTGAAGTGTTTCAATTGTGGGGAACCTGGTCATGTTAGTACGAAGTGTCCGAAACCAAAGCAAGCTTCAGCTGGAGGGAAAGTATTTGCATTGGCAGGAACTCAGACTACTAGTGCAGACCGTCTGATCAGAGGTATTTGTTTTATTAATAGTACGCCTTTAGTTGCTATTATTGATACCGGAGCGACTCATTCATTTATTTCGTCTGAGTGTACGAAGCGTTTGAATCTTTTGTTGTCTTCGATGGGTGGAGAGATGGTTATTGATACTCCAGCAATGGGGTCGGTAACTACTTCTTTGGTTTGTTTAAGTTGTCCTTTGACCATTTATGGTAAAGATTTTGAGATGGATTTGGTGTGTCTGCCGTTAAAGGGTTTAGATGTGGTTCTGGAAATGAATTGGTTACAGTTCAATCGGGTTCATATTGATTGTTATCATAAGCTGGTAAGATTTCCTTCTCTTGAAGAAGATGAGGAATCGAGTTTCTTATCTACCAAAGAGTTGAAGAAGCTTTTGGCGGATGAAGCTCAGTTGTTCGGGTTGTTTGCATCATTGACAGTGGATAGTCAAGTTGCAATTGATGTGGTTCCAGTTGTGTGTGAATTTCCAGAGGTTTGTGAGGCCGGGTGTATCGCCTTGGGGTGCTCCAGTTCTTTTGGTGAAGAAGAAAGATGGAAGTATGCGATTGTGTATTGATTATTGCCAGCTGAATAAGGTGACGATTAAGAATAAGTATCCTCTTCCGAGATTTGATGACCTGATGGACCAATTGGCAGGTGCGTGTGTGTTTAGTAAAATTGATTTGAGGTCAGGTTATCATCAGATTAGAGTGAAAGAGGAAGATATTCAGAAGACGGCTTTTAGGACACGCTACGGACATTACGAATATTCTGTGATGTCGTTCGGGGTTTCTAATGCGCCAGGAGTGTTTATGGAGTATATGAATCGTATTTTTCATGAGCATTTGGATCGATTTGTTATTGTGTTTATTGATGACATCTTGATTTATTCTAAGTCCCGGGAGGAACATGCGGAACATTTGCGTGTTGTATTGCAGATTTTGAAGGAGAAGAGACTTTATGCCAAGTTGTCCAAGTGTGAGTTCTGGTTGTCAGAAGTGAGTTTTCTTGGGCATGTGATTTCAGTTAAAGGTATTGTTGTGGATCCATCCAAAGTAGATGCAGTTCTATAATAGGAGGCTCCTAGATCTGTTACGAAAATTAGAAGCTTTTTGGGTTTAGCTGGATATTATCGAAGATTCATCGAAGGTTTTTCCAAGTTAGCACTTCCTTTGACCCAGATGACTTGTAAAGGTAAAGCGTTTGTTTTAGATATTCAGTGTGAGGAAAGTTTCGGTGAGCTGAAGAGAAGATTGACTACAGCTCCGATTTTGGTCTTACCGAATCCTACTGAACCGTTTGTGGTGTATTGTGATGCGTCTTTGATTGGTTTAGGTGGGGTGTTGATGCAAGAAGGTAAGGTTGTAGCTTATGCTTCGAGGCAATTGAGGATTCATGAGAAGAATTACCCTACTCATGATTTGGAATTAGCGGCTGTGGTGTTTGTATTGAAAATTTGGAGGCATTATCTCTATGGTGCAAGATTCGAAGTCTTTAGTGATCATAAGAGTTTGAAACACTTGTTTGATCAGAAAGAGTTGAATATGAGGCAACAGAGACGGTTGGAATTTTGAAGGACTACGATTTTGGCTTGAATTACCATCCTGGTAAAGCTAATGTGGTAGCCGATGCGTTAAGCCGGAAGTCTTTGCATATGTCCGCTTTGATGGTTAAAGAGTGGGAACTTTTGGAAGCGTTTAGAGATTTGAGTTTGGTGTGTGAATTGACGTCTGACAGCATGAGGCTTGGTATGTTAAAGGTCACTAATGATTTTCTGTTAACCGTTAGCGAGAAACAGAAGTTGGATGTGAAATTTGTTGATTTGATGACGGTTGGAGATCAAAGTGTGAATGGTGACTTTAAAGTGGATGATAAGGGTGTTTTGAGATTTCGTGGTAGAATTTGTATTCCTGATGATTCGGACTTGAAAAGGATGATTTTAGAGGAAGGACACCAGAGTAATTTGAGTATACATCCGGGAGCTAATAAGATGTATCAAGATTTGAAGAAGATCTTTTGGTGGTCCGGATTGAAGAGGGATGTGGCTTAGTTTGTTTATGCGTGTTTAACGTGTCAGAAGTTGAAGGTAGAACATTAGAAGCCTAGTGGATTATTGCAACCGTTGGATATTCCCGAGTGGAAATGGGACAGCATTTCTATGGATTTTGTGACAGGATTGTCGAATACACAGAGGGGACATAATGCCATTTGGGTGATTGTGGATAGGCTGACTAAATCGGCGCATTTCATTCCGATTGACATCAGTTTTTCTTTGGAGAGGTTAGCTGAGATTTATATCCGTGTGATTGTGAAGCTACATGGTGTTCCGTTGTGTATTGTTTCAGATCGAGATCCGAGGTTTACTTCCAGATTTTGGGAAAGTTTGCAAAAGGCATTAGGTTCCAAGTTGAGATTGAGTTTGGCTTATCATCTGCAGACAGATGGTCAGACCGAGAGAACTATCCAGTCGTTGGAAGATTTGTTGAGAGCTTGTGTTCTTAAGCAAGGTGGTGCTTGGGATAATTATCTTTCATTGGTTGAATTCACGTATAACAACAGTTTTCATTCGAGTATTGGAATGACACCTTTTGAAGTGTTGTATGGAAGGAGATGTCGAACACCTTTGTGTTGGCACGAATCTGGTGAGAGTTCGGTGGTTGGACCGGAGTTAGTTCAATAAACTACGGACAAGGTGAAACTTATTCGTGAGAAAATGAAGGCTTCTCAGAGTAGGCAAAAGAGTTATCATGATCGAAGGCGGAAAGATTATGAGTTTCAAGAGGGCGATCATGTATTCTTGAGAGTTACACCGGTGACGGGTGTTGGGCGTGCATTGAAGTCGAAGAAGCTTACTTCTCGGTTTATTGGTCCTTACCAGATATCCGCGAGAGTGGGTGTTATGGCTTATCGGGTGGCGTTGCCACCGAATCTTTCGAATTTGCATGATGTGTTCCATGTTTCATAGCTTCGGAAGTATGTTCCGGATCCGTCGCATGTGATTACAATGGATGAAGTTGAGGTAAGGGAGAACCTTACGGTTGAGGCATTACCAGTGAGAATTTTGGATCGCGAGTTAAAGTGGTTAAGAGGCAAGGATATTGAGTTTGTGAAAGTAGCATGGGGAGGCATTGTTGAGGGCAATTTGACTTGGGAGTTGGAGAGTCGGATGCGGGAGTCGTATCCGGAGTTGTTCGTCTCAGGTAATATTTTTGAGGACGAAAATTTCTAAGTGGGGGAGAGTTGTAATGCCCCAGTTTTTGTTAGATTTATTTAATCGAGTCGATTTAATTCTTTTTGGTCTTTATATTATTTTATTATTGACTTTTATTTGACAATATATTATTTTTCATCGTTATTGTGTTTTATCGCGTTTTGGGAACGTTTGCGAGAAAATTGAGTGTTGGGGTATTTTGGTCTTTTGCTTGGGTAGATATTATGTTTTTCATTTAAATAGAAACATAGAGATAAAAAGAGAGAAAATAGGAAGGGAAGAAAGAAAAGAAGGAAAAGAAAGTGAGAAGAAGAAAAAGAGGAAAAACTTGAAAGTTTAGGAATCGATTCAACCGACACTTCAAAGCACGATTAATCGGGTAAGGGTGCGAAACTCGGTTATTCTATGTTTGTGTATGATTATGTATGTGTATGTTGGAAGTTTTACTAGTTTTTCGATTATAGGTCGGAATGAGATAAACGAATAGAAATCGATGTTTTTACGGTCAGAAATCGATATAAATTGCGTTGTATGATCACACTGTGTTTATGAACAATCGTTGATACTTGTTTTGCCGTGGAATTGATTGGGATGGAAATAGGTTTTTGGAAAATGTTAGGTTTTGTGTAGAACTTTGTGGAATTGTTGGAAATTATGTGTTTTGATGTTTGTTGGTTAAACTATGATTGAATCATGATCATAAACCCTTATTTGCTGGTTTGGTATGATTTGAGGGTGGAAGATGAGGGTTTGGAAGTTCTGATACGAAGGGTTATTTTTCTGAATTTTGCAGTGCCCGCTTAGTGCGCAGATGCCCGCTTAGTGCGGTCTTGAAAATTTGCAACCTCACCAGGCAGTGAGGAGCACGCTCAGCGCGGGAGGTAGGCCGCTTAGCGCGACCTGGAACTTCAAAATTAAAACTATTTTAAAAATCCGTAACTTTTGATCCGTAACTCGGATCGGGACGTTCTTTGTACCATTGGAAAACTATTGAGATGTTCTTTCTTATTAAAATGGTTTTGAGACTTGTGGCCAATTTAATTATGTCGGGAATTTGGAAATGTGTCGTTTTGCCGACTTTTATCGTCGTAATTGTGCGTAATTGATGTGTTATCATGCAATATGCTTTTGATATATATCGTATGACTTGTGTGATGTTATATGATGTGTATGCATGTGATTAAATGTTGTGATGATGGTTTGTGGCCTAAGGGCAAGTAAATGCATTGTGATTGTGGTTGATTGTATATGCATAATTATTGATGTTGAGATGGTTCACATGGTTGTATATATATGTATGCATTGGATTGTCATGAGTCGTTGTATGCCAAGCATCATGATATGCATCTTGTGATGTCGTGTGCCCTTGTAGGGTGTGAGCGACGAAACGATTCTAGAGGGAATCCGCTATAACATCGTGTGCCTTATACAAAGAGGACCTAAAGCGATGATTATAGACGATCGTGTGTCTTATACAAGGAGGACCTAAAGCGATCGGGTCGTGTGCCTTATACAAAGAGGACCTAAAGCGATCCATAAACGTCGCGTGCCTTATACAAAGAGGACCTAAAGCGACGGGGAACATCGTTTTCCCGACGAGGAGTTACACTAAGTAACAAGCGATGATTCCAATAGTTCCTGAGTGAACTAATGATGAGAATGATGGATGGAACGGTACCGCATTACATTGCATAGAGTCGTTGTGTCGGTCTCTGTGCATTTGCATAAATCATGAATGGATTGATTTTGTGTGGAATTATGAATGGATTTGGTGATTTGATATATATATATATATATATATATATATATATATGTTGGTGATAAATGTATTGTGCATGAGTGATATGCCTTTGTGACGGATATATGAGACATGATTTGCGTTGTTTTTTATTTGAATTATGGTGTAAGTTATGGTGAGAGTGTTTTACATGTGTATTTTTGTGTTATTATATAATTATATGCAATTATATTATAATTGTGTTTCTCACCCTTCTGTTGTTTTGAATGCTCTATGAGGCATTGCAGATTAGATGCTGGAGGTCTTTTTGTGAAGTTTAGGTCTTCATTCTTTTGTCGGTCGGCTCTGATATGTAGCACCGGGTAGTCGGGGAGATCGTGTGTGATTATATGTAGACGTATATGTTCTTTTTGGATTGTACATGTATGACTCTGTATATGACAGATAAACTTTTATTTTATATATATATATATATATATATATATATATATATATATATATATATATGAGATTTCAGTTGCAGATTTTCTGCTTTTATTCTGTATCTGAATTGTGGGTGTAAGGAACCGAGTTCCTCTGTTATGTGCTACCTGATTGTTGCATATCTATATGAGCAGGTTGTTGTATTTTGTTTCAATTGATGTGACGCCTCCGTCTATGCCATGAATGTTTTAATTATACTCTGATTATTTGTTATCGCTTTATTTGCTCGGGGGATAGATTGGGGGTGTTACACATAAGCGATTGTAATCATGAAGTGGTTATAATAAAAATCTCTTGTGAGGCAATGATACTGGAGTACTCTCAGTTAGGGGAGGAACCAGGACAAATCTTTCGTGTCTTCTGTTGTTATTTATTTACTGCTGTTATATCCGCTGCTAATAAATTAAAACAGAATCTGAACACTAGTTCTGATTCTAAAACTCTGATCAGAAGTTAAATTAAAGAAAACGTGAAACACAATTCAACCCCCTTCTTGTGTACATTTGACTGTGTTATTTATCTTTCTGTAATTTATTTCCAGTTTGATTTTTTGTTCTGTCAGACAAAAGATGTTGTAATATCTGTCTTGACATTATGTTATAATGTGAGAACATAAATATTAACATGTGTTAGAGTGTCAGAATTTCAGTATATGCACGGTAAGAAAATAAAACTAAAATAACCACAAACAAACCTAAAATGAAATAAATTCAAACATAAACCCAAAAGCAATACCAGAATAAAAAACACCAATTAATAAACAAGCAAAACAAATAACATAAAAGTATCCAAATAAAACCACTTATTAGATTTTGTTTCCGATTCTTTACCAAGTTCTCTTATACTAGAAATTTCATTTATGGTTCATCCCATTTAAAAAATGCATAGTCATAGAAAGTAATTAGTTTGTTTTGGAGTCATTTGTGCTTCCTTCTTCAGACATTATTGTTGTATAGCATATGATATTCCAAAAAGAGGAAGGAGGATCTTAGGAAAAAGAATAATACAAATAAAAATGATCTTAAATGAAAGAGGTTTCTACGCAAAAAAATAAAAAAAATTAAACAATAATATGAAACATAACGATTAGATTTAATTATGCATTTGTGTATTTCACATGGAAGTGACTCTAATTTAAAGAAGATGAAGGAATTTATGCATATCATTCAAAAAAATTATAAAACCTAAAATTAAAACCATCCAAATACTATTGGTTTATCCTTTGTCAGATGCTCTTTTCTAGTATCCTCTTCCTATCAATTCTTCTTCCATGTGTTCATCGAACTCGTGTTGTGATTGTCTTCATAGTCGTAATCTCATTCATTGCACGTAGTTATTGGAGTAGGGAGTTGAGAAGAAATACCTTGTGTTCAATGCTTTTTGTTGGGTTGTAGAGGTGTAAATTGAAGGTCAAAAAGAAAAAATGGAAAGATGAAGTTCACATTTTTTAGAGCGAAGAGAGGAAGGACAATGGAATGTGAGTACGAGAGGTGGACTGTGATAATTTTATTAGGCCTAAAAAGGGATGGTTCATGATAAAGCACTCTATCTTGGTCACCCGATTGGGCTTGGGTCTCCCGCCAAAATGGTATCCATGACCCATTTGCTTATCAAATGGGGCTCATCAAATTTTCAAAGAGTAACGACACAAAGATACTAGTAAAATAGGAGAAATTGTCTTTCCCACAATAAGTTTTATTTGTTGTAGGTTAAGGATTGTGCTTGCACCAGGGCACGCTCCTTTGGTCGGGCAATCTCTCCCCATTATGGGATGAGGTCGTCAGTAGTTAGTCCTAATCGACTGTTGGTACTAACTGTAATATTGTTTGAGCATTTCAGCATTCCATGGTCGAGCAAATGGTTCTCCGTTTAGATGTTCGAGGTAGTAGGCTCCGGCGCCTGTTTTTTATTTTACCTGGTAAGGGCCTTTCCAATTTGCGGCAAACTTGCCCTTGCGTAAATCTTTTTGATTGTTGCGTAGGACCAAGCTGCCCACTTAGAATTCGCGCTTTATGACTCTGCCATCACGGCGCAGTGTTATCTTTTGTTTTAGTGAAGCTTCGCGGAGGGCTGCCCCTGATCAGATTTCTTCGACCAGATCGAGTTCTTCTCTTAACGCTTCATCGTTCAGCTCCTCGTCGAGAGAAGCCTCTGTTCGTCTAGAGGGTTCTCTGATTTCCACTAGGATTACTGCCTCGGTTCTGTATGCTAGTCAGAAGGGAGTCTCCCTAGTGGTTGAGTGTGGAGTTGTCCTGTAGGCCCAGAACACACTGTGTAGCTCCTCGACCCATCTCTTTTTGGCCTCGCCTAATATTTATTTTAGTCCTCGAAGAATAACCCTATTTACGGCCTCAACTTGCATGTTAGTTTGGGGATGTTCGACGGATGTGAAGTGTTGCTTGGTACCTAGTTTGGCAACGAAGTCTAGGAACTTTCTGTCCGTGAACTGGGTGCCGTTGTCGGTCACAAGGGCTTGGGGCACACCGAATCGTGCCAGGACGTTTCTTTTGTAGATACCAAGTATGTTAAATGCTGTGATTTTGGTGAGGGCTTTGGCCTTAATCCATTTTGTGAAATAATCGACAGCCACGGTAAAAAATTTGTTTTGATAGGACCCCATCATGAAGGGGTCGAGGATGTCCATCCCCTACCAAGCGAAGGGCCATGGGGAAGACAAAGTCCTTAGTTCATTGGGGGGTGCTAAGTGCATGTCCACGTGGCGTTGACATCTCTCACATTTTTTGACATGCTCTTTTGCATCATGCTGCATGGTCGGCCAATAGTACCCTGCTCGCAAGGCTTTTCGTGCCAAGGATCTTCCTCCTGTGTTGTCCATTGATCCCATCATGAAATTCTTGGAGAATGTCGGGGACCTTGTCCCCCTCAACACATTTTAGGAGGGGGATGGAAAATCCTCGTCGGTAGTGTTTGTCTTCGACTAGGACGTAGGAACAGACCCTTCGTTTAGTTGTGCTGGCTTCTTTGCTGTCTTCGGACAGCTCCCCTGTGGTGAGGTAGTTGTATACCGGGGTCATCTAGCAGTTGTTGTTGCCAATGGCATTGACGTCGAGCAACCCTGTTGGTTTTTCGATACTTGGGCGAGGAAGTATCTCTTGTATGACAGACTTATTGCCACCTTTTCTCCTAGTGCTGGCCAATTTTGACTGGACATCTGCCCGCGTGTTTTGCCTGCGGGGGACATGTTGAACTTCCCATATGTCGAACTTAACTATCTTTTCCTTTACTAACGTCAGGTATTCGATGAGGTGATCATTATTGGCATGATATTCTCCTCGTACCTAGGAGGCCACAAGCTGGGAATTAGTGAAGATCTTTACTTCCATCGCGCCCAGGTCCTCAGCCAAACGTAAACCTGTGAGGAACGCTTCATATTCGACATGATTGTTCAAGGCCGGGAAGGACAAAACCAACGATACTTCGATTAAAATCCCTTCTTCGTTTTTGAGGATGATGTCTGCTCCACTGCCCGTGGAGCTTAATGCTCCGTCGACGAAGATGGTCCACTTATGTACTCTACTTGTTTGAGATGTTGGAGGTGTCATTTCCGCCACGAAGTCGGCCAGGACTTGTGCCTTAAGGGCTTTCCTGCTTTCGTAATGAATGTCAAACTCTGATAGTTCTAGAGACCATTTAAGCATCCTGCCGGCCATATCTGGTTGGCCAAGCAGTTGTCTTATGGGTTGGTCTGTTTGTACAACTACCGTGTGAGCCATGAAGTAGTGCCTTAATTTTCTGGAAGCGTTAATGAGGGCCAGAATGACTTTTTCGATCTGCTGGTATCTGAGTTCTGGCCCTTGCAAGGCCTTGCTTGTGAAATATATCAGTTTCTGCCCTTTGAGTGTCTCCCGAATGAGGGCAGCACTGATGGCCTCGTTAGTGACAGAGAGATAAAGGTAAAGCGTCTCCTCGTTGTCTGGTCGTGATATAACTAGTGGTTCTAACAAGGCTTGCTTGAGATGGAGCAGAGCTTGCTCGCATTCCTCTGTCAATTTGAATGTTGCCTCTTTTCGTAGAAGCTTGAAGAAGAATAGAACGTGTTGGGCAGACTTGGCTACGAAGCGGGATAACGAAGTAAGCATCCCATTGAGGGATTATATGGACTTCTTCGACTTTGGCCTGGGGAACTCAGAAAATGCTCGATATTTGTCGGGGGTTGGCCTCGATCCCCTTCTCAGTGAGGTAGAAGCCGAGGAACTTCCCTGCTCGCCACGCCAAAGGTGCACTTCTCCGGGTTAAATCGCATTTTGCACTTTCTTGCCTGGTCGAAGACTTTTTGTAAGTGGAGCGTATGATCGGATTCCTCTTGGGATTTCACGATCATGTCGTCCATGTATACTTCGAGCATGTCCCCTGATTTCTATTCGAAATACCTTGTTCATCATTCGCTGTTACGTGGCCCCCATCGTTTTTCAAACCGAAGAGCATTACGTTGTAGTAATAGTTGCCCGACGAGGTCATGAAATAAGTGTATCTCTTGTCCTTTTCTGCCATGGGAATTTGGTTATATCCCGAGTAGGCATCCACGAAGGAGAAGAGTTTGAAACCGGCAAAATTATCTACTAACTTATCAATGCTCTGGGCAGGGGGTACGCGTCCTTTGGACACGCCCTGTTAAGATTGGTATAATCGATACACATTCTCCACTTTCTATTATGTTTTTTCACAAGTACAATGTTATAAAGCCAGGTGGTGTACATGGCCTCCAAAATAAATCTTGCCTCTAGGAGGTCTTTTACAAGTTTTTCTACAGCTTCGGCCTTCTCGTCGGATTGTTTGCATCTGCGTTGCGCCACTGCTTGAGCAGAGGGATCAACCGTGAGCTGATGACATGTTGCTTCAGGATCGAGTCCGGGCATCTCCGCGACGCTCTAGGAAAATAAGTTAGCGTTGTCTTTCAAGCAGGCTTTTAGCTGTTCCTTCACCTCATCGGGCAGTCCAACGCCTATTTTCACTCCTCTGTTAGGATCGTCCCCGAACGCGATAACCTCAAAGTCCCCGTCGGGGATGAGGCGTAAAGGGAGAGGCATGCTCGAAGCCGGCGAATTGCTGGTCGTTGCTTCACAATCTTCCTCGCATTCTTCGGACAGACGACAGTCGAGGTCGATGGAATTAACCTGTACCACAAGCTTCTTTTCGGGTTGTCCTTCGCTAGGAAGTTCTTCATCCCTTGCTCGCTTGCGGACATGTTTTGGTGTTGCGTCTATTGAATTTTGCCCCTTAGTGGCTGCTTCAAAGCATCTCCTCACAGCCTCGATATCTCCATGCAGGGTGGAGACGTGACCCTTCTCGGTATATCACTTCATCTTTAGATGAACCATGGATGACACAACGATTAACTCAGCAAGGGTCGGCCTACCCAGAATGCACTGGTATAGGGAAGAACAGTCGATGACAAGGAACTGAGTCTTGATTGTTTTTTAGGCTTCTCCCTCCCCCCAAAAGTGACTAGGAGCTCGACATATCCCCATGGTCTCGCCGTATCCCCGTTGAACCCCTTAGAGGTCGATGCCTACATATGGTGACAAATTCTTCTGGTTGAGCTTGAGGGTACGAAATAGACCGCTGTACATAATATCCACAAAGCTTCCTTGGTCGACAAGGATACGACGAACATCAGTATGCGCGAACTTTGCCCTAATGAGCAGAGGGATATGCGAGTTGGGAGATCCTCTAGGGAGCTCTTCACGATAAAACGCGATGGGTTGAGAACGCCCCCCGGAATTTCTCGAGCATAGACAGTTGGTCAGGACTAGCATCTATCAGCTGCTCGAATTTTCTCTTTACTGAGCCTCAGTGAGCTCGTTGTATCCCCCGTAGGAGATCACCATGGCAGAAGGGAAGGACTCCCATGTGCTGTGCATGGCGAAATAAGGGGGGGTCTCGAGGACGTCGGGGATGAAGAAGTCTTCTGGCTGCGAAACACACATGGCCACCTGTAGGGGAGGGCTATCAGAGGGCGACGTTTTTGTCTCTGTTTTTTTTTACTCAGATGCACCTTGTTTAGGAGCTTCACCCTTCTTGGTGTATTACTTCAAATGAACCTCCTTGATGAGGATCTCGATTGCGTCCTTCAAGTGGATACAGTCTTCAGTGACGTGCCTGTGACTACGGTGAAATCGACAATACTTGCTACAGTCGGTGTTACCTTTCGACGTTGTTGGTTTAGGGAAACGAACCTCTCCTTGCTTGAACTCAGTATTGATGCACTCATAAAGGATACGCTCGCGGGGAGCTGTCAGCAGGGTATACTCAGTAAAGCGACCAATAAGTCCTTTATGTTCACGGGGACGGTCATCTCGTCGTTTCTCTTTGTCGCGTCGGGGAGCTTCTGACTCATCCTTTTTTGACGCCTTGGAATTCTCCTGGTTCCTCGAATTTTGGGCTTTGTAAGCAGCTTCTTTTTCCTCGTATTGGATGTAAGCTTGGCCCTTGTGGAGGAGTTCGGCCAGAGAATGAGGCGTTTTGATACCCACTGCTTTGCGAAAATCACTATTTGGTCGTAGCCCCTTCTCGAGGAGGTATTTCTTCATATGGTCGGTCGTGTGGATCTCGACTGCTTCCTTGTTAAACCTCTCGATGTATGCACAATGGGCTCATCTTTGCCCTGAATTATGCCTTCAAGCGTGGATTCCGACTTGGGATGACGCCTGAAATCAGTGAAATGTCGGGCATACTGGTTTTTTAGTTTCCTCCACGAGGTGATCGAGCCCCGGAGAAGATTTTTATACCAGGTCATAGCTCCCTTTCTAAGGGTGATGGGGAACAGTCTGCACTTGATTGCTCCGCCTACGTTGTGATAATGAAGCACGATTTCAATGTTCTCTATATGGTCGCCGAGATCCGTAGTGCCATCGGAGAGAGCCAGAGGAGGAGGCTTCTCCAGCCCGCGAGGGATGCGGGTGTCCATGATTTCTTGGGATAGAGGCTCATTCACATCGTCTTCACCACTGGTGCTCGGCGATCTATATGGGGAACGACTACGACGAGGGCTTCTGCTACCTCGACGAGAGCGTTTACGCCGACTTGGATGTTCACGAGGTTTCTCCGAAGCCCTGGTCTTCTTGGAAGCTGGAGAATGTCATGTCCTTCGGGGAGATGTACGATGTCATTTCTTCATGATTTCTTGCTCTGTTTTCTCCAATTTCGATTGTTCCTTGATTGGAGAAACGCTTCGAGACTCGTTTCGCCGACATTTCTGAGAGGTAGAACGAGAACGGGGAGAAATGCGACGCCCCCAATCTATACCCCCAATTAACAGGCAATTAAAGCACTAAAAGAAAATTTGAAATTTCGTCAGAGTACATTTGAATTCGCGACATAGAAAGGGAGGAATCACATCAACTGTAACCAAACATACACATACCATGCAACACCTGCCCATAATGATATGCAACTATGGGGTAGCAATCAACAGAGGAAACTTAGTTCCTTACACCCACTTTTCAGAAATTAGAATTAAAGTGGAAAATCTAAAATCTGAACAACATAAATACATATATACATATAAACATGTCTATCATACATCCAGTTATACATATACAACCACAATATATCATCGGATATACAAAATAATCGCAAACGGCCACCCTAGCTACCCGGAGTCACATATCAGAGCCGACCGACAAAAGAATGAAGACGCAAAGCTTCACAAAAAGAATACCTACAGCAACTCTAATCTGCAACGCCTCATAGAGCGTTATAAAACAGCAGAAGGGTGAGAAAAACAACCATAATATAATTGAATAAAATTATATATATAAACACAAAAATGTACAAGTAACACATTCTCACCACAACCACATGTAACATAATACTGCATAAATTTCAAGCATCGAATACCATTACACACCACACATATACCATACAATCATCAATCACATTCACAAATCCACACACAATTAATTCATGATTTATGCAATGCACATAGACCGACACAACAACTCTATGCACATGCCATGCGGTACCGACTTCCAATGTCTCATGTCTCATCATCAGTTCACTCAGGAACTATTGGAACCATCGCTCGTTACTGAGAATCTCAAGTAACTCCCCGTCGGGCCTACGATGTTCACCCGTCGCTTTAGGTCCTCAGGCATCGCCTCATATTTTCGAGGCACACGGCGTTAAGGATTGCTTTAAGTCTCCCAAGGAGCCCACAATCGTCTATGACCACCGCTTTAGGTCCTCAGGCAACGCCTCATATTTTCGAGGCACACGATGTTATAGCATATTCCCCTCGGGAATCAAACCGTCTCTCAAGACGTTTCCACAATGCACATTATTATGCTTGGCATACAACGACTCATGACACTCACATTGCATCCATGCACATATTCATAATCATGCATATATCATCAAATACAACACTTTAGCATTTTCTTGCCTTTCGGCCACAATTCATCCCCACAACAGCACATAAGGCATACACATCCAATTCACCAACTTATAACATAATACACGTCAAATACGCACCATTTAAAACCACAAAAGTCGAGATTTGACACTATTCACATTTCCTGACCAAATTTAATCGGCTAACAATTCTCAAAACCTCATAATCATAAAGTACGACTCGATACCTTTCCAACGACACCAAAAACACCAAAATCGGATACTCGGAACCAAAGTTACGGACAAAACCGAAAACACATTTTTAAAAATCACATTTTTGCAAATCTCCTGTCCATACGCGTACCACCTATTCCCATACGCGTATTGACAGAGCAATTTTCCTTCACAAAACCACGTTGCCAAAAACCATACGCGTATTGGCCTCGCCCATACGCGTATCACCAGAGGGCCGGTAAAACATGCAAGTTCATACGCGTATTACCCCCCAAAACAGCACAATGTTACGCGTATCGCCTGGTCTCATACGCGTATTGGCAAGCCCCTCACGCGTATGGCCAGGACAGACCCAGAAAAATTCTGCAGAACAATTTCTGCGTTTTTCCACCCCAATCATCCAATTTCTTCACCTAAAACTCAGAAAAACAGCAATTTGAAGTGTAATAACATACCACAAACATGTATGAACAATCAACAATGCATTCAACAAGATTTTTACCACAATCAAATTCATTTCTAATCAATTTTTACACAATCTAGGTTTTACTAATATTCTCCAAATCAATCCAAAAACAAAAACAAAACACATACATAATCGTATACAATCATAGAATAATCGAGTTTCGCACCCTTACCCGATTAATCGATTCCTAGAAATTGTTCTTGATGATTTTTCCACTCTTTCTCCAATTTTCTCTCTTCTCCTCTTTTCTTCTCTTTTTCCTTCTTTCTATTTTCTTTCTCTCTATTTTTCTTTCCTTTCCCTTTTCTATTCTATTTTCTTTTCTTTCTTACTAACTTAGTAAAAATATCTATGCAATGTCCAAAATACCCCCACACTCAAATATCCCGCAAACGTTCCCAAAACGCGATAAAATATAATCACGACGAAAAATAACACATTTTCACATAAAAGTCGAAAATAAAATAAAATAATAATAAAATAATCAAAAGACTCAATAAAATAAAATTGGCAAAACTGGGGCGTTACAAGAAAGACTGTGAGGTCTCCGCGACGGAGATCGCTCTCGAAGGGCGTTTTCCAACATGTGTATCTTCTCGCCCTGCTGAAAAAATCATGTAGTCGGATTTTTTTAGGGCGGCGATGAGAGTCGCAGTGCTGGGATCAGCGTCTTGAGAAACGAGGATGGGTCGTAGATGTGATCGAAATTCTGGATGCGGGGTTTCACTTCGTTGGAGGATGGAAAGGCAGTCTTTCCATCCCTGTGATCGGTCTCGTAGACCACAACTCCAGGATTGGGGTTATCGCCGTTATCTAAGGCGACGACGGTGACAGAATCTTGAGGGACATCATCGTTATAGTGAGAGGCCATGACGATCGAGGAAGGTTTAGAAAGAAAGGGTTTGGTCTTTGGATTGAAAAGATTAGGGATCTTGGTTCAAGAAAGACGGGGGATCAAAGTTTCCCTCCGACAACGCCACTGATCTGGAATGATCAGAATGAATCCTCGTGGCCTTCCGCGTAGGGCAGTAATGATGATTGTAGGAGAGAAGGAGGTGTACCTGCAAGGTACTCTGATGCTAAAGTAAGAACTAGAGGAGAGAGATCAAGTACAAAGTGTTTAGGTTTGAGTTAGACTGAATTAAATACCTGACCCTCTCAAATGAGAGGGTATTTATAAGAAACTCCCAACGCGGGGCCAAGGTCCTCATTGTGGGCTAGGATATCTGGTTCACCAATGAGAGATTGCCAGGTTTGCGAGGAGCAAGGAAGATTCTAGCGTGTGATCTTCGACCTGGTCCAACTGTCCCCGTGAACTTCGGAGAGGCAGTTGGTTGCGTGAACTGTGGAGCGCGTGAGGGGGAGGTCTCCAACGACTATAATGCTCTAACTGCTATATTCTTCCCAATAGCTATATTGTGCCTAATGGTCATATTGTGCCCAACGGCTAGATTATGCTAATATCCTCGTTGGGCCTTGTCTAAAGCTGGACTGGATTGGGCCTTGCCCAACTGTGGGCCATGTGCCAGTCCAGTCCAGAACACCTATCCCGTTTATGCTCGCCCTGCAAAAGCTTGCAAAAAAATGAAGTGGGGCAGACATTGTTGAATGTGCGAGTCTAAAACCTTAATCCGCTCCGTAAAAAAATGACGGCGGAGCGGGGGCGGGCCTACAGACAATACACCTTTAAAGCCTAAAAATTGAAAAAATTATGTTAATGCTTGCTCCCTCCAATGCCCGCAAAATAATGGGGCAGGGCATAACAGACATATATAGAGGGCACGAGCCTAAAATCTTAGTCCGACTCGCAAAAAATGCGGGTAAAACGAGAATGCCCGACGGTCCCGACCCGTTTTACAACCCCTACGTGTAAATGTTACAAGAAAATACTAAATATTTTCATTAATAATATTGGTAACTTCTTTTACTCAAAAGATATTTGTGGAGGTCTTTGTGGGAAATTAGTCTTTCTCTCTTTTATATTGTTTCCATTTTTCATGGCAGCATAGTTTCCCACATGAAACCCTAACAAAAATGATTTCATGCAAAAATTATATTAGAACGTGTTATTTCACGATTGACTTTAAAAATAAGGAAAAATTCCACTCATTTCCTCTAAGGTTTGTTAAAATAACCCCGACACCCATATAGCTTTAAAATATTCACATAAATACCTTGTACCTATATGTACCAACATAAATTTTTAATAATTGAGAAAAAATGTTACCTACAACTTACAACTTTTGACTGACACTAAAAAGTAAAGAGTGCACGATGTAAATATCATTTTAATAAATCTTAAAAGAGATTAATGCATTATTTGAAATTAAAAGGGGTGTAAGTACTATTTTAATATATTTTGATGGAGGTGGATGTAATTTTCCCAAAAAATAATCATGGTATAAGTTAGGGGTGTTCGCGGTGCGGTTTGGGCGGTTTTGACGCTAAAAATCATCCGAACCGCAAGAGAAAAAAGCATGCGGTTTGGTTTGGTTTGGTTGACTTTTTAAAAAAATCCGAACCAAACCAAACCAAACCAATGCGGTTTGGATTGGTTCGGTTGGTTCGGTTTTTTACAGGATTTTTATTGATTGATATTTACATATATAAAGAACAACATAACTTTGTGTTTAGTCATTCATACATTGCCAAATAACAACAAAACTCATCATATTTAGACAAAAAGTTCTCATTCAATATACAAAAATCAATTTAAACAAAAGTGAAAAAAAATAGTAGCATAAAACAATATCAAAATATTATAATAAAACAGAAAATATAAGAGAAGGGAGATTAGAGAAGATGAAAAAGAAAGAACATAACAGATGTGAGATTAGAGAAGAAATGTGCGATAAAAATATAATTAGAAGAGAAAATAGTAACATAAAAATGAGAAGATAAAAAAGAAAGAACATGTGAGATGAGAGATTAGTGTAGAAGAGGCGAGACGTACATGGCAAAAAAGATGAGAAGAATGCACAATACTTTTAGGAGAGATTTGAGAAGATTAAAACTGAAAAGTTAAGTGTGAGTAAGAGAAAATATTTCGTAATTGTAAGGTTAATGCATAATGGGTTTGAGTTTTGGGTTAGATGTGAGATAAGTGAAGTTTGGGTTATAACATAATGCGGTTTGGTTTGGTTTAGTTCGGTTTGCAATATACAAACCGCAAACCAAACCGAACCATGCGGTTTTGTTAAAAGATGACCCGAACAAATCCGAACCAAATGCGGTTTTTTGCGGTTTCGGTTTGGTTTGGTTTGGTTTGCGGTTTTTTATTGGGTTGGTTCGGTTTTGAACACCCCTAGTATAAGTTTATTAGAAAAAATGTAAATATATTTAACAAATTATTCAACGATAATTTATTAAATTTTTGTATTAATAATTGTCATCTCATTATTGTATATAATTTAATAAATGCTAATAATGTTAATAATCAAATTTAATAAATCATTCATAATAAATCTCTTAAATATATTAATATTTAATATTTATTCTAATAAAGTCAATCATTTTAACAATTACACAATAAATTTAATTGATATACACTGACAGTGTAAAACTTTTTTACCCTGTCAATTAATCACAACCATTAATTTATTTGAAATATTTAACTTTTATTTGAACCACTTAAAAAGTAATACCAACGGATAGTTATGCTGCATTGTCAATATAATATTTTTTACACTGATAGTGCATAACAATTAATATTTTAGACAATTATAATTATCTGACAATATATATACAAACTATTTACATTGATGATATAGTATGAATTAAATCTTTATAATTATTTAAAATAATTAAAAAATACTACTATTAATAAAAGTTGTTCAAGGCAAAAAGTATGCCAAATTAAATCCAAATTAAAAGTTTCATAATTTTGTTACCAAAAAAAAAAGTTTCATAAATTTTAGAAATAAGCTTGATTAGTTTAAATTAATTTTATGTTTTCAAGTTTTTCTTTTTTTTTTCCTTTCAAATTTATCATGTTGATTTATAACCCTTAATTTAAGTTAAAATATTAATTTAACGTACTCAATTACACAAATGTAATAATGTAAAAAAAGCAAACTAAATCTATATCAACTCTTTATTATTATTATTATTATTATTATTATTATTATTAGACAGTTTTAAATAAATAAAATAAAATCAGATCTGATTGCATTTATTTGAACCATTGGATTGTGATTTCATTTTAATTTAAACTCCAATTTGATTTAAAAAAAAAGAACTATATATATCAGTATAATAATTGTTATAACAAAGGCACGTCGTTTCATCCTCTTCAGATGTCGTTTTAAGCTCACCTTTCTTCAACCCCTAATTTCAGTTGAACTGTGTTTTCCTTCCGAAAGAAGAAGAAGCATCTTCTTTCTATCACTCTAACTAGATCCTTTTCCCCCTTTCTTCTCGGGAAAATTTCTCAGAGAAAATATACAAACATACAGATAATCAAAATCTCAAAATCAAAACCACATAGAATCGATTTTCGATCACTCCAATGGCGACTCCGAAACCCCAACGAACTCCACAGGAAGTGGAAGACATCATCATCCGCAAAATCTTCCACGTCACCATCACCGGAGAATCCGCCACCGCAACGACCGATTTGAGAATCGTTTATCTTGAACTAACTGCCGCCGAGATTCTCAGCGAAGGCAAAGACCTTCTCCTCTCTCTCGAGGTTATGGAGAGAGTCCTAATCGATCGTATCTCCGGTGATTTCTCTGTTTCCGGTGCTGAAGCTTCCACGTTTCAGTATCTCGTTGGTTGTTACAACCGCGCACATGATGAAGCGAAGAAAATCCTTAAGATGAAGGATAAGAATGTTAGGTCAGAGATGGAGAATGTTGTGATGCAAGCTAAGAAACTATGCGTTTCGTATTGCAGGATCCATCTCGCGAATCCTGAGCTTTTTGCTAGTAAGAATTCGAATTCCGACACTAGGACATCTCCGTTGTTGCCGTTGATTATATCGGAGTGTGGCGGGGGAGGTGGAATGGGGGTTTTTGGCGGTGGAAGTGGTGGAGGAGGAGTGAAGAGTCCTCCAGGGTTTTTGGATGAGTTTTTTAGGGATCCCGATTTTGAAAGTTTGGATAGGATTTTGAAAGGGTTGTATGAAGAATTGAGAGGGAGTGTGATGAAAGTTTCTGTTCTCGGAAATTTTCAGGACTCTCTTAGGGCTTTGTTGTTTTTGGTTAGATTACCTGTTGGTGCAAAGTCTCTAGTCACTCATGAGTGGTGGATTCCCAAAGGTGTTTATATGAATGGTCGTGCTATTGAAATGACTAGCATTTTGGGTCCCTTTTTTCATATCAGTGCTATTCCTGATCAAACCTTCTTCAAGAGTCAGCCGGATATTGGGTGAGCTTTAAAGTTTCAATTAGTTCGATTATGTGATTTTTTGTTTAGTGTTTATGGAATTCAATTTAGTGTTGTTAAATGGCAGCTATAGACTATAGCGTAGTGAAATTTGAACAAATCGCTCCTGCGATATGCTATTTGGGTACAAAATATTGTCATATGGTGATGCTATAGCATTGCTGCATTGCAGGTTTTGATCAAACAACTAATTTTAATAATCTGCGATTGACAATAGTGGTTTAAATATTGGTTAGGAAATGAAGCGATGGTTTCATTCATGTATTTGATTGAACTATCTGTTGTTTTCATTGTATGGACTGTGTATATAGTTATTTTTTCTGGGGTTCAACTGTTGGTTATGTTTTAGTCTTGCTTTTTTCATTGGTGAGAAAATGAAGATAATGGTAATAGAGGAGTGTTGCTTTCAGTTGTGTGAACTTGGTTCAACTAACTGATTGGGTCAATAGCTTAATTCAGCCTTTGTCCCGAGTGGTTTTGTCATGAGAAGTCTAGTTTATTAAAATAAGCTCATTCATGAAGCACATATTGAAATCAATTTAAAAGAAATTATTGGTAAGTTGTGAGAGAAGTTTAAGTAAGTTTTAGAAAAGGTATTCAAACGCCACTTGGTTAAAGTTAACTAGAGTATTTTTAATTTATTTACTACACAATGTCAAGGGTATAATTTTGATGGGCTTATTGGTTCCATCCCTTAGATTCATGGAAACAAATTGTTTGTTGGTCAATATGTTGGTCTTTCAGCATTTTATTGGTTGATGGTAATGAAGTGAACCTTAAGGATATTCCTTTCATTGGAGCTTCAGAAGTATTAATCAATTTCTTGAGCCTTAAAACTTTCTAATTTTAGATGTGTTGAAATGTGGGGAGATTTCTTATTGCTTCTTGTCTTTTTCTGTGCTGAGCTAGCAGTACTGCACCGGCACTCTAACAATAAGAAAAAAAGCGAAAAATGTTCGAAACTCATTCACCTTAACAGGTGGATTCATTATTATGTTCAGTCACCACCCTGAGTTGCCTTGGTCGTTTATCTTAATTTGGCAGCATTTGCTTGATTCTGCAACTTAACTAACACGCCCTTCATCACTGTGAAGCAGTAACAAACAGTGTTAGTTTTAGGCACGATGTTGTCTCCCTCTTTATAAAAACTCAATTGTTTACTTTGAGGATGGTTGTATTTTTCCTTGCCTCTTGCACTGTGTGTATTACAGACTTGCGTTCATTTGTACCATTTTCACTGCCTTTCATTTCAACCTATTCTCATTCCACTTGCCCATTTCCTCCCTGTTTCTATTATTACTACTTTACTCCACGGGCATTAGCAGTGAGGGAGATTCATTTGTGTGAGTTAACTTATGGAGTACTATTGAGTTGGCTTCTTTTTTAACATATTTTTTCTCCTTCAAATCCAGGCAACAGTGCTTTTCTGATGCGTCAACTCGGCGACCATCTGACTTATTATCTTCATATACCACCATCAAAACTGTCATGAATACCCTATACGAAGGCCTATCTGATGTACTCCGCATCCTCCTTAGAAGTACAGATACGCGTGAAAATGTACTTGAGTATCTTGCAGAAGTGATCAATTTAAATGCATCTAGGGCTCATATACAGGTAAATTTCTTTATTATCTGCATTGTGAAAAACAATGAAGTATGAAGAAATGAGTGAAATTGTATTAATAACTTATTTCTTCTTCTTTTTTTTTCCATTCCTTTTCTCATTACTATTCATATTCAGTCTGAAATTCAGTGTTTTCTTTTTGGACTTATTCCAATTCTTTTTATTAATGTTTCTTATGAGACTACACATTACATTTTTTAAACAGGTTGACCCAATTACGTGTGCAAGTTCAGGCATGTTTGTAAATCTGAGTGCTGTCATGCTTCGCCTCTGTGAACCATTTTTAGATGCAAATTTAACAAAAAGGGATAAAATTGATGCTAAATATGTTCACCACTCAAACCGGTTGAAGCTAAGGTGTGAGGCTTTTGCATATTTAGATTTTAAAATTTCTTATTGAAGTGTCATGTATCACTCTATTGATAACTTTTGGTTATGATCTTGTTTTAGTGGGTTGACTGCCCTTCATGCGTCATCAGAAGAAGTTGCTGAATGGCTTACTAGTAAAAACCCAGCTAAGGCAGGGGAAAATAATCAATATAATGATGGTGAGAAACGTCTGCAACAATCTCAAGAGGCCAGTAGTTCTGGTAGCAATAATGCTAGTGATCTTTCAAATGAAAATTCTGCACGCGCAAAATTTTCATTTATATGTGAATGCTTCTTTATGACTGCCAGAGTGCTCAACTTGGGCCTTTTAAAAGCATTTTCCGACTTCAAACACTTAGTTCAGGTAATTACATGTATGTTACTTTAGGTAGAATTAAAGGTTCAGTATTCTTATTTTATGGGGGATAAATTTTAATACTGTCTTGTCTCTTATATGCTTTGAACGCTATTTTTCAGGACATTTCTAGAAGCGAAGATACTCTATCTACACTTAAAAACATGCAGGGGCAGTCATCCTCTCCTCAATTGGAATTAGATATAACTCGGCTTGAGAAAGAGCTGGAGTTGTATTCGCAGGAAAAACTTTGTTATGAAGCTCAGATATTGAGGGTAGGTCATATATCTTCTCTCTTTTGGAGTTTTGTTATTTCTGTAAAATGTCCATCACACCCACACCCACACCCACACCCACACCCACACCCACACGCTTAGGTAGCGTTTGACTCAGACAGAAGTAAATGGATCCACACGCACACACTAGAGGCATGCGAGAATTCTGTTGAGTATGGGTCGGTTTGTCTGAGATAGAAAGAAAACAGATTCCTTCTCTGCACACTGCAGGAGTTTTTCATTTTTCTTTTATTTTTAATTTCCATTTCACTTTTGTTAGAAACTGAGAATTTAGGAAGAAGAAGAAGAAACAGTTGAAGATAGAAGCAGAGAGAGAGAGAGAGAGAGAGAGAGAGAGAGAGAGAGAGAGAGAGAGAGAGAGAGAGAGAGAGAGAGAGAGAGAGAGAGAGAGAGAGAGAGGGAGAGGGAGAGGGAGAGGGAGAGGGAGAGGGAGAGGGAGAGGGAGAGGGAGAGGGAGAGGGAGAGGGAGAGGGAGAGGGAGAGGGAGAGGGAGAGGGAGAGGGAGAGGGAGAGGGAGAGTTATTCCATTATGAAAAGTTAGTTACAATGGAAATGGTAAGGGTCTATATATAGAATCCCTTGAACTATCATTACTTAACAGATTCTGTTACACACTTGTAACAGAATAATAACAACCCTAACTCACCACTATTGAATTACATTAATACCCTTACATGTATATTCTAATAACTTTTTAAAATGCTTGGCTCTATATCAGTTCCTAGGGTAGAATAGCCACACTCTTATTTTCCCTTTTCAAATGTATCCCTCCTTTGAACAAATGATTTGTGGCAATCAAATACTGATGGACCGTCTCTTCATCTGGGAGACGATCATTTCTTTTGTTTTGTTTTAGTGCTACTAATTTGCTCAACTTAATGACCTCCTAGAATATGTATTTTACTTGGCCTTTCAAGGGTTCTTGGATTACTTATGATTATAATATCTACTTTGAGGGGGGAGGGTAAGTAGCTGTCATAATGTTATTGTGTTCTGTGTGCTACAAAATGTTGTCTACGTGTACACACTCCGGTATTTGACCTTATGCTACAGGTTTTACATGTATTTATACTATAATATAAGTAAAACTAGTTGAGTATAGTGTTGTTTATTTTTACCTTGTCACAAATGGGTTCTCTTTCTTATAGTAGTGCTATCATTCCTGGTTTTCATTTGTGACATTAGCTCATTGATGGAACCTGAAGGTATTTTTTACTTCTCAATAAAGAGAAGACTCTTGTCAGTGTGGTTGCTTTGAAGGATAAGAGTGTCATATTGTATATATGTAAAAGATTATATATTCTTGAGTTTAATGTTTTGCTAAAGTTTGATACTTGATTGATCTTTCATATTATATAGATTTTTTGTTTTGCCAAAGTTTCAATTTCTCATTTTGACTTTTTTGGCTTCACATTAATTTTTTTAGGATAACACACTTATTCAGAATGCACTTTCCTTCTACCGCTTGATGATCGTCTGGTTGGTTGGCTTGGTTGGTGGATTTAAGATGCCCCTACCATCAACATGCCCAATGGAATTTTCTGCCATGCCTGAACATTTTGTAGAAGATGCCATGGAACTTCTAATATTTGCTTCCCGGATTCCAAGGGCCTTAGATGGAGTAGTGCTGGTAGACTTCACGTCAATCAGTTATATTTTATTAATCCATTCTCTGCAAAATTCTTCTTATTCACGAATATACTTAAGCCTTGATATTCTTGTTCTGTAGGATGAGTTTATGAACTTCATAATTATGTTCATGGGCAGCCCTGATTTTATCAAAAACCCATATCTGAGAGCCAAGATGGTTGAAGTTCTGAACAGCTGGATGCCTCGTAGGAGGTAATTTGGTGTCTTTTTTAATTTGTTAAACTTATATCACTAAACCTTGCTCAATAATTTGATGTGTTTGCGTTGCCCTATTCCCTTAATGCAGTGGCTCATCTGCTACAGCTACTCTATTTGAAGGGCACCAACTGTCTCTTGAGTATCTTGTGAGGAATCTTCTGAAACTTTATGTTGACATTGAGTTCACTGGTTCTCACACGCAGGTTAGTCTACATTGCAAGATAATGACCAGCTTTTTTTTCATGCTGTAAAATTATAGTTCAATATCAGGAATATATTTGAATTGTTTGGCAAATGCCTATCTTGATTATTATTTCATTCTGGAGCTTCAACAAGGGGGTCCAATGGTCCATGTTCTATGAAGCTCCGACACGCCATTCACATGGCGTGTCGTTGTGTCGGACACGTGTCTGACACGGATACGCGTACGACACGTATCTGACACGTTTTTGAAGTGTCCAACAAAAAATACTTTTGAATCGTAGCGGACACAGATACGACACCTTATTTCAAATAAAGGACACATGCCAAACTCAAAAAATTTCCGAATTAAAAAAAAAAAACCAAATCAAAACTTTTCAAAATTTTTAAAAAAATGGGTTTTTTTAATCTTTCATATTCAACTTTCCCACTATAAAAACAACACAATTAGGATTCTTTATTTTTGCATTATTATATTAATATATATAATATATATATAGCCGTGTCCGTGTCTTATGTTTTTTACATTAGCGGAGTCCTCGTGTCCGTGTCGTGTCGTGTCCCGTGTCTGTGTCCGAGTCCGGGCTTCATAGTCCATGTTTCTATTTACTGAATTATGAGAGAAGATGGTTAAATAAATACAACAACCAAGCCTTATCCCACTAAGTGGGGTCGGCTACATGGATCAAATTCCACCATAATGTTTTATTCACATTATTACGTAATTGATCCATATTAGAGATTTGACAAAGTTTTATGTTGGCTATTGACTCCCTAACCCAACTCTCTCCTTTTATCCGGGCATGAGACCGATTATGCATAGCAATGCTAACATAGGCAGGATTAAGATTGTTAAATAAATATTTCATTATACTCCTAAACTTGTGGTGATTAACTAGCAATGTCAGTTGAACTTTTATTTCGAACTGTTTCACTAATTCCTATAGCTCATAGATAATGCCCCGATAATGGTTTTGCATTGTATACATATTAATATACATATTACTTTCAGTATTTGGAATCATTAATCTTTTTGTGTTGTTGAGTACTACAAGAATCCCTAGCTAAATTGTCTTATCTGTGGCTTGTTCACTACAGTTCTACGACAAGTTTAACATCCGTCATAATATTGCCGAACTTCTTGAATACTTGTGGAATGTCCCTAGTCATCGTAATGCTTGGAGACAGGTAATACATAAAAGATATTTTAATTTTTTGTCTCATGATTCTCTACTTCATTTGGTTTTTGCTGATCTTAATTTTGTTACAGATTGCTAAAGAGGAGGAAAAGGGTGTCTATCTCAATTTCTTAAACTTTCTGATTAATGATAGTATTTATCTTCTTGACGAAAGTCTGAACAAAATTCTTGAGCTAAAAGAGTTGGAGGCTGAAATGTCAAATACTGTCGAATGGGAGCGACGGCCAGTTCAAGAGAGGCAGGAAAGAACCCGATTATTCCACTCTCAAGAAAATGTCAGTCTAACTTTGGTCTATTGAATAATTATATTTCTGCTTATATTTTAAAATTAATCTAATAAAATAAACAATGCTGGAAAATTTTGTAGATTATTCGGATAGATATGAAGTTGGCAAATGAAGATGTCAGTATGCTTGCATTTACTTCAGAGCAGATTACTGCTCCGTTCCTGCTTCCTGAGATGGTACTCTGTCTGCCCAACATTAGCGTGTTATACACGTTATTCTCCTTATTAGCTTAATCTTATTTTTCCACTTTTGCAAGGTTGATAGAGTGGCCAGTATGCTCAATTACTTTCTGCTGCAATTGGTGGGTCCCCAAAGAAAATCACTTAGTCTGAAAGATCCTGAAAAATATGAATTTCGTCCAAAGCATTTGCTAAAACAGGTTGGCATCACCTTTGGTTGACCCAAAGGCAAATACAGAAAAGTGCAGTTATACTCTACTTTTATTTTCTCTGTTATATTGTTAAAATCCAGTATACTTCTTGCGTGTTCTTTAGTGCTTGTCTGAATATATATTGCCATTGCCAAAAACATTGTAGTTTTCAACCTCCTGGATACTAGAATCTTTTGTCCTAACCCTTTTCTTATTAATTATTCATTTTATGTTGAATATTAATATTGTTTTTTTTTTCTCTTTCTGAAGAGGGATATTGGGCGGATTCCTCTTTGTATTTTTTTCATTAAGGAATATATAGTTACAGTAACATTGAAGTTCCACATCAATCTCTTTGGCACTAGAATCCTGTGCGCCATTTTTATCACATGACACAGATTTTAGTTTCCTGAGAACTAACTAAATTTCAATTTATTCATTTGAAGATTGTGCATGTATATGTTCATCTGGCTAGGGGTGACACAAATTCCATCTTCCCATCTGCTATCTCAAAGGATGGCCGATCATACAATGATCAGGTTAGTTTTGTGAGATTTTTAACATACCGCTGTTGTTCTCAAGTAGTTTCTCATATGTACTACCATAAGCCACTAAGCGAATGCAATCTGACTCGAATTTGCTGCAGTTGTTCAGCTCTGCTGCAGACGTCCTTAGGAGAATTGGCGAGGATGGAAGAATTATACAGGAATTTATTCAGCTTGGTGCTAAAGCCAAAATTGCTGCTTCAGAGGCCATGGATGCCGAAGCTACTCTTGGAGAAATACCAGATGAATTCCTAGATCCAATCCAAGTATGCTTTTAAACATTTTATTCTCTATGCATGAACACATCTATGTAGCAATGATTAGCTGCATGTTTGCTTTTCATTATTCATTAATTTTTAAGAAAAACATGTGTTTTTGCAAAAGCTGTAAATTATAATAGTTTTTATTATTAATTGTTTTAAATACAGAATATGCAAATTTAAATGATATTTTTTTTTATGCATTGCAGTACACTTTGATGAAAGATCCAGTTATCTTGCCTTCTTCAAGGATCACGGTTGATCGTCCTGTCATCCAGAGGCATCTTCTCAGTGATAGTGTAAGCCCCTTTGACCTGGTATTGTTTATTACTGATGTTCATTCTGTAAAAAAGGATCCATTGTTTATGCTTTTCTATGTGGTTATTTGTGCAGAGTGACCCATTCAACCGTTCTCATCTTACCGCCGATATGCTGATTCCTGATGTTGAACTCAAAGCAAGAATTGAAGAGTTTATCAGGTCCCAAGAAATGAAGAAACACGGTGGTGAAGGCCTAAGCATAACCAAAGCCACCATTCAAACCACAGATAGTGCGGAAATGTTAATTGATTAGGAAAAATTATCAGAGTTGCCAAACTTCTCAAACAAAATATGGATTTCTACCTTGCACATAAAGTTATTAGGTGTGGAACTTTAATTAATTTAATCATATCCAATTTATTTTTTTGAAATTTTAAAGTAATGTTTAGATATTCAAAGATGTAAGGATATTTGAAACGGTCAATGTATAAAAGTTATGAGAATGAATTCGATGATACAATCAGCCCATTGCTTTTGTTTCGCACATCTTGACTAAATACTCTCAAATGCTCAGGTAGATGTGATATTGATTAGCTTTTGTTGTAATGGCAGCCGAGACTTGAACTTATTAATGTCTTCGGTCCTAAATCAAATTTTAGAAATCAGAAGCTTATCATTGATTTTAGAACTTGTTTGGTTTTACTTTTTTAATTAAAACGATGGTAATTCTATAATTAATGAAAAATGTAGATTTACAAGTCCACCACTTTATTCTACCGAGCAATAGTCTAAACAAAGACAATTCGTAAGCATTGAAGATATAATAGTTGTCGAGTCATTATAGATCTAATTTCATTACCTCGAACACTGCAAAATTATATACTAGCCCACCAATAGGGGTGAGAATAGGCTGGGCTGAGCTAGGCTTTGTCAAGCCTGAGCCTGACCTATTAAAAAATTTAAAGCCTAAGCCTGCCCTGTAGCCTATCATAGGTTTATTTTTAGGCCTAAACTTGACTTTTTCGAAAGCCTGATTGACCTACTAGCTTATTTAAAAGCCTACTTCATTTGAACATCTGTGACTAAGAAATTCAACTAATGTTAAATAGACTAACAAGTTAAAAGATCAATGAGATTAAATGTTTGTTTTCATTGTCTCGTTCAAGTTTTCTTATTAACATAAGTTTGGTGATACTATTTGTTGAAGAGAACTTATGAGAAAAACTTATGACAACAACTTATGACATTGTTTATAATGTTTTTTCAACTTATTTTCATAAGTTTTTCAAGATAACTAAGTTTTATTTTAGTATTTTAATTCAAAGTACAAAATAAAATATAATAATAATAATAAATTTTTTGATTTTTTCTTAAATAGGCTAGCCTGATAGGCTTAAAAGGCTTTTCTTACGGCTTCTGACCTAGCCTCTTTAGCTAAATAAGCTTATAAAAAAGCCCAGACCTTTTCTATTTAAGAAAAAACCTGGCCTGGTCTGAGCCTATGTAGGCTAGGCCGTAGGCCCCTGTTAGTTGGCCTGACCTATTCCCACCCCTACCCACCAATCATATTCTGTTTTTGCGAACATGTTGAAGCTGAAACATTAGCTTTTAGGCATATTTTTTTATTCTTTCATTCTTATACCTTCTCCCAAACCTCTGGTGAAATATAAAAAGTATGCATCTCCGAACGCACTGTTTTGTAACAAAATAAGCGTAAATGGTTGAGCTTCCCTCACTTTGCTAAAATTTAATTTGGAGATGCATCTCCTTATGTGTTTTTAGGGTTTGTCTGTAGATGCATTTTCAGATTAATTTTTTTTTCTTCAAATGTATTAGTTTTTTCAAAAATGCATCTCCGAACATGTTTAATTTATATATAACACGCAAACACTTCCTCTCTCTTCTCCTTCATTTTACATACTCTGACGGAGAAACCCAGCTCACGACCATGAAAACCCAGCACAAGTTTGTTCGACGTGAGAGGGGTACTTCATAATGAGCAGGCCATAGCTAGGAGGGGAACTGTCCCTAGGCCTCTTAACGGGGAAGCATCGACTTTTAGGAGCCACTTGTCACATGGGTCCTCATCTCAGGGCCACATCTCCCTTGCTCACGTAGACCAGGAGGAAGCTCCTGCTACACATGATGGTGTCCCTCCACTTATAGACCCTTATCCAAAAGGGCCCTCTGACACCTCCTTACTGATATACTATAAAGATCATGTTGCTGAGCATGTTTGGGTCGGACAAGTATATTTGTTAACGATTATTATTTATATGTTTTAAGAAAATTCCATGCGACAAATATTTTTTTAACAAGCGTGAAAATGTTGGAAGTCTTTTAACCACATCAGAAAGTTTTACAACTTTATTAGCCTGAGTCTGAATGGTTCCAAAATGTCATCCGATACTCCAGTCTTGCCGACCTGTGTTGCTCCGGGTACAAGACCATTAGTCATGACATGCATGGAGCTTTTGCTGAGAGGTGTCATAAAGAAACATCATCTTTCCACTTCTCCAATAACGAGATGACGATTACATTAAATGACATAACTTGCCTTCTACACCTTCCCATTAGGGGGAATTTACTTGATCATTCCAGGATCAAATGTGATGAAGTCCAGGAGATGATGGTGATTTAATCGAGAGTTGACCCGATGGAAGCCCAGATGCAGTGTGAGAGCACCAGAGGTGCTTATGACAAATTTTCATATCTAAAGAAGCTTTATAGAGAAAACTTGGAGTTGGTCGAAGAAGTCGACAATGATGATCTACAGGTTACCTACCACCGAGAGTGTGCTTTGAGGTGTTATCTCATATTCTTGGTTGACACGTCCATGTTTGAGAACAAAAGTGCAATCTACATCGATGTGGCATACCTTAAGTACTTCATCGACTTGTCGGCCATTCACGAGTGGAACTGGGGGCTGCCTGCTTAGTATACTTGTAGTCTAAGCTAAGCGATGGTTCTCTTTGGATGGCAAAGCAAATGACATACTCATTCTTAATGTTGTATTTAATGTCATGTTTCAATTAAATCGGTTTATTCTGAAGTTTTTTTTTATAACATTTCCTCTTATAATGTTTCTAGGTATTTATTTACGCCTAGTTGTTTGACTCTTTTTCATTTTATCTATCCTCCTTACAATAGAAATCAATAGATTTTATTTTTGCATGTTTAAGTCACTTAAATATCTTTTACACAATCTTTTCTACTATATGTGTTATCCCAATACTATTTAATAATGTCATTTCTAATCTTATCTTGTTTACCATAGTTTGAAAGTTTTTAAATATTTTAATTCACCACAATAAAAATAATTTTTAATTGAGAGTGATTATTCGCCTTCGAGTTGAAGAAGAATGTTAGAGACAAGATAAAAAATAAAAGTCTTGGTTGTTTAAAACAACAAAAATAAACTTGGTGTATTTCTGAAGCCATTTGACAAATGATTAAAGAATCAGAATTACAATGTGGTGAGCCGAATTATGGTGGAATTAAGAATGGGAATCTCTCTAAGGTCTCATTTGCTCCGATTACTAGGCAACAACCACCACCTCAAGGAAATGAGCTCTGACGTTCATCTATTTTAATTGTGGAAAGCCGAGTCATAAGGCTAAGAATGTGTTTCTTTCAAGGATTGGAATTGGATTCCCAGGAATTTGACATTGGAAATGTAACAATTCCATGTCTGTTTCAAATTTTTAAAAATTATTCTCGGGTATCTTTTATTCCCAGGAATATTTTTACCTATATTTTGTCATAATTATTCCCATGCTTAAAGAGTGGGAATCCAACATTCCCATGGGAATAAAATGAAACTAATTATAACTCCCCACTTCTACTCACATTTATTTTTCTTTTTCTTTTTTATAATTTTTAAATTAAATAAATATTATAAACATTCCTGAGGATTTTTATTTTTGACCAAACACTTACATAGGAATATTATTCCTAGAAACAATAATCTTCGGAATAGGATTCCAAGGAATACTATTTTACAACTTGAAGCAAACACACCCTAAGAGATGTAAGAGCAAGCCTAAACCTGTAGCTGGCTCTAATGCATAGGTTAACCTGACTGATCAGGAATTTGTTGCTATGAAAACTGTAATCAACATGGTTGGTGGATCTGATGATTGGTGGATACACACTGGCACCTCTCGTCACATCTGCTATGAACACGCTATGTTCAAAACACACACGAATGTTGAAAATAAGAAAGTGTCGTTGGGAGTTGCCCACACCCCTAAAGTTGTCGGTATTGGAGGAATGGAGCAGAGTCCACTTCTGAAAAGACTTTAATCTTGAAGGATTTCATGCATACTTTAAATATTATAAAGAATCTTATTTGTGATTTTCCTCTGAAAAAGGCAGAGTTTAGTCAGTCTATTGGGGTAGATTTGTACACAATCACTAAGAATGATATATATATATATATATATATATATATATATATATATATATATATATATATATATATATATATATATATATATATATATATATATATATATTTGTGAAATTGCTATGTTTAAGACTTTTGTGAATGAAATTGAAATTCAATTTAGTAACAAGATTAAGAGACTTCGTAGTGATAGGGGAACTGGATATGATTTCAGTTTATTTAATGAATTTTGCAAACAACATTGAATTGTACATGAAACAACTACACCATATTCTTCTGAAATGAATGGTAAAGCAGATCGAAAGAATAAAACTCTTACTGAACTAGTTGTTGCTATTACGTTGAGTTATGGTGCTGACTCTCACTGGTAGGGGGAATTTTATTGAATGTTTACTATGTCCTGGATCGAGTTCCCAAGTCAAAAAGTAAGACCTCTCCTTATGAGATATTAAAGAAAAGAAAATTAAAATTATCTTATTTACATAACTTGGGGCTATTTGGCTTATGTCAGAATTCTGAATTTGAAGCGAGTTAAACTCGCTAATAGAGCCCATGAATGTGTATTCATTGGGTATTCAACAAACAATAAGTCATATAGGTTTTATGACCTAAATGCTAAATTGGCCATAAAATCAAATGATGTTGAATTCTATGAAGATAAATATTCTTTCAAATCAAGAAATAGCGGCGCAGTACTTCGAGTCACGTTCCTGTGATAAGAAACACATAAAGCAACGACGAAGTAGAAACAGAACTTCGAGGAAGTAAAAGAGTAAGAGTTGCTAAAGACTATGGGCCCGATTATATGACTTATAATGTAGAAGAATATCCAATAAATCTTTAAGAAGCCTTGTCATCTCTAGATGCAGATTTGTGGAAAGAAGTTATTAATGATGAGATTGATTCTCTAGAATCTAACAAGACCTGACACTTAGTAGACTTGCCTCCTAGTTGAAAACCAATAGGTTGTAAATGAGTTTTGAAAAAGAAACTAAAACCTGATGGAAAAATTGATAAGTACATGGCTCATCTTATAGCCAAAGGTTTCAAGTAAAGAGAAAATATAGATTTATTTGATACTTTTCACCAGTCACTCAAATTACATTCATTAGGGGTACTAATTTCAATAACACCTATTTTTAAATTAATTGTAAACCAAATGGATTTTCAAACAAGCTCCAAAGCAATGGAATGAAAAGTTTGATAACTTAATGATATCAAATGGGTACAAAGTGAATGAAAGTGATAAATGCGTTTATTACAAATCTGAGAATCACATTTGCACTATCATATGTCTCTATGTAGACGATCTACTAATATTTGGATCAAACATTCAGGTTGTTAATGATGTGAAATCATTGTTGTGCAACAACTTTGATATGAAAGACCTTGGAGAAGCGAGCATGATTCTTGGTATCAAGATTACGAGATTCGAGCAAGGAATTTCTTTGGATCAATCACACTTAAACAAATATAATTACTTTAAGTGTAAACCTATGAAAACATCATATGATCCTAGTGTGAAACTGCTTAAGAACATTGGTGAAAGTGTCAAACAAATAGAATATACGAGCATCATTGACAATCTTAGGCATAACACTAATTGTACTAGATCCGATATTGCATATGCCGTAGAATTGTTATGTTGGTTTACTAGTAGATAGAGTAACGAGCATTGGCAAGCTATTGAGCAAGTCATACAGTACCTCAAAAGGACCATGAATCTCGATTTACATTATCATAGATTTTATGTTGTACTTGAAGGATACAATGATACAGATTGGAATACCTTATCAGATGATTCCAAACAAATAATGGCTATATATTTAGTATAGCTGGAGGAACTATATATATGAAATCAAAGAAACTCTATATCTTGGCTAAATCCACGATTGAGTCTAAGAGGATAACATTATAGACTACTAGTGAAGAAACAAGTTGGTTAAGACGCTTGCTAGCTGAGATCCCTTTGTGGGAAAAATCTATGCCACATGTGTTGATCCACTGCGATAATATCACATTTATTGAAAAAATTGAGAATCGTTATTATAATGGTAATAAACGTAAAATTAGAAGAAAAAAACGCAACACTGTTAGAGGCTATATCTCTAAAAGAGTTTGTAAGAGTGGATCATGTACACACTTATGAAAATTTAGTACTTCCTTTGACGAAAGGGTTAGCTAGAGAGAAAGTCTATAATACATCCAATAAGATGGGACCAATGCCTATAGAAAAATGAGTTTCTCATGATGGCAATCTGACCTAAATGATTGGAGATCATAAGAAATAGAATCAAGGGGTAATAACAAGTTGTGAGTAATATGAGGTTATCATTCTAGAGTAAATTAGGGAAGCATAAATCCTGAAGTGATAAGAGGTTGAGATAATAGAAACTTTTAATGAGATCTATATGTTGTATGGGGTAGTACATAGGATACATGAGTACTCTTGATAGACTCACCTATCTGATTGTGGAACTTAGGCTGGTTCCTAAGGAATTTCGAGATATAATTTCTAGAGCCTTCACTAAGTCGGGATACATGTGTAGGGCCACTAAAGCATGTGCTATTAGGATTTACCTTAAGAAAAGGTTGTGTGCGAGTTTGATGTCTGAGATAGAGTTCAAGACAATTGTGTCACTCTTGTTGAATCAGAATCCTACTTGCTACACAAAGGTTCTAGTGGTAGACACCCCTGCTTATGCACAATATTAGAAACGTTTGGTGTTCCTTCTAAAATCATCTTTTTAAATTCAAGCGGGGGATATTTGGAACATTATGCCATTATTCCAATATAGGAATGAATTTATAAATTCTCCAAGTCCCACATTGCTTAGATAACATTATTTGGCTATCTTACTTCACTATATAAGGAAAGCACACATTCATTTCAATACATACCAAAAACTTATTTTGAGTTTTTCTTTCCCCATTCTCATAATTATGCATTTTTAGAATTGTCGAAGCGCCAAATTCTCCTCATTTCTTTCCACTCGTTAAATTTTCCGAATACTTTCTTGAATTCTCTTTAGAGAATTATTTTAATTTCTCCTCATTTGAGTTGAGAAATTGTAAAACATTAAATTTTGGATTCTCTTTTAAGAATTAATTGAATTTCTCCTTAATTGAGAAATTATTTTGAATGGTCAAATGACCGTTATTGAATTCTCTTTGAGAATTATTTAAATTTCTCATTGTTTGAAATTATTACGACTGGTCTATATACCAGATATCGCGAGTGATATAAATACCATGTTTGTCTGATTTTTGAACCATTAGAGGGTGTATGTCTAGATCGATTATCTACCATGTAAGTAGTAATCTACAGTATAAAACTGAGTTGTTTTATCCTGAAGACCGTGATTGAGTGTCTGCTTTACATAACTTTGGGCAGTGCTATGAAATGTCTTAAAGAGAGCGAACTGTTCCGCGACTCATCCCAATAACTTATTTTGTGGATATTTTCAAAATCCAAAAACAACAATTTTAAGACGTTCGAAAAAGTGTCATGGCTACTGAAGAAGTTATTGGTAATTCTGCGACCGCTGTCTCTGACAAACCATTTAAGTTTGAGGGTTCTCACTTTAAACGTTGGCAAGCTAAAATAAAATTTTTCTTAACCTTAAAAGAATGTTGCCCATATTTTTACTGAGGACATTCCTGTTGTTCCTTTTGGATCAACCGAACAAACTAATGGTAACAAAATTGTGAATTCATACGAAACTATTAACTCGTCTGAACTAGTCACTGCAGCAAAAGAGAAAACTGATGATTTACCCCTCGGAAAAGAAATATCCATCTGGAAAGATAATCATTATCTTTGCAAAAACGAAATTTTGAACGATCTCGCCGACGATCTGTATGATTACTACAGTAACTGCGAGACTAAGGGTGTTCAAATCCAAATCGATCCTAATAAAACCACAAACCGATTCAAAAAAACTGAAAACCGAAAAAAAACCCGAATATTGTTGTATGTGTTTGGATTCCATTTTATAAAAACTGCTCGGTTCAGATCATATTTTAGATTCAATTTTCAAAACCGAACCGAACCGCATATATATATTTTTATACTTATTTGTTTTTTTATTAATATGATATCTTGTGTTAATTTATTATTCGATGATATTTATTTTTATACTACTTATTAGTTTAGTTTTTAATCTATTTATTTATATATTTTATTTGTTTCAACCATAATCGATTATTTTCATTTTGTAATATTAATGTTTAATATAATATATGTTATATATTACAAATAATCAATTATTTGTTACCTTTTTTATAATCTTAATAAAAATGTAATTTGTAATTTGGATATCCAAAAACCAATCCAAATTAAACCACATGAAATTTGATTGGATCAAATCAAATTTTTTAGTCTATCATTCAAAACCGAACGAAAATTTATCTTTGGATTATATGAGTTTTTACCTTAAAATCGATCTAAACCGCAACGTGAACACCCATATGCGTGACTACTAAACAAGTAGGGTAAACTCTGCAAAAGAAATATGATACTGAAGAATTTGGAACAAAGAAGTATGTCGTTAGCCACTACCTAAAGTATCAGATGGTATAAATGAAAGGTACGTGGAGGCTTAGTGTTACGAACTTTAAAAGATTGCTTATAAGATCATCACAAAAGGTATGTGTTTAGATGAACAATTTCAAATTACTTTTAGACTTAAATAACCTTTTCATCCCTGTAAGTTGACATGTTTTTTATTTTGGTCCCTAAATCTTTTTTTGTGTGGATAAAGTCCCTATATGTTGCTTCTCTGTTAGGGTTAATCCTTGGCGTCAAACTTCTGTTAAAAAATGATGAGTTGGCTAACGTTGATGACGTGACAATTATTTTACTATGTTTTCTTCTGACACTAATTAATTACGTGGAATATCAAGTTGGAGGTTATAAGAAGGAGGACTAAATCCAAAACTGAAATGATTTTGCAATTTGAATTTCTTCTTCTTCCTCTTCTCTAATCAATATTCTTCTTCTTCCTTTGCACCTTCATCCATGGCAACATCTTCAATTGGTAACTTTACTCCGTTTCAAATCCTCAGTTGGTAAATTTTCTTTGTTTCATTTAATTCTCTGATGATGATGAGAAATGGGTTTGCAAGCTTCCCCATCTAATAAAATTGGTGGTGGATTTTTATTGTACAGTGGTAGTCTTGGTCTTGATAGAAGTGTGAGAAATTATTTTTAAGCAAAGAATAATATCACGTGTGATAATTGGTATTTAAACAAGCAAACTTGACATCAAAAAGAAAAGGGAAAACAAGGAATAATTTTGGGTTTGAAAGAATTATGGGTATGTATGAAGGTTGTGGATGAAGATATGGACACAAACCCAAAATTCGGTCACTAATTTGCTCACTAAACTATTTAGCGATCGAATTCTGGGGTTGTGTTCATATCTTCATCCCAACCTTCATACAAACCCATAATTTCTGGCTGATACAGTCTTTTCGTCCCTATAAGTTGACGTGTTTTTGGTTTTAGTCCCTAAATCTTTTTTTTTTGTTTTGGTCCCTAATTTTGGGTTTCTACTACTGCATTTTTTGGTTTTAGTCCCTAATTATGAATTTCTCCCACTGCATTTTATTCTGAGTTTCTGGCTTTAATTCACTTGGTTTCACAATAAAAGGTTTTAAACCAATGGTGTAACTCCAAAGCTCTTGACTAACATTAGAAATTGAAGTATTTAACTAGTAAATGATTATATGACTTACCTTGTATCCAAAGGTTTTAGGCATAGAAAAATATAGATTTCTGCGATACTTTTCACCAGTCACTTAAATTACATTAATTAGGATACTAATTTCAATAGCCACTATTTATAACTTAATAGTACATCAAATGGACGTTCAAACAAGCTCCAAAGAAATGGCATGAGAAGTTTGATAACTTAATGATACCGAATGAGTACAAAGTGAATGAAAGTGACTAATGCGTTTATTACAAACCTGAGAACCATATTTGCACCATCATATGTCTCTATGAAGATGATCTACTCATATTTGGATCAAACATCCAGGCACTAATGATGTGAAGTCATTGTTGTGCAACAACTTTAATATGAAATACCTCGGAGAAGCGAGTGTGATTCTTGGTATCAAGATCACAAGATTCGAGCAAGGAATTTCTTTGGATCAATCACACTATGTGGAAAAGATCTTAAAGAAATATAATTACTTTGACTGTAAACCTGCGAGAATACCATACGATCCAAGCGCGAAATAATTTAAGAACACTGGTGAAAGTGTCAGACAAACAAAATATGCGAGCATCATTGGCAATCTTAGGCATGCCATTGATTGTACTAGACCCGACATTGCATATGTTGTAAGATTATTGTGCAGGTTTACTTCTTAGACCGAGTAATGAGCATTGGCAAGCTATTGAACAAGTCATGCAGTACCTTAAAAGGACAATGAATCTCGGTTTACATTATCATAGATTTTGTAATGTACTTGAAGGATACACAGTAATGCAGATTAAAATACCTTAACAAATGTTCCAAAGAAACTAGTGGCTATATATTTTGTATGTTAGAACAAGATTTGTTCATGACATATTTTCCTTAGGTTTTGATGATAACAAGTTGTTGAAAGAACAATGGTTTAATTGTTTGTTACATGTGTTCAGGTTCTAATACTTGTAAATATTATGGCCAAAATCTGTTATACATTAAGCACACTTTGAGAGTTGCTGAATTGCTAGCTTCTGGTGGCAGAATCTGAAGAATACTTGCTAAGTGATGTCTGGCGTAGGCTCTGAAGCTGAAGGTCTCAGCATCAAAAGAAGCAACATAATTTTCCATACACTTAGTGAATGTAAATTGGCCTCTGGTACCATTTAGAGTTGGTGATAAAGCTGAAGCTGTCTGTATTGCACAAAGCAAGTTGTATTGCAAATCAGTTTGTCAGCTAGAGTCTAAAAATTGCAAGGCTCAAGAAAAGCTGAGATGCTTTATGGATATCTACTCTCAACGACTCTATCAATACATAATCTCTTATAGACTTTAAGGTTAAACATGTTACACATTGGATTAAGATCTTCTGGTGTATCTATCTTCAATGGCTCTTGTACTATGGAGTAACAACAAAGACTCTTGATCAAGTTACCTCTTCAACGACTAGTTTCTTAAAAGGCAATAAATATGACAGAAGGTTCAAACTGAATCTTTAACAAGGATCAACCAGAAGAAGGAGTAACAAAATCAACAATTATCAACTCAATGTTTATGCAGATTTTTCTGATGTAGGTTGTAATTGTAAAAGCCTTAAGATTTCTTACACATTGTATATCTTAGAAATCTTAAGAGCTTTAGGTCTTTTTTATGGTGATTTCTTGTACCTCTGATACTTGTATCATGTACACCTTGTTCTCTATTCTTCTGAACTTGTTCAGTAGTTTAGATAAAAGTATTGTGTAATTGGGATACAAGCAAGGAAGTCTCAAGCTAAGATTCTTGAGCCACGTAAGTCTCTTGCTATGTGCTTGAGTTGTGAAAGTCTCAATCAAGTGGATTGATTGAGCAAAAGTCTTGTATCATTGGGATACAAGCAAGGAAGTCTCGAGCCAAGATGTTTGAGCCACGTAAGTCTCTTGCTATATGCTTTAGCAGTGAAAGTCTTAATTAAGTAGATTGATTGAGCAGAAAAGTCTTGGCCAATGGGGTGCAAGCAGAGAAAGGCTCGCTTCATGTGACCTGGAGATGAAGTCTTGGGCCCGAGGGGCTTGAGCAGGAATGCTCAGTGCATGGAATTTGGAGCAGTAAGTCTTGGCCAGTGGGGTGCAAGCAGAGGGGCTTGCTTCATGTGACTTAGAGCAGAAGTTTTGGGTGAGGAGTCTAAGCAAGGAAGTCTTGGGTTAGTGGAACCTGAGCAGGAAGTCTCGAGTTAGGAGCTTGAGTAGAAGTCTTGTACCTTGGGTTTGAGCAGGTGTAAAAGTCTTATGCAGAATGCATAAACGATTGTAATCATGTTTTTATTATAGTGAAAATCTATTGTGAGGCAAGGAGACCGGACTACTCTCAGTTAGGGGAGTAACCAATATAAATCTTTGTGTCTTCTGCTATTATTTATTTGCTTCTGTTAACATTCCGCTGCTAAGAATTAACCAGAATCTGAACACCAATTTAGATTCTGAACTCTAATCCGATGCAAACTAAGAAAACGGAAAACACAATTCAACTCCCCCTTCCTGTGTACTTTTGTCACCTTCATAGTATATCTGGAGGAGTTGTATCTTGGAAATCAAAGAATCTGACTATCTTGGCTCAGTCCACGATGGAGTCTGAGATGATAGCATTAACGACTACTAATGAAGAAAGAAGTTGGTTAAGATGCTTGCTAGCTGAGATCTCTTTGTTGGAAAAACCTATGCCAGCTGTGTTGATCCACTACGATAGTATCGTGGCTATTGCAGGTCTTACCGCTGTCTGGTAAAATTTTATATTCAATTTGACAGATACTTTTATATCACATAAAATTCTTGAGTCCCTCCATTTTGACCTTTAGGTTAAACACACTTACCTTTTTGCTGAATTTACATTCCACATACTCCGTCTTACTTCTACTTAAACGAAATCCATAAATTTCTAAGACTCTCCAAGTTTTCAACTTCTCATTTAAATCAACATTCGACTTTCCATGTAGTATATATCATCTGTTAAAAGCATACATCTTAGTGCTAGCTCCTGAATGTCTTATGTGAGTACATCTAAAATTAAAACAAAAAGTTAGGACTTAAGATTTAACCTTATTGCAATCCTATTGTACTGATGAAATCGTCATTCTCTTCTCTCCATCTTATATGCATTCATATATATGTTGGATAATTTGAATATAGACAATCCTAACCTCTTTCTTTTCTAGAGATTTTCAAAAAATCTCTCTAGTCACTCTATCACAAATCTTCTCCAAATCAATAAAAATTAAATGTAAGTCTTATAGGTCCATCTGATATAGATCAATCACACGTCGTAATATATAAATCGTTTCCATACTCTACCATCCCAATCATAAATATAATCCGTTCTACTAACTTTTATTTTTATGATCTCTTTTATTCTCAATAACTTCAATTCATCATCAGATTTGCATCTCAAATTGAAGTTCGCATGAATCCTACGAAATTATGCAGAACCTCTAAAAAAATTTGATGAGTTTTATGTAAATTTTAACCAGTTAAAATGTGTTAAGCTACTGTATTGCTGACAATTTTAGTTTTTCATATATTAGAGCATGGCAGTTTTGTTTTTTGTGTATAAATTATAAAAGAGTCTCAATTCAAGATACAATTTTTAAACAACTCTAATACCAAAATCATTGCAAACAAATTCTGTATAAGTTATTGAGTTCAGTTTCGTTCCAACTAATATATTTAAGTTCTATTCCTTTTAAACTTCAAAACAAAGCCTTGCTATCACGGATACTCCCTCTGTCCTAAAATAAGAGTCTTTTAAGCAAATAAATTTTGTCTCAAAATAAAAGTCTTTTTTACGTTTTCAATGCAACAATCATTAATTTTTACCAACTTTACCTCTAATAAATACTCCTATCTACACAACTTTTAAGATATTACATCACATTACACTTTTATGACAACCAATAATAATTAAGAGTAATTTTGTAAAATTGTTGGAAATGGATCACCTGCTACCTATTCCTGCAGCCATCCCTCTACTGCCTCATTTAATGGCCAAGATTTAATACAAATTAAATAAATAAAATAAAGTTGCTTTGAAGGAAGAGAAAAATTATAAATTAATGGTTGAGATGAATGCAGTACAAGCAGCAGTAGAGAGTGTGCAGGAGAGGATCTAAATTCAAAATGGTTATATTTAATTAATTAATCATTACTTTTCTTAATCTACGTGCAACAACCTTTAAAAATTTTCATTTTGAGACGGAGGGAGTACAAGTTCCACAAGAACAAACATTGTTACAACAAACTATAGTATATCCTTACAAAATGCAAACAAATAAAACAAAAAACTGCTTCTCTCCCATCTTGATTACAAACCAGTTTCTCTAACGGCACAATCTCTCATTTTTATTCTCTTCAACCAAACGATGAGCTAACACCAATTCAAGATGATATCTTACTTTTCGAAACAACGTCGAAAGATATTCCATTTTGTTGAAGTCTTTCTTGCAAATCAGTTGAACCGAACACAATGCCGGGACTGTAAACTCCTCCCTTTGGTAGATTATTTCTTTGGCTAAGAACAATAAGAGCACACTGAATCATAATTATTGGTGTCGTTACATAGCCCAATTCGGGTCCAGTTATTCTCGTTATAACTTCCATGTCGGGTTTCGAGTTTCCGTTTGCAGCAAGCTTCTCATTGCTGCTAAAACCATGTCCAACAAACCACATCTTGAATGAACAACTTTCGATTTCCTCTTCAGAAGGACCGTTCTTGCTGAAACCACCTAAGCTAAAGATTGAAGGATATTTCAAAAGAAGCCGTCTTCCAAAACTGAAGCTTCCGAAAAGACCTAGGATTATACCAAACGCGATGTACCCGAAAATTCCTAGCAAAGATTTTGAACCTAACTTCACACCAAAATGTACCGGCTTCATAGATGACCAGAAGATTTTCCTTTTCTCAACCGTTTCGAGACTCTCGTTCAATCCTGGGAGACCGTTAGGGTTTTCTGTTAGAACCGAAAATGTTTTTTCGACAGAGGTTGCGTCTGCTGAAGGTAGAGTTATTCCCCATAGGCCAATTTTTTTCTGATGTTCTATTGTTTTTCCTTTAGGAAGAGGACCTGGAATCTACAAACATGCATGATTAATAAGAATTAGTGAATTTTCATAGTATATGAAGTATGTTAAAAGGATAAAATGATTAACACAAGTTCAACAACACAAGGTTACAACCGCAGAACCTCGCGGAAAATGGATTGTTCAAAGTTTGCTGCAATACAACAATCACCACCATAACCATAACCGCTATTTGACAACACTTTGTACTAACTAGCGTGTAGCATATCAATTAAGTAAACCTCAGTTACTACCTATGAAACACCATCAACCAAATTCAATCAAGTAAACTCAGTTACTACTTATGAAACACCGACACTGACATCTCACAATACCGACATCACTAATAGTAAGTGATTGAAAGTCAGAAATGTCAGTGCTTATGATACTCTAATGTGTTATTATTATGATATATAATATTAGTTTCATACCACAGGTATTGCTCTTTTGATTGCTTGTGCATCCCTTCTTTGTTTCATCTCCTTCAAATCAGCAATAGCGACAAGCCGGAACACTTTGCGCTATTTGACAACACTTTGTAGCATATCAATTAAGTAAACCTCAGTTACTACCTATGACACACCAACAACTAATTTCGATCAAGTAAACTCAGTTACTACTTATGAAACACCGACCCTGACACCTCAACACAATACCGACATCACTAATAGTAAGTGATTGAAAGTACTCAGCACGCCTTCAATCAGAAATGTCAGTGCTTACGATACTCTAAGTGTGTTATTATTATGATATATAATACTATTAGTTTCATACCACAGGTTTTGCTCTTTTGATTGCTTGTGCATCCCTTCTTTGTTTCATCTCCTTCAGATCAGCAATAGCCAAAACAGCAGATTCAAATGTACCAAAATTACCAACAACCTTTTTCTCCGACTCAACCTTCAAAAAAGCCTCAACCCTATTCGGCAAACACTCACCAACCCACTCTTTCAAATGAAACAACAAACCAATCTCAGCAGGAACACAGTCAAACCCACAAGCCGGAACAATCAAAGAACCATTCTTTACACCTTTTTCATGATACCCAATTTCGACCCGATCCATAAACTCACCCTCGCCCGTTATATCCAAGTAATCACAACCCGTTTCGACGCATGCCGCCACGACGGGCTCGCCGTGGAGGCGGAAGGGGCCGACGCAGTTGAGTATGAGACGGGTTTGTTGGCAGAGTGAACGGAGGGAAAGTGGGTCGGTTGTGTCGGCGACGAGGATTGGAATTGAAGGCGGTGGATCGGGTCGGGTTGCCCAGTTAAGGGTTTGGGTTAATTTTGATGGGTTTCGACCAGCTATGGCTATGGAGTTGAAATTGTTTTTGTTGAGGAATTTGAGAGCTTGTTTGAGAACATGTTTGCCTGTGAAACCTGATGCTCCTAGGATTATGATGTCGAATGTTTGTGCTGCTGCTGCCATCACTGTCTCTTCAAGTTTCTTGCTTCGATGACAGTTTTGATTCACCTATGAAATGTTTTGTAGATTTTGATGAATGCAAAAGGAATATTTTTTATATTGAAATATTTAGTTGTTTGTTAGGAGTGAGAAAAGAAAGATCCGTAAATATACTAACAAAATCACCCTCATAAAATGTAATATATATATATATATAGGAATGATTCCAAAGGAATCGGAGGTTTGACGTCAATATTAGAATGATTATTATTATACATTTTTAAATAGGGAATCGGCTCACGAGTCCAACTTATTGCTTAGCCATGTGTAGACATATATTTTCGACACCATGTCTTGGTAGGTAAAATGATATTCTTTGACTAAAGAAAATGACTACAGATGAAGAAGAAAGAAAATGAAGGTATTCAGAAGAAGTTTTCGACACTTCGACAAAAGCAGAGTTTCGACAATTCGACAGAAACATAAGGAAGTTTTCGTCAGACAAAGTTTAAGGGACATTTATCACTTTTCGACAATTCGACAAGGTGAAGAGGCGCAACGTTTCGATACAAAAGGAAAATTCAAATTCAAGAGTTATAACGTTTGGCAGAAGACGCGTGGAAGTTTTAGACGAAAAGAAGACATGCAGAAGGCCAAGTGTCAAAGATTTAGAATTTTTCTATTATTAGGCAGTTATTGTATTTGTATATAAATAAGATAGTTGTTGTAAAATTTTAGTGTGTGAAAACTTGTACTAAATTTCTGTAAATACTCAAAGTACCTGTGTGAGAGAAAAGAGTTTATTATCTGGAAAATGTACGTGTGAACACCATCTTTTAAGTTTATAGAAATTCAAAGTCTTTTATAATTGCCTTTACTTTTCCCAGTCATTTATCCTTTGTCATTTACTTTATGCAAGTTTCAATTTCATTTAATTCATCTTTTCGCCAGAAATTGTTATTTAGTTCTTTAACCAAACCATTCGTACATAAAAGATATAATAAAACAAACCATCAAAACACCATTATCCTAAGAGTTAGATAATTTTGCACATGTATCCCAGGATTTGTGTGGTTGGTCCTGCAAGTAACCCAGTTTTATAAGAGATTGGTAAACCAGAGGTTGTTCGCCAAAATCAACAGCGAACAAATTGGCACGCCCAGTGGGACCAGTGCAAAAAATTTTAGAATCTTTTACAGAATAACTCTTAGCCAAATAGTTTCTACTTCGTTGTATGATTTTGAGAAGCGGTAAATTAGCCGTAGCAGACGTAGAAAGACCTAAAAGAACAAGAGTAAGAAAAATGGCAAATCAGCCAAATAATCCAAATCCAAATGAAACCATTCCAGTTTCCAACCCTATCCCTTCAACAAGGGGAAATGTGGATTCAAACCCTGTTTTAGAAGAGGCTATGCCTTCGTCAACATGATCTATACCAGCGGTTTCGCTCTCCCAAAATATGCCTAGTTCTTCCACAATGGGACATTCAATGCCCATGGGGACGCCTCCTCCTGGAGGACATAATTATAGGCCATTTCAGACAAATTTTTCCATGCCTATGTTTGGTAGAGAACAACCATATGGAATGCCAACTTCAGTGATGGCGAACTTGCAAAATGCACCATCCTTGTATTCTGATGCCATGGTCCACGTATCTTCACCACTACAAGGGTCGGGATATGGTGGAAATACGAGTAGATTGAACCAACCCCTACCAAATTTCCAAATGCCAGCAATTATAAATAATTCTGCGCAAGTAATTCGACAACAAATGGACGAAAGTAATCATGATATGGTCCAAATGTTGACACAACAAATGGGAGCAGTGTTTAACCCTTTAATACAAAACACTACCCAAACCAACCAATTGTTGGCTGCGCAAATGACACGTATTGCTGACTTTTTTGGTGTTCCTCAAACGGGACAAAGAGAACAAGTAATTCAAAACCCAGTAGTGAATGTCGAAGAGGAACCCACAATAAATCAAAGGCCTTTAGAGAATCCTCAGGCAAACCCTAGAAACCAAGAGGCAGTGGTCGAACATCCGCGTGTCGAAATCCTCGTTCAACAAGAACCTAGGAGGATAATAGTCCCGAGAGGCCAAGATGCTGATGATGTGTTGCAACAGCAAATACGATATAATAACCTACCTGCCGAAAACAATTTAGCAGCCATGGTCGAAAGGATAATGGCGCAAAATGGGGTAAATGTAGGATTACAAAGGCCTAGTTATGCTTCCCCATTGTCTGAATATGTTCTACGACAGAAATTACCCCCAAGGTGGAAAGTCCCCAAATTTACCAAATTTTCAGGGGACACTAGCGAATCCACCATAGAACATATAACGCGTTATTTGATCGAAGCAGGAGAAATAGCCAATAATGAAAATTTGAAAATGAAATACTTCCCAAGTTTTTTGACAAAAAATGCGTTTACCTGGTTTACATCCTTGCCTGCAAACTCTATATTCACTTGGACCCAATTAGAAAGATTGTTCCATGAACAATTTTATATGGGTCAGACTAAAATAAGTTTGAAGGAATTAGCCAGTGCTAAGAGGAAATTTTCAGAGCCTATAGATGATTACCTAAATAGGTTTAGGTTGCTTAAAGCAAGATGTTTCACACAAGTGCCAGAGCAAGAGTTAGTCGAAATGGCTGCAGGGGGTCTAGATTATTCTATAAGAAAGAAACTAGACACTCAATATTTGAGAGATATGGCACAATTAGCAGACAGGGTAAGACAAATTGAAAGGCTAAAAGCTGAGAAATTTAGATCAAATAAAAATAAAAAGGAAAGAGTGGCCTATGTAGGAGTATGCCAGGATAATGATAGTGACGAAAATGAACTAATTTTGTTTGACGAACAAGAAATCGATCTGGCAGAACTAAAGTCAGGCCCACCGTACGCCTGTAAAGTACTAGCTCTGTCGAATGGAAAAAATCCAGTCGAACCTGAAAAGAATGATAGGTTTCCTAAAAGAACTTATACGTTCGACGTCACCAAGTGTGACGAAATTTTCGACTTATTAGTCAAAGATGGTCAATTAATAAAACCAGCAGGCACTAAAGAGCCTCCTGTAGACCAACAGAAAAAGAGAGGTTTTTGCAAATACCATAACTTTTTTGGTCATAAAACTTCTCAATGTTTCCTTTTCAGGGATCTTGTTCAGAATGCAATCTGTGATGGGAGACTGAAGTTTGGAGACAAATCAAAACAACAGATGAGGATTGACTCAAACCCCATGCAGGTGGTCGAAGCCAATTATGCTAAACCTTCCACTGTGAACATGGTGGAAGTCGAAGTAGCCTCTGATTGTAGTTTTGAAATGGTGGAAGCTGCTGAGGGCTTCGACAATAATATTAACATGGTGGAGGTTGCTGATGATCTCCTAGACAAGCCTGAAGTGGAAAAAGTATCCAAAGACTTTGTAGACCAGCCAGTGTCAGTCAAGATTACTGAAAATCTTGATGTAGGAAATTCGAATGACCATATCAACAAAGTTGAGACTACTGAAAGTTTCAACAAACAGAACGCAGTTGAGACTACTGAAGGTTTCGACAGTAAGAACAAAGTTGGAGATACTGAAGTCTTCGACAGTCAGAAGAAGGAGGAAACTACTGAAGGTTTCAACAACCAGAATGCTGTTGGAATTATTGAAGGTTTCGACGGAAAGAATAACAACAAAATTGCTGAAGATGGAGTAATTTGGGATACTTTAGGGGAGCCCAGTGGAAAATTCGACTATCTCGTGAAATACTCTGCACCCCCAAGTTCCTGTATTGACATCAACAAAATCCAGCCAACTGGATGGGGAGATTTCTTTAAAGATACTAATGAAGGAGCAAATGTTAATGCCCCTGTCATCAGAGAGGAGGCTACTGAAGGCCTTAATCATGACAAAATAGAGACAATGAGAGTTGCTGACAAGATCGACACTATGGAACCAGTCAATAAGAACGTTACCAGAATCAAGGCAGAGGCTGCTGAAGGCCCTGTGAAGCCTGCTCCTTATGGGATCTTGCGTAGAACAATGGAAGACCCTAAAGGAAACTCAGTCGAGCAATGCTGCAAACTCATCTCCAGGGACCTACCCTCAGGAGGAAGCTTCGACCAGGCGAAAGGGAATGCTGAAGAGGAGGCAAGACTTATTGAAAAAATGAATAAATTAAGTATCACTGATGGCCAGAATGTGGATATCAACATGGTGGAAATTTCTCAGAAGAAACAAACAGAAAATGATGAAGAACGCCGTCGAGAAGAGTATCAGAAGTTGGCTTACCCTAAGGAGGAGGAGAACTTAGTCGAATTCATCCAAAGGTGCCAGAGTAAGAAGGCTGAAGTCATGTTGTGCCCACGTTGTAGTGCAGTGTTCGACAAGAAAGCAGCAAGCAATCTGGAGGGGGTAGAGAAAGCCAAAAGAAGAGGAAACTGGGGGGCAATCCCAACAGCCAGAAATGGAAGGTTCGATCCAAGGAGGAGTGAGCATCACAACCAAAGGTCTGGCGAAGGACGTCACAGAACTTACAAGCCATCTGTCAAAGCTGAGAATGATAAGTGGGTCCAACCAATCAGAGATGCTCAAGGGCAGAAAAGATGGAAGAATTTTGAAATACAGAGAGGTTCCTCCATGGAAGGAAAAAGGGGGGTCGAAAAACAGAAACCAAGACCATACCCATCAGAGAACTATAAAGGAAAGAATCCCATGTCAAGGTCTCAGTGGAGAAGGTTCCAAAGACAGAAAAGAGCAGAAAAGGAGGCTGCAGAAAAGAACAAAATCAAAGAAAACACTGTTGATAAGAATAAATCTGAGTCAAGCAAGAATATGCAGATAATGAACAAAGAAGAGTCTGTTCCAAAAAATGAGCCCTCTCAAAAGGACAAACTAAGCGACATGGTGGAGATGTCGAAGCCTAACAACAAGGTGCCAGAAGACGATGAAGTGACTGACGATTTTAGGTCAGACTCAGAAGCATCTTTCGATGTCACATGCAATGTGGTTTCAGTGCTGCCTAGAGACTATGATAGAGTAATGGAGATCGAAGACGAAGAAGATGATGTTGAAGATGACAGCATGGGGCTCAGGCCTGTGTGTTATTATATAATGAACAATGGCTGTGTCGAAGAGCAGAACACTTTCTTTGAGAGACCAGATGATGCAATGAAGGCACACTTGAAGCCTTTGTTCATAAAAGGAAAAGTGGAGAACGTTGGTGTCATACAGTACCTCAAAAGGACCATGAATCTCGATTTACATTATCATAGATTTCATGTTGTACTTGAAGGATACAATGATACAGATTGGAATACCTTATCAGATGATTCCAAACAAAATAATGGCTATATATTTAGTATAGCTGGAGGAACTATATATATGAAATCAAAGAAACTCTATATCTTGGCTAAATCCACGATTGAGTCTAAGAGGATAACATTATAGACTACTAGTGAAGAAACAAGTTGGTTAAGACGCTTGCTAGCTGATATCCCTTTGTGGGAAAAATCTATGCCACATGTGTTGATCCACTGCGATAATATCACATTTATTGAAAAAATTGAGAATCGTTATTATAATGGTAATATACGTAAAATTAGAAGAAAAAAACGCAACACTGTTAGAGACTATATCTCTAAAAGAGTTTGTAAGAGTGGATCATGTACACACTTATGAAAATTTAGTAGATCCTTTGACGAAAGGATTAACTAGAGAGAAAGTCTATAATACATCCAATAAGATGGGACTAATGCCTATAGAAAAATGAGTTTTTCATGATGGCAATCTGACCTAAATGACTGGAGATAATAAGAAATAGAATCAAGGGGTAATAACAAGTTGTGAGTAATATGAGGTTATCATTCTAGAGTAAATTAGGGAAGCATGAATCCTGAAGTGATAAGAGGTTGAGATAATAGAAACTCTTAATGAGATCTATACGTTGTATGGGGTAGTACATAGGATACATGAGTACTCTTGATAGACTCACCTATCTGATTGTGGAACTTAGGCCGGTTCCTAAGGAATTTTGAGATATAATTTCTAGAGCCTTCACTAAGTCGGGATACATGTGTAGGGCCACTAAAGCATGTGCTATTAGGATTTACCTTAAGAAAAGGTTGTGTGCGAGTTTGATGTCTGAGATAGAGTTCAAGACAATTGTGTCACTCTTGTTGAATCAGAATCCTACTTGCTACGCAAAGGTTCTAGTCGTAGACACCTCTGCTTATGCACAATATTAGAAACGTTTGGTGTTCCTTCTAAAATCATCTTTTTAAATTCAAGCGGGGGATATTTGGAACATTATGCCATTATTCCAATATAGGAATGAATTTATAAATTCTCCAAGTCCCACATTGCTTAGATAACATTATTTGGCTATCTTACTTCACTATATAAGGAAAGCACACATTCATTTCAATACATACCAAAAACTTATTTTGAGTTTTTCCTTCCCCATTCTCATAATTATGCATTTTTAGAATTGTCGAAACGCCAAATTCTCCTCATTTCTTTCCAATCGTTGAATTTTCCGAATACTTTCTTGAATTCTCTTTAGAGAATTATTTTAATTTCTCCTCATTTGAGTTGAGAAATTGTAAAACATTAAATTTTGGATTCTCTTTTGAGAATTAATTGAATTTCTCCTTAATTGAGAAATTATTTTGAATGGTCAAATGACCGTTATTGAATTCTCTTTGAGAATTATTTAAATTTCTCATTGTTTGAAATTATTACGACGGGTCTATATACCAGATATCGCGAGTGATATAAATACCATGTTTGTCTGATTTTTGAACCATTAGAGGGTGTATGTCTAGATCGATTATCTACCATGTAAGTAGTAATCTACAGTATAAAACTGAGTTGTTTTATCCTGAAGACTGTGATTGAGTGTCTGCTTTACATAACTTTGGGCAGTGCTATGAAACGTCTTAAAGAGAGCGAACTGTTCCGCGACTCATCCCAATAACTTATTTTGTGGCTATTTTCAAAATTCAAAAACAACAATTTTTAGACGTTCGAAAAAGTGTCATGGCTACTGAAGAAGTTATTGGTAATTCTGCGACCGCTATCTCTGACAAACCATTTAAGTTTGAGGGTTCTCACTTCAAACGTTGGCAAGCTAAAATAAAATTTTTCTTAACCTTAAAAGAATGTTGCCCATATTTTTACTGAGGACATTCCTGTTGTTCCTTTTGGATCAACCGAACAAACTAATGGTAACAAAATTGTGAATTCATACAAAACTATTAACTCGTCTGAACTAGTCACTGTAGCAAAAGAAAAAACTGATGATTTACCCATCGGAAAAGAAATATCCATCTGGAAAGATAATCATTATCTTTGCAAAAATGACATTTTGAACGGTCTCGCCGACGATCTGTATGATTACTACACTAACTGCGAGACTAAGGGTGTTCAAATCTAAATCGATCCTAATAAAACCGCAAACCGATTCAGAAAAACTGAAAACCGAAAAAAACCGAATATGGTTGTATGTGTTTGGATTCCATTTTATAAAAACTGCTCGGTTCAGATCATATTTTAGATTAAATTTTCAAAACCGAACCAAACCACACACACACACACATATATATATATATATATATATATATATATATATATATATATATATATATATATATATATATATATATATATATATATATATATATTTTATACTTATTTGTTTTTTTAGTAATACGATATCTTGTTTTAATTTATTATTCGATGATTTTTATTTTTATACTACTTATTAGTTTAGTTTTTAATCTATTTATTTCTATTATTTTATTTGTTTCAACCATAATCGATTATTTTCATTTTGTAATATTAATGTTTAATATATTATATGTCATATATTACAACAAATCAATTATTTGTTACCTTTTTTATAATCTTAATAAAAATGTAATTTGTAATTTGGATATCCAAAAACCAATCCAAATTAAACCACATGAAATTTGATTGGATCAAATCAAATTTTTTAGTCTATCATTCAAAACCGAACCGAAATTTATCTTTGGATTATATGAGTTTTTACCTTAAAATCGATCTAAACCGCAACATGAACACCCATATGCGAGACTACTAAACAAGTATGGTAAACTCTGCAAAAGAAATATGATACTGAAGAATTTGGAACAAAGAAGTATGTCGTTAGCCACTACCTAAAGTATCAGATGGTATAAATGAAAGGTACGTGGAGGCTCAGTGTTACGAACTTTAAAAGATTGCTTATAAGATCATTACAAAAGGTATATGTTTAGATGAACAATTTCAAATTACTTTTAGACTTAAATAGCCTTTTCATCCCTGTAAGTTGACATGTTTTTTATTTTGGTCCCTAAATCTTTTTTTGTGTGGATAAAGTCCCTATATGTTGCTTCTCTGTTAGGGTTAATCCTTGACGTCAAACTTCTGTTAAAAAATGATGAGTTGGCTAACGTTGATGACGTAACAATTATTTTACTATGTTTTCTTCTGACACTAATTAATTACGTGGAATATCAAGTTGGAGGTTATAAGAAGAAGGACTAAATCCAAAACTGAAATGATTTTGCAATTTGAATTTCTTCTTCTTCCTCTTCTCTAATCAATATTCTTCTTCTTCCTTTGTACCTTCATCCATGGCAACATCTTCAATTGGTAACTTTACTCCGTTTCAAATCCTCAGTTGGTAAATTTTCTTTGTTTCACTTAATTCTCTGATGATGATGAGAAATGGGTTTGCAAGCTTCCCCATTAATAAAATTGGTGGTGGATTTTTATTGTACAGTGGTAGTCTTGGTCTTGATAGAAGTGTGAGAAATTATTTTTAAGCAAAGAATAATATCACGTGTGATAATTGGTATTTAAACAAGCAAACTTGACATCAAAAAGAAAAGGGAAAACAAGGAATAATTTTGGGTTTGAAAGAATTATGGGTATGTATGAAGGTTGTGGATGAAGATATGAACATAAACCCAAAATTCGGTCACTAATTTGCTCACTAAACTATTTAGCGATCGAATTCTGGGGTTGTGTTCATATCTTCATCCCAACCTTCATACAAACCCAGAATTTCTGGCTAATACAGTCTTTTCGTCCCTATAAGTTGGCGTGTTTTTGGTTTTAGTCCCTAAATTTTTTTTTTGTTTTGGTCCCTAATTTTGGGTTTCTACTACTGCATTTTTTGGTTTTAGTCCCTAATTCTGAATTTCTCCTACTGCATTTTATTCTGAGTTTCTGGCTTTAATTCACTTGGTTTCACAATAAAAGGTTTTAAACCAATGGTGTAACTCCAAAGCTCTTGACTAACATTAGAAATTGAAGTATTTAACTGGTAAACGATTATATGACTTACCTTGTATCCAAAGGTTTTAGGCATAGAAAAATATAGATTTCTTCGATACTTTTCACCAGTCACTTAAATTACATTAATTAGGGTACTAATTTCAATAGCCACTATTTATAACTTAATAGTACATCAAATGGACGTTCAAACAAGCTCCAAAGAAATGGCATGAGAAGTTTGATAACTTAATGATACCGAATGAGTACAAAGTGAATGAAAGTGACTAATGCGTTTATTACAAACTTGAGAACCATATTTGCACCATCATATGTCTCTATGAAGATGATCTACTCATATTTGGATCAAACATCCAGGCACTAATGATGTGAAGTCATTGTTGTGCAATAACTTTAATATGAAATACCTCGGAGAAGCGAGTGTGATTCTTGGTATCAAGATCACAAGATTCGAGCAAGGAATTTCTTTGGATCAATCACACTATGTGGAAAAGATCTTAAAGAAATATAATTACTTTGACTGTAAACCTGTGAGAATACCATACGATCCAAGCGTGAAATAATTTAAGAACACTAGTGAAAGTGTCAGACAAACGAAATATGCGAGCATCATTGGCAATCTTAGGCATGCCATTGATTGTACTAGACCCGACATTGCATATGTTGTAAGATTATTGTGCAGGTTTACTTCTTAGACCGAGTAATGAGCATTGGCAAGCTATTGAACAAGTCATGCAGTACCTTAAAAGGACAATGAATCTCGGTTTACATTATCATAGATTTTGTAATGTACTTGAAGGATACAGTAATGCAGATTAAAATACCTTAACAGATGTTCCAAAGAAACTAGTGGCTATATATTTTGTATGTTAGAACAAGATTTGTTCATGACATATTTTCCTTGGGTTTTGATGATAACAAGTTATTGAAAGAACAATGGTTTAATTGTTTGTTACATGTGTTTAGGTTCTAATACTTGTAAATATTATGGCCAAAATCTGTTCTACATTAAGCACACTTTGAGAGTTGCTGAATTGCTAGCTTCTGGTGGCAGAATCTGAAGAATACTTGCTAAGTGATGTCTGGCGTAGGCTCTGAAGCTGAAGGTTTCAGCATCAAAAGAAGCAACATAATTTTCCATACACTTAGTGAATGTAAATTGGCCTCTGGTACCATTCAGAGTTGGTGATAAAGCTGAAGCTGTCTGTATTGCACAAAGCAAGTTGTATTGTCAAATCAGTTTGTCAGCTAGAGTCTAAAAATTGCAAGGCTCAAGAAAAGCTGAGATGCTTTATGGATATCTACTCTCAACGACTCTATCAATACATAATCTCTTGTAGACTTTAAGGTTAAACATGTTACACATTGGATCAAGATCTTCTGGTGTATCTATCTTCAATGGCTCTTGTACTATGGAGTAACAACAAAGACTCTTGATCAAGTTACCTCTTCAACGACTAGTTTCTGAAAAGCCAATAAATATGGCTGAAGGTTTAAACTGAATCTTTAACAAGGATCAACCAGAAGAAGGAGTAACAAAATCAACAATTATCAACTCAATGTTTATGCAGATTTTTATGATGTAGGTTGTAATTGTAAAAGCCTTAAGATTTCTTACACATTGTATATCTTAGAAGTCTTAAGAGCTTTAGGACTTTTTATGGTGATTTCTCGTACCTCTGATACTTGTATCATGTACACCTTGCTCTCTATTCTTTTGAACTTGTTCAGTAGTTTAGATAAAAGTCTTGTGTAATTGGGATACAAGCAAGGAAGTCTCAAGCTAAGATTCTTAAGCCACGTAAGTCTCTTGCTATGTGCTTGAGCTGTGAAAGTCTCAATCAAGTGGATTGATTGAGAAAAAGTCTTGTATCATTGGGATACAAGCAAGGAAGTCTCGAGCCAAGATGTTTGAGCCACGTAAGTCTCTTGCTATATGCTTTAGCAGTGAAAGTCTTAATCAAGTAGATTGATTGAGCAAAAAAGTCTTGAGCCAGTGTGTCTTGAGCAGGATATTTCGGTGCATGGAATTAGGAGCAGTAAGTCTTGGCCAATGAGGTGCAAGCAGAGAAAGGCTCGCTTCATGTGACCTGGAGCTGAAGTCTTGGGTCTGAGGGGCTTGAGCAGGAATGCTCAGTGCATGGAATTTGGAGCAGTAAGTCTTGGCCAGTGGGGTGCAAGCAGAGGGGCTTGTTTCATGTGACTTAGAGCAGAAGTTTTGGGTGAGGAGTCTAAGCAAGGAAGTCTTGGGTTAGTGGAACCTGAGCAGGAAGTCTCGAGTTAGGAGCTTGAGTAGAAGTCTTGTACCTTGGGTTTGAGCAGGTGTAAAAGTCTTATGCAGAATGCATAAACGATTGTAATCATGCTTTTATTATAGTGAAAATCTATTGTGAGGCAAGGGGACTGGACTACTCTCAGTTAGGGGAGTAACCAATATAAATCTTTGTGTCTTCTGCTATTATTTATTTGCTTCTGTTAACATTCCGCTTCTAAGAATTAACCAGAATCTGAACACCAATTTAGATTCTGAACTCTAATCCGATGCAAACTAAGAAAACGGAAAACACAATTCAACTCCCCCTTCCTGTGTACTTTTGTCACCTTCATAGTATATCTGGAGGAGTTGTATCTTGGAAATCAAAGAATCTGACTATCTTGGCTCAGTCCACGATGGAGTCTGAGATGATAGCATTAACGACTACTAATGAAGAAAGAAGTTGGTTAAGATGCTTGCTAGCTGAGATCCCTTTGTTGGAAAAACCTATGCCAGCTGTGTTGATCCACTACGATAGTATCGTGGCTATTGCAGGTCTTACTGCTGTCTGGTAAAATTTTATATTAAGTTTGGCAGATACTTTTATATCACATAAAATTCTTGAATCCCTCCATTTTGACCTTTAGGTTAAACACACTTATCCTTTTTGCTGAATTTACATTCCACATACTCCGTCTTACTTCTACTTAAACGAAATCCATAAATTTCTAAGACTCTCCAAGTTTTCAACTTCTCATTTAAATCAACATTCATATATCATCTGTTAAAAGCATACATCTTAGTGCTAACTCCTGAATGTCTTATGTGAGTACATCTAAAATAAATAAAAAAAGTTAGGACTTAAGATTGAACCTTATTGCAATCCTATTGTACTGATGAAATCGTCATTCTCTTCTCTCCATCTTATATGCATTCATATATATGTTGGATAATTCGAATATAGACAATCCTAACCTCTTTCTTTTCTAGAGATTTTCAAAAAATCTCTCTAGGCACTCTATCATAAATCTTCTCCAAATCAATAAAAATTAAATGCAAGTCTTATAGGTCCATCTGATATAGATCAATCACACTCGTAATATATAAATCGTTTCCATAGTCTACCATCTCAATCATAAATATAATCCGTTCTACTAACTCTTATTTTTATGATCTCTTTTATTCTCAATAACTTCAATTCATCATCAGATTTGCATCTCAAATTGAAATTCGCATGAATCATACGAAATTATGCAGATCCTCTAAAAAAATTTGATGAGTTTTATGTAAATTTTAACCAGTTAAAATGTGTTAAGCTATTGTATTGCTGACAATTTTAGTATTTCATATATTAGAGCATGGCAGTTTTGTTTTTTGTGTATAAATTATAAAAGAGTCTCAATTCAAGATACAATTTTTAAACAACTCTAATACCAAAATCATTGCAAACAAATTCTGTATAAGTTATTGAGTTCAGTTTCGTTCCAACTAATATATTTAAGTTCTATTCCTTTTAAACTTCAAAACAAAGCCTTGCTATCACGGATACTCCCTCTGTACTAAAATAAGAGATTTTTACGCAAACAAATTTTGTTTCAAAATAAAAGTTTTTTTTACGTTTTCAATGCAACAATCATTAATTTTTACCAACTTTACCTCTAATAAATAGTATTATTTACACAACTTTTAAGATATTACACCACATTACACTTTTATGACAACCAATAGTAATTAAGAGTAATTTTGTAAAATTGTTATATTTAATTAGTTAATAATTAATTTTCTTAATCTATGTGCAACAACCTTTAAAAACTTTCATTTTGAGACGGAGAGAATACAAGTTCCACAAGAACAAACTATAGTATATCCTTACAAAATGCAAACAAATAAAACAAAAAACTGCTTCTCTCCCATCTTGATTACAAACCAGTTTCTCAAACGGCACAATCTCTCATTTTTATTCTCTCCAACCAAACGATGAGCTAACACCAATTCAAGAAGATATCTTACTTTTCGAAACAACGTCGAAAGATATTCCATTTTGTTGAAGTCTTTCTTGCAAATCAGTTGAACCGAACACAATGCCGGGACTGTAAACTCCTCCCTTTGGTAGATTATTTCTTTGGCTAAGAACAATAAGAGCACACTGAATCATAATTATTGGTGTCGTTACATAGCCCAATTCGGGTCCAGTTATTCTCGTTATAACTTCCATGTCGGGTTTCGAGTTTCCGTTTGCAGCAAGCTTCTCATTGCTGCTAAAACCATGTCCAACAAACCACATCTTGAATGAACAACTTTCGATTTCCTCTTCAGAAGGACCGTTCTTGCTGAAACCACCTAAGCTAAAGATTGAAGGATATTTCAAAAGAAGCCGTCTTCCAAAACTGAAGCTTCCGAAAAGACCTAGGATTATACAAAACGCGATGTACCCGAAAATTCCTAGCAAAGATTTTGAACCTAACTTCACACCAAAATGTACCGGCTTCATTGATGACCAGAAGACTTTCCTTTTCTCAACCGTTTCGAAACTCTCGTTCAATCCTGGGAGACCGTTAGGGTTTTCTGTTAGAACCGAAAATGTTTTTCCAACAGAGGTTGCGTCTGCTGAAGGCAGCGTTATTCCCCATAGGCCAATTTTCTTCTGGTGTTCTATTGTTTTTCCTTTAGGAAAAGGACCTGGAATCTACAAACATGCATGATTAATAAAAATTAGTGAAATTTCAGAGTAATATGAAGTATGTTAAGGGGAAAAAGATTAACATAAGGTCAACCACACAAGGTTACAACCGCAGAACCTAGCGGAAACTGGATTGTTCAAAGTTTGCTGCAATACAGCAATCACCACCATATGCGCTATTTGACAACACTTTGTAGCATATCAATTAAGTAAACCTCAGTTACTACCTATGACACACCAACAACTAATTTCGATCAAGTAAACTCAGTTACTACTTATGAAACACCGACCCTGACACCTCAACACAATACCGACATCACTAATAGTAAGTGATTGAAAGTACTCAGCACGCCTTCAATCAGAAATGTCAGTGCTTACGATACTCTAAGTGTGTTATTATTATGATATATAATACTATTAGTTTCATACCACAGGTTTTGCTCTTTTGATTGCTTGTGCATCCCTTCTTTGTTTCATCTCCTTCAGATCAGCAATAGCCAAAACAGCAGATTCAAATGTACCAAAATTACCAACAACCTTTTTCTCCGACTCAACCTTCAAAAAAGCCTCAACCCTATTCGGCAAACACTCACCAACCCACTCTTTCAAATGAAACAACAAACCAATCTCAGCAGGAACACAGTCAAACCCACAAGCCGGAACAATCAAAGAACCATTCTTTACACCTTTTTCATGATACCCAATTTCGACCCGATCCATAAACTCACCCTCGCCCGTTATATCCAAGTAATCACAACCCGTTTCGACGCATGCCGCCACGACGGGCTCGCCGTGGAGGCGGAAGGGGCCGACGCAGTTGAGTATGAGACGGGTTTGTTGGCAGAGTGAACGGAGGGAAAGTGAGTCGGTTGTGTCGGCGACGAGGATTGGAATTGAAGGCGGTGGATCGGGTCGGGTTGCCCAGTTAAGGGTTTGGGTTAATTTTGATGGGTTTCGACCAGCTATGGCTATGGAGTTGAAATTGTTTTTGTTGAGGAATTTGAGAGCTTGTTTGAGAACATGTTTGCCTGTGAAACCTGATGCTCCTAGGATTATGATGTCGAATGTTTGTGCTGCTGCTGCCATCACTGTCTCTTCAAGTTTCTTGCTTCGATGACAGTTTTGATTCACCTATGAAATGTTTTGTAGATTTTGATGAATGCAAAAGGAATATTTTTTATATTGAAATATTTAGTTGTTTGTTAGGAGTGAGAAAAGAAAGATCCGTAAATATACCAACAAAATCACCCTCATAAAATGTAATATATATATATATATATATATATATAGGAATGGTTCCAAAGGAATCGGAGGTTTGACGTCAATATTAGAATGATTATTATTATACATTTTTAAATAGGGAATCGGCTCACGAGTCCAACTTATTGCTTAGCCATGTGTAGACATATATTTTCGACACCATGTCTTGGTAGGTAAAATGATATTTTTTGACTAAAGAAAATGACTACAGATGAAGAAGAAAGAAAATGAAGGTATTCAGAAGAAGTTTTCGACACTTCGACAAAAGCAGAGTTTCGACAATTCGACAGAAACATAAGGAAGTTTTCGTCAGACAAAGTTTAAGGGACATTTATCACTTTTCGACAATTCGACAAGGTGAAGAGGCGCAACGTTTCGATACAAAAGGAAAATTCAAATTCAAGAGTTATAACGTTTGGCAGAAGACGCGTGGAAGTTTTAGACGAAAAGAAGACATGTAGAAGGCCAAGTGTCAAAGATTTAGAATTTTTCTGTTATTAGGCAGTTATTGTATTTGTATATAAATAGGATAGTTGTTGTAAAATTTTAGTGTGTGAAAACTTGTACTAAATTCCTGTAAATACTCAAAGTACCCGTGTGAGAGAAAAGAGTTTATTATCTGGAAAATGTACGTGTGAACACCATCTTTTAAGTTTATAGAAATTCAAAGTCTTTTATAATTGCCTTTACTTTTCCCAGTCATTTATCCTTTGTCATTTACTTTATGCAAGTTTCAATTTCATTTAATTCATCTTTTCGCCAGAAATTGTTATTTAGTTCTTTAACCAAACCATTCGTACATAAAAGATATAATAAAACAAACCATCAAAACACCATTATCCTAAGAGTTAGATAATTTTGCACATGTATCCCAGGATTTGTGTGGTTGGTCATGCAAGTAACCCAGTTTTATAAGAGATTGGTAAACCAGAGGTTGTTCGCCAAAATCAACAGCGAACAAATTGGCACGCCCAGTGGGACCAGTCCAAAAAATTTTAGAATCTTTTATAGAATAACTCTTAGCCAAATAGTTTCTACTTCGTTGTATGATTTTGAGAAGCGGTAAATTAGCCGTAGCAGACGTAGAAAGACCTAAAAGAACAAGAGTAAGAAAAATGGCAAATCAGCCAAATAATCCAAATCCAAATGAAACCATTCCAGTTTCCAACCCTATCCCTTCAACAAGGGGAAATGTGGATTCAAACCCTGTTTTAGAAGAGGCTATGCCTTCGTCAACAGGATCTATACCAGCGGTTTCGCTCTCCCAAAATATGCCTAGTTCTTCCACAATGGGACATTCAATGCCCATGGGGACGCCTCCTCCTGGAGGACATAATTATAGGCCATTTCAGACAAATTTTTCCATGCCTATGTTTGGTAGAGAACAACCATATGGAATGCCAACTTCAGTGATGGCGAACTTGCAAAATGCACCATCCTTGTATTCTGATGCCATGGTCCACGTATCTTCACCACTACAAGGGTCGGGATATGGTGGAAATACGAGTAGATTGAACCAACCCCTACCAAATTTCCAAATGCCAGCAATTACAAATAATTCTGCGCAAGTAATTCGACAACAAATGGACGAAAGTAATCATGATATGGTCCAAATGTTGACACAACAAATGGGAGCAGTGTTTAACCCTTTAATACAAAACACTACCCAAACCAACCAATTGTTGGTTGCGCAAATGACACGTATTGCTGACTTTTTTGGTGTTCCTCAAACGCGACAAAGAGAACAAGTAATTCAAAACCCAGTAGTGAATGTCGAAGAGGAACCCACAATAAATCAAAGGCCTTTAGAGAATCCTCAGGCAAACCCTAGAAACCAAGAGGCAGTGGTCGAACATCCGCGTGTAGAAATCCTCGTTCAACAAGAACCTAGGAGGATAATAGTCCCGAGAGGCCAAGATGCTGATGATGTGTTGCAACAGCAAATACGATATAATAACCTACCTGCCGAAAACAATTTAGCAGCCATGGTCGAAAGGATAATGGCACAAAATGGGGTAAATGTAGGATTACAAAGGCCTAGTTATGCTTCCTCATTGTCTGAATATGTTCTACGACAGAAATTACCCCCAAGGTGGAAAGTCCCCAAATTTACCAAATTTTCAGGGGACACTAGCGAATCCACCATAGAACATATAGCGCGTTATTTGATCGAAGCAGGAGAAATAGCCAATAATGAAAATTTGAAAATGAAATACTTCCCAAGTTCTTTGACAAAAAATGCGTTTACCTGGTTTACATCCTTGCCTGCAAACTCTATATTCACTTGGACCCAATTAGAAAGATTGTTCCATGAACAATTTTATATGGGTCAGACTAAAATAAGTTTGAAGGAATTAGCCAGTGCTAAGAGGAAATTTTCAGAGCCTATAGATGATTACCTAAATAGGTTTAGGTTGCTTAAGGCAAGATGTTTCACACAAGTGCCAGAGCAAGAGTTAGTCGAAATGGCTGCAGGGGGTCTAGATTATTCTATAAGAAAGAAACTAGACACTCAATATTTGAGAGATATGGCACAATTAGCAGACAGGGTAAGACAAATTGAAAGGCTAAAAGCTGAGAAATTTAGATCAAATAAAAATAAAAAGGAAAGAGTGGCCTATGTAGGAGTATGCCAGGATAATGATAGTGACGAAAATGAACTAATTTTGTTTGACGAACAAGAAATCGATCTGGCAGAACTAAAGTCAGGCCCACCATACGCCTGTAAAGTACTAGCTCTGTCGAATGGAAAAAATCCAGTCGAACCTGAAAAGAATGATAGGTTTCCTAAAAGAACTTATACGTTCGACGTCACCAAGTGTGACGAAATTTTCGACTTATTAGTCAAAGATGGTCAATTAATAAAACCAGCAGGCACTAAAGAGCCTCCTGTAGACCAACAGAAAAAGAGAGGTTTTTGCAAATACCATAACTTTTTTGGTCATAAAACTTCTCAATGTCTCCTTTTCAGGGATTTTGTTCAGAATGCAATCTGTGATGGGAGACTGAAGTTTGGAGACAAATCAAAACAACAGATGAGGATTGACTCAAACCCCATGCAGGTGGTCGAAGCCAATTATGCTAAACCTTCCACTGTGAACATGGTGGAAGTCGAAGTAGCCTCTGATTGTAGTTTTGAAATGGTGGAAGCTGCTGAGGGCTTCGACAATAATATTAACATGGTGGAGGTTGCTGATGATCTCCTAGACAAGCCTGAAGTGGAAAAAGTATCCAAAGACTTTGTAGACCAGCCAGTGTCAGTCAAGATTACTGAAAATCTTGATGTAGGAAATTCAAATGACCATATCAACAAAGTTGAGACTACTGAAAGTTTCAACAAACAGAACGCAGTTGAGACTACTGAAGGTTTCGACAGTAAGAACAAAGTTGGAGATACTGAAGTCTTCGACAGTCAGAAGAAGGAGGAAACTACTGAAGGTTTCAACAACCAGAATGCAGTTGGAATTATTGAAGGTTTCGACGAAAAGAATAACAACAAAATTGCTGAAGATGGAGTAATTTGGGATACTTTAGGGGAGCCCAGTGGAAAATTCGACTATCTCGTGAAATACTCTGCACCCCCAAGTTCCCGTATTGACATCAACAAAATCCAGCCAACTGGATGGGGAGATTTCTTTAAAGATACTAATGAAGGAGCAAATGTTAATGCCCTTGTCATCAGAGAGGAGGCTACTGAAGGCCTTAATCATGACAAAATAGAGACAATGAGAGTTGCTGACAAGATCGACACTATGGAACCAGTCAATAAGAACGTTACCAGAATCAAGGCAGAGGCTGCTGAAGGCCCTGTGAAGCCTGCTCCTTATGGGATCTTGCGTAGAACAATGGAAGACCCTAAAGGAAACTCAGTCGAGCAATGCTGCAAACTCATCTCCAGGGACCTACCCTCAGGAGGAAGCTTCGACCAGGCGAAAGGGAATGCTGAAGAGGAGGCAAGACTTATTGAAAAAATGAAAAAATTAAGTATCACTGATGGCCAGAATGTGGATATCAACATGGTGGAAATTTCTCAGAAGAAACAAACAGAAAATGATGAAGAACGCCGTCGAGAAGAGTATCAGAAGTTGGCTTACCCTAAGGAGGAGGAGAACTTAGTCGAATTCATCCAAAGGTGCCAGAGTAAGAAGGCTGAAGTCATGTTGTGCCCACGTTGTAGTGCAGTGTTCGACAAGAAAGCAGCAAGCAATCTGGAGGGGGTAGAGAAAGCCAAAAGAAGAGGAAACTGGGGGGCAATCCCAGCAGCCAGAAATGGAAGGTTCGATCCAAGGAGGAGTGAGCATCACAACCAAAGGTCTGGCGAAGGACGTCACAGAACTTACAAGCCATCTGTCAAAGCTGAGAATGATAAGTGGGTCCAACCAATCAGAGATGCTCAAGGGCAGAAAAGATGGAAGAATTTTGAAATACAGAGAGGTTCCTCCATGGAAGGAAAAAGGGGGGTCGAAAAACAGAAACCAAGACCATACCCATCAGAGAACTATAAAGGAAAGAATCCCATGTCAAGGTCTCAGTGGAGAAGGTTCCAAAGACAGAAAAGAGCAGAAAAGGAGGCTGCAGAAAAGAACAAAATCAAAGAAAACACTGTTGATAAGAATAAATCTGAGTCAAGCAAGAATATGCAGATAATGAACAAAGAAGAGTCTGTTCCAAAAAACGAGCCCTCTCAAAAGGACAAACTAAGCGACATGGTGGAGATGTCGAAGCCTAACAACAAGGTGCCAGAAGACGATGAAGTGACTGACGATTTTAGGTCAGACTCAGAAGCATCTTTCGATGTCACATGCAATGTGGTTTCAGTGCTGCCTAGAGACTATGATAGAGTAATGGAGATCGAAGACGAAGAAGATGATGTTGAAGACGACAGCATGGGGCTCAGGCCTGTGTGTTATTATATAATGAACAATGGCTGTGTCGATGAGCAGAACACTTTCTTTGAGAGACCAGATGATGCAATGAAGGCACACTTGAAGCCTTTGTTCATAAAAGGAAAAGTGGAGAACGTTGGTGTCAACAAGATATTAGTAGATGGTGGAGCTGCTGTAAATTTAATGCCCCATTTCATGATAAAAAAGATTGGAAAATATGACTCAGACACAAAGCCCCACAACATGGTGTTGTCAAATTATGAGGGAAAAGTAGGAAATACCATGGGAGTGATCCAGGTGAACTTAACTGTTGGAACCATAACAAGGCCAACAATGTTTATAGTGATAGCTTCAAGGGCGAATTATAACTTGATGCTTGGAAGAGAGTGGATTCATGGGATAAGAGCTGTACCATCATCCATGCACCAACGAATAGCCATCTGGAGGCCAGATGGGATTGTCGATAATATTGAAGCAGATCAAAGCTATTTTATGACTGAAGTAAACAATGTGAATAGTCGAAGTTTCGACAAGAATTTGGCTCACATACCCCCCTGCAACCCAGCAGAATTCGACTTGAAGGCAACTGACAACGCCTATTGTTCCATGTACCTTCACCCAACACATGGTTTTCAATGGGACAAAGAAGTAATTGGCGAACCAAGTCACGTATGGGGAACTTCTCCTATTGAGCCAACCGGTTGGGGAAGTGAATTTGATGATTATGATGGGTGAAGCCTTAGTGATGGAAAGAATTACGACTTATATAGCCGAAAATAAACTCAAAGCGGCCCTAGAGGCCAAAGTAAAATACATGGCTGTCGAAGCCAACAAAGAAGATTTTGAAGAGCAATGTCCCCAAAGGGATATTGAAAAAGGTTATGACAACAATCAGACTGGCGAATGGCAGAATCAGAAGCTTGACGCCATCTATGATGACGAACCCTTGAGGTTCGAAAAGGATCCAGCATCGACTAACATGAAGATGGTGGCACAGGATCCATTAGAAAAAATCAATTTAGGACTGGGGGCAGAAAGATGGCCAACTTACATCAGCGCCAAGATAGATCCTCAGTTCAAAGTCGAAATAATCCAATTGCTAAATGAGTACAAAGACTGTTTTGCATGGGATTACGACGAAATGCCAGGATTAGATAGGAGTTTGGTCGAATTGAAGCTGCCAATAATGGAGGGAAAGAAGCCAGTAAAGCAGACTCCCAGACGCTTCGCACCAGAAATCTTGTCGAAAATAAAAGAAGAGGTCGAAAGACTTCTAAAATGCATATTCATCCGCACCACCAGGTATGTCGAATGGATTGCAAACATAGTCCCTGTAATTAAGAAAAATGGCAAGCTGAGGGTATGCATTGATTTTAGAGATTTAAATTCCGCTACCCCTAAGGATGAATACCCTATGCCAGTGGCAGAAATGCTCATAGATTCTGCAGCAGGCCATGAGTATTTGAGTATGCTTGATGGATACTCTGGCTATAATCAAATTTTTATAGCCGAAGAAGATGTTCCTAAAACAGCTTTTCGTTGCCCTGGAGCAATAGGAGCATATGAATGGGTAGTAATGCCCTTTGGTTTAAAAAATGCTGGGGCAACTTATCAAAGAGCCATGAATTCAATTTTTCATGACTTTATTGACACTTTTATGCAAATATACATTGATGATATTGTGGTTAAGTCCGTTTCAGGAACAAGTCATATAGACCATCTTCGACAGTCCTTTGAAAGGATGAGAAAGTTTGGTTTAAAAATGAATCCCCTTAAATGTGCTTTTGGTGTGCAGGCGGGTGATTTCTTAGGTTTTGTGGTCCACAAGAAAGGGATCGAAATAAATGAAAACAAAGGCAAAGCCATAATGGAAGCGAAAGCGCCATCGACAAAGAAGGGATTCCAGTCTCTACTAGGGAAAATCAACTTTCTCAGAAGGTTCATTTCTAACCTTAGTGGGAAGACACAAGCCTTTTCACCCCTACTTCGACTAAAGAAGGAGGATTTCACATGGGGGCAAGAACAACAAGATGCCTTCGACAAGATCAAAGAGTATCTGGCTAGTCCTCCAGTTTTGATGTCTCCTTGTAGGAAAAGAAGTATGAGGTTATACATTTCGGCATCAGATAAGACTTTGGGAAGCATGCTGTGTCAAGAAGATGAAAATGGCGTCGAAAGGGCCATCTATTATCTCATCAGAGTCCTAAATGATGCTGAAACTAGATATAGTGTGATAGAAAAATCATGTTTGTGTGTATATTTCTCTTGTACAAAGTTAAAGCACTATATAAAACCTGTTGATGTATATGTTTCTTCTCATTTCGACGTAATAAAGTATATGTTATCTAAATCCATTTTACATAGTCGAATTGGGAAATGGGCTTTGGCATTGACAGAATATTCCTTAAAATATTTGCCTTTGAAGGCTGTTAAGGGACAAGTGGTTGCTGATTTTATAGCTGACCACTCAATAAATGAAAATGAAGTAGAATATGTCGAATTAGAGCCATGGAAGTTATATTTCGACGGTTCCAGTCATAAGAATGGAACTGGTGTTGGAATACTAATTATTTCTCCTTACAAAATTCCAACAAAATTCAAGTACAAAGTCGAAGGCTTATGTTCAAATAATGAAGCAGAATATGAAGCTTTGATTGCCGGACTTGAAATATTGTTGGAATTGGGGGCAACAAGAGTCGAAATAATGGGTGACTCTGAGCTGGTGATAAAACTATTGACAAAAGAATATAAATATGTCAAAGAGAATCTGATTATGTACTTCGTAATAGCTAACAGACTTCTCAAAAAATTCGACAATGTGGCCATCAGACACATTCCTAGAGTGAAGAATCAAGAAGCAAACGATCTGGCTCAACTTGCGTCAGGCTACAAAGTGTCAAAAGAAAACTTGGAGAAAGCTATTGAAGTAAGGGGAAGAGTCATATCCACAAAATTGGCTCCCTCAGATTTGGAGACAATAAAATTAGGTTATGGGGATGAGGAAAATTTTGAAATTTTCAATGTAGATGATTCAGAAATTGAAGATTGGAGAAAACCTATCAAGGATTATCTACAAGACCCAAATCAGAAAGTCGAAAGAAAAGTAAAGTATAGAGCTTTAAGTTATGTACTTTTTGGAAATGAATTATTTAAAAAGACTGCAGAAGGAGTCTTGCTGAAATGTTTGGGCGAAGATGAAGCTTACATAGCTTTGTCGAACGTGCACAGTGGTACATGTGGCGCACACCAAGCAGGCCACAAAATGAAGTGGTTATTATTTCGACAAGGAATGTACTGGCCAACAATGTTGAAAGATTGTGTCGAATTTGCAAAAGGTTGTCAGGAGTGCCAAGTGCATGCAGGTATACCACATGTCCCTGCAAGTGAGTTGCATTCAATTATAAAACCCTGGCCATTCAGAGGTTGGGCTTTGGATTTAATTGGTGAAATTCGACCAGTTTCTTCAAAAGGACAAAAGTACATTTTAGTTGGAGTAGATTATTTCACTAAGTGGATTGAAGCTATACCACTGGTAAGTGTGGATCAAGAGACAGTTATAGAGTTTATCCAGAAAAATATAATTTACAGATTTGGGATACCAGAAACAATAACTACTGATCAGGGATCTGTGTTCACTGGAAAAAACATGCATATGTTTGCAAAAGACACAGGTTTTAAACTCTTAACTTCGACACCCTATTATGCCCAGGCAAATGGACAAGTCGAGGCCGCAAACAAGGTTGTGATAAATTTGATCAAAAAGCACGTGGGTAGAAAACCTAGAAACTGGCATAAGACTTTGGATCAAATTTTATGGGCTTGTCGAACGTCTCCTAAAGAAGCAACAAATGCTACTCCATTCAAATTGACCTATGGACATGATGCGGTACTACCAGTCGAAATTTATTTACAGTCAATACGAGTTCAAAGGCATCATGAAATTCCATCAGAAACGTATTGGAGCATGATGATGGATGAACTGGTTGACTTGGATGAAGAGAGATTGCGTGCGTTAGATCTCTTAAAGAGACAAAAAGAAAGAGTCGAAAAATTTTACAATAAGAAAGTGAAATTTAAGACCCTTTCAGTGGGTGATCTTGTTTGGAAAGTAATTCTTCCTATGGATCGAAAAGATAGATTAATGGGAAAATGGTCTCCTAAGTGGGAAGGACCTTTCCAAATTTTAAAAGTTTTTTCAAATGGCGCGTATGAGGTCGAAGAGATAGATAAAGATAAAAGAATACTGAAGATAAATGGCAAGTATTTGAAAAAATATAAGCCAACGTTGCAAGAAGTAAAAATAGAAATAGAATGATTTTGTATAATAAAATGATACGTTTCGCCAAACAAATGGCGTCAATGTCATTACAAAAGAAAAGCCTTAAAGGCTGCCAGCAATAAAAAATACTAAACCTATTTCTATTACAAATTAATCTTTGAGAAAAGATTCCTTAAGTTCTTCAAATTTCCTCTTCTGGACTTGGAGTCGACATTCACAAAGGTTTTTGTTATGAGAAAGGCTGTCGATCTCCTGAATCAACTGCTGAGCTCTAGCTGCATGATGCAATCCCACTTTGAACTCTTCGTCAATCTCATTTTGCTTGGGTTGCTGAAGGCTTGCTCTGCGTTGTCTTTCTTGGGAGATTTTTTCCTGAAGATCTACTATCTGCTTCTCCCAATTTGTGATGTTGATGTCACAGTCAGCAACACCTTTCGAATAAACCTCAGAAAGTTTCTCCAGCTCAGAAACTTTATCAGCAGAAGCAGCCACAACATCCCACTCTGCAATTTGAGTTTCAGACTTGTTAGAGATTTGTTGGGAAAACTCCTTTTGGTGGTGCAGGTCCGCGCTCACCAGGTCAATTATCTGGGCTAGATCCATCACCAGACGGCTGTCCTCAGCAGAGGCTTCCAAAACATTTACTTGTTTAATGATTTTCTTCAGTTCGAACTGGGCAGTAGGATTTTCGCCCAAAACCTTGAATAAATCCACACCAAGTATTTTGGTTTTGATTTCAGTCATGATGGCTTCAAGTGATTTAACCTCAGAAGTGGCCCCAGAAGTAGTTGAACTACTGAAGGATGAGTCTTGGAAGTTGTGTCGAGCGCTGAGCATAGCCCTTAGATACTTTAAAGGTTTCTTGACTTTGAGGCTTTCGAGTTCCTCGCGAGAGAAACTAGTCGAACCAGTTGATGGAGATTTTTCTTTGATTTGGGTAGGATTTGATTGAATACTTTGCCCAGAGTTTGGCTCAGCATCTGCCTTCTTTGACAGGTTCTTCTTTTCCTCAGCAGTTTCTTTTTCATTGTCATCTCCGACCCCATCATCCATGTCGACATCACCATCCTTCTCAGTATTTAATGCTGGACGAACATGAGAAGTATTATCAGAATGCTCTTCCACGTCAGTGTCAAATTCGTTATTGGTTTGCCTTTCATAGCTACCAGCATCAGGGTTGATTCCCTCTTGGAGTCTTTAAGCCAAAGTCTTTTCAGAGTCAAGATAAATTGTGTCCTGCTCTTTTTCCTTTGTTGATTTCTTTGTCGAAGCTTTGGAGGAGGTAGGCATTGAACTAGCTGCTTTGGAGGTAGGACCACCTATAAATGTTGGCATTTCTTTTGCTATGGGTTGTTCTTCGACATCAACTTGGATCTGAGCACGAGCAAAAGTCAAGGAAAAGAAAATGCAAGAAAAAGTAAATATCATCAGTCGAAATAAAGGTTTACCTGAGGGATCTTAGTGTTGAAGCTAGAATTCCCACTCTCTGCATCTTTGATAAGAACTTTTGTAGTTGGACTGGTGGGGAGAGTTTTCTTGGTCGATCTGACAATGGACTTTTGGGAGGTAACTGGCTTGATTTTCAAGACCTTCTTTCTCTTGAGAGGTTGTTGGTCTGGAGATTCATCCCCAGATTCTTTATCGATTACCCTTACCTCCTCCTTTTGTTTTCTTTTCTTGGGGGGTGGTGGGTTTTGACTCACCTGAAAAACACAGGAGAAAATTGTTTTAGTTCGAGGTAAACAAAATTTATTACATGGAAGAAAGTTGATATTTTCTGGTAAAACCTTTTCGACTGTAGAGGTTAGTTGTTCGACCACCTTTCCAGAATTACTTCCGACAGAAGCCTTTTTAGCAGTAATCTTGACAGCTGAAAGAAAGAAAGAAAGAAAAAAAATGAATACAAAAGAAGAAAAACATAAGAAGAAAGTTAGAATAAAGTAAAAAAAAATTGTGTTTTCTTTAAACACCTTCAAGAATGGGAGACTCCACGCGAACGTGTTCTATTCCAATATGAAGGTGCCCTTGGAAATTGTCCAAATGATACTTAGTCGGAACCACACGCTCAGCAGGTTTTTTATAAGATTCACGGAGCAGTTTTAGGTGGGATCCACAAATAAACCAATCTGGGAATGGAGGGCTTAATGCCACACCAAATTCAGCAGAAGGTAGAGGGGGAAACTTTAGTGGATAATAGCTGTATGCCAAATCATAACGTGTTTCTGGACGAACATATGAAGGCAACACCAGCTTCTCCAATTTTGCTGTAAATTTGTGTTTCAAAGTCACTGCTGCTTCGCTTATGGTTCGACTAAGATCCTTTGGCCGGTAAATAGTTTCAAAATAATGCTGAAACTTTTGGATTTCTTTAATATGTCTTTCAGTACCTTTCTTTGTTCGATCCTGCACAAAAGTGAAAGCATTCGTCAGATGAGTTGTAAAGGCCGTCACGTCGAAGAATCTAGTGAGGTAGTAGTCTTTCCACCAAACATCAAATTCTTGAGTGCAGAGGAAAGATGGTCGAAAGACCACCGGTTGAATCTCCAGAGTCTCATCAAAGTATTTTTCTGATAACTCTATGCTTTTCTCTAGATTATGAAAAGAATTGTAAAAAATAATAAAACCTTTCTTTGGATAGATGTGTTTTGTTTTTATTTGGATTAACCCAAATTGTCGAGCCACTAGGTTAGGTTGATAAACAATAAGGGAGATTTTTGTGTTATTCGTGTTGTGATGGGAGAAAAGGTGTCTTGGTGTTAGGAACGATTCCCAGATAACCAAAAATGTGTCTTCGTCTTTCTGCTTCTCTAAAGGAAGTTGTTTGGTAAACCATTTGGGACCAATAGTTCTGTTGGCAAAGGGTGCCATGGACGGAGTGAAGTTGTAGCGTTTGGCAAACATCATTACATAACTGGTGAAGGCTTGTCGAAGGCTAATTCCTTCGTCAGAGGGAGTTAGTTTTACTAACCTAGGCCATTCGACGTTTCTGTCCTTCACTTCTTCCTCATTTACTTTATTCTTGATAGGGAGTGAAGCCTCGAAGGTGGCATTTAGCCATAACTGTAGAAGCCAAAAAGGCCCTGCCAAGCTTAATTGTCCTTTCTCTTGGCCAGCCTTCAGAAACTCCACACTCTCGCTGATGGATTCATAAAGGTTTGCCAAAACCATTTCGCTTAAACAAAGTTTTTTCCCAGCATGGAGTTGGTTGGCTATGGTAAGGTATTTTTTGGCAACCTGAAGAGAACGAGAGCAAAAGACAAATTTCGACAACCAGATGGTCAAAAAGGCTATGTGCTCTACATCAGAGACTTCTGTAGTTATTTTGTCATGATAATGAGCAATAAACAAAGAATAGGAGGCATGTTTGGTGTTGAAACCTATAGTATCTTCATCTAAAATAGTAGAGTCAAAGTCTATTCCTATAGGGCTAAGGCCAACTATGGCAGCTATGTCGAAGAAGGTTGGAGTGACCATTCCACAAGGAAGATGGAAGTTGTTGTAGGTGTTATCCCAAAAGTAAAGGGAAGCCAGGAGCATGTTTGGGCAATAACTAGGACCCACCTTCGACAGTTGGATAAAGTCGAAGATGCCAATTTGCTTCCAGAAATCTCCTTTAGTTTTTTCGACCTTAGTCAGCCAGGCCAAATAGTCTGAAGGATCTTTTGTCAAAGGACAACTTCTAAAGATCCTAGCTTGGTTCAAATATGCTAAATCTATTTCTTCAGAAGCTGAGGGGCTCTCAGGATTTTTTGAGGGCGTTTCACTAGGATTGGGTTTTATTCCAGCACCTATGGGTTTTGAATAATAATACGTAGGGAAAAAATCCTTTAAACGATCAGCATCAGCATTGGGGTCAGGGAGTGGACCCAACATTGCATGGCAAGTGCCAGAAATAAGGACTGGAATGAGTACCTGGGACTGATAAATGCTTGCTTTCTCTCTTTCATTTGGAGGCTCTGGAATGTACTGTTGATTGCTCACAATCACTGGTCCAAGCAACTCGTGCGCATAAGGAAGAACAGTAGTGTTCTTGGTCTTCTTGGTTTTCTTGTCAGTAGGGGCTTTGCGAGGAGCCATTGATGAGGGAAGCGAAGAATTTTCAGAAGAAAGTATGAAGGTTTGAAATGGGTTTGTGAAGAAGAAGAAGTTCAGGAACGTGAAAGTGTTAAAAGATTTGGAAAATAAGTATTTATAGAGGGAAAGATGAGAAAACGTTCCAGTTTTAGTATTGATCATGGGACATGTGTCAAGATTTCAACGGTGATGATCAAAAGTATGAGAAGTTTTTAAAATAAATAAAAAAGAAAGCATGGCTAGCTAGGTTTTAGGGTTATGGAGATCATGTCTGAACGTGGGATTAGATGGGACGTTTTAAAAAGTGTAATGATAGACTTTCTTGGGACTTAACAAAACGTCACGTCTTGAAAACCAGCATCATTAATGCAGGTGACATGGCGTCGAAGTATTTTCGACAGCAAATGATGGTTTCTCCAAAAATAAGTCGAAACATATTTGCTGGGGGGCAATTTGTAGACATATATTTTTGACACCATGTCTTGGTAGGTAAAATGATATTCTTTGACTAAAGAAAATGGCTACAGATGAAGAAGAAAGAAAATGAAGGTATTCAGAAGAAGTTTTTGACACTTCGACAAAAGCAGAGTTTCGACAATTTGACAGAAACATAAGGAAGTTTTCGTCAGACAAAGTTTAAGGGACATTTATCACTTTTCGACAATTCGACAAGGTGAAGAGGCGCAACGTTTCGATACAAAAGGAAAATTCAAATTCAAGAGTTATAACGTTTGGCAGAAGACGCGTGGAAGCTTTAGACGAAAAGAAGACATGCAGAAGACCAAGTGTCAAAGATTTAGAATTTTTCTGTTATTAGGCAGTTATTGTATTTGTATATAAATAGGATAGTTGTTGTAAAATTTTAGTGTGTGAAAACTTGTACTAAATTCCTGTAAATACTCAAAGTACCCGTGTGAGAGAAAAGAGTTTATTATCTGGAAAATTTACGTGTGAACACCATCTTTTAAGTTTATAGAAATTCAAAGTCTTTTATAATTGCCTTTACTTTTCCCAGTCATTTATCCTTTGTCATTTACTTTATGCAAGTTTCAATTTCATTTAATTCATCTTTCCGCCAGAAGTTGTTATTTAGTTCTTTAACCAAACCATTCGTACATAAAAGATATAATAAAACAAACCATCAAAACACCATTATCCTAAGAGTTAGATAATTTTGCACATGTATCCCAGGATTTGTGTGGTTGGTCCTGCAAGTAACCCAGTTTTATAAGAGATTGGTAAACCAGAGGTTGTTCGCCAAAATCAACAGCGAACACCATGACATTGTTAGCTCCTAATTTCGACGCCACATGATTTCAGACAATGGCTTTAAAAGAAGTTATTCTTTAAAATAATAATGCTAGAAAAAGAAGGCTTCGACTAAGAAGGGCTTCGACCATGTTTGTGCAATGCCTGAGTCGAGTGGAAGGATTTCAAGACTTTAAATCTTGCTAATTCCAAGGAGTCAAGTCGATACGGTGAAGTGGATATGGATAATGCGCTGCAGTTACAACTGAATAGTGGAGGGAAGTTCCACTATTTGAATTTGAAAAGAGGACAGGTGGCAAAGATCCATATCGTGAAGACATGCAAAGTGCCAAGTGGCGTAATCTAAGAATAAAACCGTCAAAGGGTGGTTACATTAGAGTATTATAAATAGGTTAGTCTTAGAGTTAGAATAGTGTGAAAAAATCAAATTGTACAAGTAACTCTATATTCACTCAAAGTATCCGGTGTGTCGAGAAACCAGTGAAGTGAGAATGTACGTGATTGTAATCACCATTACCTTTTATTGCAATGCAATTTACTTTGAAGTTTCTGTTTCAGATTCTTTACTTTGAAATCTCTTTTCATGAACTTTTACCTTTCAAGTCATTTACATTACCCAGTCCTTACTTTATAGTTTTACATTAAAAGCCTTTATTTTCAAGCGATTCCCTTTTCTGCATTTTATGATCTTTATGCATTTCTTTCCAACAATCAAAGAACCATTCTTTACAACTTTTTCATGATACCCAATTTCGACCCTATCCATAAACTCACTGTTCTGGACTGGGCTGAGGCTGCCCAACAGTCGAGTAGGCCCAACCTATGCAGCCTGGAGAGGCCCAATAAGGTCCATCTGCGGACACGTGACTGCCACGCGCGCACCACAGCTGCGTCGGGCACTGAGCCATCGTCGGGCACCTGGCAATAAGAGAAGAGGGCATCACGTCCCACTGGGATATGCCTCCTCGACAGGATAGCTCCTCCTCGCGAGGCCCTGCCTTCCCTACGGGCCTCGCATCTCCTCGACACATAAGGCTCCTTCCCCGCGAGGAGCACCCAACGGTCCACCCCGCGTGGACACGTTCCAAGTAACCTCCCACTTCCGAAAGACTCGGTCTGCCCTACTTCCGGAAATCTAGGAGCAGTTACTCTATGTAGCGAGCAATTTTGGACGCGGTTCTTAAGCGCTGGTCGCTCTCTGCGGTTTGAGCTTAAAACTACAGGTCGATTCATTTTTTATCCTATTGTGAGCTGATGAAGGAAGGGAAATAGATGTCTCAAATTAACCCTACTTTGCATACTGAGTTTAAACAGCGGTCTGTTAGGTTACGAATGCTATCGATGTGGAGGGGCCTTTCTTGTGCTATTTAACAGAATGACAGGTTTCTAGCGGGGAACAAGGATTATGATGTTAGGACTGATGTTTTTTTGATGTGAGAGTATGGGATTTTGGGTTTTTGTTTAGTGTGCTCGCTAAGATCTTTTCTTCCGATCTTATGCCTACGTATTCCCGTTTACCGAAACAGGGAAATCAGAGTGTTCGTAGTTCCTCCTATTCTATGGGAGGAAATGGTTGTTTTTGGTGTCTTGTTCAAAGCCCAAGACGTGAAGCGAAAGGTAGTTTGCATCTTGTTCAAAGCCCAAGATATGAAGCTGAAAAGTCTATTTGTGTCTTGTTCAAAGCCTAAGACGTGAAGCTGCAGGACCTCGACTTTAGAGAGAATTTTTCATCTCTAAAGAGGGGTTTATCTGTTACGACTGTTTTATAAAGGAGAATTACTTTAACCGGGATACGCGGATCCTAGCAATGCCATAATTTCCTTTATAGGGGGTTTTAACCTGAAGGGGAAGACTTTAACTCAGTGTAGAGCAATGCTATCTTTCCTTAGGAATTTCTCATGCTAAAAGAGGGACAGTGGCATGGATGTAGATGATCCAGAGGCTTGCCGCTTACAGCAATTAGATGAAGAGGGAAGGAGTTGTTGATGTTTGTGTACTGTGAACGAGGCACAATTTTGATACTAAAAGGTTAATTGGATTAACCAGTGATTTTCTTATACAAAGCCTAAGAGGAGGCTGATATGTGTCTCGTACAAAGCCCGAGAGAGAGGCTAAAAGGTTTTGACTCAACGAGGGAATCTTTTGGTATCTCGTATAAAGCCCGAGATGGAGGCGATTTAACTCAACAAGAGAGTTTTTTGTATCTCGTACTACAAAGCCCGAGATGGAGGCTGTTGTTTATTTGGCTCAATAAGAACCTTTTTGTATCTCGTATAAAGCCCGAGATGGAGGCGAAAGGGGTGATCGACTCAACGAGGGAGTCTCTTATGTGTCTCGTACAAAGCCCGAGAGAGAGGCCAAACGTCACTGGAGAAGGATCATTATACAAAGCCTAAGAGGAGGCTGTGGCGACTGTTCCAGTTAAGTGACAGGTCCAGTATACTGATTTTGAAAGAGAAAATCAGTTCTTATATGAGCAACACTGTACTCAGGGATTAGATTTGAGGATCAGGGATATTTCCCTCTCTTTGAGGAAACGGGAAATCCAAAGGGTATTGAGACTGTCCAAGTCTACGGGTTTCCTTCCTATTTAACGAAGGGGTCACTTGAGAATGTCTTTGAGACTCAAGGAAGTTAGACTGTCCAAGTCTAGAGTGTCATCTTTTATACTGTGTTTTGAGAAACAGTAGTAGACTCTATGAAAGGACTGTTCTATGCAGATGATGAAGTTATGTTCCTATACCTCTAGGAGGTCGTCGGGACAATTTGTACGTAGCCCAAGAGGAGGCTGGAGGCTTTTAAGAAGCCGACGGGTCCTTGTACTAAGCCCAAGAGGAGGCTATCATTCCCGGAGGAAGAGATCATTATACGAAGCCTAAGAGGAGGCTGTGAATACTTCTAAGAAGCCGTAGGGTCCTTGTACTAAGCCCAAGAGGAGGCCGGGTTGCTTTTAGGAAGCCTGTGGGTCCTTGTACGATGCCCAAGAGGAGGCCGATGCTTTTAAGAAGCCCGTGGGTCCCCAAACCCCGAGAAATTCAAGGCAATGCTATTCACCGAGAATAGATCAAAGTTAGGAAGGTTCGAGAATTTGGAAGAAACTCAAAGATGCCATTCACGGAGAATACATTCATCTCTGGGAGTAGAGTTTCTTGACAATTCCTAATGAGGACAGCCTGAGAGAAGACTGTATCTGGTGATCCTATTGGGGATCTAGTTGTCTATTTCTACGAATAAACGAAACGGCGTCACCTAGTTCTAGACGTAGTTGCCACGGAAACTCGAAATATCTATACTATTATTACACAGTCGATATGAGTTTATGAAAGAAGACTTACAGTGAAACAGCCCCACAATACAGTTATATGTATATGAAAATGGTAAATGAAAGCAATAACCACTTACTCGGTTGTAGAGCTTCCATGCTGTTTGGTTAGTTGTTCAACAAAGAAAGATTGAAAACAACAGTATATTCAAAATCAAAGGAGAAAGTGCTTTGAAAAAGAAAGATTTGGGGCTTACAGCTCAAGGAGAGGCTCAAGGTTTTATCAGTAAGTGCACTATTATTTGTACAGAGGGACTTATACAAGTGACTGAGGCCCAAAATGTTTTCTGTACAAAGGGATGGGTCTTACACTCTCTCAAGAGGCCCAAAAAGTTTTAAAGAAAGAGAATGGGGCTTATAACACGAGGGTAGGACCAGATGATTTTTCGTTTGAAATGGCGATCGCGCCGAGGTTTTCTCTTAACGCAGAGGGACTTATAAAATAAGTGAGGCCCAAAATGGTTTGGTTAAAAGGGGATTGGGTCTTACACTCTATTAGAGGCCCAAGTGTATTTTAAGAAAAGAAATGGGTCTTACTACTCGAGGGTAGGCCCAGAGGTTATTTTGAAAGGCGACGATCGAGCCGTTTGTTTTTTTTGACGGTATCGGGACTTATACAATACACTGAGGCCCAAAATGTTTTGGTCAAGAAAGGATTGGGTCTTACACTCTATTAGAGGCCCAAGTGTTTTGAAAATAATTTATGAGGGCTGAATTAATCCAAAAACCCTAATTTGTTTTCAAAAATGTATTTAATTGAATAAAAATTCAATTAAAATGATCAAAATTGTTTAACATGTGAAAAACAAATTGTGATTTTAGATTAATGCTTCAAAAATTAAGTATTGACCTCTAAGCCGTGACAGCAAGTGCAATGTGATTTTTGATTTGGAGGTGTTACAGATGAATGGTGATGATCTGAACAACTTCCCTACACCCTATGGAGTGTGTTTGAATGGTTGGACTTGATTGAAATTGGCTGGATCACTTTGTGGTACCTCAGCTGCAACTTGATTGAAAATTTGAGCAACCAGCTGGTGATTTTGTGAAATTGGTGTTTCAGAAGTGATCTAAGTGTTTGATCAGCTCATATGTGATGCATGTGAGGTGTGTGAGTGATTGGTTTGATTGGAAAAGCTCTCAAACTCAAAACCCGATAGTGACTTGCCTTAGAAGGCAAAATTGGAGTGAAAGAAGAGATTTTGAGGAAAGCATCTGTTTGATGGCTTTGGTGTACTCAAACTGATCACAATTGAGCTCTATTTATAGTAGAGCAAGTTTGATTTGCAAGGAATAGTGAATGGCAGCTGGTAAGTAGGTTTGGCCAATGTTGGCAAATGAAAATCCAAGTCTCCTCTAGCCATTGACTAGAGGTTAGGGCACATAGCTTTGGTTACCTTGGTCTTGGATAAGTCTTGATTGATTTCAGATGAGAATGGCTCAGTCCATGCCACCTTGATGCTTCCATTGAATGCTTCAATCCAAATTTGGAGTCTTGTCCCTATTTTGGCCATTCTAGGTTCAACATGCTATTTCTTGTTCCATGGACTTTGGAGGCTTGGCTCAGTGATTGTCCCCTTTAGATTCAATCCTCTGAGGTGTCCAAGTGGATAGGAGCATTTGAATTTGCCTGATTTTGGCAAATCGAGCCAAAATGCAAAATCTGCCTTGTCTTTGACAGATTTCAGCAAGGCAACTTGACAATGTCATATCTCATGGTGTAAGTTGAATTTGGCAATGTTCTTGGCCATTTTGGAAAGCCCTTACATGATACAACAACTGTTTGAACAAGTTTGGTTTTGATCTCTTCTGATTCCAAGTGAAAAATTCCTCTACATTTGGAAAAAAGTGAAGCAAAATCTGACTTAGTGAAATTTTCACTAAGTGTTGGAACAAAGTGTGATTTCTTGATTTTGATCACTCCATAACTCAAAATCCTTAATGAATTGGACTTAGGTCTAGTTGAAGTTTTTGTAGAGGGTAATGAGGGCTACAAATCCATCTTTGGATGAGAAAAAATGGCCATGTGGTTTAGGAGTTATGATCCTTCAAAGTTGGTGTATTAGTGGTACTTTTTCCATAACTTAGAAAAATTTCTAAGTTTTATGGTTACCCCTTTTACAAGTTATCCAACTTTTCTTGATTTTTCTTGATGAATGATGATTAAAATCATGCATTAACATCATTTTAGGGTTAAAAATCAATTTTGGTGAAAAATCTCAAAAAGTCAAAGTTGACTTTTGTGCACAGTTGACTTTTTATCAGATGAATTCCAAATTGTGCAATTCTTCAGGAAATCATGTCCTTGACCTAAATCAAACTTGATGGACATGTTCCATGGGTGTAATAGGGTATATTGGGGCATGTCCTGGTCAAAAGTTAAAGTTACAGTTGACTTTCCTCGCGAAACCCTAATTGTGGTGCACATGAAAATGAGACTTGTTGCTCAAGCTTCTTGGATTAATCCATTGTTCCAAATGGATCAATATAGTTCATTAGAGACCCTCAAATCATGTCTTGAGGTCTTGGCTCTTGATATGTCCCAAAAGTCAACTTAGGGGTGAATTAGGTCAAGAAACCCTAATTCCTGATTTTTGATGTATGCATCCCCTGAAGTCAAATTGACTTGATGCTTAGGTCCATGAGGTTCCATGGAGTACATTAGGTTGTGTTTTGGATCTTTGGCTTGTGCCCAGATGAAACTTTCCATCTGGAGGCCCTGGTCGACCAAAACCCTAATTTGGTGATACTGGCGATCTTGAGACTTGATCCACCTATAAGGGAGCAACCTTGTGCTTAATCCTTGAAGTAGGAGTCCTTTTTGATCCATTGTGAATGTTTGAGAGGTTAGACAAGTTGAATATCATGTCATTCCTTGATTGATCCTTTGTCTAAGGCTCTGGGAGGGCTTAAAACCCTAATTTTGATTGTAGTGAATGCTCAACAACCCTTGAGGCATTTGGTGAGGCATGATGGTTCACCCATATTGTGATGATGATTTGCACAATGATGGGAAATCTTAGTGGTCAAAATTTGGGGTATGACAGATGCCCCTATTTAATCTTCTTGGACCCGAAGGTGTGAATGACGAAGGTATTCGGGCATTCGGGGTGCAAGAGGATTAAATATCGGAATACCCGAAATTTTGATGGTTATGAATGGAGGATCGCATCCATCTTCTTTTGCTGAGCAATGATGCGTAGAAAATGTAAACTTCCCCTCGATCCTGGTCTTCAGCTAAGGAACTGGTCTTAGTTTCTGATTTAAACTTCCCCTCGATCCTGATTTCCTACCAAGGAACTGGTCTTAGTTTCTGATTTAAACTTCCCCTCGATCCTGGTTTCCTACCAAGGAACTGGTCTTAGTTTCTAATTTAAACTTCCCCTCGATCCTGGTTTCCTACCAAGGAACTGGTCTTAGTTTCTTTTGTCAATAAACTTTATTGACAAGGGACGCTATGCGTAGCGGCTTTCCTTCAAACTTCTCGCTGAATTTTCCTGGGGAGATGCCATTTGACAGAAAAAGGTCTGAGGTTAGACTTGCTGGGGGAACCTAGTCGTCTGAGTTGTAGAGGTGCACAAACTTCTCTGTTGGAGACGCCATTTGTCGATTCTATTGGGGGAAAGCGAGTCTCTTGAGAGACTGTTTCCACTTGGGATCTTACATCATACTTTTCTCGGGATCTTCCCGGAGAAATACCATATGATGGGGTCCAATTTTGAGGTGCTGATGACCTTTTCGTTAGCAATCTTTTCGGAGCAAAACTGGCATGCTGCCGAATCTCTGATTACGAGGCTTTCTCTGTGGATTTTCCTCAATCCGGGAAAGCAAGGATATCATCTTCAATGGCGAAGAGTGATGCCTGTTGAAGGTTCTCTGACCTTTCAGAGGTTCAAGTTATCAAAGTGGTCGAATGCCGACTCTGATCTAGAGATAAACGGGAGAGATATTGCTTAGATGATTCACTTCCTAACGAGGAAAGGTTCGACAACTCGATTGAGAGGACTTTTATCACTAGGGGACAAGACCGACTAGAGTAATAGCGATGCAATATGAAATGTAAATGCAAATCAATAATGCATGATGTATGTATGTATATGCTGACGAAACTGACACAACACACAAACTAAAAGATGAACATGACTGGATACTCGGCCATCGCGGGGCGTATAGAGATATCGTTGGTTCAAGATAGCAATTCCACCTTGCTTAGGAGAGATAATCCCTGCGGGGAATACCGTTGATCGGGCTTAGGAGGTAAGAACTCTGTCGTGGGTATCAGATGGGAAAGCCACATCTGATACAGTTGATCCTTCATTCAGGCGCACTGGCTTAGAAGGAGTACTTTGATTCTGCACTTTGAAGTTCGCTTACTTCTGGAGAAGCGGTTGATGCTCTTTTGATGTTCAACAGTCAAAAGAAATTGCCATCTTTATTTTAAAAGCAGAAAAAGTTTTAACAAGTAAATTCATTTTTGTTTTATTTCAAGAATCGTTAATCATGTTAACAACGTCGTTCTGTAAAGCTAAAACAAGTAAGAATTACAAACAAAAGCACAAGGCTCAAATTTTATTGATAAGATGGAGATCAGCCAAACGCGTGATTCCATTGAGTATTTACAAAGTTTAAAAATGGTAATTTACAGGGAAAAGGGCTACGTTGAAACATAACGACCACTATCCTTCTACCAACTTTGAATTCAGGGCATCCTGAGCTTCTGTCGAAGATGACCTTAACTGGAGTTTTCTTCCGATGATGTAACTACTGCTGCTGAGGAACTTACCTCTGCTGAACATAGTTACTTGCCATTATCCCTAATTTTTGCCTGGATTGTACTGTGATGTTTCCAATCCACCGGGATGATTTTTTTCTCTGTCTCTAACTTTTGCCTGGACCGCCCTTTCGGGTTTTCAATCCACCGAGACGTTTTTTTTTCTTTAGGCGAAGTATTTCTTGACTACATCAACATTCGTGGGGTAGGCAAATTCCTCTCTGTCCATGGTTGCAAGTCTCAAGGCGCCGCCTGAGAAAGCTTTTGTGACCACATAGGGGCCATCATAATTCGGAGTCCACTTGCCCCGGGAATCAGTGAGAAAAGATTGTATCTTCTTGAGCACGAGGTCTCCTTTCCTGAAGATGCGAGGTCGGACCTTTTTGTCGAACGCCCTCTTCATTCTCTGTTGATACAACTGACCGTGGCATAATGCCGTGATTCTCATTTCTTCGATCAGATTCAGTTCGTCGTGTCAACTTTGACACCATTCAGCTTCGATGAGCTTAGCTTCCATCAATACTCGAATTGACGGGATCTCTACTTCTATGGGGAGCACTGCTTCCATGCCATATACTAGAGAGAAAGGGGTAGCCCCTGTTGAAGTGCGAACAGATGTGCGATAACCGTGAAGAGCAAAGGGTAGCATCTCGTGCCAATCTTTGTAGGTTACAACCATCTTTTGAACGATCTTCTTGATGTTCTTGTTAGCCGCTTCTACCGCTCCGTTCATCTTGGGTCGGTAGGGAGATGAGTTATGGTGTTCGATCTTGAACTCTGCACACAACTCTTTCATCATCTTATTGTTCAAGTTAGATCCATTATCAGTAATGATCTCGCTTGGAACACCATAACGGCAGATGATATTGTTTTTGATAAATCGGACCACCACTTGTCGGGTTACATTGGCGTATGACGCTGCTTTGACCCACTTGGTGAAGTAGTCAATGGCTACCAGGATGAACCGATGTCCGTTTGAAGCCTTGGACTCAATCAAGCCAATTATGTCGATTCCCCATATGGAAAAAGGCCATGGGGAAGAAAGAACTTTAAGATGTGATGGCGGTACATGAATTTTGTCGGAGTATATCTGACACTTGTGACACCTCCTCATGTACTTGTAGCAGTCGGATTCCATGGTCAACCAGTAGTACCCTGCTCTCAGAACTTTTCTCGCCATTGTGTGTCCGTTGGCATGAGTGCCAAAGGATCCTTCACGAATTTCTTTCATAAGCATGTCTGTTTCTGGTCTGTCTACGCATCGGAGCAAGACCATGTCAAAATTTCTCTTATAGAGAGTGTCACCGCTCAGGAAGAAGTTTCCAGCCAATCTTCTGAGGGTTTTCCTGTCTTTTCTAAGTGCCTCAGATGGGTACTCTTGTTTCTGAAGGAAGCATTTGATATCATGATACCAAGGTTTGTCGTCTATGACTGCTTCGATCGTGAAGACGTAAGCGGGCCGTTCAAGGCGCATTATGTCGATCTTAGGTATGTCATTCCATTGACCTACACTAATCATGGAAGAGATAGTGGCTAAAGCGTCAGCCATGTGATTCTCATCACGAGGGATGTGATGAAACTCAACTCTATTGAAGAAGGGTAACAACCTTCTTGCATAGTCTTTGTAAGGAATCAATCCTGATTGGTATGTGTTCCAATCTCCTTTTATCTGATTGATAACCAGGGCTGAGTCGCCGTATACGTCCAAGTTTTTGATCCTTAAATCAATTGCTTCTTTGAGACCCATAATACAAGCTTCGTATTCGGCCTCGTTGTTCGTACATTTGAACGTAAGTCTGACAGTGAAAGAAATGTGGGTACCCTGAGGGGTAACAATGATTGCCCCAATTCCATTTCCATAATGATTAACTGCTCCGTCAAAGATAAACCCCCATTGGGAACCTGGTTCTGGCCCTTCACTGGGTAGTGGTTCATCGCAGTCTTTCATTTTTAAATACATGACATCTTTGTCTGGGAAGTCAAACCCGATTGATTCTTGATCGTCAATCGGTTGATGAGCCAAATGATCGGCTAAAATACTTCCCTTAACGGCTTTCTGAGCGTGGTACTCTATGTCATATTCTGATAACAGCATCTACCAACGGGCAATTCTTCCCGTAAGAGTAGGTTTTTCAAATACGTACTTGATTGGATCCATTTCGGAGACCAACCAAGTAGTATGACGAATCATGTATTGGCGAAGACGTTTGGATGCCCAAGCCAAAGCGCAACAAGTTTTCTCAAGCATCGTGTACCGAGTCTCGCAGTCGGTAAATTTCTTGCTCAAATAGTAAATGGCAGACTCTTTCCTTTTGGTTTCGTCTTGTTGGCCAAGTACACATCCCATCGAGTCCTCTAGGACTGTGAGGTAAATGATCAGTGGTCTTCCTTCCATTAGAGGTGATAGAATCGGAGGATTCAACAGGTATTCCTTAATACTGTTGAAGGCAGTTTGGCAATCTTCTGACCAAACGCAATCCTAGTTCTTTTTCAGTAATTTGAAAATTGGCGCGCATGTGGCGGTCATACGGAATATGAATCTGGAGATGTAGTTTAAACGTCCCAAGAATCCTCTGACTTGTTTTTCAGTTTTCGGAGAAGGCATTTCTTGAATGGCCTTGACCTTGTCAGGATCAACCTCAATTCCTTTCTGGCTGACGATGAACCCCAGTAGTTTCCCTAAACGGACACCGAAGGTGCACTTGTTGGGATTCAAGCGGAGCTTGAATTTTCTCAAACGTTCGAACAATTTCGACAGATGTTCAACGTGCTCACTCTCTGTTTTTGATTTTGCAATCATATCATCGACATATACCTCGATTTCCTTATGTATCATGTCATGAAACAGAGTAGTCATGGCCCTTTGATAGGTTGCCCCGGCGTTCTTCAAACCGAACGACATTACCTTGTAACAAAAGGTACCCCATGGGGTAATGAACGAAGTTTTCTCCATGTCTTTCGGCGCCATTTTGATCTGGTTATAGCCCGAGAATCCATCCATGAAGGAGAATACTTTGAACTTTACTGTGCTGTCAACCAGCATGTCAATGTGTGGTAAAGGAAAGTCGTCCTTTGGACTTGCCTTGTTCAGATATCTGTAATCAACACACATTCTGACCTTTCCGTCCTTTTTGGGAACGGGTACGATGTTGGCTAACCATTGAGGATATTCAGTTGTAGCGAGGAAACCCGCGTCAATCTGTTTCTGTACCTCCTCTTTGATTTTGATGGCCATGTCAGGGTGAGTGCGTCTCAACCTTTGCTTTACTGGCGGACATTCCGATCTTAACGGTAAGTGATGTTCCACGATGCTGGTATCCAACCCTGGCATATCCTGATAAGACCAAGCGAATACATCGGGAAATTCTCTGAGAAGCTTTATCAAACTCTCTCTGGCAGTTGGACTGAGCAGTGCCCCGATCCTAATTTCTTTTCTCTCTTGTTCTGAACCCAAGTTTACCGTTTCCAACGGTTCTTTGTGAGGTTCAATGGACCTTTCCTCTTGTCTGAGTAGTCGCGAGATCTCTTCTAGAATTTTGTTGTCAACTTCTTCTTCAGCCCCAAATATCGGGAACCCAAAGTTGGGAGAAGGCATCAGATCGTATGTTTCAACGGGGTTTAAAATAAGCAATCTGCATGACGTGATGATTCATGTTTAGAAGAGATCGAGAAAATGCAAGTGTGTGCAGTGTATTTATTTTACTGCTTGTTTTTATTTTTACATGTTTTTTAGGATTACCATTTTCTGAAAAAGCAAAACGAAAACAGCAATTAATGCGGAAATTACAGAACGACGTTATTTTATTAATGAACAAGTCGATCCTTGAAACTACAGCCCTATAAAACAAAACTCTGTCGCTTCGGGCAAAGCGAAGAGGGAAATTTACAGAAAGCGAGCCCTATCAAAACATCCGTTTCACCTGGGCAGGGTGAAAGGCTAAAGATGACAATTACTTTGACTGATGAACGACCTTCGGAACATCGACAACAACCCATTGGCGGCGAACTCCTCGGTGAATCATAAAGTCTGGCACCTTCCTTGATTTGTCTTCAGAAATGACGCTGATTTTTGGTGGAGCGGGATCATTGGAATCTGTCTCCCAGGCAGAATTGTCGTAGGAGAATTCCTCTGTTGCATTTTGCATTACGTTTGTGCTCTCAGGTAGATCTCCCCATCCAGTTGCCTGGATATCCTTGAGCCTGATACGAGAGCTTTCGGGAGCGGTGTACTTGACCATATAGTCGAATTTTCCACTTGGTTCTCCCAGAGTGTCCCAAACTTCTTTGGAACTGGAGGAGTCATCTCTCTCAATGACGTTGACCTCGGGAAAAGCATAGTTGATGAATTCAAGTCCTGCAAACGTTGCGAATTCATCTTCCTGTTGAGTAGTTTCTGAATGACCTGAGTGTCGATCCCATGGCATGGTGGGGACACAGGTATTCTGTTCAACGACGGTCAACTGATTTTCATTGTTCGGCTGACTCTCTTGCCCCAAGTTTCCTGGGTAAGGTTGCCACATTGGCAGACCATCCATTGGGCCATAGTAATCGTGGTCAAAGTTGTCTTTCATCAGAGTGTCCTCCTCTAATGAATTTGGCGGAGCACGACATCCTTCCGGATCACAATCCCCGTATATCATTTCGATGTCTGACCGTGGTATAAATCTCGGACTTTCTGTAGGAAAGCAAAAAGGCATAGGCACCTCTTCCTGAGACATATAACCGTCCTTGTTAAGGTAGGACTTCCATTCTTCATCCGTGTCAGAGGGATCTTCCTCATTGATAGCATGAACTGTCTGAGACACTGGGTGAAGAAAACCTCCACTGTGGAATAAGTTTTGAAGGGGATGAAGACTTTCATCGTTGGCAGCTGTCCGGGTACAGGTTGCAGAAAAACCAAGACCCTTCTTTGTTTTATTGTCAATGGGAATGACAAGCTGCCCCCATCCTGTCGTATCGGTACTCTCGACCGCTTTAATAGCATCTTTGTATGAGGAAATCGAGGTTCCTCCTTTAAAATGATTGTCCTTGCTCACCGACAATGCTTGGAACTGAGTTCCAATAACCTCCTCGGGTTCTATACCAGTAGATGATGACAAGTTGCTTACAAGCAAGGCTTGTTCCCCACAAACTGTGACAAGTTGATCGTTTTGAACGAACTTTAGCTTTTGGTGGAGGGTCGAAGTAACCGCTCCAGCCTGATGTATCCAAGGTCTTCCTAATAAACAACTATACGTTGCCCGGATATCCATGACCTGGAAAGTGACTTGGAAAGTGTGAGGACCAATAGTTTTGGGAAGATCAACTTCGCCGATAACCATTTTTCTGGATCCGTCGAATGCTTTGACGACAACCTCGCCGACTCTCATCGGAGGGCCCTTGAATGATAATTGCATCAAAGTGGACTTCGGCATAACATTCAGGGCTGACCTTGTGTCTACCAGTACACTGGCTAAAGCATCGTCCTGGCAGTTAACTGTAATGTTGAGCGCCATGTTATGACGGCGACCCTCTTCGGGTAATTCCTCATCACTAAATCCCAAATTGTTGCAGGAAGTGATGTTAAAGATAATGCTATCGAACTGTTTGATTGTTACATCCTGTTCCACAAAGGCTTGCTTCAAGACTTTCTGTAGAGCCTCCCTGTGGGCTTCTGAACTGAGTAACAATGATAATACCGAGATCTTTGAAGGAGTCTGTAACAGCTGATCAACAATGTTATATTCACTCCTTTGGATGAGCTTCAACATCTCATCATTATTTTTCGAAAGGTCGGAATTACTGGATTGACCGACTGATGGATCGGGAGCTTCTGTCTGAAGTTCCTTTTCCTTGTTAAGTTCCCCAGCTCCTCGGTTGAAGATTCTACCACTCCGTGTTACTCGACTGATGTCTGCAATGTTCACAACGGAGGGTAATGGAATTTCCTTTCCATTTTCAATGGTCGTTGCACCGTATTTATAAGGGATAGCCTTAGTTGATTCATACGGTAATGGTCCCGACAGATAGATGACTATGGGAACTTTCTGATTTTTCTGACCATCGTAAGTAATCTCAATTCGTTCCCGGTTGGGAACCTTAGATTCGTCAAGTAGAGGGATGATGGCAAAAACATCCTTGGTCCTGTGATGACCAGAGATTGTGACAACATCCTCAACTTGCTCGGCAAGGTAGTTCGGCGACCAGTTGGTGGGTCCAGAACCCGGATATGGACGAATTTCTCCACGATCGACCTGACCCTGAAGAGCTGCTCTCACAAGGTAACACCCTTGGTTACTTTCCGAACAGACGCCGCAACTGTCATAGTTGTGTGGTGGCACCTGGCCACACCCACTTTGAATACAATGTAACCTTACTAGGTTAGCTTCCACTGATCGGACATCCTGACTCTGACGCCGAGTGGAGTTTCTATTACTGATACTAATCTGCTGAGTATCTTCATCCATGTAGATTGGCATCCACCAATGATTTAACAAGTGCTGAAGTTCCTCCTGGACAAGGGTACAACCTCGATCATTTTCGCAACCCGCTTTATAGCTTTGATAGTCATGTGATATTAAGAATCCGAGTCGGACCTGCTCAGTATGTAACTCTACCAGGTTGGTATTCATCACGCGAATATTGAAGATCTGAACCATGTTGATTTGATAGCAGTTCCTATCATGGTAGTCTTGGATCCATCTAAGATCCATCTGACGCTGGAGGGCCTCTTGTATGAAAGAGCATCCCTGTTTGTTTACCGAGAAAATCAGACAAGAACTGTAATCGTGCTGCGGCAGATTATGATACTGGCTTTGCCTTGAGTGCATCGCCACCAAGTTGACATTCATTGCACGGATGTCGTGGTTCTGAATGACGTTAGAATTCGTGTAGACCATGTTAACTCCACGAACTCGGTGCTCCTGGATCCATCCGAGATCCATTTGTTCCTATAGAGCTGCTTGCACTACCGAACATCCTTGATTGTCTTTAGAGCAGATATCACACTGATGATAATTATGAGGTGGTGTCGCTCCCGGGATTTTCATCCAAGTACAAACGCGAAAGTGGCACCGAACAGAGTCGCCAGCAATGTGTATTTATCCCATGAGAGGGAAAGGAAACACCGCATAAACCTGAAGGAAGGAAAGAACATGGTCTTGCGACCAAAAGAAATGGGTTCGGGAGTCGGTTACGCGAGAGGAAGGTATTAGCACCCCCTCGCGTCCATCGTACCCGATGGGATCCACGCTTGCTTGTTTCGATCAAAGGGTGATAGAAAATGATACTGGAAAAGGAACTGAAAGAAAGAAAGGAGAGAGAAAGAGAAGCAAATGTAGGGAAAATAAAAGAAGTGCTCGCATGGGCCCTACCCCACTGCCTACGTATCTCATAGGGAACATGAGAATCAGAGCGACGTAGTTCCCCTCACTAGGGATGGATTGTCTGTGTTTTTTAGAGAACGACTTACGTCCTAGCTCAGGTGTTGCAGGCTCGCTGGTCCGAGTGCGTTACCATCTTGCAAGAGAACGAGTAGAAGCGCGTTCGTACGTTGAGAGTGAATGAGGTGAGAAAAGAATTCCCGGAGGAAAGACGTTATTGTTTGTTTTTGTCTTTTAAGAGTTTTTTCATTTGTTTGCATATGATAGTGTATCTGAATCTTAGTCATTGGAATGCGTACATTCTCACATCCCAAGATGGAATGGGTAAGAAAGCACACTAAGGGTGAAGAAGACCCTCACACTTAGTTCCAATTGTCAAGGTTCAAACACACTAGCATACTTGTGTTTATTAAGTGTTTTTGTTGATTAAGAAATGAAGAAGTGTTTTTTATTATTTGCACCTTCAACAAGTATTGCATTTAAGTCCCTCATACAAGATCAAATGTTTAACACATTGACCCAAGATGGGCTATATGCTACACATTCTAAGATTACAAGAGAAGACCCCTTATAATCTTTTCTTTATATGAAAGGCCTAAATGCAATAAATGCCTACCTTTATTATGTGTTTTGAATTTCCTTTGAGATGAGAAGATGAAAGACTCAAGAGAGGATAAAGGTAAAAATCTATATGGACTAAGACTCAATCCTAATTGATTAGTTAAGGGAGTGATCCTAAGGTTTGTGAGGTTTCAACCTAAAGTCTAAAGAAAGAAAGAATTAAACAATTCACTTCCAAAGTAGAAGATGAATTGTAATTCAAAAAGGGAAAGTAATGAGTTATTTAAAGAAAGCACATAAGTGCTTAGCAAAACACAAAATGGAATTGTAAAAGAGAAAGGATAGAAGTTGAATGTGGATTCCTTATCCACACTCAATTGAAACTTACCAAAGCCCCTACATGGTTAGTAAACATGTATAAGAAGTACAAGAAGTAAAAGAACATGTAATGCATCATAAAACTCAAAAGAATTAAATGAGAAACCAAATCCTAGAGCCACAATCAGAATGTACATCATATGGACAACAAATGAATATCATCATACAAGTGCAAGTGAATAGGCAACAAACATCATCCATTAGCATTTAAACATGTTACAAGAAGAAAGGGTAGATGAAAGATGGAAAGAAATGAAGAAGACATGCATAAATGGAACATGTAAATCAACAACCAGAATTGAAACTAAATGGAAAATGGTTTATAAACATCTCAAAAGTATTTATGAATCAACTTCAAGGCATTCAAGAAGTAATATGAGAAGAATTGAAATGAAAGTTCCAAAAAGAAAGTGCAAACAAAACATGTTAATGATGCACAAAGTTCAAATTGAAATGAACATGTAAAGATGACCTACAATGTGTATCAAAGACCTATAATATCATATGAATGACTCACACAACTATGCAAATGCTCATACAAATATGCACAAAAGAATTCATGCAAACATGCACTAAAGATTACAATGATATAACATGTCATAATGCCTTAAATGAAATGCATCAAGCAAAAATCAAATGTCCTCATGAAAATTATGAAAACATGGTATTGGAGTTCACTAATCAGGGATGAATCACATATCAAAATAGCATATCAAAATTCAAAGCAAAATGACTTCAAACAAAGCAATTAGGTCAAATTGAAACATCATGCAAAGTGGTACAAATATAGGCATCAAGACATGTAATAAAGTGACCTAAAAATCAAACAAAAATCATATAACATGCTTCAATGTATTAGTGAATCAATGCAAAAAGAATCATGTCAAAATAGTTGGTAATGAGCAAGAAAAAAATTAAACAAATTCATGTATCATGCTTAGAATGCATCTAAGTGGAAATTCAAAGAAAATTATGGAACAGGGGCAAAAAGGTCATAAAATCAGAAAATAAAATCATGAAAAATTTCCTAAATGTTTTAAGAATACACATGAATTTTTGTAGAATTTTCCCATATGTTTTGGTATTTTTAAAAATTAGAAATCAAACGTGTAGAAAGAAATAAAAATAAAAAAAGAATGCAAAATGAAGGGGGGTATGAACATAGCAATTGGACAGTTCAAATTACATTGGGCCTTAAACAAGGGGGTGTGGATATCAATCTGGCTTAGGTCCAGTTACGCGCATAACACACTAACAACCATGCACTTCAGTCAACAATAGTCAAGGTAACAACAACCATCAGATTAAGTCAAGTCAAGGAACAAGTCAAGGTAATTGCATCCAACGCGCATACATGAACGACCACACAACATACCATGCACCACACCACAAAATGCTTAAGTGAGATCAGAAAACACGCACGTGAGGAGCACATGAATTTTAATGTGCTGGCACATTCGTGGCCATCAGATCATGCTCATCCAATGGTCATGATTAAAACCTGAGCAAAACCCTAGAAAATGAATCTACCGGCCGGAGATGACCTCCGGTCATCTTCTCCGGCCAACCTCCGGTGACAATGATTTTCAGGCAAGCATAAATGGACAAAACATACATCATTGGAAAGCTGAAGTGATGAGGAGCATGGATCCAGTGATAAAATGCACAAAATATTCATGACATAAAAGAATCGAACAGAGGAAGTTTGCCCTAACTTTTGAACTATGCCTCTAAAGGCCTATCAACTAGCCAGACAAGTTCTCGAGCTTATAAGAAGCTTCAAGAACCTGAAAATAACTTCAAATCATGTCTATAATGGTGGAAATTCGTACCTGAAGATTTGTGACCTTGAGATATTCTTCAGAAAACCAGAGATTTTGCTTCCTCTTTGAGCTACTCTTGGCCAAATAAAGGCTTTCAACTTCTGAAGAATGATGATGGATATGGATTTGTAGAGTGCTTACTTCAAAGATCCAATGCTGCTTCAATGTTCAGTGATGATTGAAGATGAAGCTTGAAGGTGGAATTAGAGGGAGATGATGATGAATTCGCGAAACTCAGAGAGAAAATGGAGAGAAAGAGAGGGAGAGTTTGAGGTGTTTGAGAGGGAGAGTAAAAAAATGAAGCTGAAGATTGCAATGTGAGTGAAGCTTGCTATTTATAAGTTGCTTTAACCATGGTTAACCTGAGTTGGTTAACTGAGTCCAAGTTGAGTTTAGGTGAGTCCATCCTAACTAACTGAGCCAAGTTAGTTAGGGGACGAGTTAGCAATGGTTTTGCTATGGTGACGATGACTTATGGTGAGCTATGGTGGAGGTTCATAGAATGAAACTTGCTCGTGTATGCTGCAGCAACATAAACTTGTTCAACAAGCTTTTAACTTTTCCATTTTCATGTGTAATAAGCATTAGAGGAGCGTGCAAGCAAGGACAATGCTTGGCTTAAAATGGCAAAGTGTCATGAGGTGTGGGATATATGCATACACTTTGAAATAACAACAACAACAACACTTGTTTTTTCTGATTCTTTATGACAGTTTGGGATCAATGCAAACATGGTAGTTTGGTGTTGATTTTCTCCCTAATCAAGGGATGGTTTGACAAAGTTTTGGAGTCATTGAAAAGAGATGATATGAGAGAATATGTTTGGTATGAAAAATGAATTGAAATGATACTTGACATAGGTTGAAAAATGGATTGAACACACAAGTTTGGAACTGGTCATGGGCGAGGCAAAGGGGTTGGCTGGCAAGGCATCTTGGCACCTGGGTTTTCAGCATAATCATAGTAAATTGGACCCATCATAACTTCTCAACCTTTGATCAAATGAAAAAATCATAAACACCACTTTTGAAGATCTCACATAGAGGAACAACTTTCATGTTGAAAGATTTTTCATTTGAGGCCTCTAACCATGAGTAATTGATCAATACATTTGGCCCACCATGTGTTTGTGAAAATGACTGCGCGCGTGCCTTGAAAATCTTGGTCATGACCTAGTTTTGAACCTACTTTGCTCAAACTTTGATCAATCATATCTCACTCAATTTTTATCCAATGGAGATGTTCCACACATGGATTTGAAGCTTAAAGCAAGGCCTTTCATTGAGGCAGAGTGGAATTTTCATTTGGTGCTCCAAATTTAAATGGCCTTGGTTCAAACTCTGATGCAAAATGGCCAAAACTTGCTATTTTTAGTAACCCTACTTCATCCAAAAATGGCAACTTTTTACATCTTGATTTTTTTCATGATTCCTTTGGAATTTCTTGACCAAATTTTGTACATTGGACACATATGACATGAATTTCATGAATTTGGCCTCAAAAAGTCAAGAATTGACTTTTTCCTCTGATTATTTGACTTTGCCCCAATTTCTCTGATTCTTGATTTTTCTTCCAATTGAACCACTTCTAAAACCCATTGAGGGGCAATTTTCCATACACATACACTTAAGAACATGTAGAATACCATGACAACAAGCTTTGTCCAAAAAATCAGAGATATCCTGATTTTATTAGAAACCCTAATTTTGACCCTCTCTGGTTAGGAGGAAATTGCACATCTTCCAAATCCAAATTCCTCAGAGTATGTTGTGTATCCTCTTAAAGGATGATGAGAAATGCCACTTGAGAATGATTTTGAATCAATGAGCTATCTCTTTTGAGGGTTTTCCTTCAATTTTTGAACCTCTTGCATAGTAAAAGATGTAGTGCTTCAATCTCCCATTGAATCTCACTTCTTTGAGGTTTTGGAAGATCAATTGAGATAGTATGAGACATGAGAGACCTCTTGGCTTGCCTAGAGCCAACTTGATTGACTTTTTTGTGCTTTGAATGATTCCTTGATTGTCCACCTTCCACCTGATCACATGCCCTGATGGTAAGAAGGATGCCATGCTTCATTTTTCTATGTTAAATGCAATGTAATGTTAATGAGGTGGATATGATAATGCCATGCTATGATGACAAAAGGGGAGAGCAAATTTTGGGGTATTACAGCTGCCCCTATTCAAGCGCTGTAGACCTGAATGCCTGAAAGCAAATGCTTTCGGACTTTCAAGGTATATAGTGATTGAATACCAAATATAACCAAAAATTTGCTCTGGATGATGAAGAATAACAGGGATATAAACCCAACGAGACTGCTGGATTGAATCTTCGATGAAACGTTGTCGGAGAAAACTGTCTTTTGAACGATGCCGGACGACTACTGGCTTGCCACGCTGCTGGTGGACTTTAATAATGTCTTTTATGCAACTCCAGACGACTACTGGCCTGCCACACTACTGGTGGTCTTTAATAATGTCTTTTTGAACGACGCCAGACGACTACTGGCTTGCCACACTACTGGTGGACTTTGCAGCTTCGTGCCACCCGAAGATGGACTTTTGCCAATCCACTGTTGGACTTTTGCCACCCGAAGACGGACTTTTGCCAATCCACTGCTGGACTTTTAGAATATGCCACCCTTAGATGGACCTTTCGCCAATCCACTGTTGGACTTTTGGAATATGCCACCCTTAGATGGACTTTTGCCAATCCACTGTTGGACTTTTAGAATATGCCACCCTTAGATGGACTTTTGCCAATCCACTGTTGGACTTTTGCCACCCGAAGACGGACTTTTGCCAATCCACTGTTGGACTTTTAGCTGCTTTGCCACCCGAAGATGGACTTTTGCCAATCCACTGTTGGACTTTTAGAATATGCCACCCTTAGATGGACCTTTCGCCAATCCACTGTTGGACTTTTGCCACCCGAAGACGGACTTTTGCCAATCCACTGTTGGACTTTTGCCACCCGAAGACGGACTTTTGCCAATCCACTGTTGGACTTTTGGAATATGCAAAATTGCATTACTCTCTGCATCTGTGTCAGACATCTATGCTGACTCTGCTGAGGAGCAAAGACCAATGAAATGACTTGACTTTAGAGGTTCCTGAGAGGATAATATCTCTGCTGGCGAATGGATGAACAATCCGTCTGCTTCGAATTGTCAAGCTTGCCAATAATAAATTGGACTTTAAGATATGAGGGAATGATGACTCTGCCAGGAATTATTCCATCTGTTTGGGGCTGGATTCTGGTCACAGCAACTCCGCTGGGGATGAGAATTTTTAAATGACGTCCTGCTGGGGAAATGAGCCATTAAAACTCTGCTTGGGGATTTATTCAACCCAAGACCCTTTGTAGGGGTTATCAACCTTCTGACCCGGCTGGGGAAAGGCTGTACCATCCTTGTTGAGGAATAGATTCTGTCGATCTGATAAACCTCCGCGGAGAGAACAACAACTCAGCTGGAAGTTGCTGACAAGATTCGATGCTGACCTCTGTGGGGATACCATGACCAGAGATACGATCTTGCTGGGTATCAGGGCTACTCTGCCAGGGATATGCGAATCCTGGTTAGAACATTCCCCTGCAACTTGCTAGGAAAGAGTCCTTAGAGATCTGTTGGGGAAACCCAAAGCAAATCCACAGTAGTCTGCTGAAGAATATGACTGTCAAGCTTAGGATAAGTACCACAATGCACCATGTTAGGCGAGCTTCCCTTTAGACAATTCCGTTGGGGATGACGAGTTTATAACAAACTCTGCTGGCGGAAACTGCTTTAAAACGTCTCATGTTGGGGAATGCCTTTCGAGAGGATTTTACAGAAGACCAACCGTCCTCAAACTCTACTGGGGGTGACCAACACTTCATGCTGGGGAAACAATCATGCCCCATGCTGGGACAACACAACAATTCGTCCCCGAAGAGGATGTCATAAGAGGATTTTACAGAAAATCTAGCCTCTTCAAACTCTTGTGACTTCGCTGGGGATAATGACCATCAGTTTCGGTGTCGACGAGACCACTCTTTTGGGGAACCTGTGACCGTTACCGACATAGGAAAGCTCGTAGCTGTTGGAAGGACTGAATAAGAGAATCGACTTAATAAGATGCAACGGTACCCAGTTGAACTTAATTCACTGATATCGACCCGTTATGAACAATCGTCGACCGAACGATGAACGCCGATCTCCTTACCCATAATTGCCCCAGTCTTTTGCGTGGGGTGATTTATTGCTGGTCTTGTGCTTAAAATCATCTGCACCTGCTACCTGCAACAAAAGAATATGCCCACATGCCCCGAATATTGCGTGGCTAGAATCCACCATCCGGGAGTATTCAACATTCGAAGTAATTTCAAATATTTTTTCTGCGCATGTTATTGCAAGGCTGCCATGTTTTCAAATGCAATGTTTTATCAACAATTAGGACGTTTTTGCAAACAAAGCAATAAAACAAAAATAGAAAGCTTTTTATTGAAATTCAATTTATTGACTGAGAGCCCAGAATAGGCAATTACATCTGGAAGCAATCCCTGGAAAGAGGTGATCGCTGAAAATTGAGAAAAGAAACTATCCTAATGGCAATGTGAAAACGGAATTCCACTAAGTTTCCATTCTGTTATGACCAGTATGTCTTCAAAACTCCCCGACCTTGCCTTCTGAGGAATGATCAGACCGATTCCTATTCTTCAGAACGTCAGTTGTTCAAACGGTAATGGGGTACAGATAACTCAAACCGTAGTCATTCGCTTAAATCCCTCTTTTGTGTGGACCGCCCTTTCAGGTTTTCGATCCACCAGGATACCCTTTTTTGCCTAAGTTGCCCTTTCGGGTTTTCAACTTACCGGGTGTACAAAAATTTTTTCAATTATATCCCTAATTTTTGCCCGAACCTTATTCTGTTTTTGGTTCGCCGGGATGCCCTTTTTTGCCTGGATTTTTTTATTCTTATTATCCAGCGGGTCTATTCATGCGAAGTATTTTTTGACTACGTCCGAGTTGACAGGGGATGAAAAGTCTTCGCCATCCATGGTTGTAAGCAATAAAGCTCCGCCCGAAAAGACCTTTTTAACCACGAATGGACCTTCATAATTAGGAGTCCATTTGCCCCTGTGATCTGTATTAGGAGGAAGGATCCTTTTGAGTACCACATCTCCGACTTTATAAACCCGAGGACGCACCTTTTGGTCAAATGCCTGCTTCATTCTGCGCTGGTATAGTTGCCCATGACATACAGCCGCCAATCGCTTTTCCTCAATAAGGCTCAACTGATCAAATCTGGCTCGTACCCATTCAGCTTCATCTAGCTTAACATCCATCATGACTCTGAGGGACGGAATCTCTACTTCAACCGGTAGCACTGCCTCCATACCATATACAAGTGAGAATGGGGTTGCCCCAATGGACGTGCGTACCGACGTTCGATACCCATGCAAAGCAAATGGTAACATCTCATGCCAATCTTTGTACGTGACAACCATCTTCTGTACAATCTTCTTGATATTTTTGTTGGCCGCTTCGACCGCGCCATTCATCTTTGGGCGGTACGGAGAAGAATTGTGATGTTCGATTTTGAAGTCCCGGCATAACTCAGCCATCATCTTATTATTCAAATTAGAACCATTATCAGTAATGATTCTTTCGGGAACTCCATATCGGCAAACGATATCCCGTTTTAAGAAACGAGCGACCACTTGTTTTGTAACATTGGCATAGGATGCGGCTTAGACCCATTTGGTGAAGTAATCAATTGCCACCAAGATGAAACGATGACCATTGGAAGCTGTGGGCTCAATCTTTCCGATCATATCAATGCCCCACATGGCAAACGGCCAAGGCGACGACATGATACTCAACGGATTTGGAGGTACATGCACTTTATCTGCGTAGATCTGGCATTTATGGCATTTGCGGGCATATTTGCAACAATCTGACTCCATAGTCAACCAATAATATCCCGACCTTAACAACTTTTTAGCCATTGCATGCCCTCCGGCATGGGTACCGAAAGAGCCTTCGTGCACTTCAATCATCAACAAGTCTGCTTCATGTTTATCCACACATCTAAGCAGGACCGTGTCAAAATTTCTTTTATACAGCACGCCATCTTTGTTCAAGAAGAAACTACCAGCTAACCTTCTCAACGTCTTCCTGTCTTTGGACGATGCCCCGGACGGGTACTCTTGACTTTTCAAGAAACGCTTAATGTCATGAAACCATGGCTTGTCATCAGACGTTGCATCGACCGCAAACACAAATGCTGGTCTGTCAAGGCGGGATACCTCAATCTTAGGTACATGGTTCCATCCTTGCACTTTGATCATGGAAGACAAAGTGGCCAAGGCATCAGCGAACCTATTCTCATCTCGAGGAATGTGGTACAGTTTCACTGTTGTGAAAAATGTCAGCAATCTCCTCGTATAATCTCTATACGGCACTAGATTTGCTTGGTGCGTGTACCAACTCCCTTTCACTTGATTGATTACCAAAGCTGAATCACCGAATATATCAAGGGTTTTAATCCGTAGATTAATCGCCTCCTCGATCCCCATTATACAAGCTTCGTACTCTGCTTCATTGTTGGTGCATCCGAAAGTTATTCGTGCAGTGAAAGGCATATGAACACCTTCCGGCGTGATAAGAACTGCTCCAACTCCGCACCCATTCATATTGACAGCCCCATCAAACATCAGACTCCATTTGGATTCAGGGTCTGGCCCCTCCTCCGGAAGTGGTTCCTCGCAGTCTTTAGCTTTGAGAAACATGATGTCCTCATCAGGGAAATCAAACTTCATGGGTTGGTAATCATCAATCGGCTGTTGCGCAAGATAGTCAGACAGGATACTTCCTTTGATGGCTTTTTGTGAAGTGTACTGAATGTCATACTCTGTCAAGACCATTTGCCACCGTGCAACTCTGCCTGTCAATGCTGGTTTCTCGAAAATATACTTGATAGGATCCATTTTTGAAATCAACAAGGTCGTGTGCCTAACCATATATTGCCTCAATCGCTTAGCGGCCCATGCAAGCGCACAGCATGTCTTTTCAAGCATTGAGTATCGGGACTCACAATCATTGAACTTTTTGCTCAGGTAGTAAATAGCATGCTCCTTCCTACCTGTCTCGTCATGTTGACCGAGAACACAACCCATGGAACCTTCAAGCACTGTCAGATACATTATCAGCGGTCTCCCTTCAACTGGAGGCATTAAAATCGGAGGTTCCTGCAAGTATTCTTTTATCTTATCGAATGCCAATTGGCAATCGTCATTCCACCTGACCGCTTGATCTTTCCTTAACAATTTAAATATTGGCTCACACGTGGCTGTTAGGTGAGATATGAACCTTGCAATGTAATTCAATCTACCCAAGAAACCACGAACCTCTTTTTCTGTTCTCGGTTCAGGCATTTCTTGTATTGCTTTCACCTTGGCAGGGTCAACCTCAATTCCTCTTTCGCTCACGATGAAACCCAGTAACTTTCCAGAACGCACCCCAAACGTGCACTTGTTTGGATTTAATCTCAGACGGAACTTTCTCAACCTTTCAAACAGCTTTTTCAGGTTAACCAGATGTTCCTCTTCTGTTCTCGACTTGGCAATCATATCATCTACATAACATTCGATCTCCTTATGAATCAAGTCATGAAACAATGTCACCATCGCCCGTTGGTACGTTGCCCCTGCGTTTTTCAACCCAAAAGGCATTACTTTATAACAATATGTACCCCACGGAGTAATGAACGTGGTCTTCTCCATGTCTTCAGGTGCCATCTTGATCTGGTTGTACCCGGAGAACCCATCCATAAATGAGAACACTGAAAATTGAGCTGTATTATCGACCAGCACATCAATATGAGGTAGTGGAAAATCATCTTTCGGGCTAGCTTTATTAAGATCTCGATAATCCACACACATTCTCACTTTTCCATCTTTCTTCGGTACTGGCACGATGTTGGCTACCCATGGAGGATACTTTGTCACAGCAAGAAAACCAGCGTCCCACTGCTTCTGGACTTCCTCCTTAATCTTTAAGGCCATGTCGGGGTGAGTCCGACGAAGTTTCTGCTTGACTGGCGGACATTCTTCTCTCAATGGCAGCCTGTGCACAACAATATCTGTATCCAACCCCGGCATGTCTTGATACGACCAGGCGAAGAGGTCAACATACTCGCGCAACATTTCCATCAAAGTTTGCTTCACATCTGCTTGCAAGCTGGCACCAATCCTGATCTCTTTCTTGGCGTCCTTAGTACCAATATTGATGATTTCTACAGTCTCCTGATGAGGCTGGATGACCCTTTCCTCTTGTTTCAACAATCTGGCCAGTTCTTCAGAAAGTTCACAATCTTTCCCATCCCCTTCTTCGGCTTGATAAATCGGATTGTCAAAGTCATACATGGCCATATCAAAATCGTTATCAGTGGTATCCGGAGGATCAAGTCTGCATGAACGGGTTCATGCCTTATTTTAGAATTTATTTTTAAGCAAAACAAAAGAAAATGAAACATTGCCATTTTATATTTTTTGTGCAAAAATAAAAACTGAAAGACAGAGAACAAAATTTGATTGCAAAACGTCCTTTATTAATGATTAAACATTGCAAATGCAACCATGGTGGCCCTACAAATGAATCTATACGCCTTGGGCAGAGCGCAAGATTTTGTCATGCATTATGGTTAGAAAAAACAAAGAAAAATTACTCTGTCTGAAGAGTAACCCGGATGACTTCTTCAACGAACCAGTTTTGCACTTGTTGTCCCGGAACATGAGGGCGTACCCAATTGTCCAGGTCACAATCACTGTCAACACTATCCTCTGTGGCTGCACAAGACTGGTCCGTGTAGATGATTCCCCCACTATTGAAAGTAATGGGTCCCCTGCTCCCTGCATCTGAAGTTGTAGAGGGATGATAACCAATACCAAATTTGTCTTCCTTCATTGGGGTCTCTATCAACCTGCCCCAACCTTGGGCGTTGCCTGCCCTGACGACTTCGACAGCTTGTTTGTAAGATGAAATGGAGGTACCAGCCCCAACTGGTACAGAAGAAGACTCAGGTGCATCGTCAATATTGACTGCTTCAAATGATTGGCACAGCATCTCATGAATTTCCCCATCCATTTCAATGTACTTGAACGTGGATAAGTGACTCACAAAGATGTCTTCTTCTCCACACACTGTCACAACCTGCCCTTCAAACTCATACTTCAGCTTTTGATGTAGAGTAGAAGTAACAGCCCCGGCTCCGTGAATCCAAGGGCGTCCCAATAGGCAGCTATATGCAGGTTGTATGTCCATTACATGGAACGTGGATTTGAATACCTGTGGTCCAATTTGTACGGGCAATTCCACCTCACCAAACACAGATCGTCTAGTTCCATCGAATGCTCTGACCACCAATTCACTAGGCCTTAAGATCAAACCGTCAACTTCCAGCTTCATTAATGCCTTCTTGGGCAAGACATTGAGTGATGAACCAGTGTCTACCAGTACATGAGATAACACTGCGCCCTTACACTCCATCGTGATATGCAAAGCCTTATTATGGTTTCTTCCTTCAACAGTCAAATCTCTACTTGTAAAGCCCAAGCCATGGCTGACATTAACATTGGAGATTACGCCCTCGAGCTGATTAACAGTAATTTCTTGCGGCACGTACGCACTCTTCAACACTTTCAACAACGCCTGCCGGTGCGCATCAGAGCACATCAATAGTGACAGGATTGAAATCTTTGAAGGGGTCTGATTCAGTTGGTCCACAATCTTATAATCGCTTTTCTTGATTATCTTCATAAATTCTTCCATTTCCTTATCAAAAGTAATCTTTGTCTCTGCTTCAGGTGTAGGCGCACTTTCAACCACCTGTTTACCCTTAGCCTTTGCTGCAGCTTCTGCCTCTTTATCACTTCTCAAGGTTTGGGGAGCGAACAACCTTCCACTCCTTGTAAAGCCCCCTACACCCCCTACATTATCAATATTTGGGCTGACTGACGACTCAACTTCCTGTTTTTTACCTTCGTAATATACATCTGCCCCATAGTGCCATGGGATAGCCTTCGTAGACGTGAACGGAATTGGTCCTGGCACCGTGATAGTGACAGGACTGGGCCTTTCTGGCGCAACACTCGCCACGGGAACTGCATTGACCGACATTTGAATCTCAGCGGGAGTGTAATAGATGGTCACGGTTGATATCTCATCAGTGTCTTTCACGACTCTGTCGAACTGTAGACATCCTTCATCGATCAGATTCTGTAAACCCATCTTCAACTTATCACAGCCGTTCTCCTGATTCATGCACTCAGAGCAATCTTGATTACAGCCCGGGAACACCTGTCCCTTCAATAAACGATCTTTTACCACCAACAAAGAAGTTTTCACTTGATGGATATCTGTCACCAGATTCAATCTCCTCCCATCTTCAATAGCGTACACATTTGCTGCACTATGATCAGGCATGGGATGCTGAGTAATATTAGGAGCGGGAGAGAAATTGATGGCTTTAGCATCAATCAAATCTTGTACTTTATGATGGAAAGCCCAGCATCTTTCAATGGAGTGCCCCTGAGCACCTGAGTGGAACTCACAACGAGCATTAGCATCGAAGTTAGGTGGCAGGTTTCCAGCAACCGGAGCTTTCATAGTACAGAGTTCTACCAACTTTAACTCGAGTAGCCGGGGCAACAGCGCGGCATAAGTCATAGGGAGAGGATCCATCTTACGATCCCTCTGTCTAGACCTTTGCTGGAAAAAAGGTTGTTGCTGTTGAACTTGTTGTTGGGGTTGTTGTTTCTGAACAGACGGTGTGGGGATTGTCACAGCATCTACCTGATAATAAGCTCGAGAACGCCCTCTGCCTCGTCCTCTAAACACAGCATTCGTATCACCTTCTCTTCTTTTCTGGTTACTAGCGAACGGTTTCTTCGTCCCCGAAGAGCCAGCCCCACTCACATCCTGGATCTTTCCAAGCTTTAACAGACTTTCTATTCTTTCTCCCGCAATCACAATATCAGCAAATCCAGTTGACGGACAAGCAGCTAATCTATCCAGATAGGCCCCTTGCAAGGTGCCCATGAACATATCTGCCATTTCTCTGTCTGACAAGGGAGGTTGGACCTGGGCAGCCATTTCCCTCCACCTCTGTGCATATTCTTTGAAACTCTCCTTGGCATTTTGTGACAAACCCTGCAATTGAGTGCGGTTGGGCGCCATGTCAATATTATATTGGTATTGCTTCAGGAACGCTTCTGCCAGATCTTTCCAATTCCTCACAGCAGCTCTATTCAACTTCATGTACCAGGTCAAAGACGCCCCCGCCAGACTGTCCTGAAAATAGTGCATCCATAGCTTCTCGTCATCCGTATGGGCTGAAATCTTCCCAAAGTAAGCTTGAAGATGCGTTTGGGGACACGCATTGCCGTGATACTTATCGAAAGTGGGAGGTTTGAATTTAGGGGGAATTCTGACTCCTGAGACCAGCCCCAAGCTGGTAACATCAATACCCATAGAGTTCTTGCATTCTATGGCCCTGATCTTCTCTGCTAACTCATCATACCTTCGATCCCCTTGATTACCCACATCAGCATCCAGCAGAGTAAATTGGTCTTCCAGAGTATCCTCAAGAGTAACACCAGCATGCCTACCATTTCCATTACCCCGATTGTTACCACCAGGAGGAGGGTTGCCACCGGGAGGAGGAATGCCATGTCCCTGTGAATTGTCATGATGATCACCTTCGGGCCCATTGTCGGGACGCTCTACCAGAAGCCTCAGTCTCTCCTGATTTTGCGCCATGCCAGTCATGAGGGTCATGAACTGGTCCATACGCGCCCTCATTTCCGCCAAATCACTTTGCACTTGATCCATGATTCTTACTTGATTCCTTCGCGTCGAATATCGGTGAATATGACTCTCCGCTATACTGCCTGAAACCAAATAAAGGTTAGAGACCCTGCAACGAGTACCTGAAAAGCAAGTAACAAAAATGCAAAATGATATGCAATGCCATGCAATGCCATGTTTGTCATTTCCGAGGTGCTTTATACCCTGATTCCAATCCAACCACAGAAATCTGAAGACCAGAAATTGTGATATAAAGAGACGTGTCGTGGTCATGTGCTTGTGTGCGGCTATCTGATAAGAAATGATCCTGAATAAAACTGCTCATACTCATTCAATATTCAAGTACATTTAAGAAAGGTTCAACCGCAAATGCAATACAAGGAAAAAAAAATGGATCCATCAACAAGCCCGATGGTAGCCATTAACAACAAAATACAGGGAAAAGAACATCAATCTGACAATTCCACATCCTTCAGCTTATCACTTGAATACTTGATTTCCTCAAAAAGTATACGGGTACGCTGGTGATTCGGCTTTTCAATCATCTCTTTGATCAAGACATCCCTTTTCTCAAGAGCTTCAGTTAAAGAACTCATATGCAGCATTAGAGCTTCGTCATCACACACTCCTTTGTGTCTCTTTATGCCGGCTTGCGTCTTGAGTATCTCCCTTTCTATCATGACTTCTTCAAGCTCTTTCTTGGTATTCCTCAGTTGGCTTCTAGCTTCTTCTAACTGTTCTTGACTTTTACCGAGACTTTCCCGATACTTTCTCCTCTGCTCATGTGCCTTTTTAAGCTCCTCGTCTTTAGTCTTCGACTGATCCTTTAACTCGGCATTTTCAATTCTGACTTCATCCCAAGCTTGACGAAGTTGAGCTAATGAATCCTTGCTTCGGGCTAAAGCCTGTTTTGTAATCTTGTGAGCCTGACTAGTGTCATCTGCTCCCAAAGTAAGTTTTCGAAAGTACCGAGCTCGGTCATCAAAATCTTTCTCTTTGTCAGCCAAGGTTTTTTCCGCTTTCAAGGCTCTCTTTTCCAACTCTTTGTTGTCAGCTAGAGCTTTCTGAAGACATCTGCTCATTCCAGAATTTTCTATCTGCAGCTCTCTGACCATTTTCTTCCACTTCTCACATTCTTCAATAGCCACCATGGTGGGTTGTTCTGGCTGTACTGAACATAAAAGAGGTCCCCTTGAAAAGGGTAAAAGCAATTCCTTTACTTTCGTCTCCATCCACCTGTCATATTCAGGATAAGATCTACAATCTCCTTTTCCAAAAACTGCTTTTCCAATTTTGTGCTTATCTTTCCAAGCATTCACTACTTCTACCACCTTCGCATCTTTAGTTCCTGTAAAGAATAAAGATTCTTCCACATCTTGCTCTGTAGGAGGATCCCTGGAAGCATACCCAAACTGTCGGATGGCCAAAACTGGATTATAATTGATCCCTCCTTTTCTGCCAATCAAAGGCACATTTGGAAAATTTCCGCATCTTGTGACAAGCTCTATTCTCAATAACCGGTGGTCAAACCATACAATGTTATCAGCAGTTAAACTCATCAATCGTTTAGACCATTTCGCCACATCTTTGGTTTCCACAAAGACACCTGTCTGAGGCAAATGTTTGAAAAACCAATGACTCAGCAGTGGAGTACAACAACTGACAGATCCTCCCCTCCTTTTCTCATTCTTATAGTGCACGGAATGGTAAAAATCTCCTAACAAAGTAGGGACTGGATTTTTAAGAACGAAAACTCTTGTCGCTTGCATATCCACAAAGTCTTGCTGATTGGGAAAGAAAACTAGGCCATATATGCAGAGAGCCAGAATGGAATTGTAAACCGTCCAATTTTTAGCACTTGCAGCCTCTTGGGCCTGTCCAGACAGAAATTCTAAAGGAAATCCTCTAACTCCATTTTTACTGCTCACACCACTCTTTATCAATGCCTGATCCATTTGTAAAGCAGCAGCAATTTCTTTTACGCTGGGAGAACTACCAGAGAAGAATGGTATTGCTGACGTGATCGGAATTCCCAAAATAAATGAGAATTCTTCCAGTGTTGGCATCAAAATGTAATCTGAAAAAAGAAAACACCTCAACGAAGGCTCGTAGAACTGCAGCAGAGTGTGCAAGGCATCATGTTCATACTTGGTGATTGTACGGACCATCCCAACCAAATTCCCGTAGCTCTTCTGAAACCTATCAAGAATACCCGGACCAGCCATATCTATAACTTTGAGCAATGAATCCAAGACAGGATCTGGAAACTTGTAAGACACATTGTTCTTTCTCTCGGCAACGATCTCTGTTGAACCCATGGATTGGAATCAGAAATGTATTATGCACCTGAAAATGACAAACATAACTGTTATGATATGATAATGCAATGCAAGAGGGCATGTGATCAGGTAATCAAGTGTCGGTGTCTGTATTGAACTGTGTGCACTGTGTCTCTGTACTGAGTCTGGCAATATCTGAGATGAACACTTAAATCACTGTCATAGGATACAATGTCTGAAATCATCATAGAATCACGAGTAAGGTAGGTAGGAGGCTGGGTTTCCTGCAAACCTGTAAACATCCCGCCCATGCTCACATGTGGTTTTTAGAAAATAAGGCTTGTCAGCTTCGGAGGTTTGAGAAGCAATAGCACATTCAGCCCGTAGGATACAATGCTATGCCAATCAAAGAGGTCGTCCACTGACTCCCCTTAGAAAATAAAAGTCATCCTATGCAAGTTCCAAAGTGGGCCCTCGGGTGCGAATGGGTTTGCCACAGAATGTGGTCTGCCATTGTCACCACTAAAGAGGGATAGTTCCACTAAGGTCCTCATGATCGGTCACTAGAGTCGACAGCTCTCTAGATCTACATCCTGGAATACGCAAGATGCGTATGCCACGATGTGTCCCAAGATAGCCTCGTCTAGCTGTGAATTTTGTGAACACCCAACGCACTCCAAACGGCACGTAGGTCCCACTACTCTCCACTCTAATTCTAAGTGTATGCTCAAGCCTGTGTAATGGGCTTATCTCTCAGAAATCCCATCCCGCCAAACAGAAAATAGCACAGTCCAACACAACAGTAATAATATGATATGTAATGCTAAAAAGCAGTAAATACAGTAATGTACAGTAAAGCAGTAAATAACCATACAATAAAATGGTAAATATAGCACAACAGTAAACACCCAATGAAAGAAAAACAGACAAGCGCTAGGATTGACTTGCTTAGGATGGACCAGCAATAGGTCAAAATCTATGTCCCCAGCAGAGTCGCCAGCTGTCGCTCCCGGGATTTTCATCCAAGTACAAACGCGAAAGTGGCACCGAACAGAGTCGCCAGCAATGTGTATTTATCCCATGAGAGGGAAAGGAAACACCGCATAAACCTGAAGGAAGGAAAGAACATGGTCTTGCGACCAAAAGAAATGGGTTCGGGAGTCGGTTACGCGAGAGGAAGGTATTAGCACCCCCTCGCGTCCATCGTACCCGATGGGATCCACGCTTGCTTGTTTCGATCAAAGGGTGATAGAAAATGATACTGGAAAAGGAACTGAAAGAAAGAAAGGAGAGAGAAAGAGAAGCAAATGTAGGGAAAATAAAAGAAGTGCTCGCATGGGCCCTACCCCACTGCCTACGTATCTCATAGGGAACATGAGAATCAGAGCGACGTAGTTCCCCTCACTAGGGATGGATTGTCTGTGTTTTTTAGAGAACGACTTACGTCCTAGCTCAGGTGTTGCAGGCTCGCTGGTCCGAGTGCGTTACCATCTTGCAAGAGAACGAGTAGAAGCGCGTTCGTACGTTGAGAGTGAATGAGGTGAGAAAAGAATTCCCGAAGGAAAGACGTTATTGTTTGTTTTTGTCTTTTAAGAGTTTTTTCATTTGTTTGCATATGATAGTGTATCTGAATCTTAGTCATTGGAATGCGTACATTCTCACATCCCAAGATGGAATGGGTAAGAAAGCACACTAAGGGTGAAGAAGACCCTCACACTTAGTTCCAATTGTCAAGGTTCAAACACACTAGCATACTTGTGTTTATTAAGTGTTTTTGTTGATTAAGAAATGAAGAAGTGTTTTTTATTATTTGCACCTTCAACAAGTATTGCATTTAAGTCCCTCATACAAGATCAAATGTTTAACACATTGACCCAAGATGGGCTATATGCTACACATTCTAAGATTACAAGAGAAGACCCCTTATAATCTTTTCTTTATATGAAAGGCCTAAATGCAATAAATGCCTACCTTTATTATGTGTTTTGAATTTCCTTTGAGATGAGAAGATGAAAGACTCAAGAGAGGATAAAGGTAAAAATCTATATGGACTAAGACTCAATCCTAATTGATTAGTTAAGGGAGTGATCCTAAGGTTTGTGAGGTTTCAACCTAAAGTCTAAAGAAAGAAAGAATTAAACAATTCACTTCCAAAGTAGAAGATGAATTGTAATTCAAAAAGGGAAAGTAATGAGTTATTTAAAGAAAGCACATAAGTGCTTAGCAAAACACAAAATGGAATTGTAAAAGAGAAAGGATAGAAGTTGAATGTGGATTCCTTATCCACACTCAATTGAAACTTACCAAAGCCCCTACATGGTTAGTAAACATGTATAAGAAGTACAAGAAGTAAAAGAACATGTAATGCATCATAAAACTCAAAAGAATTAAATGAGAAACCAAATCCTAGAGCCACAATCAGAATGTACATCATATGGACAACAAATGAATATCATCATACAAGTGCAAGTGAATAGGCAACAAACATCATCCATTAGCATTTAAACATGTTACAAGAAGAAAGGGTAGATGAAAGATGGAAAGAAATGAAGAAGACATGCATAAATGGAACATGTAAATCAACAACCAGAATTGAAACTAAATGGAAAATGGTTTATAAACATCTCAAAAGTATTTATGAATCAACTTCAAGGCATTCAAGAAGTAATATGAGAAGAATTGAAATGAAAGTTCCAAAAAGAAAGTGCAAACAAAACATGTTAATGATGCACAAAGTTCAAATTGAAATGAACATGTAAAGATGACCTACAATGTGTATCAAAGACCTATAATATCATATGAATGACTCACACAACTATGCAAATGCTCATACAAATATGCACAAAAGAATTCATGCAAACATGCACTAAAGATTACAATGATATAACATGTCATAATGCCTTAAATGAAATGCATCAAGCAAAAATCAAATGTCCTCATGAAAATTATGAAAACATGGTATTGGAGTTCACTAATCAGGGATGAATCACATATCAAAATAGCATATCAAAATTCAAAGCAAAATGACTTCAAACAAAGCAATTAGGTCAAATTGAAACATCATGCAAAGTGGTACAAATATAGGCATCAAGACATGTAATAAAGTGACCTAAAAATCAAACAAAAATCATATAACATGCTTCAATGTATTAGTGAATCAATGCAAAAAGAATCATGTCAAAATAGTTGGTAATGAGCAAGAAAAAAATTAAACAAATTCATGTATCATGCTTAGAATGCATCTAAGTGGAAATTCAAAGAAAATTATGGAACAGGGGCAAAAAGGTCATAAAATCAGAAAATAAAATCATGAAAAATTTCCTAAATGTTTTAAGAATACACATGAATTTTTGTAGAATTTTCCCATATGTTTTGGTATTTTTAAAAATTAGAAATCAAACGTGTAGAAAGAAATAAAAATAAAAAAAGAATGCAAAATGAAGGGGGGTATGAACATAGCAATTGGACAGTTCAAATTACATTGGGCCTTAAACAAGGGGGTGTGGATATCAATCTGGCTTAGGTCCAGTTACGCGCATAACACACTAACAACCATGCACTTCAGTCAACAATAGTCAAGGTAACAACAACCATCAGATTAAGTCAAGTCAAGGAACAAGTCAAGGTAATTGCATCCAACGCGCATACATGAACGACCACACAACATACCATGCACCACACCACAAAATGCTTAAGTGAGATCAGAAAACACGCACGTGAGGAGCACATGAATTTTAATGTGCTGGCACATTCGTGGCCATCAGATCATGCTCATCCAATGGTCATGATTAAAACCTGAGCAAAACCCTAGAAAATGAATCTACCGGCCGGAGATGACCTCCGGTCATCTTCTCCGGCCAACCTCCGGTGACAATGATTTTCAGGCAAGCATAAATGGACAAAACATACATCATTGGAAAGCTGAAGTGATGAGGAGCATGGATCCAGTGATAAAATGCACAAAATATTCATGACATAAAAGAATCGAACAGAGGAAGTTTGCCCTAACTTTTGAACTATGCCTCTAAAGGCCTATCAACTAGCCAGACAAGTTCTCGAGCTTATAAGAAGCTTCAAGAACCTGAAAATAACTTCAAATCATGTCTATAATGGTGGAAATTCGTACCTGAAGATTTGTGACCTTGAGATATTCTTCAGAAAACCAGAGATTTTGCTTCCTCTTTGAGCTACTCTTGGCCAAATAAAGGCTTTCAACTTCTGAAGAATGATGATGGATATGGATTTGTAGAGTGCTTACTTCAAAGATCCAATGCTGCTTCAATGTTCAGTGATGATTGAAGATGAAGCTTGAAGGTGGAATTAGAGGGAGATGATGATGAATTCGCGAAACTCAGAGAGAAAATGGAGAGAAAGAGAGGGAGAGTTTGAGGTGTTTGAGAGGGAGAGTAAAAAAATGAAGCTGAAGATTGCAATGTGAGTGAAGCTTGCTATTTATAAGTTGCTTTAACCATGGTTAACCTGAGTTGGTTAAATGAGTCCAAGTTGAGTTTAGGTGAGTCCATCCTAACTAACTGAGCCAAGTTAGTTAGGGGACGAGTTAGCAATGGTTTTGCTATGGTGACGATGACTTATGGTGAGCTATGGTGGAGGTTCATAGAATGAAACTTGCTCGTGTATGCTGCAGCAACATAAACTTGTTCAACAAGCTTTTAACTTTTCCATTTTCATGTGTAATAAGCATTAGAGGAGCGTGCAAGCAAGGACAATGCTTGGCTTAAAATGGCAAAGTGTCATGAGGTGTGGGATATATGCATACACTTTGAAATAACAACAACAACAACACTTGTTTTTTCTGATTCTTTATGACAGTTTGGGATCAATGCAAACATGGTAGTTTGGTGTTGATTTTCTCCCTAATCAAGGGATGGTTTGACAAAGTTTTGGAGTCATTGAAAAGAGATGATATGAGAGAATATGTTTGGTATGAAAAATGAATTGAAATGATACTTGACATAGGTTGAAAAATGGATTGAACACACAAGTTTGGAACTGGTCATGGGCGAGGCAAAGGGGTTGGCTGGCAAGGCATCTTGGCACCTGGGTTTTCAGCATAATCATAGTAAATTGGACCCATCATAACTTCTCAACCTTTGATCAAATGAAAAAATCATAAACACCACTTTTGAAGATCTCACATAGAGGAACAACTTTCATGTTGAAAGATTTTTCATTTGAGGCCTCTAACCATGAGTAATTGATCAATACATTTGGCCCACCATGTGTTTGTGAAAATGACTGCGCGCGTGCCTTGAAAATCTTGGTCATGACCTAGTTTTGAACCTACTTTGCTCAAACTTTGATCAATCATATCTCACTCAATTTTTATCCAATGGAGATGTTCCACACATGGATTTGAAGCTTAAAGCAAGGCCTTTCATTGAGGCAGAGTGGAATTTTCATTTGGTGCTCCAAATTTAAATGGCCTTGGTTCAAACTCTGATGCAAAATGGCCAAAACTTGCTATTTTTAGTAACCCTACTTCATCCAAAAATGGCAACTTTTTACATCTTGATTTTTTTCATGATTCCTTTGGAATTTCTTGACCAAATTTTGTACATTGGACACATATGACATGAATTTCATGAATTTGGCCTCAAAAAGTCAAGAATTGACTTTTTCCTCTGATTATTTGACTTTGCCCCAATTTCTCTGATTCTTGATTTTTCTTCCAATTGAACCACTTCTACAACCCATTGAGGGGCAATTTTCCATACACATACACTTAAGAACATGTAGAATACCATGACAACAAGCTTTGTCCAAAAAATCAGAGATATCCTGATTTTATTAGAAACCCTAATTTTGACCCTCTCTGGTTAGGAGGAAATTGCACATCTTCCAAATCCAAATTCCTCAGAGTATGTTGTGTATCCTCTTAAAGGATGATGAGAAATGCCACTTGAGAATGATTTTGAATCAATGAGCTATCTCTTTTGAGGGTTTTCCTTCAATTTTTGAACCTCTTGCATAGTAAAAGATGTAGTGCTTCAATCTCCCATTGAATCTCACTTCTTTGAGGTTTTGGAAGATCAATTGAGATAGTATGAGACATGAGAGACCTCTTGGCTTGCCTAGAGCCAACTTGATTGACTTTTTTGTGCTTTGAATGATTCCTTGATTGTCCACCTTCCACCTGATCACATGCCCTGATGGTAAGAAGGATGCCATGCTTCATTTTTCTATGTTAAATGCAATGTAATGTTAATGAGGTGGATATGATAATGCCATGCTATGATGACAAAAGGGGAGAGCAAATTTTGGGGTATTACAGGTGGTACATGGCCATATCCACTCTGTCTACAATGCATCTTGACCAGATTAGTCTGTAACAAGAGTACATCATGAATTTGATAGACATTGTTAGTCTCTTTCTCAATTAAATTGACTGCAGCCTTCTCATGTTGAGGCAGCGGGTTCGTGAGAACATTAGGATTTGTATCCTTGAAGGATAAGACCCCGCTCCTAACAAGTTTTTGCACGTCAGACTTGAAATTGAGACAAGTCTCTATGTTATGCCCTGAACCTCCTTGATGATAAGGGCATGTCTGATCCACCTTAAACCAAAAAGGCGGATTTTCTGGTACTGCAAGAGGAGACTTAGTCTGAATGTGCCCCTTAGCCAGTAGTAATGGAAACAGTTCTGCGTACGTCACGGGTATAGGATCAAATCCTGGTGGCCGTGTTGTACGGTTGTTGTTATATGGAGGACGAGCCTGCTGAAGAGGCTGTTATGTCCTTTGCTGGCCAGGTCGGCTCTGCGCAACCTGAGGTTGATACGTAGGAATAGACGCAGGGTTGATAGCAGGAGTCACAGCTGCTACCGGTTGATAACGTCGTCTTTGCTTTCCGAGAGAGATATTCCCAATATCTTGCTCTTTTTTCTTAGGGAGAGCACTACCATATTTTTTAGTACCGCTCGTCGATCCAGTGTCTTTTACCAAACGTCCTTCTCGGACGGCTTCCTCAAGACGTACGCCCATGCTGACCATTTCGGTGAAATCACTGGGCGCACTGGCAACCATTCGGTCATAGTAAAATGAGCTTAAGGTCTTTAAGAAGATCTTTGTCATCTCTTTTTCCTCAAGAGGTGGACAAATTTGAGCGGCGATTTCACGCCACCTTTGATCGTACTCCTTAAAGGTTTCCTTGTCCTTTTGCGACATCGATCTGAGTTGATCTCTGTCGGGTGCCATGTCCAAATTGTATTTGTATTGTTGGACGAAGGCAGTGCCAAGATCTCTGAAAGTGCTGATCGTGGCGCAGTTTAAACCCATGTACCATTTGAGTGCGGCACCGGTTAAACTATCCTGGAAGTAGTGAATCAGTAGGTCTTGATTCTCTATCTGAGCTGACATTCGCCGAGCGTACATCACCAGATGGCTCTGAGGGCAAGAGTTACCCTTATATTTTTCAAAGTCGGGCACTTGGAACTTGTGAGGGACTTTCACATTTGGGACTAAGCAGAGATCTGCGGCGTCCTTTCCAAGTAAATCCTGACCGCGAATGGCCTGCAGTTCCTTCTGCATTTCCAAGAACTGTTCCTGGAATTCATCCATTCTATCGAACATAGTCTCCTTCTTACCAGAAGGTGTTGGTGGAATTTGTCCTTCCGGGACAGTGTGCACCACAGGGGGTGGTACCGTGACTACGGCAGTGAGTCTTGGCGTTTCCCAAAGTTTATAACCTTCAGGAGTCTTCAGTATGCCCCTGGCATCTTCGATTTCCCGAAGTTTGTAACCTTCAGGCCCAGCGGCTTCTGTTGTGATTCCCTGATCCTCTGTGATCGGCGGAACATATCCTTCCGGGATATAGTTAACAGGCATGCCCCAAGGACGATCTTTCGGTATCTGATACCTAGGATCATACCTCTCCACTATAGGCGTTGAGGTGATCTCTGAGATCACAGTTCTTTGTAGCTGAGCTTCTGCCATGTCTTGCATGTCGTTATGAAGCTTTCTCATATCCTCTCTTAGAGCGTCGATCTCTTCTTTCAACTCTCTATTTTCTTCCTCAAGATCATCCATCCTTTTCTGACGATTGGCCCGAGTATTATACGAATGAGACAGTTTGACTCTAGAATCGAGACACAAACATGAGATTCGTAGGTAAGAAGAATACGCGATGTGAGAATGATGAATGCACTGATTATATTAATTGTTTTTCTTGGTTTAATCAGAATAAACTTTGACAATTAGATTGCAAATATCAAACAGTGGGGAAACCCCCTTTTTTTATTGAAATTCAAAGGATTACAGAAATGGAAATACAGTAGATTACAAGGTGCAGAAACAGAAACCTAAACTAATGGGTCCTGAGTTCTCTCTGAAGAGAAATCAGGTGCTGATTCTGGTATCTTCCTTTTCTTTGACCGGGGCTCTTGGGCCGTTGTCGGGTTGTCATTCCTTTGCCAAGTGAAATGAGCGAGCAAATTCCTTTGGTCATCCTGATTATCTACAACATGTTGCTCCAAAATCTCAATCAGAGCGTCTTTCTCTTTCAGTAATTATTGTATTTTGATGCACTCTACGTCGAGGGCGCGGTACTTGTTCTTCCAAGACCTTCTCTCCCGTTGAACTTTGTTGAGAGTAACCTGAAGCTTTTCAGTTTCCGTCATGAAGTACATGACAGATTCCCTCGGCGGAAGAATTCCGTAACGAGGATAAGGCATCTTTAGCTTGAGAGCTCTAGTTTGTACCTAATGGAGGTAAGGCTCCACCGAGACACATTCTGGTTTTCCCAGAGACTCTCGTCCTTTCTTATGAACATGCTTCCAAGTGTGCACTATTTCCATCTTTAGTGCTCTGTCGTTTTCCCCTTCTTTGAAGAAAAGACCTTCCAGATGAACACCCAGTGGGATGTGTCTCATCGGGTATCCAAATTGACGGCGAACCAATACCAGATGGTAGTTGATTCCTCCTTTAGTTCCTATAAGGGGTATGTTGGGGAAGTTTCCACAACGGTCAATGATCCTGATTCCCTCATAAATCCTATTACACCAATCTATATCCGAGTTGGTAAGAGACATGATCTTCTGCGACCAACGTAAGGCACTCTTGCAATCCCAAAAAGCAGCAGACTTGGGTAAGTGAGAGATAAACCATTTGTAAAGCAGAGGTACACAGCATGTGATCTCCCCTCCGCTGTACAAATTTCCCAAGTGTACAGAATGATACGCATCTGCGAGCAAAGTCGGCAGAGGATTTCCAATGAGAAAAACCTTAATGGAGTTAATATCGACGAAGTTATTGATGTTGGGAAACAAGAATAACCCGTAGGTGAGCAAGACAAAGATGCTTTCAAAAGCAATCACGTTTCCTATACTGGCAAAATATAGGGCCTTCTTCGTCAAGAATTGGGCTGCCAAACCTTGGATGCCACCCTTAGTGGTTAGGTGAGTCCTAACTTCAGACTCGTCCAAATGAATTGCTCTTGCAATAGTCTGATTCTTTGGAATTTCTTCCAGTCCAGAAAATGGAGCTCGATCCGTAATGTGTAGATCGATCAGGTGAGAATACTCCTCCAGCGTTGGTGCAAGCTGGTAATCCGGGAATGTGAAACAGTGATAGACCGGATCATAGAACTGGATTAGTGCATCCATGATTCCCTCAGTCACATGGACTCTTAACAGTGGTAGCAAACCTCCGTGCTTGGCTCTGAAAGCCTCAGGGTTAGTGATCATCCTCGCTAACCTTCTCAAATCCTCTAGTTTTGGAACCTTGAAGGTATACTGGTGAGTTCTCCTTCTACAGAAATCCATTAGTGCAATTCTTTTCTCTGATATTTGCAATCACAGTCTTAGTTTATTTTGAAAAAACAGAGAGACTAGAAGAGAAGTTTTTTTTTGAATGTTTTAATGTTTTTTAGATGAATGCATGAATGCAGCACACAAAAACATAGAAAAAACATGGGGTCAAAGGGTCGTTGTCATGAAGTCAAGGCTCTACCCATCCCCAAAGGTTTATACTAGGGTGATTCTTGTACCTGTACTCATTATCATCAGCTCCTCCCAGGAAAGCAATCTTAGAGTAAGTGCCATTCACCGAGAATAGATCACTAGCCTCAAATGAGGGTAGTATCGCGTAACAACTATTTCCGATAGTTTCCGCACTACGAAAGGGTTTGGCTCCCCAGCTTCTCAGACTTAACAACCGACCCATTGTCTAGGTGAGAGAATGGGTTGCGTTGGTCAGCCTCCACTGAGGTTGATGGTCGACCCCGTCGCCATCACTTATCTTAGGTGTATACTCATTCTTTCCACAAACGGCATCACCCGCATTCCCATTAGCAGAAAAATAAACATGTATAGCAATTAGGAAAAACAGTATATATATTTGTCCTAAACATCCTAGACCTATGAGGCTAAGAATCCTAAGTTCCTGACAGAAAATGGGTTCCCCGACGGAAGCCCCAATCTGTGGTATTCACACAAGTGAAGAAAAGGAAGACCGTGCCTAGACCTAACTTTGACAGAGCCCCACGGTGGGCGCCATTTTTCCTGTAGCGAGCGATTTTGGACGCGGTTCTTAAGCGTTGGTCGCTCTCTGCGGTTTGACCTTAAAACTACAGGTCGATTCATTTTTTATCCTATTGTGAGCTGATGAAGGAAGGGAAATAGATGTCTCCAATTAACCCTGCTTTGCATACTGAGTTTAAATATCGGTCTGTTAGGTTACGAATGCTATCGATGTGGAGGGGCCTTTCTTGTGCTATTTAAAAGAATGACAAGTTTCTGGCGGGGAACAAGGATTAGGATGTTAGGACTGATGTTTTTTTGATGTGAGAGTATGGGATTTTGGGTTTTTGTTTAGTGTGCTCGCTAAGATCTTTTCTTCCGATCTTATGCCTACGTATTCCCGTTTACTGAAACAGGGAAATCAAAGCGTTCGTAGTTCCTCCTATTCTATGGGAGGAAATGGTTGTTTTTGGTGTCTTGTTCAAAGCCCAAGACGTGAAGCGAAAGGTAGTTTGCATCTTGTTCAAAGCCCAAGATATGAAGCTGAAAAGTCTATTTGTGTCTTGTTCAAAGCCTAAGACGTGAAGCTGCAGGACCTCGACTTTAGAGAGAATTTGTCATCTCTAAAGAGGGGTTTGTCTGTTACGACTATTTTATAAAAGAGAATTACTTTAACCGGGATACGCGGATCCTTGCAATGCCATAATTTCCTTTATAGGGGGTTTTAACCTGAAGAGGAAGACTTTAACTCAGTGTAGAGCAATGCTATCTTTCCTTAGGAATTTCTCATGCTAAAAGAGGGACAGTGGCATGGATGTAGATGATCCAGAGGCTTGCCGCTTACAGCAATTAGATGAAGAGGGAAGGAGTTGTTGATGTTTGTGTACTGTGAACGAGGCACAATTTTGATACTAAAAGGTTAATTGGATTAACCAGTGATTTTCTTATACAAAGCCTAAGAGGAGGCTGATATGTGTCTCGTACAAAGCCCGAGAGAGAGGCTAAAAGGTTTTGACTCAACGAGGGAATCTTTTGGTATCTCGTATAAAGCCCGAGATGGAGGCGATTTGACTCAACAAGAGAGTTTTTTATATCTCGTACTACAAAGCCCGAGATGGAGGCTGTTGTTTATTTGGCTCAATAAGAACCTTTTTGTATCTCGTATAAAGCCCGAGATGGAGGCGAAAGGGGTGATCGACTCAACGAGGGAGTCTCTTATGTGTCTCGTACAAAGCCCGAGAGAGAGGCCAAACGTCACTGGAGAAGGATCATTATATAAAGCCTAAGAGGAGGCTGTGGCGACTGTTCCAGTTAAGTGACAGGTCCAGTATACTGATTTTGAAAGAGAAAATCAGTTCTTATATGAGCAACACTGTAACACGGTGGTTTGAACTGACTTTTAAAATGTTGCGGTAAGCAAGAGTCGCCACCGACTTTTATTTTATCCAATAAAGAAAGGAATACAAGAATAGGAAAGACCTTTTAAAAGATTTTGAGTTCGGGGGGTAAGTTATACAAAAGGAAGGTACGAGCACCTTTTGTATCCATGGTTATCCATGGGCTCTTAATTGCTTAGATCACTTTACTTTGTTTGAAAAATAGTATAGTGTGTGATTAGAAAATATTTTCATAAAGACTTTAACTTTGTAATGATCCTCGTATGGATTTATACAAAGTGTTTAGCTTTGAAAAAAAATATTTGCAAAGATGTGAGGTGTAAAGAGTGTTTTTTTTGAAAAGGGTGAGCAAGCATTTAAGAGTTACTACCCTAAGTTGTAAGGTCTTCTTGTTATTTCTTTTCTTTAGGGGTAAGACTTTCCTTACTATTAGTGAGTAAGTAGTCTTTACCTTGGATGTTAAAGGGACGAGTGTAGGGTCATCGTATGGTCATAGAAGGCAACTTGTAGGGGTATCTTCGTAATTTGAAGGGACAATCATCATTTTTCCGTAGGGTCATCGAGGGACAAGATCGTTTATTCACAGGCAACTCGAAGGGACTATGATCTTTTATTCGAAGGGGCTATGATCTTTTATTCGAAGGGACTTGATGATTTTTATTCGTAGGCAACCTTACTAAGATACCCCCACGTTCGAGGGACTTGACCAATTTAATCGAAAGGCAGCGAAGAGAGATTACCCTAGAGGTGTAAGTGTGAAGAGTGTGTTGATTCAGTTATTTATCTTGAATTAGGATTATTCTATGTCAGGTTTTAAGTCTTGCCATGCAAACCTTAGTTACTAGTAGTTGAATATGTACAAAAAAATTAAAGTGCGGGAATTTAAACCTAAGCTATTACATCCCATGAGCAGTTACAATATTTAAAAAATGCGAGGAAATGTAAATCTACGCTATTACATCCTGTGAACAGTTACAATATTTAGGAAAATGCGAGGAATTAAAATTCTAAATTATTACAACCAAGAAATAATATTAATGTTTTTTTTTTGTTTTAGAAAAGAGAAGGATTTTAGGGTTAGTAAAAAAAAATTACTAAGGTTAATGGTAAGAAAAAAAGATAAAAATTAATTAATTATGTACAAATTAATCCTAAAGTCTAATTAATTTTAATTAAAAAAAAAGCCTAATTCTAAATTAATTTCTTTTTATATTTTTTGCAATGATTTTGAATAATAAAAATAATTAAAAGTCACAACTTTAATTATTGACAAATTAATTAAGTTAATTAATAAAAAGAATAAAAAAAAAGTTGATTAACTAATAAAAAAAACTCAATTCTAATCTTTTTGTGATTTAATAAAAAAATAATTTTGTTAAAGTCTTATAAAAAAAAGGTTAGCTAATTAAAGTTAATTAAAATAATTATTAAAGATTTAAAATAAAAAGAGAAATAAAAGAAAAAGGAGAAAATTATGAAAGAAAAAAAGGAAAAAGGAAAGAGGGGCGCTGGGATTCGAACTCAGGCCCTCAAGGCAATTCGCTGAGGCCTCTACCACTGGGACAAGCGCGTGCTTGTGCTATATAAACGAAACAAATAGAATAAGTGTTAAAAATACGTCAATTCCCAATCAGCGAACCAGATCGCGCCACCTCATAGTCTTCAACCTTGAGACTGGGCTTTTTTGCTACGATTTTGCCTCAATTTTGCTACGAATTAGCTACGATATTTTCGTAGCTAATGTACCTGGAATTTCAAAACTTAAAAACACACAGGATTAATACATCAAAGGTACTCAAGTTTACTAATTAGGACCCTAGGAATTCAATGGTGCCATTAGTTTTGGTTAAAAGTGGCTGTAACGTGAGAATCGAAGAGCACCCTCTTTGTGACCTAACAATGGCAAGTCTTGATTCCTGCACCAAAGCTTGTTAGTAGTTGATCAAAACCAATCTAAACATCATAATCAGTAATAATATAAACATGAACAACATTTATAATGCATGAAAAATGAGATTTAAAAAGTGGAAAATCCAAGAATGGCCATGGCTTGATGTGCGCGTTTCACTCGCTTCTAACCTTCAAGAATGATGGGGATTGACTCCTGGAATTATTTTGAAACAGTTTGGACGTGAAAAGGTCGTAAAATTTTGTTATGAAGAGTTTTCACGATTTTTCTAGTTTGCCTTTTTTTTGAAAATATTTTTGGGTTGCTTCATGTGATTTTTTGTAGCTTTAGGTTTGGATATGATCATTTATTTATAGGATAGGAATTAGGTTGAAAAGTTCCATGGGCTTGGATCAAAACTTGAATGATATTGAATGGTGTTCAAAACTTACCATTTTCTCATATTTGGCCATCCAATCTTCCCTTAACAATTTTGCACGAATTTAAATCAGATAATATGTTCATAAACCTCAATATTTGATTCCATAATCAACCACAAATCAAATCTCTTGATTTTCTTATATTTATTGTGATTTAAATTGAATTTAAAGGATTTAAATCCAATAAAATATGGAATAAATAATAAAAAATCAGAAAATGTGATCAAATGGTCGTGGGCCATCTTAAAATGAAGTTTAGGTTGTCACAAAATGGGCCCTTTTGGCAAAAAGTGGATATTGGCCATTATTTGCTTTGTGCACCTCCTCAAAATTGTCCAACTTTGACAATGCATAACTTCCTCAATTTTTATCATTTGGATGTGTTCTTGGACTTTTTTAGAAACCTCAAGATGTCCTCTAATCACTCCTTTTGGTCCCAGGTCAATTTGATCTCCCATGTTCAAGTTATGAGCTTTTGAAAAAGGTTGACTTTTGTTGACTTTCAAAATGACCTATAATGTCTTGGCTCATATCTCCCGAATGAAGCATTTCTGGACTTGGCTTGTGAGACACAAAGTTGTAGGGAATTAAATTTCCTTCAAGATGGGCTTTGGTTGAGGAATTTTTGATGAAGTATGTGGAAGTTATGCCTGGTCAAAGTATAGTTGACTTTTCCTATAAAAACCCTAATTTAGTAACTCCCGATTCTTGATGATTCTGAGGTTTCCTTGATGAATCATGATCAACCCTTGATCAAATAATGAATTTCACCCCATAATCTTGATGTTGACCAAAAATCTTGAGGTTTGACTTTGTGTTGACCACAGTTGACCTTTTGACCAAGTTAACTGACTTTGACTGTCTGAGCATCTGACTGACCAAACTTGTAAGGAAAGTCTTAAAACTTGTTATGAGGATTCTTTGAAGTGTATGGGACACCATGAAGTCCTTTTGAAGCTTTAGAAGTCCAATCTACTTTGAGAAGTACATAACCCTAGTTGGATTTATTGCTTAGGAGGAGGCTTTGTCTGATGAAACTTTTGAGTACTCTTGAGCCACTGAAGATCTTATGAATCACTAGGAGACCTCTTGAGGCATATTGTCTTGAATGTGTGAGGGCAAATTTTGGGGTACAACAGCTGCCCCTTTTCAATCTTCTTAAACCTGAGGAGTAAGATTGGTATTCGCGCCGATCGGGATCTGAAGGTGGAAGAGGATTGAACAATAAGAACCCAAAAATTTGCACTCGCCGGTGCGCTCTGTTGGTTGATCGTATTGCTTAAATGGGCTTAAAAGATGCCATTCGAAGTGTATGACAGGATGGAGATGGGCTTATAGATGCCATCCAAAGTAACTGTTGATAGGAGTATCAGAATGAGTTTAGGTTTGACTGTATCTGAGGAATATACTAGAATGAGTCTGTGTCCAACTGTATCTAGCAGACGTGCTGGGAAATGCCAGAATGATTCTTATGCCTTGAATGTATCTGTATGATGTTCTAGAATGAGTCTACATCTTGACTGTATCTATAGGGAGATCAGAGTGAGTCTTTGCCTGACTGTATCTGGGAGTCGTATTAGAATGAGTCTACGCCTGACTGTATCCAAAAAATTAGTATTAGAATGAGTTTTCGACCGACTGTATCTAAAAGATTAGTATTAGAATGAGTCTTCGACCGACTGTATCTAAAAGATGAGCTGTAATAAGTATCAGAATGAATCTGTGTCTTGATTGTATCTGAATTGTGTCTAGAAGATGTACTGGGGAATGTCAGAATGAATCTACGCCTTGATTGTATCTGAAGATGTATTGGAATTAGTATCAGAATAAAATCTATCTCTAGATCGTATCTGGAAAATATACTGGAATAAGTATCAGAATTAGATCTTCGTCTCGATCATCTCTGAACCATTTTTTTTTTTGAAAATCTTCTGGGATAAGTGTCAGAATTAAATCTCTGTTGATTATCTCTGAGCTGTTGAAGTATCAGAATTAAATCTCTGGGTTGATCATTTCTGAATTGTTGAAGTATCAGAATTAAAGTTGTCCTTGAATTAGTATCAGAATTAAATCGTTGTCTCAATTATCTCTGCACCGTATCTAGAAGATGATAATGTTTGTCTAATTGTGAACTCACCTGAAAAAGGCAAAGTTAGTTTTATGCAATGTCATGATATATGTAATGCATTGCGTAATGATGCTCTTAAACTAAATGAAAATGTTATATGCGTTTTGTATGCGTATGCTATGATGTATGGGTATGAAATGTCGCTGAAGGTAGCGGGGGCTTTGAATAGTAACGTCTGATTGGGGAAAATAAATCCCTGGCTGTTGCTGGGGATGGAGAAAGTAAATCTTCAGATCCTGTCTAGAATGACTCTACTGGGGATTCAAACTTCCCGTCTGGGAATATTCCGCTGGGGATGTTTGATTTCCGCTTGGGGATAGAAGTATTCTGTCAGGAGAGTCGGTCGTTCGTCGTGTTTTTTATTGAAGGATTTGATTCTTATGTACCCTGACTGGGGATAAAAGAGATGGATAATCCTCGGATGCACTATCTGACCAAGTTTCGGACATGGGTGTCAACTTTTCTGGGGATAACATCCTTGAATAAATTCTGCTGGGGAATTGAATTCTGTATACTACATAGAGGGAATAACCTCCGATGGGGATTAGAATTTCATAGGTTGTGTTGAGGAAATTTCTGTTGTACGCTGGGGAAATGATCAACTTCTTTATCTGCTAGGGGATCTGTGATCATGCCAAGCTGTCTATCAAAGATATGGACGTGAATCGCTGGAAGATGCCCCGATTTCTGTCTGAGGGCATATTAATTCTGTAGGGGAATATATCTCTGTTGGGGATGAGCTTGTGAAGATAGCTCAATAGAGATAATTCCACGGAGATTGCTCTGTGGGGACATTTCTATGAACTGGCTCTGTGGGGGTTCGTGGATATCTTGAACACTATCCCAACTCCTAGAATCCTTAGTAAATGTTATTCCTGTTTTCATGTATATATATTTTTTGGTAAACATCAATCATACTCAAGTGCATATGTTCATTCAAAGCGACAATTGGACGTTTACGCAAACCAAATAGGGAAAATAAAAGCAATTTTTGAATTTGAAAATAGACTTGTATTGATTTTGAAATTGGCCTATAAACAGGCAGTTTTATACAAGGAGACAGAAATCCTAGTAAGAGGAAATTGTCGAAAAATTGAAAAAGGTACAAAGTGATAAACAAAGAAAAACAACTATGTGGAAATGATCTCGTTGAGTTTCAACTCTGCTATTGCCACTATATCTTCAAGCATCTCATCCCTTGCTGTCGGAAGGAAGGTGACTGGATTAATCTGCACCGTTTGAACTTGATAAAACTAAGCTGGAAGCAGATAAGTGGTCCAACGGGACATAGTCGTACGCTTTAATCCCTAACTTTTACCTGGACCACCTTTTCAGGTTTTCAGTCCACCGGGATACCCTTTTTTGCCCAAGCCGCCTTTTCAGGTTTTTGACTTGCTGGGTGTACAGTTCTTTTGTATATAGATCCCTAATTTTTGCTCGAACCCTTTTGGTTCGTCGGGATGCCCTTATTTTTGCCTAGGCCAGTCAACCTAGCGGGTCTCTTTTTATGCGTAGTATCTTTTGACTATGTCCGCGTTCACAGGGTGCGGGAAATCTTCACCGTCCATGGTAGTAAGCATCATAGCACCGCCAGAAAATATTTTCTTGATTACAAATGGACCTTCATATGTGGGAGTCCATTTGCCCCTGGGATCACCCTGTGGTAGTATGATACGCTTTATTACCAAATCACCGGCCTGGTACAATTGGTGCTTGACTTTCTTGTTAAAGGCCTTGATCATACGCTTCTGATACATCTGGCCATGACAGACAGCCGCAAGCCTCTTCTCATCAATCAAATTTATCTGATCAAGTCGAGTCTGAACCCATTCATCTTCGTCTAAGCCTGCATCTTGCATAATCCTTAGGGAAGGGATCTGAACTTCAATAGGTAAAACTGCCTCCATACCGTAGACTAAAGAGAAAGGGGTTGCCCCTGTTGAGGTACGTACTGAGGTGCGATAACCATGAAGAGCAAATGGTAACATCTCATGCCAATCTTTGTATGTCACCGTCATCTTTTGCAAGATCTTCTTAATATTCTTGTTGGCAGCTTCCACTGTGCCATTCATCTTTGGTCGATATGGAGAAGAATTGTGATGCTTAATCTTTGACTGTGTGCAGAGTTCAGTGATCATAGTGTTGTTCAGATTAGTACCATTGTCTGTGATAATCCTTTCAGGGATGCCATACCGACAAATGAGGTTATGTTTGATGAATCGAGCTACAACATTCTTGGTAACAGATGGGAACGAGGCTGCTTCCACCCACTTCGTAAAGTAATCGATAGCAACAAGGATGAAACGATGTCCATTGGAAGCGGTAGGTTTAATCTCTCCAATCATATCAATGCCCCACATTGCAAAAGGCCAAAGAGCAGTTAGAACATTCAACGGAACCGGTGGTACATGTACTTTGTCAGCATAGATCTGGCACTTGTGACAAGTTTTGGAGTGATGATGGCAATCAGTTTCCATGGTAGACCAGTAGTAACCTGCTCTCAAAATTTTCTTAGCCATTGTATGCCCACTGGAGTGAGTGCCAAAAATTCCGTCATGCATCTCTTCCATAATCTTTTCAGCTTCCTTCTTGTCTACACAGCGAAGCAAAGTTGAATTGTGGTTGCGTTTGTACAAAATTCTGTTACTCAGAAAGAACTTAGCAGAGAACCTCCTTAGAAACTTCCTGTCATTGGTAGATGCCCCTTCAGGATATTCCTGAGTTTCAAGATATCTTTTCACTTCGTGGAACCAAGGTTTCTCTTCTACCCCATCAGTATCAACTTCATAACAGTATGCCGGCTCATCTAGTCTGTCAATAGTAATCCTAGGAGCCTCGTTGTCCCATCTGACTTTGAACATAGATGACATGGTAGCTAACGCGTCTGCCAACTGATTCTCTTCTCGTGGAATATACTCAAAAGTGATTTCTTCAAAGTATGGAATCAAAGTCAACACATGTTCTTGGTAAGGAATGAGATTTGGATGTTTTGTGTCCCATTCTCCTTTAATCTGACTGATCACTAGGGCTGAGTCCCCATATACATTCAAGAATTTGATCCTCATATCAATGGCAGCTTTGATACCCATGATGCATGCTTCATATTCAGCCATATTGTTGGTACAGTGAAAGCAAAGTCTAGCAGTAAATGGCGTATAGCAACCCTTAGGAGAGATAATTACAGCACCAATACCATTGCCGAGTGCGTTAGAAGCTCCATCAAAAATCATAGTCCATCGGGATCCTAGTTCAGGTCCTTCATATGGTCCAGGTTCTTCATAATCGGTAACAAGCATAATATTCTCATCTGGGAACTCAAAATTCATAGACTGATAGTCGTCCACCGCTTGATAAGCCAAATGATCAGCTAATACACTTCCTTTGATTGCTTTCTGCGTGGTGTATTGGATGTCGTATTCTGTCAAGACCATCTGCCATCTTGCTATTCGTCCGGAGAGAGCAGGTTTCTCAAATATGTATTTGATAGGATCCATCTTAGAGATCAATAAAGTGGTATGAGTCAACATATACTGTCTTAGTCGGCGAGCAGCCCATGCCAAAGCGCAGCAAGTTTTCTCAAGCAGTGAATATCTTGTTTCACAGTCGGTAAACTTTTTGCTAAGGTAGTATATTGCATGCTCTTTTCGACCAGACTCGTCATGTTGCCCCAACACACACCCCATTGAATTCTCTAGCAATGTTAAGTACATGATTAGAGGTCTTCCTTCAACTGGTGGCATCAGAACCGGAGGCTCTTGGAGATACTCCTTGATCTTATCAAAAGCTATCTAACATTCATCATTCCACTTCACTACTTGATCTTTTCTCAGTAATTTGAAGATTGGCTCACAAGTGGCGGTCAAATGGGAGATAAATCTGGAAATATAGTTCAAACGTCCCAAGAAATCTCTGACTTCTTTCTCTGTACGGGGAGCGGGCATATCTTGTATAGCTTTTACCTTTGCAGGGTCGACTTCAATACCTTTACCACTGACGACGAAACCCAAAAGTTTACCAGATCTAACCCCAAAAGTGCATTTGTTTGGATTCAATCTCAACTTGTACTTCTTCAACCTCTCAAACAGCTTGTGTAGGTGGTCAAGGTGCTCTTCTTCATTATGAGATTTGGCTATCATATCATCAACGTATACCTCTATCTCGTGATGGATCATATCATGGAATAAAGCAACCATAGCGCGCTGGTATGTTGCCCCTCCGTTCTTCAAACCAAATGGCATTACCTTGTAACAAAAGGTGCCCCACTGTGTAACGAATGTAGTCTTCTCCATGTCTTCAGGTGCCATCTTGATTTGATTATAACCTGAGAAACCATCCATGAATGAGAATACCTTGTGCTGAGCAGTGTTATCTACCAGAACATCAATATGTGGGAGAGGGAAGTCATCTTTGGGGCTTGCCCTGTTCAGATCCCTGTAATCTACACACATACGGACTTTACCATCCTTCTTAGGCACTGGTACCACATTTGCAACCCACTGAGGATATGATGTGATAGCTAGAAAACCTGCATTGAATTGCTTCATAACCTCGGCTTCGATCTTTTCAGACATCTCAGGGCGCATACGACGAACCTTCTGCTTTATCGGAGGACAACCTTCCTTCATCGGTAAATGGTGAACCACGATATCAGTATCAAGTCCTGGCATATCTTCGTAAGACCAAGCGAAAATCTCAGCATAATCACGTAGCATCTGAATCAGTTTTTTCTTGACACGGTCTTCTAATCTGGCACCTATCTTGATTTTTTTCTTATCCTCCTCAGTACCTAGATTTACGATCTCGACTGGCTCTTCGTGCGGTTGTATGATCTTTTCTTCTTGCTCTAATAGTCTAGCGAGCTCTATAGGCACTTCACAATCTTCCTCACCTTCGTCCTCGGCTTGGTAGATCGGATTTTTGAAGTCATAATTGACAATAGCAGAACCGTTATCAATGAGATCCAGAGTGGATGTGGATCTGCAATTTATCGTGTGGGTGTGTGTAAGAACACATAGCTATTTTGATGAATATAAAGTAAAAGAAAAGACAAAGAGCGCAAAATTTGAATGCAAAACGTCCATTGACTTATTGAATGAAAATATGCGATGAAATGACAACCCTAACAAATTGGCCATTGTGCCCCGGGCAAGGCACAAGGCTTAAAAGTTTTATTGTTCAAATTAACAAAACCAAACTTCAAAAATAAGAAAAACAGAAAATATCATTTACTCCTGACTAAAGGAGATAGGAATAATGTCTTCAGTCTTCCAATTGTTGAGCCCACTGCCAATGGTAGGAAAAATCCAACTGTCTAGATCACAGTCACTATCAGCATCCTCCACAGCATTGACCTGATCTTTATGAACTCCTTTGCTGGTAATGCGAATAGCACGAGCACGACGTACAACCCTCTGAGCCTTTGAAGTGAAGCCCAAACCAAATTTGTCAGACTTGTAAGGGATGTCAGGAAGCTGACCCCAAATGGTACAACCACCTTCTTCAACCACAGCTCTAGCATCCTTTAGGGAAACCATTGTAGGAGGTACTCTAGTAACCTTGGGAACAGTAGGAACTGGTTTAGCAATAGGAGCAGTCTGAGGAGCCAATTCAAATGTTTGACAAGGAGTCTCGAGGAATTCGCCATCCATCTCAACATACTTGAAGGTATTCAAATGACTAACCATATACTCTTCTTCACCATAGACGGTGACAATCTTGCCTTTCACGGGATACTTCAGCTTCTGATGTAAGGTAGAAGTCACAGCGCCGGCCCCATGTATCCAAGGGCGCCCAAGAAGACAGGAATAGGCAGGACGAATGTCCATTACATAGAAAGTAGAAACAAAGACTTGAGAACCCACTCTGATTAGAAGATCACTTCTCCATGCACTAATCTCTTTGAACCATCAAAAGCTCTCACCACAACATCACTGGGTCTCAGCACAACCCCTTCACAGTCAAGCTTGTCTAGAGCAATCTTTGGCAATACATTCAATGAGGAACCCGTGTCCACCAGTACATGAGATAGAGTAGTGCCCCTACACTCAATGGAGACATGCAGGGCCTTATTGTGGTTCCTTCTGGCAGGAGTCAGATCAGCGTCAGAAAATCCTAGACCATTATCAGTTGTCAGGCTAGCGACACAATTTTCAAACTGGTCGACAGAGATTTCCTGCGGCACATGCGCAGATTTCAAAAACTTCACCAAAGCCTTAGCATGGGCCTCGGAGCACAACAATAGAGATAGCATAGAGATCTTGGAGGGGGTGTGCCCCAACTGTTCAACAACATTGTAATCACTCTTACGGATAATTTTTAGCACTTCCTCCATTTCTTTGGAGGGATCTTCGATAATAGTTTCACCCGGGGTCTTCGTTTGGGCAGGCTCAACCACCGGTTCTTTGTCTCGAGTCTCAGCAATTGATTTGGAGGCAGAGATACGAATTGGAGTAGTAACAGTCTTCGGAGAGATTTCTGGGGAGAAAACTCTTCCACTTCGGGTAACCTTACTAGTCCCAACGATATTATCAACATCGGGATTAGTAACTTCAGTAGTTTCATCAGTCAAAGGCTCTTGCTTGACACCATGAATGTAAACATCCGCACCATACTTCCAAGGGATAACCTTGCTAGAGGAATATGGAAACGGGCCGGGCGTAGTAATAATCAGGGGAGCCACTCTAGGCTCGGCAGTAATCTTCACAGGAACCTTAGAGGTGATCCTCACTGGAGTTTTGGAATTAGTAACCATAGATACGTCCTCAAACTTTATACTTCAGGACAAATTTTCACATAAGTTCTCCATAGAAGGAATCTTCTCAAACAGTATAGTACGGTCGTCCATCAATCGCTGAATGCCCTCTTTCAGCTTCACACAACCATTGGATTGAGATGCACAATAATGACATTTTTCAACGCAGCCTGGAAATAAACCGGCTTGCAGCAACTTCTTCTTAACAATTGATAGAGGAGTAGTCAAGTCAACCACAGTAGCAGCATAAGAACCATCATCAATAGCACTAACGGTGGTGTCATGATTTGGCATAGGAGCGGTAATCACATTAGGAGTCTCAGGGGGATCAAACTCAATTTCCTTAGCATCAATCATGTCTTGAATCTTATTCTTCAGCGCCCAACAGTTGTTCGTATCATGTCCAGGACTATTAGAATGGTATGCACACCTTGCATCGGGATTATAGCTAGGAGCCGAGGTATTAGGATTCCTAGGAGGATCCCTCAAAGTAACCAACTCTGCCTTCAACATAAGCTGCAGTGCCTGAGCCAATGACATGTTGATCTTTGTAAACTGTCTCCTGGGTGTATCCTGCTTACGCTGACTAACTTGTTGTTGTTGTGGCGCCGGTGCAGAGATCAGAACTGCCCCAACAGATTGGTTGTGACCTTTCTGGCCGTGTACAGCATTAGATTCCTTCTTCCCATTATGTGGCTTCTTTGTAGTGTTTGCAGATGTAGCCACTTGTATTTTACCACTTCGAATTCGATTTTTAACACGTTCTCCTGTCAATATCAGCTCGGTGAAACCAGATGACGAGCTTCCAAGTAGATGACTATAGAAAGGACCGGTTAATGTGCTCATGAACATGTCAATCAACTCTCTGTCAGCCAAAGAGGGTTGAACTCTGCTTGTGAGATCTCTCCACTTCTGTTCATACTCTTTAAACCTTTCCTCAGAACCCATTGACATACTCTGTAGTTGCATTCGGGTTGGCGCCAGATCAGAATTGTACTGGTATTGTTTGTAGAAAGCTGCAGCCAAATCTTTCCATGTACGAATGTTGGTACTTTCGAGTTGATAGTACCATTCCAACTGTGCTCCAGACAAACTCTCTTGAAAGAAATGTACCCACAATTTCTTGTCAGCAGTGTGTGGTTGAATCTTTCGGACATATGATCTCAAATGCAGCTTCGGACAAGAAACACCATCATACTTAGCAAAAGTGGGAATTGTGAACTTATGGGGAATGGCAACCTCTGAGACTAGACCCAGATCCTCAAAATTCAAGCCAGGCACTTTATTGATTTCCATAGCTTTCAGACATTCTTATAATAGCTTATACTTCTCATCAGCAGGAGGATATTGTTTAGCCAAATAATCTTCTTCCTCTTCATCAGAATATTTGTCAGAACCATAGTTGCTTTCTTCCTTAGTTTTAACACTTTTACCATCTTCGTCCTGTTCATCGTCTTGATCTACTGGAATCCCAATTTCCTTGACCTGTTTAGTCGGACCTCTGAATCTCCTCCCCAGGTTGATGATGCCAGTTGATTTTCTTGCTTTCTTCTTCTTCTTGGTCAGAAGTGCTTTCAGTTCTTCTTGCCCCTTGGACAAGTTCAGGATCAGCTCTTGGAACTGGGCGTTCTGGGCCTGGAGATCTTTGACGGTTTGCTCGAGAGCCATTTCTTCTGAAATAAATAACGAGAAGATGAGAGACCTGTCTTAGAAACCTGCTATGCAATGATTATGAGATATAGATGCATATGCAATGATTTCAAGGACTTTAGAGTTTATCTTTGCAAACAGAAACAAAAGGGAAACTTTTATTAGTAAACTCGAAATTCAAAATTTTTATGCCTCTTGGGCTACAATGAAAGGAAATTTCAAAAAGCAAATTTAAAAACGCCTAAGGCCTAGGATTCAAGACTCAAGTCTCCCACGGGCGCTTCCTCTTTGTGCCGATGTAAGCATTGATGCTCTACTCCTCATGAAGTAATTTCGTCAACTCCAACACCTTCTTCTCACTAGCATAGAACTGAGTCTCAAAGGTGTCTCTCTCTTCTTTCATCTGAACCCAGGATTTCTGCAGCTCTTCAAGATCGGTAGGCATGTCTGGATGGAGAATGACTTGAGGAACATCTCCCTCAACCTCAGGGTCAACAATCACTGGTCTGACAGCTGGATATGGCATAATAAGATCTCGAGCACGAGTGCGCACCCATCTGAGGTAAGGCTCCAAAGGAATAGAGTTCTTCTGTCCCAAGGTCCTGCTTTCAATCTTGTACACATTATTCCATGCGCGTATAAACCTTTGACGGTAACCTTGAGGATCATCTTCATAATCGAACACAATACCCTGAATAAGCATGTCATGAGGACCATTCCTTCGAGCATAACCAAACTGGCGCAAGGCTAGCGAAGGATTATAGGTGATGCCTCCCCTAATGCCAAGGAGTGGTACATTAGGGAATTCCCCACAATGATCAATAAGAGTGAAGTCTTCAAGAGACCGGGCACACCAACAGATATCTGAATGGGAGAGTGACATTATCCTTTGAGACCACTGCAACCTTTGTTCATTCTTCAATACTGACCGGGGAATGTGCGAAATAAACCACCTGGCTAGTAAGGGTACGCAACACATGAGAGTCCCTCGCTCCTTGATAGTACGAGTGTGAAGCGAGTGCAGAATATCTCCGAGCAAGGTAGGTACCAGGTTATGAGTCAGAAATATTTTGATGGCATGCACGTCTATGAATCGGTCTGGATTAGGGAACAACACCAACCCATAGATCAACAAAGCCAATACCTCTTCAAAAGCGTGGTAACTCATAGCTCTTAGGAACAATTGAGCCTTCTCAATTAAGAACTTAGCAAGAAACCCCTTGACTCCACTCTTGGTTTCCCAATTAGATACAATGTCTGACCTCTTCAGATGTAAAGCGGTTGCAATGACTTCAGGCTTTGGAACATTTTCTAGACCGGTAAAAGGCATCTGATCGAGGATAGGTATTCCAAGTAACTTGGAGAACTCCTCCATCGTGGGCACCAATTGGTAATCCGGGAAGGTAAAACAGTGGTGTTTAGGATCGAAGAATTGGAATAGGACTCTCATCATGTCTTCTTCAAAACCTGAGGTAACTAAGTCGAGTAGAAAACCATGCCTTTTGGTGAATCGAGAACCCTCGGGAACTTTTGAGACCAATTCTTTAAGCTGGGAAGGAACCCTTACAAAGTTGACTCGGATGAAATTTCTAGGAACGGAAGGCATGGCCTGCAATCATGAATAAAGATAAATTCCTTGGTCCTTGAAATGGTTAGTGAAAAATGATATGTTATGATGTTATGATGTCATGTACATGTTAACAGTAAATAAGTAGCACACACAAACAAGTCATACAAGAGCCTTAGGTTTAAAGGCTTGCATGAAGTCCAAAGGTAAGTACCCTTCCCCACTGAGGTTTAGTTGGCTCAACCTGTCCTAGAATAGCAACCGGGTTCTAAAGGACTCATATCACGGATCTTTCTCAAAGGCTTTATTTTAGTGCGACACTCGAGTGGCCGACCAAAACATCCCGAAAGTCTGATCTCAATGAGCGTAGTCTCGAGTATCAACCAACTTCGGTCTAAATCCAAAGCCGGCCATCTCACTACCTTCTAATGGCCAAAGATGAGTTAACTAGGGTTCTAAAGACCGTGACCAACATATCAACCATATCGGTACATGTCGTACAGTCTCCATGATCTATTGTCACTTACCTAGGGAATCACTAGGTCCGGGTGTAGGACCTTTCACACAAGTAACCCCAAAACAAAACCCATTGAAAATAAAGCACATAAGTCAAACAATTTTAAACAAGTGGTAAAGTGATCTAACTCTAAGGTAACCCCTCTTTAGAATACATGTTCCCCAGCAGAGTCGCAAGTTCTGTAACACGGTGGTTTGAACTGACTTTTAAAATGTTGCGGTAAGCAAGAGTCGCCACCGACTTTTATTTTATCCAATAAAGAAAGGAATAAAAGAACAGGAAAGACCTTTTAAAAGATTTTGAGTTCGGGGGGTAAGTTATACAAAAGGAAGGTACGAGCACCTTTTGTATCCATGGTTATCCATGGGCTCTTAATTGCTTAGCTCACTTTACTTTGTTTGAAAAATAGTATAGTGTGTGATTAGAAAATATTTTCATAAAGACTTTAACTTTGTAATGATCCTCGTATGGATTTATACAAAGTGTTTAGCTTTGAAAAAAAATGTTTGCAAAGATGTGAGGTGTAAAGAGTGTTTTTTTTGAAAAGGGTGAGCAAGCATTTAAGAGTTACTACCCTAAGTTGTAAGGTCTTCTTGTTATTTCTTTTCTTTAGGGGTAAGACTGTCCTTACTATTAGTGAGTAAGTAGTCTTTACCTTGGATGTTAAAGGGACGAGTGTAGGGTCATCGTATGATCATAGAAGGCAACTTGTAGGGGTATCTTCGTAATTTGAAGGGACAATCATCATTTTTCCGTAGGGTAATTGAGGGACAAGATCGTTTATTCGTAGGCAACTCGAAGGGACTATGATCTTTTATTCGAAGGGGCTATGATCTTTTATTCGAAGGGACTTGATGATTTTTATTCGTAGGCAACCTTACTAAGATACCCCCACGTTCGAGGGACTTGACCAATTTAATCGAAAGGCAGCGAAGAGAGATTACCCTAGTGGTATAAGTGTGAAGAGTGTGTTGATTCAGTTATTTATCTTGAATTAGGATTATTCTATGTCAGGTTTTAAGTCTTGCCATGCAAACCTTAGTTACTAGTAGTTGAATATGTACAAAAAAATTAAAGTGCGGGAATTTAAACCTAAGCTATTACATCCCATGAGCAGTTACAATATTTAAAAAAATGCGAGGAAATGTAAATCTACGCTATTACATCCTGTGAACAATTACAATATTTAGGAAAATGCGAGAAATTAAAATTCTAAATTATTACAACCAAGAAATAATATTAATGTTTTTTTTTTTTGTTTTAGAAAAGAGAAGGATTTTAGGGTTAGTAAAAAAAAAATTACTAAGGTTAATGGTAAGAAAAAAAGATAAAAATTAATTAATTATGTACAAATTAATCCTAAAGTCTAATTAATTTTAATTAAAAAAAAAAGCCTAATTCTAAATTAATTTCTTTTTATATTTTTTGCAATGATTTTGAATAATAAAAATAATTAAAAGTCACAACTTTAATTATTGACAAATTAATTAAGTTAATTAATAAAAAGAATAAAAAAAAAGTTGATTAACTAATTAAAAAAAACTCAATTCTAATCTTTTTGTGATTTAATAAAAAAATAATTTTGTTAAAGTCTTATAAAAAAAAGGTTAGCTAATTAAAGTTAATTAAAATAATTATTAAAGATTTAAAATAAAAAGAGAAATAAAAGAAAAAGGAGAAAATTATGAAAGAAAAAAGGAAAAAGGAAAGAGGGGCGCTGGGATTCGAACTCAGGCCCTCAAGGCAATTCGCTGAGGCCTCTACCACTGGGACAAGCGCGTGCTTGTGCTATATAAACGAAACAAATAGAATAAGTGTTAAAAATACGTCAATTCCCAATCAGCGAACCAGATCGCGCCACCTCATCGTCTTCAACCTTGAGATTGGGCTTTTTTTGCTACGATTTTGCCTCAATTTTGCTACGAATTAGCTACGATATTTTCGTAGCTAATGTACCTGGAATTTCAAAACTTAAAAACACACAGGATTAATACATCAAAGGTACTCAAGTTTACTAATTAGGACCCTAGGAATTCAATGGTGCCATTAGTTTTGGTTAAAAGTGGCTGTAACGTGAGAATCGAAGAGCACCCTCTTTGTGACCTAACAATGGCAAGTCTTGATTCCTGCACCAAAGCTTGTTAGTAGTTGATCAAAACCAATCTAAACATCATAATCAGTAATAATATAAACATGAACAACATTTATAATGCATGAAAAATGAGATTTAAAAAGTGGAAAATCCAAGAATGGCCATGGCTTGATGTGCGCGTTTCACTCGCTTCTAACCTTCAAGAATGATGGGGATTGACTCCTGGAATTATTTTGAAACAGTTTGGACGTGAAAAGGTCGTAAAATTTTGTTATGAAGAGTTTTCACGATTTTTCTAGTTTGCCTTTTTTTTTGAAAATATTTTTGGGTTGCTTCATGTGATTTTTTGTAGCTTTAGGTTTGGATATGATCATGTATTTATAGGAGATGAATTAGGTTGAAAAGTTCCATGGGCTTGGATCAAAACTTGAATGATATTGAATGGTGTTCAAAACTTACCATTTTCTCATATTTGGCCATCCAATCTTCCCTTAACAATTTTGCACGAATTTAAATCAGATAATATGTTCATAAACCTCAATATTTGATTCCATAATCAACCACAAATCAAATCTCTTGATTTTCTTATATTTATTGTGATTTAAATTGAATTTAAAGGATTTAAATCCAATAAAATATGGAATAAATAATAAAAAATCAGAAAATGTGATCAAATGGTCGTGGGCCATCTTAAAATGAAGTTTAGGTTGTCACAAAATGGGCCCTTTTGGCAAAAAGTGGAGTTTGGCCATTATTTGCTTTGTGCACCTCCTCAAAATTGTCCAACTTTCACAATGCATAACTTCCTCAATTTTTATCATTTAGATGTGTTCTTGGACTTTTTTAGAAACCTCAAGATGTCCTCTAATCACTCATTTTGGTCCCATGTCAATTTGATCTCCCATGTTCAAGTTATGAGCTTTTGAAAAAGGTTGACTTTTGTTGACTTTCAAAATGACCTATAATGTCTTGGCTCATATCTCCCGAATGAAGCATTTCTGGAATTGGCTTGTGAGACACAAAGTTGTAGGGAATTAAATTTCCTTCAAGATGGGATTTGGTTGAGGAATTTTTGATGAAGTATGTGGAAGTTATGCCTGGTCAAAGTATAGTTGACTTTTCCTATAAAAACCCTAATTTAGTAACTCCCGATTCTTGATGATTCTGAGGTTTCCTTGATGAATCATGATCAAACCTTGATCAAATAATTAATTTCACCCCATAATATTGATGTTGACCAAAAATCTTGAGGTTTGACTTTGTGTTGACCACAGTTGACCTTTTGACCAAGTTAACTGACTTTGACTGTCTGAGCATCTGACTGGCCAAACTTGTAAGGAAAGTCTTGAAACTTGTTATGAGGATTATTTGAAGTGTATGGGGCACCATGAAGTCCTTTTGAAGCTTTATAAGTCCAATCTACTTTGAGAAGTACACAACCCTAGTTGGATTTATTGCTTAGGAGGAGGCTTTGTCTGATGAAACTTTTGAGTACTCTTGAGCCACTGAAGATCTTATGAATCACTAGGAGACCTCTTGAGGCATATTGTCTTGAATGTGTGAGGGCAAATTTTGGGGTACAACAAACACTGTACTCAGGGATTTGATTTGAGGATCAGGGATATTTCCCTCTCTTTGAGGAAACGGGAAATCCAAAGGGTATTGAGACTGTCTAAGTCTACGGGTTTCCTTCCTATTTAATGAAGGGGTCACTTGAGAATGTCTTTGAGACTCAAGGAATTTAGACTGTCCAAGTCTAGAGTGTCATCTTTTATATTGTGTTTTGAGAAACAGTAGTAGACTCTATGAAAGGACTGTTATATGCAGATGATTAAGTTCTGTTCCTATACCTCTAGGAGGTCGTCGGGATAATTTGTACGAAGCCCAAGAGGAGGCTGGAGGCTTTTAAGAAGCCGACGGGTCCTTGTACTAAGCCCAAGAGGAGGCTATCATTCCCGGAGGAAGAGATCATTATACGAAGCCTAAGAGGAGGCTGTGAATACTTCTAAGAAGCCGTAGGGTCCTTGTACTAAGCCCAAGAGGAGGTCGGGTTGCTTTTGGGAAGCCTGTGGATCCTTGTACGATGCCCAAGAGGAGGCCGATGCTTTTAAGAAGCCCGTGGGTCCCCAAACCCCGAGAAATTCAAGTCAATGCTATTCACCGAGAATAGATCAAATTCAGGAAGGTTCGAGAATTTGGAAGAAACTCAAAGATGCCATTCACGGAGAATACATTCATCTCTGGGAGTAGAGTTTCTTGACAATTCCTAATGAGGACAGCCTGAGAGAAGACTGTATCTGGTGATCCTATTGGGGATCTAGTTGTCTATTTCTACGAATAAACGAAACGGCGTCACCTAGTTCTAGACGTAGTTTCCAGGGAAACTCGAAATATCTATACTATTATTACACAGTCGATATGAGTTTATGAAAGAAGACTTACAGTGAAACAGCCCCACAATACAGTTATATGTATATGAAAACAGTAAATGAAAGCAATAACCACTTACTCGGTTGTAGAGCTTCCATGCTGTTTGGTTAGTTGTTCAACAAAGAAAGATTGAAAACAACAGTATATTCAAAATCAAAGGAGAAAGTACTTTGAAAAAGAAAGATTTGGGGCTTACAGCTCAAGGAGAGGCCCAAGGTTTTATCAGTGAGCGCACTGTTATTTGTACAGAGGGACTTATACAAGTGACTGAGGCCCAAAATGTTTTCTGTACAAAGGGATGGGTCTTACACTCTCTCAAGAGGCCCAAAAAGTTTTAAAGAAAGAGAATGGGGCTTATAACACGAGGGTAGGCCCAGATGATTTTTTGTTTGAAATGGCGATCGCGCCGAGGTTTTCTCTTAACGCAGAGGGACTTATACAATAAGTGAGGCCCAAAATGGTTTGGTTAAAAGGGGATTGGGTCTTACACTCTATTAGAGGCCCAAGTGTATTTTAAGAAAAGAAATGGGTCTTACTACTCGAGGGTAGGCCCAGAGGTTATTTTGAAAGGCGACGATCGCACCGTTTGTTTTTTTTGACGGTATCGGGACTTATACAATACACTGAGGCCCAAAATGTTTTGGTCAAGAAAGGATTGGGTCTTACACTCTATTAGAGGCCCAAGTGTTTTGAAAATAATTTATGAGGGTTGAATTAATCCAAAAACCCTAATTTGTTTTCAAAAATGTATTTAATTGAATAAAAATTCAATTAAAATGATCAAAATTGTTTAACATGTGAAAAACAAATTGTGATTTTGGATTAATGCTTCAAAAATTAAGAATTGACCTCTAAGCCGTGACAGCAAGTGCAATGTGATTTTTGATTTGGAGGTGTTACAGATGAGTGGTGATGATCTGAACAGCTTCCCTACACCCTATGGAGTGTGTTTGAATGGTTGGACTTGATTGAAATTGGCTGGATCACTTTGTGGTACCTCAGCTGCAACTTGATTGAAAATTTGAGCAACCATCTGGTGATTTTGTGAAATTGGTGTTTCAGAAGTGATCTAAGTGTTTGATCAGCTCATATGTGATGTATGTGAGGTGTGTGAGTGATTGGTTTGATTGGAAAAGCTCTCAAACTCAAAACCCGATAGTGACTTGCCTTAGAAGGCAAAATTGGAGTGAAAGAAGAGATTTTGAGGAAAGCATCTGTTTGATGGCTTTGGTGTACTCAAACTGATCACAATTGAGCTCTATTTATAGTAGAGCAAGTTTGTTTTGCAAGGAATAGTGAATGGCAGCTGGTAAGTAGGTTTGGCCAATGTTGGCAACTGAAAATCCAAGTCTCCTCTAGCCATTGACTAGAGGTTAGGGCACAGAGCTTTGGTTCCCTTGGTCTTGGATAAGTCTTGACTGATTTCAGATGAGAATGGCTCAGTCCATGCCACCTTGATGCTTCCATTGAATGCTTCAATCCAAATTTGGAGTCTTGTCCCTATTTTGGCCATTCTAGGTTCAACATGCTATTTCTTGTTCCATGGACTTTGGAGGCTTGGCTCAGTGATTGTCCCCTTTAGATTTAACTCTTAGGTGTCCAAGTGGATAGGAGCATTTGAATTTGGCTGATTTTGGCAAATCGAGCCAAAATGCAAAATCTGCCTTGTCTTTGACAAATTTCAGCAAGGCAACTTGACAATGTCATATCTCATGGTGTAAGTTAAATTTGGCAATGTTCTTGGCCATTTTGGAAAGCCCTTACATGATACAACAACTGTTTGAACAAGTTTGGTTTTGATATCTTCTGATTCCAAGTGAAAAATCCCTCTACATTTGGCAAAAAGTGAAGCAAAATCTGACTTAGTGAAATTTTCACTAAGTGTTGGAACAAAGTGTGATTTCTTGATTTTGATCACTCCATAACTCAAAATCCTTAATGAATTGGACTTAGGTCTAGTTGAAGTTTTTGTAGAGGGTAATGAGGGCTACAAATCCATCTTTGGATGAGAAAAAATGGCCATGTGGTTTAGGAGTTATGATCCTTCAAAGTTGGTGTATTCGTGGTACTTTTTTCATAACTTAGAAAAATTTCTAAGTTTTATGGTTACCCCTTTTACAAGTTATCCAACTTTTCTTGATTTTTCTTGATGAATGATGATTCAAATCATGCATTAACATCATTTTAGGGTTAAAAATCAATTTTGGTGAAAAATCTCAAAAAGTCAAAGTTGACTTTTGTGCACAGTTGACTTTTTATCAGATGAATTCCAAATTGTGCAATTCTTCAGGAAATCATGTCCTTGACCTAAATCAAACTTGATGGACATGTTCCATGGGTGCCATAGGGTATATTGGGGTATGTCCTATGGTTTGGGAGCATGCCCTGGTCAAAAGTCAAAGTTACAGTTGACTTTCCTCGCGAAACCCTAATTGTGGTGCAGATGAAAATGAGACTTGTTGCTCAAGCTTCTTGGATTAATCCATTGTTCCAAATGGATCAATATAGTTCATTAGAGACCCTCAAATCATGTCTTGAGGTCTTGGCTCTTGATTTGTCCCAAAAGTCAACTTAGGGGTGAATTAGGTCAAGAAACCGTAATTCCTGATTTTTGATGTATGCATCCCCTGAAGTCAAATTGACTTGATGCTCGGGTCCATGAGGTTCCATGGAGTACATTAGGTTATGTTTTGGATCTTTGGCTTGTGCCCAGATGAAACTTTCCATCTGGAGGCCCTGGTCGATCAAAACCCTAATTTGGTGATACTGGCGATCTTTAGACTTGATCCACCTAGAAGGGAGCAACCTTGTGCTTAATCCTTGAAGTAGGAGTCCTTTTTGATCCATTGTGGATGTTTGAGAGGTTAGACAAGTTGAAGATCATGTCATTCCTTGATTGATCCTTTGTCTAAGGCTCTGAGAGGGCTTAAAACCCTAATTTTGATTGTAGTGAATGCTCAACAACCCTTGAGGCATTTGGTGAGGCATGATGGTTCACCCATATTGTGATGATGATTTGCATAATGATGGGAAATCTTAGTGGTCAAAATTTAGGGTATGACACTCTAGGGCGAAGACCACGTGCTGGTCTTCACTACTACACGTAAGCCTTAGCAGTTACCTGGAGTGGGCCTAGTTGATCCAGCCCATTGCAGGTAACTGTTGGCCCCGCGCTGGGGGCTCTCTATAAATACCCTCTCATTTGAGAGGGTCAGGTTAGACACTTTCTTCCTACCATTCTCACTTTCTATATTTGCTGATATTCTGTACACTCTCTCACTTGAGCGTCAGAGTACCTTGCAGGTACACCCCCCCCCCCCCCCCCCCCCCCCGCCGTCTCGCACCATCACCGGAGCTGCCGTTCCAGACGCCGTTGGCCACTCTCAACTATCTGATCCAGGTACGATCAGTGGCGCTGTCTGTGGGAACAATATAAGCTTCCCCGTTTTTCCGTTCGATAAATCAAAGCTTTCTCCGTTCATCAACTATCATGGCCAACCCGTCGACGAATCAAGCTCTAGAAAACATTATTGCACAGCTCAGCACTGGCAACCACGTCGACAACAGCTCTGCCCGACCCGTCGTGGAAAACGACGTCAGAGACGGACTCACCGCCTCCCCTTCTTCCGACGAAGTGGATTACGAGACAACTCACCAAGACGGACAAGAAACAGTCCTCCAGCCCGTCTTCCAGCCCGTGGACCCGCCGCCAAATGCGGATCCGAGCACTGCCGCCCTGTTTGCATTGGTCAATCAGACCAACCAGATGATCTTCAACCAGAACATCTGGATCGAGGCGCTGGAGAAAAGTCGTGGTCGGTCTTCCCCGCGAAGGCACCGACCACCTCCATTTCCAAGACGTTCGCAGTCTCCGAAGGCATCGCGCAGTCTTTCCCCGGTTCCCAGAGGTTGCAGACCACGCTTAGAGCGTACCCAGCCGGAACAGCCTCAGAAACGCCACCGCTCCCCGCCACCAAAGGGACCAGTTCGATCCTTGAAAAATAAAAGGAACAAGACAGAAACCGAGGACCCGAAAGAACGCCCAAGGGACCACTCCCCGAGACGTCACTATGTTCGTGGACGACACTCCCCCTCTGTGTCTCCGGGGGCAAGCGAGGACGACGACTACCGGACCCCTCTGGCCAGACACATCATGGACGCCCCTATTCCTAAGGGCCTGGAGAGGCCCCCATCCTTAGGAACCTATGACGGGACATCCGATCCTGATGACCATGTCGAGAGTTTTGAGGCCCTGCTCGATTTCAGGAACGTCTCCGGCGCCATCAAATGTCGACTATTCCCTACGACTCTTCGGAAAGGGGCCATGGCTTGGTATAAAAACCTAGCTTCTGAATCAATTACGTCGTGGAGGGTCCTGAGGGAACGCTTTCCAAAACACTTTACGGCGTCTCGTCGACATCCGAAGACGATAGCCTCCCTGGAAGCCATCTTTCAGGGGAAGGATGAACCTCTCCGGAGCTACATAGAGAGGTTCAACAAAGAGGCGGTCGAGATCCACGTGACCGACCACATCAAAATGTATCTCATCACCAAGGGTTTGAGGATAGGATCTAAGTTCGCAGAATCCGTCGGGCTGCACCGTCCCCGCAGCTTTGAAGGCCTCCTCGAGAGGGCTCAGTCGCATATTGAGTTCGAGGAAGCTGAGGCTGCACAAATTGCCCTCGATTCGAGGTGCAGAGAAGGCCCCCGCGGCAACAAGGAAGAAGACTCCCCTCCACCCAGGCAAGGTGGAGACAGGAGAAGAGTAGACTCCCCTCCACCCAGGCGAGGCGGGGAAACAAAGAAAGAGGCCCGGACCAAAGAGCCCCGCGAATCACAGGGACCGTCTGGCCTTTTCAAAGAATACACACCATTGAACGTGTCACGCTCGCGCATTTTCAGCGACTGTGCCAACTCGGAGTTCGTCAAAGGGGGAATCCGCTTCCCAAAACCGACGGCTTCCAAACCAAACGCTGACAAGTCCAAGTACTGCCGGTTCCATCGCAGTCACGGGCACGTTACCGAAGATTGCGTCCACCTTAAAGACGCCATCGAGATGCTTAAAGAAGGGTACCTGAAGAAGTACGCCAAGCAGCAAGAGGCCCCTCGCCCCAGCGACCGGGAGGCCCAGAATGTCGAGGAGTCAACTCCCTCTCCAAACAACGGATCACTGCAGGTCACGTTGAGCGTCACGCGACCTGAAGACTTCTTTTTTCCTGGAGAGCTCGACAGCCCCGAAGCTGTCTGAGACATGTGGAACAACTTCCCAGTGGAGGACTCGATAAGTGCCCGCAGTACCTGGGAGTCTTTCCCCCAGGCACTGGTCATATCTGGCAGAGCCCCTGACCGTTTGACCGTGGGGTCGATAAAGAGGAAGTTCGACGAACTGAAGGCGATAACTCCTCGAGCGCCTACCCTCGAGAGGGTTAAAGGACGATCAAATCCGATTACCTTCTACCTCAAGGAACTTCCCGGCGGGGCGCCAAACGCCAACATCCCCCTCCTGATCCGGGCACAGATGGCCACCTTTGACGTCCACAGAATTTTGGTCGACCAGGGGAGCTCGGTGGACATCATGTACATCCATCTTTTCGAGACCCTCTAGCTGACCAAGCAACACTTGTCCCCGTACGTAGGATCAGACCTATAAGGTTTCAACGGCGCGACCACCAGACCGTGGGGTTTCATGGAATTGATGGTCACCTTCGGGATTGAGGAAACTGCTCGATAGGTGAAGACACGTTTCTTGGTGGTGGACTGCCCGTCCCTCTACAATTGTATAATGGGGAGGACCACGTTGGCGGAACTGACGACCGTACCATCAACGGTCCACCTGAAGATGAAATACTACACAAAGCGCGGTCATGTGGTCACTCTCCACGGAGACATCAACGCAGCCAGAAGGTGTTTCGACGCGGCAATCAGGGGTCTGAGTGTCGTCGGCGGCACCAAAGCTAAAACTCAGGCCGAGACACCTCCAGACGTCGTGCAGGCTCCGCTCCCACCGGTCAGCGCGGTCGACCTTGATAGCAGATTTCCCAGGGAATAGGAAGAAGCCGCAGGCGAGGACCTCCCAATTGAAGTCAACGGGCAGCCTCTGCACCCAACGCGCCCCGTCCCAGACGGAGATTTCGAGCTAGTTCAACTCGGCGACAACCCTGACCGAAGCGTGAAGATTGGCTCTAGACTCCCCGACCTCGCGAAGAGACAACTGAAGGCATGCCTCCAAGAAAATGCAGATCTGTTCGCCTGGAGTGCTGCAGAGATGCCTGGACTACACCCTGAAGTAGCTTGTCATCAGCTGACCATAGATTCAGCCGCTTGGGCTGTAGCTCAACGTAGGCGTAGGCAGTCTCCGGAAAAAATGGAGGCTGCTGAAAAAGCTGTAAAAGACCTCCTAGAGGCAAACTTTATTTCTGAGGCCAAGTACACTACTTGGCTTTCAAATGTTGTACTCGTTAAGAAAAATAATGGAAAATGGAGGATGTGCGTTGACTACACGGATCTTAACCGGGCATGCCCGAAAGACTCTTATCCCTTACCTAACATCGACCAACTAGTCGATAATTCTGCAGGATTTAAATTACTATCCTTTATGGATGCCTATTCGGGGTACAACCAAATCCCCATGGACGAGGCCGACAAGCAGCACACCGCTTTCATGACCGAGTCGGGCAACTACTACTATAACGTAATGCCCTTTGGCTTGAAAAATGCTGGCGCCACCTACCAACGGATGATGAACAAGGTCTTCCGAGCAGACATCGGCGACGTACTCGAGGTCTACATGGACGACATGTTCGTCAAATCTGCGGAAGAAGTCGACCACGCCGCTCATCTCTAGAGAGTGTTCGACACGACGAGGAAATGTCGCATGAGGTTCAACCCCGACAAGTACACCTTCGGTGTTCGCGCGGGGAAGTTCCTCGGCTTTTACCTCACAGAAAGGGGCATCGAAGCGAACCCCGACAAATGTAGGGCATTTTCCGAAATCCCTACCCCGAACTCAAAGAAGTCTATCCAGTAACTCAACGGAATGCTGACTGCTCTTTCCCGTTTCGTGGCCAAATCCGCTCAGTACACTCTCCCCTTTTTTAAGCTCCTCCGACAGAAGGTGACTTTCGAATGGAGTGAAGAATGCGAACAAGCCCTCCTCCATCTAAAACAAGTCTTGTCACAACCCCCGGTCTTGTCCCGACCAGATACCGGGGAAACACTTTTCTTATACCTAGTCGTCACCCGGCGAAGCGGTGAGCGCTGTCCTTATACGGGAGACCCCCGACGGACAGAAACCGATTTATTTCACGAGCAGAGCCCTTCAGGGCCCCGAGCTCAGATACCAACAGATTGAAAAGGTCGCCTTGTCCCTCGTATCTGCAGCCCGAAGATTACGTCATTACTTCCTGGCCCACACAATCGTGGTAAGAACAGAGCAGCCCATTAGACAGCTCCTCAGTCGGCCAGATATGGCGGGGAGAATGCTCCGGTGGTCTCTCAAGCTACCCGAGTTCGACCTTCTATATGAAGGAAGAAAAGCCCTGAAAGCCCAAGTATTGGCCGACTTCGTAGCGAAAATGACCGTCCCTGAGTCCTCGATCAATGGCTCCCAGAAATGGACGATTTATGTCGACGGGGCCTCCAGTGCGAAGGGAAGCGGAGCGGGCATTATCCTGGAAAACGAGCAGGGCATCCTGATAGAGGTCTCCGTTGAACTGTCTTTCAAGACATCGAACAACCAAGCCGAGTACGAGGCCTTCCTCGCGGGACTTCGACTTGCGGAAGACCTCGGCGCAAAAGAAGTCAAAATATTTACAGACTCCCAGCTCGTGGCATCGCAGGTTCGGGGAGAATTCCAGGCCAAAAACGACAGTCTCATCGAGTACCTCACCTTGGTGCAAGAAAAGTTGAAGAAATTTGTCTCCGCGGAAGTAGCTCACATCCCGCGCGAGCACAATACTCGGGCAGACGTGCTCTTCAAGCTTGTGAGCACTAAGAAAAAAGGAGGGAACAAATCAGTTATCCAGGAGATACTGACCCAACCGAGCATAACCAAAACCGCACCGACCACGGAAGTCAACGCAATCGGAGGCGCAAACTGTTGGATGACCCCAGTTCACGAATACTTGACGACGGGAAAACTGCCTGACGATCCTAAAGAAGCGGGGATAGTCAAGAGGCGGGCATGTGCGTATACCGTCGTTAAAGGTAAACTATACCGTCGAGGATTCTCCATTCCCTTACTCCGGTGTGTCGAGGAAGGCAAAGTTTCGGGGATCCTCCAAGAAATCCATGAAGGAATCAACGCCCAGCACCTCGGCGAAAGGTCCCTAGCCCGAAAAGCACTCCGAGCAGGGTATTATTGGCCCACTATGCAACATGATGCAAAGGAGCACGTTAAGAAATGTGACCGCTGCCAAAGACACGGAGACATGCACCTCGCTCCTCCAAACTAGCTTAAGTCATTGTCGTCCCCGTGGCCATTTGCGTGGTGGGGAATGGATATCCTCGGACCTTTCGTCATGGGGTCGTACCAAAACAAGTACCTCATAGTCGGGGTGGATTACTTCACGAAGTGGATTGAGGCCGAAGCACTGGCCAAAATCACTGCTTTCAACATACTCCGTTTCTACTAGAGAAACATCCTCGCCCGATTCGGGGTGCCCCAAGCCATTGTCACGGACAACGGGACACACTTCACCGACAGGAACTTCTAAGACTTCATCGCCAAACTGGGCACAAAACAGTACTTCACGTCGGTCGAACACCCTCAAACTAACGGGTAGGCCGAAGCAGCGAACAGAGTGATACTCTGGGGACTGAAGCGACGACTCGGCGAGGCCAAACAACGGTGGGTCGAGGAATTGCACAGCGTCCTCTAGGCGTATCGGACAACCCCACACTCCACGACCGGGGATACCCCGTTTCGCCTAACGTACGGGACCGAAGCGGTTATCCCCGTGGAGATCAGGGAACCTTCGAGGAGGACAGAGGCTCCCCTCGATGACGAAACGAACAACGAAGCCCTGTGAGAGGAACTCGACCTTGTCGAAGAGATAAGGACCGGTGCTTCCCTCCAAGAAGCCTCTTTAAAACAAAAAATAACTCTGCGTTATAATGACAAAGTTATCAAACGAGACTTCCAAGTAGGTAGTCTTGTCCTACGAAGAAATAAAAAAGATTCACGCGAAGGAAAGCTGGCCGCAAACTGGGAGGGCCCATACCGCGTCACCGCGAAGACGGGGATGGGTGCCTATTACCTCGAGAACCTCCACGGTGAACAACTTGCTCGACCATGGAATGCTGAGAAGCTTAAGCAATACTACAGTTAGACACTGCCCGGGACAATACAACGTCGCGAACACGGGGGTGTGCAACGGTACATGCGTGACACCTCTATATAACACACGACGGCCAAAGACCACGAAGTGTGAGCGTGAGACTTTTTGGCCCGGCGAGGAGACCTCAACCGAGCTCCGTCGTCGACGTACCAAATAGGCGGAACAACCAGTTCGCGATGGGAAGTTCACGCCACGAAGCTAAGACATCGACCGCTTTCTTAGCCTCGTCGACGGTCGGAGTACAACCCCTGACCACTCGGGTAAGCTCTCTTCGCAGTCGAGCATCATCAGAGTCGAGCAAACGCCCAAAGCGCCAGTGATCTCAACTACTTAGACAAAAATAAGTAATGCATAAAATATCACACACAAGCAAAATTAATAAAGAGGCATAACGAAGTATGAAAATCGGGCAAAACCCTTAGTACAAAAATGTTACGGATACAAGCCCATAAGCCGGGCAAAAATAACCATTGTGCTAATAGTACATCAAATAAAACCACAAGCCGGGTAAAAACAAAATGGCACGCAGGTCGAACAAACTAAATCCCTACTCTGCGGCAGTCTCAGTGGCGTCCGGCCCACCTCCCTCGTTGGCGTCTCCTCCTTGTCTTGGCGGCACTATCCGGCCGTCGACCACCTCAAAGTCAGCATCTGCCCCATCGGTCACTAGGTCGGGGTTTAGGACCCGAAGCTGCGCCACCGCATTCCGGAACCCTATGCCCGCAGTTTCAAGAGCATCGTCCTCGGCTAGCCGAAGATCCTGCTCGAGTTTCCTGAGTTGAGCCACCAGTGCTGCTCGAGTGGTTAGGATCCTGTCCTCCTCGGTTTCGTCTTCGGCCGGCCGCACAACATCCTCTAACTCGGCTATCCTTTCCTAGAGCCGCTTCTCCTCCGCCTCCAGCTCGGCGATTCGGGCAAGGTGGCCTCTCTCCTTTTCCTCGACTTCCTTCAGCTTGGCCTCAGCCCGCTGCTGCTGCTCACTTTGTTCTTTGTTCAGGTCCCTACACTCCTTTAACTCCTTGCGCATGTCGAGCATCTCAGCATCCAATTTCTCGAGCTTGTCTTGCAGTCGAGAAAGCTCAGCAGTGGGGCGAGCCTCATCGTTCAAGACAATAGCAGTCGAGCAAAGCCGCATGACCGCAGACAGGTCCTCGAAGATCGTCTTCCTTCTCGCTTCCGCGGCTGCCCCCAGCACAGCTTGGACTTCGGAGGGAGGGACACGAGGACATATGACTTCGGAGAAGAAGCGAGGCTTTTGATGGCGTGGTGGAAGATCAAAGCTGGAAGGAGGCGGGGGACTGTCGTCGTGTCCCAGGTCGACGACCTCCACGCTCGAAACCCGTTGTCGTTTCGGCGTCCCTTGGGTACCCGGAGACTGGCTCCCAGCAGGAGGTGTCCGCCTCTCTGAAATCCCCGACACAGTGGCAGCAGGCTGAGACTGACTGGAACCTTCGGGCATAGCGGCCGAGGAAGCACCCTCAGGCATGGCCCCAGAAGGAGCAACATCTTGGCCCTTTGAATGAGATGCCTCTCCCCGGGCCTGCTCTTCCCGAGCCCTCTTCGCCTTCAGTTTCTTGAGTCTTTCCTCGGCTCCGGCCATTTTTCCTGCAAAAAGAAAGAAAACGTTAGTAAGGCAAGGAATACAGATGCGAGGAAGGCTTAGAGTGTGGGCGTTTTCACCACCTAACAACTCGATTGCTTCTTCGTCAGAGAAGGTCTCGAGCAGAACGTGGGTATTGATCAGACGACGTTGTTTCTTCACCTGCTCGTCTGCTCCCGTTATAGGCTGGCCATCCAGCGTTTCGTGTTGAGCTTCATTAAAGCTTTCAACGAAAGCGACAATTTTATCGTAAGCTTCCCGCTCATAGACGTTCTACTGAGTGTGCTTCACCTTGTATTTGTCGACTCCCTTCTTGAAGTGTTCCTCCGTCCAGTACAGAGGAAATTTCGGCTCTAGGACCTCCTCGGAACGACCGTCGACGTCGCGAGTGACTTTCCGGTACAACGAGTATACGGCCCCGACGGTGACCGGCTTCACGAAATAGTAGCGGAAATTGAAGTCCCGGATAGAATCTAAATATGTATGGAACAAAGCTTTGCTCTGCTTGAAAGACACCCATCCATGTCGTCCACCGGCTGACGACCTCTGAAGATGGAATATCCGAAAAAAGAGGGACACTGTCGGAACAATTTTTAAATACTTGCAGACGAGCTCGAAGGCCAGGATGAAGGCCAGGGAGTTTGGATGAATCTGCGAGGGGGCCAGCTTCAACCAGGCGAAGATTCCCTCTTGTAAGTCTGTGAAGGGCAGCCTCCACCCCGCCTTGTCGAACATAAATTCATATAAGGGGATGCGCATTCCCCGGTAAGGCGAACATATCCGATGGTACTCCTCCGGGCAGAAAACCTTCCAGGATTTGTCAGACCCGATGAGCCGGTGCTCGACGGTGCAGAACGCGTCGTCCACGTCTTTGTAGACGAAGATGGACAACATCTCCAGTGCTTCCTCGTACACCCACTCCGCGAGCGGGCGCTCCTGCGCAAAAGCCCTGTGAGCCATGGGAGATCCGGGTTGGTCGTCGTCTTCTTCGAATGATCCCACGGCCACTTTCGCAGCCAAATCGTCCATTTACCTGAAAAGCAGAAGGAAACGGTGAATTCAATGGGTCATATCAAATTCACCCCTCCACCGCTGTTCAAGTGAACGGGCGAGGAAGGGGCAAGGCTCTCTCGGTTCCCCGACATAACCGGCCGAGGATCGACATGTTCGCCGGGGAACTCATCGCCTCCCCGGAAGATTCTGCCCCCGTGTCCCCGTGACGCTAATGAAAAGAGTAATTATTGAGGACCCCGAGACATTCAACGGGTCCCCGACATGTTCATCCCTAGTCCCCAAAATATTCAACAAGAGCGGGTGAAATTCTTAGCACCCCCTCTCTCAATAACTAAAGATTCCCTCTGTATTCGCCAGGAATCCTCTCATTTCTCGTGGGAACATCATCAGTTCACCAAGGAAATGCCATATACTAGTTGAAATTAAAGAAAAACGCAAGAGAAAGGTCAGTTTTGAAGCAAGTACCTTGTAAGCGGCGGTTTAGGGTTCCGACATGGGGTTTTCGGCGGTTTGACGGCGGCAAACGACTGTTGTAGAAGAGAGTAGGTTTCTGGCACGGAGTGTCCGGCGGTTGACGGCGACGAGCTGCAACTAAAGAGGGTAGAGAGAGAAGGAGAGGGATTCTTGAGAGAGAAATGGAAAAGTGAAAAATGAACGAGGGGAGCAGCTTTTATAAGCGATTCTTGCAGAACTCGAGGGGCATAGGGCACTCGAGTGCGCTACCCTAGCCAGCCGCCCTAGCCTCCCTAGGTAATAATGGCAGGCGACACGTGGCACGCATGCGACCGCGCGTCTTCCCACGCGTGTCGTTCCAGTTTTCCCCATTGTTTTGAATCTGAGACCCCTCATCTCCCCGGCGTGCCGACCAAACGCGACTGAATGATGCCCGACTTATGTACGACCGCATGGACGTCGACCACGAGAATGGCCTCCTCGGTTCCTCTCCTGGCGTATACCCGACGTGCCAGTAAGCCTTAAGTCATTACTCTGACACCTCAGAGCAACGACTTGGGGGGCTCCTGTTCTGGACTGGCCCAAGGCTGCCCAACAGTTGAGCAGGCCCAACCCATGCTGCCTGGAGAGGCCCAATAAGGTCCATCTGCGAACACGTGACTGCCACGCGCGCACCACAGCTGCGTCGGGCACTGAGCCATCGTCGGGCACCTGGCAATAAGAGAAGAGGGCATCACGTCCCACTGGGATATGCCTGCTCGACAGGATAGCTCCTCCTCGCGAGGCCCTGTCTTCCCTACGGGCCTCGCATCTCCTCGACACATAAGGCTCCTTCCCCGCGAGGAGCACCCAACGGTCCACCCCGCGTGGATACGTTCCAAGTAACCTCCCACTTTCAAAAGACTCGGTCTGCCCTACTTCCAGAAATCTAGGAGCAGTTACTCTAGGGCGAAGACCACGTGCTGGTCTTCACTACTACACGTAAGCCCTAGCAGTTACCTGGAGTGGGCCTAGTTGATCCAGCCCATTGCAGGTAACCGTTGGCCCCGCGCTGGGGGCTCTCTATAAATACCCTCTCATTTGAGAGGGTCAGGTTAGACACTTTCTTCCTACCATTCTCACTTTCTGTATTTGCTGATATTCTGTACACTCTCTCACTTGAGCGTCAGAGTACCTTGCAGGTACACCCCCCCCCCCCCCCCCCCCGCCGTCTCTCACCATCACCGGAGCTGCCGTTCCAGACGCCGTTGGCCACTCTCAACTGTCTGATCCAGGTACGATCACTCACCTTCGCCCGTTATATCCAAGTAATCACAACCCGTTTCGACGCATGCCGCCATGACGGGCTCGCCGTGGAGGCGGAAGGGACCGGCGCAGTTGAGTATGAGACGGGTTTGTTGGCAGAGTGAACGGAGGGAAAGTGGGTCGGTTGTGTCGGTGACGAGGATTGGAATTGAAGGCGGTGGATCGGGTCGGGTTGCCCAGTTAAGGGTTTGGGTTAATTTTGATGGGTTTCGACCAGCTATGGCTATGGAGTTGAAATTGTTTTTGTTGAGGAATTTGAGAGCTTGTTTGAGAACATGTTTGCCTGTGAAACCTGATGCTCCTAGGATTATGATGTCGAATGTTTGTGCTGCTGCTGCCATCACTGTCTCTTCAAGTTTCTTGCTTCGATGACACTTTTGATTCACCTATGAAATGTTTTGTAGATTTTGATGAATGCAAAAGGAATATTTTTGATATTGAAATATTTAGTTGTTTGTTAGGAGTGAGAAAAGAGAGATCCGTAAATATACTAACAAAATCACCCTTCATTAAATGTACATCCTTCCATATTATAAGCAAAAGTTATATTTTAAATATATTAAATAATTAATGTATCTGACATATATATAAATCAGATACATTAATTATTTAATGTATCTAAAAAATGACTTTTGCTTAATATATATATATATATATATATGAATGGTTCCACGGGAATTGGAGGTTTGACGTCAATATCAGAATGATTATTATTATATATTTTTGAATAGGGAATCAGCTCACGAGTCCAACTTATCGCTTAGCCATGACATATGAGCCTTTTAAGCTATCCAAGTTTGTTTCAAACCAAAATACAATTTTATATTTTCTGCAATTTTCTATTTATTTTTGTTTTGGATTAAAATTCCATTAGAATTTTTTTTACGTATTTAAACGCATTTAGGTGTGGCCGTCAAGGTTATTTTTTATCGTAATAAAATTCAAGAGTTTCTTTTTTATTTCTGACGAACTCTAGAGTTTTATCGGTTAGTTTTGTCACTTGCAAACTTGTATTTCATTCTAGGTTTAACGCTTGCTAATCCTTCATGATTCCGACTGTGTCAAGTGACATCAGAGTATTTTTTTCCTCCTATTTCTTTTCGTATCTTGATCAGTCATGGGAGATCAACCATTGACCAGATCAGACCTTGAGGGAATTACCATGGTTTTTACCACGACCCTAACTGCTTTGACTGAACAGATGGTGATTTTAACAGTTCAGGTGAACAACGCGAATAATAACGAGAACCAGGAAAGAGACAGGAGAAGGAAACCGATTAGGGTTCCACAGAGTGTAAACAATCACATTGTTATTGCTGAAAATTCAAATTTTGAAGAAGAACCCGACGAAGAAGAGATAGTTGATCATGGGAAGCGACATAGCCATGATTATAGAGAGTCGAGAATTTTCTGGATTGGCATATCGACGTTAACAGATTGTTCTATTAAGAACAAAGTGTGTAATTTGATTGTGGATAATGGAAGCATGGAGAATTTGGTGTTCCATAAATTGACAGGTTATTTGAAGTTGTCCACAAAAGCCCATGAGAAGCCATACACCTTCGTTTAGGTAAGCAAGAGCTTCCAAGTTCGAGTAACACTAGTGTGCAGAGTTCTTATCTCCATCGAAAAACATTACAGAGAAGAGGTACTTTGTGATGTTCTTGGTAGACCTTGGGAGTTTGATGATGATATCACTTATAGAGGGCGGGATAACGTGATGATATTTACATGGGACACACATAAATTTTCTATGGCTCCTATTTTGAACTTTGATAAGAATCCAAGAGGAAAGAAGTCTATTTTCTTGGTGATGAAGCAAAGTGAAAATGTGTTTAATAAGGTTGTTAACGAAACTGATTTTTTCTGTCCAGCTTTAAACAAGACACCAAACATCTTTTTCCTCCCGTAGAATAGGAGGAACTAGGATTACACTGATTTCCCTGTTTTCTTTAACGGGAATACTTAGGCATAAGATTGTAAAATCTTAGCGAGCACACAAACCAAAAACTTTAGGTCCAGTACCTTACCAAAAACAACGGAAAACCCGAAAACAACAAAAACACTCTCTCAACACTCCCAAAGGAGAAACTTTCCCAACCCATAACAGATAAACACCAGAAAGTATTTAAACATGCCAAAGAAGATCTATGGATAACCATATATACATTGGGTAATTGACAACTTCCCTTTGTATAACCTGACCCCGAACCCCCAATCTCTTAGCATTTGTTAAAGAAAACATTTGCGTTCAAGGTTAGTTTTAGATAACTCCCATTTCCTTTCCAGCTTCATAGGATAAATAAGAAATCAGAAAGTAGCACCCAATTCCAACCATTGCGGTAAGGTGGTCGCGTCACCGACAAAAATCGCATGCTAGACTATATCCACAAAATATAACATTCAATCAAAATCAAAATAACAAATAGCAACATTAAAACTCAACATGCCTTCTAACATGAATAATGATGAAATATGTAATGTACCGTAACTGTGAATAAGAAAAAGAGGCTAAAAAATTATTTTCGTGTACCCTCCTCTGTCTTTCCCCTCCTTGTTTCGAACTTGAAATGATGGAGTTTGCTTTGTGTCTTTATGGAGATTGGTCTCTACTATCGCCTTCTTCTATTCTAAAAGGAATTCGCTAGGGTACTATTATGTTATAAAGAAAATAAACTAAAACTTTTTATGTTTTAATTTAAGAGAAACACTTTTCACCATAGTTGAAAATAATAACCATAGTGTTATCTTATACATGTTACCACAATTTCACTTCCCAACGATGGTGAAATGATATAATGACTTGTCTATAAAAGCTCAACAAGCGCGTCATTCACCTTTTTGCCAAACCTAACTCATTCCACCTTCAAACTTCATATTCCATTATTCAAATTTTAATACAGTATATTGAAAAACTTTGTTTAATGATAAATGTTAAGTTTAACTTTATCAAGTAAACGATATGCTTGAGTCTTAACATTGATCTTTACGGCCAAAATTTTTAAGATAGTAAAAATGAATAAAGATATTGCACACAAAGCATCCTTGAGATTGTAAAAATCATGTATGTTTATAAAAATTAAACTCTGTGAGATTGTTAAAACTAAACTCTCTAATAGCACACTAAAGCGGCAATGATATTGTAAAAATGAACACCACATTTCACCACGGTTGGAAAACATGAATATGGTGAAAAGTTATTTAATTTTAATATAAATATAAAAGTTAAAGAGACATGTTTTTTGTTTGTAACAAAAAAATGAAAAATGGTTGGTCCTGGAATTTAAAGTGTGTCACTCCTTAACCTATCACCATGGTTGTTAGACTCGATCGTGGTGAAAAGTTTTTTAATAAAAAATAAAATAAATGCACTTAAAAATGAGTTATTGCTTTAGTTGTTTATATGGCCGAAGTAAGAAGATGTTACAAAATTTATATTTTGTAGTAGTGAACATAGAAAGTAGCACTTTTGATAAATCAATCTCAACGCACAATCTCACACACTTGCCTTGTTTCTCAAGAAAAGTGTTATTGTCCACCGTCATTGTTCTACAAATTTTGTTACCAATGAATGTAAGAACTTTTGTATCATAATATTCAATTGGTAACTTTGAAAATCTCACCAAAATGGACAACTTCTCAATTTGATCACTATTCGAATGAAAATTAGGGCTTCATTCTCTAACGGTGAAATATTGATCATATATTACTCAATAGGCATCCATTAAAGCACCATATTAATCATCTTTATCAGAAAAAGTCATGAGAAAATAGTCTTCACTCAAATATATAATATTGATAATTCCATTCCCCACCCACATCATTTCAAATGAGTTTCTAAGGCATTGTATCCAATCTTCCTAACAAAAAATTTAACAATAACTCCCAATTTCCATAGTTTGCCAGTTCTTTCCCTTTCTTTTCCAGAAAGTATGAAATTTGGAAAATCATATTGACTTATCTTTCTTTCTTCTACCAGCAGATACTCTTCCTCATCATCTCTTGAGAGATTCTCCATTTCTTCATCATTCAAAATAACAATCATAGGACCATTATTCTGCCCGTCTATATTAGAATTCCCCATCATTGAATCCTTATAGGAATTTTTAGATGTAGGTATTTCTTGTTTATTCTTATATATTACAACCACATCCTCATACATAAAATGCGTGTTCGAGCCTTACTTGAAATTTTGATCACCACGTTTGACTCTTTTAGATCTGCGCTCCAAAATATCTTGTTCATCTTATGAGATTCCATGTTTTTCAGGCACACACCATAGCAGAGGATTTCCAGCCATCCAAACCCTAGTGCTTTTTTTTCTTCTTATTTCCTAAACAAATTTTAAGAGATCCCAAGTGATGCTAATTTCAATGTTAAATATCTTCAACCTTCCTTGAACAGTCTTGAAAATCGAATTAAGGTTTGAACTAGTTAATAGAGATTTCAAATCTCATACATTCAAGTGGTTGTAATATGCTTCTCTTTTTGATTCCAAATAATGAAGTCCATATATTCATGATCATGCAGAGGCTTAACAAATATTTAAATTAAAAATGATTTTATCATTTTAAGAAAAAGTTATACGAGCTTTATAAAAATAGTGCACTACCAAAGTTTAAATTAAATAAAAATTGCGCATTGTTATTATTTTTCAAAATTTTGATGGTCATTTCGGTCATTTTGACAAAAAAAAGTGGTTTAATTTTCCATCTAGTTTAGAAATAACTACTTTTTTAGTGGATCCCAATCAAATACCTTTTTCCTTTTCATTTTGATGGAAAACCAAACAAAAGAAAATAGAATATTCTTCAATAGAGAATTATGTGTGTTGAAATAAACGTCACATTAAAAAATAATAGAGATATGGAAATCAAAATATGATATATGGATAAATAAAAAATATAGGTGACTACTTTATTTGATTTGTAATAAATTAAATAGAATTGATTAGTAATAAATAAAATAACATAGTATAAATATAGAATGATAAAATAATAAAAAATCAAAAGTAAGTATTTTTATAAGTATTAAAATATTTTAAAAATTGAAGATATATTGATGAGTAATGTCATTTAATTTTTAATCTTTTCAAGCAAAAAAAATAGTAATATTAAAAATAATGAAAAACATTGTTATAAAAATTTGGCTAAATTACACTTTTGGTCCCCTATTTTGTCAATACTTTTGGTCTCCCCAAAATCAGTCCCCTCATTTATTTTTGAAATACTTTTGGTCTCCCATGCCCATTTTTCATAAAAAATGCTGATATGTCAATTTGATTAACTCGTGACATTAATTTTATTGTCAGGTCATTATTAAATAAAAAATAAATTAAAAAACATTAATAATGCATAAATCTATTATAATAATTGGAATTGGAACGATAAAATAAGTTCTCATCGTGTTTATCGTTCTTCACCATTATCGCACTGTTCATCATTTTTTTTATAAGCCAACCAAAATACCTTCATTAATAACACCATGGAAGGAAACACAAGAGCTTCCCTACCACAACAGATAGCATTATAGAAAAAAATTCCCCACCATACCAGAAAAGTTACAGACCTATAGCAGGGTTGAAAAGTGACAGGGAAACCAAGTGAATTACAACCAATTCATAAGAATTAAAGGGGGAATTTGGTCCATTCATAAAATGAGCATTTAAGACCCTTAGAACCTCCTACAGATAACCAAAGCCATGATGTCATCAAAATTCTGTTGAAAAGATCCAAGTCGCGTGCTACTCCGTCATTAAATACAATTTGGTTTCTCGCCCATCAAAAATTCCAGCATCCCCGCGAACTAAATTATCAACGCGTTTTGTTTAGAGGAATGCTTAACCACACGAATGAACCATTCCATCATATGGTTGTTACAGTCTATAGCTTCAATCCACGAGATACCAACCCACTCCGAAATAGCTTTCCAAATAGCCTTACTCCAAGGAAACGAAAACAAAACATGATACAATGTTTCAACAGCTTCAAAACAGAAAACACAATCCGTATCATGGGGATCCGAGATTATCGCCATGGCCGCTAAGTTATATCGTGTAGGAAGTCTATCCAAACTCAAGCGCCACCCAAACAGTTTCACCTTCATCGGAATCGACGATTGCCACAATAATTCTACATCAGTCTTGGAAATAATATCAACGCCATCAATCATAGATTCCTGAAAAAGAGCTGCATAACAGGAATTAACAGAAAACAAGTTGTTATCTACTTTAGACCAGAAAAATTCATCACAAGTATCCAACAGAGGGACCCTATGCTGCAATAATGCCCTTAACTCATCATGTTGCTCATGCATTTCGTCACTCTAGCCTTCAGTCTGTAATGACATGTCCCAAGCCCATGTACTATTATTCCAGCTACCATGGTCTTGAACAGACCCAAACTGCGTACCTGAAATGGAGTACAGTTCCGAAAAACTGATTCTTAGTGGTTTCGCATCTAGCCATCTTGCGGGCCAAAAGGAGACTAAAGAACCGTCACCCAACTTGCATGTTAACTTGCTCAAGAATCCATCTAACTCAGGGACCATTCCAATCTTCACCATGTCTTTCATCCATAATGAGACATTCCTAGCCAGACCTCCACTCTGCACTAAACAAAACCACCTTTTGTAGCAACCATACTTAGCAGCCAGCACCGGCTTCCACAACACATCCTCATCCAATATAATTCTCCAAGCCCATTTCATCAATAATGCCTTATTAAATAAATCCAAATCCTTAATTCCTAGGCCCCCCTCCTTCTTAGGTCTACAAACATTTTTCCAACTCACCCACGACATCGACTTAGCTTCCTTAGCTCCTGTCCATAAGAACTTTCTTTGAATTGATTTCACCTCCTTAATAACTTTTACAGGTGCTAGGTAAAAAGACAACTGATGAATAGGCAGGTTTGTAAGCACCGAATTTATTAACGTAACCCACCCACCCATCGATAATAATCGTCCATGCCACAATGACAGTCTAGATTTAAAGCAATCCAACACTGGTTTCCAGAAGCTCTACCTCCTTTGGTTCCCCCTACTTGTATGCCCAGGAAATTGAATGGCAAACAACCAATCCTACAAAAAAGAAACTGATCTGCAACTTTAACAAAGTATTCGTCGACACAAACACCATAGATGCTACTTTTCTAGAAGTTTATATGCAATCCTAAAACTAATTCGAACGCTCTGAGGACGGCTTTAATGCCCCACAAACTAGACCAATCAGCCTCACACACTATTACAGTGTCATCTGCGAATTGCACAAGACTAAAATCTTCCTCCTCATTCAATTTGAACCCAGATAAAAACCTATTATTACAAGCCCTCTGAATAAGACACGCAAGCCCTTCTGCCACAATCACAAACAAGAGCGGCGAGAGAGGGCCGCCTTGTCTTAAACCCCTTGATCCTCTAAAGTCTTTTGTTGTCCCACCATTAACAATAATAGACAGAAAACTACTGCAAACACCACCTTTCACCCAACTCACCCACTTCTCGCCAAAGTTCATAGCTTCCAACACACCTATCAAAAAGTTCCACTCAACACAATCGTAAGCTTGAGCGAAATCCACCTTAAGCAACAAGCAACTTCGCTTCCTCCTAGTGGCAAGGTCAATAATTTCATTAACTGTCAAGACACCGTCTAGTAATTAACGGCCCGGAATAAACGCCGTTTGACTTTTAGAAACTAACTTACCAATAACCTTCCCCAACCTTGCAGCCATCAACTTGGAAATAACTTTGTAAATACACCCAACAAGACTTATTGGACGATATTCATCTAATCCTTGAGGATTGTTGTTCTTAGGAATCAAAGTAATAAAAGAAGAAACAAAAGCCTTTGGTAATACAGCCGTGTCGTGGAACTCCTGGATGCACTTAACCACATCCCCACCAACTACCATCCAACATCTTTTTTAAAACTCCATATTAAATCCATCAAGGCCTGGGCTCTTGGATCCATCACACTGACTAACAGTTTCAAAAATCTCCTCTGCAGTGAATTCCTCCTGAAGCATATTTCTGTCTGCAACTGATAGCTTAGGACAATCTTCAAAATTTAACCATGGCATAACACCAGAAGCTTTAGTGAATCTAGATTTAAAAGCTTCAAATACTGCATTCTTAACAGACTGCACATCCCCCACCCCTCTAGACCCGACCTTAACAGAATGAATAAAATTACGCCTTGATCTCGAGTTCAGATCAGCCTAAAAATATTTAGAATTGATATCGCCCTCCTTAAACCATTTAGCTCTGGACTTTTGCTAAATCGGACTTTCCTTAATCCTCATATTGCTCCACATGTCAAATGTAGCTTCGCTCCGAGCCTGCAACTGGTCTTGAGGCAAACTACCACTACAATTTGAGAGCTCATCTTCAATCCTATTCAAGGCCGACACAACCCCATCAATTCTCAGGTCAACCCACCCAAAAATATGTTTGTTCCACCATCTTAACTTTTCACACAATATTCTAAATTTTTGCACCAATGCCTGCTCTACATTGCCTGCAACAGAGATAGCCTCCCAAGATTGACTTGTGAAGTCCAAGAAATTTGGATGCTCGAACCAGCACGAGAAAACTTTAAAAGGTTTAGGTCCCCAATCGTCTCTGTTACATTTCAGCCAAATTGGTTTGTGATCAGATATGTCACGATTCCCCACCACCTGAGCAACCATATTCCACTCTCTAATCCAACCTTCTAATAATAACATTCTATCGAGCCTGCTGCTGCACTTACCGTTAGAATTACACCAAGTGAACTTATTCCCTGAAGTCGGCAAGTCAATCATTGTTCTCCATTTTTGTTATCTTCTTCAAGCTCATTGCTGCTCTAATTCGTCTCTTTTGTGATGGGTTCTGAGTCTGTTCAAACTAGTGGAAAACCCGTGCGTCCGCACGAGTTCTAATGTGGACCGCAGATATGTCACCAGTTTGTCGTGAAAATTCAAATAAATTTGAAAATATCAAAATATTATTGGGAAAAAGAAAAAAAAAAGACTACAAGATAATTGTATAAGTTGTTCCTGTGTATAAAAATATATGAATCAATAATGTATTTTTTCTCGTATATGAATATTATTTTTGTTTTGATATTATTTATAAAATTATTTGAATCAATAGTAAAGTTGTTCCCGTACATAAAAATATATGAATCAACGATGTATTTTATCTTGTATATAAATTATATTTTTGTTTTGATATTATTTATAAAAATATTTGAATCAATAGTAAAGTTGTTCCCGTATATAAAAACTAGTAGAAGACCCGTGCGTCCGCACGGGTATGACAAAAAATATGAGATATAATATTAGATATATTGATAATTGAATTATATTCAAATGCATATTAAGAGTAATATTTATATGTTTTTTGTTTGGATTTAACTGATTGTATCTCGTGTAACTTTATGAAGCATTTCAATAACACTTTAAACACCACAATGAAAAGATTGAAATACAAGATTTTAGCCTTTTCATTTTTTAGAACAATATTTATGCATGATTTCTTATTTGAATCTAATTGGTTGTGTCTCGTGTCACTTCAGAAACCTTTTTATATAACAGTGAAAAAATGGAATCTAATTGATTGTCTTCCGTGTCGCATCATTGAAAGCAATATATATGTTTGTTTTCTTGGCGGAATCTAACGGGCTATGTCCCGTGCGATTTTATTAACTATTCCAATTACATTTTTAACATAAAAGTTATATAAAAATAATAGGAAATAAATTTAAATTTGATTTATTAAGTTTTACGGCATTTAAATTTTAAAATAAATTATATTTTACACTTTATTCAATGTTTTACATTGTTTCAAAGATGCATCTCCGTAATATTTCAACCTTCATTTAGAATTTGGTGCGTCTGAAGTTGAATCTCCAAAAATTATGGACATTTAAATAATTTTGTGTGATGACTAAGAAACATATGGGTGCATTAAAAAATCCTCCAAAATAATAGCATTTAGTTGACAAAGCCCAATATTGAAGTGTGCAAGGCTTTTATTGCCATTTATCATTATTAAATAGTGGATATCCCTGTTTAATAAAAAAACAAAAAATAAACCCTTATCAAACAATTTTTTTTATTAATGTGAGTTTAGAAACTAAAAACACTAAAAACTAATTTATTTGTTCTTATTAGATTCTAAAGATATAAGCACATAAATAATTCAATAAATCTAAAAAAAGTAAAATTTTCTTATAAGAAAGTATGATTTTGTAACTTAGTTTCCTCCTCCTATCGGTTGTTATGAAATTAATATGAAATTAATGTTTTTTTTAGAAAGCTTGAAATTAATGTTGATGACTCATGCCAAGCTTCATCAGGCAGTACAAGTTGCAGGTTAAGATGAGTCTATCAATGACGTCTAAGCCAAAATTTGAGCTCTTAGAATAAATCAATCTTGAAAGAAGAATTATTTAATGAATAAACGCTTATGCATTTCAAAGTTACACCATAGTATAAAAAATGAAAACATCATTGAATCGGTAACGGTCCACACTCCTTTCCGTGCTACCTCTTAGCAACTAAATAAAACTATCTCAAAACTCTCAGCAAGAGTATGTATGAACAACATATTTGTATGAGAAAGGTAAAAACTCAAAAGCAAATATATTAAAGTCACCTTCTAGCTATTATTTTATTAGGTAAATGTAAGCAAATCAAGTGAACTATTATAGTTCTAAAAAAGTATGCATATGCAAAGCTTTTCAGAATGGGAAGTTGACTGGCTCGCTTTGAAGGGCTATCTAGCAATCTCAGCTTGCTCTTTCTAGTGAATCTTGAGGAAACCAGTTGTTGTGGGTGCAGATGGGGCACAGTCGACGTATTTGACATCATCAAAACAAAAAATACAAGTCGGGGTAAGATGTAAGTGTATCCACCCATGTTCATTGGTTCTTCCTGACACCAAACAACCTCTGCATCTATAAGAAACAAAACAGAAAATAAAAATGTAAGAAAAATAGCCATTAAGTTAAAAATAAATTCAAGTCTCGACATTTCAATGTTTAAAATGTTAAAACAGATATAGAAAATAGATTTAAATACATTTCTAAGTTATAATGTATTTTTGTGTATCTCCCAAACTGATACATAAATAATATTTTACCATGTTAAATCACATCTTGTTAAAAAATTGCATGCTCTCTTGTTAAAGCTTAAACCTTAAATATTGTCTAAAAAAATATATGAAAAGTTGATTGAATATTTAATAAAAGTCATAACTTAATAATCGAAAGAGTTAATGTCATAGTTAGATGTGAATTGAATTAAAGTAATGGTACTTGACATGGAATTAACTAACTTTACAAAGACTGACATACAACAGGGCATTTCAGTACCAAGTACCGTTACCAATGCTCAAAATAATTCAATATGCACACTGTCTGCGGAAAATTGCAGTAGCAGCATTAAACAAATATATATAAAGTACCACATTGTGGCTAAGACTGTGACATGACATGCTAGCTGAAATCTCAAACTTATATTACAGTAAGACAAGATGTATTCATTTTACGGTTTTCTATAAATTTAAGCATCGGTTCCAGCTGTTTAGTACTGTCACATCTAGTAGGTAGCATTAAAGAATCACCTAGTAATATATGTTGCCATGGTCAATGTAGTACATCCTACCATCACAATAAGAAGTGTTTGAAACTATCTGCATAGACATTGAAATATAATTGTATTATCTGAAAGCAACAAATAAGTAATGACTAAGAATATCAAAGTTGAAATCGATCATTAAGTTGAATCACGTGGAATTCTTTTGAAATGAGTAAGAATATCAAAGTTGAAAAACCATGTTAGCAATATAAAATATTAACTTAATCCAGCCATAAGGTTACTAAAATTGCGATTTGTTTATAGTGGTATGAAAGCAAAATTAGCTGAAACAATCTTATTCAAAGGAAACCGTTAATTTGGATTGAAAAATAGCATTGTATATATGAAACTATGTTAATATTCAACCATGTGGAGAGCGAGGAAAATACCTGACTTGAAATATAACCAGAGTTCACAAGTTCCCTGGTTGGATTGTAATTCATTATTGATGTTGGCTATAAATTCATCACAAAACAACACAATTCAAGTATCAATTCAAGTAATATGCTAAGTAATTAAATACTCAATCTTAATATAGATGTGCTAGTTATATGTTAAAACATGAAAGATGATTCATATGGCATTGTGATTCCTAATTAGAAAATCAGAATAGATGTAAAAGTTCAGTAATGTAACCTTGTGATCCAAATTTTATTTCTAGAAATAGCTTTAATATATCCATTTACGCCATAAACTCATTTATGTATCTGTTCAGTTTTGAAATTTCAACATAGAAGGTTTGTTATGCCTTATATGCAACATGTTTATGACTAATATAAACACTTATAAGCATTATAGAAACAACCTATAATTTATATCAAATCAATGTTTTGATTATATTATTTTCTTAACGATACACTGCTAATACATTGCCAATATTGATAATGCATAAGAGACAATACAAAATAAAAATGAAGAAAACAGTGAATCAATTTAAAATCAAGAGTATCTTAATACACTACCAATATTTTATCAACACACATTTGTCCTATATATGCACTAAGAGAAGAAAAAATTACCTCAAATTTGAAAATGAAGTAGCCTTTTCATTTTGACAGAGATGTAAAACACCAATGTCTGTGATAGTTGTATTAACATATGGATGTATGAAAATTAGAAAAGTTAATAAAGCATATAAGAGAAGAAAGCGTTTTTGATAAAGCATATGTAAAAATATAAGGCAAAGAAAAAGATGAAAGAAAATAAATTAATTTTCTAACTTCAAAAGTCAAAATGTAAGATTCATACCTCAATATAAGAATCACTTATTCAAACCTTAACACCTCACCAAATCCCAAACATCCATAACAAAATTAAAATGAAAACTTTTGATAATTGTAGTACATATAAATTGTTACCCGAGTGTTTATCTTTACCTTAAACTTTTAGTACTTTTATTGAAATATTAACATGAATAAAGGAAGGTAGTAGAGTTTTAAATATCTTATTAACTTGTAAAAGATAAGATAATGTGATAGATTAATTAATAATTTGTACAACTTAGGGGTGGACATCGGTTCGGTTCGGTTCGGGTTCGGGCCCAAAACCTTAACCCGGCCCAACCCTCGGGTGAAAAAATGTGACCCAATTATGTTCGATTCAATGTCGGTTGTCTTCGGGTTCGGTTTTTTTCGGGTTCGGATTTGAAATTCGGTTTTTTTCGGGTTTATCAATGTTGGGCCAGTTTTAAAAATATTCAAATATTCTTTTTTTCACATATCAACTGTTTATTTATTTATTAGAATATGGACCTCATCTATGACATTTTAAAACAAAACCAAATTCAACAAATTTAGTGACATTTATAAAATCAAACACAACCAAATAGAGTTTGCTAAAATAAAACTCAATACATATAAAATCTAAGTTTTTTGAGCACATAAATGTTTGCTCAAATTTAATACAACTATTATAAACTTAATACAACCAGCATAAAATAACATCACACAACCAATCACAAATTTGTTAGCTCAATATAAAACACGAGTTATCTTCCATAAGCTTCATAATCTTTTTCTCCCATTTCTTTCAATTCCTAAAATATACAAGAGCACACATCAATTGATTTTGTATGCAACATATTACAAGTTAATGAAAGAACAAATAGCAGCAAGGAAGAATGGAAAAGGAGAGATGAATGTGTCATAATTGGTAATTGGTATTAGTAAGGCTAGTGCTACTGTCCAAGATGAAGCCAACATCAACAAGATAACTCCTTTCACTATCAAATTACCATATAATGATTTACTATTGTGAAGAATATACAAGAGCACATATTAGAATAAAAGTGCACATTAAAATGTGGCTACTAGCAAGGCTATGAAGAAGTTGAATTTAATATACTGACATGAATTTAACACTTGACATTAAAATATACATCAACAAATCAAAAAAATAATTATTAGTAATATTATCACTGAACTGAAATAATTTAATGTGGCTACTAGCTTGAATTTAAACATTAAAACATACATCAACAAGAATAAAAGCGCACATATTAGCATGAATTAATATACTGACATGAAATTAATTTAATGTTGCTGAAAATTGAATTTACTAACTTACTAAGTTACCCACATAAGAGTATAATTAATATACTAACTTACTAAGAAGTTAAACATACAGTAAACTATACCTTTTTCATATCTTGGTCCAATCCTAGCCACCACCAACCTCTCCTCACATTCATTGGCAACAAGTTATATTTTTGCTAACTAATTCAGTCCAACTAATCTTCAAGTTACAGATCAACAGCTACCACACTATATTAGGCATATTTCAATATTGATTAGAATGCTGAAAGTTACAAACCAAGTAATTAATAAAAAATGACAAGGAAGCACATGCATCTACCTTAGGATCTCTTAGATAATGAACAATTTCTTCAAGTTCAGCCTTTGCCTCATCCACTGAACAGACCATTTCACATTGCAACAGAAGAAAAAGAAGTAAAATTTTGAACTAAATTAAACTTACTCTTTCAAAACTTACTCATTTAATTTTGAACTAAATTAAACTTTGCTCAAGTGCAACATTTGCATTCTCCAGATTGCAAGAAGCTACATGATTTTCACAAGTGAGCAACAAATGGATCAAATACAAACCCCTTTCTTCAGATTTCAGTTCTTTAATCCAAGGATGTGTAGATCCTACGCTAGATGAATGTGACATCATGGATAAGAACTTCGCAGAAAATGAACCTTCTTGCAAATAAATATACCATCTAACACAAAACAAAACAAAACAAAACAAAAACTTAGGAACAGGAATTTGGAAATAACAGAAATGTGATTAATGTTAATAATGCAGAAAAATGTACCAGAACAACCTTGGTGTGTGCTTTGATCTCTCTAGCATTTCTTGCTGGAATTTCTCTTGTTGCTAGTGGATTTATATTATATAGGAGATCTAACAGAGGGAATGAAGATTCAGTATGGTGCTTGGTGTTCTTCTATCCTCTCAAAATTACTGAGCACGATCCTCTCAGAAACATAATATATAACAAGTTCAGAAACATAATAACAAGAATACATGTTATAGTTTAGATGAGAATATATAACGAAATACATGTTATATCATTTTAGATGAGAAACACAATACATAACAAGTTCAGAAACAGAATATATAACTCAATACCAAACAAATTTATAACAAGTTTCTCCACTTATACATTTAATCTTGCAAGAATACATGTTATATTTTATACGAGAACATATAACAGAATACATTTTTATTATTCACTCACCAAGTCCTTGCATATCTCCAACTCCTTGCATAACTCGAGAAACCTGTCGAAACAAAGCAAAAGAGATATAATCTAATATGGGTCTAAAATAAATCATTCACTCACCAAAACAAAGAACTACCAAAATTATAACTATACAACCCAGAACTAAGTAAAATCAAAACAGAAGAGAAATCACCTTTTAAACTTTCAATTTAATCTCAATAAATCATAACTCTTAAGCTAGGTCGCAACACACCTTTTATCTGCAAAGCATGAATAAATGTCAGAAATTTACAAAATACCTATGGATGAAACTATGACTACTCAAACTAAAAAGTACCAATTTGAAGCTATTGTTCTGATACGAATTTGTTGAAAGGGTAAACTAATAGTGAAGAGAGGAGAAGAAAAGATAAAGAAGTGAGTGGGAGAGAGGAAAAGATACTTACCGAGAGAGAGACGGCGAGAGATGACGAAGATGATGATGGTGGTAGCTTGGAGGCGGAGCGATGACGATGATGGTGGTAGCTTTGGAGAGACACTGAATGAACGTGTTTTTGATCCATGATATAAAATGGTAACCAAACCCTAATTTAATAATAATAATAATAATAATAATAATAATAATATTATTATTATTATTATTATATTCGGTCGGATCCGGATTCCGACGGGTCAAATATTTAACACCGAACCCGACCGCTTAAATCCATTAGTATCCAATTAACTGGCCCATGAATACCCGTAACCCGAAGTTACCCGATCCGTAGACCAAAACAAGTTTCGGTTCGGTCGGGTTTGTTCGGGTGGTTTCTGGATGTCCACCCCTAGTACAACTTAGCTAATCAATATTTCTAGATCCATAGTTATAGTTATTAGTCAAAACCAAAACATCTAAGTATAATTTCATTCGGAACAAACAACTAACACACCTATTTTTATCCCAAATAGAAATATATGAACAGGTCTAAAGGATTATTCCATTTAAATCAAACAAAAATAAAAAATAAAAATAAAAATAAGGAATAAAAAATATAGCAACTGGTAAAATAAAATAAAAAACAAAATCCCAGAGGGATAAAATTGGGGAAAAACAAAAAATTGAAGGAAAAAACCTATAACCTATGCACATTTCATATTCAACTAATATCTCTGTTTTAATTTTCCATTGAATCTTTGGCAATTTTAAAGAATGCTTGTGATTTAACATATGAGAAAAATTGAGTTGAATACTTTACCTCTAAATCTAGGAGTTTCTCCGTACAAGTGTATTGGCTATCTTATTTGTCCCTATATTTGATCTTGAGTCATAACTTTGCCTTCAACTTTAACTATAGATCTAACCTTTCCATTTTTCCGACATCATCTCCTAAATAATGCATGAAAAAAAAAAGAGGATATTGAAAAAGAAGTAGATGAAAAGAAAAAGAAGAATACGGAAAGGAATGAAAAATATAAGCAGAAGAAAATGTGAAATGGAGTGTGGCTGCTTTATGTTCTTCTTACTCTACTTCTCTCTTCCTCTGTGATTTTGTATTTTTCGATTTGAGAGTAGAGAAATTTTTTCCCTCATCAAGTACACAAAAATGAAAAGGATTGTGAAAGGAAACAATAAAGTTGTTTTTGATGAAGTGGAAAAATGGTAAAGTGGAAAAATGGATAAAGTGATGGTAAAGTGCAAAACGGATAATACAAGGTGTTATTGGAGAGAGATGTTGGACGAAAGAGGGAGGGTCTTGTTATCCGGGTAAAAACCTGTGACTAATATGAAAGAGAATTAAAAAAAAACTTTGCCACTTGGCAATATGGATGGCTCTAATTGAATAATGAATATATTATTTAGTCAATTACATAAAAGGGTTTTATGTAGTGTAAATTAAATTTAGTTAAAGGGTAATTATGGGTGTTTAGTGGTATGTTCTAATTATAGGTAGGTAGTTGATATATGAATTAACAATATATTTTTTTTCGTATATAAATATTATTTTTGTTTTGATATTATTTATAAAAATATTTGAATCAATAGTAAAGTTTTTTTCCGTATATAAAAATATATGAATCAACATTGTATTTTTTTTGTATATAAATATTATTTTTGTTTTGATATTATTAATAATAATATGTTACGCGCATTTTTTTAAAATATGATAAAAATTATATAACAAAATTAAATTTTTCAACCAAAAAAGTTATTATTTTTAAAAGATATAATAAATTAGTGCCTATAATTCATTCGATATATAAAATATTTGAATAAAAAAAATATTATTTTTTATATAAATATTATTTGTGTTTTGACATTAATTAAAAAAAATATTAGAACAAATAATAAACATTTTTTTCCATTATTCTTCAATATTTTGATTAATAACTTTATGTTTCCGTTATAACAATGATATTTTTCCCGTATGATATTTACGAATGACAAAAATATTTAAAAAGTACTAAAATTTATAATATTATAATGACTTTATGGTATAAACATTACCAAATAATAGTAACATAATGCAACATTATATTTTCATTTTAAAAAGTATTAAAATTTATACATTAAATAATGGTAACATTTTATTTCTATTTAATGTGTCTTAAATGCAAATTAACCATCATTTATAATGGAATATTATATAAACAAAAATGAATGAATGCAATTATTTTATATTATTTTTTACAAATTATTTTTTGTCAGACAGAAAATTTACTACTTTAAGTGTATTATATTGTTCCCACTTTCATCTGGTATGCTTTTATTATTAGTTATTTTGATGTGGTAAAAATTCTTTTGTGTGTACTACACTATATTATTAACAAATATAATAAAAAAAACACACATATTATTTTATAAATAACATATTTTATTATTTTGTCAAAGATAAAATAATTGTAATTAGATTATAAATATTAAACGGTAATAAAAGAAAAAATAACTATAATTTTTAATATTATAATAATAACTTTATAGGATGAAAACACAAAAATAATAGTAATATAAAATTTAAAATTTAATAAAACTTATTATGTTTTAATAAGTAATAGTATTTAAAAAGGTAGTTAGTATAATACATATTTTAAAAATCTTTTTGTCTAAATCGTGATGTAAATAATATTGTGATTAATATTTTATTTTGACCATATTGGTAATTATCTTTTAAGTTTTAGATTTTCAATAGTGTTAGGCAAAATAAATATAGATAATAGTATGAATTAAAAATGTTTTTTTCATTGCAATAAAAACATTAATTAAAAGTTATGATGTTTTTAAATTTGTGTGTTGTTATTTTTAAAAAATATCTTAATAATTTTTTTTTTAAATATTTCAACTTCAAATATATATATATATATATATATATATATATATATATATATATATATATATATATATATATATATATATATATATATATAACATGATATTTTATTTAAATTTAATATGGTATTGAAAACCGGAGTTAATAATTGCAGATGCAAGCAGTTTTGTAGCTCAAATTGGTTTTACAACAGTAGCACAAATTGCTTTAATAATTACAGTAGCATCTTATTGGTTGAGCTAATTGTAAGATGGTTGAGAGTGAAAGAATAACAATAGTAGTGACTGAAGCATCTTAAAAGTTACTTATTTATCTACCATATAGCTAGCTCGGTCAAATAGAGTACTGGTACGAAAAAGACAAGATAATATAAAGAACCCAATTACAATAAATGTATACTATTATTGTTGTGAGAGAAATGAATAAATAATTTCCAACTTCTCTTTATATATATATATATATATATATATATATATATATATATATATATGGGTTCATATCTTATGAGAATGACATTTTTATATAAGAATATAAGAATGAATCAGAATTATTAGATTTTAAAATAAATGGTGAAGATTATGTGTGGTTTTTGTTTTTCTCACTCTTCCATTATTAAAATAAATGACGGAGGAGAGAGAAAAAAACTGACACATAATCTCCACCATTTATTTTAAAATCTAATGATTCAGATTCATTCTCATATTCTCACGTAAAAATGACATTCTCATATGATACGTTTCTTTTATATATATATATATATATATATATATATATATATATATATATATATATATATTATATTCTTTTAACATTGATATTGATTTAACCTGAAAAAAGAAAGAATAAAAAAGATAAGTTAATAAAACTTATTTATATTTTTTTTATACATTAATAAATTTGTAGAAAGTAATTAATATATAATAAAAATAAAATAATGATGGACCATTACAAAATAATAATGATAGGCTGTAACAAAATATTAGGCCCAATTCATGAATAAAATAATAACCTTAATTACATAATCACATTGTATGATAAACAAAATATATATTACGATACATTCCCCTGATTTTTTTGCGCAACTTTTCTACCCCCTTCTTTCTTTTCTTCATCTTCCTTCTGATGTCAAACTTAAGATCTATGTCAAACTTTTCTACCCCTAAATAAAAATGTTTTTTTAAAGCCAAAAGTATTACTTTAAAAAAATCTGAACTTAAAATAGAAAGAAAAATTAAAAGAATCAAGAATATATAGAAATACTTTTGTTTACTTACATGTGTTATTGTTGTTCTTGTTCTTTTAGATACCTGCAAAAGAAATTCAATGTTATATTAGAGATCTTAGAGTTGAAGGTGATATGAAAAGAGAAATCATAAAAAAAAAAAAAAGGAAAAGAGAAGTTAATGTTATCAAAACCTTATAGCAGAGTAAAAGATACATATCAGTGAGAATACACAATGAGAAAAATGCTTATGAGAATGGAGTTTGCAGAAAAGACGGTCCATCATGAGAATGGATTCTTGTATTCCAAGACGGTTCATTGCAGTTATGAGAATGGATTCCTGTATTCCAATGAATTGATGGTCCATCATTTCTCTTGTACAAAAGACGGTCCAAGCTTCAATGGTGTAGCTTATCATAAACCAACATTATTTATCTGTTTTTTTACCTCAAGATAAATAGAATACTCATGGTTAAAACATGATTAAAAAGAAAAGAAAAATTAATAATGGACACACCTGTAAGTTATTATAAAAAACACTTTGCAGAGCTGATAAGTTGTTATCAAGACTTAGTTTCCTTAGGAAAATTAACAGCAAAAATATAGTCCAGATCTGCAAAAATTAGCACCAAAAATATTAATAACCACAATAAAAAACATTAAACAAAATTAATAATGTAAAATCATCGAATCTAAAGATATACAACCAATATCATAACCACAATCAACAAAACAAACACAAATATAAAAAATTAAAAGTATAAATAAATATTGGTATGATACTTAAAGCTTTTATAAATTTAAATGTCCTTAAAATTTTGTAAAAACAAATTTCAAAAGAGATGAATATACTTTAAAAGAATCTCATAGCCAAAAAATACAAATAAGTTACATGAAAAATGAACCTGTAGCATTATTTCTATCAAAGAACAATCATAAAATTGGTAAAAGAATGTACAAACCTTAAATGCTTTGAAGAAGCTAGAGAAGAAATAATCTGAGTTTGAAAATGTTGGAAAAAGAACAAATAATGAGGAAAAAGTTTTAAAACCCAAATGATATTTTGGAAAGGATAATCTGGAAAAAGAACATAAACATGAAACAAATATTAGTTATAAATACTTAAAGATAAAAAAAATGAAAAAACATGTACAAACATCAAACCAGATCTGGAAGAAAGATAGCTGAAACCAGATTTTGGTTTATAAAATGTTAAACTATTTTTCAGTAAAGAATCAAACAAACCATATGAAATTAATAAAACAAAGCATATTAAATTACCTGAAAAATCTGAAACCGAAACTGAAAGAAAGTATCAAAAATATTGATGTGGTTAATCAAAGAAGAAGAAAAACACAACTCTGAACAATGAAAACACAACTCTCAGATTAGTATTGTGAAAGAGTAGATAGTAGAAATCTTACTTTGCTGGTTAGATCAACAACTAAAATTGAATCCCAAAATATGAAACACTAAAATATACGCATATAAAAAACACATGTAAAAAATCTGCACATATAAACAACATGTGACATTAACACTAACAACTTTTCACGAAACATCAAACAACATTCATGATGGAAAGTCTCTAAATCCACCAAATACCAAACATATTAACAGAGTAAATCATGAAAAAAAAGTTTGAAATCGATCTTGTTTCAGAATACTCACCGGTGGCCGCCGTGAACCAAAACCAACGAAGAATCCATCACCGAAAAACACAAGTATATCGTTTGTGTTTCAGCTCCAACCACCATCACCCCACCAAAATGCAGATCTGCCACAAAAATGTAAAGAGATGATATATTCAGAGACAAAATGATGAAGAAAGTTGAAAAAATGACAATGAAATTCAGATTAGGGTTCAGAGCAAATAGAGAAGAAGATGAAGAAAGTTGAGAGAGTTAGATGCAATGCATTCAGAGAGAGAGAGAGAGAAGATGAAGAAGATGCAGATTAATGTTCTTAAAAATTTGACACGTGTCCAAAGGGTAAAAGGATATTTTTGGTGGTATAAGATTTTTTTATATGGTAGATATCAAGTTCTTCTTCTCATTCCAGGAGGAGATAGATGTAATCTTATTGTGGGTTGGAATCACCACTTGCAACTGCGTGGACATTTGAGAATCCAGGTTGGAGGTTTTATGGCTGTGGGTTATTCAAGGTACATCTAAATCACTAATTTTTAGTATTATTCATCTTCTTAACTCAAACATTTATAGGTAATTCCTAAATCTCACCTTCTTTTCTATTTCGCTCAGTTACAAGGAAGGAAATTATGTTCTTTTTTTATTGGTATGATGAGAAGATATCGGGACGTTCATAGGAAGTGATTAATCGCTTTTGAAGAAGGTTAATGAGTTAGAGAAATATGGTTTAACAAAGAAGATTGATGATGACCTAAACAAGAAGATCAAAATTTTTATTATGTTACTGATTCTGTCTTGGTTTTTGATCATCATTTTGATTACAAAATCCTTTGTTTGAGTTTAGTTATGATTGTTGTAATGTTGAGGTTAATGTTGTAAGGTTAATGTAGTAAGGTTTAGTTGTCATTGGTGTTACCTTTGTTTGATCATCATGTATTTTTCAAAATAATTTGATGTTGTAATGACATGTATTTTTCAGAACAATTCAATGTTGTAAGACTATAGTTTGATGAGTTTTTCTGTTTAATGGTAATGGCATGTAACAATGGTTTTTGATGTTGTAATTGATGTTCTGTCACAATTCAATTCTCTTTGATGCTGTAATTGATGTTCTGTCACAATTCAATTCTGTTTGATGTTGTAATTGATGTTCTGTAACAATGTTTTAATTTTTTTGTCACAATATTTCTGTCCACATAGTATATTAGTTGTAATTGTTGTATATTTTCTATCACAATTTTTCTGTCCACATAGTATATCAGTTGTAATTGTTGTAATTTTTCTGCCACAAGAGTTTTTTGTCCACATAGTATATCAGTTGTAATTTTTCTAACATAAGAGCTTGTAACACTGTTGTAATTTTTCTTAATGTTGAAATTCAAATATAACATTTCATTAATAATAAAAAGTTAGATATAAATGTTGTAATCCATTACAAAAAGTGATGCATCTTACAAGGTTACACATAAAACTTACAAAAAGTGATGCATTTTAAGGTTACACATAAAAGTTGTAATCCATTAAAATATTACATAGTAGGTTCATTACACAAAAAGGGATTCATCACACTGTAGGTGCATTAAACTACTCATTAGTCTTATGGCGCTTGTGATCCTTGTGTCAACACGGTTGGCGGTTCTTGTGTCGATTCTTTATTTTGTTTCCTTACCTTGTTACTTCCTTTGGGCAATTGTCGGTCCCCCGTTGTTTTTTCTTTGTAAGTTCTCGAATTGTGCCAAAACTTTGTATAGCTTGTACACTTTACAGTTGTCAAATACCTTGGTAATACATTACTTGAACTCGGTTCATCATTAGCTTTATTTCTCTTCTTCTTCGGTTTACCCAGAGCTCATCTCATGACTGGTGGATTAATTGGTCCCCCTTGAGCCATTGGCCAAAGTCTTGGACCGCTGGAGGGGAGAAAAATATATGAATATGTTGCCATGAAGCTTGTTTTTCTGTTGATAGAAATAACACACAACATATAAGTGACATATATTTTTAGTTTAACATATAAGTAACACATATCACACAGAGCATATATTACACACAACATATATTACATAGCATATCAGTCCATACAATATATTCCATAACATATATTAAACATATATTACACATAACATATAATGCAGTGCAACATAATGCAGTTCATATCAGTTTTAACATAATATCAGTTCATATCATAGCATATTAGTTTCAACAAAATAATGCATGGACATATATTACACACAATAATGCAATGACATATATTAGCATATCGGTCCACACATAGCATATTAGTTTAGTGCATATCATTTCATAGCATATATTACACAACATATATTCCATTGCAGATCAGTCCACACATAACATATCAATTCATATCAGTTCAGTGCCACAAGGAAAATTAACATATTAGTTCAGTGCATATCAGTTCAGTTCATATTAGTTTAGTTCATATTCCATAGCATATCAGTTCAGTGCATATTAGTTCATATTAGTTCATATCACACACAATGCAATCCATATCAGTTCATATTACACACAATGCAGTTCATATCACTTTCAACACAATATCAGTTCAGTGTGTAAAATTAACATTAGAAAAGTTAATACCTATAATAAGCCAAAACATACAAATCAACTTCTTCCTTGTTATGTAAAATAAAAACTATGGCATGGACACAAGGAATGCCACTTAAAGCCCATTTATGACAAGTACAATGATGTCTTTGTAAAGTTCACCTCATAAGTGTCCATACCATTTGTGATACTAAAAAGGTTGAATTCATTATCTTCATGCCAAGTTTATGTCCAATCTCCAACTTCCCGTTTCAACGTCTCTATAATTTGTTCAACCTTTGGACAATTTGTTTCTGAAATGACTCATGAGATTCTTTTGTTTGACTATCCTAATCATTATGTAATGCTTCAAACCTTCAAGAAAAGTAATGATGAGCTTGTCTATGTACTCCAATATAGCCATGTTAAAAGCCTCACACATGATGTTCACTTGCAAATCACAATGACTATCTGTGCGGAATGTAGACCTAGTCCACATGGAAGGTGGAATTTCCATCATGTCTTTCCACCATAACACATGCAATCAGATAAATTTGATTATTTCCATCTTTTCCTACTATTGCCATTAACTGGCCACCATACTCACCCTTCAAGAAACATGCATGTAGACCAATTAAAAGCATGCATGTATATGAGAATGCAGCTTTGCACGCCTTAAGACATATACATATATTCTCTCGAAAACTAGTCCAATATCATACACACCACACTTAATCATCACTATATTATTAGGATTAGATCTTCTCAATTCCTCAGCATAATTCCTCAAGTTAGAGTACTTCTCAGTCTCAGCACCTTGAATTAGTTCCAATGCTCTTATTTTGGCCCTATATGCTTGAGATGAGGAGAGCATCACACCCTACTTCTCAAGTGACTCTGCAATCAAACCCTTTGGCCTCATTTCAAGTTTATGTCTAAGAACCGGTATAAACCTCTTAGCTAGCCATTCAGTTTTAGCTTGCTTATTCTCTGCAGACCTATGACAAGTATGATCTCCAGTCAGGCTCATCAACTTCTAGAATTTGTTGGATACACTTTTACTAAATCTCATGTAAAATGGGCATTCATTATCACACCTGATAACTATTCTTTTGCTATCATTTTTCTTGAAGTGCAAGTTTTCTCTCTCTCTCTCTCTCTCTCTCTCTCCATTGCATATGTCTTAACAACATCTCTAACAAAGTGCTTGTGGAAAATGTCATTTTAAGCTCAAGCCTCACTGCATCACAAAAATCAGGCATTTTAAATTTGGGATACTTATGTTAATCGCATTCATCTTCAATTCGTTGAGGAGTTTCAAGATCATTCGAGTCAACATCCATACCTTCCTCAAAATCAGATACTATTGTTGGTTCTTATGTTGGAGATACATTGTTTGCATCATTGCCTTCTTGTAGCGAGCGATTTTGGACGCGGTTCTTAAGCACTGTCGCTCCGGGGTTACTACAGGTCGATTCATTTTTTATCCTATTGAGCTGACTAAGGAAGGGAAATAGATGTCTCCAATTAACCCTGCTTGCATACTGAGTTTAAACAGCAGTCTGTTAGGTTACGAATGCTATATGGTAATGGGGCCTCTTTCTTCTTACTTTGTTTAGAACGAAACATCGGGAATGTTCATAGGGAATTTTGTTAGGATGCTAGGACTGATGCTTTTCGATTGATATGTGAAGGTACGGGATTTGGGGATTTGGATTAGTGTGCTCGCTAAGATTTTTCTTTCAATCTTATGCCTACGTATTCCCGTTTACCGAAACAGGGAAATCAGAGCGATCGTAGTTCCTCCTATTCTATGGGAGGAAATGGTGTTTTGGTGTCTTGTTCAAAGCCCAAGACGTGAAGCTGAAAAGGTGGTTTATATCTTGTTCAAAGCCCAAGATGTGAAGCTGAAGGGTCTATTTGTATCTTGTTCGAAGCCCAAGATGTGAAGCTAAAAAGGTGTTGTCTTTAGAGAGAATTTATCATCTCTAAAGGGGGTCTGTTTGTCACAATTGTTGGGTGACTGACTATAAAGGAGGATTACTTTAACCGGGATATGTGAATCCTAGCAATGCCATAATTTCCTTTATAGGGGGTTTTAACCTGAAGGAGAAGACTTTAACTTAGTGTTGAGCAATGCTATCTTTCCTTAGGAATTTCTCATGCTAAAAGAGGGACAGTGGCGTGGATGTAAATAATCCAGAGGCTTGCCGCTTACAGCAATTAGATGAAAGCAGTTGTTGATGTTTGTATCCTGTGAACGAGGCACAATTTTGATGCTAAAAGGTTGATTGACTCAACCGGGGTTTTTCTTATACAAAGCCTAAGAGGTGGCTATTGACCCAACAAGAGGATGCTTTTGTGTCTCATACGAAGCCCAAGAGGGGGCTAAAAGGAGTTGACTCAACAAGAGAGTGCTTTTAGATGTGTCTTGTATGAAGCCCAAGACAGAGGCTAAAGGTTGACTCAACAAGAGAGTCTTTTATACTCAACAAGAGAGTGTTTTGTATCTCGTACGAAGCCCGAGATGGAGGCTAAAAGAGAGATTGACTCAACAAGAGAGTCTTTTATACTCAACAAGAGAGTGATTTTGTATCTCGTACAAAGCCCGAGATAGAGGCTAAAAGGATTTATTGACTCAACAAGAGAGTCTGTTTGTATCTCGTACGAAGCCCGAGATAGAGGCTAAAAGGATTGCTGTTTCAATTGAGTGACAGGTCCAGTAGGTTGGTTAAAAGAGAAAATCAGTTCTTATAAAGAGACTGATTAAAGGTAAGGTTATGCTTTGGGATTGATCAGAGGATCAAGGTTATTTCCTGTTCTTTAAGGAAATGGGGAATCCAGAGGGTATTGAAGACTGTCCGAGTCTACAGGTGTTTTTCCCGACTTGAGAACGCCTTCGAGGCTCAAAGAGATTAGACTATCCAAGTCTAGGGTTTTATCTTTTGTACTATGCTTAAAGAAACAGTAGTAGTACGTTCACGGTAGAAAGATCTAGACTCTTTGAAAGACTGATCTATTAAGATGACTAATTTCTGTTCCTATACCTCTAGGAGGTCGTCGGGACAATTTGTATGAAGCCCAAGAGGAGGCTGGAAACTTTTAAGAAGCCGAGGGATAATTTGTACGAAGCCCAAGAAGAGGCTCTCTTCCCGAAGGAAGAATCCTTATACGAAGCCTAAGAGGAGGCTGTGAATACTTCTAAGAAGCCATAGGGTCCTTGTACAACGCCCAAGAGGAGGCGGGGATGCTTTTAGTGAAAGGAAATTTGTGATCTAAACGCAGCGGAAAACAAAATTTTGCCTTTAGAGATCCTTACGAAAGATCATGATCTGTGATAGAAAGGTTACCTCTTGTGGCGATGAAACCTTTGATTCCAAATCTATGGATGATCACGAGCGTTATACGATGAACAACGCCTCTACTCTGTCCACACGAACAACTTCCTTCAGTCACAGTGCTAGCTGATTACGATTGAAGGTTTTGAGTGAGGGAGATGAAAAATAGAATACGGCCAGGGTTTCAACAACAACAACCTTTGAGCTTCTGCACAAGGGTTCTATTTATAGAACTACTTGTGTGGGCTACAAGCTAAAAAGCCCAACTCAATAATAATATTATTATATTATTATAATAACTATTATTATAATAAATATAATTTTATTATTATTATATTTTATAACTATTATAAAATTAATAATAACTATTATTATATTACATGGTACCTTACCATATTCCGTATTCCATTCAAGTGCACCGTACCTTACGGTGTTCCTTATTTACTCTATCTCTTCTCTAACTGTCCTTATGTGTGTGACCCTGTAGGATTTCGCGACGTTGGCAATTATATTAAATCATGTATTTAACATAATAAACAGTGAGCGGTATCTAGCAACACATCACTGCTATCCAAGTCACAAAATTGTCGTGTGATCTGACAAAATATTTTGTGATAGTACTTGTGTGTACAATTACCCTTTTGCCCCTATGTCTATATTGAACACAAGGCATATACCGTGTCATCCTTGTCTAGTTCAATATTGGGCCCTTAGACATTTATCCTGTTATGCAGGATGGGCAAATTCCATCTAGGCTACTCATGTCCCTCAGCATGCTTTGTGAAGTACCCATCAACTGTCTTTATGATCATCCAGTTACGGACAATGTTTGATCAGCAATAAAGTACTTGACTCTATATCTAGGGTACATAGTAGTTTCAGGTCGAAGGGTGGTATACACCACTATCACCATGAGAGTAACTTATGACACTTTGCATAACATTCTATGTAGTACTCTCATAGTGGGTCAATCCAGTATAAATATTACTCCTAATATTCATACCTATGTCAAGACTTGATAACTCCTTATCCACGATCCATGAGATGTGATCATCAGTCTATCTACATAATAGTCTTAATGCTTTAAGGCTATCCCATTTCACATTAAAGCTCAACTATGGATGCTTTAAGAATAGTGTCCTTATATTTAATGGAATCTCATGATTAAGTCATACTTAATGTTTCATTAAACGAACTAGCTATTCTAGGGACTTTATCATTTTGGAAAAACAAACATGATAAAGAAATGCATTTTATTATTAATAAATAATTTGATACAAGTACCAAAAGTATTGGCCTCTAGGGCTTACACCAACAATCTCCCACTAGCACTAGAGCCAATCAGGCATACCCCTAATACCCATAGATCTAGTATGACCATCATGCTTCAGCTGCGCAAAAGGTTTTGTTAGTGGGTCAACAATATTGTCAAGTGTAGGTACTCTGCATATCTTCACATCTCCACGATCTATTATCTCTTGAATGAGATGATAACGCCTAAGTATGTGTTTGGATCGTTGGTGAGATCTAGGCTCCTTAGCTTGTGCGATAGCACCATTGTTATCACAACAGAGATCAATGGGGTCCACAATGCTAGGGATTATGCCAAGTTCACTAATGAACTTCTTGATCCAAACAACTTCCTTCGCTGCATTTGAGGCAGCAATATACTCGGCCTCGGTTGTAGAATCAGCAACTGTTTCTTGCTTTAAACTTTTCCAGCTCACAGCGCCACCATTTAGGCAGAATACATAACCAGATTACGATCTAAAGTCATCCTTATCTGTCTGGAAGCTAGCATCGGTGTAACCAATTACCGCGAGCTCTTCCTGACCTCCATATATCAAGAATGAGTCCTTAGTCCTTCTCAAGTACTTAAGGATATTCTTGACAGCTACCCAGTGAGCATCACCAGGATCAGATTGGTACCTACTCGTTGCACTTAAAGCATACGAGACATCTGGTCAAGTACATAACATGGCATACATGATAGATCCTATTATAGATGCATATGGAATCTTATTCATGCGATCCCTTTCTTTCTTTGATGAAGGGGATTGTGTTTTTGATAGACATAGGCCATGTTGCATAGGTATGAATCCTTTCTTGGAATCATCCATATTAAAGCCTCTCAACACTTTGTCTATGTATGTACTCTGACTTAGACCAAGCAGTTTTTGTGATCTATCTCTATAGATCCTGATTCCTAATATATAGGCTGCTTCACCAAGGTCCTTCATAGAAAGCATTTCCCTAACCAAGCTTTTACTTGTTGCAAGGTAGGGATATCGTTTCCAATGAGTAATATGTCATCTACATATAATACCAGGAAAATGATTATGCTCCCACTAACCTTCTTGTAGACACAAGGCTCATCTTCATTCTTTATGAATCCATATTGTTTTACAGTTTCATCAAAATGAAGATTCCAGCTTCTGGATGCTTGCTTTAATCCGTAGATTGATCGCTGTAACTTGCATATCTTTTGGGCTTCTTCGGGTATGTCAAATCCTTCAGGTCGCGTCATGTACACATCCTCAAGAAGATTCCCATTAAGGAAAGCAGTCTTGACATCCATCTGCCATATTTCATAATCATGATATGCAGCGATAGCAAGTAAAATCCGAACAGATTTAAGCATTGCAACTGGTGAAAAGGTTTCATCATAGTCTACACCATGAATTTGTTTATAACCTTTAGCAACCAGTCTTGCCTTATAGGTATGTACCTTACCATCCATGTCAGTCTTCTTTTTGAAGACCCACTTGCATCCTATAGGATTAATTCCTACATGAGGCTCTACCAAGGTCCAAACCTGGTGTGTGTACATGGAATCTATTTCAGATTTCATGGCTTCTAGCCACTTCTCAGACTCAGGACCAGTTATGGCCTCTTGATAGGTTACAGGCTCATCTTGATCCATGAGTAATACTTCACCTTGATCATTTATGAGATATCCATATCTCTCTGGTTGGTGACGTATCCTGCTCGACCTACGCTGGTCTTGTTCTACTTGAGCAGGTTGCTCTTCCACAACTACTTGTGGTTCCTGCTCTAATTCCTCCATAGGTGTATCAATGCTTTGTGATTCTTGAATTTCTTCAAGCTCTACTTTCCTGCCACTGATTCCTTTAGAAATAAAGCCCCTTTCCAAGAAAACTCCAGTTCGAGCGACAAACACTTTGCCCTCAGAAGGATTGTAGAAGTAACACCCTCTTGTTTCTTTAGGATACCCCATAAATAAGCATTTGTCAGATTTGGGCTCAAGCTTAGTTGAAATTTGTCGTTTTACATAAACTTCACAACCCTAAATCTTCATGTAAGACATATGTGGTTTCTTACCACTCCATATTTCATATGGTGTATTTTCAACCTTTTTGGATGGAACACTGTTAAGTGTGTAAGCTGCTGTCAGTAGTGCATGTCCCCAAAAGGAGTTTGAAAGATCGGCATGACTCATCATGGATCGGACCATGTCTAACAAGGTTCGATTTCTTCTCTCAGATACACCATTCCATTGTGGTGTTCCAGGAGGAGTGAGTTGGGATAGAATCCCACACTCTTTTAGATGGTCATCAAACTCTAGGCTTAAATGTTCACCGCCTCGATCTGATCGAAGAGTTTTAATATTCTTACCTAGTTGGTTTTGTACTTCATTCTTAAATTCCTTGAACTTTTCAAAGGATTCAGATTTGTGTTTCATTAAATAGACATAACCATATCTACTGAAATCATCGGTAAATGTGATGAAGTATTGAAAACCTCCTCTGGCTGGTATGTTCAGTGGACCACATACGTCAGTGTGTATGAGGGCCAAAAGATCATTAGCCCTTTCACCTTTTCCTGTGAATGGGGACTTTGTCATCTTTCCAATTAAACAAGATCTGTATGTATCATATGATTCGTAATCAAAAGAGTCCAATAGTCCATCTTTATGGAGTTTGGAGATGCGTTTCTCATTTATATGGCCTAAGCGACAATGCTAAAGGTAACTTGGATTTAACTCGTTAGGTTTCATCCTTTTAGTATTAATGTTATAAATTAGCATTTCAAGATCAAGGACATATAATCCACTGTTCATTTGTGCAGTAGCATAGAATATATTATTCAAATAAATAGAGCAACAATTGTTCTTTATTATAAATGAAAAACCAAACTTGTCCAAACAAGAAACGGAAATAATATTCCTGCTAATTGCAGGTACATAATAACAGTTCTCTAAGTGAATTATTAAACCACTAGGTAAAGTCAAAACATAAGTTCCTACGGCTAAAGCAGCAACCTTTGCTCCATTTCCAACTCGTAGGTCGACTTCACCTTTTGCCAAATCTCTACTCCTTTTTAGTCCCTGTACATTGGTACAAATGTGAGAACCACATCCAGTATCTAATACCCATGATGCAGAAGTAGATAAATTTATTTCTATAACAAAAATACCTGAAGTCGAAGTCACCACTCCATTCTTCTTATTTTCCAGGTACTTTGGGCTGTTTCTCTTCCAATGTCCGGTTTTACCGCAATAGAAGCAAGTGCCCTCCTTTGCTATACCTCCACCAGGCTTCAAAGCAAGGGTAGTATGTTTGGGTTTGGCAACTTCCTTGCCTCTCCATTTACCAACCTGCTTGGTGGGCCTTTTGTTTTGTTTCTTTCCATTACTGACCATCAAAATGGATTTCCCTTTTGTCTTCAGGTTTTGCTCAGCAGTTCTTAACACGCTTAGCAATTCAGGAAGAGTTTTGTCCATGTCATTCATGTTGAAATTAAGGACAAATTGACCGAAGCTTTCCGACAACGATTGCAGGATCAAATCAGTCGCAAGCTCCCTTTTGAGGGCAAATCCCAATCTTTCAAGATTCTCCACATACCCAATCATCTTGAGTACATGGGGACTTACTGGGGTTCCCTCAGAAAGCTTGGCTTTAAAAAGGGCTTTTGAAATTTCAAACCTTTCATGCCTTGCCTACTCTTGATAGAGCATTTTCAGATGTTCGATCATATCGAACGCTCCCATGTTTTCATGTTGCTTTTGCAATTCAGAATTCATGGTAGCCAGCATGAGGCAATCAGTTTCATTGGCATCATCGACATGCTTCTTATAAGCATTTCTTTTAGCCTTAGGAGCAGAACTAGGAGGTTCCTCATCAGGAATAGGTGTCTTTAATACATACAACTTTCTGTCATGTTTGAAGACAATCCTCAGATTTCGGCGCCAATCCAGAAAATTTGTCCTAGACAATTTTTTCTTATCCAGGATTGTTCGCAAAATGTTATTAGATGTGTTTGTTGTCATGGTAATCTACAAAATGGAATGGAAAAATATAAGTATCATAACATATTCAATTAGGCCTTTAATTAAATATGCTCCCACTATTTTACTCAAACCAAATGACCCTCATCATTTGATTCGGAAAATCCCGTTGGAAGATTTTCTAGTGGATCGAGGTCCATATTTCACTTTGTTTTAAGTCAACGTTAGGCTGATTACACAAAACGTAGCTATTTAAGTAGGAACTCCTTCCAATTGTATCCAATACAATTATTGAATATTTCAGTTGGGTGAATAACTCCTTATTTCAATCCATCATATGGACTATTCCCAACTCTTGCTTCTAAACGCATATAATCTTATTATATTTTGTTTAGTTAAGTTTGACCCATTATTTTAGAAATTGGATATTACAATTATCCCATCGCACCTTACTAATATAGAACATGTACCTCGCGTTGGGCGAAACCTACAATATTCGATACTAGTCTTGATGAGTTCTAAAACTTGGAAAGCAAAAACTTAATATTTTGTTTTGAGGGATTTTTAATTAGTTTGATCTCACCGGCTTATTTATCATATAAATCGTTCCTTACACATGCATACAATATATATCAACATACATACATACAAATGAAACAGTTATGGCCCCTAGCGCAATTGTTCTCCCAAGCCAATGAGAGAACTTAAGCTAAACCTAATAACGATCTTCACTTCTCCAAGCAAGATCTCCAAGGCTGTCCTTCTTTGTTTTGTAGTATTCTCTTTCTTTATAATAATACATTACATAAAGGAAACTCGTTTTACATACGAGGGAGTGAGATGAGAAAAGAAGTTACATGATGAGAATAAGAGAGAGGCACGACACGCAGGTCGTATTTATAGAATCCAAAGCAAAGAAAAATAAACTAAGGCCATAACTGATCACCACAAGAAAAATAATAAATAAAATTTATTATTATTAATTTAAATCCTGTTTATTAAATAAATCAAATTAAATTTTCGGTGAATGCATGACCTAAAGCGCAGACTGCATTGACGCAACATTTGCGTCGTCATACTGCCTGTGACGACCGTCACAGTTGCCATGGCGACCGTCACACATCAGCCCATGACGACCATCACAAAGCTATGGCGACCGTCACACCTGAAACTATGGAGACTGTCACGCTAACAAAACGCGTGACTTTTGATCGTAGACCTCTTTGACGGTGCAACCCTTGTACCGTCATAAACCTTGATGCAACAATTTCATACCATCAAAACAACATGATCAATAATTCAGTATGATTGATCCGTATGCTATCGCTTCACCATACTAATGTCGGATTCCGAAGCAGATAACCACAGATCGCTCAATCGAATGATAATCATTACGTGATTTGAACTAACGAAATAAAATAGTATATCCAATATACCATCTTTGCATAAAAGTTAATCATATCACATATGAATTAGATCGATCATATATGTGTAACTTATGGACGATTGACATATCGCTGCTTCACCATACTATTGTCGGATTCCGAAGCATAGTCAATATCAATCATCCAAACCGTACACAATTTGATGCCAAAAAATTCAATTTCTGAATTTGATTTAATTTTTACGTGTTTTAATCCAATTAAAACAAAAATGACAGAAAATAAACAATTACCAGACTCATGGTTTCGTAAGTGGCTCTGATACCATTGAAGGGAAATTTGCGATCTAAACGCAGCGGAAAACAAAATTTTCCCTTTAGAGATCCTTACGAAAGATCATGATCTGTGATAGAAAGGTTACCTCTTGTGGCGATGAAACCTTTGATTCCAAATCTATGGATGATCACGAGCGTTGTACGATGAACAACGCCTCTACTCAGTCCACACGAACAACTTCCTTCAGTCACAGTGCTAGCTGATTACGATTGAAGGTTTTGAGTGAGGGAGATGAAAAATAGAATACGGCCAGGGTTTCAACAACAACAACCTTTGAGCTTCTGCACAAGGGTTCTATTTATAGAACTACCTGTGTGGGCTACAAGCTAAAAAGCCCAACTCAATAATAATATTATTATATTATTATAATAACTATTATTATAATAAATATAATTTTATTATTATTATATTTTATAACTATTATAAAATTAATAATAACTATTATTATATTACATGGTACCTTACCATATTCCGTATTCCATTCAAGTGCACCGTACCTTACAGTGTTTCTTATTTACTCTATCTCTTCTCCAACTGTCCTTATGTGTGTGACCCTGTAGGATTTCGCGACGTTGGCAATTATATTAAATCATGTATTTAACATAATAAACAGTGAGCGGTATCTAGCAACACATCACTGCTACCCAAGTCACAAAATTGTCATGTGATCTGACAAAACCTTTTGTGATAGTACTTGTGTGTACAATTACCCTTTTGCCCTTATGTCTACATTGAACACAAGGCATATATCGTGTCATCCTTGTCCAGTTCAATATTGGGTCCTTAGACATTTATCCTGTTATGCAGGATGGGCAAATTCCATCTAGGCTACTCATGTCCCTCAGCATGCTTTGTGAAGTACCCATCAACTGTCTTTATGATCATCCAGTTACGGACAATGTTTGATCAGCAATAAAGTACTGACTCTACATCTAGGGTACATAGTAGTTTCAGGTCGAAGGGTGGTATACACCACTATCACCATGAGAGTAACTTATGACATTTTGCATAACATTCTATGTAGTAATCTCATAGTGGGTCAATCCAGTATAAATATTACTCCTAATATTCATACCTATGTCAAGACTTGATAACTCCTTATCCACGATCCATGAGATGTGATCATCAGTCTATCTACATAATAGTCTTAATGCTTTAAGGATGTCCCATTTCACATTAAAGCTCGACTATGGATGCTTTAAGAATAGTGTCCTTATGTTTAATGGAATCTCATGATTAAGTCATACTTAATGTTTCATTAAACGAACTAGCTATTCTAGGGACTTTATCATTTTGAAAAAACAAACATAATAAAGAAATGGCTTTTATTATTAATAAATAATTTGATACAAGTACCAAAAGTATTGGCCTCTAGGGCTTACACCAACATTTAGGAAGCCTGTGGGTCCCCAAACCCCGAGAAATTCAAGACAGACTATTCACAGAGAATAGATCAAGCCAGGAAAGTCTGAGAATTTAGAAGAAACTCAAGAGATGTCATTCACGGAGAAAAGATCATCTCTGAGGAGTAGAGTTTCTTTGACAATTAAGGGTGACAGCCGAAGAGACGACTGTATCTGGTGATCCTATGGGGGATCTAGTTTTGTCTATTTAAGAGTGATCAACATGGCTTAGTGCTAGATGTAGTTGCCGGGGAAACTCTAAATATCTATACTAGTATTACACAGTTGATATGAGTTTATGAAAGAAGACTTACAGTGAAACAGCCCCACAATACAGTTATATGTATATGAAAGCGGATAAAGAAAGCATATAAACACTTACTCGATTGTAGAGCTTCCATGCTGTTTGGTTAGTTGTTCAACAAAGAAAGATTGAAAACAACAGTATATTCAAAATTAAAGGAGAAAGTATTTTGAAAAGATGTTGGGGCTTACAGCTCAAGGAGAGGCCCAAGGTTTATCAGTGATCGCACTATCGTTTTGTACAGAGGGACTTATACAAGTGACTGAGGCCCAAGAAAGGTTTTCTGTACAAGAGAATGGGTCTTAAACTCTCTCAAGAGGCCCAAGTGTTTAAAGAAAAAGAATAGGGCTTACAGCACGAGGGTGGGCCCAGATGATTGGTTTTTTTATTGGCGATCGCGCCGAGGTTTTCTTTTAACGCATGGGGACTTATACAATGTCTGAGGCCCAAAAAGTTTTGGTTAAAAGGGGATTGGGTCTTACACTCTAATAGAGGCCCAAAAGATTTATTTTTGTACATGTGGTGGGGCTTACAGCTCAAGGAGAGGCCCAGGGTCATTTGTTTAAAAATGGCGATCGCGCCGAGATTTTTGAAAACGCGGTGAGTCTTATACAATGCATTGAGGCCCAAAATGGTTTGGTTTTAAAAGGGGGTTGGGTCTTACATTCTAATAGAGGCCCAAAAATAATTTTGAATGGGTCCTATAGCTCGAGGAGAGGCCCAGGTTTTATTTTTCAACGGACGATGATCACGTCGAACTTTTTGAAATACAACGGGACTTATACAATAAGTGAGACCCAAGAATAGGTTTTTATTTACAAAGGATTGGGTCTTACACTCTATTAGAGGCCCAAAAGTGTTTGAAATTGTTTGATGAGGGTGAAAATCAAAGAAACTCTAATTTGTTATTCTTTAAAAGTAAATATTTAAAGAAAATCAAATAAAATACCAAATAAGTTTGAATAAACCATTTGTGATTTTTGTTTAAGGTTTGAGAAATGAGGGATTAATCACAAGATGAATTAAAACTCACTTGGTTTTGATTTTCAAAGTAAATATTCCCTTTTAAAATGTTTAAAAACATTAAAAAGGAATTTATTCACAAAAATACTAATTATATTAAATAAATAATATAAACTTAATTTTTTTGTGGAATAAAATATTTCAACATTTTTGTGATTTTTTGCAAAAATAACCAATAAAAAATAATTAAAATTGAAAGAGTTATTAATTTTCCAATTAATTAATAAAACATGAAAATATTGGAAAAAATAGCAAAAATGTGAGAAAACACAAAATGGCATGGGTGGGGTTTGAACCCACGACCTCAAGGTTATTGGATCACCTACATATGATGTTTATGAGGTGTTAGGATCATGAGTTATGATGGAAATGCTCCGTAACTCAAAAACTCAGAGTTACCTTGCTAAAGAAGGCATTTTGGCCTAAAGAGAGGGATTTTGAGGAAAGCATCTGTTTGATGGCTTTGGTGTACTCAAACTGAGCACAAATGAGCTCTATTTATAGTAGAGCAAGCTTGTTTTGGGATCAATAGTGAATGGTAACTGCAGCAGAGGTTTGGCCAATGGTTGCACTTTGGAATCCAAGTCTCCTCTAGCCATTGACTAGAGGTTAGGGCACAGGGCTGTGGTTCCCTTGGTCTTGGATAAGTCTTGAATAAATTCAGTTGCAAACGTGTCAGTCCATGCCACCTTGGTGTATGTATTGAATGCTCCAATCCAAAATTGGAGTCTTGTCCCTCTTTTAGGCAATTCTAGGTTTGGCATGCTACTTCTTGTTCCAAGGACTTTGGAGGCTTGGCTCAATGTTTGTCCCCTTTAAATTTGATCCTCAGATGTGTCCAAAGTGATGACAAGGCTTGGAATTATCTGATTTTGTCAAATCGAGCAAAAATGCAAAATTCTGCCTAGCCTTGGCAGTTTTCAGTAAGGCATATTGCCATTGTCATATCTCATGGCCCAAGTGGAATTTGGTGAGGTTCTTGGCCATTTTGGAAAGCCCTCATATGATACAACAACTGTTTGATCATATTTGGTTTTGATACCTTTTGGATCCAAGTGAAAAATCCCCCTACATTTGGAAAAAAGTGAAGGCAGATTCTGACTTAGTGAAAATTTCACTAAGTGTTGGAAAAAAGTGACATTTTCACTTTTTGTGATTTTGATCATTCCATAACTCAAAATCCATGATGAATTTGGAAGGAGGTCAGTTCTAAGCTTTTGTAGAGGGTAATGAGAGCTACAAATCTAGCTTTGGATGGGGAAAAATGGCCTTGTGGTTTAGGAGTTATGATCCTCCAAAGTTGGTACCCTTGCCACTTTGTTCATAACTTAGAAAATTTTCTAAGTTTTTATGGTTACCTCTTTTACAAGCTATCCCACTTTTCATGATTTTTCTTGATGAATGATGATTCAAATCATACATTAACATCATTTTAGGGTTAAAAAACCATTTTTGTGAAAAATATCAAAAAGTCAAAGTTGACTTTTGTGCACAATTGACTTTTTGTCAAATGAATTCCAAACTGTGCGATCCTCTATGAAATCAAGTCCTTGACCTAAATCAAACTTGATGGATTGATTTCATAGGTGTTATAGGGTGTATTGAATCATGTCCTAGGGTTTGGGAGCATGTCCTGGTCAAAAGTCAAAGCTACATTTGACTTTTCTCGCGAAACCATAATTGTGGTACTGATGAAATTGAGACTTGATGCTCAAGCTTCCTGGATCAATCCATTGTTACAAATGGATCAATGTGGCATGTTGGAGACCCTCAAATCATGTCTTGAGGTCTTGGCTCATGATTTGTCCCAAAAGTCAACTTAGGGGTGAATTAGGTCAAGAAACCCTAATTCCTGATTTTTTATGTATGCATCCCCTGAGGTCAAATTGACTTGATGCTTGGGCCCATGAGGTTCCATGGAGTATTTTAGGATATGCTTCAAAGCATTGGCTCATGCCCAGAGGAAAATTTCCATCTGGAGGCCCTGGTCGACCAAACCCTAATTTGGTGACACTGGCGATCTTGAGGCTTGATCCACCTGGAAGGGAGCAGCCTTGTGCTTAATCCTTAAAGTGGGATTCCTATTGATCCATTATAGATGTTTGGGAGGTTAGACAAGTTGAAGATCATGTCATTTCTTGATTGATCCTTTGTCTAAGAACTCTGAGAGGGCTTGAAACCCTAATTTTGACTGTAGTAAGTGTTCACCCATCTTTGGGGAGACTGATGAGGCAAGATGGTTCATCCATATTGTGATGATGATTTGCATAATGATGGGAAATCTTAGTGGTCAAAATTTGGGGTATGACAGATGCCCCTATTTAATCTTCTTGGACCCGAAGGTTTGAATGGCGAAGGTATTCGGGCATTCAGAGTGCAAGAGGATTAAATATCGGAATACCCGAAATTTTGATGGTGATTATGAATGGTAGCTTACACATTCATCCTCTTTTGTTAAGCAATGATGCTTAGAAAAGGTAAAAACTTCCCCTCGATCCTGGTTTCCTACCAAGGAACTGGTCTTAGTTTCTGATGTAAACTTCCCCTCGATCCTGGTTTCCTACCAAGAACTGGTCTAAGTTTCTGAAGTAAACTTCCCCTCGATCCTGGTTTCCTACCAAGGAACTGGTCTTAGTTTATGAAGTAAACTTCCCCTCAATCCTGGTTTCCTACCAAGGAACTGGTCTAAGTTTCTGAAGTAAATTTTCCCTCGATCCTGGTTTCCTACCAAGGAACTGGTCTTAGTTTCTGAAGTAAACTTCCCCTCGATCCTGGTTTTCTACCAAGGAACTGGTCTAAGTTTCTGAAATAAACTTCCCCTCGATCCTGGTTTCCTACCAAGGACTTGGTCTCAGTTTCTTTTGTCAATAAACTTTCTTGACAAGGGACGCTATTCGTAGCGGTTTTCCTCAAACTTCTCTCCAAATTTTCCTGGGGAGATGCCATTTGATAGAAGAATTTTAATGTCAGACTCGCTGGGGAACCCATTCGCCTGAGTTGTAGAGGTGTACAAACTTCTCTGTTTAGAGACGCCATTTGCCGACTCTACTGGGGAAAACGAGTCTCTTGAGATACTGCTTTCACGCTTGGGGATATTACATCATACTTTTCTCAGGATCTTCCCAGAGAAACGCCATATGATGTGATCCAATTTTGAGGTGCTGATGACCTTTTCATCAGTGGTTTTTTTCCAGAGAAAAACTGATGTATTGCCGAATCTCTGCTTAAGAGGCTTCCTCTAGGGATTTTCCTTAATCCGGGAAACCGAAAATATCATCTTCAATGGCGAAGAGTGACATCGATTGAAGGTTCTCTGGTCTTTCAGAGGTTCAAGTTATCAAAGTGGTCAAGGGCCAATTCTGATCCAGAAATAAACTGGAGGAGAGAGATTGTTCAGACGCAACCTTTCCTGATGAGGAAAGAACTTGACAACTCGATTGAGAAGACTGTCACCACTACGGTACAAGACCGACTGGAGTGATAGTGATATAATATGAATGTGAATGCAAATCAATAATGCATGATGTATGTATGTATATGCTGACAAAATTGACGCGACATACAAACTAACGGATGAACATAACTGGATACTCGGCCACAGTGGCGCATGTAGAAATATCGCTGGTTCAAGATAGCAATTCTGCCTTGCTTAGGAGAAACGGTCCCTGTTGGGAGCGACGCTGGTCGGGCTTAGGAGATGAGAACTCGGCCGAAGAGGTCAGATGGAGCATTCGCATCTGACATAGTTGATCCTTCATTCAGGCATACTGGTTTAGAAGGAGTACTTTGATTCTGCACTCTGAGGCTCGAACACCTTTGGAGAAGTGATCGATGTTCTTTCGATGTTCAACCGTCAAAAGAAATTTCCATCTTTATTTTTAAAAGCAGAACAATTTTAACAAGTAAATTCAGTTTTGTTTCGTTTCAAGAATCGTTGATCATGTTAAAATGTCGTTCTATAAAGCTAAAACAAATAAGAATTGCAAACAAAAGCACAAGGGCTCAAATTGTATTGATAGGATAGAAACCAGCCAAACGCGTGATTCCATAGAGTATTTACAAAGTTTAAAAATGGTAATTTAAGGGAAAAGGGCTACATTGAAACATAACGACTGTTATCCTTCTACCAACTTTGAATTCTGGACATCCTGAGCTTCTGTCGAAGATGACCGTGACTGGAGTTTTTTGATGGATGGCAGGACTGCCGCTAGGGAATTTGCCCCTGTTGGACGTAGTTACTTGCCATTATCCCTAATTTTTGCCTGGATTGTACTGTGATGTTTCCAATCCACCAGGATGATTTTTGATTATGTCTCTAATTTTTGCCTGGACCGCCCTTTCGGGTTTTCAATCCACCGAGACGTTTTTTTTAGTTTAGGCGAAGTATTTCTTGACTACATCAACATTTGTGGGGTAGGAAAATTCTTCTCCGTCCATGGTGGCAAGTCTCAAGGCGCCGCCTGAGAAAGCTTTCTTGACCACATAGGGGCCGTCATAGTTTGGAGTCCATTTGCCCCGAGAGTCAGTGAGAAAAGATTGTATCTTTTTTAGCACAAGGTCTCCTTTCCTGAAGATGCGAGGTCGAACCTTTTTGTCAAACGCCCTCTTCATTCTTTGTTGATACAATTGACCATGGCATAGAGCCGTGATTCACTTCTCTTCGATCAGATTCAGTTCATCGTGTCAATTTTGACACCATTTAGCTTCTGTAAGCTTAGCTTCCATCAATACCCTGATTGATGGGATCTCTATTTCAATGGGGAGCACTGCCTCCATGCCATATACTAGAGAGAAAGGGGTTGCCCCTGTTGAAGTGCGGACAGATGTGCGATAACCTTGAAGAGCAAAGGGTAGCATCTCGTGCCAATATTTGTAGGTTACAACCATCTTCTGAAAAATCCTCTTGATGTTCTTGTTAGCCGCCTCTACCCCTCCGTTCACCTTTGGTCGGTAGGGAGATGAGCTATGGTGTTCGATCTTGAACTCTGGCACAACTCTTTCATCATCTTATTATTCAAGTTAGATCCATTATCAGTAATGATCTGGCTCGGAACACCATAACGGCAGATGATATTGTTTTTTATAAATCGGGCCATCACTTGTCAGGTTACATTAGCGTACGACGCTGCTTCGACCCACTTGGTGAAGTAATCAATGGCTACCAGGATGAATCGATGTCCGTTTGAAGCCTTAGGCTCAATCAAGCCAATCATGTCGATTCCCCATATAAAAAAAGGCCATGGGGAAGAAAGAACTTTGAGATGCGTTGGAGGTACATGAATTTTGTCAGAGTATATCTGACACTTGTGACACTTCCTCATGTACTTGTAGCAGTCGGATTCCATGGTCAACTAATAGTACCCTGCTCTTAGAATTTTTCTCGCCATTGTGTGTCCGTTGGCATGAGTGCCAAAGGATCCTTCGTGAATTTCTTTCATCAGCGTGTCTGCTTCTGGTCTGTCTACGCATCGGAGCAAGACCATGTCAAAATTTCTCTTATAGAGAGTATCACCGCTCAGGAAGAAACTGCCTGCCAGCCTTCTGAGGGTTTTCCTGTCCTTCCTTAGTGCCCCAGGTGGGTACTCTTGTTTCTGAAGGAAGCATTTGATATCGTGATACCAAGGTTTGTCGTCTATGACTGCTTCAATCGTGAAGATCTAAGCGGGCCTTTCAAGGTGCATTATGTCAATCTTAGGTAAGTCATTCCATTGACCTACGCTAATCATGGAAGAGAGAGTGCCTAATGCATCAGCCATGTGATTCTCCTTACGAGGGATATGATGAACTCGATTCTATTGAAAAAGGGTAACAACTTTCTCGCGTAGTCTTTGTAAGGAATCAATCCTGATTGGTATGTGTTCCAATCTCCTTTAATATGATTGATAACCAGGGCTGAGTCGCCATATACGTCCAAGTTTTTGATCCTCAAATCAATCGCTTCCTCGAGACCCATAATACAAGCTTCGTATTCGGCCTCGTTGTTCGTACACTTGAACGTAAGTCGGGCAGTGAAAGGAATGTGGGTACCCTGAGGTGTTATGATGATTGCCCCAATTCCGTTTCCGTAATGATTGACAGCTTTGTCAAAGATAAGTCCCCATTGGGAACCTGGTTCTGGCCCTTCACTGGGTAGCGATTCATCGCAGTTTTTCATTTTTAGATACATGACATATTCGTCTAGGAAGTCAAACCCGATTGATTCCTGATCGTCAATCGGTTGATGAGCCAAGTGATCAGCTAAAATACTCCCCTTAACGACTTTTTGAGCATGGTACTCTATGTCATATTCTGATAGCAACATCTGCCAACGGGCAATCCTTCCTGTGAGAGCGGGCTTTTCAAAGACATACTTGATTGGATCCATCTCGGAGACCAACCAAGTAGTGTGACGAATCATGTACTGGCGCAGACGTTTGGTTGCCCAAGCCAAAGCGCAGCAAGTTTTCTCAAGCATAGTGTACCGAGTCTCGCAGTCGGTGAATTTCTTGCTCAAATAGTAGATGGCAGACTCCTTCCTTTTGGTTTCGTCTTGTTGGCCAAGTACACATCCCATTGAGTCCTCTAGGACGGTGAGGTAGATAATCAGTGGTCATCCTTCCACTGGAGGTGATAGAATCGGAGGGTTCAACAGGTATTCCTTAATACTGTCGAAGGCGGTTTGGCAATCTTCTGTCTAAACGCAGTCCTGATTCTTTTTGAGCAGTTTGAAAATCGGCGCATATGTCGCAGTCATGAGGAATATAAATCTGGAAATTTAATTCAAACGTCCCAGGAATCCTCTGACTTGTTTTTCAGTTTTTGGAGAAGGAATTTCTCGAATGGCCTTGACCTTGTCAGGATCAACCTCAATTCCTTTATGGATGACGATGAACCCTAAGAGTTTTCCTGAACGGACACCGAAGGTGCACTTGCTGGGATTCAAGCGGAGCTTGTACTTTCTCAATCGCTCAAATAGTTTTGATAGGTGGGTCACATGCTCCTCTTCTGTTCTAGATTTGGCAATCATATCATCGACATATACCTCAATTTCTTTGTGTATCATGTCATGAAACAGAGTAGTCATGGCCCTTTGATAGGTTGCCCCGGTGTTCTTCAAACCGAAAGGCATTAACTTGTAGCAAAAGGTACCCCATGGGGTGATGAAGGAAGTTTTCTCCATGTCTTTCGGCGCCATTTTGATCTGGTTATAGCTCGAGAATCCATCCATGAAGGAGAAAATTTTGAACTTTGCTGTACTGTCAACCAGCATGTCAATGTGTGGAAAAGGAAAGTCGTCCTTTGGACTAGCCTTGTTTAGATCCCTGTAGTCTACACACATTCTGACCTTTTCGTCCTTTTTCTGAACACGTACGATGTTGGCTGACCATTGAGGATATTCTGATGTGGCGAGGAAACCCTTGTCAATCTGTTTCTGTACCTCCTCTTTGATTTTGATGGCCATGTCCGGGTGAGTCCGTCTCAACCTCTGTTTTACTGGCGGACATTCCGATCTCAACAGTAAATGATGTTCCACGATGCTGGTATCCAACCCTGGCATATCCTGATAGGACCAAGCGAATATATTGGGGAATTCTTTGAGAAGCTTTACCAAACCCTCTCTGGCAGTTGGACTGAGCAATGCCCCAATCCTGATTTCTTTTCTCTTTTTTTCCGAACCTAAGTTTACCGTTTCCAACAGCTCTTTATGAGGTTCAATGGACCTTTCCTCCTGTCTGAGTAATCGGGAGATCTCTTCTGGAATTTCGTCGTCATTCTCTTCTTTAGCCCCAAATACCGGGAACTCAAAGTTGGGAGAAGGCATCGGATCGCATGTTTCAACGGGGTTTAAAACAAGCAATCTGCATGAAGGTATGATTTGTGTTTAGAAGAGATAGAGGAAATGCAAGAGTGTGTGCAGTGTATTTCTTTGGAAAACTGCTTGTTTTTTATTATTGATTTGTTCTTTAGGATTACCATTTTCTAAGAAAAGAAAAAAGAGAAAACAGCAACAACATGAGGAAATTACTGAACGACGTTATTTTATTAATGAATAAGTCGATTCTTGAAACTACAACCCTATAAAACAAAGCTCTGTCGCTTTGGACGAAGCGAAGAGGGAAATTTACAGAAAGTGAGCTCTATCAAAACATCCGTTTCACCTGGGCAGGGTGAAAGGTTAAAGACGACAATTACTTTGACTTATGAACAATCTTCGGAACATCGACAGCAACCCATTGGCGGTGAACTCCTCGGTGAATCACAAAGTCTGGAACCTTCCTTGATTTGTCTTCAGAAATAATGCTGATTTCTGGTCGAGCAGGATCATTGGAATCCGTCTCCCAGGCAGAGTTGTCATAGGAGGATTCCTCTGTTGCATTTTGCATAACATTTGTGCTCTCAGGTAGATCTCCCTATCCAGTCGGCTGGATGTCTTCGAGCCTGATACGAGAGCTTTTGGGAGCAGTGTACTTGACCATATAGTCGTATTTCCCACTTGGTTGTCCCAGGGTGTCCCACACTTCTTTGGAATTGGAGGAGTCATCCCTCTCGATGACGTTGACCTCGGGAAAAGCATAGTTAATGAATTATAGTCCTGCAAATGTTGCGAATTCATCGTCGTGCTGGGTATTTTCAGGATAACCTGGGTGTTGGTCCCACGACATGGTGGGGATGCAGGTATTCTTTTCAATGATGCTCAGCTGATTTTCATTGTTCGACTGATTTCCTTGCCCTAAGTCTCCTGGATACGGCTGCCACATTGTCAGGCCATCCATCGGGCCATAATAGTTGTGGTCAAAGTTGTCCTTCATCAGAGTGTCCTCCTCTAATGAGTTTGGTGGAGCACGGCATCCTTCCGGATCACAATCTCCGTATATCATTTCGACGTCTGACCTGGGTATAAATCTCAGACTCTGTGCGGGATAGCAAAATGGCGTAGGCACCTCTTCTTGAGACGTATAACTGTCCTTGTTAAGATAGGACTCATATTCTTCCTCCATGTCAGAGGAATCATCTTTATTGATGGTATGCACTTCTTGAGTCACTGGGTGAAGGAAACCTCCATTGTGGAAGAAATTCTGAATGGGATGAAGACTTTCAATGTTAGCAGATGTCTGGGTACAGGTTGCAGAAAAACCAAGACCCTTCTTTGTTTTATTGTCAGTAGGAATGACAAGTTGCCCCCATCCAAGGTCTTCCTAATAAACAACTGTACGTTGCCCGGATGTCCATGACCTGGAAAGCGACTTGGAAAGTGTGAGGACCAATAGTTATGGGAAGGTCGACTTCGCCGATAACCGTTTTTCTGGACCCGTCAAATGCATTGACGACGACCTCACTGGTTCTCATCGGGTGTCCTTTGAAGGATAATTGCATCAAAGTGGACTTCGGCATAACATTCAGGGCTGACCCTGTGTCTACCAGTACGCTGGCTAAAGCATCGCCCTGGCAGCTGACCGTGATATTGAGCGCCATGTTATGACGGCGACCCTCTTCAGGTAATTCCTTATCACTAAATCCCAAGTTATTGCAGGAAGTGATGTTAGAGACAATGTTATCGAACTTTCTGATTGTTACATCCTGTTCCACAAAGGCTTGCTCCAAGACTTTCTGTAGAGCCTCCCTGTGCGCTTCTGAACTGAGTAAAAGTGACAGCACATAGATCTTTGAAGGAGTTTGTAACAGTTGATCAACAATGTTGTATTCATTCCTTTGGATGAGCTTCAGCATCTCATCATCATTTTTTGAAAGGTCGGGATTACTGGATTGACCGACTGGTGGATTGGGAACTTCTGTCTGAGGTTCCTTTTCTTTGTTAAGTTCTCCAACTCCTCGGTTGAAGATTCGACCACTCTGTGTTACTCGACTGATGTCTGCAATATTCATGACGGAGGGTAATGGAATTTCCTTTCCATTCTCGACTGTTGTTGCACCGTATTTGTAAGGGATAACCTTAGTTGATTCATATGGTAATGGTCCCGGTAGATAGATGACTATGGGAGCCTTCTGATTTTTCTGACCATCGTAAGCAATTTCGATCCGTTCCTGGTTGGGAACTCTTGATTCGTCAAGTAGAGGGATGATGGTACAAACATCCCTAGCGCTCTGATGATCAGAGATTACGACAACGTCCTCAATTTGATCAGCGAGGTAGTCCGGCGCCCAGTTTATTGGTCCAGAACCCGGATATGGGCGAATCTCTCTACGATCCACCTGACCCTGAAGAGCTGCTCGTACAAGGTAACATCCTTGGTTACTTTCCGAACAGACTCTACAACGTTCATAGTTGTGTGGTGGCACCTCTCCACGTCCGCTTTGAATACAATGTAACCTCACTAGGTCAGTTTCCACAGATCGAACGTCCTGACTTTGATGCCGAGTAGGGTTCCCGTTGGTAATACTAATTTGCTGGGTGTCTTCATCCATATAGATTGGCAGCCACCAGTGGTTCAACAAGTGCTGAAGGGTTTCCTGGACAAGGGCACAGCCTTGATCATTTTCGCAACCCGCCTTACAGCTCTGATAATCATGTGATACCAGGAACCCGAGCCGGACCTGTTTAGCATGTAACTCCACCAGGCTGGTATTCATCAAGCGAATATCAAAGATTTGAATCATGTTGATCTGATAGGGATTCCTATCATGATAGTCCTGGATCCATCTAAGATCCATTTGACGCTGGAGGGCCTCTTGTACAAAAGAGCATCCCTGTTTGTTTACCGAGCAAGTCAGACAGGAACTGTAATCGTGCCGCGGCAGATTATGATACTGGCTTTGCCTGGAATGCATCGCCACCAAGTTGACATTCATTGCACGGATGTCGTGGTTCTGAATGATGTTAGAATTCGTGTAAACCATGTTAACTCCACAAACTTGGTGATCTTGGATCCATCCGAGATCCATTTGTTCCTATAGAGCTGATTGCACCACAGAACATCCTCGATTTCTTTTAGAGCATATATCACACTGGTGATAGTTATGAGGTGGCACATGGCCATATCTACTATGTCTATAATGCATCTTAACCAGATTGTCCTTAACAAGAGTACATCATGAATTTGATAAACGTTGTTAGTCTCTCCCTCTATCAAATTGATTGTAGCTTTCTCGTGTTGAGGCAGCGGGTTTGTGAGAACATTAGGATTTGTATCCTTGAAAGATAAGACCCCGCTCCTAACAAGCTTTTACACGTCGGATTTGAAATTGAGACAGTTCTCTATGTTATGCCCTGGTCCTCCTTGATGATAAGGGCAAGTCTGATCCACCTTAAACCAAAAAGGCGAATTTTCCGGTACTGTAAGAGGGGACTTAGTCTGGACATGCCCTTACCCAATAGTAACGGAAATAGTTCTGCGTACAATACGGGTATAGGATCAAATCCTGGTGGCCGCGTTGTACGATTGTTATTGTATGGAGGACGAGCCTGGTGAAGAGGCTGTTGAGTCCTTTACTGATTAGGTTGGCTCTGTGCAACCTGAGGTTGATACGTAGAAATAGGCGCAGGATTGATTGCAGAAGTCACAACCACTACTGGTTGATAATGTCGCCTTTGCTTTCCGAGAGAGATATTCCCAATATCCTGCTCTTTTTTCTTAGGGAGAGCACTACCGTATCGCTTTGTACTACTTGAAGATCCAGTGTCTTTGACTAGACGTCCCTCTCGGACGGCTTCCTCAAGACGAACTCCCATACCGACCATCTCGGTGAAGTCACTGGGCGCACTGGCAACCATTCTGTCATAATAAAATGAGCTTAAGGTCTTTAAGAAGATCTTTGTCATCTCTTTTTCCTCAAGAGGTGGACAAATTTGAGCGGTAATTTCACGCCATCTCTGAGCGTATTCCTTAAAGGTTTCCTTGTCCTTTTGTGACATTGATCTGAGTTGATCTCTGTCTGGTGCCATGTCCAGATTGTATTTATATTGTTGGACGAAGGCAGTGCCAAGATCTCTGAAAGTGCTAATCGTAGCACGGTTTAAACCCATGTACCATTTTAGTGCGGCACCGGTTAAACTATCCTGAAAGTAGTGAATCCATAAATCTTGATTCACTGTCTGAGCTGACATTCGCCGAGCGTACATCACCAAGTGACTCTGAGGGCAAGAGTTACCCTTGTACTTTTCAAAGTCGGGCACCTGGAATTTGTGCTGGACTTTCACATTGGGGACCAAGCAGAGGTCCGCGGCGTCCTTTCCAAATAAATCCTGACCGCGAAAGGCCTGCAGTTCTTTCGGCATTCCCAAGAACTGTTCCTGGAACTCATTCATTCTTTCGAACATGTTTTCGTTTCCACCAGAAGGTATCTGTGGAATCTGTCCTTCCGGGACAGTGTGTAGCATGGGCGGTGGTATAGTCATTATGGCCGAGACTCTCGGTGCCTTCCGAAGTTTGTAACCTTCAGGAGTTGCTGTCATGCCCCTAGCATCTTCGCTTTCCCGAAGTTTATAACCTTCAGGACCAGCGGTTCATGCTGCGGTGCCTTGATCCTCATTGATCAACGGGATATATCCTTCCGGGATATAGTTAAGTGGCATGCCCCAGGAACGATCTTTTGGCATTTTGTACCTAGGATCGGACTTTTCCACTATGGGCGTTGAGGTGATCTCCGAGATCACAGTCCTTTGTAGCTGAGCTTCTGCCATGGCTTGCATGTCGTTATGAAGCTTTCTTATATCCTCTCTCAGAGCGTCGATCTCTTCTCTCAACTCTCTGTTCTCTTCCTCGAGATCATCCATATTTTTCTAATGATTGGCCTGAGTACCGTACGAATGAGACAGTTTGACTCTAGAACCGAGACACAAACGTGAGATTCGTAGGTAAGAAGAATACGTGATGTGAGAATGATGAATGTAATGATTATATTAATTGTTTTTTTTGTTTAATCAAAATAAACTTCGACAATTAGATTGCAAATATCAAACAGTGGGGAAACCCCGTTTTATTGAATTCAAAGGATTGCGAAAATAGAAATACAGTAGATTATAAGGTGCGGAAACAGAAACCTAAGCTAAGGGGTCCCGAGTCCTCTCTGGGGAGAAACTGGGTGCTGATTCTGGTACTTTCCTTTTCTTGGACCGGGGCTCTTGGGCCGTTGTCGGGTTGTCATTCCTTTGCCAAGTGAAAGGAACGAGCAAATTCCTTTGGTCATCCTAATTATCCACAGCATGTTGCTCTAAAATCTCGATCAGAGCATCCTTATCTTTCAGCAGTTGCTGTATTTTGGTACACTCTACATTGAGGGTGACATATTTGTTCTTCCAAGACCTCCTCTCCTGTTGAACTTTATTGAGAGTAACCTGAAGTTTTTCCGTTTCAGTCATGAAGTACATGACAGATTCCCTCGGCGGAAGAACTCCGTGACGAGGATAAGGCATCTTTAGCTTGAGAGCTCTAGTTTGTACCCATTGGAGATAAGGCTCCACCGAGACACAATCCGGTTTTCCTAGAAACTCTCGTCCTTTCTTATGAACATGTTTCCAAGTGTGCACTATTTCCATCTTTAGTGCCCTGTCATTTTCTCCTTCTTTGAAGAAAAGACCTTCCAGATGAGCATTACACGGGACATGCCTTATTGGGTATCCAAATTGACGATGAACAAGAACTGGATGGTAATTGATTCCTCCTTTAGTTCCTATGAGGGGTACGTTAGGGAAGTTTCCACAACGGTCAATGATCCTGATCCCGTCATAAATCCTATTGCACCAATCTATGTCAGAGTTGGTAAGAGACATGATTTTCTGCGACCAACATAAGACACTCTTATGATCCCAAAAAGGAGCAGACTTAGTCAAATGGGAGATAAACCATATATATAACAAGGGTACACAGCACATGATCATCCCTCCGCTGTACAAATTCCCTAAGTGTACAGAATGATACGCGTCCGCGAGCAAAGTTGGCACAGGGTTTCCAATGAGAAAAACCTTAATGGCATTGATATCGACGAATCTATTAATGTTGGGAAACAGAAATAACCCGTAGGTGAGTAAGACAAAGATGCTTTCAAAAGCAGTCATGTTGCCTATACTAGCAGAGTACAAAGCCTTCTTTGTCAGGAACTGGGCTGGCAAACCCGGGAGCCCACCCTTAGTGGTCATGTGAGTCTTGACTTCCGACTCATCCAAATAAATTGCTCTTGCAATGGTTTGTTCTTTTGGAATTTCTTCCAGTCCAAAAAAGGAGCTCGATCAGTAATGTGTAAATCACTCAGGTGAGAATACTCCTCCAGTGTTGGTGCGAGCTAGTAATCCGGGCATGTGAAACAGTGATAGACCGGATCGTAAAACTGAACGAGTGTCTCCATGATTCCTTCAATTACATGGACTCTTAACAGAGGTAGCAGACCTCCGTACTTGGCTCTGAAAGCTTTAGGGTTAGTAATCATCCTTGCTAATCCTCTCAAATCCTCTAGTTTTGGAACCCTGAAGGTATACTTATGAGTTCTCCTTCTACCGAAGTCCATGAGCGTAATCTTTTTCTCTGGCATTTGCAATCATTGTGTTAGTTTAATTTGAAAAAGAGAGACTAGAAGAGAAGTTTTTCTTTGATGTAATGTTTTTTAGATGAATGCAGCACACAAAAACATAGAAAAAACATGGGGTCAAAGGGTCGGTGTCATGAAGTCAAGGCTCTACCCCCCCCCCCCCCCAAAGGTTTATACTAGTGATTTTTGTACCTGTCTCTCAAAATCATCAATTCTTGTCGAGAAAACACCAGCGGGTCGGGAACCGTGCTAGGTGATGTTTTTCGAAGAACCATCAGAAGAGGGTAGTATCGCGAGACAACCATTTCCAATAGTTTCCGCACTACTAAAAGAGGTTTTTCCTAGGTGTATACTCAATCTTTCCACATGCGGCATCACACGCATTCCCATTAGCAGAAAAGTAAACACAGATATCAATTAGGAAAAGCAGTATATATATTTGTCCTAAAGTCCTAGACTTTAAAGAGCTATGAATCCTATGTTCCTGACAAGAATGGCTCCCTGGCGGAGTCGCCATTCTGTGGTACCTTCCTAACTTTAAAGGTTTTGACCTAAGATCCTAGTGAAGTAAAAAAAAGTCCTATCCCAGTGAAATTCCCAAAAAGAAAGAAAGAAAGAAAGAAAAGGCCCCACGGTGGGCACTACTTTTCTGTAGCGAGCGATTTTGGACGTGGTTCTTAAGCACTGTCGCTCCGGGGTTACTACAGGTCGATTCATTTTTTATCCTATTGAGCTGACTAAGGAAGGGAAATAGATTTCTCCAATTAACCTTGCTTGCATACTGAGTTTAAACAGCAGTCTGTTAGGTTACGAATGCTATATGGTAATGGGGTCTCTTTCTTCTTACTTTGTTTAGAACGAAACACCGGGAATGTTCATGGGGAATTTTGTTAGGATGCTAGGATTGTTGCTTTTCGATTGATATGTGAAGGTACGGGATTTGGGGATTTGGATTAGTGTGCTCGCTAAGATTTTTCTTTCAATCTTATGCCTACATATTCCCTTTTACCGAAACAGGGAAATCAGAGCGATCGTAGTTCCTCCTATTCTATGGGAGGAAATGGTGTTTTGGTGTCTTGTTCAAAGCCCAAGACATGAAGCTGAAAAGGTGGTTTATATCTTGTTCAAAGCCCAAGATGTGAAGCTGAAGGGTCTATTTGTATCTTGTTCGAAGCCCAAGATGTGAAGCTAAAAAGGTGTTGTCTTTAGAGAGAATTTGTCATCTCTAAAGGGGGTATGTTTATCACAATTGTTGGGTGACTGACTATAAAGGAGGATTACTTTAACCGGGATATGTGAATCCTACCAATGCCATAATTTCCTTTATAGGGGGTTTTAACCTGAAGGAGAAGACTTTAACTCAGTGTAGAGCAATACTATATTTCCTTAGGAATTTCTCATGCTAAAAGAGGGACAGTGGCGTGGATGTAAATAATCCAGAGGCTTGCCGCTTACAGAAATTAGATGAAAGGAGTTGTTGATGTTTGTATCCTGTGAACGAGGCACAATTTTGATGCTAAAAGGTTGATTGACTCAACCGGGGTTTTTCTTATACAAAGCCTAAGAGGAGGCTATTGACCCAACAAGAGGATGCTTTTGTGTCTCGTACGAAGCCCGAGAGGGAGGCTAAAAGAGTTGACTCAACAAGAGAGTGCTTTTAGATGTGTCTTGTATGAATTCCAAGACGGAGGCTAAAGGTTGACTCAACAAGAGAGTCTTTTATACTCAACAAGAGAGTGTTTTGTATCTCGTACGAAGCCCGAGATGGAGGCTAAAAGAGAGATTGACTCAACAAGAGAGTCTTTTATACTCAACAAGAGAGTGATTTTGTATCTTGTACGAAGCCCGAGATAGAGGCTAAAAGGATTTATTGACTCAACAAGAGAGTCTGTTTGTATCTCGTACGAAGCCCGAGATAGAGGCTAAAAGGATTGCTGTTTCAGTTGAGTGACAGGTCTAGTAGGTTGGTTAAAAGAGAAAATAAGTTCTTATAAAGATACTGATTAAAGGTAAGGCTATGCTTTGGGATTGATCAGAGGATCAGGGTTATTTCCTATTCTTTAAGGAAATGGGGAATCCAGAGGGTATTGGAGACTGTCCGAGTCTACTGGTGTTCTTCCCTACTTGAGAATGCCTTCGAGGCTTAAGGAGATTAGACTGTCCAAGTCTAGGGTTTTATCTTTTGTACTATGCTTAAAGAAACAGTAGTAGTACGTTCACGGTAGAAAGATCTAGACTCTTTGAAAGACTGTTCTATTAAGATGACTAATTTCTGTTCCTATACCTCTAGGAGGTCGTCGGGACAATTTGTACGAAGCCCAAGAGGAGGCTGGAAACTTTTAAGAAGCCGAGGGACAATTTGTACGAAGCCCAAGAGGAGGCTCTCTTCCCGAAGGAAGAATCCTTATACGAAGCCTAAGAGGAGGCTGTGAATAATTCTAAGAAGCCGTAGGGTCCTTGTACAACGCCTAAGAGGAGGCGGGGATGCTTTTAGGAAGCCTGTGGGTCCCCAAACCCCGAGAAATTCAAGACAGGCTATTCACAGAGAATAGATCAAGCCAGGAAAATATGAGAATTTGGAAGAAACTCAAGAGATGTCATTCACGGAGAAAAGATCATCTCCGGAGAGTAGAGTTTCTTTGACGATTAAGGGTGACAGCCAAAGAGAAGACTGATGCTCCGCAAGCGCACGGATTTATCGAAGTAATATAAAAGATTGTCGAACCCACAGAGACCAATGTCAACCTACCGTAATCTATCGTTACTTTGTAAAGCTAAGGCTAATGATAATTGATAAAAGGGAAACTAAGACTAGAACTAAAATAAAACTAAGAAAATATGATAATAAAGAGAGGTCGGAATATGGATTCCGCGTTCCTAAAGGACTTTGTAGAATTCGGGTACTAATTACGACTATAACTTAGTTCCGTAGAATATATCAACTTAAAGACTTCGCCTCACGCTCTCGCGGTATTAACTAAAGTCATGTTCCCTAATCCCAAGATTTTGCTCCCGCTCGCCCGGTAACTCAGAAATATATTTTGAAAGCCAATAATATCCTAAACGTATCTAAAGCGCTCTCACTGTATTTAGACTTGTTGCCTAATTTCCACTATCTGGTTCGATCCCCATGCTCTCGCAGTGCCGGCTCTAACCTTAATTAATTTCTCACTCTCGTGACAAAATCATGTTAAATAACCTCTCACTCTCGTGACAAAGTTATTTAAATTATACTTGGAAATTAAAACCAAAACAGGATTTTTAATCATAAGTTCGCACCTATTATTTTCTATCGAGTCCCGTCGGTAACGACGGTCCTCATACACCGGACTCTAAACTATTTAGCCGATCATGGAATTAAGTAAAAACGAATTAAACATAACGGTTGCAATTAAAGATAGCATGGTAATTAAATTAACAACGATAAATGAAAATAATAATAAAGCAATAAAATGAAACCTGTTAATAATGCAAAAAGGAAAACTGGTATTACTTCTGAAATAATGCAGAATAATCTTGGCGTACAATAACTGGAACTGAATTTGAAACAAATGAAACAAATCCTAAGACTAATGGTGTGGTAGTTCCTCGATGTGAGAAATTACCACTTTTACCTGGTAAAATTTCTGCCTAAATACTAAACAAGGAAAAATGGCCGAGAGCAGAGAGAGAGAGATTTCTGTGACGACTGCTTCCCTTTTATAGAGTCCCTTGTAACTTCCGTTGGAGAGAATTTAGGAGCAGTGGCCTTATGGAGAGAGTGGGAGTAGTGGGAAGTTGGAGAAGTAGTGGAGAGAATGTAGGAGAAAATGTTGAACGTGTGAAAACTGAACATCTAAGGCTTCGTGACCACGTCTGTGCTCAACGTAATAAATCTGTTATGGATCCATGACGATCGTGATGTTTCTGTGACGCTCGTGATGCATTTTGAGTCTGCCACAGTCGTGGTGGACTTGCCACGGTCGTCACACCAGCAGAATTTGGATTCTGCTGTTTTCTGCATCTTTTCTTCCTTGTTTTGCTTCTTTTCTCCACTTTGCATACTTTTAACTTGGAAATAGAAATACCTGCAAAAACACTTGAATACTTGTGGAATAATCAGAAATTATACGGAAACGATATAATAATTGAATGTAAATCAAGGCAAAAATACGATACATTTTTGTGTTATCAAACACCCCCACACTTAAACCTTTGCTTGTCCTCAAGCAAACCATGACTCATAGGAAAAATAATGTATACGGATACTCATCCTAGGCTACCAACTCTACTTCGGTTGAGTTTGTGTCATAGGTACTAGCTTACACACTAAGGATATCGTAACAACACAATTCTACTTTTGCGGTCATCAACCTCCCTCCTATACAAACCAATCTGAATCATGTCATTATACCTAAACCTAACTAACTCATCCTTCTTTCATCCCTTTTCATTCTGGCGCAATCACACTAAGCCCGTTATCCTTTCACACTCATGGTAGGATAACCTGTTAGTGACTATGATCTCATTATTATTATCAATTTTTTTTTCTTTTGCACATTGGCTTAAATATCAATAAAATAAAGAAGTTTGCACCGTTGGGCTAAATGATCGGGTAAGGATCACCTAACTTAGAAGGAGCATTTCTTTTCATTCATTTTTTTTTCTTTTCAATTTACCATTTAAACATGAGATCATACACTTATTTGCATCGGCTTCCTACTTAGTGCGTGCTTAGGATGGTGCTGACTGCTAAATAAACTAATTAGGGACTACTAAAGTGGTGAGAACTTAAGGCTACGGCATAACAAGTACTCAAATCGATTTCCATAATAGGGAGGCTCACGGTGTTAAGACGATATCGATTTTGCAGAATTTTTCCCACGACTCACAATCTAACCTTAATTTCGTCTGTAACCTAAGATTTTCAAAAGAAACCCTATTTTTAACGCAAAAATTTTCAAAATATTTGGTGTGGCTCAAGGGTTGACAGCACATGCAAAATCGCATATAAAGACTTGACAGCACATGCAAAGACGCAACGAAAATAGAAAAAATTTTAAAATCATGCTAGAAAGCAATAAATCTAACTAAAATGCGTTAAAATGAAAGCGGTAGAGTTCCTCCCCCACACTTAAACCAAACATTGTCCTCAATGTTTTGATAAAAGGTGGAAAAGGAAAGATAGAACCTGTATGAATGCCATTGCGTGCTACCACGGCCAAATTTGCGCTGATTCTTCCCTTGTTGTCCCTGTCTTCGCTGGCCACTTCTACTCCGGTGTCTTGTACTACGAGTTATCTGAATATGCTGAAACTTCATTTTCTTGAAGCCGCTCATCATACTATTTGTTTCCGAAGGAAGTACCTGCAAAAAATGGTTGGAAAAATACGGTACGGTGTGTGCAGGTGGAACCTGGCCAAGCGAAAGGACAAGGAGGATGTAAGTTACGGACGAGAGAGACGTGCTCTCTCTCTATCATACTCATCATTGGCATCACCACCAACAGCAACATTCGTAGGAATGTGCGTGGGCACCAACTCATCTTAAGGGATTGTCATCAAGAGATCGTTCGCCTAAATGTAGCTGAGACGTGACAAATGATACAATTCTTTATTTTCTGCAAACACAAACAATGAAAGGAAAACATTTAAATTAAAAACTTGTGGGTTTCCTCCCATGCAGAGCTTTGTTTAACGTCGATAGCTCGACGGATGGAAGTGTTAATTTTCGGTTTCCATGGCCATTTATCAAGCCATCTCACATATCCCTCACCTTTTCTTTTCTTCCTTCTGTGGGGTAGTTCATTCTTTTGAACTTGTGGTGGTGGTTCTGTATCTATGCTAAGTATTAGCTTTTCAAGTTTGGGTTTAGTTATTTCATCCATCACCTCAAAGTTTAACCTTACCCTCTTAACACTAATGATTTCCCTATTTTCGCGGTCCTCTAATTTTCTCTTTTTATGCGGGACCCAGACAAAGGTGTGTTAGTGTGGATATTTTCCAATATCTCCACATTTGTTTTGGATTGGGATTCTACTTTAGCCTCTACAAACCTTTGCGGGAAAAGAATTGGTGGGGTATATGGAGGAAGAACAACAATAGTTGCTTCATTCTCTACCTCTATGACAACCTCCCTTTCGGATGGTGTCGGTGGATTTTTCTCTACACTTTCCTCACCAGAACTCTCATCATTCTCATTATCACTCTCCTCAACCTCATTATCACTCTCCTTAGGATTTTCGAGTTGTTTTTCACTACTAGTTGTTATAACATATGCATTCTCCTCAGGGGAAGGTTCTATAGGTGTCAGTGCAAGTAGTAAGATTTGGGTCTCCAATGCCTCGGTGTGAGTCACGAGGGACTCGACCATAGTGTTTATCTGCCTAAGGGTTTCATGAGTATCGAGATGTTGTCTTCTAAGCTCTTCATTATGGAGAGTTTGGGTCTCCACAAAGTGCTCCATCATAGATTCTAACCTAGAATTAGTTGTTGTTTCAATGAAATTCTCCATTAATGTTTCAAGGTTGGGATTGACGGATTCTTGTGGTTCCTCAAAATATTGGGAGTGGTAATTTGGGTGGAAATGAGTTACTGTCGCGTGGAAATCCTCCATTAGTATTTTGAGATTGGAATTATGTGATTCTTGCGGTTCCTCAAAATTTTGGGAATGGTAATCATAGGAAAAATTTGGTTGTGGTTCCTCAAAATATTGGGAGTATTGCGGTTGATAATTGTAGAGAAAATTTGGGTGCGGCTCCTCAAGATATTGTGAGTGGTTATCATAGAGAAAATTTGGGTGATACATAGTTTTTTTAATTTTTTTTATTATTATAATTTTTTTATAGGAGTGCCTTAGTCTATACGGTGCAACAACGGAATAACAATATTGACTGTTGGTCCCCGGCAACGGCGCCAAAAACTTGATGCTCCGCAAGCGCACGGATTTATCGAAGTAATATAAAAGATTGTCGAACCCACAGAGACCAATGTCAACCTACCGTAATCTATCGTTACTTTGTAAAGCTAAGGCTAATGATAATTGATAAAAGGGAAACTAAGACTAGAACTAAAATAAAACTAAGAAAATATGATAATAAAGAGAGGCCGGAATATGGATTCCGCGTTCCTAAAGGACTTTGTAGAATTCGGGTACTAATTACGACTATAACTTAGTTCCGTAGAATATATCAACTTAAAGACTTCGCCTCACGCTCTCGCGGTATTAACTAAAGTCATGTTCCCTAATCCCAAGATTTTGCTCCCGCTCGCCCGGTAACTCGGAAATATATTTTGAAAGCCAATAATATCCTAAACGTATCTAAAGCGCTCTCGCTGTATTTAGACTTGTTGCCTAATTTCCACTATCCGGTTCGATCCCCACGCTCTCGCAGTGCCGACTCTAACCTTAATTAATTTCTCACTCTCGTGACAAAATCGTGTTAAATAACCTCTCACTCTCGTGACAAAGTTATTTAAATTATACTTGGAAATTAAAACCAAAACAGGATTTTTAATCATAAGTCTGCACCTATTATTTTCTACCGAGTCCCGTCGGTAACGACGGTCCTCATACACCGGACTCTAAACTATTTAGCCGATCATGGAATTAAGTAAAAACGAATTAAACATGATGGTTGCAATTAAAGATAACATGGTAATTAAATTAACAACGATAAATGAAAATAATAATAAAGCAATAAAATGAAACCTGTTAATAATGCAAAAAGGAAAACTGGTATTACTTCTGAAATAATGCAGAATAATCTTGGCGTACAATAACTGGAACTGAATTTGAAACAAATGAAACAAATCCTAAGACTAATGGTGTGGTAGTTCCTCGATGTGAGAAACTACCACTTTTACATGGTAAAATCTCTGCCTAAATACTAAACAAGGAAAAATGGCTAAGAGCAGAGAGAGAGATTTCTGTGACGACTGCTTCCGTTTTATAGAGTCCCTTGTAACTTCCGTTGGAGAGAATTTAGGAGCAGTGGCCTTATGGAGAGAGTGGGAGTAGTGGGAAGTTGGAGAAGTAGTGGAGAGAATGTAGGAGAAAATGTTGAACGTGTGAAAACTGAACATCTAAGGCTTCGTGACCACGTCTGTGCTCAACTTAATAAATCTGTTATGGATCCATGATGATCGTGATGTTTCTGTGACGCTCGTGATGCATTTTGAGTCTGCCACAGTCGTGGTGGACTTGCCACGGTCGTCACACCAGCAGAATTTGGATTCTGCTGTTTTCTGCTCTTTTCTGCATCTTTTCTTCCTTGTTTTGCTTCTTTTCTCCACTTTTCATACTTTTAACTTGGAAATAGAAATACCTGCAAAAATACTTGAATACTTGTGGAATAATCAGAAATTATACGGAAACGATATAATAATTGAATGTAAATCAAGGCAAAAATACGATACATTTTCGTGTTATCAAAGACTGTATCTGGTGATCCTATGAGGGATCTAGTTTTGTCTATTTAAGAGTGATCAACAGGGCTTAGTGCTAGACGTAGTTGTCGGGGAAACTCTAAATATCTATACTAGTATTACACAGTTGATATGAGTTTATGAAAGAAGACTTACAGTGAAACAGCCCCACAATACATTTATATGTATATGAAAGCGGATAAAGAAAGCATATAAACACTTACTCGGTTGTAGAGCTTCCATGCTATTTGGTTAGTTGTTCAACAAAGAAAGATTGAAAACAACAGTATATTCAAAATTAAAGGAGAAAGTATTTTGAAAAGATGTTGGGGCTTACAGCTCAAGGAGAGGCCCAAGGTTTATCAGTGATCGCACTGTCGTTTTGTACAGAGGGACTTATACAAGTGACTAAGGCCCAAGAAAGGTTTTTTGTACAAGGGGATGGGTCTTACACTCTCTCAAGAGGCCCAAGTGTTTAAAGAAAAAGAATGGGGCTTACAACACGAGGGTAGGCCCAGATGATTGTTTTTTTATTGGCGATCACGCCGAGGTTTTCTTTTAACGCAGGGGGACTTATACAATGTCTGAGGCCCAAAAATTTTTGGTTAAAAGGGGATTAGGTCTTACACTCTAATAGAGGCCCAAAAGATTTATTTTTGTACAAGTGGTGGGGCTTACAGCTCAAGGAGCGTGAGGGTTATCCACTTCTGTAACTACTTCAATTTGCATATCTTTTTCTTGATTGCCTTCGTGTTCAGAGCCATTGGTGTGAGAATTCTGAGTAGTGGTCTTGGGTGGCGAAGTTTTGCGCTGTTCCCCAACCGTTTGGTTTATTTCGCTCATCAAGCTCTTCTCAGAATCCTTCGCCAATGTGGGATGATACGTTGGTTCGCTCTCACTATTGAGAAGTGTGGTGGTTGATTTGGTAGCTGGCTGAGTCGAAACTCCTGCATTGTCCTGAAAAATATAATTGAAGTCAGTAGTCGAACAAGATTACTAAGAATACAATGAGGTATAAAAAATTGGTACCTTAGGTGCTTCAGCCCCAGGGCTTGAATTGTCACTTTCAGGATGGTCTGCAGCCTTCTTCGACATCTCTGCAGGAGTTGGTTCCAGAATCGTTAAGTTGGTGGATTTCTTTGTCGGGGCCTTTACACCATTTGCATGAGATTGAGCAAGGGCTTCGCACATCTTGAGTTGTCTTTTCTTCTTCTTAAGTGGTTGTTCAGTAGTCGGAGATAAGTCCTCATCATCCGATTCGACTACTACCACTGTATCCTCCTTTGCCTTCCTTTTCTGAGGAGTTAGGGGTAGATTTCAAGCGCCCTGAAAAGGAAAATGTTAGAAAATAGTGGAATACATGAAAAGCGACAAAATTAATAAAGGGTACGAAAATACCTTTGTTGTTGTTGTTGTTGTTGTTTTGCTTCTTCTTTCTTCTTTCACTTCTGCAGGCTTCCTAACAGGTGGTTTCTTTGGAGGAATTTTCACGGCTAAAATAAAACATAAAGTAGTTAATTATATGTGAAAGGAAATAAATAAGGAAATGTTGGGTCGAAATCCTCCCGTTCCACACCTTCATATATCTCAGATTCAATGCGAACATCTTCGATCCCAATATGAAGATGCCCTTTGAAACTGTCTAGTGTATGTTTGGTCGGAACCACCCACTGCGCTTTTGGTTTTGATTGTTGGCGAAGGATTTTGATAGAATCCCCACAGACGAACCATTCTAGAAATGGAGGGGCAAGGGCCACTCCAAAATTAGCGCTTGACAGTCGAGGGAATTTGGGAGGAAACATATTGAAAACCGTTTCGTATCGTTTCTCAGGAGGAACATACGAAGGGATTTTTAAGTTCTCCATTTTCTTTAGAAAAATTTCCTTCAGAGTAATAGTTGCATCGCGAACGGTTCGACCAAGGTCATCTGGTCGATAATCATTTTCAAATTATTTTTGGAAGGCTTGGATTTCTTTAATGTGCGTCGAAGTACCTTTCTTCACTCTTTCCTGCACAGAGAGGAAAGCCTTGTTAATGTGGTGTGTAAATGCAGCCACGTCGAAAAACTCCTCTGCATAGTAAGCCTTCCACCAGTCATCAAATTGTTGAGTACAGAGAAAGCTTGGTTCAAAAGATACCGGAAGAAGCTGTGTTCGACCAGCACCGTGCGATTTGCTTAATAACTATGGCTTCAGAGTGAATTGCGTTGTAAAGGAGGAAGAGGTGTTTCTTCTCATACAAGGGTCTGGGTAAAACTTGAACCAGTCCAAATTGTCGAGCAACTAGATTTGGTTGGTAAGCAATCAAATTAACTTGGCTTTTTGAGGGGTTGAATCTGAGGGTTAAAACCCTAGGAGTCAGAAAGGCTTCCCAAATCGCAATAGATTCTGCTTCTTGAACCTTTGACGGTGCTGGGAATGGCCCGGTAAACCACTCAGGACCATATTTCCTTGCAGCAAAGGGAGCCAAGTGGGGTGTGAAGTCATAGCATTTTGCGAACATCATGATAAAGTTGGTAAAAGTTTGTTGGATGGGTCGACCATCATCAATAGGAGTCATCTTCGCCAAGCGAGGACCTTCTGCCCTTCTATTCCTCACTTTGTCAGTATCTTCGTTAAATTGATTTTTGTGGGAAAGATAGGCTTCGAATGAAGTGTTCAACCACAACTGTAGGAGCCAGAAGGGTCTAGAGAGAAGGAGTTTTCCTTTGTCACCCAGACATTTGAGTTGGGTAACGCCTTCGCTCATGGATTCGTAGAGGTTGGAAAGAATCAATTCGGTCAAGCAAAGGTTGTGGCCAACATGGAGTTGGTTCGCCATAGTCACGAATTTCTTAGCCACTTGAAGTGACTTTGAATAGAAGACACAGCGAGACAACCATAGAGCTAAAAAAGGTATGTGTTCAACATCCGAAACCCCCTCTACGTCCTTGTCGTGATAATGCGCGGTATGGGTCAAGTACGTTGCCCTAGAGGTCGAAAAGCTAATACTATCATCATCCATAAAATTAGGATCATAAGTGTTCCCAGTTGGTTTAAGCCATGTGATAGCAGCTACGTCGAAAAGAGTCAGTCTCATCATTCCACATGGACAATGAAGTGTGTAATGTGTGTTGTCCCAAAAATATAAAGACGAAACCAGCATGTTCGAGCAATATTCAGGTCCTATTTTCGACAACATAATTAAGTCATAAATACTCATTTCTTTCCAAACCTCAGATTTTGTTTTCTCTAACTTACTCAACCATCCTAAGTAATTAGAGGGGTTCTTTAAAGATGGACTAGCCCTAAACACCCTAAAATTATTCATGTACCTAAGATCAATAGCCTCTTCAGTTGGAGGATTGTCTTGGTTAGCAGGTTTGGGATCTTCATTGCTAGCCCGAGGTTTTTTACATTGTCTTATGGGTTTATATTTATGATACGTAGGAAAGAAACCCCTAAAGTTACTAAAATCAACACTGGGGTCAGTCAAAGGACCACATAAAGCCTGAGGCTTACCAGAAATAGTTAAAGGGATAAGTACCTGGGAAGCATAAATTCTTCTCTTCTCTTCAGCAAGAGGTTCAGGTAGGTACTGTTGGTTTCCCACCATGGCAGGTCCAGAGATGGAATCAAATGGTGGAAGTTGAGTGACCTTCTTAGGAGCTCTTGCAGGTTTTCCAGATTCTTTGGAAGTTTTGTTAGCGTCCTTGGTTCATCGTGTGGAGGAAGCCATTGTTAGAGACAAATGAAAAAGGTAAGTTCTTTTGAAAATAAAAAGTTTTTCTGGGAGATTTGAGAGTGAGAGAGCGTAAAAAGTGAAAGAAGTTGTTGAAAGGGGTATTTATAAGGCTAGAAGTGGAAACGGTTGCAGAAATTACTTTAATGTTAAAATTGGGAGTGGGACGCGTGTCTTCCCCAAGATCTCTGATGAAGCGGTGGCAATTAATGCTTACCCCCATGATCTCCTAGACTCAAAGAAACGTGATGATGAAGGAGATTCTCGCACGCTTTGAGGGGACATGTCAGATATGGTAATGATGGCTATGACATCATAGGTCTGCTGATAGGAAAATGAACAATCTTATAACGATGGGACTATAAGTAAACGTCGAAACATCGCAAGGACTAAATGAGGCATCGAATGAAATTCTAAAAAAAAATTCCTTTTTCTTCAATGGTGTCGAAAATGACATTTTTGGGGGGGCAATTTGTTAGCTCCTAATTTCGACGCCTGACAGTGGATTAAGAGTATTATCCAAAGAAATGAAATTTTTAAAGTTTTGGAAGACTTCGACAGGAATGGTATTTCCAGAAAGTCTAGTCGAAAGTGTCCTTGTGCAGAAGAGACATGTTCTATGGACTTAGAAATATTTTTGACAATTTGGAAATATGTTTTCAAAGATTCAAATTCAAATAATGGAGGGAACTTTGTTCTTATCCATTTGATAGAAGGAGACAAGTGGAGAGCATTTGAAGGATGAAGACATGCAGAATGCCATTTGTCTCGCTCTGATTAGTAGGCCGTTAGAAGTAGTTATTTTTTACTATTATAAATAGCAAGTCTTAGTGTTAGGATTTGTGTGTGTTCAAGTTGTACAAATTCCTCAAAATTTCAAAGTATCTGCATGTAGAGAAAAGAGTGTGAGAAATGTACATTTTATGTAACACCATCTTTCTCATTCAATGCAATTTAGTTAATCTTTGCCTAAAACTCTATCTTTATCTTCTACTTTGTTAAGTTATTTTCCATTGTACTTTTAATCATTTCCTTGTATTACTTTTCCTTTAGTACTGTCGAAATAACCCTTTCCTAAATTATGAAAATTGTCAAAATGTTCATTTTTTCTAAATATCCTTTTGAATTACTTAGCACATGCCCTAGGATTTTGTATGGTCGATCCTGCAGGTTATCCAATTTATTATATATTTGGTAGACCAGAGGTTGTTTACTAATTTTCACAATTAACAACTACATCAAACCATCGTATCCCATAATTAAGAAGAAACAAGTACTTGAAGATGAGGCATGAATGTTTGCAAAGTTTAAAGAGATATTGCCTACACTTCAGGTAAGTATTTTGTTCCATGTGGTTTTAGAGCTAATGCCTAAGTTCGCTAAATTTATGAAGGCATTACTAAAGGGTACGAAGCACAAAGTGGTCAAGCAACAGGTAAACATGACTGAGAAGGATGAGAGAGCAGTGCCTCAAACATTGCCACCAAAGCTAAAGGACCCAGGTAAGTTTTCTATCTTTTGTAATATTGGTGGAGTAAAGATCTAACATGCTTATGTGATTTAGGGTCTAGTATAAATGTTATCCCACTGGATAAGGTTAAAGAATTTAACTTGGGAGAGATCATACAGAGTAATATGACTCTTACTTTAGTTGATTCATCTATTACTCATCCGCTTGGTATCTGACATGACATGTTAGTGCATGTCGATGGTTTAGTTTTTCCTGCAGATTTTGTGGTACTTGATATGAAAGGAGATTCATGAGGGTCGGTTATTCTCGGATGCCCATTCTTGGCAACCGGGGAAACTTTGATAGATGTGGAAATTGGGGAACTTGTCTTGAAGTTCAACAAAGAAAAAGTAGTTTTTAATGTGTATGACTGTATATCGTATGTGGAGGACTTGAATACATGCTACCATCTAGAGGAAAAAGGTAGTAAGGTTGACAAAGAAATGAAAACAAGTGATTTGACCGGCATGAGGGTATCCTTTGTGCCCGACGTGCCTTAGGCATGGACCGTCAAGCTAGTGAAAAAAAAGAAGCGCTTGATGGGAGGTAACCCATCAGTAAGTATTTATTTTATTTCTACGTTAAATTTTAATGTTTAAACATGTACAATTTGTGTGTTATTTTTCTAGAAGAGAAAACAAGTAAAAGAAGAGAAGAAAGAAAAAGCAAAGGAGAATAAAAGAATAATAAAAAAGAAAGAAAAAGCTTAAGCCCCTGGAATAATCACACAGGTTATCGCACACATTATAAAACTCCATCGTGAGTGCGATATATGCATAATGCACGCGATAGAGACATTAGGGAGAATCTGAGTACCGTTGACATCGCGTGTGCATTGAGGGCATTACGCGCGTGATATGGACGTTACAGAGAGACGCTGGGGAAGATCGTTGCCATCGCGCGCGCGATGGGCAACGACTAGTTGGTCTATAAATAGTGATTTTTCAAATCACTTTCTCCATGATTATTTTCCATCTCCTTCTGCTTTTCAAAATTTCATCTGAGCATACTCTCTGCATTATTCTTTTCTTTTTCTCTGTGTAGTGTTTTTTTTGTGTTCTTGTAGGTATAAATGACTTTAAAGAGAGGAAGATTGACAAGAGGTTCATCCTCAATAGCTTCCCCTACTCCAAACGCTCTTACCTTCCCTAATCTAAAATTTCTTTTCGAGACTCATGCTGAAAAACACCTCAAATTGGTGGATTACCACATTGTGAGGGAAAGAGCATTCACTTGTGAAGATTTGCAAGGTTTTGGAGAGGTGGTGGAGATGCTGCAACAAAGGCGTTGGGTATGTTTTAACAACTTGATTCATGAAGCAAACAAAACAATAGGCCTAGAATTTTATGCAAATGCCACATTTGGCGAGGTAGGTACCTACACATCTTATGTTCGACGTAAGTATATTGATTATTCTCCTTATGCTATTAATTCTTTGTTTAATTTGCAAAATCCTCCTGTATGTGCCCTTAGGAACTATTGACATGAGCATAAGTAATAAATGAGGCATTAGGCAAAGAGATAATAGAAGCTTTTTGTAGGCTAGGAGCTGAGTGGGTGGTTGAGCGTGGCTTAGCGTTGCGACTCAAAACTGCTGAATTCTGCCAAATTTCGAGGGCGTGTGCATCATTTTTTATGCAATCTTTAGAAGCCTCATATAACCAATCACAATTTATTGTGAAGCGGTGTTTATGAATTTTATCTCTTTTGAGGGGGAACATATTGATTTGGGGCGTTTAATTGCTGAAAATATAAAATACATGGCTAACGCTGCACAAATAGCTTGTGGGTATTTCTGTGTTATAAATGAACTGTGCAGGAGAGCAGGTGTACCAGAGTACCCCGATGATGAGATGATCAGTCTGAAGGCACCTCTCAACACTTCAACTATAAGGAGGCTGCAACACATGCATCAAGTCAAAGCTGCTCCAAATGATCAAGAGGACAATCAAGCGAGCAATGATGAAGGATTCTACCAACCACAAATGCAGAACCAAGCAGAGAAAATGCAAGGTCAACAGGCTTTATAGTTTCAAAGAAGAATAGAAGATCACGCAGTGGGGTTTACAAGGCGGATTATAGAAGTTTCACCCACTTTTTATGCTGAACCTCTGAGATTTGCTCATGTGTTCCGAGACTTCTATAATCAGCAAGAAGACCATATGCCAACTCATAGCTTATGAGCCCAATTTACAACAGCTGAAGAAATGGAGAATTACTTCACCAACCAAGATCAAGAGCATGCAAGGAGGAGAGACCATATGCGAGCAGAATGGACTAGGCAGAATAATGATTTTAATAACACAATGAATGATATGCATGATCTATTCCGCAATGGTAACATATGAAAAGACATGTAGTTTGTTTTTATTTTTTAGAAGACTTTATTTTTTATTTTTAATCGTATACCTAGAGAAGGTAATAGCTAATATAAGTACTCTTCCCTCAATATATTGTTCAATTATATTGTCTTTAATGAACAAATTTGTAGTTGTGTTTCTTTTAGATTTACAAATTTGCACTTTAGCATTGAACAAATGAACCAAAAGGAACTTGATCATCAAGAAAGCAACTTACAACTTGAAGGCAGACGATGATAAAAGAATCAAATGACTTGTACTCAACCTTCAGATACCTCAACTAGTAAGGTTTGAGCCAAATAAATTCCATTGTTCACTATTCTTTCTTATTGAGTGTATCCATGCATTATTATTCAATATGGTTTAATCTATTTTTGATTAAATTTATCTAGTTTGATTGACACACACTGAGGCAGTTGTTTGTTTATAACGTTGAGCCTTTTTAACCACTCTGTAGTAATAGGTACATCCTCTACTAACCACTTTGAGCTTAGCCTTTCTTTCGGTGACCTAGCCTTAATTTTTAGTCATATGACTTGAAAGATCTTATCTTTCCACTCTCTCTTTGGAGTTAAATAGAATTTTAGTTCTTTAGTGATATGAAAAAGATTGAGTTTGAGGTTGCTCTTGGAAGTGAGTAAAGTTCTAAGTTTGAGGTTGGGGTACTAGAGAAAATTGGTCAAAACTAAAAAATTTTGAAAAAAATAAGAAGTGGAAAAATATACTTCTTCAGAAAAAAAAAAGAGTAAAAGAATACAAAGTGAATAAGAAGGACCACAAAAGTAAAGTCTCTATTACCATAAAAAAGGAACAAAAGGGTATGATAGTAGAAGGATAACTGGGTACCTAACTCCAAAGGTTTAAATCTACATTCCCAAAAGTATCCTACCTGGACATACGCCAAGATACAACCGAAAAAGACCTCAAATGTATATGTTTTGATTTCTTTGATAAATTATATTAGAACATGATCAAGCTAACCATAAATTATTTTGCATGTTGATTGAGAGATTACCTTATTTATTGAGTGAGTCAAGGTGAGATGAGAGACTGGTTGAGTACTCGTCAAAGTTTGAGGACATTTTCCAAATTCGTCAGATGGAAGTTGGAAGCTAGAACGATGGTTAAGTAAACAAAAAATTATATGGTGATGTTTAATTGTTATTGTATGACTTGTTTTCTGTTGAAATGTGTAGTTGCAGGCGAGTTACTTGAGGACAAACAACGATTCAAGTTTAGGGTTGTGATGACAGTCTGTCATTGCATGACTTCAGTCGAAGAAGAGGATCAAAACAAGTGAAAGAGGAGAAAAAATGAAGAATAAAGACCAAAAAATGAGGCAAAAATAGCTAAGTGTGAAGAAATAGGACTTAGTGAAAATTTAGGTGAAAAACAGAGCAAAAGCGTGCAACTATTGGAATAATCACGCATGAAATTATGCAACATCGCGCATGCGATATGGATGTATTAGCTGCATCGTGCGCGCGATGCAGTTCATCATGCGCGTGATGACCCCTTTTTCTAGTTTTTTCTGACGCATTCTAATCCATTCTTAAGGCTTTTTGAAGGGGATTTTGACACTTTTTAAAGGGTTACGAATTTTGGCACAACAAGTACGTGCTTTACAACAACATAAGTGATTTTTTAGAGCATTTAAAGTCATTAGTGGCGATTCCTTCAAGGGATCTCATATGCAATTCTTCTTAATTGTTTTAGGTATTGTATTTTGAATTATGAATAGCTAAATCTCTCTAGGTTAGGTTGTGTTTGATGAACCTATTTTAATATTGTTGGGACATATGTTTGATTTGATATTGCATGAGTATTTTGACCTATAATTCTATTCAATTGCTTTTTGTTTGTAATACTTTTTACGTGAGATACTCTTTTAATCTGATTTTGGGCAGATAAGAAATATTGAGCATTATTCTATGTGTTGGACCTAGGGCAGTTGTTGTGCTTATGCTGGTTGAATAGGAATAGAAGACCTTGAGTAGTGGCTAGCAAATTAACATTGTGTTGCATTGCCTAATCCTGCTTACACTGGTGGACTAGGGATAGGAAACTACGTGTAGTGATTATTTAGCTATATCGCAAGGGATTGGTTATAACGGTTTTGTTAATTCGCTGTGGGATTATATTGATACTATTATTCATGTAATGCATCGAACATCAACAATAGAGAAATACGAGATTCTATACACAACCTGACCGCTTTAGTATTATTGTCTGAACACTTTCTTTTATTTTCGCATTCAAACTCGCCCCCCCCCCCCCCCCCCCCCCCCAATTTACTATTTTCTACGCATTGCACAATTTTTTCTTGTTAAAAAGAAGTCCTTGTGGATATGATATTTTTATCACTTCGACATTATCGATACACTTACCGAGAAGTCGTCAAATACCCAATAGGTTCAAAGCCATAAGAAGCTGAAAGAGGTTTTAAATAATGATTTTAGGGATTATGTGTAAGAATAGCAAGCAAAGCAATTGAGACTTACCCGTAAAGATAAAAGGATATGGATGAACACTAGAGGAGAAGATTCTAAAAATCTATTGCTAGCACTGCCACATACTGTCCCATAGCAGAGCGCATATATGTTGCAATTTGTGTTGTCTCCCCCATACATATACTATCATACTATCAGTACTAGCAAACAAAAGAATATACGATATTTATTGGATTAAAACCAATAGATAATCACAAGACCTAATACCTAAGATTGGGACAACATACAAGATACATAATTTCTATAAATAGACCTGAAGTGGCATGAAGAAAAAGGTTCAAAACTTAGAGAGAAAAATGTGTAACAAGAACTAGAGTTCTGACACGTCTCTACCCCTACTATTATTGAAGGAGTACTACACAGGAGGCATGACACAATACTTATCTTGTTGGCTAAAGGACGCAAGTGTGAAAGTGTTATTCTTATGTCTATTATTTCTTTATCTATATATGTTCATAAATGCTTAGCTTAAGGATCATTCTATATTATATTTACCTTGCTCATCATGAGCTAAACATTGTGTTAGTCAATGTGAATTTTATTGACAAAGTAATCTTTGGTGCGATGTGATTAAGTATTAGTGACATGTTTTGTTAATATGGTTTTAATGCTATATATATATATATATATATATATATATATATATATATATATATATATATATATATATATATATATATATATATATATATATATATATATATATATATATATTCTTTGACTGATCATCTTAGAAATCGATAACAATTTATTAGTATTGAGAAATATTCTAGCAAATGGAACTCATGACAAATATAAATAAAAAGAAAGTAAAATTAATTTGCCACTTTAATTACTTTAAGGATAAAGAGCTAAAGCCACATGAGAATGTATAACTTATAAAAGAAATGCATGTATAATATTGTGAGGCTTAGTAATTTGCTCCAGAGTGAATTAATGCATATATTTTGACGTTGTAGGCATACACCACTAGGTCGCATTATGAACCCATTTGTCATGACATATCACATCATATTCATATATTAGGTGAAGTTGTCAAATGGACCGTTGTCCAACATACTAATCCACTTTGTTAAAAATCTTTACTTCAAATTTGTGATTTTTAGTTTTTGACCAAGTGAGTAACTATCAATTATTTATCATTCTTACTCATGTTCTTTTCACAATTTATAAGTTATAAATCTTTAAGGTTAATACAATCTCTATGGAATCAATACTTTTTCTTATCACTTACTACTAATTTTGACTGTGTATACTTGAACATAGAAAATATCCAATAATGCCACATCATTAATGCGAGCGTCATCACTTCATTAAAAATAGATGGAGATCAAAGAAATCTCAAAAACTTAAATGGAGGAAAAAATATTAATTTTTTAATAGGATAATTAATACCTTATTTTTTTATCAAAATAGAGAGACAAGAAATACATTTAAATCGGAAAAATAATAAGTTTTTTAAACATATATTATTTCAGTAATAATGAAGTTCACAAAATATGGTGACATGAAAGCCGATATGGAGCAAAGTTTTACAAGGCTTCATGGGACATAGTTAAAAAAGACCTAATAATAGCTAATCTAGAATTTTTTGAGGCAGATAAGATGTACAAAGCCATTAATTGTACCCTGGTAACCCTCACACCCAAAACCCATGCAACTTAGTCCATCAAAGAGTATAAACCTATATCTTGTTGTACTACCATTTACAAAATTATCTCAAAACTGATGACCAACATGCTAGGGAAGGTCCTTGGTAACATTATTCACCATAGCCAGTCTGCATTTGTACCAGGAAAACATATCCAAGATCACATTCTCCTGGCTTATGACCTCATTAAAGGATACAAAAGGAAAGCTGGAACCCCTAGATGCTTAATGCAGATGGACATTCAGAAGGCACGTGACACAGTTGATTGGACTGCCTTTTAAAGTATTTTGAAAGAGATTGGTCTTCAGCATAAGCTCATTAGATGGACCATGCTTGCAGTGACAACTGTCTCCTATAGATTTAACATTAATGGAGACTACACCAAGATTTTGAAGGCCAAGAGGGGCTTAAGGAAAAGAGACCCCCTTTCCCCATTATTGTTTGTTATAGTTATGGAGTATCTTCACAGAACCTTACAAAAGCTTAAAGGTGTCCCAGATTTCAAATTTCATTCAAAATGTGAAAAATTACAAATTGTAAACTTAAGCTTTACTGATGATTTATCGATCTTCTCTATGGACGATGTTAAATCTGTGTAGATAACAATGAAGGTATTTGCTGATTTTTCTAAATCCACATAGCTGAACATTAATCCATCTAAATGTAAACTGTATTTTGGGAGTGTTAATGAGGATATCAAGGCTGAGATCCAAAAAATCACGGAGTTTGAAGAGGGACCTTTCCCTTTTAGATACTTAGGAGTCCCTCTAACAAGAAAGAAGTTATGAGCTCAACAGTGTATGATCTTGGTGGACAAAATCATGATGAGGATCAGGCATTGGAGTGTAAAACTCCTCAGTATGGAAGGAAGGATGCAACTGTTAAGAAGTGTCTTATTTGTCATCTCCAATTACTAGATGCAAAGCTTTCCACTACCAAAGAAGATTATACAAAAAATTGAATCTATATGTAGGTCCTTCTTATAGTCAGGAGCTAATACCATCAAGAAGAAATCACCTGTTGCTTGGCTAGAAGTGTGCTCATCTAACAAAAGAGGAGCCTGATTTGATCTCCCTATCTGATTGGAACACAGCCAACATGATAAAATTGATGTGGAATTTAAATGGAAAGGCTGATAGCACATGGATCAAATGCTACTACATAAAAGATGCTAATTTGATGACATTTCCCATTAGAAATGAGTGATCATGGATCCTGAAGGCTATTTTGAGACAAAGAGAAGTTGTTCACCTCTTGAAAGATTGGAATGTAGAGAGGTTTACAACAAAAAAACCACGTATTGTGTCCTCAATGAGATGAACATGACTCCTCAACAAAATATACATTGGTGGAATTTTTTTATGATAACTTGGCTATACCTAGAGTCTTAATTAACACCTGGTTAACTTGTCATAATATACTTGTCACCAAGGAAAGACTATATAGGTTTTGTATGAATGACAATAAAACTTGTTGATTTTGCACTCAAATTAAAACCTTGGACCATCTTCTGTTTGACTGTCAGGATTTGAAGAACATTTGGAGAGAGGTGTTGGACTAGCTGCACATTGATCACATGCCTGAAAAATGGCAAGATGAATTAAAGTGGATAGTGCTGAACACCAAGGGTAAGGTTGGAAGGCCCAAATACTCAAAACATCTTTTACAGAAAGAGTTTATGAAGCTTAGAGGTATAGGAATGACAATTGTTTTCAAAAAATGTAAGTAACAAAGGAATAAGAGCAAAAATTATAGATACTCTATTTTATATGGCTTGGATTGAACCAAAGCTTAGAAAGCATATTGCAATTTTGATGATGATGTAACTAAACTTAGGTTTGTTTTTTTTTGTCTTTGTTTGAATGGCTGGATCTTATGATCACCTTGTTTGTATTCATCATTTTTGGTTAATCAAAAGTATTATATGTTTATGACATATTGCTTGCCGCCAATGATATAGGTGTGATGCACGAAACTAAGAAATATCTATCAAGAACATTTGAAATGAAAGATCTTGGTGATGCCTCCTTTGTATTAGAAATTCAAATACATTGAGACCGATCTCGAGGTATTTTAGGATTATCATAAAGGAACTATATCGAAAAGGTACTTAAAAGGTTTGGCATGCAAGTATGTAAATAAGGAGATACTACAATTGCTAAGGGAGGCAAGTTCAATCTCAGTCAGTGCCCAAAAGGAAACTTAGAAATTTAAGAAATGCAAAAGATTCCTTATGCGACAGATGTAGGTAGTCTGATGTATGCCCAAGTGTGTGCGCATCCAAATATTGCATTTATAGTTAGGATGTTAGGAAGATTTTTGAGAAATCCATGAATGAATCAATGTAAAATAGCCAAAAAGGTTATGAGGTATTTAATGAGAACAAAAGACTATAGCTCACATATCGGAGGTCAGACGAGTTAGAGATCACTGGATACTATGACTCAGATTTTGCTGGATGCCAAGATAATAAAAGATCCACTTCAGGCTATATCTACATGTTGGTTGGTGGTGTAATTTCTTGGCGCAATGCTAAGAAAATTCTTACGGCTTCACCCACCATGGCAGTAGAGTTTATAGCAAGTTATGAGGAATCCAACCATAGGATTTGGCTGAGGAACCTTGTCATTGGGTTGCGAATTCTTGAAGGAATTGAAAGGCCACTTAAGTTATATTGTGACAAAAAATTATTCGTTATGTATTCCAACATAATAGGAGCTCGACCAAGTCAAAACATATTGACATCAAGTTCTTAGTTGTTAAGGAAAGGGTACAAAGTAGACAGATTTCCATAGAACACTTGGAGACAAACTGCATGATAGCAGATCCTCTTATAAAAGGTCTCCCACCCAAGGTCTTTCATGAGCACACTGCCCTCATGGTTGTTTTTCTGTTAGAGGAGTCTTTGATTTAGTGGGAGTTAGTCGATTATGAATTTTATGTTCTGTGTATGGTATTATGTATGCATACTATGATTTTGGATATTTTTTAATTAATAGAGTTTGATATTCAGTAGTTTACATTTTGTATAATAAAGTTATTGAATGATCTCACTAAATTAAAGTAGGACTAGTTGAAAATCGACATATACAAACCAATTTAATGTGATTTTCACTTTGCACATTTCATGATGGATCTATGTCATTTAGTTATGTCACTATTAGTGATCATTGAAGGGTTTAATTATGATTGATATAGCAAAAATCACTTTGATTTTTGTATACTAACATGACTAATGGACGAAATACTTTGGATATGCTTAAAGAATATAATGGCAAAGTTTGAGCTCATAAAGTCTAACACATGTGTAAAGTTACATATGTGACCAGTGGGAGATTGTTAGAATTGTTGGGTCACAAATGTAATATTACATGTGATAGGGCCGTTATTTAATTTGTTAAAACTGTAGTGGTCTAATTAATATTAAGTATGTGGCTAAAAGCATAAATGTCATGAAATATGATATTATTGTGTAGATACCATAAGTCAATGTCTAATTTGATGAGAGGTCAAATTAGAATATTGAAAACTAAGAAATAACCATAAGGTTATTTATAGGGGTTACGGTCCCCATTTGTAGAGCGATTAGAAAATATGGTTCATCAAAAAAATTCTCCCTTCATCCCCGTCAGAGAAGATTCAATGAGCCATAAGGAACTCTACAATTGGAAGATCACGTACCCAACAACCGTCAACGTTTTCCAATAGCAAACTCAAGTATGCTTCCGCTTTTATTCTCTGATTGAATTCTGATATGGGTTTAAAGGATACAAGTTTATGGGTTACCGACTCATAGGGATGATTTTAGAGTTTTGTTCTTAATTTCTATATCGATGGAAATCATAAGGTTATGAACAATTCTAACATGGTGTTCCCAATGCAGTAAAATACTTATTAAGACAAGTTTCTTAATACAACAACTATACAAGTTAGTCTAGAAATATGAAATATTGAGCAACAATTACCCTCATTAAACCTCCAAAATCCAAATTAGAAATTAGTATTATGAACAGATTGAAGCAAATGTTGGATACCAAAGTGACAGAAACGAGTAAATAACGTTTTTTACTCAAAGATGATTACTTTCACAAAATTAAAACAAGTAATATCTAAACTTAAAAAAAAAATAGGCATTAGGGTATGCCCTTTTAAGAGTTTGGAAAGTATTTTGTTTTTTTATTGAAATTCCATTAAGTTAGAAATGGGAGATTCAAGTTGGTTTCAAATTTGAAGTTTCTTGAGTTTAATTGTTAAATGGAATGAGTTAATTTTTTTTGGTTTTATTTTAAAATTATATGGATTTTGATATGAATGTGTTAAGGTGAGGATAAAGATGTAGAAAGAGAAGAGAAAAGAAGATGAAGAAATGTCAAAAAAAATACTACGTGTTCGTGATTCATTGTTAACTTTAATAGAATATCAATGTCAAACTGTTTAATATTTATTAATCAAATCAAATAGTTAATTTTAAAAAAAAAATTAACAATAGAATCCATAATATTTCACTACCTTTAACATTTATAGTTAAAATTTAACTTGATGGACTAAATTAAATAACAAAGTTACTTTTAAAGAACTAAAAAGCATATTTTATCAACTAATGAACCAAATTAAGTTAAAAGATCTAAAAATATAATTACATGTTTAGATTAACTTCTACAAGTCTTAAAAACACTTTTGTTCTGAAAGTTGATTTTTTTACTTCTTGTTTGAGTATTTTTCCAAAATCAATTATACTCCTCAAAAAATATTTCTCTTAAAAATACAATTCCTATTATAAAGTTAATAAGAACCAGTTCTACGTTTATTATATTTCATTTGTGACAATTCCCTTTAATTTTCCTTATTTATTCTCTTAATTTTCATAAATTACTTCTTTTTTTTTTTTTTTTTTTGTATTAAACCTAAGTACCGTTTAATATACATTCAAAATTAGTTTCGATAAAATTATTCAAACAACATTAATTGATACTAATCATTTCTATATTATTGTATCCAAACATAAATCAATTATGCTAAATTCAATTATTTTAAAATGAATTCTATCAAATATAATTCTCTCAAAATCAATTATATCCACCGGCAATCTAAAAATAGTTTCTCCGATCTCTAATTTTTAAATTTTTATCAAACATTAATAAGCATAACAACAAAAGTAGTGTTATGAATAATAGTAAATAGATGTGGATGTTCATTTACCCAACTTTCTATATTACTTAACTCCTATGAGTTAATTTTCCAACCTTTGTGTATTCTTTAAGTTAATAGTTGTTTATTGGTCATGTACTATACATATGGTCCATGTTGCAATGCTAAGAAAAAACTTGAGATGAATAATATAATATCAATTTACTCTATTTAAACAAATTAGAAGAATACAATCATATACATTATTCTAAACTAGAAGTTTACATATCACACTTAAGTGTGTTGTTGGCAAAATCAGTTGGGTCATCTCGGATGTATTATGATGTGAAAATTAGTTTTGAAGAACCAGAAGTTTTTCCAATACAATAAAATTTATGTGTTTCTAAAGAAAATTAAAAACTTGAGAATTTGAGTTTTTCATGATATTAATTGTTGCATCGACTAAAATATCATGCAAATATTTATTGCCTACTCACAACCAGAAGTTTGTGAAGTTGTTTTCTCAGACTAAGATCTCAATTTCTTAATTTTTCAGAAATTTATTGATAAGGATCACATATATTATTCAAATTAATATTGAACATCTTGTAGCATATGTTCATAAAAAAATGGACTTGAAGATCCATTCTTTAGATGTCTAAAGTTAATTGTATGATTTATACTTGTGAGATCATAAATTCTAAATTTGATATTTGAAACACACAAAATATAAATATTAAGATATTTATTCGTATTAAGGCAACAAGATAGTATATGTTAATTCTCTTATTAACTTATAAATTATTTTAGGTTAATAATCTAATACGTCTCATCTAAGTAAACTTTTGGATGTATTGTAATTATTCAATTGCTCCAATATAATACGTGTAATACCCCGTATTTTATAAACGCTCTGGATAATGTTAGTCGAGACCAGTTGAGATCCAGTGTGCTATGAGTATTGATCTGTTAAGATAATAAGAGCAACTGATGAACTCAGAGCTGATCAGATTAATATTATCTAACTCTAAGGTTTTATTAATTGGTGCATTTGAGATAATTTAGACATTTAGTAGTGTAAATAACTAATGAGTAATTCCTATATCTTTTCTTTTTCCCTCATTTTCCAAAGATAGAAACATTTGGAGAAAGAGAAGTTACAGTGAAGAAAAGGAAAGGAAGGAAAAGAAGAGAAATCCAAAGAGCTCAAGATCAAGAATCAACCTCTACTCTTCATCTATTCATCTCATCTTCATCATCATCATATTCTAATCCAGGTGGGTTCTAGATAGAATCTTTAGTTGTAGAATTCTTGAGGTTCTAGAGTTAGGTTGGATTTTGAGAAAAATGAGTAATTTTGCTAAATCAAAGAATCCAACGGTTGAAATGTGATATAAATTGTGTGGTATGATTGATATATATATATATATATGTTTGATCATCTGTAAATACTTGTTTGTGTGTTTGGTTATGTTTTGAATGAGATTTTTTGGCAAATGTTTCGTTTTGTCGTTGCTGAGAAATTCTGGGTTATTTAGGGTTCGCCTAGCGAATCCCTGGCGAAAGGCAAAGCGAATGGTTCTCGAGGGTTCGCCTAGCGAACCCCAAAGCGAAGGGAAGACGAATGTTCGTCTGGTGTTTACAAAGCGAACTTTGTGCCCTTTTGGCTCTGTCTTGATTCGCCAGAGTTCGCAAGGCGAAGGCAAAAGCGAATGTTTGCCTGGAGATTCGCCTAGCGAACATGACAGATTTCCGTTTTGTTTCCTTCATAACTTGTGAACCGTGACTCCGATTTAAGTGTTCTTTATATTGATGTGATGCTATGAAAGTGTTCTATGATATGGAAGGAGAAAATATTGTTTATGAGATGGAATTTATTTGATTATGTTAATTAAATGGAATTAAGTGATTATGAAAAAGGAACTTTTGAAAATTTAAAAGCTTCAAGATGTGAATTGGTGAGGAAACCTTAGTACAATAGAATGACTTAGAGAATGGTGTGGAAATGCTTACATCGATACTAGAAGAGTGTCTTTGTTAAAGTAGTTATTAGTGGAGGACCGTAATTCCTCCGGTTTGTAGTCTATCCCTTAATAAATACCGTGACCCGTGTTGAAGAGCCCCTTGTGCGGGATGGCCGAGGAGAAGTATTTATTAAGTAAGTAATCATGACCCGTGTTGAAGAGCCCCTTGTGTGGGATGGCCGGGGAGAAGTTACTTAGTGGTTGGTACCGTGACCCGTGCTAAAGTGCTCCTTGTGTGGGCAGGCCGGGGAGAAGTACCAGTTGTAGATAACCGTGACTCGTGTTGAAGAGCCCCTTGTGCGGGATGGCCGGGGAGAAGTTATCTACGTTAAGGATCCGTGACCCGTGTTGTAGAGTCCCTTGTGCGGGATGGCCAGGGAGAAGATTCCTTAACTAGTTGTCGTTTTGTGAATTGTACGATTGTTTCTCTAGTCAGAAATGTTTGAGCTCAAGGTCTAGTTCCTTTCCCTCGACTTGAGCTAGACTGAGATAGAACCTTATAAAGCCGAGAGAATCCATAAGATAGGGACCTCACTGAGATTTGTTATCTCACCCCATGTTGTTGATTATATTTCAAGTACTTCAGGTTCCACGAAGGGTAAGGATAAAGCTGTGTGACTTATCCTTACTTGTTGGATGGCTTAGCTTCTGTTGTTGAGTTTTTTTGAGATCATTGTCGATCTAGTTCTTAGTATTTATCTTTTGAACATCTTGTATACGTTATGCCGCCGTTTGTTGTACCTTTTGTTTTGGGGCATATAATTTATACAATGTGTTTACTAAGAACTTATTGGTATTTCAGTACCAAAACTTGGATTCATGTATAATATATGCTTCGATGTATGGTATTATATATGGGTGTTACAGTTGGTATCAGAGCAGGTCGTACCCTCGACCTAGCCATGAAATAGTATAAGTATTTCTTTCCGTTTCATATGCGTTGGGTCGCCATTGGTCTTAAGTGTTATATTTATGGTATTGAGTCTGATCAACTTAATCATATCTGTATAACCTTTAGTAACAAGGCTGACGGACGCAGAAGCAATCGTGGTAGACCCAGAAGTACTCCAGCTGGGACGAATCCGCCTGGCGGCGATGAGAATGCTCCTTTGTATCAGTTTATGCAACAGATGCATCAGCAACAGAACCAATTCATGCAGCAAATGGTACAACAAATAAATGGAGGTCTTCATCCTCAGGTGGTTGTTCCAGAAGCTGTAGGTGGGAGTTTATGAGATTTCTTCCGTATGAATCCTCCAGAATTTCATGGCGGATTAGATCCCGTAAAGGCTCACGAATGGGTGTCTGGTATGGAAAAAATTTTCTTGATAGTTCATTGTAGTGAGGAGAATAAGGTGGTATTCGTTTCTCATTCATTGAAGGGTCCTGTCATGAGGTGGTGGGAGAGTGCTTCAGCTCTTATGACTATTCAGGGTGTGCCCAAGGTCTGGGAATAATTCAAGGCAAATTTCATGGAGAAATATTTTCCTAGCTCCTTGAGGACTCGGAAAGAGTTTGAATTTAAACAGTTAAGACAAGGTAGTATGACTGTGGCCAGTTATGCTGAAAATTTTGAGGACATGGCTGCTTACTCTAGGCAGGCTATGTATGCTCCAGACAAAAGGTGGAAAGTAGACCAATTTCTTTTTGGACTGAAAGCTAAAATCTCTCATAGTGTATCTCAGAGGGAGTTCACTACTTATGCTGGAGTTCTAAGGCAATGCTATGTGGCTGAGCATAGTTTGAAGAAAGTCCACACTGAAGGTGTTGCAAGTAGGGTGAATGAGGGTGATCCTGGGAGACCTAGTCAACAGTTTGGGCCTAGATCACAAGTTTTCAAAGGAAAGCAGGTTGCTAGACCTAATGTTATTCCTCTATGTAGGGTGTGCAACAAACGTCATTTTGGGAAGTGTGCCGATGGGAGTTTTAGGTGTTATAATTGTAATGGATTGGCTCATGTGGCTAGAGATTGTACTAAGAATAGAAATGAAGTGCAAGGGAGGAATACCCGAAGGGTTTATACCTTGGATGTAAGGAAGACGAAGAATAACAACTCTTTGATTGCGGGTACGTGTTTCGTAAACGGGCATCCTTGTTTTGTTTTATTTGATTGTGGAGCAACACATTCTTTTGTGTCAATGAGATGTATGAAGCGACTTGGGTTACATGCAAGCTATTCCTCTGTCTCCTCCTATGGTGGTCACTACCGCCATGGATGAAATGGTTGAGACACCATTGATGTGTGAAAACTGTGTTTTGTCTGTGGATGGTAGAGTTTTTCAGATTGACCTTATTTGTTTACCGCTTAAGAAAGTTGATGTCGTTTTGGGGATGGATTGGCTTTCTGCTAATTCGGTGCTTATTGGGTGTGAGGAAAAGCTAATCATCATTCCATCTGTTGAGGATACCCCGAAGGATGTGTTAACAACTATTTTAGAAGGTACGGTTGGAATGATAAATTTCTTGTTTGAGAAGGAAAAACATGTTCTTCTGGTTCTTACTAAGGAGGAGAGTAGTGATCAGCAAGTGCTGGGTATTCCTATAGTCTGTGAATTTCCCGAAGTTTTTCCCGAGGACGTCACTTCTCTTCCTCCAGAGAGATAAGTTGAGTTCTCTATTGACCTGGTACCGCGAACGGCTCCTATATCTGTTTCTCCTTATCGGATGGCACCACTTGAGTTAAGAGAATTAAAGGACCAATTGGAGGATTTGATGGCTAAGCATTTTGTTAGACCCAGTGTCTTACCGTGGGGAGCTCCAGTTTTGTTGGTAAAGAAGAAAGATGGTGGAATGCGTCTGTGTATTGATTATCGTAAGTTGAATAAAGTCACCATTAAGAACAAGTACCCCTTACCCAGGATAGACGACCTGTTGGATCAATTGAAGGGAGCCTGTGTGTTCTCGAAGATTGATTTACGGTCGGGTTATCATCAGATCCATGTGAAGAGTTCTGATGTGCCTAAGACTGCATTTAGAACCCGTTACGGCCATTACGAATTCTTGGTGATGCCTTTCGGTGTGACTAATGCTCCAACTGTTTTTATGGATTACATGAACCGTATATTTCAAGATTACTTGGACCAATTTGTCGTAATATTTATTGACGACATTCTTATTTATTCTTGTACTCCATAAGAGCACGGAGAACATCTGAGAATTGTTTTATCGATGTTGCAGAGAAGCAAGTTTTTGCTAAGTTACGTAAGTGTGAGTTTTGGATGTCGGAAGTTAAATTTCTTGGTCATGTTATATCTCAAGGTGGTGTGGCGGTAGATCCGTCAAAGGTAGAAGCAGTGATTAATTGGGAGAGATCGAGGAATGCTTCAGAAGTTAGAAGTTTCTTGGGATTGGCAGGTTACTATAGAAGGTTCATCAAAGGTTTTTCTCAATTGGCCCTACCAATGACCAAACTTACTCGAAAAGAGTGTGCTTATGAGTGGGATTCGGGTTGTGAGCAAAGCTTTATGAAATTGAAGGAAAGATTGACGACTGCTTCTGTGTTAATCATTCATGATCCTAACAACTCTTACGAAGTATTTTACGATGCTTCTAAGATGGGATTAGGAGGTGTTCTGATGCAGGGCGGTCAAGTGGTAGCTTACGCTTCTCGACAATTGAAAGTTCATGAGAAGAATTATCCAACTCATGATTTGGAACTAGCAGCAGTTGTGTTTACACTGAAGGTGTGGCGCCATTTTTTTGTATGGTGTACGATTTGAAATGTTCAGCGACCATAAAAGTTTGAAGTATTTATTTGACCAAAAGGATTTGAATATGCGACAAAGAAGGTGGATGGAGTAATTAAAGGATTATGACTTAGAATTAAAGTATCATCCAAGAAAAGCAAATAAATTAGCAGACGCATTAAGTTAGAAAATGGTTCATAGTGCCGAGTTGATGATATTGGAGTATGCTTTATTGGAAAAGTTTAGAGATCTTAATCTCCAGTTTGTATGGACTCCAAATGGTGTAATTATGGGAAAGTTGAATGTCAATTCTATTCTAAGAGATGAAATTCAACAAGAATAAGTTTTAGAAAAGGAGTTTCAAGAGATGTTACTCCAACCGGGTTTTACATGAGCAGCGGATGGGATCATCCTGTTTAACCAAAGGATTTGTGTTCTGAATGATGCGGTATTAAAAAGAAAGATTTTAGATAAAGCCCATAAAGGTACTTTTACGATACATCATGGTTCTTCAAAGATGTATCAGGACTTAAAGAAGGATTATTGGTGGTCCGAAATGAAAAAGGATATTACGGTGTATGTGTCAGAATGTGCAGTGTGCCAACAGGTGAAGATTGAACACCAAAGACCGGGCGGTCTGTTGCAACCTTTAGAGATTCCAGTTTGGAAGCGGGATAGTATTTCTATGGACTTTGCAGTAGGTTTACCCCGTACGCAAGGTGGTTATGATTCTATTTGGGTGATTGTGTATCGACTAACGAAATCTGCGCATTTCTTAGCCGTGAAGACTACTTACAAGGCAAGTCATCTTGCAAAGTTATTTATTTCTGAAATTGTGAGATTGCATGGTGCCCCCTCTAACATTGTGTCCGATAGAGATCCAAAGTTTACTTCAAGATTTTGGAAGGCTTTTCAACAAGCTATGGGTACGAGGTTGCGTTTGAGCACGTCTAATCATCCTCAGACCGATGGTCAGGCTGAGCGAACAATACAAACGACGGAAGACATGTTAAGAGCTTGTGTGCTATAAAGTAGAGGAAATTGGAAAGAACTTCTACCGTTGATCGAGTTTTCTTATAACAATAGTTACCATGCAAGCATCAGTATGGCTCCTTATGAAGCATTGTATGGAAGAAAATGTAGAACACCTTTGTGTTGGGAGAAAGTTGGTGAAGATAGAATTTTGGGACCCGAAATTATCCAAGAGATTACGGAAAAGATTTGAATGATCCGTGAGAAAGTTAAACAAGCACAAGATCGTCAAAAGAGTTATGCGGACAATCGTAGGAGACTTTTAGAATTTGAGGAAGGTGACCATGTGTTTTTGAAAGTTACTCCGAGATTGAGATTGAAAGGACCGTAAAAGTCACGCAAGTTGAGTCCGAGATACGTGGGACCGTATCAGATCTTAGAAAGGATTGGTGAAGCCGCTTACAGATTAGCCTTACCACCCTCTCTATCAGAGACGCATGACGTTTTCATGTATCTCAGCTCTGAAAGTTTATTCCTGATCCTCTTCAGCCAGTTCTACCGGAGTCAGTGGAAATAGAAGCAGACTTGACTTTTGAACCTCAACCGAGCCGTATTGTGGGAAGAGAAACAAATGTATTAAGGAACAAAGACATCCCTCTTGTTAAGGTGCAATGGGATGTGACGCATCCGGGTGATGCTACTTGGGAACTAGAATCAGAGATGCGAGATGCTTACCCTCACCTGTTCAGGTAACCTTTTAAATTCGAGGGCGAATTTCTATTTAAGGAGGGGAAGATGTAATACCCTGTATTTTATAAATGCTCTGGATAATGTTAGTCGAGACCAGTTGAGATCCAGTGTGCTCTGAGTATCAATCTGTTAAGATAATAAGAGCAACTGATGAACTCAGAGCTGATCAGATTAATATTATCTAACTCTAAGGTTTTATTAATTGGTGCATTTGAGATAATTTGGACATTTAGTAGTGTAACTAAATAATGAGTAATTCCTATATCTTTTCTTTTTCCCTCATTTTCCAAAGATAGAAACATTTGGAGAAAGAGAAGTTAGAGTGAAGTAAAGGAAAGGAAGGAAAAGGAGAGAAATCTAAAGAGCTCAAGATCAAGAATCATCCTCTACTCTTCATCTATTCATCTCGTCTTCATCATCATCATCTTCTAATCCAGGTGGGTTCTAGATAGAAGCTTTAGTTGTAGAATTCTTGAGGGTCTAGAGTTAGGTTGGATTTTGAGAAAAATGAGTAATTTTGCTAAATCAAAGAATCCAACGGTTGAAATGTGATATAAATTGTGTGGTATGATTGATATATATGTTTGATCATCTGTAAATACTTGTTTATGTGTTTGGTTATGTTTTGAATGATATTTTTGGGCAAATGTTCCATTTTGTTGCTGCTGAGAAATTCTGGGTTTTGCAGGGTTCGCCTAGCGAACCCCTGGCGAAGGGCAAAGCGAATGGTTCTCGAGGGTTCGCTAGCGAAGGGAAGGCGAATGTTTGCTTGGTGTTCGTAAAGCGAACTTTGTGCCCTTTTGGCTCTGTCTTGGTTCGCTAGAGGTTCGCAAGGTGAAGGCGAAAGCGAATGTTCGCCTGGAGATTCGCCTAGCGAACATGACATATTTTCGTTTTGTTTCCTTCATAACTTGTGAACCATGACTCCGATTTAAGTGTTCTTTATATCGATGTGAAGCTATGAAAGTGTTCTATGATATGGAAGGCAAAAATATTGTTTATGAGATGGGATTTATTCGATTATGTTAATTAAATGGAATTAAGTGATTATGAAAAAGGAACTTTTGAAAATTTAAAAGCTTCAAGATGTGAGTTAGTGAGGAAACCTTAGTACAATAGAATGACTTAGAGAATGGTGTGGAAATGCTTACATCGATACTAGAAGAGTGTCTTTGTTAAAGTAGTTATTAGTGGAGGACCGTAATTCCTCCGGTTTGTAGTCTATCCCTTAATAAATACAGTGACCCGTGTTGAAGAGCCCCTTGTGCGAGATGGCCAGGGAGAAGTGTTAGTTCTTGTATTGGCTGGAATTTTGGTAAAACAAAGTTTAACAATGTTGATGTCATATGTCTGATGTCTTAACATTGGTTCCTAACATTAGTTGTTGCAGGGTTGAAGTTTTATATGTTGATGTTAAACTTGATGTCTTGACATCAGTTATCAGAACATCAGAGCATCAGGTTGTGATGTTTTAGGGCTGCGCGTGTTTGTTTGTTTTGAGGATATCTGTTATAGAGATTGGATGCGAATATCTTGGAGAAGATATTTTCAATCAAATATGGAGCAGATCATGTAACTAACATTAGGGCTGATTTGAAAAGATTTAAAAAGATTAGAAGATCAAATCTGTTTTAAATGCTGTTTAATAACAAATCAAATCAGATATTTTTGGAAGAGGTCCAAGCCCAAGTCAGAATACTATTTAAAGCAGCCTCAACCCTTGTTGGAAGATAACGAAGACAAGAGAGCAAATACTGAGAGTCAAATTTGTGTTTTCGTATGTGTTTTGTAAACCTTTCATGGTTGAATAGGTGTTACTATTTTGGGTTGTAAGTGTATTCACTCTAGAGCTTTTAAGCAAGAGTGTGTTGTTCTTGATCAAAGTTGTTAAGCAGGATCAAGGTGGGTTTTAAAGTGTAATCTTTGAATTGTATCACTGAGGTGATTTAGGGAGTGAGTGGTTTCTCATATCTAAGTGGTCTCTTAGGTAGAAGTGTCATTGGGCAGTGATTAAGATTAGTAGATGTCAACTGGGATTGTTGAGTCTGTAATTTAATACTACTAATAGTGAATTTCCTCCCTGGCTTGGTAGCCCCCAGACGTAGGTAGTTAGACCGAACTGGGTGAACAATTCATTGTGTTGATTTACTATTGTTATAGCCTTGTTCATATTAGCAGATTGTGTTGTTGTGACATCACACTTAACATCACACATCTGATACCAGAATTTCAATTGGTATCAGAGCAGGCATCCTGCTCTGCATCTGGGTGAGATCTAGGGCTGATACTTTCTGGTGCAATGGACAAGGAGAGTGGTGGATTTGTGAATAGACCCCCTATTTTAGATGGCTCTAATTATGACTATTGGAAACCACTGATGGTTACCTTCTTGAAGTCATTAGACAGCAGGGCTTGGAAGGATGTCTTAAAAGAATGGAAAGCACCTGTTGTTGTTGAAAAGGATGGTACAACAAAGCTGAAACCTGAGAAAGATTGGACCAAGGAAGAAGATGAGCTTGCACTTGGAAATTCAAAAGCCTTGAATGCCATCTTTAATGGTATTGAAAAGAACATCTTTAGGCTGGTAAACACTTGTGAAGTAGCTAAGGAAGCATGGGATATCTTGAAGACTACTCATGAAGGAACTTCCAAGGTTAAGATGTCAAGACTTCAACTTCTGACAACAAAGTTTGAAAATCTGAGGATGAAAGATGATGAGACCATTCATGACTTCCACATGAACATTCTTGAGCTGTCCAATGCTTCTAGTGCTTTAGGAGAAAGAATGACTGAAGAGAAGCTGGTAAGGAAGATTCTCAGATCCCTTCCCAAGAGATATAAAATGAAGCTGACTGCTATTGAAGAAGCTCAAGACATCAGCAAGATGAAGGTTGATGAGTTGATTGGGTCTCTTCAAACCTTTGAGTTGGGATTGAATGAGGAGCCTGAAAAGAAGACCAAAAGCATAACTTTGGTGTCTAATACTGAAGATGGTAAGAAGGAGTGTAATTTTGATACTCAGGAGGAACTGTCAAATGCTGTTATGATGCTTGGGAGACAGTTTAATAAGGTGTTAAAGAGAATGGACAGAAACTATAGACCTAATGTTAAAAACATCACATCTGACAACAACAGGTCTAGTGATCAAGTGAAGAAAACAAGAGATGAAGAAAAGTCCAATCATGACAAAGGAGTTCAATGCTATGAATGTGAAGGTTATGGTCATGTCAAGAAAGAATGTCCTACATACCTCAAAAAGCAAAAAAAGGGGTTATCTGTTTCCTGGTCTGATACAGATAGTGAAAGTGAAGAAGAGAATGCCAAGCATATTAAGGCATTGACTGGACTATATGCCTCTGATGGAGAGTCTAGTAATGGTGAATTGACCTTTGAAAAGCTGGCATCTTCTTATCAAGAGCTGTGTCTGAAAAGTGAAGAGGTCTGTCAAGAAGGGGAGAAGCAGAAGAAGATTATAATACAACTTGAGACTGATAAAGCTGAACTTGAGAATGAACTTTTGTTGTTAAAATCCCAGCTTGATTGAATGTCAAAATCCATCAGAATGTTAAATAGTGGAACTGATACTCTGGATAAAATACTTGAAGCTGGAAAAGGGGCAAGTGATAAGACTGGTCTAGGATATGAGGGTGAGAAGAAGATATCTGCAAAGGCTAGTTCTTCTGGGGTTAAACAAAACATTCCTCATCATCATAAAAAAGGACATGGTTCTAGAATTAAGAAGGTTGTCCCTCACCTTGGGCCACAAAATAATGGAAAGGGCTATGGTCCTATACCTAAGAAGTTTCTGCCTCAACCTCAAGGAAAGCCTCAGGTCTCTGGAGCTAGGCAGTATATGCCTCCCCAATACCATAGGAATATGCAGGCTTCTAGTTTTAAGCATAACATGTTCCATCCGATGTCTCAACATCAAGGGAAAATGTATGGTTTTGGACCTAATAATGTTGTGCCTCATGGTTGTGGCAGAAGAAGGCCACATCATCATGGTAAAAGATAGCCTAATCATTACAAAAGACAGACTCATCACTATAGAAGACAACCTAATTATGGGAGAAGACAACATCAATATTTTGACAGATGGCAGCCTCAGCAGTATGACAAAAATCATCATCAAGGTGGCAGAAGTTTCAATCACTTCAGAGAAGAGATTCAAAGAGTGAGATGTTACTATTGTGAAAGATTTGGCCATATACAATCTTCTTGCTTTAAACTGCATGGTTATCCCAAATCTGTTCCTCAACCTAGACAGAAGCAGAACATGCCTCAGGCTGTTAAACAATGGGTTCCTAAAGCTGCTGTCACATGTCTATTAGATCACTCATCTGTTAGAACCCCAGCTATGGATGGTTGGTATTTTGACAGTGGTTGCTCAAAGCATATGACAGGTTTCAAGAATCATTTGGTGGATATCAGGACTTACTCCACAAATGATGTAACTTTTGGTAATGGAGAAAAAGGGGAAGCTAAAGGAGTTGGAAAATTGAATTGTGAGGCTGGACCTAATCTTGAAAATGTACTTCTTGTCAAAGGATTGACTGCTAATTTGATTAGCATCAGTCAGTTATGTGATGAAGAATTCAAGGTTAGCTACACTAAAGATGAATGTTTAGTGACTAATGAGAATAGTGAAGTCGTTATGAGGGGAGTTAGATCCATAGATAACTGTTATTTATGGGTTCCTCAAGAGTCCAGCTCATCATGTGATGTCCTGGATGATGTTGAAACATCAGTTGAAGAAGTCATAGCAGAAACTGAAGACAGAAGTGGGTCTCCCAGTCCTGTTGATGCTGAGCCTGAATAATATAATAAAGAACCATCTATTAGAGTGCAAAAGGACCATCCAAGGGAGCTTATCATAGGTGATCCTAAATCAGGGGTTAGCACTAGATCAAGAGAGGTTGTGTCAAATTCTTGTTTTGTTTCAAAAATTGAGCTCAAGAATGTCAAAGAAGCTCTGACTGATGAATTCTAGATTAATGCCATGCATGAAGAGCTGGAACAATTCAAGAGGAATGAAGTGTGGGATCTTGTTCCAAGGCCTGATGGAGTTAATGTGATAGGCACCAAGTGGATTTACAAGAATAAATCTGATGAACAAGGAGTGGTCACCAGAAACAAGGCCAGATTAGTTGCTCAGGGATACACTCAGGTTGAAGGAATTGATGAAACCTTTGCTCCTGTGGCAAGACTGGAATCTATCAGATTACTCTTAGGGGTGGCTTGTAATTTCAAATTCAAGCTTTTTCAGATGGATGTTAAGAGTGCCTTCTTGAATGGTTACTTAAATGAAGAGGTGTATGTTGATCAACCAAAAGGATTTATTGATCCAACATTTCCTGACCATGTTTACAAACTAAGGAAAGATCTCTATGGTTTGAAGCAAGCACCAAGAGCTTGGTATGAAAGGCTTACTGAATTCCTGGCTGTGAATGGCTACAGAAAAGGAGGGATTGACAAGACTTTGTTTGTTAAAGAGGAAGGAGGAAAACTGATGATAGCTCAAATATATGTTGATGACATAGTATTTGGTGGGGTGTCAGATGCAATGGTGAAACATTTTGTGGAACAAATGTAGTCTGAGTTTGAAATGAGTCTTGTTGGAGAGCTCAGCTATTTTCTAGGTCTACAAGTTAGACAAATGGAAGACCCCGTATTCATATCCCAGAGCAAGTATGCAAAGAACATTGTTAAGAAGTTTGGTCTGGAAAATGCTAATCACAAGAGGACACCTGCTCCTACTCACTTAAAGTTGTCCAAGGATGAACATGGTGTGAGTGTGGATCAAAGTCTATACAGAAGCATGATTGGTAGCTTATTGTATCTCACAGCTAGCAGACATGATATTTCTTTTGCTGTTGGAGTGTGTGCCAGATATCAATCTGAGCCTAAAGTTAGTCACTTGAATCAATTGAAGAGGATTCTGAAATATGTGAATGGGACTAGTGACTCTGGAATGCTTTACAGTTATGGATCAGGCACTGAGTTATGTGGTTTTTGTGATGCTGATTGGGCAGGGAGTGCTGATGATAGAAAAAGTACTTCAGGAGGTTGCTTCTTCTTAGGGAATAATCTGATATCATGGTTTAGTAAAAAGCAGAACTGTGTGTCTCTTTCTACTGCTGAAGCTGAGTACATAGCAGCAGAGAGTAGTTGTTCTCAACTTGTTTGGATGAAGCAGATGTTAACAGAATACAATATCAAGCAAGATGTCATGACATTGTACTGTGATAATCTGAGTGCTATCAATATCTCTAAGAACCCTATTCAACATAGCAGAACTAAGCATATTGATATACGTCATCATTTTATAAGAGATTTAGTTGAAGACAAAGTAGTTGCTCTGGAACATGTTGCTACTGAAAAGCAGTTAGCAGATATTTTTACCAAGGCCTTAGATGCAAATCAATTTGAAAAATTAAGAAGCAAATTAGGAATTTGCATATATAAGGATTAAATGTGCTGGGAAGTGTCTTGTGCAGTTGTGATCTTTATTGCATATGTTTAGTTTAAAGGAAACATAATTTTATTCAACTGCTGAAAGCATACAAGATTATATTTTAGTACATCAAAAGCAACATATAAAGGGTCTAAAGATTATCCCAACCCCCTGCATCAAGAAAAGTTTTCCAATCTTCATCCCATTCATCATCAGAAGCATGAAGTTGCATTGGAGGTTTTTTGATGTTTTTCATCCTTGTCTCTGATGTTTTTCTTGTTCTTGTTGCTCCTGAAGAAGTCCCAGCAGCTGTCATTGTTTTGTTCTTATTCTTTAGTTGATCTGGTTTCTTGGCCTCCTGCATGTGGTTCTTTCCTGCATCTTTGTTAGACTGAATCATACTTGTTTGTTGTCTGGTGCTGTTAGAAGGAAGAAGGCTTAGATTTTATAGTTCTATAAGAATCCATTGTTTGTATCGCCTGACCAGTTAAAGTTTTTTTTGGAATTTGTGTTCCTTGGGAAGCTTGTTATTTGACCATGTCTTAATGGTTGTCATATCTTTGTGTTTGATGTAGAAGTTGTCCAATTATGGCTAAAAAGGGGGAGAGTTAGCCTATGTGCCTATGTGTTGCCTAGTTGTCTGTTGTGGTTCTAGGCTTAAGGGGGAGTGTGCATGTTTGAACAGCTGGTATGCTGGTTCCTGTTTTGAGGGGGAGTTTAGCTTTGAGCAGATTTTGGATGTGATTGATGCTGGTTGTGAGTATGAAGTTTTTCCGCTGCAGGTACCTCTGATGTTGGCAGAGATTGTTTTAGCCAAAATTAGCCAAAGGGGGAGATTGTTAGTTCTTGTATTGGCTGGAATTTTGGTAAAACAAAGTTTAACAATGTTGATGTCATATGTCTGATGTCTTAACATTGGTTCCTAACATTAGTTGTTGCAGGGTTGAAGTTTTATATGCTGATGTTAAACTTGATGTCTTGACATCAGTTATCAGAACATCAGAGCATCAGGTTGTGATGTTTTAGGGTTGCGCGTGTTTGTTTGTTTTGAGGATATCTATTAGAGAGATTGGATGCGAATATCTTGGAGAAGATATTTTCAATCAAATATGGAGCAAATCATGTAACTAACATTAGGGTTGATTTGAAAAGATTTAAAAAGATTAGAAGATCAAATATGTTTTAAATGTTGTTTAATAACAAATCAAATCAGATATTTTTGGAAGAGGTCCAAGCCCAAGTCAGAATACTATTTAAAGCAGCCTCAACCTTTGTTGGAAGATAACGAAGACAAGAGAGCAAAGACTGAGAGTCAAATTTGTGTTTTCGTGTGTGTTTTGTAAACCTTTCATGGTTGAATAGGTGTTACTATTTTGGGTTGTAAGTGTATTCACTCTAGAGCTTTTAAGCAAGAGTGTGTTGTTCTTGATCAAAGCTGTTAAGAAGGATCAAGGTGGGTTTTAAAGTGTAATCTTTGAATTGTATCACTGAGGTGATTTAGGGAGTGAGTGGTTTCTCATATCTAAGTGGTCTCTTAGGTAGAAGTGTCATTGGGTAGTGATTAAGATTAGTAGATGTCAACTGTGATTGTTGAGTCTGTAATTTAATACTACTAATAGTGAATTTCCTCCCTGGCTTGGTAGCCCCCAGACGTAGGTAGTTAGACCGAACTGGGTGAACAATTCATTGTGTTGATTTACTGTTGTTATAGCCTTGTTCATATTAGCAGATTGTGTTGTTGTGACATCACACTTAACATCACACATCTGATACCAGAATTTCAAGAAGTATTTATTAAGCAAGTAACCGTGACCCGCGTTAAAGAGTCCCTTGTGCGGGATGGCCGGGGAGAAGTTACTTAGTGGTTGGTACCGTAACCCGTGCTGAAGTGCTCCTTGTGTGGGTTGGCCGGGGAGAAGTACCAGTTGTAGATAACCGTGACCCGTGTTGAAGAGCCCGTTGTGCGGGATGGCTGAGGAGAAGTTATCTACATTAAGGATCCGTGACTCGTGTTGTAGAGCCCCTTGTGCGGGATGGTCGGGAAGAAGATTCCTTAACTAGTTGTCATTTTGTGAATTATACGATTGTTTCTCTAGTCAGAAGTGTTTGAGCTCAAGGTCTAGTTCCTTTCCCCCGACTTGAGCTAGACTGAGATAGAACCTTGTAAAGCCGAGAAAATCCATAAGATAGGGAACTCACTGAGATTTGTTATCTCACCCCATGTTGTTGATTATATTTCAGGTACTTCAGGTTCCGCGAAGGGTAAGGATAAAGCTGTGTGACTTATCCTTACTTGTTGGATGGCTTGGCTTCCGTTGTGGAGTTTTTTTTAGATCATTGTCGATCTAGTTCTTAGTATTTATCTTTTGAACATCTTTTATACGTTATGCTGCCGTTTGTTGTACCTTTTGTTTTGGGGCATGTAATTTATACAATGTGTTTACTAGGAACTTATTGGTATTTCAGTACCAAAACTTGGATTCATGTATAATATATGCTTCGATGTATGGTATTATATATGGGTGTTACAATACGTTAAGAAGAGTTTTGAAATAATGTTGAGAAAATGTATTTTATATGAACTCCGTATTTGGGGAAATATTTTGATCCAATAATTGAATACTTGTTTGAAGCCCTGTAGGCTGATCATCAATTGATAAATTAATTTTCTCAATATTTGGGGGGAAAGATTAAGCAACTGAAAGTGTGAACCAGCAATTCAAATGAAAAATTTGAAATAAAATATTATTATATCATTTTGATCCTCGAAGTTCAAAATACATTTCATTTGCAAAGTTTATGAAAAAAAATACCAGTTGCTAATACTTCACTCAAAGTGGATTCTTCTATTAGACAATATAATATTGCAAATGAGTTGTAACCGCGTCTAAAACGTGGTAGGAAAGTCGGTTCCAATGTTAAGAGTCCTCCGCCTAGAAAAGAAACTAAAGTTAAAGATGACCCAAGTGAGAATATGAAATTTCTAAGAGCACTTTGACATAATTTATTTTTCAGTTCAAGAAGAACTATTCAAGTACTTGAAATATGAAATAAAGAAATCTCAATAAATTATGTCATGAATGAAATGCGATGAAACTGAAATTAAGACAACCAAAATAAATTCAATATTGACAAAGTCTCGGTATACAATATAACGCTAACCGTGATAAATGATAACGAGGATCACAAGTAAAAGTCTATCAAATATTGTAGACAAAGTGAGAATAGGGTAAAATGAATATATTCAATTGAAGACGAATTAAGCTCACTTTATGAGTGACTCGATTTTGGACCTATAGTCCGAATACCTCAAGGTGTGAAACTAATGGAATATAAATAAGTTTTTGTGAAAAAGAAAAATAAGAATGGTATAAATCTTAATTTGTTGCTCAATAATTTTCACAAACACCTAAGATTGATTTTAATGAAACATATCCACCAGTAGTGGATGCAATTTAATTTTGATATTTAATTAACATTGTAGCACGTGAATGCCTTAATTTGATCATGATCGATGTTGTAACAACTTATTTGTACGACTTAATTGATAGTGATATTTACATGAAACTCCCTAAAGGGTTTAATATATCAGAGATACCTAAGTTTGGACATCGAGAAAGCTACTCCATAAGATTGAACAAGCCTCTCTCTATGGGGTGAAACAATCTGGACGCATGTGGTATAATCGTCTCAGTGAATATTTGCTTAGAGGGGGTTATATGTACCACCCCATTTAATTATTTAGTCGCGTTGTAATTATTTTGTGTGTTGTATGTGATTTTATTGTCTTGGTTAAGGGTAGGTGTGTTAAGGTGAGTGTGAGAGAGCTTAGTAGAATGACTTAATCGGAATTAAAGGTTAGGATAATGTGGTAATAATAATATGAATAATGAGACATAATATTAATGTTAATGTTAGTTGTATTAATATTAATATTGTTATTATTATTATGATTGTTAATATTAATATTATTATAATTATTCACATTATTATTATTATTATTGGAATTATTATTGGGATTATTATTATTATTATTAAGATAATTAAGAAATAAAACATAATTAGAGGGATTAGTGGGAAGTTAGAAGTCAATTTCTACTACGTGAAAAGAGAAAGAGAAAAGATGAGAAAGAGAGCTAGGGCAAGGGAACAAGAGAATTTTCCACCATTGTTGAAGGATCAAAGCTTGGAAATTTCAGGTAAGGGGGTAGAATGAGATTCAATATAGGTGATCTGAACATGAGAGGGTAGTGAAGGGTCCTTTCCCTTCTAGGTTCTGTGCATTTTCTCCTTCTTGCTTGATTTTCGTATTTGGATAATTGTTGTGTGATTGTTGCTGTTAGATAGTAGTTGTGTAATGAATATACGTGTGAATTTGTGTTGTATGTTGTTTTCGAATAACAAATTCGTGCAAATTAGTTCTATGTTGCTGATTTATGATATAGAACAGATTTGGAAATTTGGGTTTTATGGGGTTAACGAAAAACAGGTTTTAGCACATAAAATGTTGATAAAAATGATGAAAGAATGAAATAGAGTTAGGACTTTAGAATTGGACTGAAATAAAGATGATTTTGGGTCTGAATTGGGAGCTTGAAAGTGCTCTAATGGTGGAAATTTCGCATTGATGCGAAATTTGAGATTTTGGCAGGCTCTCTGGTCATAGGCGTATGGGGGACACTCCCAAAGGTCGTACGCGCCTTGTCCCCGGAGCCAGCATGGCCCTCTGTCGGTACGCGTATGATACGCGTATGGTGGAGTGGCCATACGTGTATGGCAGGGTTAGTACGCGTATGGGTAGCTTTTGGAGGGGGGGCATATGTGTACAGGCTAGCCATTACGCGTATGGGGAGTTTTAAAGGAGTTTTGAGAGGGAAACCCTCTCTGGCCATACGCGTAAGGCCCAAGGCAATACACGTATGGATGGCCTGAGCAAATGAGCCTACGCGTATCATACGCAGGCCTGGGGTGAGAGAATTGAGTCCATACGTGTATGGCCATGGTCATACGCGTATGAGCAGAGTTGTAGCAGAATTTTCCCGTTTTTGCGATTTCTGTCCCGAATTCGCGTGTAATGCAATTTCCCTTGATCTGTAAGACTAAGATGGTATAATTTGGCATAGGAGAAACTGGTAATAATATTAAGTAGGGTAGAATATGGGTTTTTATGAGACTGTCTAGTTGAGACGTGTTGGGTGTGTGAGCGAAGATTGTTGTGTGTGGACGGTCTTGTGCTGTGGACAGTCTCGTGTTTGATTATTCAGGATCGTGAAATTATGCTTGCATGATTATTACATTGTGCATAATTTGTGTCATGCATTCGTGTCATGTTATATGGAGACGAGCTAGGTAGGAATCCATGATGGGTGCCTAGTCTTGTTCGGACTCTATGTGGGAGTCGTGTGGAGATAAGTTGTAGTTCAGAGGAACGTATACGACTTATCCGAATTCCGACGGGAATTGGGTTCTAGGGTGAACCGTATGTGATTGTGATGGTACCACATGCATTGTGTCGTGTCAGTTGAGTCGCATTGCATATATATGACTGACTGTGGGCTGATTATGCCGAATAATGATGTGGCACTTATATGTGCGTTGTAATTGTGTGATTGGTGTGTTTTGTGTATGAACTACTCCTTAGCATATGTTTTTCACCATATATTTATTGAATGTGGTTCTCACCTTTTTTCTGTTTATTGTGTCTGTGCTCCTTATGGAGTACAGATGATCAGGTACCTCAATAGTGCTTGGAGCATTGTGTTGCTATTTGATCGAGTCTTAGGAGTCACTCTGATACGTAACACGGGAAGGATGAGGATTTCGTGTTTTCTTTTATTATCTGAACATTGTATTTGTTACGTATCTAGTTTTGTTTAATTGTTGATGAACCACGTGTTATGTGGAGTTTTTGATGTAATTGAAGCACTAATGCTAAACTGTTGATTTACTTCCGTTGTTTAATTAAAGTATTTGGTTTTAGTTAATGAATAAGATATGAAGTGATTTAATACTTCATATTGATGTGTTGTTGAATGTGGCATCCTACGTGTATTAACTCTGATTTATTTCTGCATTATTTTTGTATTTTCAATTATTATACGAAAGGGTAGAGTAGGGTGTTACAATTGGTATTAGAGTAGGCCTGTCTGTCCGGCCAGTGTAGTAGTAAAGTCTGAGTATAGAGTGTGTATAGTCGTGTGTTTCTTATAACCTGTGTTTCCTTTGGTGTTGAGCAGTATGGCTGGTAGGAATGATGTTGCAATTTCTTATACGTTACAGGTCGTTACGCAGGCGGTGCAGAGTAATAATCAGAACGTTGAGGATGTCGGGTTCCTCAATTTGGAAAAGTTCCAGAACAACAAGCCACCTAAGTTTGAGGGTAGACACAAACCAGATGTGGCGCAGAAGTGGCTGAAGGATATTGAGAAGATCTTCAGAGTCATTGGATGCACTGAAGCTCAGAAGGTGAAATTTGGCACACACATGCTTAATGGTGAAGCTGAAGACTGGTGCGATAACACCCGTCAAAGGCTAGAAGCTGCAGGTGGTCCTATTACTTGGACGGTGCTCAAGGATAAGTTTCTGGAGAAGTATTTTCCCGAAGACGTTCGTGGCAAAAAAGAGGTGGAATTCCTAGAATTGAAGCAAGGGAACTTGACGGTTGCAGAATATGCGGATAAATTCAAGGAACTGGTGAAGTATTATCCTCACTACAATACTGATGCTGCTATAAGTTCGAAGTGTATCAAGTTTGAGAACGGGCTGCGTCCCGAGATCAAATAAGGTATCGGATATCAGAAGATCAGATACTTTCCTGAGTTGGTGAACAGGTGTCAGATCTGTGATGAAGATAACAGGGCTCGGGTTGCTCACTACAAGGCCCTGAGTGACAAAAGGGGTAAGCAGAGACATGGGAGTGCACCTTACGGTGCTCCGACAGACAAAGGGAAGTAGAAAGTAGTTGCTGGAAAGAAGCCAAGTGGAGGAGGAAATTCTTCCAATCCTCTCAAGTGTTTCAGATGTGGTGGCGCGGGTCACCATGCTAATGAATGTCAGAATGAGGTGAAGAAATGTTTAAAATGTAGGAAGCCAGGTCATGTTGTGGAAGATTATAGGACCAATATACCTACCTGTTACAATTGTGGTGAACAGGGTCACATCTGTTAGACGAAGGCAATTGATCTAGAAGGGGGGGTTGAATAGATCAATTTTTTTTAAATGCGAGTCGGCGCTAAAATTTGTTTTTAAAATTATTTTGCGGAAGCGGCCGAGGATAATTCGTCTACACGAACCGAGTTGCTGAGAGGATCGAATATACGTAAGCCAAAATGGAACGAAAGGCTCGAAGAGAAAAATTAGAATAACAACTTAACAATTAATCAATTTTCCAAAAGCACTTAACAAGGTGCAATCTCCAATGAGCAGTCAAAGATTAAACTAAACTTGACAATATATCAAACACCTTGTATGCGTTCAATCTATCGAGCACTTGGAGTGCGTAAAACTCCAAGTTAAGCCTTCTATTATAGTTAAAGCAGAATTTTCACTACACACAATCCAAAATGATTATGCAATGGTTTTCAAATTAATTTTCTGCACAAAACTTTACCAGATTTTTGTTGATCGATTGAACGATTACAAGCGTAAATAGTTCGAAATATAAATGAGATAAGGAAAAGGAAATGACACCAGGTTTATTTAGGCAGTTCCCCTTTCGTCCTCGCTTAGGGTACGTCTGCCCCCAGTTTTAAAAACTAGAATTGAGATATCTATAACTTGTTTGCAAATGTTTTTACAAGAGAAAACTTAGTTATCTCACACTTAAGAACACTTCGTTAATGCAGATACTTTGTCTTCTCTTCCCTTGATTCGAGTCGAATCAAGTGCCTTGAACTTGTTGGAAGAACCCCCGTTTACCGTTACTAGATTGCAAGAACACATAGGTCTTCAATCACCTTCACTCGGCTGATTCTGATCCACACACAGTTCAGTCCTCAAACCTTGTTGCACAATCCTCCGGTTACCGCTACTAGATCGACAAAACCTTCCGTTCTTCGATCACCTTCGCTCGGCTGAATTCAATGCACACAAGATCTGATCCAAAAACCCCAAAATCTAATTGATCTTGGAGGACAAAACCCTAGAGATTTTATTCAAGAACAAACCCACTGAAACACTCACCCCAAACCAAGATTCAACTATATGCTTTGGACGTTATCACTTCATGATGCAGAAAATCAACAAAAATGATTATGTGTATTTGTTGAAAAATGTGCAAGATGAAGATGAAAGTGATGAGAGAAAAAGTTTCAATGTATTTCTTTCACTTGTTCTTGTTCATCATCCTTGTAAAAAAAATGAGGAACCATCTATATATATGATGCCAAAGACCAACAGAAAAAGTAACAGCATTTTGAACAAAGAGAAAAATAGAAAAATAGACTACTTATAGTGAGCGGTTGACCGCTTCTTGAAGAGGGTCAGCCTGCGCTGACCCGTGGAAGAACCTGCGCAAATTGGACGACCATGAGTCAACCACTGCAGGGACCATGCGTCGACGCATGGCTGCGAATAATGCACAATGAGAAACCCATAAGTGTGCATCGACCGCAGGGTAGGCGTGCGCTTATCCGAGCGAGACACACACACACACACCACATATTGTGAGTCGACCGAACCCAATATTAGGTCGACCCAAACTTCAAAAAAACTTAAAAATTACTTTTTCGACATAGTTTTAACTATATAGGCGCAGTTTATGCATTCCTAATACTAGTATCATGATCACCCATATTTAATGGATATGCAAGACTCCACCATGTATTTAGACTCATGATTATGCAATGCAAAATTGGAATGCCGACACCAATGAGATGACACCGTCCAAATTACAAACTACTAGCCCTCACATACATTTTGACATCATTAAAATAAAGTTCAAATGAGAGGCACCTTTCCTTCACATACTCCCCCTTTTTGATGATGGCAAAATCTTCAGGTTGTTTTGTAATTTGAATCTCATCCTCCCCCTAACTGTGTGAATTCCTCTTAGATTCAATCTTTGCTGCTTGTAGATGTCCTTCTCCCCCTTTGACACCATCAAAAAGAGAAAAAGACTATGGTCAAAGAAACATATCATATACTTATGGATACACTCAACATTTTGCAAACAAGATACATTAACAAACATTCACATAAAATGATGATAATGCGAAAGATTAGATGGATAAATAAGGTACAAGAGATGCATTCATATAGACTCAACATACATTCCATACTAGTTCAAATGTCAACAGAATCCAAAAGCAAACCAAGTACGTGATCAAAATGCAAGCAAATAACAAGTCATACAAGCCAAAAACTAGATATAACATGCATCAAATTATGATCCTATCTCTCAGGGATCCTCCACCTAAAGTGATGGCCACGTCCTCAGAAATAGGGGTCTTGAGGTGTAGGAAGAGGTTGTTCTTCCAACCTTTCATTCAGTTCCAATACAGCCCTGTTGAGTGTGTTGATACCATTCGTCACACAGCGTGTCTGAGCTTCGGCAGCAGTATCCAACTTGTCAAAACGAGTCATGACAGTAATGGCAAACCTATTGAAGGTTTGATTTTGTGCCTCCAGCTGGTTTGAGAGAGCGGTATACCTCTATTCTTATGTGGTCATGAACGTCTCTTGCTGCAGCTGCATTGAACTTAACATGTCGAGGATTTCCTCGTTGCTCTGTTGCGGTGGCAGTGTAGGTGTTGGAATAGAATATTCGGGCTGGTACCATTCATAGTCTTCATGTTGTTGCCAACCATGATTTAGAGGAACATAGGATGACCCAAGGGTGGTTCATCCCGTGTGCTGCCATTCTCCCCAACCCTGATTTTCATATGGATCTCGAGGTGGGGAGTATCCCATCCATTCAACATTGTCTTCTTCCACCGTATTTACCTCAGTTTGCATGTTGTTACCGTCTTATCCTTCTTGTACATTCTCTGCTCCATCCTCTTGTTCATTTAGAACATCATACTGAAGATCTTGGTATGTTGCTTGGTGCTTGAATTTTAATTCCTCGTCTTCAGAGTCCCAAAAGTAACCCATCATAGTTAGAGTATTCTGAGTAAATTCTTGATCAGGGGTAATAGTTATGTAAGGAATACCCAGGATAGTTACCCCAGCCTTTTTCAAGAGACGTTGAATAAAGGAGGCATAACACAAAGCCGTACCTCTAGTAGAATCCCAGAGTGCAAACATCCGATACGTGAAGTAAAGCGGTCAGTTAATGCGAATCTTCTTCTTCAGCAGATAGATCAAATGGACTTCTGCTTGATCGACCCGAGAATAACCTCCTTTCTTAGGCCGTAAAATGTGAGCGACAATCCATTGAAGAATATGATTAATTGGTTTCAACATTCTCGTAGTGACCATTTTAGGAAATAGGTTGTTGTTCACAATGCTTTTCGAGAAAGGGTCTCGTAGCATTGAGTTCAAAGCAGGCTTAAACTCATAGTCGTCAACAAATACAGTGTATGTTACCTTAGGAAGACCTGCAGTTTCTAGCTTCACCAGACTGTTCCAAACGGAAGCTTTCACCGAGTATTTCTTACCACCAATAGTATATTGAAAGTCCATACCTTCAAATTTGTCCAAAATTCCAGTGTAAAATAGTTTCACCAAGTCTTCATTGTACTTGGTGTCACATTCTAGAAATTCGTCAAACTCTTGAACATTTAGCATTTCAATGATTTCAGAGAGGTGATAATCTTCCGCCCTTAATGGGTAGTACACAAACTGCTTAACCACAGAGCGATTTCGAAAGTCTTTGTTGAATATCTTAGATAAATCATCAGACAATAATGAAAGAGCGTTTACCGGTGTTGCCGATGAACCAGCCCTTGATGTTGAAGCTTTGGAGGACCTCTTTCCTGTAACTCTTTGTGAAGCCATTGATGAGTAATCTGTGAACTCAGATGAACAGTACTCACTTTGTAGAAGAAGATGAACAGTACAAAACCTTGATGATCAAGTTGATTAGATTGAAAAACCTTGGGTATTATGTAGATAAAACCTTTAAACACCTCTTGGTTTGGAAGATTTGTTGGATTTGAAGATAGTTGTTGCAATGGGTTTTTTTGGAGTTTGAGATTTTAAGGAGAGGAGAAGAGAGAAATGAGGAGACAATATGATTAAAGTTTTATGACATGCACTTGGAAAATGAAACAAGAAAATATTGATGTAGTCAATTTTCCTTACAAATGAAACGAAACGCGTCTTCCCAAGAAAAGAGAATCAGAATTCGGCAGCGATGTGTCGACCGAAACAGGTCATGCGTCGGCGCACGCTGAGAGAATTTTGACAATTTCAAAAGTTTAAAGGGATGCGTCGACCATAGGTTGGCTTGCGCTGACCCGCGCCCACATTTGAGAAAACTGACCTTTCTTGAGTTGACCCATGCCAAGTTTTGGTCGACTCAAACCAGCATAAAATGGAAAAATGCATATTTTGAGCTACTTATGCAACAAGTAATGATAAGTAACACACCATACACATGCCAATACTCAAAACTGGATCAAAAATACATTTAATCATGAGTAAAACATCAATTTAAACCACATTCTGGCCATAATAATTCACAGACATAGTTGATCAAGAATAGAATTTCTAAGATGGAACGATATTACCTCCGATGATTGATGATGGATGCCCTCACATATAGCTTAATCTTATCACTTATTGTTAGTTAAAAGAAATAAAGACAAGCATAAAATAGAGCATGCAATCATATAATCAAACTCGATCCGAGATATCGAGAACACCAAGTACCCTACGGTTATTAAAGAAAGGCTCCGTCGTAAGAGGTTTAGTGAAAATGTCCGCAAGTTAGTTCTTAGAATCAAAATGCTCAAATACCACATCACCTTTCTCTACATGATCCCTAAGAAAATGATGTCTGACTTCTATATGTTTTGTGCGAGAATGTAATACCGGGTTTTTGGTTAGGTTAATAGCACTTGTATTATCACACAAAATAGGAATACGTTCAAGTTGAACATTATAGTCGAGTAATTGTTGCTTAAGCCATAAGACTTGAGCACAACAACTACCGGCCGCAACGTATTCCGCCTCGGCTGTTGACAAAGCAACGGAAACTTGCTTTTTTCTATGCCAACACACTAAGGAATTCGAGAAAAAGTGACAAGTGCCACTAGTACTTTTCCTATCCGATTTTCAACTAGCAAAGTCGGAATCAGAATAAGCAACCAAAGAGCAATCGCTTCCTTTGGAGTACCAAAGCCCATACTTTGGAGTACCACATAGATACCTAAGTATGCGCTTTACAGCTTTTAAATGAGACTCCTTAGGACTAGGGATGGCAGGCAGACCCAAACCTGCGGGGCCCACCCTCACCCGAACCCGAGTCAACGGGTGAAAACCCGAGTTGACTGGGTTCAGGTTCGGGTGCGGGTTTGGGTAGTGTAAAACCCGTTCCCGAAACCCGAAACCACACCCGCTATATATATATATATATATATATATTTTTTTTTTTTTTTTTGAGTTTTTGCTACGGGTTCGGGTTTGGGTGAAAAAACCCGAACCCAACGTGTGTGGGCGTGGGTGTTATTTTGCCACCCGAATAGCCTTTGGGTTCGGGTGGTGATTTCGGATGCGGGTTTGGGTAGTGTGAAACCCGCACCCGACTCGACCCGTTACCATCCCTACTTAGGACACGATTGGTACCTAGCACACATGCAGACACTAAACATGATATCTAGTCGTGATGCGGTAAGGTAAAGTAGAGAGCTAATCATACCTCTATATCTCTTGACATCTACATCCTTACCCGTTTCATCTCGACTCAAGTTGACACACGTAGGCATCGGAGTGTCAATCACCTTTGAGCTAGCCAAGTCGAAGCGCTTGAGTAACTCAAGACAATATTTCGTCTGGATCACGAACGTTCCTTCATCGAGTTGCTTGATTTGCAATTCAACGAAATAATTAAGCTCCCCCATCATGCTCATCTCGAACTCTCCCTGCATTAACTTAGAAAACTCCTTGACCATATTTGTGTTAGTAGAACCAAATATAATATCATCTACATATACTTGGACTAAAATTTGGTGTTTTCCTTGACGTTTAATGAAAAAAGTTGTGTCAACCTTTCCTCTAGAGTACCCTTGATCAAGTAGAAATTTGCTAAGACACTCATACCAAGCCCTAGGGGCTTGTTTGAGACCGTACAAAGCACGTTTTAATTTGTAAACGTGATCGGGATACTCATGGGACTCAAATCCAGAAGGTTGGGCAACATAAACCTCTTCATTAATATAACCGTTAAGGAATTCACTTTTAACATCCATTTGAAATAATTTGAAGTTTTTAGCACATGCATAGGCAAGCAATAGGTGTATAGCCTCGAGTCGGGCAACAGACGCATAAGTTTTCTCATAGTCCATGCCTTCCTCTTGGTTATACCCTTGTGCAACCAAGCACGCTTTATTTCTAGTTATAACTCCATTTTCGTCGAGCTTGTTCCTAAACACCCATCGGGTGCCGATTACTCGATGGCCTCGCGGAGGAGGGACAAGGTCCCAAACCTCATTTCTTTTAAATTGATTCAACTCCTCTTGCATTGACAAAAGCCAATGTTCATCGAGTAAGGCCTCTTTTGAGTTTTTAGGCTTAACTTGCGAAACGAAAGCGGAGTAATAACAGAAGTTACTTAGCTTGGAACGAGTTGTTACTCCCTTTGAGATGTCACCAAGAATGTTGTCGATGAGATGGTCTTTGGAAGACTTCCAAGCTGGAGGAAGGTCATCTTTATTAGACATATGATCCTCCTCACTCTTCACTGGTTGGTGATCTTTTTCCTCCTCAACATGTACTGCTTCAGGTTGATCAGTCCCTTTATCAGTGTCCTTGAGTATGTCTTCAGAAGATACACCTGCACCATGAAAAGAACTACCTTTTCCGACATTTTTCGGATAAGACTCATCAAAATTAATATGAACAGACTCCTCAACAGTAAGTAACCTCTTATTGTAAACCCTACATGCCTTACTAGACTGAGAATATCCAAGAAAAATACCCTCGTCGGCCTTAGCATCAAACTTACCAAGTGTCTCTTTACTATTATTCAACACGAAACACTTACAACCAAAAACGTGGAGGTGAGATACATTGGGATTTCTCCCTTTTAAAAGCTCATATTGTGTCTTGTTTATAATAGGATGGATGAGCACCCTATTTAAAATGTAACAAGTCCTACTTATGGCATCGGCCCAAAAGTATTTTGGAAGTCCACTCTCATTGATCATAGTCCTTCCTAATTCTTCCAAAATTCTGTTTTTCAAAAAGATGATTTTCGAACTCACCCCCATGATCACTTCTAATTGATATAATGTTTGTGTTTAATTTTTTTTGGGATAACTTGGCAAATCTTTCAAAGGCCAATAAAGTATCGCTCTTGTTTGCTAAGAAAATAGTCCAGCAAAACTGAGAAAAGTCATCGACTATCACAAAACCATAATAGTTACCACCTAGGCTTTTAATCCTAGATGGTCCAAAGAGGTCCATATGGAGGAGCTCAACGGGTCTCGTAGTTGAAACAATGTTTTTAGATTTGAACGAGATCCTTTGTTTGCTTCTCCATTTGACACGCATCACATAAGAGATCCTTTGTGAATTTGATTTTGGGCAAGCTAATAACTAGGTCTTTAAAAACTATTTTATTAAGCAAATCAAAATTGACATGCGCCAACCGTTAATGCCGTAACCATGAATCTTCACTCATGGTGACTAGACACTTGTCGCTACTCAACGATACCTCATTCAAGTCTAGCATATAGACGTTATTCACCCTCAAGCCCTTAAACACATCCTTTTTATCACCATTCTCAATTATGCAACAATCCTTGGAAAAAGATACTTTATAGTCCTTGTCAGATAATTGACTAATGCTTAAAAGGTTTTGTTTAAGGCCCTCAACAAAAAGCACATCAGAGATAGTAGTAGATGAGGGGTTACCTACACTACCTTTGCCAACTATTTGTCCCTTGTTGTTGTCTCCGTAGGTAACAAACCCCTTTTTATTCGCTACAAAGTCGATGAAAAGAGATATGTCTCCTATCATATGTCTTGAGCAGCCACTATCCAGAACCCATCTTCTTTCCGTGGTCTCAAGACGTTGTACCTACATAGTCAATCAAGGGAAATATGTACCCAATTCTTATTGGGTCCTTGGTTGTGAGTGAAAACAGGATTGCATTTGGGCAACCATTGATAAACGCCTTTAGGAACCAAAAACCTCCTAAAGCGACACTTAGCAATGGTATGACCCCTTTTGCAACAATATAAGCAAGTGAGGTTAACATAAGAATCACTTTTGCTAGGTTGATTTCTAATCACATAAGTATATTTTTCATATGGATTAATCATGCTTTCCTTAAAGTGTGATTTATCAATAGCAAAAGTCATTTTTGGTTCTAGAGCCTTGTCAAGCTTGGCCTTAAGAGTTCTAACCTCTTTTTTCCAAATGTGACAAGTATCGTAACCAAAATTTAACCACTTACTTTTGTCTTCCACAACATCTACCTTTGTTACTTCCACCATAGACTTTTTGAGAGACTCTAATTCCTTTTCGGAATCGAAGATCTTTTGCTCTAAATGAGATAATATTTGTTTATTTGAAGCTAACCGTTTAAAGGCTTCCTTGGCCTCATGGTGTAGTGTATCAAACGCACGTTGTAGTTCAGAATAAGACATTAAATTAGAGTTATCGTACTTAGAGTGTGTAATACCCCAAAATTTTCCCTCTCATTTCTTCATATCATTTAGCATGAGCTTTCATTTCATTGCATTGCATTCAAGCATAGAAAAACAAAACATCAAGCATTGCATGGCATCTTGCATAAGGGCATGTGATCAGGTGATTCTCTAAGGTGTTGATCATCCACGGCTAGAGAATAAGAGCTAAGTGTTTCTCACAAGTCTCAAGGGTTTCTTAAGCCATATGTCATCCCTACTTGATCCACAAGGCATGGAAAGAGGAGAATTCATCAAGAAGATTGGGTAGTGCATGATCTCCTACACAAGGCAGTCAAAAATTGGGATCTGACCCCCTAATGGGCAAGCTCTTTGAGATTTTATCATCTCCAAATGGCATATCTCATCATTGTTTGAGAGAATACACATCATATTCAGAGGATTCTGGTCGAGCGTCCAGAGAATACGCCAGGAGGTAATCAGAATGACAATTCACAGACTCATGGTACTCCTCCTCCTGTTGGCAATCCTCCTCCTGTGGGCAATCTGGGTAATGGAAATGTCAGAAATGCTGGTGTTGTTCAGGAAGATGCTCAGGAAGACCAATTTACCCTGTTGGATGCTGATATGGGTAACCCTGGTAACCGAAGGTATGATGAGTTAGCTGAGAAGATCCGAGCCATAGAGTGCAAGAATTCTATGGGTATTGATGTTACTAGTCTGGGGCTGGTACCAGGAGTCAGGATTCCTCCAAAATTCAAGCTGCCTACTTTTGACAAATATCAGGGCAATACGTGTCCCCAGACACATATCCAAGCTTATTTTGGGAAGATCTCAGCCCATACAGATGATGAGAAGTTATGGATGCATTACTTTCAAGATAGTCTGGCTGGAGCTCCTTTGACCTGGTATATGAAATTGAACAGAGCTGCTGTGAGAAGTTGGAAGGATCTGGCAGAAGCATTCCTAAAGCAATATCAGTACAATATCGACATGGCGCCCAACCGCACTCAATTGCAGGGGTTGTCACAGAATGCTAAGGAAAGTTTCAAGGAATATGCTCAAAGGTGGAGAGAGATGGCTGCATAGGTTCAACCTCCTTTGCTGGATAGAGAAATGGCAGACATGTTTATGGGCACCCTGCAAGGGGCAATACCTTGAAAGATTGGTTGCGTGTCCATTAACCGGATTTGCTGATATCGTGATTGCTGGAGAAAGAATAGAGAGTCTGTTGAAGCTTGGTAAGATTCAAGACGTAAGTGGAGCTGGCTCTTCTGGGACGAAGAAACCATTTGCTAGTGGTCAGAAAAGAAGAGAAGGTGATACAAATGTTGTATATAGAGGACGAGGTAGAGGACGTTCTCAAGGTTACCATCAAGTAGGTGCAGTGACAATCCCATCACCATCTGTTCAACAACAACAACCACAACAGCAAGCTCAGCAGCAGCAGCAGCAACCTTCTTTCCAGCAGAGGTCTAGGCAGAGGGATCGTAAGATTGACCCTCTCCCTATGACTTATGCAGCGTTGCTACCACAGTTACTCAAGTTGAAGTTGGTTGAGCTTTGTACTATGAGACCTCCTGCCGCTGGCAACTTGCCACCTAATTTTGATGTTAACGCTCGCTGCAAGTTCCACTCAGGCGCTCAGGGGCACACCATTGAAAAATGTTGGGCGTTTCATCATAAGGTGCAAGATTTGATTGATGCTAAAGAAATCAATTTCTCGTTGCCTCCTAATGTTCTTCAGAACCCCATGCCTGATCATGGTGTGGCAGATGTGCGTGCTATTGAAGACGGAAAGAGGTTAAATTTGGTAACAGATATCAGTCAGGTGAAGACTCCGTTGCCAGTGGTGAAGGATCGTTTGTTGAAGGGACAGGTGTTCCCGGGTTGTGATAAAAATTGTTCTGAATGTATGAGTCAGAAGAATGGCTGTGTTAAGTTGAGAATTGGTTTACAGAGTCTGATTAACGAGGGACGTCTACAGTTTGACCGGGTTGTGAAAGAAACTGACGAGGTGTCAACTATGACCATCTATTATACTCCTGCGGAGATTCAGGTGCCTGCCAGTACAACTCCTGTAGCAAGTGTTGTGCAAGAAAGACCCAGTCCTGTTACCATCACGGTGCCAGGACCAGTTCCGTTTACAACTACGAAGGCAATCCCATGGCACTATGGGGCAGACGTGTATTATGAAGGGAAAAAGCAAGAAGTCGGGACGTCAGCCAGTTCAAATATTGATAATGTGGGTGGTGTAGGTGGCTTCACAAGAAGTGGAAGATTGTTTGCTCCCCAAACTTTGCGCAGTGATAAAGAAGCTGAAGCTGCAACAAAAGTTAAAGGAAAATAGGTGGTCGAGAGTGTGCCTGTGCCTGAAACAGAGACAAAGATTACCTTTGACAATGAGGTGGAAGAGTTCATGAGGATAATAAAGAAAAGTGATTATAAGATTGTCGATCATTTGAATCAGACCCCCTCAAAAATTTCAATTATGTCATTATTGATGTGTTCTGACGCGCATCAGGAGGCTTTATTGAAAGTGTTGAAGAGAGCATATGTTCCCCATGAAATCACTGTTAATCATCTTGAAGGTGTGATTTCCAACGTCAATGTCAGCTACGGATTGGGTTTCACAAGCAGAGATTTGACGTCTGAAGGGAGAAACCACAATAAAGCTTTGCACATTACAATGGAGTGCAGGGGTGCAGTGTTGTCTCACGTGTTGGTAGACACTGGCTTCTCGCTCAATGTCTTGCCTAAGAAGGCGCTAATGAAGCTAGAAGTTGATGGTTTGATTTTAAGGCCCAGTGAGTTGGTTGTCAGAGCGTTCAATGGAACGAAAAGATCTGTGTTTGATGAAGTAGAATTGCCTGTGCAAATTGGACCGCAAGTGTTCAAATCCACATTCCATGTGATGGACATACAGCCTGCGTATAGCTGCTTATTAGGCCGCCCTTGGATTCATGCGGCCGGGGCTGTTACATCCACCTTACACCAAAAGCTGAAATACGAGTTCGAGGGGCAAGTTGTGACAGTGTGTGGTGAAGAAGATATTTTTGTTAGCCAATTGTCCACGCTCAAGTATATTGAGATGGATGGGGAAATTCACGAGATGCTTTGCCAGTCATTTGAAGCGGTGAATATTGACAACGTGCCTGAATCTTCTGTTGCACCAGACAGAACCGGTACATCCATTTCGTCCTATAAGCAAGCTATTAAGGTCGTCAGAGTAGGCAACGCCCAAGGCTAGGGCAAGCTGATAGAGACACCAATGAAGGAGGACAAATTTGGTATTGGCTATCATCCCTCTATGACTTCAGTTGAAGAGAACAGTGGGCCTATCACTTTCAGTAGTGGGGGAATCATTTACCCAGATCAGTCTTGTGCAGCCACAGAAGACGGTGTTAATAGTGACTGTGACTTGGACAACTGGGTACGTCCACGCGCTCCGGGACAACCATTGCAGAATTGGTCTGTTGAAGAAGTCATCCGGGTTACTCTCCAGACAGAGTAATTTTCTTTGTTTTTCTAACCATAATGCATGTTAAAATCTTGCGCTCTGCCCAAGGCGTATAGATTCATTTGTAGGGCCACCCTGTTTGCATTTGCAATTTTAATCATCAATAAAGGACGTTTTGCACTCAAATTTTGTTCTCTGTCTTTCAGTTTTTTATTTTTGCACAAAAATAATAAAATGGCAATGTTTCTTTTCTTTCTTTTTGCTTTGAAATAAATTCTAAAATAAAGCATGAACCCGTTCGTGCAGACTTGATCCTCCGGATTTCATTGATAACGGTTCTGCTATGGCCATGTATGACTTTGACAAACCGATTTATCAAGCCGAAGAAGGGGATGAGAAGGGCTGTGAACTCCCTGAGGAACTGGCCAGATTGTTAAAACAAGAGGAACGGACTATCCAGCCTCATCAAGAGACTATAGAGATCATCAATATTGGTATCGAGGATGCTAAGAAAGAGATCAAGATTGGCGCCTGCCTGAAAGCAAATGTGAAGAAGGCTTTGACTGAGATGTTGTGTGAATATGTTGATATCTTCGCCTGGTCGTATCAAGACATGCCAGGGTTGGATACAGATATTGTTGTACACAGGCTGCCATTGAGAGAAGAATGCCCGTCAGTCAAGCAGAAACTTCGTCGGACTCATCCCGACATGGCCATAAAGATCAAAGAAGAAGTTCAGAAACAATGGGATGTAGGGTTTCTTGCAGTGACTCATTATCCTCCCTGGGTTGCCAATATTGTGTCGGTACCGAAGAAAGACGGAAAGGTTAGAATGTGTGTGGATTATCGAGATCTTAACAAAGCTAGCCCAAAAGATGATTTTCCACTACCTCACATTGATGTACTGGTCGACAATACAGCTCAGTTTTCAATGTTCTCGTTTATGGACGGTTTCTCCGGGTACAACCAGATTAAGATGGCACCTGAAGATATGGAGAAGACCACATTCATTACTCCGTGGGGTACATACTGTTATAAGGTGATGCCTTTTGGGTTGAAAAACGCAGGGGCAACATACCAGCGGGCAATGGTAACTTTGTTTCACGACTTGATTCATAAGGAGATTGAATGTTATGTGGATGACATGATCGCCAAGTCGAGAACAGAAGAAGAACATCTGATTAACTTGAAAAAGTTGTTTGAAAGGTTGAGAAAGTTCCGTCTAAGGTTGAATCCTAACAAGTGCACTTTTGGGGTGCGTTCTGGAAAGCTGCTGGGTTTCATTGTGAGCGAAAAAGGGATTGAGGTTGATCCTGCCAAAGTGAAAGCAATACAAGATATGCCTGAACCAAGAACGGAAAAAGAGGTTTGTGGTTTTCTGGGTAGATTGAACTACATTGCAAGATTCATATATCACCTAACGGCCACGTGTGAACCAATATTCAAATTGCTAAGAAAAGATCAAACGGTCAGGTGGAATGACGATTGCCAATTGGCATTCGATAAAATAAAAGAATACTTGCAGGAGCCTCCAATCCTCATGCCTCCAGTTTCAGGAAGGCCTTTGATAATGTATTTGACAGTGCTGGAAGGTTCTATGGGTTGTGTTCTCGGTCAACACGACGAGACAGGTAGGAAAGAGCATGGTATCTACTACCTGAGCAAAAAGTTCAATGACTGTGAGTCCCGGTACTCAATGCTTGAAAAGACATGTTGTGCACTTGCATGGGCCGCCAAGCAATTGAGGCAGTATATGATCAGGCACACAACTTTGTTAATTTCCAAAATGGATCCTATCAAATACATTTTCGAGAAACTAGCACTAACAGGCAGAGTTGCGCGGTGGCAAATGGTTTTGACAGAGTATGATATCCAGTATACTTCCCAAAAGGCCATCAAAGGAAGTATCTTGTCAGACTATCTTGCGCAACAGCCAATTGATGATTACCAACCCATGAAATTTGATTTCCCTGATGAGGACATCATGTTTCTCAAAGCTAAAGACTACGAGGAACCACTCCCGGAGGAGGGGCCAGACCCTGAATCCAAATGGAGTTTGATGTTTGATGGGGCTGTCAACATGAATGGGTGCGGAGTTGGAGCAGTTCTTATCACACCGGAAGGTGTTCATATGCCTTTCACTGACCGAATAACTTTCGGATGCACCAACAATGAAGCAGAATATGAAGCTTGTATAATGGGGATTGAAGAGGCGATTAATTTATGAATTAAGACCCTTGATATCTTCGGTGATTCAGCTTTGGTAATCAATCAAGTGAAAGGGAGTTGGTACACGCACCAAGCAAATCTGGTTCCGTATAGAGATTATACAAGGAGATTGCTGACATTTTTCATAACAGTGAAGCTGTACCATATTCCTCGAGATGAGAATAAGTTTGCAGATGCCTTGGCTACTTTGTCTTCCATGATCAAAGTGCAAGGATGGAATCATGTACCTAAGATCAAAATGTCTCGCCTTGACAGACCGGCATTTGTGTTTGCTGTTGATGCAACGTCTGATGACAAACCATGGTTTCATGACATCAAGTGTTTCTTGAAAAGACAAGAGTACCCGCCAGGGGCATCTACTAAAGATAAGAAGACGTTGAGAAGGTTATCCGGTAGCTTCTTCTTGAATCAAGATGACGTGTTGTACAAACGGAATTTTGACATGGTTCTGCTCAGATGTGTGGATAGGCACGAAGCAGATCTGCTAATGCAGGAGGTACATGAAGGCTCCTTTGGTACCCATGCCGGAGGACACGCAATGGCTAAGAAACTATTGAGGTCAGGGTATTATTGGTTGACAATGGAAGCGGATTGTTGCAAGTACGCTCGCAAGTGTCACAAATGCCAGATCTATGCAGACAAAGTGCACGTTCCTCCAAATCCGTTGAGTGTCATGTCCTCTCCTTGGCCCTTTGCCATGTGGGGCATTGACATGATCGGGAAAATTGAGCCTACTGCTTCAAACGGCCATTATTTCATCTTGGTCGCCATTGATTATTTCACTAAATGGGTTGAAGCAGCATCTTATGCCAACGTCACTAAACAGGTGGTTGCTCGTTTCCTGAAACGGGATATCATTTATCACTATGGAGTGCCCGATAGAATCATTACTGATAATGGTTCTAATTTGAACAACAAAATGATGGCTGAGCTGTGCCGGGACTTCAAAATGGAACACCACAATTTTTCTCCGTATTGCCCGAAGGTGAATGGCGCTGTGGAGGCGACCAACAAGAATATTAAGAAGATTGTGCAGAAAATGGTTGTCACATACAAAGATTGGCATGAAATGTTACCGTTTGCTTTGCATGGGTACCGAGCGTCAGTACGCACGTCCACTGGGGCAACACCATTCTCACTTGTATACGGTATGGAGGCAGTACTACCGGTTGAAGTTGAGATTCCATCCCTCAGAGTCATGATGGATGTCAAGCTAGACGAAGCTGAGTGGGTTCGTGCCAGATTTAATCAGTTGAGCCTTATTGAGGAGAAACGACTGGCAGCTGTATGTCATGGGCAGTTATACCAACGGAGGATGAAGCAGGCATTTGACCAAAAGGTGCGTCCTCGGGTTTACAAAGTGGGAGATGTGGTACTCAAAAGGATCCTTCCTCCTAGTACAGATCACAGGGGCAAATGGACTCCCAACTATGAAGGTCCATTCGTGGTTAAGAAGGTCTTCTCGGGCGGAGCCTTGTTACTTACAACCATGGATGGCGAAGACTTTTCATCCCCTGTCAACTCAGACGTAGTCAAAAAATACTTCGCATGAATAGACCCGCTGGACAAAAAAAGAAAAGTCCAGGCAAAAAAGGGCATCCCGGCGAACCACAAAAATAAAAAAAAAGGTTTGGGCAAAAATTAGGGATAATAAATAAAAAATTGTACACCCGGTGAGTTGAAAATCCGCAAGGACAACTCAGGCAAAAAAGGGTATCCCGGTGGATTGAAAACCCGAAAGGGCGGTCCACGCAAAAGAGGGATTTAAGCGAACGACTACGGTCTGAGTTATCTGTACTCTATCACTATTTCAACAACTAACATTCCAAAGGGTAGGAATCGGTTTGATCATTCCTCAAAAGGCAAGGTCGGGGAGTCCTAAAGACATACTGGCCATAGCAGAATTGAAACTCAGTGGAATGCCGTTTTCACATTGCCATTAGGATAGTTTCTTTTCTCAATTTTCAGCGATCACCTCTTTCCAGGGATTGCTTCCTGATGTAATTACCTATTATGGGCTTTCCTTCAATAAATTGAATTTCAGTAAAAAGCTTCTTATTTTGTTTTTATTGCTTTGTTTGCAAAAACGTCCGATTTTTTGATAAAACATTGCATTTGAAAACATGGTGGCTTTACAATAACATGCGCAGAAAAACATTTAAAATTACTTTGAATGTTGAATAATCCTGGATGGTGGATTCAAACCACGCAACATTCCGGGGCATGTGTGTGTATTCTTTTGTTGCAGGTAAGTGATTCAGATGATTTCGAGCACAAGACGAGTAAACACTTATTCCCACGCAGAAGACTGGGGCAATCATATTCAGGGAAGGGCTCACATGTCATCCTTTTGTCACAACGTTTACTGGTTGAGTCCATCATTCGGTCGACGGTCATTCACGACGTCTCGATATCAGTGAATTGAGTTCAACTGGGTATCGTTGTATCTTATTAAGTCGATTCTCTCATTCAGTACTTCCAACAGTTACAAGCTTTTCTGTGTCGATAACGGTTGCGAATCCCCAGTAGAGTTACTTCGCAGACACCGAAGTTGATGGTTAATCCCCAGTGAAGTCGTCAGGAGTTTGAAGATGCTTAATCTCCTGTAAAATCCTCTTATGACGTTGGAGCAGGAAGCAAGTTATTGACCTTCCCAAGCATGGGGTGTTTTGAATTTCCCCAGCAGGAGATGTTCCAGATCTATTATCCCCAGTAGAGTTTGAGGACATTTGGTCTTCTGTAAAATCCTCTCAAAAGGCGTTCCCCAGCATGAGACGCTTTAAAGCAGTTTTCTCCAGCAGAGTTGGTTATAAACTCATCATCCTCAATGGAATCGTCAAATGGAAAGTTCCCCTAACATGGGGCATTATGGCACTTATCTTAGGCTCAACAGTCTTATGCCTCAGCAGACTACCGTGGAGTTGCTTCGGGTTTCCCCAACAGATCTAAGGACTCTCTCCCAGCATGTTGCAGCAGAACGTCTTCCAACCAGGATTCGCTTATCCCCAACAGAGTAGCCTTGATTCCCAGCAAGATCGTATCTCTGGTAATGGTATCCCCACAGAGTTTAGCATTGAATCTTGTCAACAATACTCCCCAGCTAAGTTGTTTTTTCCGCAAGAGGCTTATTGATCAACAAAATCTATTCCTCAGCAGAGTGATAGTATATTCTTGCCCCAGCCGGGTTAGAAGGTTGATTCTCCCCGCAAAGGATCTCGGGTTTGATAGATCCTAAAGCAGAGTTTTAATGACTTTTCTTCCCTAGCGGGACGTCATGCAAAAATTCTCATCCCCGGCGGAGTTGCTGTGACCCGAATTCATCCCCAAGCAGATGAAGTAATTCCTGGCAGAATCATCATTTCCCCATATTTCAAAGTCCAATTTATTTTTGGCAAACTTGACAATTTGAAGCAGACAGATTGATCATTCATTCTCCAGCAGAGATATTATTCGTCCAGGAGTCTCCGAGATCAAATCATTGATCGTTGTTCCTCAGTAGAGTCAGCAGAGATGTCTGACACGAATGCAGAGTGTAGTCCAGTATCGAAATTCTTAAAGTCCAACCGTAGATTGGCAAAAGGTCCATCCAAGGGTGGCAAATTCATAAAGTCCAATCGTAGATTGGCAAAAGGTCCATCCAAGGGTGGTAAATTCTTAAAGTTCAACCGTAGATTGGTAAAAGGTCCATCCAAGGGTGGCAAATTCTTAAAGTCCAACCGTAGATTGGCAAAAGGTCCATCCAAGGGTGGCAAATTCTTAAAGTTCAACCGTAGAATGGCGAAAGTCCACCCGTAGTGTGGCAAGTCAGTAGTTGTCTGACTCCCTTTAAAAGAACGCAACTAAGTCCAACCGTAGATTGGCAAAAGACCATCCAAAGGGTGGCAAAGCAAGGCAAAGTCCAACCGTAGATTGGCAAAAAACCATCCAAGGGTGGCAATTCAGCTGCAAAGTCCAACCGTAGATTGGCGAAAGTCCACCCGTAGTGTGGCAAGTCAGTAGTCTTCTGACTCCATTCAAAAAAGACAGTCCACCCGTAGTGTGGCAAGCCAGTAGTCCTCTGGCGTTGTACAAAAGACAGTGCTAAAGTCCACCCGTAGTGTGGCAGGCCAGTTTCAAAACCTAGGGCATATCTTAATCTCCTATGTTCTCTATGTATGTGTGTGTTATGTGAAAAATAATGGTGGATTCATGATGTATGCAACGCCAGCTTTATTTTGATATCACGTTTGTGCATTTCTTGAGATTTTGAGATTTGCAGGTGGTGGTTACTCGCCGGAGAAGATGACCGGAGGTCCTTCTCCGGCCGGTGGTTGTAATTGCTAGGGTTTTGGTGAGTTTGAATCCTGGCCGTGTGATTTGTGCATCGTGTGGTTAACATGTTGCCACGTATTTTAAATTTTGTGTTTATTTTGTGATTGTGTGTTCTCCATTCCACGTTTCTTATTGTGTGCATCTAATGTGGATCTTTGATCTTGCATGCTTGGTGATCAGTTGACTTGATATGGTGCATTGATTTGATATGAGGGTTGTGTGTGTGACAACACATTAATGAAAAGTGTGCACCTCACGTGTTATTCTACTTGAATTCTGATGATTGTGTGTGTGTGTGTGCGTGCAAGGGAACTATCATGTGCATTCATTAGGGACTGTTGGATGCGCGTACTTTAATGATTAATTCATGTTGACTGGATTGTGTGGCCATGATTGCATTTGATCATTAATTGCATGTACACTCATCACATACGATCACACACATATTGGATTGGACCATAATTGATAAGTGCACCCCCTCTCTGAGCCCATTTTCATTTTTTGAACGTGGAAGTTACTTATCTACACCCCCTACTTGTTTTTCTTTTTTTTTCTTTTTAATTTCTTTTTATACATGTTTCATGATTGAGTTTTAAAAATACCAAAACTTCATTAAAAATTATATAAAAATTCATGAGATATCTTAAAATGTTAAAATAATTTTCTATATTTGTTAATTGTCATTTTGTGAATATTTGCATATTAATCCATATTTTTTCTTTTATTTCTTTTGAAATTGGTTTCTATTTTCACACATTTATTTCAAAAATTTATTTCTCATAGATCCTTAAGCATTTTTGCATCAATCTTTTTTCATCTTTTCAATAACATCCACAACTTAATAAAAATATTTTTGTTTCATTTTTAGAACTTTCTCTTATTGCCTTTAGGTCCTTCACTTTTACACTTTGGTTCATGATTCATAAGTGATTATTGCTTGATTGTTTGAGGTCCTTTATTTCTGAATTTTTGTATGATTTTTTGGTATGATGTTTGCCTCTGGTAGAGGTCTCTTGAGACTTAATTTGGTGATTTTTTAAATTGTGTTTGGTATTTGTTTGATGACTCTTATTTGATGTCCCTTTTCATGAACTTCTTTGATCATTTTTGTTTACTTGCTTGATAAGGCACTTGTGACATTGTATGAGATCACTATTCTTGACTTCTTGAGCCATATTTAGATCATTATAGGCCTGTTGATTGAAATTATAGGTTATTGGTTTGAATTTGATGTCTTTTGGTGTACATATTCAATACTTGTTTTACATGTTCCCTTTTGACCTATTTCCTCTTTCTTTTGCATCTAAATGCCAACTTGAATTGTATTTGGTTTGTAATTGGTTTGTTGATGCCATGCCATACTATCCATTTGCATTTCATATGATGTATGCCTCTGACCTTAAAGCATTACATTCCTTGCATATGCTATTCATATCTTACTTTACATACTTGTACATGTTTCATCCCAATGCATGTTTCTTTTTCTTCTAGCTTCTAAATGACTTGTAATTGTTTGAATGTGATTGATTTGTGAATCTTATCCTCATCCTAACATGTCATATCATCTCTGACCTTGATACTTGAGTTTCATATTGAGCTTTTATAGGTTTGACTTATTCCTTGAATGCTTTCTTTCCATGTTAAATTCATGTTCACATCTTCTCAATTCTCATCCTTATCATTCTTAATGGTTGAATGCTTGATTGTATGCCTTATGTGACATTTATATATCATGTTTAGGCACATGTTTAGGTCATCCACATTTTGACTTGGACATTATTTGAAGCATAATTGCATGATCACTTTACATGTTCACTCATTCTTCCTCTATATCTTCCATGATTCATTTCTTTGATGATTAGTACTTTGTTTGTGCATGATTCTTTTGTGTTTGGTATCTCAACCTTAGGGAACACCCCTTAAAGCATAGATTCTGATCTTGATTGAATTTCATCTCTTAGGAGCTTTATCCTTTAGCTCTTAACTTGTTTGTTTACCAATTCTTATTCCTTTCTTTACTCCATTACTTGTAATCGGTTTTTGAACTAACCTTTTCATGTAGGTGCAAATGGTAAGTAGGTGTGTGGATATGCTTCCACACACACTCCTCTTTCTCTTATATTCTCTTGTTTCTTTTACACTTTCTACTTGTGTTTGTTAAACTTTTATATGCTTTCCTTGAATAACTCTTCTTTCATCCCTCTTTAAGATCAACTTAACTTCCATTTTGGAAGTAAGTTGTTTCTTTTGCTCTTCTTCTTCTTTCTTTTAGAAGTAGGTTTGTTAAACCCCATTGACCATAGGATCACCATGTATGATAATATTAGGATTGAGTCTTAGTCTCCCTCATTAGATTTTCACCTTTGATCCGCTTTTGAGTCTCTTCTTCTCATCTTAAACCAAGGGTAAAAAAACACTTAATAAAGGCATAACACCTATTGTATTTAGGCCTTTCATGTAGGGACAAGGAAGTATGGGGTCTTCTCTCACTTTCTTGGAATGTTTAGCATACGTCCCATCTTGGGTCGATGTGCGAGGCATTCGATACTACATGAGGGACTTAAATACAATATGTGTTACAAAACACACATAATCAAAAACACTTCTTTCTAAAAGACAAAAACCAACAATAACGTCTTTCCTTCGGGAATTCTTTTCTCATCTCACTCATTCTCAATGTACGAACGTGCTCTTCCTCGTTCTCTTGCAAGATGGTAACGCACTCGGACCAGCGAGCCTTCAACACCTGAGCTAGAATGTTAGCCGTTCCCTAAAAAACACAAACAATTCATCCCTAGTGAGGGGAACTACGTCGCTCTGATTCTCATGTTTCCGATGAGATACGTAGGCAGTGGGGTAGGGCCCATTCGAGCACTTCTTTTATTTTCCCTACATTTGCTTCTTATTCTCTCTCCTTTCTTTTCTCTCCTTCTTTTTTACCTTTCCTTCCAGTATCAGCGAAGCTCCAATTTTCTACACCCTTTGATCGAGACAAGCAAGCGTGGATCCCATCGGGTACGATGGACGCGTGGGGGTGCTAATACCTTCCCTTCGCGTAACCGACTCCCGAACCCAGTTCTCTTGGTCATGAGACCATGTTCTTTCCTTTCCTTCAGGTTTATGCGGTGTTTCCTTTCCCTCTCTTGGGATAAATACACATTACTGGCGACTCTGTTTCGGTGCCACTTTCGCGTTTGTACTTGGATGAAAATCCCGGGAGCGACAGCTTGTTGCAGATCTAAGTCCCCAGCAGAGTCGCCAGCTGTCGCTCCCGGGATTTTCATCCAAGTACAAACGCGAAAGTGGCGCCGAAACAGAGTCGCCAGCAATGTGTATTTATCCCGATAGAGGGAAAGGAAACACTGCGTAAACCTGAGAAGAAGGACAGAGCATGGTCTTGCGACCAAGAGAACTGGGTTCGGGAGTCGGTTACGCGTGAGGAAGGTATTAGCACCCCCACGCGTCCATCGTACCCGATGGGATCCACGCTTGCTTGTCTCGATCAAAGGGTGTAAGGAAAGGATACTGGAAAAGGAACTGCTAGCTGGAGAACTGGAAAAGGAAAGGAGAGAGAAAGAGAAACAAATGTAGGGAAAATAAAAGAAGTGCTTGAATGGGCCCTACCCCACTGCCTACGTATCTCATCGGGAACATGAGAATCAGAGTGACGTAGTTCCCCTCAACGAGGGTCGCTTTGTTTGTGTTTTTTGTGGAAACGTCAGAGTGCGCGTCCCAACAGTTAGGTGTTGCAGCTCGCTGTATGGAGACTTAGGCGTTACCTGTTTGCGGTAGAACGGACATGACGAGTCCTTAAGGAAAAGAATGAATAGATGAGAAGAGAATTGTTTGTTTGTTTTTGTCTTTTAGAAAGAAGTAGTTTGATTATTTTTGTGTTTTGTAACACATATTGTATTTAAGTCCTTCATGTAGGATCGAATGCCTCGCATATCAACCCAAGACGGGACGTACGCTAAACATTCTAAGAAAGTGAGAGAAAACCCCTCACCTCCTTATTCTCACATGAAAGGCTCAAATACAATGCATGCTATGTCTTTTATTAAGTGTTTTAGCTTTTTGTTTTGAGATGAGAAGAGAAGACTCAAGTTAAGAAAGGTAAAAGTCTAAAGGGAGACTAATAATCCTAAGAATTATCATGCTTGGATGTTCCTATGGTTATGTGAGGTAAGAGGGAATTCTACCTAATGTTGTCATGTATGGATTTCTATCCTAATGTCTCTCCTAGCTCCGACTTAATAAAAAATTAAGTGGAGCGAGGAATCCTACGGGATCATGCCATCAGACAAGTAAACACAGGATGAATCAATCACAAAACGAACTAAAAACAAACGAAAGAATAAACAGTGTCAGTCAACAACAATGTCACACAGTCAAAGTAAAAAGGGGGTAGCTTTAGTCAAGGGGTCATATTAACTGAGACAAACAAGCTAGCTATGGGAAATAGGGGTACTCGCCCAATGGTATCGAGAACCATGGAGAGCAAAGTAAGGGGGATGTGAATAAGATCACATAAGCATCAGCATCGGTCAATGCGAGCTATAGACAAGGCGTGGGGGTTTGATTGCGAAACCCTTCTTCCACTTGACGGACTTGATAACAAGAGTAAGCTATGTTCAAAACTTCAATCATGTAATGAGAGCTAAGAACGACTCGACTAGAATAACGGGGGTCGATTGCGAACCCTACCTTCCGTCAATTGCCTTCTTGGAGGTCTTACAAGGGGATACGGGAGTGGGATGCCTCTTTGAAGGTCTTAGGCACAAATGTAAACAAACACAATTAGAGCCTCCTTTGAGGACTTTCCAGCATTGCCGGCCAAGTGGCACGGACTTCCAATCCTACTTCTCACGGCATCAAAAGAAAAAATGCGGAAAGAGAGTAAATCGGTTCAAGAAATTATACCCACGGATAGCAATCCGTAAATAGCAACGCAAGCAGAACAAGAAACCCGGAGAGCGAGCTACCATCAGGCAAACAAAAGCGAGTCAGAAATCTGGTACAAGCATAAGCGTCAAAACATTGTCGGTGTGAAAATAAATCACAATCGACACGTGGTGTGTGTATCGGATACGGCCACATAGGAAACCTGCATGAAAACACAAGCTAGACAACCACGCATGCAATACATAATGCATCTCATCGCATGAGATAAAAGTCATCGCATCGGAAGCAAAGTAGTATCCCACAAATAAAGTGGAATACCGAACGAATAACCATCGCCGGAATCTTAGCGGGAACCTTGCACAATCTTAACAAACATGTTAGAAACCACAAGGAGATGCAACCGGAAGTTGCACCCATGCATCATAACTCAAAATCAAGCACAATGATAAACATACGAGTAATGAGCATGCATTGGAACACAAAGTCTCAAAACGGGGGCAGCACCGCCACAACATCATAAAATGCACACAAAGTCGATCCGGAAAAGAGCGAAACCAATCACAATAATAATGTATGAGCAAGTAAGCACAAGTGCACATCAAATACAAGTCAACATGCAAAGTTCGCAAGAAACGGAGCTTAAAAACGTCAAATAGGAAAAAACGCGTAAAAAATCATCGACTCGGAATTGAACGAAAATCGCATGGTGGATCGCAAACGTGCCAACGGACTCAAAAACGAACTCGGTTTGAATTAATTCCGCTCGGAAGTGGGACTTTTAGGCCAATTTCGTCGGCTGGCAGTAGCGAAACAGTAAAAAAAAGTTGTCCGAAATCGACTAAAAAGTCCACCAACAACTCCGGAATCATCAACAAAGTCAAGTTACATTATTCACATTCGCAAAAACACGCTACGGTTAGTAAGTTATGACCAAAACACATTTTTACGGGAAAGCGACACGATAACGCTCCTACACAACCGAACTTTTATTTTTCAAGTAAACATGCACCAAGCTCAAGCCAATGATCATACACAATTAATGCACATCGATTACGCGACTTTCAAACATGTAGACCAAGCAAAATCATCCACTAAGCATGCGAATCAATAATTCTTGACACGTGAACCATTAACACACAACAATCGAATAATTCCACAGTTAATCCATTCTTGATGCAAATTGAATATCAACAATTGTGGAACCGGGTTAGTTTCGACACGCGGAACACAACAATTCAAATGAAATCATCCAATTCCACGTTTGCTCATAATCAACTTATTTCAAGAATCAATTAATCACAACAACTATTGTTCAAGAACATTCAACAAATCTCCACAATATCAATCTCAAATCCATGATCAAACAATTAATTCACTCAACAATTATCACAATTCTTGAATTCAAATGTTCACCTAAGCATTTTATCAAACACCTAAGCTACAACATTATCAAACTCACTTTAATTCAATCCAAACCTCAACAATTAACAAATAATGAAGTGAAAGATTCAAGAATTGTTACCGGAAAGTAGATCGGAGGAGCAATTGATGAAGAATCCGTGGAGAGGAGGGAGTTCGCCGGCGCGCGGTGGCTGGCCGGAGCTAGGGAGGTCGGCGCGGTGAACCGGCGGGAGTTGGGGAGGCGATCGCGGTTGATCGGCGGTGGTCGGTGCTCGATCAGAGACTTTGAGTTCTTGAGTGTTCTTAAAGATTGATGAAATTGTTGTTGTGTTCTTGAGAAAAAGTTGAGAGAACTTGATTTGATCTTTGAGAGAGTGAGTGAGAATGTTTTGGTGTTTGTGAGAATGAGTGAAGTTATGAGAGAAATTACGGGTCAAAAGAATATATAGTGGAGTCTAAAATGAAGGACAAAATGTAGAATTTTGGCTTAAGTGAAAATAACACCGTCTTCGGCAAGAAATTTCGACTCTGAGCCTTCCACAACATCGTCCGCCTCTGAATCACGGTTGCAACGCAAAAAGAACGGACGTCATATGATCAAAATCGAGTGCGATCGATACGTTTAAGCTGCAAGACGTCGCTGAATAAGTTGTTTTTTCAGCTTATTTAGTGTCCGCTACTCAAAAATGTGACGAGGTCAACCTCTTCGGAGCATAATATCGACTCGACTTTGTCAGTAAAGTTGTAGATCTATGAGTCAGTGACCTCGTGTTAAAATGTGAGCTCAAACGGACAAACGACGAGGGAGATATGAATTTTCTCGCGAAACAACTCTCAGCCATTTTTTCCGATTCAGCACATCAGTTTTGCGAAATAAACCAAACCGACAATCTTCGGAGTACCGTTCGGACTCGAGCTTGTCTTGGAACTTGAAGATGATAAAATTTTTGAACCAACACTTTGAGAATGGATGCAATCCGATGAAAATTGTCCGAGTTATGAATTTTACAAAATCTGACAGACAGTGCACTGCATCAAAGAACCCCACTAGTAATTCACATTTTCGGGGTTCTTCCGCTCGGACCTGACCCAAACTGAATTCAAGGCACGAAGATAACATCTAAACGGAATTTTAGGCACCGGAACGGCATTAATCCGATAAACGAGCTGAGAGTTATGAATGTTTTAGTGACCGAAACATGACGGTTCAGCACTATTTTCCACTATTTTTGCACTGTATCGACTCTGAAAACTCGCGTGTTCGGAGATCTTCCTCAAAGAATCAGCCCTCGGTTCGAACACGAAAGTTGCAGATAATTCCAATATGGAACTTTTTGGCATAGGAATAGCTCAGAAATGATGATCCAATCAGAAGCTAAGCCCTTTTGAATACCACTGACGCAATTATCCAGCGAAACCGAAATTCCAGAAACAAATAATTCCCACCACTTTCCTTGATGAATTGACTTCCAAGCCGAACATAAAGGTTGTAGAGAATACCAAGACGGTTCTAACTGTTGAATATCCAGCCAAAACGAGTTCCAGGGCAAGAGTTATGAATTTTGCAAATTTGCACAACAAACTGATTTTCTGCTCAAACTGTTCTGAATCGGCTGAAAACTTCAACTTCCTCTGAGATTCTTGACATGAAAAATTATGTTTGATAAGAGTTTTGTTGACCCGATAATTACGTAACCCGGAGAAATACTCTGCGCATGTGTCGAGTGACAAAATAAACGTCTGTTGCAACCTGACGATGCTTGAACAGAGAACCTTGATCCCATAACCACAGAGTCAAATGATATGCATGTATGTGCCCGATGACCTAGCTAAAATGCAAATGAAGCATAAGACACTTGGGTTAGAAAAGTGAAGGCAAATTTTGGGGTGCCACAGCTGCCCCTATTCAATCAACTTGGACCTGAAGGGATGATAGCAACTGCTTTCAGACATTCAAGGTAGAAGGTGATTGAATACAAAGAGAACCCGAAAATTTGCTAACTGCGAGGAGAGAAAATATAAAACTGGAGCCCAGTCACACATCGTCAAAGGAATTTGATGGAAAGACAACATACCCAGAGAACCACATCATCAAAGAGGTTTTACGGAAAGAAGATGGAACCCAAAGAATACCCGAACCGAAAACCACATCGTCAAAGGGTTGGCGGAAAGAAAATCTGGAAATCCGACCGAAGGGACACGTCGTCAAAGGGTTGACGGGAAGAAAACCTGACCGAAGGAAGCACGTCGTCAAAGGGGTTTGACGGAAAGAATACCTGACCGAAGGCAACACATCGTCAAAGGGGTTTGACGGAAAGAATATCTGACCGAAGGCAACACATCGTCAAAGGGGTTTGACGGAAAGAAGACCTGACTTAGGGAGCACATTGTCATAGGGATGACGGAAGGAAACCAGAACGAAGATAACACATCATCATAGAAATAACGAAAAGGAAACTTGAACGAAGATAACACATCGTCATAGAAATGACGAAAAGGAAACTTCCACCGTAGGAGACACATCGTCATGGGGATGACAGGAAGAAAATCTGATTGAGGGAACACATTGTCATAGAGATGACAGAAAGAAAACTTGACTGAAGATAACCCACTGTCATAGGGATGACAGAAAGAAAATTTCATCGTAGGAGACACGTCATCATGGGGATGACGGAAAGGAAACTTGTTTTTGGAATGTCGTCATCAAAGGGTTGATGGACAAGGACTGATCGAGGGTAAGATCGACGTATGATCTACGACCCAAAAGAAAGGTAAGCAGAAGGGTAATTGTAATGTCTGTTGGGGATATGTCACCGTCTTGACTGAAAATTGATTTGGGCTTTCGCGCAAGGTACCAAATCTGGCTTATGCTTCGCATGCATATGTTTGAATTTTCTTTCTATGGCGTAATGCTCCATACGAAATGGAAATGCTACGCGATTTGAGGATGCAATGATCACTATATGCAAAATGCCGACGCATGCTCGGGCTACCGGGAAAGAAGGATGTGCCAAGTATGATTGAACTTTGCTGGCTAGGACAGGTGAAACCTGATGGTGATTGTTTTTTCAAAGGAGAAATCTTTCTGGGTACCAATGGGGATTGGATTTTGCAGGAAGCGCCAATAGGGATTGGGCTTCAGGTTTTTGAAATATGCCAGCAAAGTGGGCTGTGGAAGGATATCGAGCAAGGTTGGGCTATAGATTTTCTGTTCGGTTTTACAAGGCTTCATGCAATGCTATGCTAATGATATGCGGTGATTATGCAATGATGTTTATGATATGCAACAGGATCACTCCAGCAAAATAGATGCTGAAGAGACAAGGCCAACTCCGCTGGGGATGACAAACTAAACTGTCTTCAAGGTCATAACTGCTCGAGATCCCGACTAAGCCTCTATTCGGCAGAAAAGTATGAATAACAAACGTCTGCCGGAGAAACATCTCAGGAATCTTGCTGAAGAAAAGTGCCAATGACAATCGACCTTTGACTTGCTGGGGAAAGCTAACCACCACCCAAAAATATGCTTGGGGGACAATGGTTGATGATATCAGCTCTGCTAGGGGACAAGATCAGACTTGGTCCTTTGTTGGGAATTTACCTTCTACCCTTACTCCGTTGGGGAGACGGAAACAACTTTACCGTAAACTAGGGAAAGCACAAACCCCACACTCTTATATGAACTCTTGCTGAAAAGCAGTAAACTTCATCAAACTGGCTAGGGGAGAGCGAACTCATAAACTCTTGCTGGGGAGAATAATCACCATCTCCATAATGCTCTGCTGAGTGATAAAACTTCATCCATCTCTGCCGAGGAGAGAAACTCTACTGGGGACGTCACGTGTTAACTATCAACGTGAACCTGCCAATATGATATGACCAAAAGAGGTGCCTCGATGCAGCATAACCTGCAAATGAACATATCTTCAGGATGTCTCATGAAGATCCAACATATATTGCCCCATGGCTTTTGATTAACCGTCCTCCGGAGAGAATAACCTTTTGTGCTTTTCGGGTGGCCTGCCCCAACCTTGAAATGATTTGTGCCCCTGAGTGTCTGATCTGTGAAGGAATACGTCTGACTGACTGACCTTTGAGAGATTTGTCGAATCTCGACTTGATTGCCCCAGATTAACTGAATCTTGGAATGGATCGCCCATTTGATATGACTTGCCCCTGCTCAACGGAGTACTCGGGCATTTTGCACCTTAGATTAATCAATCTTTCCATTGTAGAAACTTTCCTGATGTCAAGCACTGACTCGCAAGTAAAAGAATTCGTTTTGAAAAGATAATTTTGATGCAATGCATATGACAGTTTTGAAATCCAAGTCTGTTCACTGGAAAATTTTTGCGACATACAGTGAATGAATCACTAATCAAAATGTCACTGATACCAACATGAATGGCAAGAGAAACCTTTTAGGAGTCAGCTTCGACGCGATCTTTACCAAAGTATGCTTTCAAAACAACCCTGCTTCAATTAGGTCTTTCGAAGGTTGTAACGTGGCCTGGTTCACAGTTTAAGAAAGAAAGGATATAAGGCTCAAACTTTTATTTTAACCCCCCCTCATTCTCCTTGATGTTCTCCAGTCCTACGTTCAGCTAATTCGACACAAGCGCTCACCTTTCAAAAAGCTTATTACATGTACAAACGCATGCCCAAAATTTTTGTAATACCCCAAAATTTTCCCTCTCATTTCTTCATATCATTTAGCATGAGCTTTCATTTCATTGCATTGCATTCAAGCATAGAAAAACAAAACATCAAGCATTGCATGGCATCTTGCATAAGGGCATGTGATCAGGTGATTCTCTAAGGTGTTGATCATCCAAGGCAAGAGAATAAGAGCTAAGTGTTTCTCAGAAGTCTCAAGGCTTTCTTAAGCCATATGTCATCCCTACTTGATCCACAAGGCATGGGAAGAGGAGAATTCATCAAGAAGATTGGGCAGTGCATGATCTCCTACACAAGGCAGTCAAAAATTGGGATCTGACCCCCTAATGGGCAAGCTCTTTGAGTTTTTATCATCTCCAAATGGCATATCTCATCATTGTTTGAGAGAATCCACATCATATTCAGAGGAATTTGGATTTGGAGGATGTGTTATTTCCTCCTAACCAGAGGGTGCCAAAATTAGGGGTTGGCCTAAAATCAGTTTATCTCTGATTTTTTGGACAATACTTGATCTCATGGTATTCCTTATGTTCTTAAGTGTGTATGGATGGAAAATTGCTCATCAATTGGTTTCAGAAGGGTCTCAATTGATCAGTTGCTTGATAATCAAGAAATTGGGGAAAAAGTCAACTATGCAGTGGAAAAGTCAACTCTTGACTTTCTAAGGTCAAATTCATGAAATTCATGTTACATATGTTCAATGGACAAAATTTGATCAAGAAATGATGGAATAATAAGGAAAAATCAAGAAATCACAAAATTGCCAAAAATGGAAACTTTAGGGTTGCCAAAAATAGTAAGTTTGGACCATTTTGCACCCTACTTTGAGGCTCTCTTTCTCCAAGATAAAAACTTCAAACCTCAGGCCCAAGTTGAGCCAATTAAAGTTAATGTTCTAAGCTTCAAATCCATATAAAGAACATCTTCATTGGATAAATATTGAGTGAGATATGATTGATCAAAGTTTGAGAAAAGTAGGTCCAAACTCAAGTCATGACCAAGAATGCCCAGGCCCACGCGCCATAATTTTTACAAACACTTGGTGTGCCAAATGTTCACCCATTTTTCTTAATTATAAAAGCTTCAAATGGAAAACTTTTCAACATCAAAGTTGTTCCTTGCCATGCCCTCTTCAAGGTTGATGTTGGACAAATTTTGAATTGATTAAGTTATGATGGAGATATATTGGTCTCAAGTTAGGGTGATCATGCTGAAATTCCATGTGCCATGCTTGCCTTTCCAATCAACCACTTGATCCGCCCACAAATCAGTTCCAAATCTTAGTGTTCTAAACTATTTTTCACTAACTTCCAAGCCTTAATTCAATCCAAAATCAACATCAATCATGTTCTATGATGTGCTAGCTTTCCATTGACCTAAAAAACTCATCAACCCATCCACTGAACATGGAGAAACTCATCCCCAAAACACCATGTTTCCATTGGAACCAAGCTACCACAAAATCAGAAAATGAAATGTTGTTGGTGTTCACACGCATACACACCCTATTTTCCTTTCCACTTTTAACCAAACATTTTTCTTACACAATTCATATCATGCCTTCTCATACATCAAAGGAGAAAAGAATAAAAGCTTACATTGCAAGTTTCTTTGCTGCAGCTCACCACCAGCCGTGCCATCATCACCATTCTTTTCACTCCACCTCACCCTATGTACCATGAACATCTCCACACCATAACCAAGCTCACTAACCGCCCCTAACTAACTTGACTCAGTTAGTTAGGGTGAACTCAGTTAACTCAATAAACTCACCTTAACTAACTCATTTAACCACCTCTGGTTCACATTTAACTCACACTATAAATCAAAGTTTCACTTCACAAATTCAACTTCAACTTCATTTTTCAATCTCTCTCATTTTCTCACGATTCACCTACACCAAACTCTCTGATTCTCTCTTGGAATTCTTCAAGAACTCATTCATTGTTCTTCAGTTTTCTTCAGAGTTTTGCATCGAGATTCTCCATCTTCATCCATAATACATCGAAGTTGCATAGATCTTCATCTTGTTCTCCAACTGTTTCAATCAATTTCTCACTGATTTCAAGCTTTTCTCAGCCTTTATTTGGCCAATCGAGACTCAAGGAAGAAGCACATTCCTCTGGTATTCTTGTATATTCAAAGCCTCACCAGTTTCAGGTTTGATTTCTTCAACTTTGATTGCACATTTTCTCTTCAGTATCACTTGTTTCTTGTTGATTTTAGCTCATTAGGAGCTCTGAAGTATCCGGCTAGTTGATAGGCCTCCTAGAGGCATAGTTTCAAAACCTAGGGCATATCTTAATCTCCTCTGTTCTCTATGTATGTGTTTGTTATGTGAAAAATAATGGTGGATTCATGATGTATGCAACGCCAGCTTCATTTTGATATCACGTTTGTGCATTTCTGGAGATTTTGAGATTTGCAGGAGGTGGTTACTCGCCGGAGAAGATGACCGGAGGTCCTTCTCCGGCCGGTGGTTGTAATTGCTAGGGTTTTTGTGAGTTTGAATCCTGGCCGTGTGATTTGTGCATCGTGTGGTTAACATGTTGCCACGTATTTTAAATTTTGTGTTTATTTTGTGATTGTGTGTTCTCCATTCCACGTTTCTTAGTGTGTGCATCTAATGTGGATCTTTGATCTTGCATGCTTGGTGATCAGTTGAATTGATATGGTGCATTGATTTGATTTGAGGGTTGTGTGTGTGACAACACATTAATGAAAAGTGTGCACATCACGTTTTATTCTTCTTGAATTCTGATGATTGTGTGTGTGTGCGTGCAAGGGAACTATCATGTGCCTTCATTAGGGACTGTTGATGCGCATACTTTAATGATTAATTCATGTTGACTGGATTGTGTGGCCATGATTGCATTTGATCATTAATTGCATGTACACTCATCCCAAACGATCACACGCATATTGGATTGGACCATAATTAATAAGTGCACCCCCTCTCTGAGCCCATTTTCATTTTTTGAACGTGGAAGTTACTTATCTGCACCCCCTACTTGTTTTTCTTTTTTTTTTCTTTTTTAATTTCTTTTTATACATGTTTCATGATTGAGTTTTAAAAATACCAAAACATCATTAAAAATTCTATAAAAATTCATGAGATATCTTAGAATGTTAAAATAATTTTATATATTTTTTAATTGTGATTTTGTGAATATTTGCATATTAATCCATATTTTTTCTTTTATTTCTTTTGAAATTGGTTTCTATTTTCACACCTTTATTTCAAAAATTTATTTCTCATAAATCCTTAAACATTTTTGCATCAATATTTTTGCATCTTTTCAATAACATCCACAACTTAATAAAAATATTTTTGTTTCATTTTTAGAACTTTCTCTTATTGCCTTTAGGTCCTTCACTTCTACACTTTGGTTCATTATTCATAAGTGATTATTGCTTGATTGTTTGAGGTCCTTTCTTTCTGAATTTTTGTATGATTTTTTGGTATGATGTTTACCTCTGGTAGAGGTCTCTTGAGATTTAATTTGGTGATTTTTTAAATTGTTTTTGGTATTTGTTTGATGACTCTTATTTGATGTCCCTTTTCATGAACTTCTTTGATCATTTTTGTTTACTTGCTTGATAAGGCACTTGTGCCATTGTATGAGATCACTATTCTTGACTTCTTGAGCCATATTTAGATCATTATAGGTCTGTTGATTGAAATTATAGGTTATTGATTTGAATTTGATGTCTTTTGGTGTACATATTCAATACTTGTTTTACATGTTTCCTTTTGACCTATTTCCTCTTTCTTTTGCATCTAAATGCCAACTTGAATTGTAATTGATTTGTAATTGGTTTGTTGATGCCATGCCATATTATCCATTTACATTTCATATGATGTATGCCTCTGACCTTAAAGCATTACATTCCTTCCATATGCTATTCATATCTTACTTTACATACTTGTACATGTTTCATCCCAATGCATGTTTCTTTTTCTTCTAGCTTCTAAATGACTTGTAATTGTTTGAATGTGATTGATTTGTGAATCTTATCCTCATCCTAACATGTCATATCATCTCTGACCTTGATACTTGAGTTTCATATTGAACTTTTATACGTTTGACTTATGCCATGAATGCTTTCTTTCCATGTTAAATTCATGTTCACATCTTCTCAATTCTCATCCTTATCATTCTTAATGGTTGAATGCTTGATTGTATGCCTTATGTGACATTTATATATCATGTTTAGGAACATGTTTAGGTCATCCACATTCTGACTTGGACATTATTTGAAGCATAATTGCATGATCACTTTAGATGTTCACTCATTCTTCCTCTATGTCTTCCATGATTCATTTCTTTGATGATTATTACTTTGTTTGTGCATGATCCTTTTGTGTTTAGTATCTCAACCTTAGGGAACACCCCTTAAAGCATAGATTCTGATCTTGATTGAGTTTCATCTCTTAGGAGCTTTATCCTTTAGCTCTTAACTTGTTTGTTTACCAATTGTTATTCCTTTTCTTATTGCCTTACTTGTAAATAGTTTTGTGAGCTAACTTTTTCATGTAGGTGCAAGGTAAGTAAGTGTGGGGACTTAGTTCCACATACACTTCTTTCTCTTATATTCTCGTACTTCTTTTAAACTTTCAATTTGTGTTTGATAAGCATTTATATGCTTCCTTTGAATAACTTCTCCTTCATCCCTCTTTAAGATCAACTTAACTTCCATCTTGGAAGTAAGTTGTTTCTTTTGCTCCTCTTCTCCTTTCTTTTAGAAGTAAGTTTCTTAAACCACATTAACCATATGATCACTATGTATGATAACATTAAGGTGGAGTCTTAGTCTCCCTCATTAAATTTTCACCTTTGATCCTCTTCTTGAGTCACTTCTTCTCATCTTCAAACAAAAGGAAAAACACCTAATAAAGGCAAAACAAACATTGTATTTGGGCCTTTCATGTAAGAATGAGATAGTGAGGGATCTTCTCTCACTTTCTTGGAATGTTTAGCATACGTCCCGTCTTGGGTCGATGTGCGAGGCATTCGATCCAACATGAGGGACTTAAATACAATATGTGTTACAAAACACACATAATCAAAAACACTTCTTTCTAAAAGACAAAAACCAACAATAACGTCTTTCCTTCGGGAATTATTTTCTCATCTCACTCATTCTCAAAGTACGAACGTGCTCCTCCTCGTTCTCTTGCAAGATGGTAACGCACTCGGACCAGCGAGCCTGCAACACCTGAGCTAGAACGTCAGTCGTTCCCTAAAAAACACAAACAATCCATCCCTAGTGAGGGGAACTACGTCGCTCTGATTCTCATGTTCCCGATGAGATACGTAGGCAGTGGGGTAGAGCCCATTCGAGCACTTCTTTTATTTTCCCTACATTTGTTTCTCTTTCTCTCTCCTTTTCTTTTCGAGTTCTCCAGCTAGCAGTTCCTTTTCCAGTATCCTTTCCTTACACCCTTTGATTGAAGCAGCAAGCGTGGATCCCATCGGGTACGATGGACGCATGGGGGTGCTAATACTTTCCTCTCGTGTAACAGACTCCCGAACCCAGTTCTCTTGGTCACAAGACCATGCTTTTCCTTCCCTTCAGGTTTATGCAGTGTTTCCGTTCCCTCTCTTGGGATAAATACACATTGCTGGCGACTCTGTTTCCGTGCCACTTTCGCGTTTGTACTTGGATGAAAATCCCGGGAGCGACAGCTGGCGACTCTCCTGGGGATCGAACCCAGAATCTCTGGTTCCTTAGCGAGTCAATCCTAGCGCTTGTCTGTTTTCTTTCATTGGGTGTTTACTGTTGTGCTGTATTTACTGTTATTGCATTACTATTTACTGTATATTACTATATTTACTGCATTTTAGCATTTTCATTTCATATATTTTGCTATACTGGACTGTGTTATTTTCTGTTTGGCGGGATGGGGTATTCTGAGAGATAGGCCCAATACCCAGGCCTGAGTGCACTTATGATTAGTGTGTTTCATGTCCTCTCGCGTTCCATCTCGGTTCGAGGAGGGAATATGAAACACAATCTGGATATGGTTCTCTCTAGAGAATTCTGCGTTGTGGATTTCCCACGATGGTAGAGCTATCTGGAAGAGCTGTTAAGTCTGGATGACCTTTTAGGATGACCCTCTTTATTTTGAGGTGAATCAGAGGATGATCTCTTTGTTTGGCGATAACATTGTATCCTTCGGGCTGAATGTGTTATTGCTTCTCATTCCGAGACCCGAATTTGAGGATCCTCACCTTCTAGTACATACATGTGAGATTGGGGGTATTGTTTACAGGTGTGCAGGAACCCTTGACCTTCAGCATACCCGATTTTCTTATGAGTTCTGGATTTGTTACTGAATCTGTGGTTCTGACCAGCTCACATTCTGTTTTGGATTTGTTATTGGACTTCTTATCTTGGTGTTGTATATCTCACCAGACTCAGATTGCAGTACAGTGGATTCAGCTTTATTTGTGCAGCACTAATCATATGCCCTTGCATACATATCATCATTAGCATTCTTGCGTTTAACCTTCATGTTTATTCATTTGCAGGGTATACTTCCTTTCTGTTCCAGTTGACAGTTCCCTTGTTCAGTTATGGAGACTCCCAGGAAGAACAATGTGCATTATACTTTCTTTGACACAAAGGTGGGACAGTTACGAAAGATGATTTCTCTTATTACTCCAGATCATGTGGGTATGTTCCGAAAGGCTTATGGGGAGATTATGATTGTGGTTGTTGACTTGAATGCTTCAGAAAGGAGTGTCATCCATACATGCTTACAGTTTTACGACCCACAGCTAAGGTGCTTCACTTTCTCAGATTTTTAATTAGCCCCGACGTTAGAAGAGTATGCCCTGCTGCTAGGTGTGCCTCTCAAGTACCAGATTCCTTTCAAATCTGACATGCGCCCTCCAAAGCCTGAAGAAATAGCTAAGGCCCTCCATTTGAGTGTATCTGTGATAGCAGATAACCTCACCACCAAAGGAGGTTTATCTGGTTTTCATTTGGATTTCTTGGTTGCCAAAGCTGAAGGATGTGCTGCTAAGTCTCAGTGGGAAACCGTTTGCGCAATCCTGGATTTGAGTATGTATGGAATTATGTTGTTTGCTGATGAACCTAAGTTTGTGGACATGAGCGCAATCCATATTTTTGTAATGAAGAATCCTATACCTACACTTCTGGGTGATTTATACTACTCTGGAATTTTAAAAATGAGAAGAAACGAGGAGGTTTGGTTAGGTGTTGCGCACCTCTGTTCCATAAGTGGCTCATGAGTCATTTACCAAATTCAGAGGCCTTTTTGGATCCTCATCCTGCAAAGAATTGGGCTAAGAGGATGATTCAGTTGACAGCAAAGGATATTCGTTGGTTTAATCAAAGGACGATGGGGGGAGATTTTGTCAATAGCTGTGGAAGACATCCTAATGTTCCACTCTTGGGAATAAATGGTTGCATCAATTATAACCCTGTTATTCTCAGGAGACAGTTAGGATTTGCCTTAATAGAGCCTCCGAGGGACAGTGATTTGGAAGAATCCTTCTTTTTCCATGTGAAGGATAATCTTTTGCTGGTAAGACAAGCGGCTGGAGCTTGGGGCAATTTGCAAACGAAGGGTAAAGTGGTCTTCGGCAAGTGCAACAATGTGTCTTCTTCTCAATATGATGTCTGGTTGAAAAGAAGGGTTCAGATCACTCTTTTGCCGTTTTCTCAGGAAAGACCGTCAGATCCAGTTGCTGAAGAACTGGTAACCATGGTAAGCGTTGTTGAATATAACAAGCTCAAAGCAGAGATGGATAAGACAGTCAAAATGAATGAGAAACTAAGCAAAGGACTCAGAAAGACGCTTTGTGAAAAGCGTAATGTTAAATATGAACTATAAAAGCTGACTGAGTGTCATGAGGCCAATGAGAAAAGAATGGCTGAAGACACCATCTACATTCGCAAGGTCAAATAGAATGAGATGGCACTAAAGGAGGCGTGCAAGCGCATCAATGAGCAGTTGACCAAGTCTGAGAATGCCCTGGCCAAAGGACAACAAAGATGGGATGAGTTTTTCGAATGCCGGAGGGAGATCGAGGCGAGAATCAGGGCTGAAAATGACGAGTTGAGGAAAATTTTGAAGAGCAAATAAAGTGAATTTCTCCAACAACTAAGTGCAGCTAATCAAGAGATCGAAGATCTGAAGATCCGCGCTGGAATAAAGAGAGCCAAAGAGTTAGCTGTCAAAGATCAAATTTGAAAGCTAGAAGAAGCTGTCAAGTTAAGAAGTGAACTGATCAGAAGCCTTACCGAACGCCCAAATGATCCAGTTACTGAAGCGCTTCTCAAAAAGGTCCGAGAAGATTTATATGGGCTCAATGTATGAGTTGTTGTTATTCTAGGGAATCACCATCAGGCTTGTTGATGGGTTTTCTTTTATTTGTATTCATGCTATTCAGTTGTATTTGTTCAAGAATAATTTGTATTTGACTGTTCCACACCTGGCTGTGGGTTTTTCATTTATGCTATTGACTTTGTTTGGTAATTATCGAGGTGGATTCTTCGTCAAATTATACAATAATTCACACACTCACTGGGTCGTATGATGGGTATTCTGAGTTATTAATATGCACCTCTGATTATCTGTTAGCAATTGCAGGAGTATGCATTGTTCTCTTTCGGTCAAACTGGAATCGAAGGAAGGAATGCCTCAAAATGAATAACCATTGCATTGCATTGCATATCATTTTGCATTTTGTTGTTTGCTTTTTCAGGTACTTGTCGCAGGAGATCTCTAACCATTATTTGGTTTCAGGCATTATAGCTGAGAATCACGTACACCGATACTCAACTCGAAGAAATCAAGCAAGGATTATGGATCAAATGCAGAATGATTTGGCTGAAATGAGGGCACGCATGGACCAGTTCATGACTCTCATAACTTGTATGGCACAAACTCAAGAGAGATTGAGGCTTCTGGTCGAGCGTCCAGAGACTACGCCAGGAGGTAATCAGAATGACAATTCACAGACTCATGACACTCCTCCTCCTGTTGGCAATCCTCCTCCTGTGGGCAATCTGGGTAATGGAAATGTCAGAAATGCTGGTGTTGTTCAGGAAGATGCTCAGGAAGACTAATTCACCCTGCTGGATGCTGATATGGGTAACCCTGGTGACCGAAGGTATGATGAGTTAGCTGAGAAGATCTGGGCCGTAGAGTGCAAGAATTCTATGGGTATTGATGTTACTAGTCTGGGGTTGTACCAGGAGTCAGGATTCCTCCAAAATTCAAGCCGCCTACTTTTGACAAATATCAGGGCAATACGTGTCCCCAGACACATATACATGCTTATTTTGGGAAGATCTCAGCCCATACAGATGATGAGAAGTTATGGATGCATTACTTTCAAGACAGTCTGGCTGGAGCTCCTTTGACCTGGTATATGAAATTGAACAGAGCTGCTGTGAGAAGTTGGAAGGATCTGGCAGAAGCATTCCTAAAGCAATATCAGTACAATATCGACACGGCGCCCAACCGCACTCAATTGCAGGGGTTGTCACCGAATGCTAAGGAAAGTTTCAAGGAATATGCTCAAAGGTGGAGAGAGATGGCTGCACAGGTTCAACCTCCTTTGCTGGATAGAGAAATGGCAGACATGTTTATGGGCACCCTGCAAGGGGCATACCTTGAAAGATTGGCTGCGTGTCCATCAACCGGATTTGTTGATATCGTGATTGCTGGAGAAAGAATAGAGAGTCTGTTGAAGCTTGGTAAGATTCAAGACGTAAGTGGAGCTGGCTCTTCTGGGACGAAGAAACCATTTGCTAGTGGTCAGAAAAGACGAGAAGGTGATACAAATGCTGTATATAGAGGACGAGGTAGAGGACGTTCTCAGGGTTACCATCAAGTAGGTGCAGTGACAATCCCAGCACCATCTATTCAACAACAATAACCACAACAGCAAGCTCAGCAGCAGTAGCAGCAACCTCCTTTCTAGCAGAGGTCTAGGCAGAGGGATCGTAAGATTGACCCTGTCCCTATGACTTATGCAGCGTTGCTACCACAGTTACTCAAGTTGAAGTTGGTTGAGCTTCGTACTATGAGACCTCCTGCCGCTGGCAACTTGCCACCTAATTTTGATGTTAACGCTCGCTGCAAGTTCCACTCAGGCGCTCAGGGGCACACCATTGAAAAATGTTGGGCATTTCATTATAAGGTGCAAGATTTGATTGATGCTAAAGCAATCAATTTCTCGTTGCCTCCTAATGTTCTACAGATCCCCATGCCTGATCATGGTGTGGCAGATGTGCGTGCTATTAAAGACGGAAAGAGGTTAAATTTGGTAATAGATATCAGTCAGGTGAAGACTCCGTTGCCAGTGGTGAAGGATCGTTTGTTGAAGGGACAGGTGTTCCTGGGTTGTGATCAAAATTGTTTTGAATGTATGAGTCAGAAGAATGGCTGTGTTAAGTTGAGAATTGGTTTGCAAAGTCTGATTAACAAGGGGCGTCTACAGTTTGACCGGATTGTGAAAGAAACTGACGAGGTGTCAACTGTGACCATCTATTATACTCCTGCGGAGATTCAGGTGCCTGCTAGTACAGCTCCTGTAGCAAGTGTTGTGCAAGAAAGACCCAGTCCTGTTACCATCATGGTGCCAGGACCAGTTCCGTTTACAACTACCAAGGCAATCCCATGGAACTATGGGGCAGACGTGTATTATGAAGGGAAAAAGCAAGAAGTCGGGACATCAGCCAGTTCAGATATTGATAATGTGGGTGGTGTAGGTGGCTTCCCAAGAAGTGGAAGATTGTTTGCTCCCCAAACTTTGCGCAGTGATAAAGAAGTTGAAGCTGCAGCAAAAGTTAAAGGAAAACAGGTGGTCGAGAGTGTGCTTGTGCCTGAAACAGAGACAAAGATTACCTTTGACAATGAGGTGGAAGAGTTCATGAGGATAATAAAGAAAAGTGATTATAAGATTGTCGATCAGTTGAATCAGACCCCCTTGAAAATTTCAATTCTGTCATTATTGATGTGTTCTGACGCGCATCGGGAGGTTTTATTGAAAGTGTTGAAGAGAGTATATGTTCCCCAGGAAATCACTGTTAATCATCTTGAAGGTGTGATTTCCAACGTCAATGTCAGCCACGGATTGGGTTTCACAAGCAGAGATTTGACGTCTGAAGGGAGAAACCACAATAAAGCTTTGCACATTACAATGGAGTGCAGGGGTGCAGTGTTGTCTCACGTATTGGTAGACACTGGATCCTCGCTCAATGTCTTGCCTAAGAAGACGCTAATGAAGCTAGAAGTTGATGGTTTGATTTTAAGGCCCAGTGAGTTGGTTGTCAGAGCGTTCGATGGAACGAAAAGATCTGTGTTTGGTGAAGTAGAATTGCCCGTGCAAATTGGACCGCAAGTGTTCAAATCCATATTCCATGTGATGGACATACAGCCTGCATATAGCTGCTTATTAGGCCGCCCTTGGATTCATGCGGTCGGGGCTGTTACATCCACCTTACACCAAAAGCTGAAATACGAGTTCGAGGGGCAAGTTGTGACAGTGTGTGGTGAAGAAGATATTTTTGTTAGCCACTTGTCCACATTCAAGTATATTTAGATGGATGGGGAAATTCACGAGATGCTTTGCCAGTCATTTGAAGCGGTGAATATTGACAATGTGCCTGAATCTTCCGTTGCACCAAATAGAACTGGTACGTCCATTTTGTTATATAAGTAAGTTGTCGAGGTGGTTAGAGCAGGCAACGCCCAGGGCTGGGGCAAGCTGATAGAGACGCCAATGAAGGAGGACAAGTTTGGTATTGGTTATCATCCCTCTATGACTTCTGCTGCAGAGAACAGTGGGCCTATCACTTTCAGTAGTGGGGGAATCATTTACCCAGATCAGTCTTGTGCAGCTACAGAAGACGATGTTGATAGTGACTGTGACTTGGACAACTGGGTACGTCCACGCGCTCCGGGATAACCCTTGCAGAATTGGTCTGTTGAAGAAGTCATCCGGGTTACTCTCCAGATAGAGTAATTTTCTTTGTTTTTCTAACCATAATACATGTTAAAATATTGCGCTCTGCCCAAGGCGTATAGATTCATTTGTAGGGCCACCCTGTTTGCATTTGCAATTTTAATCATAAATAAAGGACGTTTTGCACTCAAATTTTGTTCTCTGTCTTTCAGTTTTTTATTTTTGCACAAAAATAAGAAAATGGAAATGTTTCTTTTCTTTCTTTTTGCTATGAAATAAATTCTAAAATAAAGCATGAACTCGTTCGTGCAGACTTGATCCTCCGGATTTCATTGATAACGGTTCTGCTATGGCCATGTATGACTTTGAAAAACTGATTTATCAAGCCGAAGAAGGGGATGAGAAGGGTTGTGAACTCCCTGAGGAACTGGCCAGATTGTTAAAACAAGTGGAACGGACTATCCAGCCTCATCAAGAGACTATAGAGATCATCAATATTGGTACCGAGGATGCTAAGAAAGAGATCAAGATTGGCGCCTGCCTGAAAGCAGATGTGAAGAAGGCTTTGACTGAGATGTTGTGTGAATATGTTGATATCTTCGCCTGGTTGGATACGGATATTGTTGTACACAGGCTGCCATTGAGAGAAGAATGCCCACCAGTCAAGCAGAAACTTCGTCGGAGTCATCCCGACATGGCCATAAAGATCAAAGAAGAAGTTCAGAAATAATGGGATGCAGGGTTTCTTGCAATGACTCACTATCCTCCCTGGGTTGGCAATATTGTGCCGGTACCAAAGAAAGACAGAAAGGTTAGAATGCGTGTGGATTATCGAGATCTTAACAAAGCTAGCCCAAAAGATGATTTTCCACTACCTCACATTGATGTACTGGTCGACAATATAGCTTAGTTTTCAGTGTTCTCGTTTATGGACGGTTTCTCCGGGTACAACCAGATTAAGATGGCACCTGAAGATATGGAGAAGACCACGTTCATTACTCCGTGGGGTACATACTGTTATAAGGTGATGACTTTTGGGTTGAAAAACGCAGGGGCAACGTACCAACGGGCAATGGTAACTTTGTTTCACGACTTGATTCATAAGGAGATTAAATGTTATGTTGATGACACTATCGCCAAGTCGAGAACAGAAGAAGAACATCTGATTAACTTGAAAAAGTTGTTTGAAAGGTTGAGAAAGTTTCATCTAAGGTTGAATCCTAACAAGTGCACTTTTGGGGTGCATTCTGGAAAGCTGATGGGTTTCATTGTGAGCGAAAAAGGGATTGAGGTTGATCCTGCCAAAGTGAAAGCAATACAAGATATGCCTGAACCAAGAACGGAAAAAGAGGTTCGTGGTTTTCTGGGTAGATTGAACTACATTGCAAGGTTCATATCTCACCTAACGGCCACGTGTGAACCAATATTCAAATTGCTAAGAAAAGATCAAACGGTCAGGTGGAATGACGATTGCCAATTGGCATTCGATAAAATAAAAGAATACTTGCAGGAGCCTCCAATCCTCATGCCTCCAGTTTCAGGAAGGCCTTTGATAATGTATTTGACAGTGCTGGAAGGTTCTATGGGTTGTGTTCTCGGTCAACACAACGAGACAGGTAGGAAAGAGCATGCTATCTACTACCTGAGCAAAAAGTTCAATGACTGTGAGTCCCGGTACTCAATGCTTGAAAAGACATGCTGTGCACTTGCATGGGCCGCCAAGCGATTGAGGCAGTATATGATCAGGCACACAACTTTGTTAATTTCCAAAATGGATCCTATCAAATACATTTTCGAGAAACCAGCACTAACAGGCAGAGTTGCGCGGTGGCAAATGGTTTTGACAGAGTATGATATCCAATATACTTTCCAAAAGGCCATCAAAGGAAGTATCTTGTCAGACTATCTTGTGCAACAGCCAATTGATGATTACCAACCCATGAAATTTGATTTCCCTGATGAGGACATCATGTTTCTTAAAGCTAAAGACTGCGAGGAACCACTCCCGGAGGAGGGGCCAGACCCTGAATCCAAATGGAGTTTGATGTTTGATGGGGCTGTCAACATGAATGGGTGCGGAGTTGGAGCAGTTCTTATCACGCCGGAAGGTGTTCATATGCCTTTCACTGCCTGAATAACTTTCGGATGCACCAACAATGAAGCCGAATATGAAGCTTGTATAATGGGGATTGAAGAGGCGATTAATTTACGAATTAAGACCCTTGATATCTTCGGTGATTCATCTTTGGTAATCAATCAAGTGAAAGGGAGTTGGTACACGCACCAAGAAAATCTGGTTCCGTATAGAGATTATACAAGGAGATTGCTGACATTTTTCACAACAGTGAAGTTGTACCATATTCCTCGAGATGAGAATAAGTTTGCAGATGCCTTGGCTACTTTGTCTTCCATGATCAAAGTGCAAGGATGGAATCATGTACCTAAGATCGAAGTGTCTCGCCTTGACAGACCGTCATTTGTGTTTGCTGTTGATGCAACGTCTGATGACAAACCATGGTTTCATGACATCAAGTGTTTCTTGAAAAGTCAAGAGTACCCGCCAGGGGCATCTGCTAAAGATAAGAAGACGTTGAGAAGGTTGTCTGGTAGTTTCTTCTTGAATCAGGATGACGTGCTGTACAAACGAAATTTTGACATGGTTCTGCTTAGATGCGTGGATAGACACGAAGCAAACTTGTTAATGCAGGAAGTGCATGAAGGCTCTTTCGGTACCCATGCGGGAGCGACAGCTGTAGCACCCCAAAATTTTCCCTCTCATTTCCTCATATCATTTTGCATGAGCTTTCATTTCATTGCATTGCATTCAAGCATAGAAAAACAAAACATCAAGCATTGCATGGCATCTTGCATAAGGGCATGTGATCAGGTGATTCTCTAAGGTGTTGATCATCCAAGGCAAGAGAATAAGAGCTAAGTGTTTCTCATAAGTCTCAAGGGTTTCTTAAGCTATATGTCATCCCTACTTGATCCACAAGGCATGGGAAGAGGAGAATTCATCAAGAAGATTGGGCAGTGCATGATCTCCTACACAAGGCAGTCAAAAATTGGGATCTGACCCCCTAATGGGCAAGCTCTTTGAGTTTTTATCATCTCCAAATGGCATATCTCATCATTGTTTGAGAGAATCCACATCATATTCAGAGGAATTTGGATTTGGAGGATGTGTTATTTCCTCCTAACCAGAGGGTGCCAAAATTAGGGTTTGGCCTAAAATCAGTTTATCTCTGATTTTTTGGACAATACTTGATCTCATGGTATTCCTTATGTTCTTAAGTGTGTATGGATGGAAAATTGCTCATCAATTGGTTTCAGAAGGGTCTCAATTGACCAGTTGCTTGATAATCAAGAAATTGGGGGAAAAGTCAACTATGCAGTGGAAAAAGTCAACTATTGACTTTCTAAGGTCAAATTCATGAAATTCATGTTACATATGTTCAATGGACAAAATTTTATCAAGAAATGATGGAAGAATAAGGAAAAATCAAGAAATCACAAAACTGCCAAAAATGGAAACTTTAGGGTTGCCAAAAATAGTAAGTTTGGACCATTTTGCACCCTACTTTGAGGCTCTCTTTCTCCAAGATAAAAGCTTCAAACCTCAGGCTCAAGTTGATCCAATTAAAGTTCATGTTCTAAGCTTCAAATGCATATAAAGAACATCTTCATTGGATCAATATTGAGTGAGATATGATTGATCAAAGTTTGAGAAAAGTAGGTCCAAAATCAAGTCATGACCAAGAATGCTCAGGCCCACGCGCCATAATTTTTACAAACACTTGGTGTGCCAAATGTTCACCCATTTTTCTTAATGATAAAAGCTTCAAATGGAAAACTTTTCAAAATCAAAGTTGTTCCTTGCCATGCCCTCTTCAATGTTGATGTTGGACAAATTTTGAATTGATCGAGTTATGATGGAGATATATTGGTCTCAAGTTAGGGTGATCATGCTGAAATTCCATGAGCCAAGCTTGCCTTACCAATCAACCACTTGACCCGCCCACAAGTCAGTTCCAAATCTTAGTGTTCTAAACTATTTTTCACTAACTTCCAAGCCTTAATTCAATCCAAAATCAACATCAATCATGTTCTATGATGTGCTAGCTTTCCATTGACCTAAAAAACTCATCAACCCATCCACTGAACATGGAGAAACTCATCCCCAAACCACCATGTTTCCATTGGAACCAAGCTACCACAAAATCAGAAAATGAAATGTTGTTGGTGTTCACACGCATACACACCCTATTTTCCTTTCCACTTTTAACCAAACATTTTTCTTACACAATTCATATCATGCCTTCTGAAACATCAAAGGAGAAAAGAATAAAAGCTTACATTGCAAGTTTCTTTGCTGCAGCTCACCACCAGCCGTGCCATCATCACCATTCTTTTCACTCCACCTCACCCTATGTACCATGAACATCTCCACACCATAACCAAGCTCACTAACCGCCCCTAACTAACTTGACTCAGTTAGGGTGAACTCAGTTAACTCAATAAACTCACCTTAACTAACTCATTTAACCACCTCTGGTTCACATTTAACTCACACTATAAATCAAAGTTTCACTTCACAAATTCAACTTCAACTTCATTTTTCAATCTCTCTCATTTTCTCACGATTCACCTACACCAAACTCTCTGATTCTCTCTTGGAATTCTTCAAGAACTCATTCATTGTTCTTCAGTTTTCTTCAGAGTTTTGCATCAAGATTCTCCATCTTCATCCATAATACATTGAAGTTGTGTAGATCTTCATCTTGTTCTCCAACTGTTTCAATCAATTTCTCACTAATTTCAAGCTTTTCTCAGCCTTTATTTAGCCAATCGAGACTCAAGGAAGAAGCACATTCCTCTGGTATTCTTGTATATTCAAAGCCTCACCAGTTCAGGTTTGATTTCTTCAACTTTGATTGCACGTTTTCTCTTCAGTATCACTTGTTTCTTGTTGATTTTAGCTCATTAGGAGCTCTGAAGTATCCGGCTAGTTGATAGGCCTCTTAGAGGCATAGTTTCAAAACCTAGGGCATATCTTAATCTCCTCTGTTTTCTATGTATGTGTTTGTTATGTGAAAAATAATGGTGGATTCATGATGTATGCAACGCCAGCTTCATTTTGATATCACGTTTGTGCATTTCTGGAGATTTTGAGATTTGCAGGTGGTGGTTACTCGCCGGAGAAGATGACCGGAGGTCCTTCTACGACCGGTGGTTGTAATTGCTAGGGTTTTGGCGAGTTTTGAATCCTGGCCGTGTGATTTGTGCATCGTGTGGTTAACACGTTGCCACGTATTTTAAATTTTGAATTTATTTTGTGATTGTGTGTTCTCCATTCCACGTTTCTTATTGTGTGCATCTAATGTGGATCTTTGATCTTGCATGCTTGGTGATCAGTTGACTTGATATGGTGCATTGATTTGATCTGAGGGTTGTGTGTGTGACAACACATTAATGAAAAGTGTGCACCTCGCGTGTTATTCTTCTTGAATTCTGATGATTGTGTGTGTGTGCGTGCAAGGGAACTATCATGTGCCTTCATTAGGGACTGTTGGATGCGCGTACTTTAATGATTAATTCATGTTGACTGGATTGTGTGGCCATGATTGCATTTGATCATTAATTGCATGTACACTCATCACACGCATATTGGATTGGACCATAATTGATAAGTGCACCCCCTCTCTGAGCCCATTTTCATTTTTTGAACGTGGAAGTTACTTATCTACACCCCCTACTTATTTTTCTTTTTTTCTTTTTAATTTCTTTTTATACATGTTTCATGATTGAGTTTTAAAAATACCAAAACTTCATTAAAAATTCTATAAAAAATCATGAGATATCTTAGAATGTTAAAATAATTTTATATATTTTTTAATTGTGATTTTGTGAATATTTACATATTAATCCTTATTTTTCTTTTATTTCTTTTGAAATTGGTTTCTATTTTCACACCTTTATTTCAAAAATTTATTTCTCATAGATCCTTAAACATTTTTGCATCAATCTTTTTGCATATTTTAAATAACATCCACAACTTAATAAAAATATTTTTGTTTCATTTTTAGAACTTTCTCTTATTGCCTTTAGGTCCTTCACTTTTACACTTTGGTTCATTATTCATAAGTGATTATTGCTTGATTGTTTGAGGTCCTTTCTTTCTGAATTTTTGTATGATTTTTTGGTATGATGTTTGCCTCTGGTAGAGGTCTCTTGAGATGTAATTTGGTGATATTTTAAATTGTGTTTGGTATTTGTTTGATGACTCTTATTTGATGTCCCTTTTCATGAACTTCTTTGATCATTTTTGTTTACTTGCTTGATAAGGCACTTGTGCCATTGTATGAGATCACTATTCTTGACTTCTTGAGCCATATTTAGATCATTATAGGTCTGTTTATTGAAATTATAGGTTATTGGTTTGAATTTGATGTCTTTTGGTGTACATATTCAATACTTGTTTTACATGTTTCCTTTTGACCTATTTCCTCTTTCTTTTGCATCTAAATGCCAACTTGAATTGTAATTGGTTTGTAATTGGTTTGTTGATGCCATGCCATATTATCCATTTGCATTTCATATGATGTATGCCTCTGACCTTAAAGCATTACATTCCTTCCATATGCTATTCATATCTTACTTTACATACTTGTACATGTTTCATCCCAATGCATGTTTCTTTTTCTTCTAGCTTCTAAATGACTTGTAATTGTTTGAATGTGATTGATTTGTGAATCTTATCCTCATAATAACATGTCATATCATCTCTAACCTTGATACTTGAGTTTCATATTGAACTTTTATAGGTTTGACTTATGCCATGAATGCTTTCTTTCCATGTTAAATTCATGTTCACATCTTCTCAATTCTCATCCTTATCATTCTTAATGGTTGAATGCTTGATTGTATGCCTTATGTGACATTTATATATCATGTTTAGGCACATGTTTAGGTCATCCACATTCTGACTTGGACATTATTTGAAGCATAATTGCATGATCACTTTACATGTTCACTCATTCTTCCTCTATGTCTTCCATGATTCATTTCTTTGATGATTAGTACTTTGTTTGTGCATGATCCTTTTGTGTTTAGTATCTCAACCTTAGGGAACACCCCTTAAAGCATAGATTCTGATCTTGATTGAGTTTCATCTCTTAGGGGCTTTATCCTTTAGCTCTTAACTTGTTTGTTTACCAATTGTTATTCCTTTTCTTATTGCTTTACTTGTAAATAGTTTTGTGAGCTAACTTTTTCATGTAGGTGCAAGGTAAGTAAGTGTGGGGACTTAGTTCCACATACACTTCTTTCTCTTATATTCTCTTACTTCTTTTAAACTTTCAATTTGTGTTTGATAAGCATTTATATGCTTCCTTTGAATAACTTCTCCTTCATCCCTCTTTAAGATCAACTTAACTTCCATCTTGGAAGTAAGTTGTTTCTTTTGCTCCTCTTCTCCTTTCTTTTAGAAGTAGGTTTCTTAAACCACATTAACCATAGGATCACTATGTATGATAACATTAAGGTGGAGTCTTAGTCTCCCTCATTAGATTTTCACCTTTGATCCTCTTCTTGAGTCACTTCTTCTCATCTTCAAACAAAAGTAAAAACACCTAATAATGGCAAAACAAACATTGTATTTGGGCCTTTCATGTAAGAATGAGATAGTGAGGGATCTTCTCTCATTTTCTTAGAATGTTTAGCGTGCGTCCCATCTCGGGTCGACATGCGAGGCATTCGATCTTACATGAGGGACTTAAATACAATGTGCGTTACAAAATATAAAAGCAACCAAAACATTTCTTTCTAAAAAAGACAAAAACGAACAATAACGTCTTCCCTTCGGGAATTCTTTTCTCATCTCATTCATTCTCAACGTACGAGCGTGCTCATTCTCGTTCTTTTGCAAAATGGTAACGCACTCGGACCAGCGAGCCTGCAACACCTGAGCTAGAACGTTAGTCGTTCTCTAAAAAACACAAACAATCCATCGCTAGTGAGGGGAACTACGTCGCTCTGATTCTCATGTTCCCGATGAGATACGTAGGCAGTGGGGTAGGGCCCATTCGAGCACTTCTTTTATTTTCCCTACATTTGTTTTTTCGTTTCTTTCTGTTCTCGTTCTTTTTCTTTCCCGGTAGCAGCGGAGCTCCATACAACGACACCCTTTGATCGAGACAAGCAAGCGTGGATCCCATCGGGTACGATGGACGCGTGGGGGTGCTAATACTTTCCTCACGCGTAACCGACTCCCGAACCCAGTTCTCTTGGTCGTAAGACCATGTTCTTTCCTTCCCTCAGGTTTATGTTGTGTTTCCTTTCCCTCTCTTGGGATAAATACACATTGCTAGCGACTTTGTTTCGGTGCCACTTTCGCGTTTGTACTTGGATGAAAATCCCAGGAGCGACAGATGGCGACTCTGCTGGGGATCATCAACCCAGAATCTCTGGTTCCTTAGCGAGTCAATCCTAGTGCTTGTCTGTTTTCTTTCATTGGGTATTTACTGTTGTGTTGTATTTACTGTTACTGCATTACTATTTATTGTATATCACTGTATTTACTGGATTTTACCATTTTCATTTCATATATTATGCTATACTGGACTGTGCTGTTTTCTGTTTGGCGGGATGGGGTATTCTGAGAGATAGGCCCAATACCCAGGCCTGAGTGCACTTATGATTAGTGTGTTTCATGTCCTCTCGCGTTCCATCTCAGTTCGAGGAGGGAATATGAAACACAATCTGGATGTGGTTCTCTCTAGAGAATTCTGCGTTGTGGATTTCCCACGATGGTAGAGCTATCTTGAAGAGCTGTTAAGTCTGGATGACCTTTTAGGATGACCCCTCTTTATTTTGAGGTGAATCAGAGGACGATCTCTTTGTTTGGCGATAGCATTGTATCCTTCGGGCTGAATCTGCTATTGCTTCTCATTCCGAGACCCGAATTTGAGGATCCTCACCTTCTATTACATACATGTGAGATTGGGGGGATTGTTTACAGGTGTGCAGGAACCCTTGACCTTCAGAATACCCGGTTTTCTTATGAGTTCTGGATTTGTTACTGAATCTGTGGTTCTGACCAGTTCACATTCTGTTTTGGATTTGTTATTGGACTTCTTATCCTGGTGTTGTATATCTCACCAGACTCAGATTGCAGTACAGTGGATTCAGCTTTATTTGTGCAGCACTGATCATATGCCCTTGCATACATATCATCATTAGCATTCTTGCATTTAACCTTCATGTTTATTCATTTGCAGGGTATACTTCCTTTCGGTTCCAGTTGACAGTTCCCTTGTTCAGTTATGGAGACTCCCAGGAAGAACAATGTGCATTATACTTTCTTTGACACAAAGGTGGGACAGTTACGAAAGATGATTTCTCTTATTACTCCAGATCATGTGGGTATGTTCCGAAAGGCTTATGGGGAGATTACGACTGTGGTTGTTGACTTGAATGCTCCAGAAAGGAGTGTCATCCATACGTGCTTACAGTTTTACGACCCACGGCTAAGGTGCTTCACTTTCTCAGATTTTCAATTAGCCCCGACGTTAGAAGAGTATGCCCTGCTGCTAGGTGTGCCTCTCAAGTACCAGATTCCTTTCAACTCTGACATGCGCCCTCCAAAGCCTGAAGAAATAGCTAAGGCCCTCCATTTGAGTGTACCTGTGATAGCAGATAACCTCACCACCAAAGGAGGTTTATCTGGTTTTCATTTGGATTTCTTGGTTTCCAAAGCTGACGGATGTGCTACTAAGTCTCAGTGGGAAACCGTTTGCGCAATCCTGGCTTTGAGCATCTATGGAATTATGTTGTTTGCTGATGAACCTAAGTTTGTGGACATTAGCGCAGTCCATATTTTTGTAATGAAGAATCATATACCTACACTCCTGGGTGATTTATACTACTCTGTGCATTTTAAAAATGAGAAGAAATGAGGAGGTTTGGTTAGGTCTTGCGCACCTCTGTTCCATAAGTGGCTCATGAGTCATTTACCAAATTCAGAGGCCTTTTTGGATCCTCATCCTGCAAAGAATTGGGCTAAGAGGATGATTCAGTTGACAGCAAAGGACATTCGTTGGTTCAATCAAAGGACGATGGGGGGAGATTTAGTCAGTAGCTGCGGAAGACATCCTAATGTGCCACTCTTGGGAATAAAGGGTTGCATCAATTAAAACCCTGTTATTCTCAGGAGACAGTTAGGATTTTCCTTAATAGAGCTTCAAGGGACAGTGATTTGGAAGAATCCTTCTTTTTCCCTGTGAAGGAATACCTTTTGCTGGTAAGACAAGCGGCTGGAGCTTGGGGCAATTTGCAAACGAAGGGTAAAGTGGTCTTCGGCAAGTGCAACAATGTGTCTTCTTCTCAATATGATGCCTGGTTGAAAAGAAAGGTTCAGATCATTCTTTTACCGTTTTCTCAGGAAAGACCGTCAGATCCAGTTGCTGAAGAACCAGTAACCATGGTAAGCGTTGTTGAATATAACAAGCTCAAAGCAGAGATGGATAAGATAGTCAAAATGAATGAGAAACTAAGCGAAGGACTCAGAAAGACGCTTTGTGAAAAGCATAATGTTGAATATGAACTGCAAAAGCTGACTGAGCGTCATGAGGCCAATGAGAAAAGAATGGTTGAAGACACCATCTACATTCGCAAGGTCAAACAGAATGAGATGGCACTAAAGGAGGCGTGCAAGCGCATCAATGAGCAGTTGACTAAGTCTGAGAATGCCCTGGCCAAAGGACAACAAAGATGGGATGAGTTTTCCAAATGCCGGAGGGAGATCGAGGCGAGAATCAGGGCTGAAAATGACGAGTTGAGGAAAAATTTGAAGAGCAAAGAAAGTGAATTTCTCCAGCAACTAAGTACAGCTAATCAAGAGATCGAAGATCTGAAGATCCGCGCTGGAATAAAGAGAGCCAAAGAGTTAGCTCTCAAAGATCAAATTCGAAAGCTAGAAGAAGCTGTCAAGTTAAGAAGTCAACTGATCAGAAGCCTTACCGAACGCCCAAATGATCCAGTTACTGAAGCGCTTCTCAAAGAGGTCCGAGAAGATTTATATGGGCTCAATGTCTGAGTTGTTGTTATTCTAGGGAATCACCATCAGGCTTGTTGATGGGTTTTCTTTTATTTGTATTCATGTTATTCAGTTGTATTTGTTCAAGAACAATTTGTATTTGACTGTTCCACACCTGGCTGTGGGTTTTTCATTTATGCTATTGGCTTTGTTTGGTAATTATCGAGGTGGATTCTTCGTCAAATTATACAATAATTCACACACTCACTGGGCCGTATGATGGGTATTCTGAGTTATTAATATGCACCTCTGATGATCTGTTAGCAATTGCAGGAGTATGCACTGTTCCCTTTCGGTCAAACTAGAATCGAAGGAAGGAATGCCTCAAAATGAATAAACATTGCATTGCATTGCATATCATTTTGCATTTTATTGTTTTCTTTTTCAGGTACTTGTCGCAGGAGATCTCTAACCTTTATTTGGTTTCAGGCATTATAGCTGAGAATCACGTACACCGATACTCAACTCGAAGAAATCAAGCAAGGATTATGGATCAAATGCAGAATGATTTTGCTGAAATGAGGGCACGCATGGACCAGATCATGACTCTCATGACTGGTATGGCACAAACTCAAGAGAGATTGAGACTTCTGGTCGAGCGTCCAGAGACTACGCTAGAAGGTAATCAGAATGACAATTCACAGACTCATGGCACTCCTCCTCCTGTTGGCAATCCTTCTCCTGTGGGAAATCTGGGTAATGGAAATGTCAGAAATGCTGGTGTTGTTCAGGAAGATGCTCAGGAAGACCAATTTACCCTGCTGGATGCTGATATGGGAAACCCTGGTGACCGAAGGTATGATGAGTTAGCTGAGAAGATCCGGGCCATAGAGTGCAAGAATTCTATGGGTATTGATGTTACTAGTCTGGGGCTGGTACCAGGAGTCAGGATTCCTCCAAAATTCAAGCCGCCTACTTTAGACAAATATCAGGGCAATACGTGTCCCCAAACACATATCCAAGCTTATTTTGGGAAGATCTCAGCCCATACAGATGATGAGAAGTTATGGATGCATTACTTTCAAGACAGTCTGGCTGGAGCTCCTTTGACCTGGTATATGAAATTGAACAGAGCTGCTGTGAGAAGTTGGAAGGATCTGGCAGAAGCATTCCTAAAGAAATATCAGTACAATATCGACACGGCGCCCAACCACACTCAATTGCAGGGGTTGTCACCGAATGCTAAGGAAAGTTTCAAGGAATATGCTCAAAGGTGGAGAGAGATGGCTGCACAGGTTCAACCTCCTTTGCTGGATAGGAAATGGCAGACATGTTTATGGGCACCCTGCAAGGGGCATACCTTGAAAGATTAGCTGCGTGTCCATCAACCGGATTTGCTGATATCGTGATTACTGGAGAAAGAATCGAGAGTCTGTTGAAGCTTGGTAAGTTTCAAGACGTAAGTGGAGCTGGCTCTTCTGGGATGAAGAAACCATTTGCTAGTGGTCAGAAAAGAAGAGAAGGTGATACAAATGTTGTATATAGAGGACGAGGCAAAGGACGTTCTCAGGGTTACCATCAAGTAGGTGCAGTGACAATCCCAGCACCATCTGTTCAACAACAACAACCACAACAGCAAGCTCAGCAGCAGCAGCAACAACCTCCTTTCTAGCAGAGGTCTAGGCAGAGGGATCGTAAGATTGACCCTCTCCCTATGACTTATGCAGCGTTGCTACCACAGTTACTCAAGTTGAAGTTGGTTGAGCTTCGTACTATGAGACCTCCTGCCGCTGGCAACTTGCCACCTAATTTTGATGTTAACGCTCGCTGTGAGTTCCACTCAGGCGCTCAGGGGCACACCATTGAAAAATGTTGGGCGTTTCATCATAAGGTGCAAGATTTGATTGATGCTAAAGCAATCAATTTCTCGTTGCCTCCTAATGTTCTTCAGAACCCCATGCCTGATCATGGTGTGGCAGATGTACGTGCTATTGAAGACGGATAGAGGTTAAATTTGGTAACAGATATCAGTCAGGTGAAGACTCCGTTGCCAGTGGTGAAGGATCGTTTGTTGAAGGGATAGGTGTTCCCGGGTTGTGATAAAAATTGTTCTGAATGTATGAGTCAGAAGAATGGCTGTGTTAAGTTGAGAATTGGTTTGCAAAGTCTGATTAACGAGGGACGTCTACAGTTTGACCGGGTTGTGAAAGAAACTGACGAGGTGTCAACTGTGACCATCTATTATACTCTTGCGGAGATTCAGGTGCCTGCCAGTACAGCTCCTGTAACAAGTGTTGTGCAAGAAAGACCCAGTCCTATTACCATCACGGTGCCAGGACCAGTTCCGTTTACAACTACCAAGGCAAACCCATGGCACTATGGGGCAGACGTGTATTATGAAGGGAAAAAGCAAGAAGTCGGGACATCAGCCAGTTCAAATATTGATAATGTGGGTGGTATAGGTGGCTTCACAAGAAGTGGAAGATTGTTTGCTCCCCAAACTTTGCGCAGTGATAAAGAAGCTGAAGCTGCAGCAAAAGTTAAAGGAAAACAGGTGGTCGAGAGTGTGCCTGTGCTTGAAACAGAGACAAAGATTACCTTTGACAATGAAGTGGAAGAGTTCATGAGGATAATAAAGAAAAGTGATTATAAGATTGTCGATCAGTTGAATCAGACCCCCTCGAAAATTTCAATTATGTCATTATTGATGTGTTCTGACGCGCGTCGGGAGGCTTTATTGAAAGTGTTGAAGAGAGCATATGTTCCCCAGGAAATCACTATTAATCATCTTGAAGGTGTGATATCCAACGTCAATGTCAGCCACAGATTGGGTTTCACAAGCAGAGATTTGACGTCTGAAGGGAGAAACCACAATAAAGCTTTGCACATTACAATGGAGTGCAGGGGTGCAGTGTTGTCTCACGTGTTGGTAGACACTGGTTCCTCGCTCAATGTCTTGCCTAAGAAGGCGCTAATGATGCTAGAAGTTGATGGTTTGATTTTAAGGCCCAGTGACTTGGTTGTCAAAGCGTTCGATGGAACGAAAAGATCTGTGTTTGGTGAAGTAGAATTGCCCGTGCAAATTGGACCGCAAGTGTTCAAATCCACATTACATGTGATGGACATACAGCCTGCGTATAGTTGCTTATTAGGTCGCCCTTGGATTCATGCGGCCGGGGCTGTTACATCCACCTTACACCAAAATCTGAAATACGAGTTCGAGGGGCAAGTTGTGACAGTGTGTGGTGAAGAAGATATTTTTGTTAGCCACTTGTCCACGTTCAAGTATATTGAGATGGATGGGGAAATTCACGAGATGCTTTACCAGTCATTTGAAGCGGTGAATATTGACAACATGCCTGAATCTTCCTTTGCACCAGATAAAATCGGTACATCCATTTCGTCCTATAAGCAAGATGTTGAGGTCGTCAGAGCAGGCAACGCCCAAGGCTGGGGCAAGCTGATAGAGACACCAATGAAGGAGGACAAATTTGGTATTGGCTATCATCCCTCTATGACTTCAGTTGAAGAGAACAATGGGCCTATCACTTTCAGTAGTGGGGGAATCATTTACCCAGATCAGTCTTGTGCAGCTACAGAAGACGGTGTTGATAGTGACTGTGACTTGGATAACTGGGTACGTCCACACGCTCCGGGACAACCGTTGCAGAATTGGTCTGTTGAAGAAGTCATCCGGGTTACTCTCCAGACAGAGTAATTTTCTTTGTTTTTCTAACCATAATGCATGTTAAAATCTTGCGCTCTGCCCAAGGTGTATAGATTCATTTGTAGGGCCACCCTGTTTGCATTTGCAATTTTAATCATCAATAAAGGACGTTTTGCACTCAAATTTTGTTCTCTGTCTTTCAGTTTTTTATTTTTGCACAAAAATAATAAAATGGCAATGTTTCTTTTCTTTCTTTTTGCTTTGAAATAAATTCTAAAATAAAGCATGAACCCGTTCGTGCAGACTTGATCCTCCGGATTTCATTGATAACAGTTCTGCTATGGCCATGTATGACTTTGACAAACCGATTTATCAAGCCGAAGAAGGGGATGAGAAGGGTTGTGAACTCCCTGAGGAACTGGCCAGATTGTTAAAACAAGAGGAACGGACTATCCAGCCTCATCAAGAGACTATAGAGATCATCAATATTGGTACCGAGGATGCTAAGAGATCAAGATTGACGCCTGCCTGAAAGCAGATGTGAAGGAGGCTTTGACTGAGATGTTGTGTGAATATGTTGATATCTTCGCCTGGTCGTATCAAGACATGCCAGGGTTGGATACGGATATTGTTGTACACAGGCTGCCATTGAGAGAAGAATGCCCGCCAGTCAAGCAGAAACTTCGTCGGACTCATCCCGACATGGCCATAAAGATCAAAGAAGAAGTTCAGAAACAATGGAATGCAGGGTTTCTTGCAGTGACTCACTATTCTCCCTGGGTTGCCAATATTATGCCAGTACCAAAGAAAGACGAAAAGGTTAGAATGTGTGTGGATTATTGAGATCTTAACAAAGCTAGCCCAAAAGATGATTTTCCACTACCTCACAATGATGTACTGGTCGACAATACAGCCCAGTTTTCAGTGTTCTCGTTTATGGACGGTTTCTCCGGGTACAACCAGATTAAGATGGCACCTGAAGATATGGAGAAGACCATGTTCATTACTCCGTGGGGTACATACTGTTATAAGGTGATGCCTTTTGGGTTGAAAAACGCAGGGGCAACGTACCAGCGGGCAATGGTAACTTTGTTTCACGACTTGATTCATAAGGAGATTGAATGTTATGTGGATAACATGATTGCCAAGTCGAGAACAGAAGAAGAACATTTGATTAACTTGAAAAAGTTGTTTGAAAGGTTGAGAAAGTTCCGTCTAAGGTTGAATCCTAACAAGTGCACTTTTGGGGTGCGTTCTGGAAAGCTGTTGGGTTTCATTGTGAGCGAAAAAGGGATTGAGGTTGATCCTGCCAAAGTGAAAGCAATACAAGATATGCCTGAACCAAGAACGAAAAAAGAGGTTCGTGGTTTTCTGGGTAGATTGAACTACATTGCAAGGTTCATATCTCACCTAACGGCCACGTGTGAACCAATAATCAAATTGCTAAGAAAAGATCAAACGGTCAGGTGGAATGACGATTGCCAATTGCCATTCGATAAAATAAAATAATACTTGCAGGAGCCTCCAATCCTCATGCCTCCAGTTTCAGGAAGGCCTTTGATAATGTATTTGACAGTGCTGGAAGGTTCTATGGGTTGTGTTCTCGGTCAACACGACGAGACAGGTAGGAAAGAGCATGCTATCTACTACCTGAGCAAAAAGTTCAATGACTGTGAGTCCCATTACTCAATGCTTGAAAAGACATGTTGTGCACTTACATGGGCCGCCAAGCGATTGAGGCAGTATATGATCAGGCACACAACTTTGTTAATTTCCAAAATGGATCCTATCAAATACATTTTCGAGAAACCAGCACTAACAGGCAGAGTTGCACGGTGGCAAATGGTTTTGATAGAGTATGATATCTAGTATACTTCCCAAAAGGCCATCAAAGGAAGTATCTTGTCAGACTATCTTGTGCAACAGCCAATTGATGATTACCAACCCATGAAATTTGATTTCCCTGATGAGGACATCATGTTTCTCAAAGCTAAAGACTGCGAGGAACCACTCCCGGAGGAGGGGCCAGACCCTGAATCCAAATGGAGTTTGATGTTTGATGGGGCTATCAACATGAATGGGTGCGGAGTTGGAGCAGTTCTTATCACGCCGGAAGGTGTTCATATGCCTTTCACTGCCCGAATATCTTTCGGATGCACCAACAATGAAGCAGAATATGAAGCTTGTATAATGGGGATTGAAGAGGCGATTAATTTACGAATTAAGACCCTTGATATCTTTGGTGATTCAGCTTTGGTAATCAATCAAGTGAAAAGGAGTTGGTACACGCACCAAGCAAATCTGGTTCCGTATAGAGATTATACAAGGAGATTGCTGACATTTTTCACAACAGTGAAGCTGTACCATATTCCTCGAGATGAGAATAAGTTTGCAGATGCCTTGGCTAATTTGTCTTCCATGATCAAAGTGCAAGGATGGAATCATGTACCTAAGATCGAAGTGTCTCGCCTTGACAGACCGGCATTTGTGTTTGCTGTTGATGCAACGTCTGATGACAAACCATGGTTTCATGACATCAAGTGTTTCTTGAAAAGACAAGAGTACCCGCCAGGGACATCTACTAAAGATAAGAAGACGTTGAGAAGGTTATCCGGTAGCTTCTTCTTGAATCAAGATGACATGCTGTACAAACAGAATTTTGACATGGTTCTGCTCAGATGTGTGGATAGGCACGAAGCAGACCTGCTAATGCAGGAGGTACATGAAGGCTCCTTTGGTACCCATGCCGGAGGACACGCAATTGCTAAGAAACTATTGAAGTCAGGGTATTATTGATTGACAATGGAAGCGGATTGTTGCAAGTACGCTCGCAAGTGTCACAAATGCCAGATTTATGCAGACAAAGTACACGTTCCTCCAAATTCGTTGAGTGTCATGTCCTCTCCTTGGACCTTTGCCATGTGGGGCATTGACATGATCGGAAATATTGAGTCTACTGCTTCAAACAACCATCGTTTCATCTTGGTCGCCATTGATTATTTCACTAAATGGGTTGAAGCAGCATCTTATGCCAATGTCACTAAGCATGTGGTAGCTCGTTTCCTGAAACGGGATATCATTTGTCGCTATGGAGTGCCTGAGAGAATCATTACTGATAATGGTTCTAATTTGAACAACAAAATGATGGCTGAGCTGTGTTGGGACTTCAAAATCGAACATCACAATTCTTCTCTGTATCGCCCGAAGATGAATAGCGCTATGGAGGCGGCCAACAAGAATATTAAGAAGATTGTGCAGAAAATGGTTGTCACATATAAAGATTGGCATAAGATGTTACCATTTGCTTTGCATGGATACCGAACGTCAGTACGCACGTCCATTGGGGCAACACCATTCTCACTTGTATACGGTTGGAGGCAGTACTATCGGTGGAAGTTGAGATTCCATCCCTCAGAGTCATGATGGATGTCAAGTTAGACGAAGTTGAGTGGGTTCATGCCAGATTTAATCAGTTGAGCCTTATTGAGGAGAAATGACTGGCAGCTGTATGTCATGGGCAGTTATACCAACGGAGGATGAAGCAGGCATTTGACCAAAAGGTGCGTCCTCGAGTTTACAAAGTGGGAGATGTGGTACTCAAAAGGATCCTTCCTCCTGGTACAGATCACAGGGGCAAATGGACTCCCAACTATGAAGGTCCATTCGTGGTTAAGAAGGTCTTCTCGGGCAGAGCCTTGTTACTTACAACCATGGACGGCGAAGACTTTCCATCCCCTGTCAATTCAGACGTAGTCAAAAAATACTTCGCATGAATAGACCCGCTGGACAAAAAAAGAAAAGTCCAGGCAAAAAAGGGCATCCCGGCGAACCACAAAAATAGAATAAAAAAAAGGTTCGGGCAAAAGTTAGGGATACAAAATAAAAAAAATGGTACACCCGGTGAGTTGAAAATCCGCGAGGACAACACAGGCAAAAAAGGGTATCCCGGTGGATTGAAAACCCGAAAGGGCGGTACACGCAAATGAGGGATTTAAGCGAACGACTACGGTCTGAGTTATCTGTACTCCATCATTGTTTCAACAACTGACATTCCAAAGGGTAGAAATCAGTCTAATCATTCCTCAAAAGGCAAGGTCGGGGAGTCTTGAAGACATACTGGCCATAGCAGAATTGAAACTCAGTGGAATTCCGTTTTCACATTGCCATTAGGATAGTTTCTTTTCTCAATTTTCAGCGATCACCTCTTTCCAGGGATTGCTTCCTGATGTAATTGCCTATTCTGGGCTTTCCTTTAATAAATTGAATTTCAGTAAAAAGCTTCTTATTTTGTTTTATTGCTTTGTTTGCAAAACGTCTGAATTTTTGATAAAACATTGCATTTGAAAACATGGTGGCTTTACAATAACATGCGCCAAAAAATATTTAAAATTACTTTGAATGTTGAACAATCCTGGATGGTGGATTCAAACCACGCAATACTCCGGGGCACGTGTGCATATTCTTTTGTTGCAGGTAACAGGTCCAGATGACTTCAAGCACAAGAGACATTTCTCCTCGACGAGTAATCACTTATTCCCATGCAGAAGATTGGGGCAATCAGGTTCAGGGAAGGGTTCCCGTGTCACCCTTTTGTCACAACGTTTACTGGTTGAGTCCATCACTCGGTCGACGGTCGTTCACGACGTCTTGATATCAGTGAATTGAGTTCAACTGGGTATCATTGTATCTTATTAAGTCGATTCTCTCATTCAATACTTCCAATAGTTACAAGCTTTTCTGTGTCGATAACGGTTGCGAATCCCCAGTAGAGTTGCTTCGCAGACACCGAAGTTGATAGTTAATCCCCAGTGAAGTCGTCAGGAGCTTGAAGATGTTTAATCTCCTGTAAAATCCTCTTATGACGTTTCTTCAGGTAAGTCTTGTATCATGGAGCAGGAAGCAAGTTGTTGACCTTCCCAAGCATGGGGCATTTTGAATTTCCCCAGCAGGAGATGTTCCAGATCTATTATCCCCAGCAGAGTTTGAAGACATTTGGTCTTCTGTAAAATCCTCTCAAAAGGCATTCCCCAGCACGAGACGCTTTGAAGCGGTTTTCTCTAGCAGAGTTTGTTGTAAACTCATTATCCCCAGTGGAGTCGTCAAACGGAAAGTTCACCTAACATGGGATATTGTGACTCTTATCCTAAGCTCGACAGTTTTCTTCCTCAGCAGATTACCGTACATTTGCTTGGTGTTTTCCCAGCATATCTCTAGGGACTCTTTCTCAGCAAGTTGCAACGGAATGTCTTCTGACCAGGATTTGTGTATCCCCGACGGAGTAGCTCCAATCCCCAGAGTCATACCCCAAATTTTTCCTACCTACTACGAGATTACTTGGCTTCTGGCTAATCACCTTCTAAGACTCAAGTCATAAGGGTCTGGTATGTATTTGAAGTGTTTACTAGCTTGTGCTAGGTTTGCTATGATTTCAAGAAGAGATAAGGAGGATTGAGCACTCATTTTTATGATTATTTAGTCAAGACATGATCAATTGGCTTCAAACTAATTTCAAACTATAATCAAGAAGATTTTTAACCATATTCCAAGTGCGACACTGAGGCTGTATGGTTAAGACAAGCTAAGAAAAAAACCATCCTCGATTCAAGGAAAAGATGATTCATTTTTAGGTCATGTGTACTTTTAATCCAAGTTTGGACCGGTTTTCAAGGTTAAATGAGCGATTGTAACTCGAGAACATGTCATGTCTCAAGAGGCTCCTGGCATAATCAAGGTGTGACCAAAATTCATGTGCAAGTTAGGTGGTGTTCAAGTAGGAACTATCTTTAGTCATGTCCGTGGAATATTTTGCAACCATGTCAGAATTATTTTTACAAAATTGGAGTATGTTTCAAAATGCAATTGGAAGTCATGGTCAAAATTGGCAAAGTGTCTCAAACTATGTTTGAATTTGTTTAAATCCCAAGTTAAAATCAAAGTTGTTTGAAGTCAGGTTCAATGGGTCCATAAGCCATGATTTAATTTATTGCAAGTTGGTACTAAAGCTATGATGTCATTACCAGACAAATCGCTTTGTTTCAAGCAATCTCCAGGATTATACTCAAACCTTACTGCAACGTTTGGATTTCTTTCAAGGCATGAGAACTGTTTTACTTTGACATGAGGATATGATTAAATAAATGTCCATTTAAATTATGGTAAGATGTGAGTCTTTATTGTAAATAATGATCCAATCCCTTTTATCTTAAATCCTTGATTGAGTGATTATGATTAGAGTATATAGGCCAAATTGAGCAGCATAGGCTGAGTTAATTTCCAGGCGTGACTTAAACCATGTGGCCATGTCTAAAGACAACATCACCTACCTTGTTTGAAAATACAAGCCAAGGATTTTAAGCAAGATTATCAGTCAAAGACGGTGAAGCACACAAACTTGAATTCAAAAAAAAACTGCTCATACATGCCAAGTTATGGATCGTAACAAGAGACTACACCATTCCAAAGTCTATTCACGTTACAAATCCTAAGCCTCAATGCAAGCAATAACAGTACAAGATTACAAAAAGATACAAATTCTATCACTAAACAGGGCACCTAAGTTCAATTGAGCTTCAAACAGTTCCATATTCTATCATTGGGATTCAAGACTACTAAATCACACTAAATTGAAATACTCCATGGTTAGTCCTTTAACCTTCACCAAGTACACGACATCTTCACGGTTCATCGTCTACAACAGTACACCTCACCATGCGCAATAGAGCAGCTTTCTTTATGTGCTTAGAAATTCACCAACATCTTTTATGTTGCAATTGCCATAGGGATGCTCTTGAGTTCTTACACCAAACTCTGGCCAATGTTGATACGCCTGCAAAACAAGTGGAATTGTGGGTCAATAGAATAAGAAATAAAACTTCAGTATCAAGGATGCTAAAATCCAAGAAGGTTCAGAGTTTAAAAGTCTTGCTTTCCCTTCCAAGTCTCACATAACAGTTTTTCTTCTTCCAAGCCAAGCTTAGTTTCCATGACAATTCTCTTCAAGTTTCCATTACCATGCTTCCTTCTCATATAAGACACCATGTCTCACATCAATGCACGTGAAAAGAAAAATAAATGAAGTCAGTCATCAATCGTGCACAGGAAAAGAAACTGGATCAACAAACAAGTTATGAACAATCCAATCCATGAGTAAAATGTGTAGAAAGTGCAAGACAACAGTAAAACAAAGCACTTGGCACATGATACTCAAATTAGTTCACACCAAAGGACTTAAATGCATAAACAAGAAAGTCACAAGCTACGATATTATGTCAGCAGCAGTAGCCATAACAAGAATCATGATTCACAAGCCATACACAGTTGCTGCAATACTCTAAAACCAAGCCACAATATAGGAGTCCAAATTCACAAGTCGTAACAGTAAAAAACTAAAGAGCCCATAAGTAGGAAATTCACTTTGAATGCAAGTTTACATCTCAAGTCCTAAGATCAATCTAAGACAAGACTACTGTCCTAAAAAGGTTATAAAGGTTTAATGAAAATGACAAGATGCAAAACACATTGTATTCAAGTTTAAAGGTCTTACAAAGTTGCCTCCAGATAAAAGCATCTTGCTAAAAGCCTTCAACTTATCCAATTCCTATTCTATAATCAAGAGGCAATACTGAATCAAGAAGATGGAACAGATTGGGTATGACAGTAATAACTATTCATGAACTTTCAAATCTTACCAAGAAGTTTTAAAGACAAGTCATGAGATCCTTTTGGTCCAATTCCACCAGTTCTCCACATTCCAAACTTTGCCCTCAAGGTATCAATGGCCTCTTCACTAATCCAAGCTCAAGGATGGCACCATGTTGCTCCAAGAATGATACATGAAACCAAGAACAAGCACATGAAAAGCATATCAGAAGCAGAGCCACAAAGCCAATGTAAATTAAAACCAAGGAAAATGCATCAGTACCATTCAATTTCAAACGAAATTCAAGGAGTTTATCACAAGAGTATCCAAATCTCAATAGCAGTTAGTAACACATTCATAGGCCATCAGAAAATTCAAAAATATCAAAATCATTCAACAACATCAAAGAGTCAACTTGAGTCAACAAAGCCACATCAGCAAAAGGTCAATAGCAGTCCATAGCAGTAAAAAGATCCAAAATCATATATTTACACGTAGTGAAAATCAAATAAACCACATTCTAGAAGAAGTACAGCTCATGCTACAGACAAAATCAGAGAGTGAGTCATTATCGAGGGTCCCCACAAAATTCCACTACGAAAATTCTTTCTAACGGTATTACAAATCGGCAGCTCAAATCCTCACATACTCAAAGGAATATTCCTCTGAGAATTCCCTGAATCACACGTATGAACCCATCCCAAACTCCCCTATAAATATGGCTAATCATTGGAAAATTTGAAGGAGGAAAAAGACCTATCGTTACGCTGTAAAAATATCCTCACAACCCATCGACCACAAAAAAGCTCAAAATCTTAAGGGTCACTCAGATTCAACATTAGAATCTGGGTTTACTCTGAGCTAAGCCTAAAGCTAGTCAAGTTGCTCAAATCGAAAACAGAGGAGTCGCATTCATACAAAAGGAAAGCGAGAAAGGAAGGAGAAGAACTGAAGCGAAGAAAGCAAACCACTCACCATTAAAGCTTCAAATCGGTAAATCCTTATCACTGCAATCGTTGATGTTTGTGGATTTATTTTTGTTGCTGTTTTGACGTTCTTCTTCAATTGTTATTGCGTATCATTTGCATAAAATCATCATCACTTTGGGTTTAATTTTCGCGCTAGGGTTTGGGTTTGGGGAAGGAATTCGGTGGTTCTTTTTTTGGGGAAACAGAGAGATAGTCGGAGATGAGAGAGCGAACGGTGGTTTGAGGCGGTGGGTTGGAAAACTGAGAGAAGGGTTTGAGTTTGAGTAGAAGCCCTTTTGCTCCTTTGTGTTGAAACGAGAGAGAGAGATGTGTGAGAGAAGAAAATGTGTAGAGAAAGGGAACTAGGATAGGGAGAGTGAGAGAGAATAGGATGAGGATGAAAATCATTGCAGTGTTTTTTTTATTTTTCTTTCCACGCGTTTAAATGATGATAACGGTGGCTGCGTGTGCCGGTGACAAGTGTCACCGGTCATTCCCTTTCCTCGATTCCACGCGCTATCCCAACATCCCTACCGTATACATACGCGCCTTGGAGCATTGGATTAAGAATCATCTTTGACTCATCAGTGAATGGACGTCCCAGATCTTGTCTCCTGGTCAACTGCTGACCGAAGGTCCATAAGTGGACTCCCCTCCCAGCGTGGGCTTCTGAGTTTTGGGCCTGGGAAATTTCTGAATCGCACCCCCAATATTAATGCTGCTGACCCATTTTGTTTTTTTGTTTTTTTTAGTCTTAATTTTTTAATAATACTTTTTAATAAGAAAAAACCAAAAAGAACTTTTAATTATTTTTTTTCAGAAAATAATAAAATCTATTTACTAATTTAATTTCTAATTCTTATTAAGATGTTAATTAATTAGTTTATTAATTAATATTTGATTTTAATTAATCCAATTTCTCTAGCTTTAAAATTATCATAAAATGCTTTCTAAATTAAAATTCATAATTCATTCTAATTAATATTCCAAACATATTTTCTTAATTAATTATGGAAGTAGTGGGCTTTTGGAGTCTAGCACTCCTTGGGTCCTTGAACGATCGCTCTTGGGGCGCACGCCTTGGGTTGTGATCGTTTCGTCTTCCATTTCTACAAAAAACTCCTAATCCATTTAAGTCTAATAAAAAACACTTAACCCTTAAAATACAATATTTTCTTAAATTATAATACATAATCTAATTAAGTTCCTAATAATTTTCTCAAATCAATTTAAATTATAACCTATTTTACTTAATCATTAATTACTTTCTTAAATCAAATCATAAAACATTTCTTAAGATATCTAAATTCTTTTCTAATCAATAATGAAAAAGTGGGCTTTGGAGTCTAGCACTCCTAGGGTCCTTGAATGACCGCTCTTAGGGCGCACGCCTTAGGTTGTGATCGTTCCGTCTTTCATTCTAAAACACTTAATTCACTTAAAATCTCATACTTAAGACATTCAATTCAATTAAAACATTCAATCTTTTAAAAAACACTTTCTTAAGATCATAATAAACGTTTTAATACTTAAAATATTCTCATAGAATATTTAAGTCAAGCTTCTTAAACTATTCACATAATTAATTATTTGAAGTAATGGGCTTTTAGAGTCTAGCACTCTTTGGGTCTTGAAACAATCGCTCGTGGGGCGCACGCCTTGGGTTGTGTTCGTTTCGGTCTTCCATTTCAAGACTTAAAAACTTACAACCCAATTAAAATACTTAATCATTTTTTAAAAATCTTAGCAACTCCAAACCCTAATTCAATTAACGCGTTTAAAATACTCTAATCAAATTCAAATCTTTTTCCTAATCAAACTACGAAAGTAGTGGACTCTTGAGGTCTAGCACTTCTTGGGCCCTTGAATGAATGCTCTTGAGGCGCACGCCTTGGGTTGTGTTCATTCCAAACTTTCTTCCTAAAACACTCGCCCTAATTATATGGACAAGTAAGCCAATTGTCCAACAAATATAATTTCATAATTAATAGAATGAAAAAGGTGTTATTGAGATCTAGCATTTCAGTCATGCCTCGATTAATTGGTTGCGAGACGTCTCGTTTATCGAATAATCGTCATTCTCGCTCAAAACACTTAACAAACTAAACACTTCTTACGCAACCAAAACCCTAAAAGACATACGCAAATCAAACTCTTTTTCTCAATCAAATCTTAACCTACTTAATCCAAATCAAACAACTTTCACAAAAAGAACATTGTTTAGTCCATTCTTCCGTGCATATAAACTCGTGCTTCAGCCTCCTAGATGAGCAGACAAGCCAATGTTTAGCAGTTAGAATGCGAATTAAACACTCGTTCGCCTAAAAAACACCAACCAACCGTAGTCCCACGAACTACAAATGCTCTGACTTTCCCATTGCACGAGGGAATACGTAGGCCCGAGGATCTTAATCCTTGCCGAGCACAATAATAAAAAACCACCCATTTCCCCTTAGAAAGCAATACCTACCTTAGAAGAAAACAAACAAACCAAGCTAACTTATCTCCCGAATCAAATCAAGAGGTTCCCGTTGAGTACAACGGACGTAGAGGGTGCTAATACCTTCCCTTTGCGTAACCGACTCCCGAACCCGAATTTGGTTGCGATGACCATTTTCTTATCCTTTCAAAGGTTTTATCGATATTTTCCTATTCCTTCCTTGGAATGAATAAAGTTCGGTGGCGACTCTGTTTCGAACAGTTTTTTTCCGCGTCCATCGGGAGGATCGTATTTTTCGAGGTACGACAGATGGCGACTCTGCTGGGGAACATGCATTGCCCTATGCTAGAGAGAGTCAAGCCTAACTTGACTCGATTCGAGAGTGTTAGATTCGCTTGTTTGATCTCTTATTATTTGTTTTCTCCTATTACTTATTTGCTTTTATTGCTTTCTCTTTATTATATATTGTTTATCATACTTGACTGTTGGATCTTGGGCTGATATCACAAGTAAGGCTCTATACCCGAGTCTTGGAAAAAGAAGAGAGAACACCTAGTGTAGATTTTGGAAGTAATTAGTGTTAGTTCCCAAGGACCCGCTCCTTGTGTGCCTAGCATGAAAGCTTCCCCTAGAGTAGACCTTTTCGTAGATCTTGTTGTAAAACAGCTAGCCTGTTGCGCAACTTGATTCATGAAGGGTCCGTGACTCTGGGACCCACTCTTAGCACCAGTTCCATCTTGGTAGTTGTTGGTGTTAGTCTCCGAGGACTCGCTTCTCGTGGGCCTAGCATGAAGGCTACACTCAGGATAGACCTTTTTGTATCCCCATTGCAAGGCAGCTAGCCTGTTGCGTGATGTTGATGCGATTAGTGTCCGAGACCCTGGGAACCCTATCCATCAACATAAGAGCTATCCTGTGAGTGGGTTTATGGGTAAAGAATCTAGAACTGTCCTTATAAGGCCTACCTATTAGGAGGGCTGGGAAGTTACTTGCATTATCCTGGATCCTGGCTATCTACATTGCATTCATTTGCATACAATTGCATCTGCATCCATCGGCATTGCATATCATCTTTCAAAACCAAAAAAAAAACACAAACTCATTCATCCTTTGTCTGTAACCCGCAGTTGATTTCCCGACACGTGTATTGGACTTAAGATTGCTCTGGGAGAACCATGGAACGCTTAAGGCAGAATCAAGTTGAGTTGAGAAAAGACGAGAATAGCGTGAAAGGCAAGATGAAGCAGACGACAAATATGGGGAGAAGAAAAGAAAAGATTCAAGAAGGCTCCACAACTAGAAGTGTTGCTCCCACAGTTCCTTCTACTCCACAAGCTGCACTGAATAACCCATTGGGTGTTGTCCCTCCTGGGTCTTGTCCCCGACCAATCCATGCACAGCCTCTGAATCAGTGGTCAGCACCCATTCTGTCCCAAGGGCATGAGAATCTAAACCAGAAAGCCATAAGAAGCCTAAGTCGCGCCCTATTCTCGACCCTATTCCTATACCATGTGGACAACTGCTATCATACCTGATTCAGGATTCTTTAGTGGTACCCACAACCCTCGGGCCGGTTCGTACCCTTCCTCCACCTGGATATGATCCTAATGCACAGTGTGAATACCATAAAGGGGAGCCAGGGCACTTTATTGAAGGTTGTTGGTCATTCAAGAACAAAGTTCAAGAACTTATTAATAAGAAACGTCTAGTCTTTGAGGAAGACAACTCAGGGGTAGAATGTGAGTACCACACTAGAGCCATAGGGCATGCTGTCAAAGAATGTGAAAGCTTCCGAAACAAACTGCAAAAACTAACCAGAAAGGAAGACCCTAGCATGAATGGTTTAACCCAAATATCTGGAAAAGAGAAGATACAAGAGTCTTGTGGACCACTCAGAATCATATACCACAAGGAAAAGGCCGAGTTTATGGAAGATGAAACGTCTTTTAATCACGTTGAAACCATGGTCTGGGATGAAACCTCAAAAAGAGGAAAGCTAGTAGAGAAGTCCAAAGATGCTGTATTATCTGAGGGGGCTCTGAAAAGGGACTTTGGAGAGCATTCCAGTGGTATTGAGGACGATGATGACATCAACCTTTGGGTCCCAAAAAGGAAATCAACGGTGCCTAGGGCACCGTACCAAAAACCTTGGGCTGCTCCCAATGCAGATCAATGAGCTCATAACCAAGGAAATCAGAATCCACGCCAGAATCAGATAAGGCCTCGTAATAACCTGGAAAGAAGGAATGCTCCTCTTCATCCAGTTCCTATGTCGTACAGTCAACTTCTGCCGCATCTGGTCCGAAGCTCGCTGGTAGAGCCCAAAGCTATCAAGCCTTTGCCAAAACCATACCTGCCTGGGTATGACCTCAATGCGCATTGTGGATATCATGCTGGATCAATGGGGCATTCGACTGAAGATTGCAAAGCTTTTCAAGCCAAGGTGCAACACTTGATTGACTAGAAGTGCATATCCTTTCAAGAAGGGTATTTGGTTGTGCGTATCAGCATCTCAAATGTTCAAAGTCAGCAATCCTATGAGCCTCCCTGTGCATTCCCATTCTCTCCACATGGTCAATATACTCCAATCAATAGAGGTCCCCCTCGTCAACAACAGGTTGCACAACAATATTCTTCACAACCCCGACGCTACTATAGTCAAAGACCAAAAAGGCATTTTGATCATTTACCATTGCCACTCAGTCATATATTGCCACGATTGATTAGTAGCGAACTAATAGTGCCAAAGGGCTTGGATCCTGTGATTCCTCCATACCCACCAGGCTTTGACGCCAATGCACGATGTGGATACCATGCTGGCGCTATGGGGCATTCAACTAAGGATTGCAAACAGCTCAGAAACAAGGTCCAAGACCTGATTGAGTCCAAGCAAATATCGTTTACACCTCAAGGTCTTCAAATCCATGTCAGTCCTTCATTTGGTCAGGTGGGTCCATCCGCCCATGTTATGGAAGAAGTTGTTGAGAGTAGGTGTGAAGAAGGCTATCATACTGGTCTGGATGAACAAGAATGCTAGACCAACAGTGGGTCAAGGAAGAAAAGCTCAGTTCCCAATGCTGGAAACTTTTAAATCATATAATCTTGCATTTGTAATTTTCTTTGTGTTAAATGCTACTTGTTTTAGACATCTTTGTTTTGAATGGTAATATTAATGAAATGATCATGTATTTTCTGAATTAATCACGTCGCATTCGCTCATTTTTTCACTTATATCAAGAAACAAAAAATATACATCCATATACCTCTTGTCCACTTTCTTTACCAAGTTGTTGTTTAGTAAATATTGGAGGGAGGATGACGAAAACGAGATACCCATAATTGCTGATGGTATGCTTTCGGATAGAATCCCGCCAAGGATGTACAGGCATTGTTTCAAATCCCCAAATACTAGAGAGATAAGGAGCTAATCCCCAGTTAACCACTTTGAGCCTAGAAGTAGCAGTTTCCTTCGGATATTCAAACCCTTACACTCAACCTGGGGTAGGGTAGTGTTCAGTTAATCTAATTACGCACTCGGTTCACAAAAGCAAGATCCAAAAGCATGATGGTTGTTCATCACTTACCCATGACTTGGCAGTCACAATCCTCTGACAAAATAAAAAAAAACAAAAAAAAAACAAAAGCCTGCTAAGTCAAGCACCTCAAAGGAGACTTAGGCAAAAATCAAGGCAACCCTGATGGACTCGAAAAGCAAAATCAGTCCATGCAAAAGATAGGGATCAAAAAAGCAAAAGAGGTCCTCAAATCCTCAGCAAAAACAAAATAAGATTCAGTGACACCATATCAAAAACCAAAGGGTCACCGACATCAAGACAAAAGCAAAATAAGATGACTGCCATTTCAAGCGAATCTTGAACCTTCATCTTCACCGTCAAAACCTAAGTACGTGTGTCGATTTAACTGAACGTAGGACTGGAGAGCATCACGAAGAAAGGGTGGGTACAAAACACACTTTGAGCCTTATATCCTTTGTTTCTATAACCATGAACCAGACCACGTTATAACCCTCAAAACACCTAATTGAGGCGGGGTTTATTCTGAAAGCATACTACAGCAAGGTTGCGTAAACTGACTCCTAGAGATTTGCTAATCTTCTGAATTGGTGTCATATTCTGGCTATATCTTCACACCAGCTAAATCAGCACCACGTTTGGACTAATGGTTCATCCGTCACACACTATCACATCATTCTAATAATAACTGATTTTCAAAACTTGCATGAGCATCGCATTAAAATTACCATTTGTGAACGAACAATTTTAACTGCGAGTCAGTACTTGGCATCAAGGAAATTCCAAATAATAGTCAGAGGAACTTGATCATTCAACAATGTTGATCCAAATTCAGTTCACTTCATAACCCTATGGGACAGGGGCACGACGTCCGATGACTATGATGGAACTGGTCAGGATGAAACAAATCTCCAAGTATCATTAGATCAAGGAGGAAATACCACTTCAGTGTTCAGCCCGTCTGGGGCAAACCCCTGTACTCAGTACGTCCAGTTCATCTGGGGCAAATCCCTCTAAAGCTTGATGAAGGACAAATCACTGTAAGATTCAAATAATGGGGCAAATAGCCTCCGATCATGTCATGGTATGATCATTTTTAAGGTGAATTCATTCAAAAAAACCCACGGATTGGGGCATACAAGTTGGAAAAGGGCAGTTTCCCTCCATACTTTCAAGTTCATCAAGCAGACTGTGCAGGATGGTAGCAACTGTTAAGTTTACAAGCCCGGGGGCAGAGCAAAAGCACGATCGACATGCATTGGTTAAGTCGCTACGCTCATACGGTTAACATGAATTGATCGTGTCGCTATGCTCATACAAAGCCACCATGATTGAGGCCCTCTCAAGAGTGAATACACATCTTGTCAGCAAAGGATCAAACTTGGGGCACCAAGCTCATCCACATCTATTTGCTGACCATCATATCATCAAAATCCAAGTGTCGGGAAGTCAAACACTTCCGCCATCCCCATAAAACCCAAAGTCCAATCCTTTATTGGCAACTACTCAAAAGTCCACACTCGTTGGCACCTTCAAATCTACCCGTTAAAGTCCAGTCTTCATTGGCAACCATTAAAAGTCCACTGTTGTTGGCATCCTCATAACACCAAAATAAACAAAGTCCAATTTCGTTTGACAACTACCAAATCCAATCCCTGTTGATACCCTCGACAAGGAAACTTATCCCCAGCGCATCCGATCATTTGCATTGTCATATGCATGGCATGCTAGAATCATAATCATATCTGGCATTAGCATATTAGTCTTGTGCATTCGTACGTGCATTAGATTCCCTAGCAGTTGCATTTTTGTATATGTTTCAGTGCGTCATGTAGTTCATGGCATATCCATCCCCAGCAACATAGCATAACAGGATCCAGGATCAGTTCATAAGCATCTTGGCCAGTCCTCCATCAAAGTCGGCAGTATTCTGAAAAAAAGTTTTTACTCCACCCATACTCAAGGAATTCTATTCCCTAGCAAGTCATTCTTTAACCAGGCAATTAATAATGACAATCTCCAGCAGCTATTGTTATTCTTACTCCACAAATAGAGGATATCCTAGAAAGTTTCTTGTGAGTCTTCCCCTGCAAAGCCAACACATTTCCGCTGATAAGGATCTTGCTCGACCATCCTTCAACAAGTTTACCGCAAAGATACTGCTTTGGTATTGTTGAAGAACCTTAATGGATAAGGGACTGCTTCGACGACCCAGAGAATCGTCTGCCTTTCAGAGATACTACTTTGGTATCATGAGGAACCTTAATGGATAAGGGACTGCTTCTACGACCCAGAGAATCATCTGCCTTTCAGAGATACTACTTTGGTATCATCGAGGAACCTTAATGGATAAGGGACTGCTTCGACGACCCAGAGAATCGTCTGCCTTTCAGAGATACTGCTTTGGTATCATCGAGGAACCTTAATGGATAAGGGACTGCTTCGACGACCCAGAGAATCGTCTGCCTTTCAGAGATACTACTTTGGTATCATCGAGGAACCTTAATGGATAAGGGACTACTTCGACGACCCAGAGAATCGTCTGCCTTTCAGAGATACTGCTTTGGTATCATCGAGGAACCTTAATGGATAAGGGACTGCTTCGACGACCCAAAGAATCGTCTGCCTTTCAGAGATACTGCTTTAGTATCATCGAGGAACCTTAATGGATAAGGGACTGCTTCGACGACCCAGAGAATCATTTGCCTTTCAGAGATACTGCTTTGGTATCATCGAGGAACCTTAATGGATAAGGGACTGCTTCGACGACCCAGAGAATCGTCTGCCTTTCAGAGATACTGCTTTGGTATCATCGAGGAACCTTAATGGATAAGGGACTGCTTCGACGACCCAGAGAATCGTCTTACTTTCAGAGATACTGCTTTGGTATCATCAAGGAACCTTAATGGATAAGGGACTACTTTGACGACCTAGAGAATCGTCTGCCTTTCAGAGATACTGCTTTGGTATCATCGAGGAACCTTAATGGATAAGGGACTGCTTCGACGACCCAGAGAATCGTCTGCCTTTCAGAGATACTGCTTTGGTATCATCGAGGAACCTTAATAGATAAGGGACTGCTTCGACGACCTAGAGAATCGTCTGCCTTTCAGAGATACTGCTTTGGTATCATCGAGGAACCTTAATGGATAAGGGGCTGCTTCGACGACACAGAGAATCGTCTGCCTTTCAGATATACTGCTTTGGTATCATCGAGGAACCTTAATGGATAAGGGACTGCTTCGACGACCCAGAGAATCGTCTGCCTTTCAGAGATACTGCTTTGGTATCATCGAGGAACCTTAATGAATAAGGGACTGCTTCGACGACCCAGAGAATCGTCTACCTTTCAGAGATACTGCATTGGTATCATCGAGGAACCTTAATGGATAAGGGACTGCTTCGACGACCCAGAGAATCGTCTGCCTTTCAGAGATACTGCTTTGGTATCATCGAGGAACCTTAATGGATAAGGGACTGCTTCGACGACCCAGAGAATCGTCTGCCTTTCAGAGATACTGCTTTGGTATCATCGAGGAACCTTAATGGATAAGGGACTGCTTCGACGACCCAGAGAAGTGTCTGCCTTTCAGAGATACTGCTTTGGTATCATCGAGGAACCTATATGGACAAGGGACTGCTTCGACTACCCAAAGGATCTCAAGTTACTTTTGTTTAGTTGGAACCTCGCTACCTCATTCTGTTAGCTCTTACACTTTACCTTTTATCAGACAAATTTTAAGGTCTTCTTATATCTAATTGACTTCTACCCTAAAAATGAACGCCATGCAGCAATTCATTTTCTCGGGTTCAAGACAATTAGATCGGGGCATCTGTCATACCCCAAATTTGTCCTACCTACTACGAGATTACTTGGCTTCTGGCTAATCACCTTCAAAGACTCAAGTCATAAGGGTCTGTTATGTATTTGAAGTGTTTACTAGCTTGTGCTAGGTTTGCTATGATTTCAAGAAGAGATAAGGAGAATTTAGCACTCATTTTTATGATTATTTAGTCAAGACATGATCAATTGGCTTCAAACTATAATCAAGAAGATTTTTAACCATATTCCAAGTGCGACACTGAGGTTGTATGGTTAAGACAAGCTAAGAAAAAAACCATCCTCGATTCAAGGAAAAGATGATTCATTTTTAGGTCATGTGTACTTTTAATCCAAGTTTGGACCGGGTTTCAAGGTTAAATGAGCGGTTGTAACTCGAGAACATGTCATGTCTCAAGAGGCTCCTGGCATAATCAAGGTGTGACCAAAATTCATGTGCAAGTTAGGTGGTGTTCAAGTAGGAACTATCTTTAGTCGTGTCCGTGGAATATTTTGCAACCATGTCAGAATTATTTTTGCAAAATTGGAGTATGTTTCAAAATGCAATTGGAAGTCATGGTCAAAATTGGCAAAGTGTCTCAAACTATGTTTGAATTTGTTTAAATCCCAAGTTAAAATCAAAGTTGTTTGAAGTCAGGTTCAATGGGTCCATAAGCCATGATTTAATTTATTGCAAGTTGGTACTAAAGCTATGATGTCATTACCAGACAAATCGCTTTGTTTCAAGCAATCTCCAGGATTATACTCAAACCTTACTGCAACGTTTGGATTTCTTTCAAGGCATGAGAACTGTTTTACTTTGACATGAGGATATGATTAAATAAATGTCCATTTAAATTATGGTAAGATGTGAGTCTTTATTGTAAATAATGATCCAATCCCTTTTATCTTAAATCCTTGATTGAGTGATTATGATTAGAGTATATAGGCCAAATTGAGCAGCATAGGCTGAGTTAATTTCCAGGCGTGACTTAAACCATGTGGCCATGTCTAAAGACAACATCACCTACCTTGTTTGAAAATACAAGCCAAGGATTTTAAGCAAGATTATCAGTCAAAGACGGTGAAGCACACAAACTTGAATTCAAAAAAAAACTGCTCATACATGCCAAGTTATGGATCGTAACAAGAGACTACACCATTCCAAAGTCTATTCACGTTACAAATCCTAAGCCTCAATGCAAGCAATAACAGTACAAGATTACAAAAAGATACAAATTCTATCACTAAACAGGGCACCTAAGTTCAATTGAGCTTCAAACAGTTCCATATTCTATCATTGGGATTCAAGACTACTAAATCACACTAAATTGAAATACTCCATGGTTAGTCCTTTAACCTTCACCAAGTACACGACATCTTCACGGTTCATCGTCTACAACAGTACACCTCACCATGCGCAATAGAGCAGCTTTCTTTATGTGCTTAGAAATTCACCAACATCTTTTATGTTGCAATTGCCATAGGGATGCTCTTGAGTTCTTACACCAAACTCTGGCCAATGTTGATACGCCTGCAAAACAAGTGGAATTGTGGGTCAATAGAATAAGAAATAAAACTTCAGTATCAAGGATGCTAAAATCCAAGAAGGTTCAGAGTTTAAAAGTCTTGCTTTCCCTTCCAAGTCTCACATAACAGTTTTTCTTCTTCCAAGCCAAGCTTAGTTTCCATGACAATTCTCTTCAAGTTTCCATTACCATGCTTCCTTCTCATATAAGACACCATGTCTCACATCAATGCACGTGAAAAGAAAAATAAATGAAGTCAGTCATCAATCGTGCACAGGAAAAGAAACTGGATCAACAAACAAGTTATGAACAATCCAATCCATGAGTAAAATGTGTAGAAAGTGCAAGACAACAGTAAAACAAAGCACTTGGCACATGATACTCAAATTAGTTCACACCAAAGGACTTAAATGCATAAACAAGAAAGTCACAAGCTACGATATTATGTCAGCAGCAGTAGCCATAACAAGAATCATGATTCACAAGCCATACACAGTTGCTGCAATACTCTAAAACCAAGCCACAATATAGGAGTCCAAATTCACAAGTTGTAACAGTAAAAAACTAAAGAGCCCATAAGTAGGAAATTCACTTTGAATGCAAGTTTACATCTCAAGTCCTAAGATCAATCTAAGACAAGACTACTGTCCTAAAAAGGTTATAAAGGTTTAATGAAAATGACAAGATGCAAAACACATTGTATTCAAGTTTAAAGGTCTTACAAAGTTGCCTCCAGATAAAAGCATCTTGCTAAAAGCCTTCAACTTATCCAATTCCTATTCTATAATCAAGAGGCAATACTGAATCAAGAAGATGGAACAGATTGGGTATGACAGTAATAACTATTCATGAACTTTCAAATCTTACCAAGAAGTTTTAAAGACAAGTCATGAGATCCTTTTGGTCCAATTCCACCAGTTCTCCACATTCCAAACTTTGCCCTCAAGGTATCAATGGCCTCTTCACTAATCCAAGCTCAAGGATGGCACCATGTTGCTCCAAGAATGATACATGAAACCAAGAACAAGCACATGAAAAACATATCAGAAGCAGAGCCATAAAGCCAATATAAATTAAAACCAAGGAAAATGCATCAGTGCCATTCAATTTCAAACGAAATTCAGGGAGTTTGTCACAAGAGTATCCAAATCTCAATAGCAGTTAGTAACACATTCATAGGTCATCAGAAAATTCAAAAATATCAAAATCATTCAACAACATCAAAGAGTCAACTTGAGTCAACAAAGCCACATCAGCAAAAGGTCAATAGCAGTCCATAGCAGTAAAAAGATCCAAAATCATATATTTACACGCAGTGAAAATCAAATAAACCACATTCTAGAAGAAGTACAGCTCATGCTACAGACAAAATCAGAGAGTGAGTCATTATCGAGGGTCCCCACAAAATCCCACTACGAAAATTCTTTCTAACGGTATTACAAATCGCCAGCTCAAATCCTCACACACTCAAAGGAATATTCCTCTGAGAATTCCCTGAATCACACGTATGAACCCATCCCAAACTCCCCTATAAATATGGCTAATCATTGGCAAATTTGAAGGAGGAAAAAGACCTATCGTTACGCTGTAAAAATATCCTCACAACCCATCAACCACAAAAAAGCTCAAAATCTTAAGGGTCACTCAGATTCAACATTAGAATCTGGGTTTACTCTGAGCTAAGCCTAAAGCTAGTCAAGTTGCTCAAACCAAAAACAGAGGAGTCGCATTCATACGAAAGGAAAGCGAGAAAGGAAGGAGAAGAACTGAAGCGAAGAAAGCAAACTACTCACCATTAAAGCTTCAAATCGGTAAATCCTTATCACTGCAACCGTTGATGTTTGTGGATTTGTTTTTGTTGCTGTTTTGACGTTCTTCTTCAATTGTTATTGTGTATTATTTGCATAAAATCATCATCACTTTGGGTTTAATTTTCGCGCTAGGGTTTGGGTTTGGGGAAGGAAATCGGTGGTTCTTTTTTTGGGGAAACAGAGAGATAGCCGGAGATGAGAGAGCGAACGGTGGTTTGAGGCGGTGGGTTGGAAAACTGAGAGAAGGGTTTGAGTTTGAGTAGAAGCCCTTTTTCTCCTTTGTGTTGAAACGAGAGAGAGAGATGTGTGAGAGAAGAAAAGGTGTAGAGAAAGGGAACTAGGATAGAGAGAATGAGAGAGAATAGGATGAGGATGAAAATCATAGCAGCGTTTTTTTAATTTTTCTTTCCACGCGTTCAAATGATGATAACGGTGGCTGCGTGTGCCGGTGACAAGTGTCACCGGTCATTCCCTTTCCTCGATTCCACGCGCTATCCCTGCATCCCTACCGTATACATACGCGCCTTGGACCATTGGATTAAGAGTCATCTTTGAATCTTCAGTGAATGGACGTCCCAGATCTTGTCTCCTAGTCAACTGCTGACCGAAGGTCCATAAGTGGACTCCCCTCCCAGCGTGGGCTTCTGAGTTTTGGGCCTGGGAAATTTCTGAATCGCACCCCCAATATTAATGCTGCTGACCCATTTTGTTTTTTTGTTTTTTTTAGTCTTAATTTTTTAATAATACTTTTTAATAAGAAAAAACCAAAAAGAACTTTTAATTATTTTTTTTCAGAAAATAATAAAATCTATTTACTAATTTAATTTCTAATTCTTATTAAGATGTTAATTAATTAGTTTATTAATTAATATTTGATTTTAATTAATCCAATTTCTCTAGCTTTAAAATTATCATAAAATGCTTTCTAAATTAAAAATCATAATTCATTCTAATTAATATTCCAAACATATTTTCTTAATTAATTATGGAAGTAGTGGGCTTTTGGAGTCTAGCACTCCTTGGGTCCTTGAACGATCGCTCTTGGGGTGCACGCCTTGGGTTGTGATCGTTTCGTCTTCCATTTCTAAAAAAACTCCTAATCCATTTAATTCTAATAAAAAACACTTAACCCTTAAAATACAATATTTTCTTAAATTATAATACATAATCTAATTAAGTTCCTAATAATTTTCTCAAATCAATTTAAATTATAACCTATTTTACTTAATCATTAATTACTTTCTTAAATCAAATCATAAAACATTTCTTAAGATATCTAAATTCTTTTCTAATCAATAATGAAAAAGTGGGCTTTGGAGTCTAGCACTCCTAGGGTCCTTGAACGATCGCTCTTAGGGTGCACGCCTTTGGTTGTGATCGTTCCGTCTTTCATTCTAAAACACTTAATTCACTTAAAATCTCATACTTAAGACATTCAATTCAATTAAAACATTCAATCTTTTAAAAAACACTTTCTTAAGATCATAATAAACGTTTTAATACTTAAAATATTCTCATAGAATATTTAAGTCAAGCTTCTTAAACCATTCACATAATTAATTATTGGAAGTAATGGGCTTTTAGAGTCTAGCACTCTTTGGGTCTTGAAACAATCGCTCGTGAGGCGCACGCCTCGGGTTGTATTCGTTTCGGTCTTCCATTTCAAGACTTAAAAACTTACAACCCAATTAAAATACTTAATCATTTTTTAAAAATCTTAGCAACTCCAAACCCTAATTCAATTAGCGCGTTTAAAATACTCTAATCAAATTCAAATCTTTTTCCTAATCAAACTACGAAAGTAGTGGACTCTTGAGGTCTAGTACTTCTTGGGCCCTTGAATGAATGCTCTTGAGGCGCACACCTTGGGTTGTGTTCATTCCAAACTTTCTTCCTAAAACACTCGCCCTAATTATATGGACAAGTAAGCCAATTGTCCAACAAATATAATTTCATAATTAATAGAATGAAAAAGGTGTTATTGAGATCTAGCATTTCAGTCATGCCTCGATTAATTGGTTGCGAGGCTGACGTCCCGTTTATCGAATAATCGTCATTCTCGCTCAAAACACTTAACAAACTAAACACTTCTTACGCAACCAAAACCCTAAAAGACATACGCAAATCAAACTCTTTTTCTCAATCAAATCTTAACCTACTTAATCCAAATCAAACAACTTTCACAAAAAGAACATTGTTTAGTCCATTCTTTCGCGCATATAAACTCGTGCTTCAGCATCCTTGACGAGCAGACAAGCCAATGTTTAGCAGTTAGAATGCGAATTAAACACTCGTTCGCCTAAAAAACACCAACCAATCGTAGTCCCACGAACTACGAATGCTCTGACTTTCCCATTGCACGAGGGAATACGTAGGCCCGAGGATCTTAATCCTTGTCGAGCACAATAATAAAAAACCACCCATTTCCCCTTAGAAAGCAATACCTACCTTAGAAGAAAACAAACAAACCAAGCTAACTTATCTCCTGAATCGAATCAAGAGGTTCCCGTTGAGTACAACGGACGTAGAGGGTGCTAATACCTTCCCTTTGCGTAACCGACTCCCGAACCCGAATTTGGTTGCGATGACCATTTTCTTATCCTTTCAAAGGTTTTATCGATATTTTCCTATTCCTTCCTTGGAATGAATAAAGTTCGGTGGCGACTCTGTTTCGAACAGTTTTTTTCCGCGTCCATCGCGAGGATCGTATTTTTCGAGGTACGACACCCAGCAAGATCGTATCTCTGGTAGTGGTATCCCCACAGAGTTCAATGTTAAATCGTGCCAGTAATACTCCCCAGCTGAGTTGTTTGTTCTCCCCGCAGAGATTTATAAGATCAACTGAGTCTATTCCTCAGCAGAGTGATAGTATATTCTTGCCCCAGCCGGGTTAGAAGGTTATTCTCCCCGCAAAGGATCTCGGGTTTGATAGATCCTCAAGCAGAGTTTTAATGACTTTTCTTCCCTAGCAGGACGTCATGCAAAAATTCTCATCCCCAGCGGAGTTGCTGTGACCAGAATTCATCCCCCAAACAGATGAAGTAATTCCTGGCAGAATCATCATTTCCCCATATTTCAAAGTTTAGTTTAGTTTTGGCATGCCTGACAGTTCGAAGCAGACGGATTGTTCATTCATTCTCCAGCAGAGATGTTATCCTTTTAGGAGTCTCCGAGATCAAATCATTGATCGTTGTTCCTCAGCAGAGTCAGCAGAGATGTCTGACACGGATGCAGAGAGTAATCCAGTATTGGAAATTCTTAAAGTTCAACCGTAGATTGGCAAAAGGTCCATCCAAGGGTGGCAAATTCTTAAAGTCTAACCGTAGATTAGCAAAAGGTTCATCCAAGGGTGGCAAGTTCTTAAAGTCCAACCGTAGATTGGCAAAAGGTCCATCCAAGGGTGGCAAATTCTTAAAGTCCAACCGTAGATTGGCAAAAGGTCCATCCAAGGGTGGCAAATTCTTAAAGTCCAACCGTAGATTGGCAAAAGGTCCATCCAAGGGTGGAAAATTCTTAAAGTCCAACCGTAGCTTGGCACAAGTCCACCCGTAGTGTGGCAAGTCAGTAGTCGTCTGACTCCTTTTAAAAGACCGCAGCTAAGTCCTACCGTAAATTGGCAAAAGACCATCCAAGGGTGGCAAAGCAAGGCAAAGTCCAACCGTAGATTAGCAAAAGACCATCCAAGGGTGGCAATTCAGCTGCAAAGTCCAACCGTAGATTAGCAAAAGTTCACCCGTAGTGTGGCAAGTCAGTAGTCTTCTGACTCTATTCAAAAAAGACAGTCCACCCGTAGTGTGGCAGGCCAGTAGTCATTTGGCGGTGTACAAAAGACATTGCTAAAGTCCACCCGTAGTGTGGCAAGCCAGTAGTCGTCTGGCGTTGTTCAAGAAGACATCTCTTCGGTATTATTCTTCTCACCAGAGTTTTATTCAAGCAGAGTTCATTTGGTTGGGTTTATATCCCTTTTCTTCTTCTTCACAGAGTGCAAATTTTCGGGTTATTTTTGGTATTCAATCCCTCCATACCTTGAAAGTCTGACCAGCAATCGCTATCATCCGTTCAGGTCTACAGTGATTGAATAGGGGCAGCTGTAATACCCCAAAATTTGCCCTCTCATTTCTTCATATCATTTAGCATGAGCTTTCATTTCATTGCATTGCATTCAAGCATAGAAAAACAAAACATCAAGCATTGCATGGCATCTTGCATAAGGGCATGTGATAAGGTGATTCTCTAAGGTGTTGATCATCCAAGGCAAGAGAATAAGAGCTAAGTGTTTCTCACAAGTCTCAAGTGTTTCTTTGAGTTTTTATCATCTCCAAATGGCATATCTCATCATTGTTTGAGAGAATACACATCATATTCAGAGGAATTTGGATTTGGAGGATGTGTTATTTCCTCCTAACCAGAGGGTGCCAAAATTAGGGTTTGGCCTAAAATCAGTTTATCTCTGATTTTTTGGACAATACTTGATCTCATGGTATTCCTTATGTTCTTAAGTGTGTATGGATGGAAAATTGCTCATCAATTGGTTTCAGAAGGGTCTCAATTGATCAGTTGCTTGATAATCAAGAAATTGGGGAAAAAGTCAACTGTGCAGTGGAAAAAGTCAACTCTTGACTTTCTAAGGTCAAATTCATGAAATTCATGTTACATATGTTCAATGGACAAAATTTGATCAAGAAATGATGGAAGAATAAGGAAAAATCAAGAAATCACAAAACTGCCAAAAATGGAAACTTTAGGGTTGCCAAAAATAGTAAGTTTGGACCATTTTGCACCCTACTTTGAGGCTCTCTTTCTCCGAGATAAAAGCTTCAAACCTCAGGCCCAAGTTGACCCAAATAAAGTTCATGTTCTAAGCTTCAAATCCATATAAAGAACATCTCCATTGGATCAATATTGAGTGAGATATGATTGATCAAAGTTTGAGAAAAGTAGGTCCAAAATCAAGTCATGACCAAGAATGCCCAGGCCCACGCGCCATAATTTTTACAAACACTTGGTGTGCCAAATTTTCACCCATTTTTCTTAATGATAAAAGCTTCAAATGGAAAACTTTTCAACATCAAAGTTGTTCCTTGCCATGCGCTCTTCAATTTTGATGTTGGACAAATTTTGAATTGATCAAGTTATGATGGAGATATATTGGTCTCAAGTTAGGGTGATCATGCTGAAATTCCATGTGCCATGCTTGCCTTGCCAATCAACCACTTGACCCGCCCACAATTCAGTTCCAAATCTGAGTGTTCTAAACTATTTTTCACTAACTTCCAAGCCTTAATTCAATCCAAAATCAACATCAATCATGTTCTATGATGTGCTAGCTTTCCATTGACCTAAAAAACTCATCAACCCATCCACTGAACATGGAGAAACTCATCCCCAAACCACCATGTTTCCATTGGAACCAAGCTACCACAAAATCAGAAAATGAAATGTTGTTGGTGTTCACACGCATACACGCCCTATTTTCCTTTCCACTTTTAACCAAACATCTTTCTTACACAATTCATATCATGCCTTCTCATACATCAAAGGAGAAAAGAATAAAAGCTTACATTGTAAGTTTCTTTGCTGCAGCTCACCACCATCCGTGCCATCATCACCATTCTTTTCACTCCACCTCACCCTATGTACCATGAACATCTCCACACCATAACCAAGATCATTAACCGCCCCTAACTAACTTGACTCTGTTAGTTAGGGTGAACTCAGTTAACTCAATAAACTCACCTTAACTAACTCATTTAACCACCTCTGGTTCACATTTAACTCACACTATAAATCAAAGTTTCACTTCACAAATTCAACTTCAACTTCATTTTTCAATCTCTATCATTTTCTCACGATTCACCTACACCAAACTCTCTGATTCTCTCTTAGAATTCTTCAAGAACTCATTCATTGTTCTTCAGTTTTCTTCAGAGTTTTGCATCAAGATTCTCCATCTTCATCCATAATACATTGAAGTTACGTAGATCTTCATCTTGTTCTCCAACTGTTTCAATCAATTTCTCACTGATTTCAAGCTTTTCTCAGCCTTTATTTGGCCAATCGAGACTCAAGGAAGAAGCACATTCCTCTGGTATTCTTGTATATTCAAAGCCTCACCAGTTTCAGGTTTAATTTCTTCAAATTTGATTGCATGTTTTCTCTTCAGTATCACTTGTTTCTTGTTGATTTTAGCTCATTAGAAGCTCTGAAGTATCCGGCTAGTTGATAGGCCTCTTAGAGGCATAGTTTCAAAACCTAGGGCATATCTTAATCTCCTTTGTTTTCTATGTATGTGTTTGTTATGTGAAAAATAATGGTGGATTCATGATGTATGCAACGCCAGCTTCATTTTGATATCACGTTTATGCATTTCTGGAGATTTTGAGATTTGCAGGTGGTGGTTACTCGCCGGAGAAGATGACCGGAGGTCCTTCTCCGGCCGGTGGTTGTAATTGCTAGGGTTTTGGTGAGTTTTGAATCCTGGCCATGTGATTTGTGCATTGTGTGGTTAACATGTTGCCACGTATTTTAAATTTTGTGTTTATTTTGTGATTGTGTGTTCTCCATTCCACGTTTCTTATTGTGTGCATCTAATATGGATCTTTGATCTTGCATGCTTGGTGATCAGTTGACTTGATATGGTGCATTGATTTGATCTGAGGGTTGTGTGTGTGACAACACATTAATGAAAAGTGTGCACCTCACGTGTTATTCTTCTTGAATTCTGATGATTGTGTGTGTGTGCGTGCAAGGGAACTATCATGTGCCTTCATTAAGGACTGTTGGATGCGCGTACTTTAATGATTAAGTCATGTTGACTGGATTGTGTGGCCATGATTGCATTTGATCATTAATTGCATGTACACTCATCACACAGGATCACAGGCATATTGGATTGGACCATAATTGATAAGTGCACCCCCTCTCTGAGCCCATTTTCATTTTTTGAACGTGGAAGTTACTTATCTACACCCCCTACTTGTTTTTCTTTTTTTCTTTTTAATTTCTTTTTATACATGTTTCATGATTGAGTTTTAAAAATACCAAAACGTCATTAAAAATTCTATAAAAATTCATGAGATATATTAGAATGTTAAAATAATTTTATATATTTTTTAATTGTGATTTTGTGAATATTTGCATATTAATCCATATTTTTATTTTATTTCTTTTGAAATTGGTTTCTATTTTCATACCTTTATTTCAAAAATTTATTTCTCATAGATCCTTAAACATTTTTGCATCAAACTTTTTGTATCTTTTCAATAACATCCACAACTTAATAAAAATATTTTTTTTTCATTTTTAGAACTTTCTCTTATTGCCTTTAGGTCCTTCACTTTTACACTTTGGTTCATGATTCATAAGTGATTATTGCTTGATTGTTTGAGGTCCTTTCTTTCTGAATTTTTGTATGATTTTTTGGTATGATGTTTGCCTCTGGTAGAGGTCTCTTGAGATGTAATTTGGTGATTTTTTAAATTATGTTTGGTATTTGTTTGATGACTCTTATTTGATGACTCTTATTTGATGTCCCTTTTCATGAACTTATTTGATCATTTTTGTTTACTTGCTTGATAAGGCACTTGTGCCATTGTATGAGATCACTAATCTTGACTTCTTGAGCCATATTTAGATCATTATAGGTCTGTTGATTGAAATTATAGGTTATTGGTTTGAATTTGATGTCTTTTGGTGTACATATTCAATACTTGTTTTACATGTTTCCTTTTGACCTATTTCCTCTTTCTTTTGCATATAAATGCCAACTTGAATTGTAATTAGTTTGTTGATGACATGCCATATTATCCATTTGCATTTCATATGATGTATGTCTCTGACCTTAAAGCATTACATTCCTTCCATATGCTATTCATATCTTACTTTACATACTTGTACATGTTTCATCCCAATGCATGTTTCTTTTTCTTCTAGCTTCTAAATGACTTGTAACTGTTTGAATGTGATTGATTTGTGAGTCTTATCCTCATCCTAACATGTCATATCATCTCTGACCTTGATACTTGAGTTTCATATTAAAATTTTATAGGTTTGACTTATGCCATGAATGCTTTCTTTCCATGTTAAATTCATGTTCACATCTTCTCGATTCTCATCCTTATCATTCTTAATGGTTGAATGCTTGATTGTATGCCTTATGTGACATTTATATATCATGTTTAGGCACATGTTTAGGTCATCCACATTCTGACTTGGACATTATTTGAAGCATAATTGCATGATCACTTTACTTGTTCACTCATTCTTCCTCTATGTCTTCCATGATTCATTTCTTTGATGATTAGTACTTTGTTTGTGCATGATCCTTTTGTTTTTAGTATCTCAACCTTAGGGAACACCCCTTAAAGCATAGCTTCTAATCTTGATTGAGTTTCATCTCTTAGGAGCTTTATCCTTTAGCTCTTAACTTGTTTGTTTACCAATTGTTATGCCTTTTCTTATTGCTTTACTTGTAAATAGTTTTGTGAGCTAACTTTTTCATGTAGGTGCAAGGTAAGTAAGTGTGGGGACTTAGTTCCACATACACTTCTTTCTCTTATATTCTCTTACTTCTTTTAAACTTTCAATTTGTGTTTGATAAGCATTTATATGCTTCCTTTGAATAACTTCTCCTTCATCCATCTTTAAGATCAACTTAACTTCCATCTTGGAAGTAAGTTGTTTCTTTTGCTCCTCTTCTCCTTTCTTTTAGATGTAGGTTTCTTAAACCACATTAACCATAGGATCACTATGTATGATAACATTAAGGTGGAGTCTTAGTCTACCTCGTTAGATTTTCACCTTTGATCCTTTTCTTGAGTCACTTCTTCTCATCTTCAAACAAAAGTAAAAACACCTAATAAAGGCAAAACAAACATTGTATTTGGGCCTTTCATGTAAGAATGAGATAGTGAGGGATCTTCTCTCATTTTCTTAGAATGTTTAGCGTGCGTCCCATCTCGGGTCGACATGCAAGGCATTCGATCTTACATGAGGGACTTAAATACAATGTGCGTTACAAAACATAAAAGTAAACAAAACATTTCTTTCTAAAAAAGACAAAAACGAACAATAACGTCTTCCCTTCGAGAATTCTTTTCTCATCTCATTCATTCTCAACGTACGAGCATGCTCATTCTCGTTCTTTTGCAAGATGGTAACGTACTCGGACTAGCGAGCCTGCAACACCTGAGCTAGAACGTTAGTCGTTCTCTAAAAAACACAAACAATACATCCCTAGTGAGGGGAACTACGTCGCTCTGATTCTCATGTTCCCGATGAGATACGTAGGCAGTGGGGTAGGACCCATTCGAGCACTTCTTTTATTTTCCCTACATTTGTTTTTTCGTTTCTTTCCGTTCTCGTTCTTTTTCTTTCCCGGTAGCAGAGGAGCTCCATACGACGACACCCTTTGATCGAGACAAGCAAGCGTGGATCCCATCGGGTACGATGGACGCGTGGGGGTGCTAATACCTTCCTCACGTGTAACCGACTCCCGAACCCAGTTCTCTTGGTCGTAAGACCATGTTCTTTCCTTCCCTCAGGTTTATGCGGTGTTTCCTTTCCCTCTCTTGGGATAAATACACATTGTTGGCGACTCTGTTTCGGTGCCACTTTCGCGTTTGTACTTGGATGAAAATCCCAGGAGCGACAGCTGGCGACTATGCTGGGGATCATCAACCCAGAATCTCTGGTTCCTTAGCGAGTCAATCCTAGCGCTTGTCTGTTTTATTTTATTGGGTGTTTACTGTTGTGCTGTATTTACTGTTACTGCATTACTATTTACTGTATATTACTGTATTTACTGCATTTTAGCATTTTCATTTCATATATTATGCTATACTGGACTGTGTTGTTTTCTGTTTGGCGGGATGGGGTATTCTGAGAGATAGGCCCAATACCCAGGCCTGAGTGCACTTATGATTAGTGTGTTTCATGTCCTCTCGCGTTCCATCTCGGTTAGAGGAGGGAATATGAAACACAATTCGGATGTGGTTCTCTCTAGAGAATTCTGCGTTATGGATTTCCCACGATGGTAGAGCTATCTGGAAGAGCTGTTAAGTCTAGATGACCTTTTAGGATGACCCCTCTTTATTTTGAGGTGAATCAGAGGACGATCTCTTTGTTTGGCGATAGCATTGTATCCTTCGAGCTGAATGTGCTATTGCTTCTCATTTCGAGACTCGAATTTGAGGATCCTCACCTTCTAGTACATACATGTGAGATTGGGGGGATTGTTTACAGGTGTACAGGAACCCTTGACCTTCAGAATACCCGGTTTTCTTATGAGTTCTGGATTTGTTACTAAATCTGTGGTTCTGACCAGCTCACATTCTGTTTTGGATTTGTTATTGGACTTCTTATCCTGGTGTTATATATCTCACCAGACTCAGATTGCAGTACAGTGGATTCAGCTTTATTTGTGCAGCACTGATCATATGCCCTTGCATACATATCATCATTAACATTCTTGCATTTACCCTTCATATTTATTCATTTGCAGGGTATACTTCGTTTCGGTTCCAGTTGACAGTTCCCTTGTTCAGTTATGGAGACTCCCAGGAAGAACAATGTGCATTATACTTTCTTTGACACAAAGGTGGGACAGTTACGAAAGATGATTTCTCTTATTACTCCAGATCATGTGGGTATGTTCCGAAAGGCTTTTCCTTCGGGAATTCTTTTCTCATCTCACTCATTCTCAATGTACGAACATGCTCCTCCTCGTTCTCTTGCAAGATGGTAACGCACTCGGACCAGCGAGCCTGCAACACCTGAGCTAGAACGTCAATCGTTCCCTAAAAAACACAAATAATCCATCCCTAGTGAGGGGAACTACGTCGCTCTGATTCTCATGTTCCTGATGAGATACGTAGGCAGTGGGGTAGGGCCCATTCGAGCACTTCTTTTATTTTCCCTACATTTATTTTTTTGTTTCTTTCCGTTCTCGTTCTTTTTCTTTCCCGATAGCAGCGGAGCTCCATACGACGACACCCTTTGATCGAGACAAGCAAGCGTGGATCCCATCGGGTACGATGGACGCGTGGGGGTGCTAATACCTTCCTCACGCGTAACCGACTCCCGAACCCAGTTCTCTTGGTCGTAAGACCATGTTCTTTCCTTCCCTCAGGTTTATGCGGTGTTTCCTTTCCCTCTCTTGGGATAAATACACATTGCTGGCGACTCTGTTTCGGTGCCACTTTCGCGTTTGTACTTGGATGAAAATCCCAGGAGCGACAGAGTGTCTTACCTTTTTGTTCTTTTTCTTTTGGTGATCGGAAAGGCAAAGATTGACGGATTCTCCTTCGTCACTTGAACTTTTAGCACTAGATGATTCACTATCGCTCTCCCGAGCGATATAGGCTCTCCTAGGTTTTGTTTATTTCTTCCCGTGACGACTTTTATTCTTACCTTTGTCCTTCTTCAACAAAGGACAGTCTGGCTTGTAGTGGCCGACTTTCCCACAGTTATAGTAAGAACCCTTAGTTTTTCCACTCTTTTTGTCTTCATTCTTGGAAGACTTTGATTGTTTACGAAAGTTGACGAGGTTTTTCTCCGAATGTTTGATACCATTTTTCTTGATATATCGATTATATCGCTTCACGAGTAATCCCATGTCTTCGTTCGAATCCTCTTCCTCGTCATCGCTGGATTCAGTCTCGCTCAGCTCGTATGCGGAGGACTTTAAACTAGAAGTCTTTAGAGCTATCGACTTCTTTTCCGCTTCCTTGGTCTTGCTCTTTTCCTTCTTCTCTCTTTTCTCAAATTGGTCTAAGCTTATGAGCATTTGCTCATGTTCTTCGAGCTTCCCAAAAAATTTTGTGATGTCTAACGTCATTAGGTCGTTGGCTTCTTTGATGGCGGTCACCTTCGGTTGCCAATCCCTAGTCAAACACCTCAAGATTTTGTTAGTAGGAACCTCATTGGATATTGGCCTACCAAGTGAATGAAGTCTATTGATTAAATGAGTGAACCTCTTTTGCATATCAGCAATGGTTTCCCTTTGCTTCATGTGAAAGAGGTCGAACTCTTGAGTCAATGTATTAATTCTAGCTAGCTTGACGTTGTTAGTACCCTCATGGGCAACTTGTAACGCGTCCCACATAGCTTTAGCACTCGTACAATGTGAAACTCGATAATATTCGTCAACTCCCAATGAGGAGATCAGAATATTTCTCGCCTTTTAATCGTAGTTGTACTTTTTCTCGTCTTCTTCATTCCATTATGCTTCAGGCTTCAGTACTACCATGTTATTCGCATCGGTCATGGTTATTTCCAATGGACCGTTTTGGATAACGCTCCATACCTTCATATCAATATAATTGATGTGAACACGCATACAATCCTTCCAGTAACTATAATTCTCACCATTAAAAACATGGTGCTCTATTATAAGCCCCTTTCGGTTCGTTTGCCATTTTCTAAAAAGTTATACTTGAAGCACTAGAATTAACCGGTGCTCCTGATACCACTTGTTAGACGAAGGTAATTGATCTAGAAGGGGGGGTTGAATAGATCAATTCTTTTTAAATGCGAGTCGGCGCTAAAATTTATTTTTAAAATTATTTTACGGAAGCGGTCAAGGATAATTCGTCTACACGAATCGAGTTACTGAAAGGATCGGATATACGTAAGCCAAAATGGAACGAAAGGCTCGAAGAGAAAAATTAGAATCGCAACTTAACAATTAATCAATTTTCCAAAAGCACTTAACAAGGTGCAATCTCCAATGAGCAGTCAAAGATTAAACCAAACTTGACAATATATCAAACACCTTGTATGCGTTCAATCTATCGAGCACTTGGAGTGCGTAAAACTCCAAGTTAAGCCTTCTATTATAGTTGATGCAAAATTTTCACTACGCACAATCCAAAATGATTATGCAATGGTTTTCAAATGAATTTTCTGCACAAAATTATACCAGAATACTTGTTGATCGATTGAACGATTACAAGCGTAAACATTTCAAAATATAAATGAGATAAGGAAAAGGAAACAACGCCAGGTTTGTTTAGGCAGTTCCCCTTTCGTCCTCGCTTAGGGTACATCTGACCCCAATTCTAAAAACTTGAATTGAGATATCTATAACTTGTTTGCAAATTACAAGAGAAAACTTAGCTATCCCACACTCAAGAACACTTCGTTGATGCAAATACTTTGTCTTCTCTTCCCTTGATTCGAGTCGAATCAAATGCCTCGAACTTGTTGGAAGAACCTCCATTTACCGTTACTAAATTGCAAGAATACACAGGTCTTCAATCACCTTCACTCGGCTGATTCTGATACGCACACAGTTTGATCCTCAAACTTTATTGCACAATCCTCCGGTTACCACTACTAGATAGACAAAACCTTCCATTCTTCGATCACCTTCGCTCGGCTGAATTCAATGCACACAAGATCTGTTCCAAAAACCCCCAAATCCAATTGATCTTGGAGGACAAAGCCCTAGAGGTTTTATTCAAGAACGAACCCACTGAAACACTCACCCCAAACCAAGATACAACTCTATGCGTTGGACATTATCACTTCATGATGCAGAAAATCAACAAAAATGATTATGTGTATTTATTGAAAAAGGTGCAAGATGAAGATGAAAGTGATGAGAGAAAAAGTTTCAATGTATTTCTTTCACTTGTTCTTGTTCATCATCCTTGTAAAAAAATGAGGAACCATCTATATATATAATGTCAAGGACCAACAAAAAAAATAACAGCATTTTGAACAAAGAGAAAAACAGAAAAATTGACTACTTACAGCGAGCGGTCTACCGCTCCTTGAAGAGGGTCAGCCTGCGCTGACCCGTGGAAGAACTTGCGCAAATTGGACGACCATGCGTCGACCTCTGCAGGGACCATGCGTCGATGCATGGCTGCAAAAAATGCACAATGAGAAACCCAGAAGTGTGTGTCGACCGCAGGGTAGGCATGCGCTTACCCGAGGGAGACACACACACTCACTACATATTGTGAGTCGACCGGACCCAATCTTAGGTCAACCCAAACTTCCAAAAAACTCAAAAATTACTTTTTCGATATGCAAGACTTCATCATGTATTTAAACTCAAAAATAACTATATAGGCACAATTTATGCATTCCTAATACTAGTATCATGATCACCCATATTTAATTGATATGCAAGACTCCACCATGTATTTAGACTCATAATTATGCAATGGAAAATTGGAATGCCGACACCAATGAGATGACACCGTCCAAATTACAAACTACTAGTCCTCACATACATTTTGACATCATTAAAATAAAGTTAAAATGAGAGGCACCTTGCCCTCACAACATCAGCACCCGTTGTCACAAGCCAAAGAAGTCGCAGACCGGAGGGAAGGTATTTGCATTGGTGGGGGCTCAACCTACCAGTGAAGATCGTTTGGTCAGAGGTACTTGTTACATTCATAACACTCATTTAATTTCTATCATTGATACGAGTGCGACCCACTCGTTTATTTCTGTTGATTGTGTGAAGAAACTAGGAGTCGTGTCGTTTACTTTGAGTAAAGGGATGGTGATTGATACTCCATCTATTGGGTCGATCACTACATCTTTAGTGTGCTTGAACTGTCTTGTGTCGATCTTTGGTAAAGATTTCGGAGTGGATTTGATTTTCTTACCACTCAGTGATCTGGATGTTATTTTGGGGATGAATTGGCTAGAGAGCAATTATGTCTACATTGATTGCTATTGGAAGAGGTTGCTATTTCTTACTCTAAAGGAAGAAGAGTTGATTAGTTTTATATCTACCAAGGAATTGTGAACCTTGTTGGAAGATGAAGCTAAAATGTTTGTGGTGTTTGCCTCATTGTTTGTTAAAGGCAAACCGTCGATCAATGAATTACCTGTAGTGAAAGTGTTTCCAGAAGTGTTTTCGAATGATATTTAAGAGTTGCCTCCGCAGCGAGAGGTGGAATTTGCAATTGATCTTGTTCCTGGTACCAGACCTATATCTATGGCACCATACAAGATGTCAACATCAGAATTGGCGGAGTTGAAATCTCAACTCAGAGAATTGCTTGATAAAAAGTTTATTAGACCCAATGTGTTGCCGTGGGGAGCTCCGGTGTTGTTGGTTAAGAAGAAGGACGGTATCATGAGATTGTGTATTGATTATCGTCAACTGAATAAGGTTACCATCAAGAACAAATATCCACTTCCAAGAATTGATGATCTAATGGATCAACTCGTGGGAGCTCGTGTTTTTAATAAAATTAATTTGAGATCAGGTTACCATCAAATTCGGGTGAAAGAGAATGATATTCAGAAAACGGCTTTCAGGACTCGGTATGGACATTACGAATATGATGTGATGCCATTCGGAGTGTCCAATGCGCCGAGCGTATTCATGGAGTACATGAATCGTATCTTTCATGCTTATTTGGATTAGTTTGTGGTAGTCTTTATTGATGACATTTTGATTTATTCTAAGTCGGAAAGAGATCATGCAGAGCATCTGAGGATTGCATTGCAAGTGCTGAAAGATAATAAGTTGTTTGCGAAGCTTTCAAAATGTGAGTTTTGGTTGCATGAGGTGAGTTTTTTGGGACATGTTATTTCTGGTGATGGCATAGCAGTGCATCCATCTAAAGTAAGTGATGTACTTCAGTGGGAACCTCCGAAGTCAGTGACGAAGATTAGGAGTTTCTTGGGTTTGGCAGGTTATTACCGCAGGTTTATTGAGGGATTTTCTAATTTGGCCATTCCTCTGACTTAGTTGACTAGAAAAGGTCAGGCCTTTGCGTGGGATATCTTGTGTGAAGATAGTTTCAGGGAATTGAAGAAGAGGTTGACTACAACGCCATTGTTGATTCTACCCAAGCCAGATGAACCTTTTGTGGTATATTGAGATGCGTATAAAATGGGATTAAGTGGAGTATTGATGCAAGATGGTAAGGTCGTGGCTTATGCCTCACGACAATTGAGGGTACATGAAAGGAATTATCCTACTCATGATCTTGAGTTAGCTGCTGTGGTTTTTGTGTTGAAAATCTAGAGGCATTACTTGTACGGATTGAGGTTTGAAGTGTTCAGTGATCATAAAAGTTTGAAATATCTATTTGACCAGAAAAAGATGAATATGAGACAGAGAAGATGGTTGGAGTTCTTAAAGGACTATGATTTTAGCTTGAGTTACCATCCCGATAAAGCTAACATCGTAGCGGATGCTTTGAGTCGGAAGACAATTCATATGTCGACATTGATGATTAGAGAGTTGGATTTAATTGAACAGTTTAGAGATTTGAGTATGGTTTGTGAAGTGACTCCTGAAAGTGTGATGATGGGTATGATGAAAGTTAATAATGAGTTCCTTAGTGAGATCAGAGAGATTCAAAAACTTGGTTTGAAGCTGGTGTATTTGATGACCGCATGAGGGTCGGATGCAGAAGGTGACATTAAAATAGATGATTTTGGCGTGTTGAGATTCAGAGGCAGGATTTGTGTGCCAGATAATTCTGAATTGAGGAAAATGTTTTAGAAGAGAGCCACAAGAGTAGCTTGAGTATCCATAAAGGAGCCACAAAAATGTATCAGGACCTTAAGAAATTGTTTTGATGGCTAGGTATGAAGAAAGACATAGCTCGGTTTGTGTATGCTTGTTTGACTTGCAAGAAGTCAAAAGTGGAACATCAGAAACCTTCCGGTTTGATGCAACCGAGGGAAATACCATAGTGGAAGTGGGATAGTATTGCGATGGATTTTGTGATTAGGTTGCCGAATACGGCGAGAGGCTTTGACGCGATTTGGGTAATTGTGGATAAACTGACGAAATCGGCATATTTTATACCGATTAACATCAGTTTTCCTTTGGCAAAGTTAGCAGAGATTTATATCAGAATAATAGTGAAGTTGCATTGTGTCTGACAGAGACCCGAGATTTACTTATGGATTTTGGAAGAGCTTGCAGGAAGCTTTGGGTTCTAGTTTGAAGTTGAGTTCTGCTTATCATCCGCAGACAGATGGACAGTCTGAGAGGATTATTCAGTCGTTGGAAAACTTGTTGAGAGCTTGTATACTCGAGCAAGGAGGTGCTTGGGATACTCATTTGCCACTGATTAAATTTACTTACAATAACAGTTAACGTTCTAATATCGGAATGGCGCCTTTTGAAGCATTGTATGATAGGAGGTGTAGGACGCCTCTATGTTGGTATGAGTCGGGCGAGAGTATTGTACTCGGACCTGAGATTATGCAACAGACTACCGAGGTAATTCAGATTATTAAAGAGAAGATGAAGGTATCCCAGAGTAGGCAGAAAAGCTACCATGATAATAGGAGGAAAGAGTTGGAATTCAGCAAAGGCGGCCATGTGTTTCTAAGGGTCAATCCTGTGACCGGTGTTGGTCGTGCGCTGAAGTCGAAGAAGTTGGATACTAAGTTCATTGGACCGTATCATATTTTTCATAGAGTTGGGACTGTTGCTTATAGAGTGGTGCTGCCACCTGAACTTTCGAATTTGCATGACGTGTTTCATGTGTCGCAACTTCGGAAGTAAATTGCTGACCCATCCCATGTGGTTCAGAGGGATGAAGTATAGGTTCGGGATAATCTTATCGTGGAGGCGATGCCGATAAGGATCGAGGATTGCAAGTTGAATATTCCTTTAGTGATAGTAGCTTGGGGAGGAGCTGCTGGAGGAAGTGTGACCTGGGAATTGGAGAGTAATATGCGAGATTCGTATCTGGAATTATTCTCGTCATGTACATTTTCGAGGAAGAAAATATTTTAATTGGGGGAGAGTTGTAACAGCCCATTTAATTATTTTGTCGCGTTGTAATTATTTTGTGTGTTGTTTGTGATTTTATTGTCTTAGTTAAGGGTATGTGTGTTAAGGTGGGTGTGAGAGAGCTTAGTAGAATGACTTAATTGGAATTAAAGGCTAGGATAATGTGGTAATAATAATATGAATAATGAGACATAATATTAATGTTAATGTTAGTTGTATTATTATTATTATTATTATTATTATTATTATTATTATTCACATTATTATTATTATTGGAATTATTATTGGGATTATTATTATTATTATTATTATTATTATTATTAAGATAATTAAAAAATAAAACATAATTAGAGGGATTAGTGGGAAGTTAGAAGTCAGTTTCTACTACGTGAAAAGAGAAAGAGAAAAGCAAAGAAAGAGAGCTAGGGCAAGGGAACAAAGGAATTTTCCACCATTGTTGAAGGATCAAAGAATAGAAATTTCAGGTAAGGGGGAGAATGAGATTCAATATAGGTGATCTGAACATGAGAGGGTAGTGAGGTGTCATTTCCCTCTTAGGTTCTGTGTATTTTCTCCTTCTTGCTTGATTTTCGTATTTGGATAATTGTTGTGTGATTGTTGCTGTTAGATAGTAGTTGTGTAATGAATATGTGCGTGAATTTGTGTTGTATGTTGTTTTCGAATAACAAATTCGTGCAAATTGGTTATGTGTTGCTGAGTTCTGATATAGAACGGATCTGGAAATTTGGGTTTTATGGGGTTAACGAAAAACAGGTTTTAGCACATAAAATGTTGATAAAAATGATGAAACAATAAAATAGAGTTAGGAATTTGGAATTGGACTGAAATAAAGATGATATTGGATCTGAATTGGGAGCTTGAAAGTGCTCTAATAGTGGAAATTTCGTATTGATGCGAAATTTGAGATTTTGGCATGCTCTCTGGTCATACGCGTATGGGGGGAGGACATATGCGTATAGGGGACACTCCCAGAGGTCGTACGCGTCTGGTACGCGTCTTGTCCCCGGAGCCAGCACGGCCCTCTGCTGGTATGCGTATGATACATATATGGTGGAGTGGCCATACGCGTATGGCAGGGTTAATACGCGTATGGGTAGCTTTTGGAAGGGGTCATATGCGTATGGACTAGTAATTACACGTATGAGGAGTTTTGAAGGAGTTTTGAGAGGGAAACCCTCTCTAGACATACCCTTAAGGCCTAAGGCTATACGCATATGGATGGCCTGGGCAGATGAGCCTACGCGTACGATACGCATGCCTGGGGCGAGAGAATTGAGTCCATACGCGTATGGACAGAGCTGGAGCAGAATTTTCCCGTTTTTGCGATTTTTGCCCCAATTTCGCGTGTAATGTAATTTCCCTTGATTCGTAAGACTAATATGGTATAATTGGACATAGGAGAAACTAGAAATAACATTAAGTAGGATAGAATGTGGGTTTTTATGAGAATGTCTAGTTGAGACGTGTTGGGTGTGTGAGCCAAGATTGTCGTGTGTGGACAATCTTGTGCTGTGGTGGCAATTCCGAAGAGAATTATGGTGAGCATGTGCCTCGTGTGTGATCATTGAGGATCGTGAAATTATGCTTGAATGATTATTACGTTGTGCATAAGTTGTGTCATGAATTCATGTCATGTTATGTGGAGACGAGCTAGGTGGAAATCCATGATGGCTGCCTAGTCTTGTTCGGACTCTATGTGGGAGTCGTGTGAAGATAAGTTGTAGTTCAGAGGAACGTATACGACTTATCTGGATTCCGAAAAGAATCGGGTTCTAGGGTGAACCGTATGTGATTGTGATGGTACTGCATGCATTGTGTTGTGTTAGTTGAGTCGCATTGCATATATATGATTGAATGTGGGATGATTATGCCGAATAATGATGTGGCACTTGTATGTGCGTTGTAATTGTGTGATTGGTGTGTTTTGTGTATGAACTACTCCTTAGCATGTGTTTTTCACCGTATATTTATTGAATGTAGTTCTCACCCCTTTTCTGTTTATTGTGTTTGTGCTCCTTGGGGAGTACAAATAATTAGGTACCTGAGTAGTGCTTGGAGCATTGTGTTGTTATTTGATCGAGTCTTAGGAGTCACTCTGATACGTAACACGAGAAGGATGGGGATTTCGTGTTTTCTTTTATTATCTGAACATTGTATTTATTATGTATCTGGTTTTGTTTAATTGTTGATGAACCACGTGTTATATAGAGTTTTTGATGTAATTGAAGCGCTAATGCTAAACCGTTGATTTACTTCCATTATTTAATTAAAGTCTTTGGTTTTAGTTAATGAATAGGATATAAAGTGATTTAATATTTCATGTTGATGTTTTGTTGAATATGGCATCCTACGTGTATTAACTCTGATTTATTTCCGCATTATTTTCGTATTTTCAATTATTATACGAATGGGTAGAGTAGGGTGTTACATTATGCAAATAACTTCATTTGTCCCTGTATTTTTTTAAAAAGATCCAGACAAGAATTTGCAATAATAGTTGTTTATGTGGATGACATAAATATTATTGGAACTACTGAAGAGCTTCTAAAAGCTATGAATTGTTTAAAGAAAGTGTTTGAGATGAAAAGCTTAAGAAAGACAAAATTATGTCGAGGTTTTCAAAGTGAGAATTTAGACAAACGAATATTTGTACATCAAGAAAGCTATATGGAAAAAGTGTTAAAACGCTTCTATATGGACAAATGTCACCCGTTGCCTACTCCAATGGTTGTTAGACCATTAGATATGGAGAAAGATCCTTTCAGACCTCGAGAAAAGGATGAAGAATTGGTTGGTCCTGAAGTGCCATATCTTAGTGCAATTGGATCACTAATGTACCTTACTAATTATATACGTCCTGATATATCATTTGTTGTCAATCTATTAGCAAGATACAGTTCTTCACCTACACTGAGACATTGGAACGGAGACAAACATATACTTCGTTACCTTAGAGGTATAATAGACATGGGTTTGTTTTATACCAAAGTATCCAGATTCGAATTAACATGTTATGCAGATGCAGGTTACTTGTCAGATCCTCATAATGGTAGATCACAAACAGGTTATTTGTTTACATGTGGGGGTACAACTATTTCATGAAGATCGGCGAAACAAACCATAGCAGCAACCAAGGTTGTCAAACTCGCGAGTCTACTCAAACTCGTAAAGGGTCTACAGACTCGACTCGCAAACTCGTACGAGTCTATGAAAAATTAAAACAACATTCAAAAATCTATATGTGACACATACATAAAACACACATATATTTTTAAACTTGTAAATGCCTCATATATGACACAAATATATATAATAGAATACTAGTTAACATCAAAATTTACATTTCATACTCCATAATAAATTTCTTAACAAAAAACTCATTAATAAAACAAACAAAATAGCAAAGTATGTAGTTAAAGACTTAAAGTACAAATTATTCTTAATTGGCTACTACATAAAGCAAAAATAAAACATAAAACAAATATGCTAATAGCTTTAAACATCCAAAGCTCTAGTGAAATCATCACCATCATCGTCATCGATATCTTGAGTATCATCATCAAAATATGCCCCAGATGAAACATCTTCTTCATCATTAACCAGTGTTGGATTGCTTGATGTTTCGCTTCCACCTAATTCAACACCACCACCACCACCACCACTACCACCACTTTGCACAACATAAGTAACAACAACATCAACTTCCACATCATTGTCAACAATAATACCATCTTTCTCAATGTTAACTTTGGTTTGCACATTTTCTTCATTAGGATCTTCAACTATCCATTCATCATATTTCCGCAAGAGAATATACTAGGGAAACATCCAAGAGACAGAACAAACACACGTCGCCGTTGAAAGAATGAAGAAACTTTGCAGAAACAAGAGACTAGGAGAGAGGCTTACTAATTCCCATTCAAGCAAAAAAGTTTTTTTTAATAAAATAAAATATTTTGGAGGAGTTTAGGCCTTTTTGGGTTTAAAAAAAACAAAATTCAAAAAAACTTATAGACTCGTAAACTCAACATAGACTCGCGAGTCTATACGAGTTTGTGTGAGTCTACCCGAGTCTACTCGAGTCTATAAAAAAAGATTCCATGTGCGAGTCTACTCGTTTTTGCTTCCTAGACTCGTAAACTCGTACGAGTTTACGAGTCTACCCGCGAGTTTGACAACCATGACAGCAACATCATCTAATCATGCATAACTTTTAGCATTACATTAGGCAAGTCGAGAATGCGTTTGGTTGAGATCCCTAATTCAACACATACAAATTACTTGTGTTTTATCTTCTAAAAAATTAAATACAACGACCATATATGAAGATAATACTGCATGCATCGCTCAATTAAAAGATGGTTACATTAAAAGAGACCGAACAAAACACATTCCTCAAAAGTTCTTTTTCACTCATGACCTTCAAAAGAGTGGTGATATAAACATCCAACAAATATGTTCATGTGATAATCTTGCTCACTTTCTCACAAAGTTACTCTCAAGTAGAACTTTTAATCAAGTAGTACAAAAGATTGATCTTCATCGTTGAAGAAATGGTCGTTCAACTGAGAGGGAGAAATGAATTTACTTTAAAAGGATATTGTATTCTTTTTCCTTCACTAGATTTTTTCCCACTAGGTTTTTTCTATTAAGGCTTTAACGAGGCATATACTCAATGAACATCCAAGAGGGAGTGTTATGAATAATAATAAATAGATGTGGATGTTCATTTACCCAACTTTCTATATTACTTAACTCCTATGCGTTAATTTTCTAACCTTTGTGTATTCTTTAAGTTAATGGTTATTTATTGGTCATGTACTATAAATATGGTTCATGTTACAAAGCTAAGAAAAAACTTGAAATGAAAAATATAATATTATTTTTCTTCTTCTCTTTGTCTCCTTCATCGCTATAATATTTTTGGTTAATTTCAAGTATAATAGTAATTTAACACAAATTATTGTTGCATAGGATAAATAAGTAGTAAACCATGCGATGCTGAGGATTGAACCGAATTTATATTTAATTTTTTTTTTACAATCTTACTTTGATAACCGTCCAATCTTGTGATTCAAGCATGACCAATTTTTAAATTATTATAAAAATTAAACTTATTTTTTTAAATTGTCCGATCAAAATCAAATTACCACAAATATCATATTGCTTGATGATTAAACTCAGCTAAACTTTTTAATTTCATGTTAGTTGATGCTTTGACCAGATCATGCGCTTCTTCTTCCCTTTACAAACGAGTGTTATTGATTATGGTTGATAGGGGTGGACATCGGTTCGGTTCGGTTCGGGTTCGGGCCCAAAACCTTAACCCGGCCCAACCCTCGGGTGAAAAAATGTGACCCAATTATGTTCGATTCAATGTCGGTTGTCTTCGGGTTCGGTTTTTTTCGGGTTCGGATTTGAAATTCGGTTTTTTTCGGGTTTATCAATGTTGGGCCAGTTTTAAAAATATTCAAATATTCTTTTTTTCACATATCAACTGTTTATTTATTTATTAGAATATGGACCTCATCTATGACATTTTAAAACAAAACCAAATTCAACAAATTTAGTGACATTTATAAAATCAAACACAACCAAATAGAGTTTGCTAAAATAAAACTCAATACATATAAAATCTAAGTTTTTTGAGCACATAAATGTTTGCTCAAATTTAATACAACTATTATAAACTTAATACAACCAGCATAAAATAACATCACACAACCAATCACAAATTTGTTAGCTCAATATAAAACACGAGTTATCTTCCATAAGCTTCATAATCTTTTTCTCCCATTTCTTTCAATTCCTAAAATATACAAGAGCACACATCAATTGATTTTGTATGCAACATATTACAAGTTAATGAAAGAACAAATAGCAGCAAGGAAGAATGGAAAAGGAGAGATGAATGTGTCATAATTGGTAATTGGTATTAGTAAGGCTAGTGCTACTGTCCAAGATGAAGCCAACATCAACAAGATAACTCCTTTCACTATCAAATTACCATATAATGATTTACTATTGTGAAGAATATACAAGAGCACATATTAGAATAAAAGTGCACATTAAAATGTGGCTACTAGCAAGGCTATGAAGAAGTTGAATTTAATATACTGACATGAATTTAACACTTGACATTAAAATATACATCAACAAATCAAAAAAATAATTATTAGTAATATTATCACTGAACTGAAATAATTTAATGTGGCTACTAGCTTGAATTTAAACATTAAAACATACATCAACAAGAATAAAAGCGCACATATTAGCATGAATTAATATACTGACATGAAATTAATTTAATGTTGCTGAAAATTGAATTTACTAACTTACTAAGTTACCCACATAAGAGTATAATTAATATACTAACTTACTAGAAGTTAAACATACAGTAAACTATACCTTTTTCATATCTTGGTCCAATCCTAGCCACCACCAACCTCTCCTCACATTCATTGGCAACAAGTTATATTTTTGCTAACTAATTCAGTCCAACTAATCTTCAAGTTACAGATCAACAGCTACCACACTATATTAGGCATATTTCAATATTGATTAGAATGCTGAAAGTTACAAACCAAGTAATTAATAAAAAATGACAAGGAAGCACATGCATCTACCTTAGGATCTCTTAGATAATGAACAATTTCTTCAAGTTCAGCCTTTGCCTCATCCACTGAACAGACCATTTCACATTGCAACAGAAGAAAAAGAAGTAAAATTTTGAACTAAATTAAACTTACTCTTTCAAAACTTACTCATTTAATTTTGAACTAAATTAAACTTTGCTCAAGTGCAGCATTTGCATTCTCAAGATTGCAAGAAGCTACATGATTTTCACAAGTGAGCAACAAATGGATCAAATACAAACCCCTTTCTTCAGATTTCAGTTCTTTAATCCAAGGATGTGTAGATCCTACGCTAGATGAATGTGACATCATGGATAAGAACTTTGCAGAAAATGAACCTTCTTGCAAATAAATATACCATCTAACACAAAACAAAACAAAACAAAACAAAAACTTAGGAACAGGAATTTGGAAATAACAGAAATGTGATTAATGTTAATAATGCAGAAAAATGTACCAGAACAACCTTGGTGTGTGCTTTGATCTCTCTAGCATTTCTTGCTGGAATTTCTCTTGTTGCTAGTGGATTTATATTATATAGGAGATCTAACAGAGGGAATGAAGATTCAGTATGGTGCTTGGTGTTCTTCTATCCTCTCAAAATTACTGAGCACGATCCTCTCAGAAACATAATATATAACAAGTTCAGAAACATAATAACAAGAATACATGTTATAGTTTAGATGAGAATATATAACGAAATACATGTTATATCATTTTAGATGAGAAACACAATACATAACAAGTTCAGAAACAGAATATATAACTCAATACCAAACAAATTTATAACAAGTTTCTCCACTTATACATTTAATCTTGCAAGAATACATGTTATATTTTATACGAGAACATATAACAGAATACATTTTTATTATTCACTCACCAAGTCCTTGCATATCTCCAACTCCTTGCATAACTCGAGAAACCTGTCGAAACAAAGCAAAAGAGATATAATCTAATATGGGTCTAAAATAAATCATTCACTCACCAAAACAAAGAACTACCAAAATTATAACTATACAACCCAGAACTAAGTAAAATCAAAACAGAAGAGAAATCACCTTTTAAACTTTCAATTTAATCTCAATAAATCATAACTCTTAAGCTAGGTCGCAACACACCTTTTATCTGCAAAGCATGAATAAATGTCAGAAATTTACAAAATACCTATGGATGAAACTATGACTACTCAAACTAAAAAGTACCAATTTGAAGCTATTGTTCTGATACGAATTTGTTGAAAGGGTAAACTAATAGTGAAGAGAGGAGAAGAAAAGATAAAGAAGTGAGTGGGAGAGAGGAAAAGATACTTACCGAGAGAGAGACGGCGAGAGATGACGAAGATGATGATGGTGGTAGCTTGGAGGCGGAGCGATGACGATGATGGTGGTAGCTTTGGAGAGACACTGAATGAACGTGTTTTTGATCCATGATATAAAATGGTAACCAAACCCTAATTTAATAATAATAATAATAATAATAATAATAATAATAATATTATTATTATTATTATATTCGGTCGGATCCGGATTCCGACGGGTCAAATATTTAACACCGAACCCGACCGCTTAAATCCATTAGTATCCAATTAACTGGCCCATGAATACCCGTAACCCGAAGTTACCCGATCCGTAGACCAAAACAAGTTTCGGTTCGGACGGGTTTGTTCGGGTGGTTTCTGGATGTCCACCCCTAATGGTTGATATGAAGAAAAAATGGACCATAACATGCTTTTAAAAATATATCCATTTTCTTGTTGAGTGGTCCTATTTATTTTATTTCCCTAAATCACCATCATGCAACGTGTATGTACAGCAAATAAGACACAAACTTTCACTATCTCACACCTAATTCTATATTTTTAACGCATAAAGTGTGAAGATTCTTTCTCAATCTTTTTAGGTTTTACTTTGCACCACATTTAACTTTCTAAAGAAAAAAAAGTAACTGCACAAATTATGTAAGGAAGTTTCTTAATGTACCACCTAAGTTTTTTAGGCACTATGTGAAATTATTTTTTTGCCCCTTAATTTCGGATGTGCACATCCGGATGCACCGGATCCTTAAGAATTAAAATTTTTTTCCGGATGTGCATATTCGGAGTGTCTCCGGATCTGTATATCCGGAAGACATTCTGAAATATTTAAAGCTGCACGATCACTCCCCCCTTCCCATAATCAACCTTCTTCTTCCACACTCACTCTCACCAACTCAAAAAACCCTACTTCATCAATCCCATTTCTCACTCAAAAAGTTCAAATTTTTGGTGCAACAAATCAAAGGGAGCAAGGAAAGACTGAATTTCAGGTAAACATTCAACTTCATCCACTACATTGCTCACATTATCAATCTACATTTTTGGAAAAACAAGTTACGCTACTTCCGGATGTGCACATCCGGAACAAATTTAGCATGAACTTTTCTGGATGTGCACATCCGGAAAAATGCCTGAAGCTAATTAATTTAAGTTTTCAGCATTTTTGAATAAATCTTATTTATACATACTAATTGTTCTATTCTTGTTTATAAATAAAGATGGTGCATCCCGATAACATGGCAAAAGAATTAGTTGCGCCGATTTCCTCGAAAGATGAAGGTATGCTCGTAAAGTCGGTTGATGTCGCCGGTGACTTTAACAACAAGCAAGACTTTGATGATCGTGAAAGCATGATCGCATACATTCGTAGGACGGCTATTGAGCTCGGCTTCGGTGTAAATATCGGGAGATCGGATAATGGGTCGGATAGAAGAAAAGCTTTTGTAATTTTGGGGTGCGAAAGAAGCGGCAAATATCAAGCACCTCTACGGAAGTTAAAGAAAGACGAGACCGGTACTAGAAGATGTGAGTGCCCTTTTAAGATTGGTGGTTACATGTTAGTTTCCAAGAAATGGAGATTTACCGTTCGTTGTGGTATACATAACCACGAAATGTGCTCAAAGCTACAAGGTCATCCAAGTGTATGCCGGCTCAAGGCGAAAGAGAAGACATGTATAGCCGACATGACCTTGAACCTTGTCCAATCGAAGAATATACTTGCGACGTTGAAACGGAAAGAACCCGAAAATGTTGCAAACATAAAGCAAGTGTATAACATGCGGTATCAAATGAACAAGGCAATTAGGGGAGATAGGAATGAGATGCAACAACTGTTGAAAGTGTTAGAGGACAACGATTACGTGTCTCGGTACAGATGTCGCGATGATGGAATTATGGTACGAGATATTTTTTGGACTCATCCGGATTCCATCAAGTTGTTCAACACGTTCTCGACAGTGCTCATTCTCGATAGCACCTACAAGACAAACAAGTATCGTCTTCCATTGTTTGAGATGGTTGGCGTTACGTCTACAGATAAGACATATGCCGTCGGCTTTGCCTTTTTGGAGTGTGAGAAAGAGGACAATTTCACGTGGGCGTTGGAGACGTGTCGGTCACTTTTGAAGAAACATGTTCAAATGCCAAAAGCAGTTGTTACAGACCGCGACAACGCCTTGATGAATGCGGTTGCGAAAGTCTTTCCGTCTTCCAATGCACTACTTTGTCGATTTCACATAACAAATAATGTGCGAAGTCGGGTTAAGACCGCGGTGGGTGCGAAGCAAGTGGATTCGGAAGACGGAAAAGTGGTCAAGTCGGGTGTCATTGTAGAGAAAATTATGGATGCATGGACTCATATTCTAAATTCTTCCACAACGGAATTATATGCCGATTCGGTCATTAAATTCCGAAAAGTGTGTGAACGGTACCCCGCTTTGTTGAAATATGTTGAATCCACCATTCTTGATCAAGTGAAAGAAAAGATTATTTGTGCGTGGACCGATAACGTACGGCATCTTGGAAACACTACCACCAATAGAGTTGAGTCGGCACATGCCACTTTGAAGAATTGGTTGGGAAATAGCAAGGGGGATTTATGTCGGAATTGGGACTCCGTGCATCTAATGATCAAAAACCAACACAATGAGATACAAACTGTGACGCCCCCAATCTATACCCCCAAGTAACACGCAATTAAAGCGGTAAAAAGAAAATTCGAAAATTGATCAGAGTATATTTGAAACATCATGGCATAGAAAGGGAGAATCACATCAAAGAAGCCAAACATACACAACATGCAACACCTGCTCATTTTAGATATGCAACGTGGGGTAACAATCATACAGAGGAAACTTCGTTCCTTACACCCACTTTTCAGAAATTAGAATTAAAGCGGAAAGATCTAAAGTCTGAATAACACATATACATATAAACTTGGCTGTCATACATCAAGTTATAACTGTACAACCAAAATATAATCATCAGATATACAAAACAATCACAAACGACCACCCTATGCTACCCGGAGTCACATATCAGAGCCGACTGACCAAAATAATGAAGACGCGACGCTTCACCAAAAAGGAATACCTCCAGCAGCTCTAATCTGCAACGCCTCATAGAGCGTTATAAAACAGCAGAAGGGTGAGAAAAACAACCATAATATAATTGCATAAAATTATATATTAACACAGAAATGCACAAATAACATATTCTCACCACCAAAGCACACAGATAAATTATAACAACACACAGTACAATTCACACGTATCAATTACCACTGCACATCAATCATTCACAATGCAATCACACATATTCCATTTCATTAATCACATTCACAAATTCACACACAATTAACTCATGATTTATGCAATGCACATAGACCGACACAACGACTCTATGCACATGCCATGCGGTACCGACTTCCAATGTCTCATGTCTCATCATCAGTTCACTCAGGAACTATTGGAACCATCGCTCGTTACTGAGAATCTCAAGTAACTCCCCGTCGGGCCTACGATGTTCACCCGTCGCTTTAGGTCCTCAGGCATCGCCTCATATTTTCGAGGCACACGACGTTAGGGATTGCTTTAAGTCTCCAAAGGAGCCCACAATCGTCTATAACCACCGCTTTAGGTCCTCAGGCAGCGCCTCATATTTTCGAGGCACACGATGTTATAGCATATTTCCTCAGGAATCAAACCGTCTCTCAGGACATTTCCACAATGCACATTATGATGCTTGGTATACAATGACTCATGACACTCACATTGCATCCATGCACACATTCATAATCATGCATAAATCATCAAATACCACACTTAGCATTTTCTTGCCTTGCGGCCACAAATCATCCTCACAACAGCATATAAGGCATACATATCCAAAGCACACACATATAGCATAATACATGACAATTATGCACCATTAAAACGACAAAAGTCGACCATTGACACTATTCACATCTACCGACAAAATAAAATCGGCTAACAAATTCTAAACCATCATAATAAGAAAGTACAGCTCAATGGCTTTCCAACGCATCAAACCACGCCTCAAACCGAATCACAGATCAAAAGTTATGCAGAAAACAAAATTACACGAACAGCACTGTTCGCTGGGCGAACCTCCCTCGCGAGCATTCGCTAGCTGCTTCGCTAGGCGAACGTCCCTCGCGAGCATTTGCTAGCTCCTTCGCTAGGCGAATGTTCCAGCGAACCAAGTCAGAACCAAACAGAGCCAAAAACACCCAAAGTTCGCTAGGCGAACACTCTAGCGAACCTTCGCTCATGCCTTCGCTAGGCGAATACCCGTAGCGAACCTTCGCTACCCTTCGCTGAATGGTTCGCTAGGCGAACCCGCGAAAACCTCACTCGCTGCCACCTTCGCCCCAGGTTCGCTAGGCGAACCAAGGAAAACCGAGAATTTTTCTGCGCTGTTTGAAACCCCAAAAGTGATATTTCCCAACCAAAACATTTCCCAATCAACATATATCAATCAGAACCTATCCTAATCATGCCAACAAGCAAACTACCACCTTTACATCGATTTCCAACCGTTAACCCATCGATTCTACTCATTTTATCGTTTTCGACCTAAAAGTGAAAAACATAGAAAGCAAGAGAATCATCCAAACACATACATACATAATCATATACAAGCATAGTATAATCGAGTTTCGCACCCTTACCCGATTTAATCGACTCTAGAACTTGATCTTGATGATTTTTCCACACTATCCCAATTTTTCTCTCTTCTCCTCTTTTCTTCTCTTTTCCCTTCTTTCTTCTTTCTTTCTCTCTATTTTCTCTCTTTCCAATTCTATCTTACTAACTTAATGAAAAAAATTATAAAATGACCAAAATACCCCCACACTCAAATTTCTCGCAAACGATCCCAAAACGCGATAAAATATATTCACGACTAAAAATAACACATTTTCACACAAAAGTTGAAATTACAATAAAATAATAATAAAATAATCAAAAACGACTCAATAAAATAAAATTGGCAAAACGGGGCGTTACAATTCTCCCCCACTTAGAAATTTTCGTCCTCGAAAATCTTACCTGATACAAACAACTCCGGATACGACTCCCGCATCCTACTCTCCAATTCCCACGTCAAATTACCCTCAGCAGCGCCTCCCCACGCCACTTTCACAAGTGCAATCTCTTTGCCCCTCAACCGCTTCACCTCGCGATCCAAAATCCTAACTGGTAATGCCTCGATCGTAAGGTTATCTCTTACCTCAACCTCGTCCATCGGAATCACATGTGAAGGGTCCGGAACATACTTCCGAAGCTGTGAAACATGATAAACGTCATGCAAATTCGACAGATTCGGCGGTAACGCCACACGATACGCTACAGCACCAACTCTCGCAGATATCTGGTAAGGACCAATAAATCGAGAAGTAAGCTTCTTAGATTTCAAAGCACGACCAACACCCGTTATCGGCGTAACCCTCAGAAATACGTGATCACCCTCTTGAAACTCAAGATTCTTCCGTCTTCGATCATGATAACTCTTTTGTCTACTCTGAGAAGCCTTCATTTTCTCACGAATAAACTTTACCTTTTCCGTCGTCTGTTGCACCAATTCCGGTCCAACCACAGAACTCTCACCAGTTTCGTGCCAACACAACGGCGTTCGACATCTTCATCCATACAAAGCCTCAAAAGGTGCCATTCCGATACTAGAATGGAAACTGTTATTATACGTGAACTCAATCAAAGCAAGATAACTGTCCCACGCACCACCTTGTTCCAAAACACACGACCTCAACAAATCCTCCAACGACTGAATAGTTCTTTCGGTCTGACCATCTGTCTGCGGATGATAAGCCGAACTCAACCTCAATCTAGAACCCAAAGCCTTCTGTAACCTTTCCCAAAATCTCGATGTAAACCTCGGATCTCGATCAGAAATAATACTTAAAGGAACCCCATGCAATTTCACCACCACACTGATATAGATCTCAGCTAACCGTTCCAAAGAAAAACTGATGTCAATCGGAATAAAATGCGCCGATTTAGTCAGCCTGTCCACAATCACCCAAATAGCATTATGCCCACGCTGAGTGTTCGGTAATCCCGTCACAAAATCCATCGAAATGCTATCCCGTTTCCACTCAGGAATATCCAACGGTTGCAACAAACCACTAGGTCTCAAATGTTCCACTTTCGATTTCTGACAAGTCAAACATGCATACACAAACTGAGCCACATCTCTTTTCAAACCAGACCACCAGAAAATCTTCTTCAAATCTTGGTACATCTTATTCGCACCCGGATGTATACTTAAATTACTCCGGTGTCCTTCCTCCAAAATCATTCTTTTCAACTCCGCATCATCAGGTATACAAATACGACCACGGAATCTCAAAACACCAAAATTATCAACCTTGAAATCCACATTCTCATTCCTCATCAAATCAACGAATTTCAAATCCAGCTTTTGTTTCTCACTAACCGACAACAAAAATTCATTTGTAACTTTCAACATTCCAAGCCTCACACTAACCGATGTCACTTCACATATCAAACTCAAATCTCTAAACGATTCCAAAAGTTCCAACTCTTTCACCATCAATGCGGACATATGCAACGATTTCCGGCTCAATGCATCGGCTACCACATTAGCTTTACCAGGATGGTAATTCAAGCCAAAGTCGTAGTCTTTCAAGAATTCCAACCATCTCCGCTGTCTCATGTTCAACTCTTTCTGATCAAATAAATATTTCAAGCTTTTATGATCACTAAAGACTTCGAACCTTGCACCATAGAGATAGTGCCTTCAAATCTTCAACACAAAAACCACAGCCGCTAACTCAAGATCATTAGTAGGATAGTTTTTCTCATGAACTCTTATCTGCCTTGAAGCATAAGCTACAACTTTACCTTCCTGCATCAGAACACCACCCAAACCAATTAAAGAAGCATCGCAATACACAACAAATGGTTCATTAGGATTAGGTAAAATAAGAATCGGAGCTGTCGTCAATCTCCTCTTCAGCTCACAAAACTTTCTTCACATAGAATATCCCAAATGAATGCTTTGCCCTTACAAGTCAACTGCGTCAAAGGAAGAGCAAGCTTAGAAAAACCTTCAATGAACCTCCGGTAATAACCAGCCAAACCCAAAAAGCTTCAAATTTCAGTAACGGATCTAGGAGCCTCCCATTGTAGAACTGCTTCTACTTTAGATGGATCCACAGCAATTCCATTACCTGAAATTACGTGCCCAAGAAAACTCACCTCAGACAACCAGAATTCACACTTGGACAATTTGGCAAAAAGCTTCCTTTCCTTCAAAACCTGCAAAACAATACGCAAATGCTCTGCATGTTCTTCCCGAGACTTAGAATAGATTAAAATATCATCAATAAACGCCACCACAAAACGATCCAAATGCTCGTGGAAAATACGATTCATGTATTCCATAAACACACCAGGCGCATTAGAAACCCCGAACGGCATCACTGAATATTCATAATGACTGTAACGTGTTCTAAAGGCCGTCTTCTGAATATCCTCTTCCTACATTCCATCTGGCGATGACCCAATTCACCACATTTAAAACACCTAGGAGCATTAGACATACCTCCTCCACTTGACCTTCGATCAAAATTACCCCTTTGTTTACCTTTATCAGCCGGTGACACATACAGACCACCACGGAACTGTTGTTTCCCTTTCCTGTCACTTACACTTTTATAGTGAGCTGAACGAGCCTTACTATCTTCATCATAAATCCTACAGCATTCCACCAAATCAGCAAACCTTCGAATCCTCTGATATCCAATAGCCTGCTTTATCTCAGGACGCAAACCACTTTCATACTTCACATACTTTGAAAATTCAGCAGTCGCTTCCACATAATGAGGATAAAACTGCACAAGTTCCACAAACTTAGCAGTATAGTCAATAACCGACATATTACCTTGTTTTAGCTCTAAAAACTCAATCTCCTTCTTTCCTCGGACATCCTCGGGAAAATACTTCCTTAGAAACTCTCGGCTAAACACCTCCCAAGTGATCTCTTCTTCCTCCTCCTCAGCTTCCAACACCTGATGAGTACTGACCCACCAGTCGTCAGCCTCTTCATGTAGCATATGAGTGCCCAGCCTCATCTTAACATCATCGTCATCATAATCCATTACCCTAAAAATCCTCTCAATCTCTTTCAACCACAACTGCGCACCATCCGGATCATGTTTCCCTTTAAAGACCGGCGGCTTATTCTTTCTAAACTCATCGTTTCCGGCAGCATTCGGTGCACCCTGCACAGCTCGTGCCATCGCTTCCATCGCAGGAGCCAAAGCAGCATCATTACGACCAACCATATTTTGTTCGTCCAAAACAAAAACTATGGTTAAACAACCACTTGCTCAACACAACTCGCCCAATATGCCAGACACAACAGACACAAACTACACAACTGACACGGATTGGCTCTGATACCACTTAATGTGACGCCCCCAATCTATACCCCCAAGTAACACGCAATTAAAGCGGTAAAAAGAAAATTCGAAAATTGATCAGAGTATATTTGAAACATCATGGCATAGAAAGGGAGAATCACATCAAAGAAGCCAAACATACACAACATGCAACACCTGCTCATTTTAGATATGCAACGTGGGGTAACAATCATACAGAGGAAACTTCGTTCCTTACACCCACTTTTCAGAAATTAGAATTAAAGCGGAAAGATCTAAAGTCTGAATAACACATATACATATAAACTTGGCTGTCATACATCAAGTTATAACTGTACAACCAAAATATAATCATCAGATATACAAAACAATCACAAACGGCCACCCTATGCTACCCGGAGTCACATATCAGAGCCGACCGACCAAAATAATGAAGACGCGACGCTTCACCAAAAAGGAATACCTCCAGCAGCTCTAATCTGCAACGCCTCATAGAGCGTTATAAAACAGCAGAAGGGTGAGAAAAACAACCATAATATAATTGCATAAAATTATATATTAACACAGAAATGCACAAATAACATATTCTCACCACCAAAGCACACAGATAAATTATAACAACACACAGTACAATTCACACGTATCAATTACCACTGCACATCAATCATTCACAATGCAATCACACATATTCCATTTCATTAATCACATTCACAAATTCACACACAATTAATTCATGATTTATGCAATGCACATAGACCGACACAACGACTCTATGCACATGCCATGCGGTACCGACTTCCAATGTCTCATGTCTCATCATCAGTTCACTCAGGAACTATTGGAACCATCGCTCGTTACTGAGAATCTCAAGTAACTCCCCGTCGGGCCTATGATGTTCACCCGTCGCTTTAGGTCCTCAGGCATCGCCTCATATTTTCGAGGCACACGACGTTAAGGATTGCTTTAAGTCTCCAAAGGAGCCCACAATCGTCTATAACCACCGCTTTAGGTCCTCAGGCAGCGCCTCATATTTTCGAGGCACACGATGTTATAGCATATTTCCTCAGGAATCAAACCGTCTCTCAGGATGTTTCCACAATGCACATTATGATGCTTGGCATACAATGACTCATGACACTCACATTGCATCCATGCACACATTCATAATCATGCATAAATCATCAAATACCACACTTAGCATTTTCTTGCCTTACGGCCACAAATCATCCTCACAACAGCATATAAGGCATACATATCCAAAGCACACACATATAGCATAATACATGACAATTATGCACCATTAAAACGACAAAAGTCGACCATTGATACTATTCACATCTACCGACAAAATAAAATCGGCTAACAAATTCTAAACCATCATAATAAGAAAGTACAGCTCAATGGCTTTCCAACGCATCAAACCATGCCTCAAACCGAATCACAGATCAAAAGTTATGCAGAAAACAAAATTACACGAACAGCACTGTTCGCTGGGCGAACCTCCCTCGCGAGCATTCGCTAGCTGCTTCGCTAGGCGAACGTCCCTCGCGAGCATTTGCTAGCTCCTTTGCTAGGCGAATGTTCCAGCGAACCAAGTCAGAACCAAACAGAGCCAAAAACACCCAAAGTTCGCTAGGCGAACACTTTAGCGAACCTTCGCTCATGCCTTCGCTAGGCGAATACCCGTAGCGAACCTTCGCTACCCTTCGCTGAATGGTTCGCTAGGCGAACCCGCGAAAAGCTCACTCGCTGCCACCTTCGCCCCAGGTTCGCTAGGCGAACCAAGGAAAACCCAGAATTTTTCTGCGCTGTTTGAAACCCCAAAAGTGATATTTCCCAACCAAAACATTTCCCAATCAACATATATCAATCAGAACCTATCCTAATCATGCCAACAAGCAAACTACCACCTTTACATCGATTTCCAACCGTTAACCCATCGATTCTACTCATTTTATCGTTTTCGACCTAAAAGTGAAAAACATAGAAAGCAAGAGAATCATCCAAACACATACATACATAATCATATACAAGCATAGTATAATCGAGTTTCGCACCCTTACCCGATTTAATCGACTCTAGAACTTGATCTTGATGATTTTTCCACACTATCCCAATTTTTCTCTCTTCTCCTCTTTTCTTCTCTTTTCCCTTCTTTCTTCTTTCTTTCTCTCTATTTTCTCTCTTTCCAATTCTATCTTACTAACTTAATGAAAAATATTATAAAATGACCAAAATACCCCCACACTCAAATTTCTCACAAACGATCCCAAAACGCGATAAAATATATTCACGACTAAAAATAATACATTTTCACACAAAAGTTGAAATTACAATAAAATAATAATAAAATAATAAAAAACGACTCAATAAAATAAAATTGGCAAAATGGGGCGTTACACAAACCACTTTCGGTCGGAGCATCACAGTTTTGGAACATCGGTTTAAAGGTAACTTCCTCTACTCTCAATTGATCGGCAACATGTCTCGGGCGGGGTTGGGCTATGTTTTTCACGAGGCCAACCGAGCCGAAACGGTAGGTTCCGATAGTGCAAAGTGTGGTTGCACTATTGTGAAAACCTACGGTCTTCCTTGTGCTTGTGCCATTGCTAAAAAGTTGAAACTAGGTGACCCAATACAAATTGACGAAGTTTGCCCTCATTGGATGAGACTTAGTTTTGATGATGATGCTTGTAAGGAAGGAGATAAACCCGATATCTCTATTTTGGCCGAACTGGAAGCGATGCAAAAGAGATTTTCGAAGGCCGACGACAATATGAAGCTACACATCAAAGAAGAGTTGAGGAAGATTGCCTTCCCCGAAACAACCACAATGATACCTCCGTCTCAACCGGTTAAGACAAAGGGTGCTCCGAAGAAGTTGAAGCCTACACCAAATGACAACTTAACAACTCGGTATCCTTCGTATTATGAGCACGTTGACCAAATCTTTCCGGACTCTCCGACTCCTAAATCTCTACAAAGTGTCGTGAAAAGGAGCTCGCATTTCCAAACCGGCTCCGACACCGATTCCACGAGTTCCGACTCCGACTCCAACTACACGTATGATTTCCTTTATTGACGAGATGCCGGTTTTTATGCACAAGCATATCGACGGTATAATCGATGTTGTAGGGGATGGTAATTGCGGTTACCGAGCCGTGTCGGCTCTACTCGGTAAAGGAGAGGAAGGTCATGCACTTGTACGTCATCAACTTATCCTAGAGTTGGAGACGCATAAAGAAGCATACTTGCGTCTCTATGAAAATCAAGAAAATTACAACAAGGTTCACGAGTCACTTGTTCCGTGGTTGAGTGGTCCGGCACCGGTATCAAAATGGATGAGCTTCCCCGAGATGGGTCATCTTATAGCATGCGCCTACGATATGGTGTGTATCGACTTGACGAGATACGGATTTTCGGAAACCTTTTTTCCACTACACACCGCACCTCCGTCGAATCCAAATGATCGCATCATGTGTATCGGATGGCTTGCGAAATCAAGACATTTCGTACAAGTTATCTTGAAACCCGGATGCCCGATACCACCTAAATCACCGCAATGGGTGACGCATGCAACCGCAATTGCCGAGTCTTGGCCGGATAATTTTGTCGAAAGGATGCTTGAATTCGAAAGATTGCACGCAATTGAAAAGGCATCAAATGCGGAAAAATTGAAAGTTCTAGCTCCAATAGATTTAGACGGAGAATTTTGCTTTAACTCTTTTGTATAATCATACGACACAATGTACATTATTGAAGTGAAATATATTGTATTTTTATCCATATGTCTTTTTAATACACTTACGAATTTTATTGCACTGAAAGTATTCCAAGTGACTGCATAAGCTGTTCAATTCTGTTTTAAAATTGTATCAGTAAAACATTCTGATTTGCAGATCCGGACAATTTCCGGATGTGCACATCCGGAAATAATATTTGTAGGGTTTGTCCGGATCTGCACATCCGGAACGAACTTGGGCAGAAATAACTTTACCCTAACTTTTCTTTAAATTAGGGGTTTCATTTGATATCTTTCACAAAACCTCAAAATGTCTCAATTGTATCAAATCAAAATCCGTTGGTATGCCGCAAGTGTCTCCTTCACCGATGACAAAACACGCGGTCAAAAGTTTACGATAATGAGGGACATCCCCCTCGACCAAATCATTGACGACATCGAACATCTCCTACCTTACGGAGACAAGCGGAAGGTTGCGAAGCTTCAGTATCGTTCACCTTCGGTTGACAACGAAGGGAACGTCGCTTACATCCTTGTTGAGCTCAAGAATCAAGACGATGTTAGAGCGATGTGGCAAACTTATTTGGGTTACGAGGAACAATTCCCGTTCGAGTTCGAGGCGACCGTCAAAATCCGAAGAACGGTCGATGACATCTTAGAGATGTGCAAGCGTCCACCGGGCTATTGATCTTGTAATATTTAAATTTCTGTCGATGCCATGCCGATTTTCTCAATGTAATCCCGATTTTATTTTATGAATGTGAGAAACATTTTTGGTTTTGGTGTTCTGCTTCAGTATTTTTTCCGGATTTGCAAATACGAACTTTTACCGGATGTGCACATCCGGGAAAAAATGAAAATTTTAAAAAAAATGGTGCGTCTAGATGTGCACATCCGGAATCAAGGGGCAAAACCGAAAATTCACTTGGTGCCTAAGAAACAAGGGTGGTGTGATAAGAAATTGCCATTATGTGATATGTATTTGAATCAGTGTTTCAATCTCATTTAAAGATTAGTTCATATTTAGTAGCATTTGACAATGTGTTGGATATGATTATTCACTAAAAAAACTAAAAATATAAATCATCTGATAGATATAGAAATTAGAAACATGATGAAAAGATATCAACTCCAAGTGTTAAGTTTTAACACTCCTTAATGATTTATTATTATTATTATTATCATTATTAGTATTATATTTTGTTCCTTGATTTAAAATACAAAAATAACACTTATCTGTTTTAAAAAATTCATAAAAATAAGTTGAAAATACCTTATGAACAATGTCATAAGTAATTTTTATAAGTTCTCTTAAACATATAATTTCACAAAACTTATATTAATATGTAAGTTCAGATAAGTCAATGCAAACAAACTTTTAATTACAATAATTTTTTAATTTGTTAGTCTATTATAATATGATTTGAATTGTTTACTTACACACATACACACACACACACACACACAAACAAGCTTTTAATTGATTAACTTTTTTAATTTATTAGTCTATTATAATATGATTTGAATTGTTTACTTATATATATATATATATATATATATATATATATATATATATATATATATATATATATATATATATATATAAATAAATGAAATAGACTTTTAAGTAGACTAACATACTAATCAAACATTCGAAAATATCAGGTTCAGACATAAAATTAAATTTATTATTTATCACATACTATATACTATATAGACTTTAATATATTTGTTAGACAAACTTAAACTTGACAAAACCTAACTCAAACCAGCTCATTTCCACCTCCTCTTGTCTTGGATCAATTCATACATAATTTTGTTCTAATTTAAAATTAAATTTTATTAATGATCATTTAGAGTATCACAAATTAGAGGTCGACTGTATATTGAATTTCCAATAAAATAAAAATTCATTAAATAGTAATTTAAAATAAAATAAAAAAGAACATGTTGATTGTTCTACCTACCACTTTAAATCAAATCAGTTTAAGGTAAGTGTCGAAAGTCTTTGGATTGGTGTCTGGTAAGAGAAAGTTCCATCCAACTACCCACCCACTTATTGTTGTCATTATTCTAATACTAGCAACATATTTTTATCCATACACTTTTCAATATTTATTAAAATTTATGTAAATTTTAATTAATAAAATACTTATTAAAATATGTAAGTTATAGAATATCTTCTCTAACACTTTTATTATTATTATTATTATTATTATTATTATTATAGTTCAATAATTCAAATGATTGAAAGTTTAGCTTTTGAGTCAAAACTTAATCACCACTTTTGAGTTGGACCTAATATATATATTTTTGAGTTAAACCTTACTTCTTTTATTTTTTGTATAATTTTATTTTGATTCTTGTATAAATATTAAAAAATGTATTTCATTGATATGTACAGTGTAAAGACATTTTATATTATAAATTTTGTGTAAGAATATTTGTCACTTAATCATAGTAGTTTGTTAAATTTCTATAAATATTTGACTATTATTTTATTTACATTTAAAATATCATTTATGAACAATTATGATGCATCGATCATATAAAACATATATTAAATTGACAATGCATAATAATTAATCTTTTAAATAAATAATATATAAGTAATAAAATTGTTCCCTATTAATAATATAAAAAAATTAAATTTAAAGAATTAAAAAGAAAATAATTAATAAATAATATAATAATAAAAAATAAAAAAAGAATTTATTAACATCGTAAAAAAATTTATAATTTAATATAAGTTTTTTAACCTATTTTATATCAGTTGACAGACGTGCAGATACATCAATTATAAATTAAATAAATAAATAAAAATAAATAATTTTCATTTTTTAAAAGTTGAAATTCCAACTATAAACTAGTTAATCGATCAAATAAATAAATAAATAAATAAATAATTTTTTCAATGTATTTTATATAATAAAAGTGATAATGGATGTTTGTTTTAAGTTTTTTTTTTTTTGTATTTTTAACAATAAATTTTATAAAATTGTTTTTCAAAATATTATAAATTTTTTTATATTTATTTTTTCTAAATTGTTTGACATTTTATAACATAAATATAAATTATTAAAAATTAAAGCTTAATTAAAGTTACAATTTTTTTTAAAAAGTTGTATTTCAAAAATAATTTTTATGAAAAACTATTTGAAATAAATTCAAAATTACATTATTTTTTAAAATTTTAATATCAAAAAAATCAATAAAATAATAAATTATTTAAAATATTATTTTAAAAATAATTATTTAAATCAAATTTTCATTAAAGCTTTTATATAAAACTATATCATACTAAAAAAATTATTTAAAAAAAAACAACAAAAAAAGTTCTCTTTTTGAGTTGAATCCTTCACTTACCAACTACCGTTACCTCACCACACAACTAACAGCCGCCAAACCAAACACAACCCTCTTACGTTTCCACTTTTTTTTAGCTTTTTCTATGTTTTCTCCTTAAAACCCTTTTTAATCTTTATTGTTAATGTTTCTTTCCCATTTTTTGTTGTTTGTTCCTCTCTGGTTTCAATAATGGAGTCTATGCTTCTGAAACCTACGTATTTTTCCAAACCTTCAACACCCTTTTCTTCTTTTCATCTAACAACTCGAGGGTCTTCTTTTTCATTCAACCCCATTTCATCTTTTCCCCAAAAATCCAATCTTTCTCTTAAGGTACAAGCTGCTTCTATTGGGTGAGTGTTCTCTGTATTTTCTATTTTTGATGTTACACTCTTTCAATTCTTCATTTTTCATGTATGTTTGTATAATTTCTCTTTATGCGGCTGCAATATTAACATGTTTGGTTTGTTCATTTATGTTTTCTTAGTTTTATGATTTTAAATATTTGTGGCGGATGGTCCCGCCGCTATCCTTGATATTGCGGAAAATCATGGTGAATTATGGCTCGAAGAGCCTCTAGTCCCGTCACGATCCTTGATATTGCCGAAAATCATGGTGAATTATGGCTCGAAGAGCCTCTTGTTCAGTCGCGATCCTTGATATTGCGGAAAATCATGGTGAATTATGGCTCGAAGAGCCTCAACCGGGTCTGCCTCACGGTTTTGACAACATAAAAACATAAGATTCTCTAGAATGTCATATTAATATTCAATTGGAATTTAATCGCATTTGTATTTTGACTCATTAATCTGTTTAAATATAGGTCAAATTACTATTCGAAATGCATTCGTATGGAATAGGCTTTCAAGTAGGCTAACATATAATAGTGAACTTTCGAAAAGATCAGACTCATGGCTAAAACTAAGTCTATGACCGACTGTTGGATAAATTGAAGCCTGGAAGTTTTTTACTAGACATAGGCCTTAGAAAATCTAGCTCGGTCCATCCTATTTCTACTTGTAGTTGCGGGGCAACGCAGTTAAGGCATGGTTTTCAATATTGATTCCTTAAAATTTTATAACTATCCTATTTCTTTTGTGTAGATCGGTGCCAATGAAGAAAAGGATTGATGGGAGTGAAAATTTGACGCTTGATCATATAAGACATTCTTTGATTCGTCAAGAGGATAGCATTATCTTTTCCCTCTTGGAGCGAGCGCAATATTGCTACAATAAAGAAACTTATGACCCTGATGCTTTCTCCATGGATGGATTTCACGGCTCTTTGGTAGAATACATGGTCAAGGAAACTGAGAAGCTTCATGCCATGGTATGGACTTAACCCTTAAAACCAACAATCAAACCGTATTGTCAAATAGCAAATATAGCATAACCGAACAAACTTTTATTGTTTATGATATGCGTTCCTTGATTGGTTTTTATCACATTTTGAAGGTTGGTAGGTACAAGAGCCCTGATGAACATCCATTCTTTCCCGATGGTCTACCTGAACCGTTGCTACCGCCTTTGCAATACCCTCAGGTAAGTAAATAACATTCCTTTAGCAATCAAAGTTGTTTTCTGTAATAATTTAGCGGCGAAATGACAAGTCCTCAGGAATTGGTTCTGCATTGAATTTTCTTTGTAACATGTGAATAGGTGTTGCACCCTATTGCTGAATCGATAAATATAAATGATAATGTATGGAGGGTATACTTCAGAAATCAACCTTCTTCTTCCACACTCACTCTCACCAACTCAAAAAACCCTACTTCATCAATCCCATTTCTCACTCAAAAAGTTCAAATTTTTGGTGCAACAAATCAAAGGGAGCAAGGAAAGACTGAATTTCAGGTAAACATTCAACTTCATCCACTACATTGCTCACATTATCAATCTACATTTTTGGAAAAACAAGTTACGCTACTTCCGGATGTGCACATCCGGAACAAATTTAGCATGAACTTTTCTGGATGTGCACATCCGGAAAAATGCCTGAAGCTGATTAATTTAAGTTTTCAGCATTTTTGAATAAATCTTATTTATACATACTAATTGTTCTATTCTTGTTTATAAATAAAGATGGTGCATCCCGATAACATGGCAAAAGAATTAGTTGCGCCGATTTCCTCGAAAGATGAAGGTATGCTCGTAAAGTCGGTTGATGTCGCCGGTGACTTTAACAACAAGCAAGACTTTGATGATCGTGAAAGCATGATCGCATACATTCGTAGGACGGCTATTGAGCTCGGCTTCGGTGTAAATATCGGGAGATCGGATAATGGGTCGGATAGAAGAAAAGCTTTTGTAATTTTGGGGTGCGAAAGAAGCGGCAAATATCAAGCACCTCTACGGAAGTTAAAGAAAGACGAGACCGGTACTAGAAGATGTGAGTGCCCTTTTAAGATTGGTGGTTACATGTTAGTTTCCAAGAAATGGAGATTTACCGTTCGTTGTGGTATACATAACCACGAAATGTGCTCAAAGCTACAAGGTCATCCAAGTGTATGCCGGCTCAAGGCGAAAGAGAAGACATGTATAGCCGACATGACCTTGAACCTTGTCCAATCGAAGAATATACTTGCGACGTTGAAACGGAAAGAACCCGAAAATGTTGCAAACATAAAGCAAGTGTATAACATGCGGTATCAAATGAACAAGGCAATTAGGGGAGATAGGAATGAGATGCAACAACTGTTGAAAGTGTTAGAGGACAACGATTACGTGTCTCGGTACAGATGTCGCGATGATGGAATTACGGTACGAGATATTTTTTGGACTCATCCGGATTCCATCAAGTTGTTCAACACGTTCTCGACAGTGCTCATTCTCGATAGCACCTACAAGACAAATAAGTATCGTCTTCCATTGTTTGAGATGGTTGGCGTTACGTCTACAGATAAGACATATGCCGTCGGCTTTGCCTTTTTGGAGTGTGAGAAAGAGGACAATTTCACGTGGGCGTTGGAGACGTGTCGGTCACTTTTGAAGAAACATGTTCAAATGCCAAAAGCAGTTGTTACAGACCGCGACAACGCCTTGATGAATGCGGTTGCGAAAGTCTTTCCGTCTTCCAATGCACTACTTTGTCGATTTCACATAACAAATAATGTGCGAAGTCGGGTTAAGACCGCGGTGGGTGCGAAGCAAGTGGATTCGGAAGACGGAAAAGTGGTCAAGTCGGGTGTCATTGTAGAGAAAATTATGGATGCATGGACTCATATTCTAAATTCTTCCACAACGGAATTATATGCCGATTCGGTCATTAAATTCCGGAAAGTGTGTGAACGGTACCCCGCTTTGTTGAAATATGTTGAATCCACCATTCTTGATCAAGTGAAAGAAAAGATTATTTGTGCGTGGACCGATAACGTACGGCATCTTGGAAACACTACCACCAATAGAGTTGAGTCGGCACATGCCACTTTGAAGAATTGGTTGGGAAATAGCAAGGGGGATTTATGTCGGAATTGGGACTCCGTGCATCTAATGATCAAAAACCAACACAATGAGATACAAACTGTGACGCCCCCAATCTATACCCCCAAGTAACACGCAATTAAAGCGGTAAAAAGAAAATTCGAAAATTGATCAGAGTATATTTGAAACATCATGGCATAGAAAGGGAGAATCACATCAAAGAAGCCAAACATACACAACATGCAACACCTGCTCATTTTAGATATGCAACGTGGGGTAACAATCATACAGAGGAAACTTCGTTCCTTACACCCACTTTTCAGAAATTAGAATTAAAGCGGAAAGATCTAAAGTCTGAATAACACATATACATATAAACTTGGCTGTCATACATCAAGTTATAACTGTACAACCAAAATATAATCATCAGATATACAAAACAATCACAAACGACCACCCTATGCTACCCGGAGTCACATATCAGAGCCGACTGACCAAAATAATGAAGACGCGACGCTTCACCAAAAAGGAATACCTCCAGCAGCTCTAATCTGCAACGCCTCATAGAGCGTTATAAAACAGCAGAAGGGTGAGAAAAACAACCATAATATAATTGCATAAAATTATATATTAACACAGAAATGCACAAATAACATATTCTCACCACCAAAGCACACAGATAAATTATAACAACACACAGTACAATTCACACGTATCAATTACCACTGCACATCAATCATTCACAATGCAATCACACATATTCCATTTCATTAATCACATTCACAAATTCACACACAATTAACTCATGATTTATGCAATGCACATAGACCGACACAACGACTCTATGCACATGCCATGCGGTACCGACTTCCAATGTCTCATGTCTCATCATCAGTTCACTCAGGAACTATTGGAACCATCGCTCGTTACTGAGAATCTCAAGTAACTCCCCGTCGGGCCTACGATGTTCACCCGTCGCTTTAGGTCCTCAGGCATCGCCTCATATTTTCGAGGCACACGACGTTAGGGATTGCTTTAAGTCTCCAAAGGAGCCCACAATCGTCTATAACCACCGCTTTAGGTCCTCAGGCAGCGCCTCATATTTTCGAGGCACACGATGTTATAGCATATTTCCTCAGGAATCAAACCGTCTCTCAGGACATTTCCACAATGCACATTATGATGCTTGGTATACAATGACTCATGACACTCACATTGCATCCATGCACACATTCATAATCATGCATAAATCATCAAATACCACACTTAGCATTTTCTTGCCTTGCGGCCACAAATCATCCTCACAACAGCATATAAGGCATACATATCCAAAGCACACACATATAGCATAATACATGACAATTATGCACCATTAAAACGACAAAAGTCGACCATTGACACTATTCACATCTACCGACAAAATAAAATCGGCTAACAAATTCTAAACCATCATAATAAGAAAGTACAGCTCAATGGCTTTCCAACGCATCAAACCACGCCTCAAACCGAATCACAGATCAAAAGTTATGCAGAAAACAAAATTACACGAACAGCACTGTTCGCTGGGCGAACCTCCCTCGCGAGCATTCGCTAGCTGCTTCGCTAGGCGAACGTCCCTCGCGAGCATTCGCTAGCTCCTTCGCTAGGCGAATGTTCCAGCGAACCAAGTCAGAACCAAACAGAGCCAAAAACACCCAAAGTTCGCTAGGCGAACACTCTAGCGAACCTTCGCTCATGCCTTCGCTAGGCGAATACCCGTAGCGAACCTTCGCTACCCTTCGCTGAATGGTTCGCTAGGCGAACCCGCGAAAACCTCACTCGCTGCCACCTTCGCCCCAGGTTCGCTAGGCGAACCAAGGAAAACCGAGAATTTTTCTGCGCTGTTTGAAACCCCAAAAGTGATATTTCCCAACCAAAACATTTCCCAATCAACATATATCAATCAGAACCTATCCTAATCATGCCAACAAGCAAACTACCACCTTTACATCGATTTCCAACCGTTAACCCATCGATTCTACTCATTTTATCGTTTTCGACCTAAAAGTGAAAAACATAGAAAGCAAGAGAATCATCCAAACACATACATACATAATCATATACAAGCATAGTATAATCGAGTTTCGCACCCTTACCCGATTTAATCGACTCTAGAACTTGATCTTGATGATTTTTCCACACTATCCCAATTTTTCTCTCTTCTCCTCTTTTCTTCTCTTTTCCCTTCTTTCTTCTTTCTTTCTCTCTATTTTCTCTCTTTCCAATTCTATCTTACTAACTTAATGAAAAATATTATAAAATGACCAAAATACCCCCACACTCAAATTTCTCGCAAACGATCCCAAAACGCGATAAAATATATTCACGACTAAAAATAACACATTTTCACACAAAAGTTGAAATTACAATAAAATAATAATAAAATAATCAAAAACGACTCAATAAAATAAAATTGGCAAAACGGGGCGTTACAATTCTCCCCCACTTAGAAATTTTCGTCCTCGAAAATCTTACCTGATACAAACAACTCCGGATACGACTCCCGCATCCTACTCTCCAATTCCCACGTCAAATTACCCTCAGCAGCGCCTCCCCACGCCACTTTCACAAGTGCAATCTCTTTGCCCCTCAACCGCTTCACCTCGCGATCCAAAATCCTAACTGGTAATGCCTCGATCGTAAGGTTATCTCTTACCTCAACCTCGTCCATCGGAATCACATGTGAAGGGTCCGGAACATACTTCCGAAGCTGTGAAACATGATAAACGTCATGCAAATTCGACAGATTCGGCGGTAACGCCACACGATACGCTACAGCACCAACTCTCGCAGATATCTGGTAAGGACCAATAAATCGAGAAGTAAGCTTCTTAGATTTCAAAGCACGACCAACACCCGTTATCGGCGTAACCCTCAGAAATACGTGATCACCCTCTTGAAACTCAAGATTCTTCCGTCTTCGATCATGATAACTCTTTTGTCTACTCTGAGAAGCCTTCATTTTCTCACGAATAAACTTTACCTTTTCCGTCGTCTGTTGCACCAATTCCGGTCCAACCACAGAACTCTCACCAGTTTCGTGCCAACACAACGGCGTTCGACATCTTCATCCATACAAAGCCTCAAAAGGTGCCATTCCGATACTAGAATGGAAACTGTTATTATACGTGAACTCAATCAAAGTAAGATAACTGTCCCACGCACCACCTTGTTCCAAAACACACGACCTCAACAAATCCTCCAACGACTGAATAGTTCTTTCGGTCTGACCATCTGTCTGCGGATGATAAGCCAAACTCAACCTCAATCTAGAACCCAAAGCCTTCTGTAACCTTTCCCAAAATCTCGATGTAAACCTCGGATCTCGATCAGAAATAATACTTAAAGGAACCCCATGCAATTTCACCACCACACTGATATAGATCTCAGCTAACCGTTCCAAAGAAAAACTGATGTCAATCGGAATAAAATGCGCCGATTTAGTCAGCCTGTCCACAATCACCCAAATAGCATTATGCCCACGCTGAGTGTTCGGTAATCCCGTCACAAAATCCATCGAAATGCTATCCCGTTTCCACTCAGGAATATCCAACGGTTGCAACAAACCACTAGGTCTCAAATGTTCCACTTTCGATTTCTGACAAGTCAAACATGCATACACAAACTGAGCCACATCTCTTTTCAAACCAGACCACCAGAAAATCTTCTTCAAATCTTGGTACATCTTATTCGCACCCGGATGTATACTTAAATTACTCCGGTGTCCTTCCTCCAAAATCATTCTTTTCAACTCCGCATCATCAGGTATACAAATACGACCACGGAATCTCAAAACACCAAAATTATCAACCTTGAAATCCACATTCTCATTCCTCATCAAATCAACGAATTTCAAATCCAGCTTTTGTTTCTCACTAACCGACAACAAAAATTCATTCGTAACTTTCAACATTCCAAGCCTCACACTAACCGATGTCACTTCACATATCAAACTCAAATCTCTAAACGATTCCAAAAGTTCCAACTCTTTCACCATCAATGCGGACATATGCAACGATTTCCGGCTCAATGCATCGGCTACCACATTAGCTTTACCAGGATGGTAATTCAAGCCAAAGTCGTAGTCTTTCAAGAATTCCAACCATCTCCGCTGTCTCATGTTCAACTCTTTCTGATCAAATAAATATTTCAAGCTTTTATGATCACTAAAGACTTCGAACCTTGCACCATAGAGATAGTGCCTTCAAATCTTCAACACAAAAACCACAGCCGCTAACTCAAGATCATTAGTAGGATAGTTTTTCTCATGAACTCTTATCTGCCTTGAAGCATAAGCTACAACTTTACCTTCCTGCATCAGAACACCACCCAAACCAATTAAAGAAGCATCGCAATACACAACAAATGGTTCATTAGGATTAGGTAAAATAAGAATCGGAGCTGTCGTCAATCTCCTCTTCAGCTCACAAAACTTTCTTCACATAGAATATCCCAAATGAATGCTTTGCCCTTACAAGTCAACTGCGTCAAAGGAAGAGCAAGCTTAGAAAAACCTTCAATGAACCTCCGGTAATAACCAGCCAAACCCAAAAAGCTTCAAATTTCAGTAACGGATCTAGGAGCCTCCCATTGTAGAACTGCTTCTACTTTAGATGGATCCACAGCAATTCCATTACCTGAAATTACGTGCCCAAGAAAACTCACCTCAGACAACCAGAATTCACACTTGGACAATTTGGCAAAAAGCTTCCTTTCCTTCAAAACCTGCAAAACAATACGCAAATGCTCTGCATGTTCTTCCCGAGACTTAGAATAGATTAAAATATCATCAATAAACGCCACCACAAAACGATCCAAATGCTCGTGGAAAATACGATTCATGTATTCCATAAACACACCAGGCGCATTAGAAACCCCGAACGGCATCACTGAATATTCATAATGACTGTAACGTGTTCTAAAGGCCGTCTTCTGAATATCCTCTTCCTACATTCCATCTGGCGATGACCCAATTCACCACATTTAAAACACCTAGGAGCATTAGACATACCTCCTCCACTTGACCTTCGATCAAAATTACCCCTTTGTTTACCTTTATCAGCCGGTGACACATACAGACCACCACGGAACTGTTGTTTCCCTTTCCTGTCACTTACACTTTTATAGTGAGCTGAACGAGCCTTACTATCTTCATCATAAATCCTACAGCATTCCACCAAATCAGCAAACCTTCGAATCCTCTGATATCCAATAGCCTGCTTTATCTCAGGACGCAAACCACTTTCATACTTCACATACTTTGAAAATTCAGCAGTCGCTTCCACATAATGAGGATAAAACTGCACAAGTTCCACAAACTTAGCAGTATAGTCAATAACCGACATATTACCTTGTTTTAGCTCTAAAAACTCAATCTCCTTCTTTCCTCGGACATCCTCGGGAAAATACTTCCTTAGAAACTCTCGGCTAAACACCTCCCAAGTGATCTCTTCTTCCTCCTCCTCAGCTTCCAACACCTGATGAGTACTGACCCACCAGTCGTCAGCCTCTTCATGTAGCATATGAGTGCCCAGCCTCATCTTAACATCATCGTCATCATAATCCATTACCCTAAAAATCCTCTCAATCTCTTTCAACCACAACTGCGCACCATCCGGATCATGTTTCCCTTTAAAGACCGGCGGCTTATTCTTTCTAAACTCATCGTTTCCGGCAGCATTCGGTGCACCCTGCACAGCTCGTGCCATCGCTTCCATCGCAGGAGCCAAAGCAGCATCATTACGACCAACCATATTTTGTTCGTCCAAAACAAAAACTATGGTTAAACAACCACTTGCTCAACACAACTCGCCCAATATGCCAGACACAACAGACACAAACTACACAACTGACACGGATTGGCTCTGATACCACTTAATGTGACGCCCCCAATCTATACCCCCAAGTAACACGCAATTAAAGCGGTAAAAAGAAAATTCGAAAATTGATCAGAGTATATTTGAAACATCATGGCATAGAAAGGGAGAATCACATCAAAGAAGCCAAACATACACAACATGCAACACCTGCTCATTTTAGATATGCAACGTGGGGTAACAATCATACAGAGGAAACTTCGTTCCTTACACCCACTTTTCAGAAATTAGAATTAAAGCGGAAAGATCTAAAGTCTGAATAACACATATACATATAAACTTGGCTGTCATACATCAAGTTATAACTGTACAACCAAAATATAATCATCAGATATACAAAACAATCACAAACGGCCACCCTATGCTACCCGGAGTCACATATCAGAGCCGACCGACCAAAATAATGAAGACGCGACGCTTCACCAAAAAGGAATACCTCCAGCAGCTCTAATCTGCAACGCCTCATAGAGCGTTATAAAACAGCAGAAGGGTGAGAAAAACAACCATAATATAATTGCATAAAATTATATATTAACACAGAAATGCACAAATAACATATTCTCACCACCAAAGCACACAGATAAATTATAACAACACACAGTACAATTCACATGTATCAATTACCACTGCACATCAATCATTCACAATGCAATCACACATATTCCATTTCATTAATCACATTCACAAATTCACACACAATTAATTCATGATTTATGCAATGCACATAGACCGACACAACGACTCTATGCACATGCCATGCGGTACCGACTTCCAATGTCTCATGTCTCATCATCAGTTCACTCAGGAACTATTGGAACCATCGCTCGTTACTGAGAATCTCAAGTAACTCCCCGTCGGGCCTATGATGTTCACCCGTCGCTTTAGGTCCTCAGGCATCGCCTCATATTTTCGAGGCACACGACGTTAAGGATTGCTTTAAGTCTCCAAAGGAGCCCACAATCGTCTATAACCACCGCTTTAGGTCCTCAGGCAGTGCCTCATATTTTCGAGGCACACGATGTTATAGCATATTTCCTCAGGAATCAAACCGTCTCTCAGGACGTTTCCACAATGCACATTATGATGCTTGGCATACAATGACTCATGACACTCACATTGCATCCATGCACACATTCATAATCATGCATAAATCATCAAATACCACACTTAGCATTTTCTTGCCTTACGGCCACAAATCATCCTCACAACAGCATATAAGGCATACATATCCAAAGCACACACATATAGCATAATACATGACAATTATGCACCATTAAAACGACAAAAGTCGACCATTGACACTATTCACATCTACCGACAAAATAAAATCGGCTAACAAATTCTAAACCATCATAATAAGAAAGTACAGCTCAATGGCTTTCCAACGCATCAAACCATGCCTCAAACCGAATCACAGATCAAAAGTTATGCAGAAAACAAAATTACACGAACAGCACTGTTCGCTGGGCGAACCTCCCTCGCGAGCATTCGCTAGCTGCTTCGCTAGGCGAACGTCCCTCGCGAGCATTTGCTAGCTCCTTTGCTAGGCGAATGTTCCAGCGAACCAAGTCAGAAGTAAACAGAGCCAAAAACACCCAAAGTTCGCTAGGCGAACACTTTAGCGAACCTTCGCTCATGCCTTCGCTAGGCGAATACCCGTAGCGAACCTTCGCTACCCTTCGCTGAATGGTTCGCTAGGCGAACCCGCGAAAAGCTCACTCGCTGCCACCTTCGCCCCAGGTTCGCTAGGCGAACCAAGGAAAACCCAGAATTTTTCTGCGCTGTTTGAAACCCCAAAAGTGATATTTCCCAACCAAAACATTTCCCAATCAACATATATCAATCAGAACCTATCCTAATCATGCCAACAAGCAAACTACCACCTTTACATCGATTTCCAACCGTTAACCCATCGATTCTACTCATTTTATCGTTTTCGACCTAAAAGTGAAAAACATAGAAAGCAAGAGAATCATCCAAACACATACATACATAATCATATACAAGCATAGTATAATCGAGTTTCGCACCCTTACCCGATTTAATCGACTCTAGAACTTGATCTTGATGATTTTTCCACACTATCCCAATTTTTCTCTCTTCTCCTCTTTTCTTCTCTTTTCCCTTCTTTCTTCTTTCTTTCTCTCTATTTTCTCTCTTTCCAATTCTATCTTACTAACTTAATGAAAAATATTATAAAATGACCAAAATACCCCCACACTCAAATTTCTCACAAACGATCCCAAAACGCGATAAAATATATTCACGACTAAAAATAATACATTTTCACACAAAAGTTGAAATTACAATAAAATAATAATAAAATAATAAAAAACGACTCAATAAAATAAAATTGGCAAAATGGGGCGTTACACAAACCACTTTCGGTCGGAGCATCACAGTTTTGGAACATCGGTTTAAAGGTAACTTCCTCTACTCTCAATTGATCGGCAACATGTCTCGGGCGGGGTTGGGCTATGTTTTTCACGAGGCCAACCGAGCCGAAACGGTAGGTTCCGATAGTGCAAAGTGTGGTTGCACTATTGTGAAAACCTACGGTCTTCCTTGTGCTTGTGCCATTGCTAAAAAGTTGAAACTAGGTGACCCAATACAAATTGACGAAGTTTGCCCTCATTGGATGAGACTTAGTTTTGATGATGATGCTTGTAAGGAAGGAGATAAACCCGATATCTCTATTTTGGCCGAACTGGAAGCGATGCAAAAGAGATTTTCGAAGGCCGACGACAATATGAAGCTACACATCAAAGAAGAGTTGAGGAAGATTGCCTTCCCCGAAACAACCACAATGATACCTCCGTCTCAACCGGTTAAGACAAAGGGTGCTCCGAAGAAGTTGAAGCCTACACCAAATGACAACTTAACAACTCGGTATCCTTCGTATTATGAGCACGTTGACCAAATCTTTCCGGACTCTCCGACTCCTAAATCTCTACAAAGTGTCGTGAAAGGAGCTCGCATTTCCAAACCGGCTCCGACACCGATTCCACGAGTTCCGACTCCGACTCCAACTACACGTATGATTTCCTTTATTGACGAGATGCCGGTTTTTATGCACAAGCATATCGACGGTATAATCGATGTTGTAGGGGATGGTAATTGCGGTTACCGAGCCGTGTCGGCTCTACTCGGTAAAGGAGAGGAAGGTCATGCACTTGTACGTCATCAACTTATCCTAGAGTTGGAGACGCATAAAGAAGCATACTTGCGTCTCTATGAAAATCAAGAAAATTACAACAAGGTTCACGAGTCACTTGTTCCGTGGTTGAGTGGTCCGGCACCGGTATCAAAATGGATGAGCTTCCCCGAGATGGGTCATCTTATAGCATGCGCCTACGATATGGTGTGTATCGACTTAACGAGATACGGATTTTCGGAAACCTTTTTTCCACTACACACCGCACCTCCGTCGAATCCAAATGATCGCATCATGTGTATCGGATGGCTTGCGAAATCAAGACATTTCGTACAAGTTATCTTGAAACCCGGATGCCCGATACCACCTAAATCACCGCAATGGGTGACGCATGCAACCGCAATTGCCGAGTCTTGGCCGGATAATTTTGTCGAAAGGATGCTTGAATTCGAAAGATTGCACGCAATTGAAAAGGCATCAAATGCGGAAAAATTGAAAGTTCTAGCTCCAATAGATTTAGACGGAGAATTTTGCTTTAACTCTTTTGTATAATCATACGACACAATGTACATTATTGAAGTGAAATATATTGTATTTTTATCCATATGTCTTTTTAATACACTTACGAATTTTATTGCACTGAAAGTATTCCAAGTGACTGCATAAGCTGTTCAATTCTGTTTTAAAATTGTATCAGTAAAACATTCTGATTTGCAGATCCGGACAATTTCCGGATGTGCACATCCGGAAATAATATTTGTAGGGTTTGTCCGGATCTGCACATCCGGAACGAACTTGGGCAGAAATAACTTTACCCTAACTTTTCTTTAAATTAGGGGTTTCATTTGATATCTTTCACAAAACCTCAAAATGTCTCAATTGTATCAAATCAAAATCCGTTGGTATGCCGCAAGTGTCTCCTTCACCGATGACAAAACACGCGGTCAAAAGTTTACGATAATGAGGGACATCCCCCTCGACCAAATCATTGACGACATCGAACATCTCCTACCTTACGGAGACAAGCGGAAGGTTGCGAAGCTTCAGTATCGTTCACCTTCGGTTGACAACGAAGGGAACGTCGCTTACATCCTTGTTGAGCTCAAGAATCAAGACGATGTTAGAGCGATGTGGCAAACTTATTTGGGTTACGAGGAACAATTCCCGTTCGAGTTCGAGGCGACCGTCAAAATCCGAAGAACGGTCGATGACATCTTAGAGATGTGCAAGCGTCCACCGGGCTATTGATCTTGTAATATTTAAATTTCTGTCGATGCCATGCCGATTTTCTCAATGTAATCCCGATTTTATTTTATGAATGTGAGAAACATTTTTGGTTTTGGTGTTCTGCTTCAGTATTTTTTCCGGATTTGCAAATACGAACTTTTACCGGATGTGCACATCCGGGAAAAAATGAAAATTTTAAAAAAAATGGTGCGTCTAGATGTGCACATCCGGAATCAAGGGGCAAAACCGAAAATTCACTTGGTGCCTAAGAAACAAGGGTGGTGTGATAAGAAATTGCCATTATGTGATATGTATTTGAATCAGTGTTTCAATCTCATTTAAAGATTAGTTCATATTTAGTAGCATTTGACAATGTGTTGGATATGATTATTCACTAAAAAAACTAAAAATATAAATCATCTGATAGATATAGAAATTAGAAACATGATGAAAAGATATCAACTCCAAGTGTTAAGTTTTAACACTCCTTAATGATTTATTATTATTATTATTATCATTATTAGTATTATATTTTGTTCCTTGATTTAAAATACAAAAATAACACTTATCTGTTTTAAAAAATTCATAAAAATAAGTTGAAAATACCTTATGAACAATGTCATAAGTAATTTTTATAAGTTCTCTTAAACATATAATTTCACAAAACTTATATTAATATGTAAGTTCAGATAAGTCAATGCAAACAAACTTTTAATTACAATAATTTTTTAATTTGTTAGTCTATTATAATATGATTTGAATTGTTTACTTACACACATACACACACACACACACACAAACAAGCTTTTAATTGATTAACTTTTTTAATTTATTAGTCTATTATAATATGATTTGAATTGTTTACTTATATATATATATATATATATATATATATATATATATATATATATATATATATATATATATATATATATAAATAAATGAAATAGACTTTTAAGTAGACTAACATACTAATCAAACATTCGAAAATATCAGGTTCAGACATAAAATTAAATTTATTATTTATCACATACTATATACTATATAGACTTTAATATATTTGTTAGACAAACTTAAACTTGACAAAACCTAACTCAAACCAGCTCATTTCCACCTCCTCTTGTCTTGGATCAATTCATACATAATTTTGTTCTAATTTAAAATTAAATTTTATTAATGATCATTTAGAGTATCACAAATTAGAGGTCGACTGTATATTGAATTTCCAATAAAATAAAAATTCATTAAATAGTAATTTAAAATAAAATAAAAAAGAACATGTTGATTGTTCTACCTACCACTTTAAATCAAATCAGTTTAAGGTAAGTGTCGAAAGTCTTTGGATTGGTGTCTGGTAAGAGAAAGTTCCATCCAACTACCCACCCACTTATTGTTGTCATTATTCTAATACTAGCAACATATTTTTATCCATACACTTTTCAATATTTATTAAAATTTATGTAAATTTTAATTAATAAAATACTTATTAAAATATGTAAGTTATAGAATATCTTCTCTAACACTTTTATTATTATTATTATTATTATTATTATTATTATAGTTCAATAATTCAAATGATTGAAAGTTTAGCTTTTGAGTCAAAACTTAATCACCACTTTTGAGTTGGACCTAATATATATATTTTTGAGTTAAACCTTACTTCTTTTATTTTTTGTATAATTTTATTTTGATTCTTGTATAAATATTAAAAAATGTATTTCATTGATATGTACAGTGTAAAGACATTTTATATTATAAATTTTGTGTAAGAATATTTGTCACTTAATCATAGTAGTTTGTTAAATTTCTATAAATATTTGACTATTATTTTATTTACATTTAAAATATCATTTATGAACAATTATGATGCATCGATCATATAAAACATATATTAAATTGACAATGCATAATAATTAATCTTTTAAATAAATAATATATAAGTAATAAAATTGTTCCCTATTAATAATATAAAAAAATTAAATTTAAAGAATTAAAAAGAAAATAATTAATAAATAATATAATAATAAAAAATAAAAAAAGAATTTATTAACATCGTAAAAAAATTTATAATTTAATATAAGTTTTTTAACCTATTTTATATCAGTTGACAGACGTGCAGATACATCAATTATAAATTAAATAAATAAATAAAAATAAATAATTTTCATTTTTTAAAAGTTGAAATTCCAACTATAAACTAGTTAATCGATCAAATAAATAAATAAATAAATAAATAATTTTTTCAATGTATTTTATATAATAAAAGTGATAATGGATGTTTGTTTTAAGTTTTTTTTTTTTTGTATTTTTAACAATAAATTTTATAAAATTGTTTTTCAAAATATTATAAATTTTTTTATATTTATTTTTTCTAAATTGTTTGACATTTTATAACATAAATATAAATTATTAAAAATTAAAGCTTAATTAAAGTTACAATTTTTTTTAAAAAGTTGTATTTCAAAAATAATTTTTATGAAAAACTATTTGAAATAAATTCAAAATTACATTATTTTTTAAAATTTTAATATCAAAAAAATCAATAAAATAATAAATTATTTAAAATATTATTTTAAAAATAATTATTTAAATCAAATTTTCATTAAAGCTTTTATATAAAACTATATCATACTAAAAAAATTATTTAAAAAAAAACAACAAAAAAAGTTCTCTTTTTGAGTTGAATCCTTCACTTACCAACTACCGTTACCTCACCACACAACTAACAGCCGCCAAACCAAACACAACCCTCTTACGTTTCCACTTTTTTTTAGCTTTTTCTATGTTTTCTCCTTAAAACCCTTTTTAATCTTTATTGTTAATGTTTCTTTCCCATTTTTTGTTGTTTGTTCCTCTCTGGTTTCAATAATGGAGTCTATGCTTCTGAAACCTACGTATTTTTCCAAACCTTCAACACCCTTTTCTTCTTTTCATCTAACAACTCGAGGGTCTTCTTTTTCATTCAACCCCATTTCATCTTTTCCCCAAAAATCCAATCTTTCTCTTAAGGTACAAGCTGCTTCTATTGGGTGAGTGTTCTCTGTATTTTCTATTTTTGATGTTACACTCTTTCAATTCTTCATTTTTCATGTATGTTTGTATAATTTCTCTTTATGCGGCTGCAATATTAACATGTTTGGTTTGTTCATTTATGTTTTCTTAGTTTTATGATTTTAAATATTTGTGGCGGATGGTCCCGCCGCTATCCTTGATATTGCGGAAAATCATGGTGAATTATGGCTCGAAGAGCCTCTAGTCCCGTCACGATCCTTGATATTGCCGAAAATCATGGTGAATTATGGCTCGAAGAGCCTCTTGTTCAGTCGCGATCCTTGATATTGCGGAAAATCATGGTGAATTATGGCTCGAAGAGCCTCAACCGGGTCTGCCTCACGGTTTTGACAACATAAAAACATAAGATTCTCTAGAATGTCATATTAATATTCAATTGGAATTTAATCGCATTTGTATTTTGACTCATTAATCTGTTTAAATATAGGTCAAATTACTATTCGAAATGCATTCGTATGGAATAGGCTTTCAAGTAGGCTAACATATAATAGTGAACTTTCGAAAAGATCAGACTCATGGCTAAAACTAAGTCTATGACCGACTGTTGGATAAATTGAAGCCTGGAAGTTTTTTACTAGACATAGGCCTTAGAAAATCTAGCTCGGTCCATCCTATTTCTACTTGTAGTTGCGGGGCAACGCAGTTAAGGCATGGTTTTCAATATTGATTCCTTAAAATTTTATAACTATCCTATTTCTTTTGTGTAGATCGGTGCCAATGAAGAAAAGGATTGATGGGAGTGAAAATTTGACGCTTGATCATATAAGACATTCTTTGATTCGTCAAGAGGATAGCATTATCTTTTCCCTCTTGGAGCGAGCGCAATATTGCTACAATAAAGAAACTTATGACCCTGATGCTTTCTCCATGGATGGATTTCACGGCTCTTTGGTAGAATACATGGTCAAGGAAACTGAGAAGCTTCATGCCATGGTATGGACTTAACCCTTAAAACCAACAATCAAACCGTATTGTCAAATAGCAAATATAGCATAACCGAACAAACTTTTATTGTTTATGATATGCGTTCCTTGATTGGTTTTTATCACATTTTGAAGGTTGGTAGGTACAAGAGCCCTGATGAACATCCATTCTTTCCCGATGGTCTACCTGAACCGTTGCTACCGCCTTTGCAATACCCTCAGGTAAGTAAATAACATTCCTTTAGCAATCAAAGTTGTTTTCTGTAATAATTTAGCGGCGAAATGACAAGTCCTCAGGAATTGGTTCTGCATTGAATTTTCTTTGTAACATGTGAATAGGTGTTGCACCCTATTGCTGAATCGATAAATATAAATGATAATGTATGGAGGGTCTACTTCAGAAATCTGATCCCGCAATTAGTCAAGGAAGGAGACGATGGTAATTACGGATCCTCTGCAGTTTGTGATGTAATGTGCTTGCAGGTACATATTATTACTTTTCTTTTAATTTGTATTTTCAAAAATTAAGGCTAAGTTTGGATAAACAACTTAATTAAGCACTTATAGCATGTGTTTATCACATTAGTGCTTGTGTTTGTGTATACGATATGTCAATAACAAAAAATTAAATGAAGTCAAACTATTTTTATATAAGCTATAAGCCGTTTTTGCAAGCTATCAAGGAGTTCATTAAAATAAGCTGAAAACAACTTATGAGCACGTCCTTACATTACAGAAAACTTATGATTTGTTGCTACTGTAGGCTCTCTCGAAAAGAATCCATTATGGAAAATTTGTAGCCGAGGCAAAATTTCAAGCTGCTCCAGATTCGTATAAAGCTGCTATTAAAGCACAGGTACAAATACCTCTCAACTATGCCTTACTTTTTGTTTCAGTTTGTCATCAACTTGCAAATCCACGGCGAATTGCACGTTTATATATAAGTACTGTTTCTGGTTTCATTTTTATTTTTGTGATATAAGTTTATAAGCTGTGGATTTGTTCGCATTATCGATTATCTTTTTACCTTGATGACTTTTGCAGGACAAGGAGAAATTGATGGAAATGCTAACATATCCTGAAGTTGAAGAAGCAATCAAGAGGAGAGTAGAGATGAAAGCCAAGACTTATGGACAAGAAGTGATTATAAATATGGAAGAACATAAAACTGAGCCTGTGTACAAAATTAATCCAAGCTTGGTTGCTGATTTATATAGCGATTGGATCATGCCATTGACAAAAGAAGTTCAAGTTGCATATTTATTAAGGAAGCTGGATTGAACATTGTTTATCTTTCCATGTAATGATGCTTGCAATGAACCTATGCAGCACAGCCTTTAAATTGAAGGCGTGTGTCCATTGTCTGACACATATCAGGGTCCAACAAAAATGTATGTGATTACATTCAATTACTTTTATTTTCTTGAATTATTATTGGTATAGTACTGTCTTGTGAATGTGTATGTGTTAGTTCTTTTAGCATATGTAATTAACATATGAAGAAGTTGATATTGATTTCTTATACAATTCATGACTATAATAAGGAAGGAAATGGTTTAAGGTGTGATTGATTTTTATTTTATTTTTCTTAATTGTTTCATTACCTCACATATGTCAAGCTTTGTTATGCATAGCCAGTCCCGAGTCCAGACAAAAGGAGAGGGTTGTGTTAGGTAGTCGACATAATCTTTGTCGAATTTCTATGACATGGATCAACTACGAAATAATGTGAATGATAGGTCGTTGTCCGTAAGCAACGCATTGTATGACTCGAGTACAATGTCAAAAGACAAAGAGTCGTTGCATCGCCGCCTGGATGTAGTGAAAAATTAACAAGGGTTCTCGCACTTTTGTGAACGAGTGTGGGTAAAGAAGTTAGTTCATAAGAGTATGATTCGTTTTGGATCATGGAATATAGGCACACTTACTAAAAGATCTATGGAAATAGTGGACACTATGATAAGGAGGAAGATCAACAAGAAACTCTTTATGGACAGGTGAAAATGCGAGGGAATTAGAAACTCAGGATTTAAGCTTTGGTATACCGAAAAAGTTAGATCGAGAAATGAGGTGGGGATTATTGTGGACATGGAGTGGAAGAAGGATATTGTGGATCTGAAAAGAGTAGGAGATCAAATCATAGCCTTGAAATTTGTAGTGGCGCAAGACATCTTTAATGTTATTAGTGCTTATGCACCTCATGTTGGATTGGAAGAACACCTTAAGGTCAAATTTTGGGAGGATTTAGAAGTATTACTCCAGGATATACCCCAAGGAGAGAAGCTCTTTCTAGTAGGAGATCTAAATGGACATGTAGAGAGCGTAGCAAGAGGGTTTGTGGGCGTGCAAGGGGTAAGACCTCAGGGAGGTAAATGCATAGAGTAAGTCCATCTTAGAGTTTTCGTCGGCCGTTGATCTTATCGCGTATAAAAGTGGGGTGACATGTTCTCAGATATATTTCTTTCTTATTCGAAAGTTTGATAAGAAGATTTGTTTGGACTGCAAAGTTATTCTGAGAGAGTTTGACTATCCAACTTATAGGTATTGGGTATGGATGTAAGAATCAAGAGGAGAGTTAAGAGAAAAAGTTACATGGGAGCGCCACAGATCAAGTGGTGGCATTTGAAGAGTGAGAAACAAGGAAGTTTCCAACATAAGATCTTGGAGGAATGATTTTAACAACCACAAGGAACTGCAAATGATATGTGGAACAAGATGGTCAATGAGATTATAAAAGTAGCTAAAGACACGTTGGGAGAATCAAGAGGTTTTGGACCTAGGGGTAAAGAATTGTGGTGGTGGAATGAAAGTTTTCAGAGTAAATTTAGAGTTAAAAAGGATTGTATTAAAGAATGGTCTAGGTGTAAAAATGCCGCAACTAGGAAAATGTATAAGAAAGTTAAGAACAAGACCAAGAAGGTGGTGAGTGAAGAAAGAACCCAAGCTTTTGACGAATTATACTAATATTAGGAACCAAGAAGGGAGAAAAAATTATATATAGACTTTCTACGAGAAGAAAAAAAGACAAGAGATTTGGATCAAGTGAAGCGTGTTAAAGATGAAGATGGCAAAGTCCTGGTTCAGGAAAAAGATATACATGATAGGTGGAAGACGTATTTCTACAACTTGTTAAATGAAGGATTTGATGTCTCACCATACTCTAACAGACTCGACATTAGAGAAGAGGAGTGGACTATAATTACTACCGTCTAATTCAAAAACAAGAGGTAAAAGAAGCATTGAAAATGATGAGTAAGGTAAGGTAGTTGGGCCAGACAATATATCTATTGAAGTGTGGAAAGTTCTTGGATATAGAGGTATTAAGTGGCTAACCAAACTCATTAACAAGATTATGAGGTCAAAGCAAATGCTAGATTAATTAAGGAGAAACACTTCAGTATCAATCTATAAGAATAAGGGGGATATACAAAATTGTACAAATTATAGGGGGTTGAACTTATGAGTCATACCATAATGTTATGGGAAAGAGTGATTGAACGGAGAAAAAAAATACTCAAGTCACTGAGAATAAATTTGGTTTTATATCTGAGATGTCGACCATGGAAATGATCTATCTATTAAGACGAGTGATAAAGCAATATCGAATGATCCAACAAGACTTGAACTTAATTTTATTGACTTGGAGAAGGCATATGGTAGAGTGCATAGAGAGATTTTGTGGAAAGCTCTATAGAAGAAAGTGTTGGAACAAAATTGGTTGATACCATATCCCTTAGGTTTTGATGATAACAAAGTATTTAAAGAACAATTGGATTATCTAACATATGTTTAAGTGTGTAGGATTATATCATTAAGAACATATAAAGAAGTGCTTGAGAAATCTGATTTTGAAGATCAGACTCTGGCTTTAAAGATCACTTCTGCAGACTCTGCCTCTGATGGAGATTCAGACTCTGAAGAAGTCAACTCTGAAGATAGTCATCCTCTGGTGACCCAGACTCTGAAGCTTCAGAAGCCAATAAAGAGGACTCTGATGTGATCAGCCTCTAAAGAGTGAAGTCTGAAGGAAAGTCAACCTCTAAAGCAGAAGCTCTTCTATCAAGGCAACTCTGACAGACTTAGAGAACTTTTTGATCACATGAAGACTTAAGAAAAATCCCTCTCTTGGTGCATGAGCTACAACAACTAATTTCTCTTGCAGAAAGGTGCTTTGTTGACATGTCTAATCAAGTACAAAGCTAGCTCAACCTAGTTGGTGAAAGTCTCCAACGTCTCTTTTTCGCTCATCTCTATTTAAGGAGCAGAAAGGTTGAAGAAGAAGACACATCTGCATGCTAATACATCTCTGCTATAGACTCTGTTCATTGACATTCAAGAGAAGCTACTCTGTCAAATTTACAAGACTTAGAACATCTTAACTTTGTGTACATTTTAGAAGTTCTTAAGTCTTAGAGTCTTTCGAAGTTGTATTGTATATATCTGATTGTATATCAAGTGTAGTTGTTACCCTAAACTCTTAACAGTTTGTTTAGAGTTACAAGTCTATTGCTTTTGTGAGAAAGATGAGTAGTAAATCATGTTTTTGTGTTTTGGAAGAGTGCACAAAACCTCTTTAAATAGGATAAAAAATTTGGCTCAAAAAAGAAATATTTCATGGGTTTTATCCACTCTCTAATTGATAATCTTGTGATACCAATAAATTAGATCTAACAAATATGGAAACCATTTAGCCAAGTTTTCTTCCTAATCGAATAAAGGAGTTCTTAATCGATTAGATGGAGATTTCTCTTTCCTAAATGGTCAGAATTCTTCCTAATCAATTGGCTAGAGGTTGGAAGTGAATTTTTGAAATATTTTGAAATAGATGAATTTTAGTACAACATTTGTGTGTGTGTGTGTGTGTGTGTGGATTTCTTTATTTTGAGAGATGATCTTGATTAATTACACATTATCGATTCAAAACAGATAAATAAAAAATAAAGCACACGATTAGGCGAGCTTTCACAACTTTGATTCATTTCGATGTTGATCTTTGTCTTTGACTATTTTTTCTCTTAATATTGAAACCTTCTTAACTTCACTTTTTAATAACTTCTACATTTATAACGCTCATGATTATTTAATCTTTGTTCTCTTGTTATCATCAAAACTGAAAGCTCCTATGGTTTAATAAAATTTTGGTAAAACATATTATTGATAAAGATGAATAAATTTGGCCATGAACAAAGATGTCGAAGAAGATGTCTCAACCTGAAGACACGATATCCTGGATTAATGTACTGATTTAGCAGGTTTTAAATCTGTAACAAATCTGCCCAAGAATTGATGCACTTTTTAGGAATGGATCAAAGACCAAAGATATGAAGCCCAAAACTGCTGAAGATTATAAAAGAAGACCTAGACCTAGGACTGAAGATATATACCTTTCGTAACCTAGTTCTCTTGTGTAAAAATAAGGGTTTAGGGTTTTGAAAGTCATTGGCTCTCTAGGTTTGTAAGTCTCCCTTTGTATCGTTTGATGCACTGTGGTAGACATAGGTATCGCACAGATCCATAAGTCTTTAGGTATTGAATTGTGTATTGTTCTTGGATGAAGCTTTGAAGCAAATCCAAGTTAGCGTGTTGGTCAAGTATGCTTGACAGAATTCTGTATTTACAGGGATGGTTTAGATATCACAGATTGTGATTAGGGGAAGTGAGTGGTGATTCTCATATCAAAGAGGGCGTTCTTTGGTAAAGATTTCATTGGGTAGTATTTAGGAGATAAAGTTGTAAACGGGGGAGTTTAACTTTATAAGTTTACTACAGATAGTGAAGTCTTCTTCCTGGATTTGTGATAAGTGCAAATTGTAACTATTTTTGTATATAAGTTTTGTTGCACTTATCGATACTTTTTGTTAATATCGTACGAATAAACCCCGTTTTGTTTGAAAATATGTTTAGTTTACGTTATAGAGTATATTTTGCGTATCATGTAAATATTATTGAGTTTAATTGATTTTCTCTTATTTTAGTAGGTATTCAAGCAATGATATTTTTCCATTGTTGTATAGATCATTGAATAAACTTTCCAACGCTTCTGACCGTGCATCAATCCGAGTTACGGTTCAGAAGTTGTGGTCAAAATAAGGGTTGGTTTACTGTCAAGTTCGATTTGCAAACTTTCCAGCAAATGTTCGCTTTGCGAACTTCCCAGCGAATGCTCCCAGACTTGAGGCAGTAGAAAAAGGGACCAAAGTTAGCATTGCGAACTTTCTAGCGAATATTCTCTTTGCGAATAAAAGTTCGCATTGCGAACTTCTGCAGAAACGCAGAGGCGGTTTAGCTGTTCTGAGGCACTTAAGTGCCAATTTTTAGAGTTTGCTTTGCGAATAAAAGCTCGCACTGCGAACTTGACGGATTTTGACATACTATATAAGTCATTTCATTCATTTTTTAGGTGATGGTTTTGGAGTTTTTTGCTCCCAACTCCATCAAACACATTCTTGAGTAGATTTAGCTTAGAAACAACACTTGGAGTGTATATCTTGACGATCCGGAGTCGAATCCACTTTAATAGGAGTTGACAAACCGTGAGAATTGTGTTCTTATTCCTTCCTCTCTATGTATTCTTCATTTGTTGGGGTTTTGTATGTAAGTTTATCTTGATTGTATGTATATTTATGGATCTTTGTATAAAATCTCTTTTACAACTCTTAATCGATGTCATCTTTGATTTAATCTTTATCTTAATGGGTTTGATTCGCTATAGACAAATACTTTTCGAACTCGACCTAAGATGAATGTCTATTGGCTGTGGGAAACGGTCTAATATTCACATGTGTGTCGGATCTTAATGCTCCGTGTTGTTGAGTTGCGTGAGACATCACCTCCGAGAGAATGCGGTTGATCTCTCAACGTTTGCATTAGACATAACCTCTTGTTGTGAGCGATATGTGGGGATCCTAACAAGTGATTTAGGTGGCGTGCATTTGATCCATAGATTTTTTTAGTACATGATGGGTAGAACGAAATACAACTCCTGACGAGTTTTGTCGTGTCTTAAGAATGTATTTATTTTCAGGTTTTATGTTTTTTTCTTTTGATCTTTTATCCCAAACCATTTAAACCCAAGCTTTGAGACGTAGAGATTGTCGAACGGCATTCTTTCCCTCGAACCGATCTCTGTGGACACGACATAAATCCCAGAGGGAATTCTTCCGAAAATAATATTTTTGCTTGCCGCTTTACCGCTTCAACAAAATGGCACTGTTGCCGGGGATTTGGTTTTGATATTGAGTTGCATTGCGATAGTTTCGATGTTTTGGAGCTTTGTACATAATTGTTTATATTGTATATATGCTTGCATAGATACTTGTTTTGCTTTTATTTTCCATTATGTTTGTTTAAGTGTTGTATACATTTTGTTCCCGTAACGTTTGTTCAAGTGTTTGGTTAGGACACTTGCTTTTGGTTTGCGCATTGAGGCATCACTATGGCATGAATGGAGTAAGTTACTAGCTAAGCACAGTAAAGGCGTCGAGCTTACGACGTAAAACAAGCATGTTTTATCGTTTTTTGTTTCGTAATTACTTTTTCATTCTAGCTTAGGTAGTGTCGTGAACTTTCATTAAACAAGTTGTACTCGGATTATTCGTAAAATTCTCAAATCTTCACTTTACAACTTGTTTAATTCAATTTCACCCGGTCTTTTAGTTTGTTTATATTAATAGTTTTTGTGTTTATTCAAGAGCTTGTTTTGAGTAGCTTGAGTAAATTTAAGGTGATGTTCCAAGTTTGTTCGTTTCAACTTGCGGATGTATGTTAATGATATTGGTAAGTTTTGTACACGTCCAAGGTATGTGTTTATCGCTTTCTAGACTTTAGCATATTCATGATACTTAGGCATTTTACAAACTTCCATGCCATTCATTCTTTTGTATACTTGTTCTTGATGTGAATCACTTTAGTTCCCACCCTTTTTGTGAGGTAGCTTTCCATTGTTCATATATGCGGAGTACCAACATTCTTGTTATAACTGGATTTTATCATGCTTAATCTTTTGTTTGTGTTGATTATATGAAAGGATGAAAAGGATCAAGGCATTTTGTTTCATTTTGAGCACAACTACCTAACCAAATAGTCGTTCACCTTGTGAGCGTGTGATCATTCGTAACCCCTTTGTGCCTTTCTATCATTATCCATGTTGTTTGAACTTAATGCTTCTCTATGAGTATTGAATTTACTTTTTGTATGGATTTTGATTGATTGTTTTTTTTTCTTTAACCCTCAATTTTGTGTTGTTGTATGAATTTTTACCTTGCCTTAGAAAGTAGGGAGTATTCACATGATGATGTGGTTGAATTCAAGTTGGGGAGAGAATGATTGTTTACTCATTGGTTGGTTTCTATGAGGTTGAGAAAGAAAAGAAAAAAAAAGAAAAATATGAAAAAGAAAAGAAAAGAAAAAAAAAAAATCCTTGAGAAAGGAAACAAAAAGAGTTCAAATAATTGTGCTAAATAAGTATTGTGTTTTGTGTAACACTTGGGATTTTGGAAGATGTTGATTGGAATTTTGTGTTTGAGTCTTTGTGAGTTGATCACTCCCTTAGGTTTAGGCAAGTTTTTGTTTCAATTACCTTTAGAAATTACCCCTTGTTTGTTTACCCGATCACGCTACAACCTTGAAAGCCCTTGTGATTCTTGCCTTTGTATGTTCAATGTGAATTTTTGGATGAATGCATAATTTAGTGTTTTGTTTGCAAGATTGTTGTGTGAGTGAAAAGTACCTCATTTTGTGTTTTTCATCTACCGATGATTGTTTTTACTAGGTGTGATTCACATTGGAACTTGTGTTATTTTTGGATGTTTGGCATGATTTTTGTATTTTGCATTTGTTTCGTGACTATGTTATCGTCGTAGTTTAGTGGTAAGTATTTACTTTGTGTGTACCGTTTTTCATTTGAACCATACATTTGCTTCCGTTTTTCAAAACCTGTTGATTCGTGATTCTTTGGTTGTCACTCTGTTTCTTTGAGTTGTTTGATTCTTGTTTGGGGACAAACAAGTTTAAGTTGGGGAGATTTTGATAAGTGCAAATTGTAACTATTTTTGTATATAAGTTTTATTGCACTTATCGATACTTTTTGTTAATATCGTACGAATAAACCCTGCTTTGTTTGTAAATACGTTTAGTTTACATTATAGAGTATATTTTGTGTATCATGTAAATATCATTGAGTTTAATTGATTTTCTCTCATTTTTGTATGTATTCAAGCAATGATATTTTACCATTGTTATATAGAGCATTGAATAAGCTTTCCAATGCTTCCGACCGTGTGTCAATTCAAGTTACGGTTCAGAAGTTGTGGTCAAAATAAGGGTTGGTTTGCTGTCAAGTTCGCTTTGTGAACTTTCCAGCGAATGTTCGCTTTGGGAACTTCCCAGCGAATGCTCCTAGACTGGAGGTAGTAGAAAAAGGGACCAAAGTTAGCATTGCAAACTTTCTAGCGAATATTCGCTTTGCGAATAAAAGTTCACATTGCGAACTTCTGCAGAAACACATAGGCGGTTTAGCTGTTCTGAGGCACTTAAGTGCCAATTTTTGGAGTTCACTTTGCGAATAAAAGTTCGCACTGCGAACTTGACGGATTTTGACATACTATATAAGTCATTTCATTCATTTTTTAGGTGATGGTTTTGGGGTTTTTTGCTCCCAACTCCATCAAACACATTCTTGAGTAGATTTAGCTTAGAAACAACACTTGGAGTGTATATCTTGACGATCCGAAGTCGAATCCACTTCAATCGGAGTTGACAAACCGTGAGAATTGTGTTCTTCTTCCTTTCTCTCTATGTATTCTTCATTTGTTGGGGTTTTGTATGTACTTTTATCTTGATTGTATGTATATTTATGGATCTTTGTATAAAATCTCTTTTACAACTCTTAATCGATGTCATCTTTGATTTAATCTTTATCTTAATGTGTTTTATTCGCTATAGACATATACTTTTCGAACTCGACCGAAGATGAATGTCTATTGGCTGTGGGAAGCGATCTAATATTCACACGTGTGTCGGATCTTAATGCTCCGTGTTATTGAGTTGCGTGAGACATCACTTCTGAGAGAATGCGGTTGATCTCTCAACGTTTGCGTTAGACATAACCTCTTGTTGTGAGTGATACGTGGGGATCCTGACGAGTGATTTAGGTGGCGTGTATTTGATCCATAGATTTTTTAGTACATGATGGGTAGAACAAAATACAACTCCTGATGAGTTTTCTCGTGTCTTAAGAATGTATTTATTTTCATGTTTTATGTTTTTTCCTTTTGTACTTTTATCCCAAACCATTTAAACTCAAGCTTTGAGACGTAGAGATTGTCAAATAGCATTCTTTCCCTCGAACCGATCTCTGTGGACACGACATAAATTCCGGAGGGAATTCTTCCGAAAATAATATTTTTACTTTACCGCTTCAACAATTGGTTTCCCCCAGATATAGGTGAGTTGCACCGAACTGGGTTAACAATTGTTGTGTTCTTTTATCATTCTACAGATTTACATATTCTGTTATTGTTCTTGATAAACATATTGGAACAAATATCGTAACATCTGTGATTCTGCAGTTACTGATATTCAAGGTATCGGTCTGTTGTTTTGTTCCTTGTTTAATAATTATGCAGAACAATGTCTTGGCATGTGTTAGGACATTTACTGTCTGATATGCCCGAATTTTAATTGGTATCAGAGCAGGCATCCTATCTGTTTCTGGATGAGATCTTTGGGAGATACTTTCTGGCATTTAAACAGGGAGGAGTTTTAAAGATCAGATTAATCCACTCAGACATACTTAAGGGTAGTAATGGATGGGATGGATGTTCTGGATCGAAGGTAACAACCTGATAGTTGTTCATGTTACTGAGGAGGTTCTACAGCAACTACAGGAGACGTGGCTAGTTCTCTTGTTGGGGTGTCTTATAAGATGTTCTGACATCTTATTAGGGCAAGTTGAATTTTTTCCTTGGTGGTTCCGCTGCATATGTTTCTGATGGAAGAGCTCTGGAATTATGGGATTCAGGAGTTGTTACTGAAGACAGATGGTGGAAGATCTCAATTGTCGGCCTCTATATTTGAAGATATCTGCATCTTTTTATTCCAAAGTCAGGAGCGATGGAATGTAGAGAGTTGTTGGAAGATGTCTGTTATGGTGACTTGGTACGTGAAAGCTTGGTTCCATGGTGCAGTTTGAAGTCAGTTGAAGAGGAGGGGAGTTGAGTTTAGGTTTATCAAGTTCTTGCTCTGGGAGTTTGATAAATTATTGACCAGCTAAGTTGTCAAAGATACTTGAGAATTATCTCAAGTCCACTCATAAAGGCGTCTCATTCGTGCATCTGGAGTCTTCTAGTTATTCTTCTGACTAGAGGGTGTTTTTGTGAAACATAAATCTGAAGAAAGTGGAGGTGATTTATTTTCACCATCCAAAATTACAAGGAAGGATCCACCTCTCTTAATCCTAAGGATGGATCCAATCTAAATGGAGTTTTCAGAACTGTTGGGGTAAATAGGGTTCGTTCAGAGAGAATCTTAATTACTTGAGTCAAGGGTGGCAGCCTTGGTATCTCAACACTTTGTTTGTCAAAGAAGATACTTGCAAAATATTGAATACTTGTTAAGTGTTCATGGATTGATCTGTTGGAGTATAGTTTCAACAGTGAAACAGGATTTTTGAACAAGGATTTAAGATTAATTGCTATTTATGATGCTCACAAGTATTTAATTGATTATCCTTGTATGTGAATTTCAAGATTGTTGATGTTCAACACGATGTTGGAACATCTCTTCATCTGGTGTGTGCAGAATCATGGGAGGGGTACTACATAAGCTTTTGGATATTTTTCTCTTGGGTGTTGACCTAAGAATCTGCTTCAGTTGGTGTGGCAGAAGCATCTGATCTCTGGAGATTTTCCTGGCAAGAAACTAGTCTAGACATGGTGATGTGGAAAATGAAGAAGAAGACATCATAATCTTGATGGCACAGCTTGGACCAGTTTATTTCTGATCTAGGTACTTAGGAGCATGGGATCTTGCTCATCTTGGAGGTCAAGGTTAAGTGGAAGTTATCTCTAACTTTATACAGACTGCTCTACTAAGGAAAGTGGTATTCTTTGGTATGGCTATGGTGTAGTCTATGACTACTTCTCTTCTGAAGAATCAGACGTGGCAGGTGTGAATTCTTTGGAGGTATGAAGCAGATATTCATCAAGGTGTGAGCTTGAATGGAATACCTGTGATATGATTAATTAGGATGAAGGTTGTCTACTCAAACTTGGTTGTTGAATCAAGTATATGAGAACATGGAACTCTTGTTCTGTAATAGGGATGAGGTTCTTCTAAGTGACAGAAGGAAGGGCTAAATTCCTCAGTTGGATGTCTGATCAGATGTCAGGACATCAAGCAAAAACTTCAGGGTCTTAGTTAATGTAGTGGCGCATCATCGTAAGATAAGTTGATCTTCTCAGAAAGAAATGGAATTAACACTTCAAAAAGGTTTATCTCATGCAGTTTACGGGAGCTGTGGAAGGAGAAGATGTTACATGTCTAAGGCTTGGTGGATCCAAGATGTCTTGCTATGGAGCAAGTCGTTTATGTAACTTGAAGATTAGGTTTTATTAGTGGATCAGAAGATTATCTGAAACTCTGAAGAAAAGTTAAGATTAATCAAACAGTGGCATTTAGTTGATCTTCATTGCGCATTCAAGCAGGGTGCTTGGAACTAATTACTCTTGGGCAGAAGGGTAGTTGGTTGAAGACGTAAGGAGGTTCTGGTTCAGGTCTATCTAGGAGCTTATGGTAGAAGTTCTAAGTTGATGATGGGAGATTACCTTCTTTTGGTGGATGAGAGTTTATTTATCTCTTTGGTTACTGGATTTCTTATTGATCAAGCTGGTGGCGCGGTATTGTTTGAAGATCTTCAGAATGGATTACTATGCTATAGTAAGTCCAGTGGTGGAGCATATCAAGAACCATGGTGTGTGGGGTATGTGATGTGTGAAGAATGTCCTAACTGATGTTAGAACATCTTCTAGGTGAGTTATCCTTGGAGTAGGATTCTAAGTTCTAAGTGTGGAACTTGACACTCACATCTTGTCTAAGAAGTATTTATCTTTTCATACGGGAGAATGATGGGTAAAGGATTGTCTTGGAAGTCTGATGTGAATGAGGCATGCTAGAATTGGATCAGTTTGGTGCTTGTGGAGAAAATGGGCTGGAGATTTCTGAAGCATGTGTTTAATGTCCTTCAAGTGTGAAGAACATCTGGGCGAGCTAGCAAACTAAGGGGGCATGTGTGTCTCTTTGAGGAATGTGAAGTATTCCAGATTCAATTGGGTTGTGTTGCACCCCAAATTTTACCCTCGTTTTTTTTTCCTGCTAATTGTTGTTATGCTATTTTTCTCTGTATTTTAATTTAATATTTATCTTAGCTTTTATTTGTTTTATGATTAGGTTAATTTCAATTTGGCCCATTTTATTTATATTTAAGTTGTTTTATTTTTATTGATTTAAATTAATCTTAATTTAAGTTAATTTTAATTAATTAGGTTAGTTATTCATTTAGTTTCTAACCAATTCTTAATCTAGTATTTTTAGTAGTTTTGTTTATTATTTTTTCAAACAACCATATTATTAAGAGAATGTGTTCAATAAGCCTACCGTGACCAAATTTCATTTTGCAAATTTTGGACTCTTATTGCATTACCATGGACCAATGAGAGCAAGATTGGTATGTGTTTGACTTTTCAACTCTTCCCTCAACCCATGAGAGCACGACATGTGGCATTAGGGAGACTAAAGTAAATCAAGCCTATTCTCCTCCCTCGTTCTTGCTGGCGAAATTCTGAATGATGAGGAGAAATTCAACGTGCTTTGGATCAGTTCAATTCTTTCAAACTCACTACGATTCAATCCATTGGCACGAGTCCTCGTTTTGAATCCTCCAAGATGTTGTCCCTTTTCAAGCTTTCCTCTGCTCAGTTCATCAAAATTGGTTCTGAAGCATTGCCTGTTTAAGTATTCACACTGCCATGTCCCGCTTTCCCTGCAATTGTCATAGCGCCATCTCTATCAATTTCCTTCTTTCAATACCTATCTACTTACCACCAGAAGTATAACTGAGAAGCAATGCCCATTCTAGCATTTTGGACCCTGCGAGCTCAGAGCATTGGTGCAGCATGGAGCGTATGTCTCCTCGAGGTTCAACGGTTGAATTCAAATTTCAAAACCCTACCCGTTGCTTATGCCCACCAAGTGTTTGAGGAGTGAACCTGACCCAATTTCCTTGCCTATATAAAGAGGCTCAGTTTCAGTTCTCAAGGGAGGAGAATTTTCACAAAGTACTCAAATATTTAGAGTTTGGAGCAAGAGGAGTAAAAGGAGTTTCTGAGTTGCCAAGGGAGAAGGAGTTAGTCCGCACATTCAAGAGAGACACACAAAGGTTCCAGTTGGTATTGTCTTTCTTTCCCTCTCACTCATTATGCTTAGTTAATACCATTTTTGCTCATAAATATTTCTGAATCCTGAATATGTGTGTTAAGTCGTTTGTGTAATGATAATGTGGTCATAATCATTCTTTGGTGTTACTATGATATTTGTCACTCTATTGAGAGTACTAATTTTTCTTTATGTGTTTAAAACTATATGCCTTCATGATGCTGTATGTATGTATGTTATCATCTATGTATTAACTTATGGTTTGAACTCAGTTTTGTGCAGTTCTGTTAAAAATATGTGTGCTTGTTGTTCATCATATAGAGGTTCAACTTTATTGAGTTATTAATGAAACTTTGAACTGGTTTATGTCCGCATCTTGTGTGTATGAGTTGAAAAGATTTCTAGTCTACTTGATATACATGTTTCACCATTTTGGTCTGCTCATATGTGCCCTGCCAAAACACTAGCACTTGCTTGAAACTTTGTCAATGATAAACTACTATTATTTTTGTTTAGATGTACGTTATAAGTTCTAGTCTGGCAATAATGCATCTGAAAGACAGATGATGTGGTGTTCATACTGCTCTTACAATCCTCTAAGTTTTTTTTCTTGAATCTATGTCTGAACTCCTGCTCTTGTTCACTGTCTTTAACATTTATGTTATTGTGAATGCTCTAAAGTTTGATTGACTTTATTTATGTTATGTACTTTCTTGGTTGCTAAGTTTCTTTAACAAGTATGTTTGATTTGGAGTTTAACATGAGTTTTTTGTCAGTTGGAACATGTTCATATTCATGGCATGAAGTTTTGTAATCTGCTACATTCTGATGTTGTTTTTCTACTAAGGATTATCAATATTATCCCACCACATTCACTATTGCTGCTCTGTTCCATTAAAATACACACATTGATAGCAACCTTTCACATGCCAAGATCCTGCTGAGTTTACAATATAGTGATGTCTTTAATTATTGATCAATCAATTAAGGTCTATGTGTACAATCAGTTTTGCTAATACTATCATGTTATGAATCTCAACCGCCATTCCATGTTACTTTCTGACTATGAATGCTTTTGTTTGACTATGAGTTGTTGATGTTTGAGCTTCCTCGCGTGTTTCTGATAAGTTTGTGGAGGTACACTTTATATTAGTTACAAGCATGCCAACTTCCATGTCATGATAGATCCTAGTCTTTTGTTATGAATTGATTTGACTGTGATCCTACTTTGGTTTAAGCTGGTATATGCACTCTACTTCTAATGATTTTGCTTCTATTGTGTTAAGTGATGTGGTTGAGGTTTGACAACCTATTATTTGAGTTAATATGTTTTGTGGTTTGAACATAAGCCTGTTTTTGAGTTATCTTGCAATCAATATGTTGACATGAACCTGATGTATATACTTATTTGCTTGTTTGATGCACCTCAATAACATATGTTGTTAGCTGTTATCCAGCCTATTTTCCCTCTATTATGCCACATACCAATATCATTACCTACATTTTGGGAATGTGTATGAACTGACTTTGTAACATGTTTACTGGCTTGATCAATTTTTCTTTCCTTAATTTTCCTTTTCACTGCACTATATCACCACCGAATCATGATCTGAAATACTTGGTGCCTCGTGTGTCTTATCATATGGAATTTGAAGTATTAATGTATGGTGATCCTGAGAGTATGATAGTCAGAACTGATTCAACTATATTTGCCACGTCTGCTCTGAATTTTTGTAACATCTTCATGTTCAAGTCCTTATGTTACCTCCATTTTGCCGGTTTGTATGAGTTTGGTTTTGAATCAAGTTAACTCGTATGCGTTGATGGCTGCTTTTTAAATGAATGCACACGCACCTATCCTACCTCTGTTATGCCTTGAGATGTTTGTGACATTATATGCCTCTTGGACTGCTTTCACATTTCACAACTGATTCATGATTGGTATGATTAGAATTAGAACACATGATTACCATTATCTTGTTCTATGATCTTTTCTGACCAGTTTTGATTTCTGTTTCATTAATTTTGGTTAAGAATCGTGCATGTTATACCTGTGAGAATTTGCTTGAGCAAAATGAGATTTTGGTTGAAGTTTGGCTTGGGCATGGTGCACGCGTTTGGTTTGTCTAGGATTTACCAACTTGTTCGCTTTATATGTTTATTGAGTTGTATAATGTTTGGATGAAACACGCCGTCCCAACGGTCAGACACACTAATCACGCCTTGCCTTTCACACGCAGTACCTGCAGGATCGAACCTTTTGCTTTTCTTGTGTTTTTTCCATTTTCGCCTTGACTTATTATTTTTCACTTGCAATCTGTCTTCACGTACGCGCACCCAGCCCAAATGGTGAAGGTTTTTTATTGTTGAATTCAAGGGTCCTGGGTTCAAACCCCAGGGGCGCCCTTCCCTTGTTTTTTAATCACTTGCTTGCTTATTTTAAGTATTTTTTTAAAGTTTATGCTTAAAGTTCAAAACATCATAACTTGTTCAATTTTTATCCTTTTCTCTTCCTTCTTTTTGCTAGTTGCTCCTAATTGAATTTACTTTTCAAATATAATTGAATTTACATATCAAAGTCCATGCTCGATTCAAACTGTGGATTTTACACTTAATCCATGATTATTTAATTTTGAATATTTATTCTTATGTCTTATAATGCTTTGGCCAATAATTGAATGTATGACCAATTTTTATCTCAACATTTATTTACATGTCATTGATTTATCTTTGACTTTTTATTTCATTATTTGTTTTAAAGCATAATGCAAGTCTTATGCTTAACTTTACTTCACCTTACCTTTATTTATTTAAGCATAATGCTAATCTTATGCTTATTTTCATTATCTTCATTTATCTTATATGTGAAGCATAAAGCTATTATTATGCTTGTATTATTTTTATATCAATGCTTCACCTTGTATCATTATTTATCCTTATCATGCTTTATCTTGTAACTGTTTTACTTCTCCCCCTATTCCAAAGGAAGGTTAATATGGTTGACTCTTAAGTCATTGGTTTTTCTCTAAGAGTTCTTTAACTCTTAGTGGTGTTCATCACATGAACCACCACTCTCTTTACTAACTAAACCTCAACATAGGTCCATTACAACTAGATCTAGAGAGTTCTTAAACTCTACAATGAGCTTATGCTCATTTCCCTTCTGAATATTGACCACAGTCAATCATTCAGTAGATGTAGAACTACGCATACTCTGATTCTATTCCCGAGGATACGTAGGCGTAAAGTGCGATGCTTTATCGAGTATACTCAGATATTAACCCCTAGGGTTTCATACCTTTAGCATGGAACCTTTAGCAAACATAAGATAACAAAACAAGAGGTTCCCGTAGAGTACTACGGACGTTTAGGGTGCTAACACCTTCCCTAAGCGTAACCAACCCCCGAACCTTAGATCTTTCCCCTTTAGGTTTTTTCGATCTTGAACCTTTCCCTTGGATAAATCAAAGTCGGTTGTAAAAGAAATATGATGCAAGTTAATTAATAGCTTGTTATCCGATTTTCACCGCAACAGAAATGGCGACTTCACTGGGGAAACAAAGGAATGTTAGACCTATTGCTGGTCCTTTCCTAAGAGGGTTAAGCCTATCTTGTTTTATGTTATTCATGTTTGTTTATTCTACTTGTATATTTGCATGTATATCTGTATATCTGTTCTTGCTTGACTTTTCTTGTTTAATTTGGGTTGACATGATATCTATGAGGGAGATAAATCCTATACCCGGATTTGAGCGTACACCTATTATAGGACGATGGTATATTCAAGGGGGCTTTGAAGGAGTCGATTCCTGAAAAATTTAACTTGAGACACCATCACTCAGCTTAGGCCTTCTTGAGAGTTTAGTCATGTTGAACGATCCTTTTCGTGAAAACGTGCTACTCTCAATGAATGTGCCATTGAGGTTGAGGACCGTAGTTACCTTTAACCCCACTTGGCCTTTTAGATGTAGTGCGGAGACCATGATGGAGTCTATTTCTGAATTGGTCGTCACGCGATACTACACTCAGACGAGATCCTCTTGAGAATTTTATTGATTACCAAGTCATCTGGGAAGTCGATAAAATCCGAAAGATGGATTGCAGACTCTGGGAAATTTGTAGAACCTTGTTCGGCAGGTGAAAACCCATAGTACACACCTTTTGGGATGGGTAGACCAGACTCCATGCTGTGATCTCGAACCCTTGATCCTGCTATGTGTGTTTTACATCCTGTTTGCATCTTGTATGTCATTTGCCTGTTTGCATGTTTCATTGCATGTGTCTGTTTGCCCAGTTCTTCATTTCCCGTTATCTCTATCTTCCAGAGATTACCTGTGAGTCGTCAAGCTGATTCCTCGACACCGATACAGGACTAGAGCTAACTATAGACGAAGGATGTCAGAGCAAGAGATACACAATGTTGAGGTCCGAATGGAGATCGATGAACTTAAGTCGAGCATGACTAAACTCACTGAGATGCTCCAAGTTTTGATTGTTAGGGGAGAGCCTCCCCAAAGGACAGTCGTCCAGGAAGTTTCAAGTGCTGATCCTCCACCAGTTCAGTTACCACCATCAACTTGGCCCGAGTTTGGTTTACCTCCTAACTATTCTCCGCCTCTTGCATCTACTGCTATGGTCGGTCAGACTGCTATGCCTGTTTTTCAAGCTCTTGTTTTCGCCGAGACCAGACCTGTGGTCCATGCCACTCCACAACCCGTTCGAGCTTCTTTTGAGAATCCCCGCTATGAGTACAATGCTACCAGTGCTCAGGGTGAAGAGCCTGAATATTTGGTTGAACCTGAAGTCGTCCATGAGCGTTTCCAAACCTTGGACAAAAGACTCAAGGCCATTGAGGGTAATGATTTCTTCAACTTGGATGCTGACAATTTATGCTTGGTGTCTGACCTTGTTATGCCTGCAAAGTTTAAATTACCAGAATTTATGAAGTACCAGGGGCATTCTTGTCCAAGGGCTCACTTGGTCATGTATCTTCGAAGAATGACCGCTTATGCTGATAATCAAAAGCTGCTTATCCATTGCTTTCAAGATAGTTTGAGTGGAGCTTCACTCAAATGGTACATGAATCTTGAACAAAATTCCATCTGTTGTTTTCAAGATCTTATTAATGCTTTCATGAAGCAATACAAGTATAACTTGGACATGGCTCCTGATCGCCGTCAACTTCAGAACATGTCTCAGAAGGATAAGGAATCTTTCAAAGAATATGCTCAGCGCTGGAGAGAGCTCGCTTCTCAAGTTGAACCTCCTTTAGGTGAAAAAGAATTAACTGATTTATTTATGGATACATTGACTCCATTTTATTGGGAGAAGATGATTGGAAGTGTTTCATCCAACTTCACTGATCTAGTTACTATTGGCCAAAGACTTGAGGAAGGCCTCAAGAAAGGAAAAGTATCCAGAGCTGCTGAACCCTCAAATGCTGTGAAAAAACCCTTTGGGAACTTCCATAAGAGGAAAGAGGATCAAGCCAACGCTGTGATGTTTGAAGTGAAAAGGCCTCGTCCCCAACCTCAATATAATATTCACCTTACTGTTGCTGCCGTCACTCCTGTGATTACTGTTCCACGACAAGCTCAAGCTACCCAACGTCCACCTGCAGGACAGAACTAATACCGTAATAGGGGTCAATTTGATCCCATTCCCATGACATACACCGAACTTTATCCTGGCATGGTGAAGAAGGGGTTGATTACTACAAGACCTTTACCTCCTCCTCCAAATCCTCTTCCAGCCGGCTATAGGGCTGATCTCCATTGTGAATACCATCAAGGTGGTGCAGGTCATGATTTGGAAAATTGTTATGCGCTGAAGTCTAGAGTACAAGAGTTGGTGAGAAGCAAAATCCTCTCCTTTAAAGATAACCCTAATGTTCAGAATAACCCTATGCCCGGGCACGCCAAGTGAAGCTTCAGTCGACTTCAGCAGATTATGCTCCTAAAAGCCAGTGTTTCAGACAGGACAGCTCATATTTGTTTCTGATTAGTCACTAGGCCTTTGTTTCTTGTTGTTTGCATTTTTCTTTATAGTTGTTTGCCTTCAACTATGTCTGTACTTTCAAATTCAATGAAATGAGCGTTTTTGCAACTTTTTGATTCAATTCAATTGCTATTTATTCTAAATACTTTCAAAATATACATTTTCTTTGCCACTCTATTCTGCAAAGATGGAGAATGATGATTACCTCATATACATAATTGCCGTGATATGCTTTCAACTAAACCTTGCCAGTGATATAAGGCATTGTGTCAATTCCCAATTACTTCGAACCTAGAAGTAGGAACCTTTCTTTCATTACATAAAATACCCTCAAAATTTCAATGCTGGAGCAGGGTATTTCTCAATTTCAACTAAGACTATGATTGCAGTTCATCATAAATTCTGGGGTGGGCACCAATAAAACTTTGAGCCTATACTTTTTGCTTCATAAACCAGAAATCGAATCTCATTACAACCCTTCAAAAGACCTGATTGAGATAAGGTTACTTTGAAAGCATATTACAGCAAGGTTGTGTAACCTGACTCTTAAAAGTCTTTGCATTAAAACCTTTCACCTTAATGTCTTGAACCGCCGTGTTCTGACTAATGATTCACTTTACTGTGCATCTTTTTCAAAATAATTTTTGATTTCAAAGTTGCATTCACCATGTTGGTACAAGAACTTTTGTTTGCAAACTGGCTTTCCTCTCAAGGAATTTTTCAAACACTAAAGAAACCTGGTCAGTGATTTAATCAAGGGCAAGTTCCTATCATATCCTGTCAAGGATCAGCTCAAGACTTGTGGTCTAATGACGACTTCTCAAATTTGGTTTATCCAGACAACTTTTCAAGATTCATACTGGGGCAGGCTTTCCCAGTGTACAATAAATCAATCATCTTTCAAGACTCAGACTGGGGCAAGATTTCTAAGAGCACCATGGGACAGTCGTTTACAAAATCAATCAAAGCTGAAGCAATTATCAGTTCATCTACAACATTCAGCTAATCTGGGGCAATTTACCTGAAGTACCCCCAAACAACTATTCATCATTTATACAAGTACTATCAACTTGATACAACTTACCAGTGTGGCAGTAATCTCCGTGTTGAGGAATCAGTTTTCCAGTCTTGTCTTCCTACCAAGAGTCAAGCTGTGCATATTTATATACCTATCATGAGTGATTCATCCTCATTTTGCAGTTCTCGTGAGGTCGTGTCGTTGTCCACGTCTTACAGGATGTTACATATCATACCTATTCAGTGTCATTCCTGAATGATGTCGTTTCCTTATGCATCTAGTCCTAATGATCCTATCAACTCCAGTGCTATTCCTGGAGCTTTATATTCTCTGACTTCAGTGCCATTCCTGAATGTCGTTCTCTCCATCTTTCAGTGCCATTCCTGAAAGTTCACGTTTTATGTCCAATGCCTTCTTGGATTACCCTCTTATCTCATTCTCTTCTAATGATATTATGAGTTACATCCTTGTCTAAAGCCATTATTAGACATTATGACCACCTCCATCCAAAGCCATCACTGGATGACTGACTTCTTTTACTCATCACCTTATCTAAAGCTATTATTAGATATCGTGATTCGTACCTTTTGTTCAAAGCTATTATTGGATAATTTATTCTTTCCACCTGATGCCGTTCCAGATATATCTCTCTTTCTAATATTTTTCAGATCGAATCTTTGTTTGCTTCTATCTAAGGCCATTATTAGATATGAGGATTTCATTCACTTTCATCCAAAGCTATTATTGGATGATCGGACCCCTCGCATTCAAAGCCATTATTAAATGTAATCTTTATCCACTCTTACCTAAAGCTATTATTAGGTATGGTGATATTTTTCACTTTCATTCAAAGCCATTATTGAATGATTGTTTTCTCTGCATTCAAAGCCATTATTGAGTGTAGTCTTGCTCACATTCATCTAAAGCCATTATTAGATATTGTGATTTTGCTTTTCATTCAAAGCCATTATTGAATGATTGTTTTCTCTGCATTCAAAGCCATTATTGAGTGTAGTCGTGCTCACATTCATCTAAAGCCATTATTAGATAATGTGATTTTGCTTTTCATTCAAAGCCATTATTGAATGACTGGTAACGCTTCTTTTCTTCTTTGTTCGCTTTATCTAAAGCCATTATTAGATATAGTAATTTATATCCCCTATCCAAAGCCATTATTGGGTGGCTGGTTTCCTCACTTTTTCACTCCAAAGCTATTATTAGATGATTGGTTCTTTCCATCTGATGCCTTCCCAGATGTGTGCCTCTGCCTGATGATTTTTGGATCGAGTCTCTTACCTAAAGCTATTATTAGGTATTGTGATATTTTCACTTTATTGGATGAGTGTTTCCCTTCATTCAAAGCCATTATTGAATGTCCGATGACGTTTTCTTGGATCCCACTCTTTGCTTACCTTGTCTAAAGCCATTATTAGACATTGTAATTTGTACCTTTTATCCAAAGTAAGTCTTGGGTATCTGGTTTCTCTACCATCTGATGCCTTTCCAGATGGGTCTCTCTTTCTGATGATTCTCATATCAGGTCTCTTTATCTAGTTCATCTAAATCCATTATCAAATATTATAATTTGTACTCTTTATTCAAACCTTTCATTCAAAGCCATTATTGAATGACTGTTTTATTCAACCGGTGATCAGATCTTCTTTCTGGTCTCGTACCCAGGAGGAGTGTGGGTTTTGTTTCCCCGTTAGTCTATCTTCCCCGAATCTTTCCTAGTAGAGATTGTCTTTCAAGTCTCCCCGGTGAGTCCCTTTCGTTGGTTGGCTTGTATCCCCATTGAGTTTGTTTCTCATGGATGCTGACTTGTTTCCTTCCCCGGTGGAGCTCTCTGGTCTTTTTGTTTCCTGTTTACCCCTTGGTGTCTTGTTGTGTCTGCATTTTTGCATCTTCTTGACATCATGATTGCTGCATTGCATTTGTGTGCATCTAGGGTAAAATTTTCGGTTATCTGTATTTAAATATCTCGCACTGTTGATTACATAAGGATTCTCATCTCTCATGTCATCAGTCGAAGATATTTAAATAGGGGCAACTGTTGCACCCCAAATTTTACCCTCGTTTTTTTTCTGCTAATTGTTGTTATGCTATTTTTCTCTGTATTTTAATTTAATATTTATCTTAGCTTTTATTTGTTTTATGATTAGGTTAATTTCAATTTGGCCCATTTTATTTATATTTAAGTTATTTTATTTTTATTGATTTAAATTAATCTTAATTTAAGTTAATTTTAATTAATTAGGTTAGTTATTCATTTAGTTTCTAACCAATTCTTAATCTAGTATTTTTAGTAGTTTTGTTTATTATTTTTTCAAACAACCATATTATTAAGAGAATGTGTTCAATAAGCCTACCGTGACCAAATTTCATTTTGCAAATTTTGGACTCTTATTGCATTACCATGGACCAATGAGAGCAAGATTGGTATGTGTTTGACTTTTCAACTCTTCCCTCAACCCATGAGAGCACGACATGTGGCATTAGGGAGACCAAAGTAAATCAAGCCTATTCTCCTCCCTCGTTCTTGCTGGCGAAATTCTGAATGATGAGGAGAAATTCAACGTGCTTTGGATCAGTTCAATTCTTTCAAACTCACTACGATTCAATCCGTTGGCACGAGTCCTCGTTTTGAATCCTCCAAGATGTTGTCCCCTTTCAAGCTTTCCTCTGCTCAGTTCATCAAAAGTGGTTCTGAAGCATTGCCTGTTTAAGCATTCACACTGCCATGTCCCGCTTTCCCTGCAATTGTCATAGCGCCATCTCTATCAATTTCCTTCTTTCAATACCTATCTACTTACCACCAGAAGTATAACTGAGAAGCAATGCCCATTCTAGCATTTTGGACCCTGCGAGCTCAGAGCATTGGTGCAACATGGAGCGTATGTCTCCTCGAGGTTCAACGGTTGAATTCAAATTTCAAAACCCTACCTGTTGCTTATGCCCACCAAGTGTTTGAGGAGTGAACCTGACCCAATTTCCTTGCCTATATAAAGAGGCTCAGTTTCAGTTCTCAAGGGAGGAGAATTTTCACAAAGTACTCAAATATTTAGAGTTTAGAGCAAGAGGAGTAAAAGGAGTTTCTGAGTTGCCAAGGGAGAAGGAGTTAGTCCGCACATTCAAGAGAGACACACAAAGGTTCCAGTTGGTATTGTCTTTCTTTCCCTCTCACTCATTATGCTTAGTTAATACCATTTTTGCTCATAAATATTTCTGAATCCTGAATATGTGTGTTAAGTCGTTTGTGTAATGATAATGTGGTCATAATCATTCTTTGGTGTTACTATGATATTTGTCACTCTATTGAGAGTACTAATTTTTCTTTATGTGTTTAAAACTATATGCCTTCATGATGCTGTATGTATGTATGTTATCATCTCTGTATTAACTTATGGTTTGAACTCAGTTTTGTGCAGTTCTGTTAAAAATATGTGTGCTTGTTGTTCATCATATAGAGGTTCAACTTTATTGAGTTATTAATGAAACTTTGAACTGGTTTATGTCCGCATCTTGTGTGTATGAGTTGAAAAGATTTCTAGTCTACTTGATATACATGTTTCACCATTTTGGTCTGCTCATATGTGCCCTGCCAAAACACTAGCACTTGCTTGAAACTTTGTCAATGATAAACTACTATTATTTTTGTTTAGATGTACGTTATAAGTTCTAGTCTGGCAATAATGCATCTGAAAGACAGATGGTGTGGTGTTCATACAGCTCTTACAATCCTCTAAGTTTTTTTTCTTGAATCTATGTCTGAACTCCTGCTCTTGTTCACTGTCTTTAACATTTACGTTATTGTGAATGCTCTAAAGTTTGATTGACTTTATTTATGTTATGTACTTTCTTGGTTGCTAAGTTTCTTTAACAAGTATGTTTGATTTGGAGTTTAACATGAGTTTTTTGTCAGTTGGAACATGTTCATATTCATGGCATGAAGTTTTGTAATTTGCTACATTCTGATGTTGTTTTTCTACTAAGGATTATCAATATTATCCCACCACATTCACTATTGCTGCTCTGTTCCATTAAAATACACACATTGATAGCAACCTTTCACATGCCAAGATACTGCTGAGTTTACAATATAGTGATGTCTTTAATTATTAATCAATCAATTAAGGTCTATGTGTACAATCAGTTTTGCTAATACTATCATGTTATGAATCTCAACCGCCATTCCATGTTACTTTCTGACTATGAATGCTTTTGTTTGACTATGAGTTGTTGATGTTTGAGCTTCCTCGTGTGTTTCTGATAAGTTTGTGGAGGTACACTTTATATTAGTTACAAGCATGCCAACTTCCATGTCATGATAGATCCTAGTCTTTTGTTATGAATTGATTTGACTGTGATCCTACTTTAGTTTAAGCTGGTATATGCACTCTACTTCTAATGATTTTTCTTCTATTGTGTTAAGTGATGTGGTTGAGGTTTGACAACCTATTATTTAAGTTAATATGTTTTGTGGTTTGAACATAAGCATGTTTTTGAGTTATGTTGCAATCAATATGTTGACATGAACCTGATGTATATACTTATTTGCTTGTTTGATGCACCTCAATAACATATGTTGTTAGCTGTTATCCAGCCTATTTTCCCTCTATTATGCCACATACCAATATCATTACCTACATTTTGGGAATGTGTATGAACTGACTTTGTAACATGTTTACTGGCTTGATCAGTTTTTCTTTCCTTAATTTTCCTTTTCACTGCACTATATCACCACCGAATCATGATCTGAAATACTTGGTGCCTCGTGTGTCTTATCATATGGAATTTGAAGTATTAATGTATGGTGATCCTGAGAGTATGATAGTCAGAACTGATTCAACTATATTTGCCACGTCTGCTCTGAATTTTTGTAACATCTTCATGTTCAAGTCCTTATGTTACCTCCATTTTGCCGGTTTGTATGAGTTTGGTTTTGAATCAAGTTAACTCGTATGCGTTGATGGCTGCTTTTTAAATGAATGCACACGCACCTATTCTACCTCTGTTATGCCTTGAGATGTTTGTGACATTATATGCCTCTTGGACTGCTTTCACATTTCACAACTGATTCATGATTTGTATGATTAGAATTAGAACACATGATTACCATTATCTTGTTCTATGATCTTTTCTGACCAGTTTTGATTTCTGTTTCATTAATTTTGGTTAAGAATCGTGCATGTTATACCTGTGAGAATTTGCTTGAGCAAAATGAGATTTTGGTTGAAGTTTGGCTTGGGCATGGTGCACGCGTTTGGTTTGTCTAGGATTTACCAACTTGTTCGCTTTATATGTTTATTGAGTTGTATAATGTTTGGATGAAACACGCCGTCCCAACGGTCACACACACTAATCACGCCTTGCCTTTCACACACAGTACCTGCAGGATCGAACCTTTTGCTTTTCTTGTGTTTTTTCCATTTTCGCCTTGACTTATTATTTTTCACTTGCAATCTGTCTTCACGTACGCGCACCCAGCCCAAATGGTGGAGGTTTTTTATTGTTGAATTCAAGGGTCCTGGGTTCAAACCCCAGGGGCGCCCTTCCCTTGTTTTTTAATCACTTGCTTGCTTATTTTAAGTATTTTTTTAAAGTTTATGCTTAATGTTCAAAACATCATAACTTATACAATTTTTATCCTTTTCTCTTCCTTCTTTTTGCTAGTTGCTCCTAATTGAATTTACTTTTCAAATATAATTGAATTTACATATCAAAGTCCATGCTCGATTCAAACTGTGGATTTTACACTTAATCCATGATTATTTAATTTTGAATATTTATTCTTATGTCTTATAATGCTTTGGCCAATAATTGCATGTATGACCAATTTTTATCTCAACATTTATTTACATGTCATTGATTTATCTTTGACTTTTTATTTCATTATTTGTTTTAAAGCATAATGCAAGTCTTATGCTTAACTTTACTTCACCTTACCTTTATTTATTTAAGCATAATGCTAATCTTATGCTTATTTTCATTATCTTCATTTATCTTATATGTGAAGCATAAAGCTATTATTATGCTTGTATTATTTTTATATCAATGCTTCACCTTGTATCATTGTTTATCCTTATCATGCTTTATCTTGTAACTGTTTTACTTCTCCCCCTATTCCAAAGGAAGGTTAATATGGTTGACTCTTAAGTCATTGGTTTTGCTCTAAGAGTTCTTTAACTCTTAGTGGTGTTCATCACATGAACCACCACTCTCTTTACTAACTAAACCTCAACATAGGTCCATTACAACTAGATCTAGAGAGTTCTTAAACTCTACAATGAGCTTATGCTCATTTCCCTTCTGAATATTAACCACAGTCAATCATTCAGTAGATGTAGAACTACGCATACTCTGATTCTATTCCCGAGGATACGTAGGCGTAAAGTGCGATGCTTTATCGAGTATACTTAGATATTAACCCCTAGGGTTTCAAACCTTTAGCATGGAACCTTTAGCAAACATAAGATAATAAAACAAGAGGTTCCCGTAGAGTACTACGGACGTTTAGGGTGCTAACACCTTCCCTAAGCGTAACCAACCCCCGAACCTTAGATCTTTCCCCTTTAGGTTTTTTCGATCTTGAACATTTCCCTTGGATAAATCAAAGTCGATTGTAAAAGAAATATGATGCAAGTTAATTAATAGCTTGTTATCCGATTTTCACCGCAATAGGTTGTATCTTAGGGAATAAGGATATCTATACATGAGAATTCAGGAGGAATTCGTGTGGTGTATAGATGGTTTCTGGACGAGAGGGATCAATGGAGCTTTGGTATCAATCCAAGAGTTTGTTAGTTATGATACAAGGATGCGTTCCTGGTACTCTCACTATATGATCATGAAGTTGTCATGGGATATCATGTGGTGATTTTGAGGTGTTTCTTGTTGAAGAAGCATCTGTTGAGAAAGATAGGGGGAGAACTTCTGTCTGGTAAATGTACTGGTGTGGTACATGGATTACTTGAGGATCAAGCATTGGGTGAATGCGTTCAGCATGTGTGTTGAACAGAGGGTGCACTCTTGAAGACATGAAGATGTGTATTATGTTTTCCATTCATCATCATAAGTGTTCATTGGAGGAGCACTGGTTATCTTAGATAGGGGGAGTTGCTCCTTGATCTAAGATGTATTACTGCAGGGGTGCAGTTCAGAATCAAGTTTGTTTGGGGGTCAAACAAGCTGTGATTATTTTTATATGAGATATCAAGAAGGATGTCTTGACATTGCTCTGCTGATTCAGGTTGTGAGGGTATTGATCAATATAGAAGTTTTTGGTAGACAATGTCTAACATGATGTCAGGACATTGTTAAGAACATGCTTTTAAAAGTAACTGGTCTTTTGGTCGGTGTGCCTTGGATAGTGGAGAACGTGCGTGCAAAACATGTTCATCGTTACTTGCATTATTTTTGGACGATTTCCTTGAAGAAGAAACAGTCAAAGCTTTCTTAGCCGGTGTGCATTGGTTTTTGGTGAAGTTACATCCTTGGATTAATGATCTCATTGAATTGACCATCGTTATTTTCAATGGTTCGTTAAATTCGAAGGAAATTTCTTGGGTATTTAAGGGAGTCATTGGATCAGTTTGTCTCAAGCTATGTTTTCCTTATGGTGTGTTCCAAATGTCTTTTGTTCAAGTCTGGATATGTATTGGTTAAATATGGGAATGTCTTGGCTACCTTTGCCAATTTTTGGCTAAAAAGGGGGAGTGTGAGTCTCTGATACAGGGAATGTGTGTGTTGCTTTTGCAGTTGTTTTGCAAGAACATTGAACAAGGTGTTTTTCTTATCATCTTATCTATGTTTCCCTTGTGTAATGTGACTTGAGTTAAGGATCAGGTTGTGTCTTGTGACCTGAGTTACATGTTTTATGTACTCAGAATTACGAAGTCTACAACTGATCTCTAGAGGGGGAGTGTGTTTGAAAGGAGTGTCCAGAGTTCTGGTGGTTCAGACTTTCTTCTTGCTTCTTTAGGAGTCTCAACTTCTGGACCTTTTTCAACTTCACTCACCTTGGGAAGAGGGAGGGTGTGTTATCTTCCTCCTCATGTACACCAACATGAATTTGGTATGCACATTCCAATCATAACCGCCATTCAGACTAAAAGGAGTTTTAGCCAAAATTTGTCAAAAATGGGAGATTGAAAGCTCCTATGGTTTGACAAAATTTTGGTAAAACATATTATTGATAAAGATGAATAAATCTGGCCATGAACAAAGATGTCAAAGAAGATGTCTCAACCTGAAGACACGACATCCTGGATTAATGTACTGATTTAGCAGGTTTTAAATCTGTAACAAATCAGCCCAAGAATTGATGCGCTTTTCAAGAATGGATCAAGGACCAAAGATATGTAGCCCAAGACTGCTGAAGATTATAAAAGAAGGCCTAGACCTAGGACTGAAGAGATATACCTTTTGTAACCTAGTTCTCTTGTGTAAAAATAAGGGTTTAGGGTTTTGAGAGTCGTTGGCTCTCTAGGTTTGTAAGTCTCCCTTTGTATCATTTGATGCACTGTGGTAGACATGGGTATCGCACATATCCATAAGCCTTTAGGTATTGGATTGTGTATTGTTCTTGGATGAAGCTTTAAAGCAAATCCAAGATAGCGTGTTGGTCAAGTATGCTTGACAGAATTCTGTATTGACAGGGATGGTTTAGATATCACAGATTGTGATTAGGGGAAGTGAGTGGTGATTCTCATATTAAAGAGGGTGTTCTTTAGTAAAGATTTCATTGGGTAGTATTTAGGAGATAAAGTTGTAAACTGGGGAGTTTAACTTTATAAGTTTACTACAGATAATGAAGTCTTCTTCCTGGATTGGTATCCCCTAAATGTAGGTGAGTTACACCAAACTGGGTTAACAATTGTTGTGTTCTTTTATCATTCTGCAGATTTAAATATTATGTTATTGTTCTTGATAAACATGTTGGAACAGATGTCGTAACATCTGTGATTCTACAGTTACTGATATTCAAGGTATCAGTCTGTTGTTATGTTCCTTGTTTAATAATTATGCAGAACAATGTCTTGACATCTGTTAGGACATCTGTTGTCTGCTATGCCAGAATTTCAAAAACCACAAATGGTAATATCACAACTTGCACATTACATAGAACGAAATTCTCTCACTTTTTAATGGCGACAACACGTCTCTTAGGGAGGTGATAAAGCATAAAAAAAAATAAGATGCAAAATTTGAGTTGTTAACTCCCCTCATAAATAAAAAGTGTATACTCTACTCTATTTGAGAGTATACTTCTCCCCATTTAAAATTATCAAAAAGTATGAAAAGAAAGAAGAAGAGGAATAATTAACAATTAAACATCATATAGGACACATATTTCATATTTATGATAAGGTAGGCAAGAAGGAAAAAAAAACTTCAAATATTAAAGGCGGATTATAATAAAGGATTAAAAAAAGGCAAACAGATAAAACAAAAAAGAAAACACAACAAAATAACTACCGGTTGTTTCTGTTGGGGGAGTTCACTAGGGAGCATTGATACATAGTGTAGGATTATGCACCTTTGTGAGAGACACACCACTTGTCCACCTAAAACCTTAAGGTAATAGGTGTATGGATTTTTCCACTTATAAATGCTCAAGTCACCACATTCCTATCCAATGTGGGACTATTTCCCCACTTACTCACATTTGCTTATATTATTCCAATACTCCCCCTCAAGTGTGAGTCCATAATGTTCCCCCTTTTGTATACTTGTATCGCCATTGACACCTTTTTCAAGGGCATTTCGATACGCCTCTTCCTGGGCGTCGATTTCAATGGAACACCATTTCCTGGGCATTTTGATACAAGTAAGCTAATCCCTTTACGAACCAGGCTCTGATACCATTTGTTGGGGGAGTTCACTAGGGAGCATTGATGCATAGTGTAGGATTAGACACATTTATGAGAGACACACCACTTGTCCACCTAAAACCTTAAGGTGATAGGTGTATGCGTTCTCCCACTTATAAATGTTCAAGTCACCACATTCCTATTCAATGTGGGAGTATTTTCCCACTTACTCACACTTGCTTATATTATTCCAATAGTTTCTATCATCATCATTTTTGCATTCTTTATAATTTTTGCAATATAAGTCATTTGTTTCTATGGCTAAAAATGATTAAATAACAAAAGTGTTATTGTTGAGATTCGAAGTGTGTCTTGAGAAACATTTCTCCCGATTGTTAGATATGACCATAGGAGAGATAATTTAATTTTAATTTTTAAAAAATAAAGGAAAAATATTACATTTTACCACGGTTGATAACATGGACCGAAGCGAAATGCAACTTAAAAGTTAAGAAGAAAAAAAACCTAATAAAATAAATTTTACATTGATGAATTAAAGTATCAAGATAAAAATTAGTTACGAAATCTACAATTTATTTAACGAGAAAAAATATGATTCTCAAGAATAGGAGAAATTGTTATGAATATTTTTCAAGTAAGTAAGCAAAATATTGTTCAAAATTTCTTTTATGTATATACTGTAGATAGATATCAACACTTAATCACTACTAATTATTCCTTTCAAAAAAAGTATTTTTAAAACATATATTTTTATCAATGTCAATTTAAATATATATTTTTTAAATTAAAGAATAATATAATAATATATTATTAATTTTATGTATGACTTAATTGAATGTTACTTTAAGATAGTATCCCGAAAAATTTATTGTTCTTTAATATATATATATATACTACGTGTTTTCTCATCATTATTTCATCATTATAATAATGTAAATTATTATAATAATGTAAACGAATTATTGATACTTATAAATCAACAACCTAAAAAATATTTATATATTATTTTTAGATAATAAAATACATTAACCTAACTCATAAAATAATTAGCAAAAAGTATATAATAATAATATATTATATACATTGTATATAACATAATCGAATAAAATTATTTTGATTCATGGGTATGGTAACTATAATATTAACATAATATATTTTTGTATAATAATCAATAAAAAAAATCATTGTTGTTACTCTTTGGTTTCAATAATGGAGTCTAAGCTTCTCAAATCTAATACTTTTTACAAATCTTCAGCATCCTTTACTTCTTTTCATCTAAGAGCTAGAGGGTCTTGTTTTTCATTAAAACCCATTTCATATTTTCCACCAAAATTCAATCTTTTTGTTAAGGCACAAGCTGCTTCTATTGGGTGAGCATTCTCTATTTTTTTTAGTGTTTACAAGTGTTTCAATTCATCATATTTCATGTTTTGTTTCATGTTTTCTTAGTTTTATGTTATGTCATTGTAATAAAAAGTGATTATAATTTCATGATTTTAAATTTTTGCAATTGATGTTTTTGTCGCGATCCAAGATATTATAGAAAATCTTGGTGAATCATGGTTGGAAGAGCCTCAATTGTGTCTGCCTTAGGATTTTGACAACATAAAAACCATTCTCGCATTCTAGATTACCTTATGTGTTTGATTGTTTAGAAATTTGATTATAATCATAATCAAAGTTTAAAATAACGATTAATATTTTTTAGATGACTAAGACTCATAATCGGATTGATTGATTAGTCTCAAATGGTAGTGATTAGAGGTGAAAATAGGTCAAATTACATCCGATAAAAATTGAAAACATTAGTCAATCCAGGTATAATTCTTAGTTATGTAAAAAACATTTATCGTTATTTTAAACCTTGATTATGATTATAATTAATTTTCTAAACAATAAAACACATTGGTATTTTGTATTGATTCTCATTAATTTACAATCACAAAATCACCGCGTCGGTATTTTGTATTTATTCATTCAAATTTTATAAGTACTCTATTTTTTGTGTGTAGATCAATGCCAATAAATGAAAGGATTGATAGGAGTGAAAATTTGACCCTTGATCATATAAGACATTCTTTGATTCGTCAAGAGGATAACATTATCTTTTCCTTCTTGGAGCGATCGCAATATTGTTACAACGAAGAAACTTATGACCCTGATGCTTTCTCCATGGATGGGTTTCATGGCTCTTTAGTAGAATACATGGTCAAAGAAACTGAGAAACTTCATGCTATGGTATATGGACTTAAGCCTAAAAAACAACAATCAAATTATATATATATATATATATATAAACGAAATTTGAATGTTTTATAATATGTGTTTTCTAATTGGTTTTTATTACATTGAAGGTTGGTAGGTACAAGAGTCCTGATGAACATCCATTCTTTCCCGATGGTTTACTTGAACCTTTATTAGTTCCTTTACAGTACCAACAGGTAAACTGTTAGATTGTAATTCATTTCAATTTTATTTCGATGTAATTTAGCTTGCATTTAAATTTTATTTAGTTTGAATGTGTGTATATAAGCTGATTTATCAGTTGTAACAAAAAAAAGAAGCGTAATCATTTTTTTGTTGAAAAGTTAGTTACAACTTTTCTCTCTTATCTCTCTTCCATCTTTATTATCTTCATTTTCTTCCTTCTTGTGCACCAACAATTGGTATTAGAGCCTAGTTCGAATCCACAGGAAACACTAAGGGAAACACGAGTGAACTTGAGGTGTGTGTGAATGATTTCGGTTCTGAAATTCATAGTGAATTGATGTTTGAAATCGTAACATATTCACATTTCTTGATTATGAGGGAATGAGAAACACAAGTGTTTGGTGAGATCTGAGTGAATTCTTGCACAAGATCAAAGATGAATGATGGAACCAGTAGCTTGAATACAAAGCTTCCAGTCTTAATGGAAAGAATTGGAATCGATGGATGATTCAGATACGTGTGTTGTTTAGCACTCAAGATGTTCTTGATCTTGTTAATGCGAGATATGTATGAAAGACAAGCAACCAAGATTGCCATTTGCATCAAAAGTGGCCCAAAGAACAAAACATGCTTTGGGAGTAGTGCATTCTGATGTTTGTGGACCATTTGACGTACCTTCACTTGGAGCAAACAAGTAGTTTGTGTCATTTATGGACGAGTTCATAAGAATGACACGGGTATCACTCATCAAGTTTAAGAATGAGGTGTTTACTGAGTTTCAGAAGTTAAAGGTGAACGCTGAAAAACAAAGTGGTCAGAAGTTGAAGATTTTTAGAATGGATGGTGGAGTTGAGTACAACTCTACATAGTTCAAAAGGTTGTGTGAGGATAATGGAATTGAACATGAGGTTACTGTTCCATACACTCCTCAACATAATGGTCTTGCTGAAAGAAGAAAAAAAGTTTGCTTGATATGACAAGGAGCATGTTGAAGGAGAAGAAGCTCCCCTCGCACCTTATGGGGAGAAGTTATTGCCACTGCATCATATGTGCTCAACAGGTGTCCAACTAAGAAGCTGAAGGAAATTATTCCTTTAGAGAAGTGGACTAAAGATAAGTAAAGTGTGAGCCATTTGAAGGTGTTAGGTTCTGTTTGTTATAAACATGTTCTAGATGGTAAAAGAATGAAGCTGAATGACATAAGTAGATTTATGTTTCTTGTAGAGTACCACAGTAAAGGTGCTTATATGCTCTATTGTCCTGTCATTAATAAAGTTGAATTTAGTAGAGACGTCATTATGAAATAATTAGAAGCATGGGATTAGAACAAGTTTCAATCCAACTATGTTGCAGCGATAACGCATGAGTTAACTTCTAAAGATATTTTAGACTCATAAGGAGAATCTGCCTTTGAAGGAGATTCTGCTACTGAAGATGAGTCAGAGTCTGAAGGTGACTCTGATGCTGAATACGAGTCTGACTCTGAAGGTGAATATGATTCTGATCTAGGTTCTGATGATGATTCAGACTTTGGTGGTGGTCATGCCTCTGAAGGTGGACCAAACTCTAAAGATAGCCCAACATCTGATACTTTTCCAGCATCTGAAGAAGATTTTGAACAAGTTCAGAGACCACAAAGAATCAGACAAATACCAAGAAGATTTGTAGAGTTTGACATGTGCGAGATCCTGAGATAGACATTGAAGAGGAAGTCATTCAGTGTGCCATGTTGGTAGACTCTGAACCAGTTAGTACTGAAGAAGCTCTCAAGAATAAAGTGTGGTTGAAATCCATGAAAGAAGAACTTGAGGCAATAGAAAGAAACAAGACTTGGGAGTTGACTGAGCTTCCAAGGAACAAGAAAACCATCAACGTGAGATGTGTTTACAAGGTGAAACTAAAGCCATATGAATCAATTGGCAAACACAAAGCAGGGTTAGTAGCTAGAGGATTTCTACAGAAATCTGGATTAGATTACTTTGAAGTGTTTGCTGCTGTAGTTAGACATGAAACAATCAGATTAATGATTATTATAGCTGCTAGTAGAAATTGGCCTCTGATGCATTTAGATGTGAAATTTTTATTTCTGAATGGTCCTTTACAAGAGGAATTTTATGTGTCACAACCTCCTGGATTTGTGAAAAAGAATCGGGAATGGACGGTGTACAAGCTGCATAAAGCCTTGTATGGACTGAAACAAGCTCCTAGATATTAGAATCTGAAAAATTGATTCATTTTTCAAGCTTCAAGGATTCAGAAAATGTGAAATAGAGTATGAAGTTTACGTTCAGTATACATCTGATAGCAATATGATTCTGGAGTATCTATATATTGATGAGATATTGCTAACAGGGAACCGTTCAGATGAGATAGCTAAGTTCAAGAAGGTGCTGGTGAATGAGTTTGAGATGAATGACATTTTTCTAGGGATAGAGATCATGCACTTTGATAAGGGTATAATCTTGCATCAATTGAAGTATGAAATTGAGCTTTTGAAGAGATTTGAGCTAATGGATTTCAAGTCTGTAATCACACCTGCTGAAACAAATTCCAAGTTGGATTAGGATGTTTAGGGTGATGATGTAGATGTTACAACTTTCAAACAGTTGATAGGCTCATTGAGATATCTTTGTAATACCAGACCTGACATTTGTTATGCAGTTGAAATGGTAAGTAAGTTTATGTACAAACCAAAGTGGTCACATTAATAAGTTGCTGTCAGGATACTGATGTACATTAAGGGGACTCTGAAGTATGGAGTTTTGTTTCCCTCTGATGCTAAATTTGATTCAGAGCTGATGTGTTATTCAGAATCTGATTGGTGTGGAGACAGAGTTGATAGAAGAAGTACTTTTGGATATTTATTGAAATATCTAGGAGGTCCTATTTCTTGGTGCTCCAAGACGCAACCGATGGTTGCATTGTCAACCTGTGAAGTTGAGTACATTACAGATGCTTTGACTGCTTATCAAGTTATGTGGATACTAAACTTGCTGCGGGATCAGAAGATTAAGATGATCAAGCCTGTGAAGTTGATAATTGACAACAAATCAGCTATAAGTCTTACCAAGAATCCAGTGTTGCATGGAAGAAGCAAGCACATTGACACAAAGTTTCATTTTATGAGAAACCAGATTCATAATGAAGTGCTTGAAGTTGTGCACTGTAGCACTCAGAAGCATCTGACAAATGTACTGACCAAAGCAATCAAGACTGAATACTTTATCCACTTGATGGATAAAATTGATGTTGTTAATTTTGATTAGCTGAATATGAATTAAGGGATGAGGTTAGATTGTAATTCATTTCAATTTTACTTAGGTGTAATTTAACTTGCATTTGAATTTCATTTAGTTTGAGTGTATGTATATAAGTTGAGTTATCAGTTGTAACAAAAAAAAGCGTAATAATTTTTCTGTTGAAAAGTTTGTTACAAATTTTATCTCTTCTCTCTTTTCCATCTTCATCATCTTCATTTTCTTCCTTCTCGTGCACCAATATACATAACATTTCTTATACCATCATGGAAAGATATTTTACCACTAAATTATTACTTTGGAGTAATTTGTTGTTGTACTAATTGCTTCTTCATTGAATATTTTTGTAATGTGTGAATAGGTGTTACACCCTATTGCTGAATCAATAAATATAAATGATAATGTATGAAGTGTGTACTTCAGAGTTCTGATCCCAAAATTAGTCAAGAAAGGAGATGATGGTAATTATGGATCCTCTTCTGTTTGTGATGTAATGTGCTTGCAGGTACATATTATTACTTTTTTATTAATTTTTATTTTCAATTATTAAGGCTATATTTGAATGGAATTGGATTAGATAACTTTATTGTGGGAAAGTTATTGTACCTTTAGTGCAAATAGTGATGTTTATGGCAGGGAAAAAATAAATAAAAAATAATAGTAAAATGTAAAACTGCAAAACAGGAGAGAGAAAGAGGCAAAAGCATGGTGACTTTGCCGTGTTAATGTCACCGAAACCTTACCCATATTTGAATATACAACTTAATTAGAAGTTTATAACATATATGTTTATTACATTAGTGATTGTCTATAAGACGTGGCAATAATTGTTAGCTACTGCCTTTAGTACCACAATCATGATTATAGATGTCAAAATGGGTTAGCCCATATGAGCTGCCCCGTCAGACCTGAAAAGTCATAGAGTTTGGGCCTTAAAATTAGAGCCCATATTTTTAGGGCTTTTTAACTCAGTCCTAAAAAGTCCGTTATCCATTAGGGCTAGCGCGTATGGGTTGTGGGTAGTCTATTAGGTCTGCATAACTATAAATTTAAAAAAAAAATATTAATACTTATATTGTCTTACTCTAAAAGAACACATTGAATTTTCTCACCTTACTAAATTTTATCTCTATTCTATTCAATTTTTCTATTTTAAATCTTATACATTAATAAAATCAACACTCTTTCATCGTATTTTATTAGTTTATCTTATGTTAAATATTCTAGTATTATTTTATACAATTTATACATGTGTTGTATTTAAAAACACATTATAGTACTTAAAAATGTATTATGTTTAAAATTATAAAATTTTTAATTTTATTTATATTAAATATTATGAGATTTTAATTTTTTTTATTAAAAAAAGTTCATTTAGGGTCGAGTAGCCTGAAGCCCATATAGGACCGGGTTCGAGTAGTAATTTTCAAGCTCATATTACAACAGAAATTTTTTGGGTCAGTCATAAAAAGCCCAAAACCTGCCAGAGCCGATCCGTTTAGGGTCGGGTAATACATTTTGACAGCTCTAGGCATGATGCATACTTTGTTTTATTTTAATTTCTCATAATATTTTAAAGGTTTAATACATTTTTTAGTCCTGTATCTTAACCGCGAGGTTCATTTTGGTCCCTCAATTTTAAAAATGTTCATATTAGTCTCTTAACTCTTCAAAACGTTCCATATTAGTCTATTTTGTTGAATTAGTGACGAATTTAGTGACCGATTTTTGAATTTTTCTGTCGCTAATAGGACAAAAAGGAGTAATGTAGAATGTTTTAAAGAGTTAAGAAACCAATATAGACCATTTTTAAGTTAAAGGACCAAAATAAACTTCAAAATTAAGATACGGGATCAAAAAGGATATTAAGCCAATTTTAAATCTGTTTCCTATATTTTAGTTATGTTCCCTATTATTAGTCCAATTTCTTTTTTCTTAGGTTTTTAAGTTCCGTTACCTTTCCAATATTCTATTGTAGGCTAACTTATAGGAACGTGATCTTAATTAGTAGTTATTATTTTATTGTATATTCATACCATAAATTGAATCATAAAATATAGCTCTTCTTCCACTTTTTTAAAGTTCTCTTATTCCTTCTCTAATTTTTCCGCTGCAACTTTATAAAACAACAAAATATTGGTAGCAAAGCTATCTTCTTAAGGAACTTGTGGAAATAGTTCGAATACATTCCATGTTTGTAGAACCCAATATTTCATCAACTACTCCTCTCGTTTTTTATGGTAAAAATTATCCAATCTTGGATGTGAAAATGGAAACTTGTCTAAAAGGCTTAAATCTTTGGGAAGTCGTGGAAGATGATTACGAAATTTCTCCTATGCCAACCAATCCAACAAAAAACCATATCAAGAGTCACAAGGACAAAATGAGGAAATTAAAAACCAAAGGTTTGCATATTGTTGAATGTAATTCAACATTCAAGTTAACTTAGTTTTGAGTTTATTTATTTTTAAACTTGAATTTACATTTAATATGAATTTGAGTGCTTATATAAACTCAGATTTATTTGCATTTGTTTAAGAATTAAGTTCTTCCATTTTGAGAAAGATAGTTAGAAACTTCTCTCTCTCTCTCTCTCTCTCTCTCTCTCTCCTCTCTCTCTCTCTCTCTCTCTCTCTCTCTCTCTCTCTCTCTCTCTCTCTCTCTCTCTCTCTCTCTTCATTCTTTCATCTTTATCTTCTCAAATTCTTGTGCATTGTTAATGGAGGTTCATTGTTGTACTCCAACAATTGGTAACTAGAGCTCCGATTTTGATTCAGGAATGAAAAACACGAGTGTACATGAGGTGTGCATGTGATTGATTTCGTTTCTGAAATTCACACTAAATTAAAGTTCAAAATTGAACAGGATCACATTTCTTGATTTTGCGGGATTGGGAAACACGAGTGTTGGTTAGAATTGAGTGATTCGCATAAGAACAAAGATGAACAGAGGAAACTATCTCTTAAATAGAAAGCTTTCACTATTTGATGGAAAGAATTGGAATCGGTGGATGATTCAGATGCGTGTTTTGTTTGGAGATCAAGATGTTCTTCATCTCATCAATGACGGTTACACGCTGGTTGTAGAAAATTAAATAGAAATGCGGGAAAATGTGCAACGTGAAACGAGGAGGAAAGATTAGAAGACATCGTTCTATATCTATCAGTGTGTGGATACAGTTGTGTTTGAGAAGATTGTTAATGCGACGACGGCGAATGCGGTGTGAGATACACTATTGCAGTGTCATGGTGGCGATGCCTCAGTGAAAAAGGTGAATTTGCAATCCATGCATAAGCAATGTGAGAATCTCAGCATGAAGGACAATTAGAAGGTACCTGGATACATTTCCAGAGTGGTTGCACTCACAAATGAGATGAAGGCTTGTGGAAAAACGCTATTTGAACAAGTTATAACTGAGAAGGTACTAAGATCACTTACTCCTCAGTTTGATTACATTGTTGTAGCTATTGAACATTCTAAAGACACTAGTGCCATGAGAATTAAAGAACTTTAGAGCAGTCTAGAGGCACAAGAGTTGCGTCTAACTATGTGGAACTCTGAAGACTTCTTTTGTCAAGAAGAACAAGAAGCAAGCACGGTTTGAGAACAGAAGAAAATCTGGTGGTGTTCAGAAGTCATAATCCTCCAATCCAGATGAGAAGAAACACAAGAGTGTTCAGAAGGGAAAGGAGAAGTTTGATAGGAGAAAGGTTTAGTGCTACAATTGCAACAAGTTTGGTCATTTTGCTGTTGGTTGTTGGCCAAACAAGGAAAGAAAGAGTGAAGAAGCCAATATAGCTAGAGGAGATTTTGATGATGAACATGTGCTATTAATGGCATATGAGAATGAAGGTGAAAAAATTGTAGACTGGTGGTTTATGGACAATGGCTGCTCAAATCACCTAATTGGAAATAAGAAATAGCTGGTTATTTTGACTCTGGTAAAAGGACTAAGATCAGATGTGCTAATGATATGTATTTGAATGCTGAAGGAATGGGAAATGTCAGAGTAACTCTAAATAATGGTATCACTACATTGATTCGGGATATGTGGTATGTTCCTGGCATGAAGAGTAATCTGATGAGTGTAGGTCAGCTGATTGAAAAAGGTTTTTTAGCAACCATGAGGACAATCTCTTGAAGTTGTATGACTGTAATCAAAAACTGATTATGAAGTCTGAACAGGGAAGGAATAGAATAATCAAGGTGAATGTGAAAATTGCAGACTCTCAATGCCTTAGTTCAATAAGTGTTGTAAAGGAAAGTGAATTGTGGCACAATAGATTGGGGCATTTAAACTTTAGAAGCTTAGGGCATCTGAGCTCAAAGAAGCTAGTTCATGGAATTCCAAAATTTTTGGCACCGGAGAAATCATGTGATGTATGCATGAGAGGAAAACAACCAAGATTGTCATCTCATCAGAAATTCCTCCAAGACCAAAGCATGCTTTGGGGTGTGGTGCATTTTGATGTATGTGGACCATTTCTAGTACCTTCACTTGGAGGGAACAAGTACTTTGTGTCATTTGTGGATGAGTTCACCAGAATGACATGGGTAGCCCTCATAAAGTTCAAACACGAGGTGTTTGCTAAATTTAAGAAGTTTAGAGTCAAGGCTGGGAATCAGAGTTGATAGAGTTTGAAGATTCTCAGAACTGATGGTGAAGGTGAGTTTAACTCTAAAGAGTTCAAGAAGTACTATGAGGATAATGGAATTGAGCATGAGGTTACTGCTTTATACACTCCTCAACACAATGGCCTTGCT